>CM060881.1:67987500-69237500 GCA_030762935.1 Hymenopus coronatus
TGTCATCTCACGATCACGTTCATCCTTGCCCCATTCACCAAGTGTCTTCATCACATCTGGTTGGTTTCGCCGCCATTCCTCCTCTTTCTGCAAAGGGAGCGTTACCCCGTAGACAACAGCCAGGTCTACTCACAAACAGTTTCAATATCTACATCATATTACAAAATTTACATCTCTCTAGCTACAAGTGAACAACAACCAACAACATGCACTCGTTTGAAAAGGCAGAAAAACTCATTTAAAACACTAAAAACGGTTCTAGATTATGCAGCTTGTACTTTTTGTAAACCAGAGCAGAAGAAGGTCAGAAGAATCAGAATTAATATTACTTTCTTCTTCAGTACCACTCCTTCCAGCAGCTTTAGAGTTGTCATTTTGTGAATCACCTGCAGCATTACCAGCATCAACTTTAGTAGCTTCCCCATCTTTCTCATTTTTTTCTATTTCTGCTTTTTTTAAAGGATGATAATAGGGTTTATGTATGTTATGCTTTTTCTCTTCAGAATTCTCTTTTATTTTATCAGGAACTTTCCCTAGACCCTTATCCCACCAACCATAAAGTAAACTATTGGTAGCCTAATTAATAAAAGCAAATAAAAGAAAATAAAAACAATCTTCCTATAATTTTCTTTCTAATTTAATGTCTTGCATGCCTTTTACACTGAACTTATTTTGGTTACAATGTCACTTTTCCAAAGTTTTTCTTAATAAACATAACTCAATAATACATATTCAAATTACTTGAACTGAAAGAATTCAGATACTTTGATAAACATTAACTGTTTATTTTAGAAAACTTAACCAAACCTCCACATTGCAAACACACAAAAATACAGTACTTCAAGAATGCAGTTCATTAATCTTTTTGTTCTTTTTCAATGGAATGATATGACAGTCACTAACAAATACATCCATTGTTCTGTTCATTGTTCTGTTTCCATTGGTGTACCTACCTCCCTATCCCTTTGGGCAAATTTCTCAAACATGTTTGCATATATTTTCTTCTCGCGCCCTTTCTGCTCCTTTATCTTTTTGTTGCACATGACAATATGACTGGCAGCAGCTTTGTTATTTGGCTCCAATTTAAGAACAGCTTCAAAGTCTGCTTTTGCTTTCTCTGGTTCACCCATGCCAAGATTTGCTTGACCTCTGCAAAAAATGGAAGTTGAGAAAAATTGTTATTATTTTAGTTATTTAATTTTGCTTTCATATGAGGAAAACATCTGGTCTTAATTTTTTATATGTTTGTTAATACTTGCACCATAAGTTATATGGTAATTTGTTGGCTACACAGTTTATCAAAATAATGACTATAATTCTGCAGGGAGAAAATAGGTAATCAGTTTAGCTATACAGCCATTAACAAGTTCATAATATGCTGAGACTGTTAATACGGTTATATAGAAGATAATGCCAAACAGAAACATTTGGCTTGTAGAAAAGTCATGGTTCCACCTTTTTGGATTTAAAGTCATAAACATAGTAAACCTTTCATTTAACCAACCAGGGATAGTTCCAGAATGTTTGCTGTTTCAAAGATGTTTACTTTATAAAAAGGGCTTAAAACAAAGTAGAAAACTAGACCAACTTTGATGCTTCCAACTGAATCAATATTGCTAAATTTGATCATACTGAAGCGTTCAATGCAACAGCTGGCTTTGGCTCACTATGCTGAAACATAACTTGAACTACCATGGCAAAATACAAGGACATGTAATAAACCTTTTCATCTAATTAAGTATTCTAGTAAATCTTAAGGCAATCTTAAATGTGTGTCAATTCTAGCAATAAGCTTTCAGGGTATGGTATTTCTAAAACTTGAATACCTTGATAGGCCTATTCACAAGTCACTGTAGACTATGAAAATGATATGTGCTGAGTAGAAGCGAGTTATTGTCCCACTAGCACTAGAAGATCCTGCTTAATGGTACAATGACATATGAACAGTAGTAAACAAGTCATCCATTTCCAGACTCTTTATGGACCTTTATATAGAATAGTGTGAAAAAAAAAAAAAAAAAAAAAAAAAAATCAAGGGATAATGGATGATCCATTGAATGAAAAAATTGGAATTGGAGTACTCTAAAACTGTGGTGTACAATGCTATCATAGCTTTGATTGACCATATAAAAAGTAAGATTAGCATTGTCACCAATGCTAGTTATACTTAATATAATGCCATTGCCAATGAGGTAAGTTGAGGCTGTGCCTATAGCAGCAGGAGACCCTACTTACTGTGAAGCCATTGCTGTTGAGGTGACTTGAATTCTCTCCCTCTAGCAATAGAAGTTCATACTTGATGGAAAATGGAAATGGAGTTTTCTTTATGCTCCTTAACTGCTGTGGTTCTCAGCATCCCATTCTATACTGGGCACAAAAGGCTGCTTAATTTTGCTCACAGACCTCTTTTATCAGCTTTGAGATTCTTTTATGTGCTGTAAATCTGTGATATGATGAGATCAATGGCTTTACTTCCCTTCCGAAGGAAGCCATGCTAAGGATTTTTATGCCCGAAAAAATCTATATGGTATCTATGCAGAGATATAAATAATATATATATATATATACATTGTCCTATCTGAACAACAGAGTGATAACACCTCTCAATCACAACCTTAAGGCATGTTGTGTTCATATTCAGTTTGCTAACAAAAACAGAGCAATCTTTGAATGTTTTTCATTGCTGGAAGGAATGCTAGTTGCATTAGTTGGCAATGCAACTACATACAGAATGCAGTGATTGCTTTCTCTTTCAAAGATTCCTGTTCCTTCATGTTAGAGTACACTACGTCTTCAATATAGGCTTACCAGTTAAATATAGGATGCCATTCATGTTCTATTAGTGTGTGGGAATCACTCATAAAAATGAACACCCAGTATATTCCCACTCCATCTCCATGTTAATCTAATCTAATCTGGGAAGGTTTACTAGGAACCTGAATCAGATGAGGTTTAATGGGCATACAATAGCTCAAGCAGTAAGAGGCATCAGCATGGAGAACTAAAGATCATGGCAATGAGCTTTTTAAGATTGAACATTGTGTCTACACACTGCTGGTATGAAGAACATTTATCATCTAAACTGATAAACCGAATAATCTCACTTTTTGATATATATAGTGTATTACTACCATGCGACCCAGAAATATCCGAACTGCTGAGCAATGTTTTTCCACTGCGCACAGAGAAACAAACACACAGGTGCTGTACACATGGTCACGATGCTGACATCTTTTTCTCTTTTTTCTGAAAGAGCAGTATTAAGCTGATCGTGATATTGTGTGGTTGAGTTATCAGTTAATTTATTATTTTGTCCTGTACTTAGTCACAAAGTGTATTATGGCTCAGAATTTGCTTTCTACTGCATAGCGTGTATTTATTTATGATTCGTATGAGTTAACACATTTTGTGAGCAGACTCTCAATAGTGTATACAATGGCAAAATTGACCCACATATTTTTCACAGAAGAGACTTGGTTCCACCTTCATGGATATGTGTATACACAAAATAATTGTTATTGGAGCTCTGAGAAACCTGTTTATGAAATATCCCTTCATCACAAAAAAATCGGTGTAGTGCACCATTAGCAGGGAAAGAGTTACAGGCCCAATTTTTTTCCAGTCAACAGTTGACGCACATGCATATGTGAATACAATTTTGCACCCCGTTTTTAGTAAATGATATGGCATTTATTTATGGACTCTCTTTAACTGCTGTGGTTCTCAGCTCCACATTCTAAATTGGGCATGAAAGACAGCTTAATTTTGCTCAGAAGCCTCTCTTCAGGCTTGAGGTTCTTTATGTGCCATAAATCTATGACACAGGACCACGGCTTTACTTCCCTTCCGAAAGAAACCAAGCTAAGTATTTTTACACCCAAAAAAATCCATCATCCTCTGCCGGGTTGAACCCACGACCTTGGGTATATGAAGTTAGCATGGTAACCATTACACCACAGAGGGCGACCCTCGTTTTTAGAGAATTAACAGACAGGGAGCGTGATTTTGCCTTTTTTTCAACAAGACTCATGCAACAGCTCATTCACCAATCTTTTGATGTGAACAATTGTAAGCGTGTTTCAGGACAGAATTATTAGTAGAGATTTGTGGCCCCCTCGGTGCCCCCTAACCCCCTGCAATTTCTAACTCTGGGGTAACAAAGTATAAAATGTACAAGACAAATCCACACACCCTGGAAGAATTAAAACAAATATCCGCCAGGAAATTGCCAGTGAGTGATGGATAGTTTCCTAAAGAGGTGCCAAAAATGTATGGGCAACAGCGGTAGCAGTTTCAGGATCTCCTTTAATAACATTGGTAAGAAAAGCTTTTAAAAGTAGTTTTTAAAATATTTCATGGTTTCATCCACGCCTTTCTATAATAGCGGCAGATGGCAAGGAGCTATGAGGATGCAGACAGCAAAACACTGCACAGCTGGCATGGACGTTTTTGGATCACCCGGTAGAATCACAAATGGATTCCATGAAGGCAAATCAACGGATACTGCACAAACAGAAATTATGGAGGAACTTTCAGATTATTTTGGCAGCAATAAAAAGTTTATAATACAACTGAGTTAAGAATGACAAATTGGGGGCCACATTGATACCAAGGCAGGTCCTCAGTATCTCATAATGTGTTAAAGATAAAACTTGCTCTTGAGGCAGTTGCTTTGTTTCTCAGTGGTACCAGCAATGAAGTTACCAAAGACAGAAGTTCCCTACGTTGCTCTTCTCTGATCTAGTCAGAGACAGTTGAATTTTGCCTTGAGTTGGTAGATGGACAACCATATTATTGTAACTTTTGCCAAACTTAAAGCACTCTTTTTCAGAATTATCCTGCAAAGAACCTATGATCATCTTGCTCTGTATTGTAATTATTGACCACAGATAGTGTCACTGATCTATGTGAATAAAACATTCACAATGTGGTTTTATTCACAAAGATTTTAACATTCCACAACTGCTATTTAACTGTAAGTACTTCTTTATATTAGCAGTATCTAAACATTTTTTAAGCTGTAGGCGTGAGTATTGCAAGAGATTAATATACTTCTGGGAGAGGCACACCTATTAGTCCATCTTCCCAAGACTAAGCTCTTCATTATATATTATAATGGATCCACTGTATGAAACACACTTTTGTTTTACTCCATGCTACATTTTCACAGCATATGCATTGGGTATGCAACAACTGCTGTTTTGGAAAAATTATTGGTTTCTATTTACAAATAACACTGAAATGTAACACATTGTAAAGAATCATTAAACTTATCCATTAGCACACTTTAAAAGTAATGACAAAGAAAAAATGAGATTATTTTCCACTCTTAAGACAGCTGTTATAGTGCTTCGGGCTGCCTCTTCCCTTTGTTTACCTCAAGTGTTTCTTATTTCAGAAGGAGTATAGAAGAATGAAGCAGAGCTAACCTAAGCTATGATTGGATAGTTATTTCTGTTCCTTCCCAAAGTACAATCATATTTGTACTTCAATTGCTGCATTATTGTGGTGATGATAATGCTTTCTGTAATCTAATACACACATCCTTTTTAATTATATATTAATACATTATCATAATATCACATTACTATTGAGAAAACAATTCTTACCTGCGGAATAGTCCTTTCTCACTCTTTGGTTCTATTTCTAATGCCTTATCACAATGTTCTCTGGCTTCCACATGCTCTTCCAGTTTTAGGTAACATAATGCCAAGTTAAGATGACTAGAAATAAGCAAACATTTTCTTTCTTTTTCATTCTCATCTTCAAATCCTGCAAAGCAAAAATGCAAGATTTAAGCTGACAAAACGATTTATTAAAGCTAAAGTTTTTGCTAGATGGTAATAACTATGCAATATTTACTGGAACGTAGCAATTTGAAATCATCATAATTTACTCTCAATCTAGAATAAGTCAATTATATTGTCAAGACTATCTTTAGACCTTTCTAGACTTTTGGTTTCTAAATATTTAAAGTACACACAGTAAAATGTGTGCATTAACTGTCTACAAAGGTTGCAGATAATGATATTTTCTCTGTGAGTCACTTAAATATCAAGTACTTATCTGAGTCTTCGTGCTGCTAGGCACCTTTCACTATGACAATATTTCAAGTGAAATCTTGAATGATGAATCAAATTGTTGGGCAAAATGCATTCCTCTACTTATAGATAAGTAGTAGGAAAAGTCAAACTGCATTTTTATATTTGATAACATGCAGAGAAACTGCAAAACATATGAACAGGAAATGATTCACTCTTAATATGTTGTGGGCTTTATCAAACTATACTTCTTATCATCGTCGAAGGTTCATTAAACTCCTAAAGAATGTTTGAGTCAGGTAGTATCATTGTTATGTATTTCCATCTAGATTGTACAACTGGTAATGCCAATTTCCAGAAAGTATTTCACTATACTGTTATGGTGCCCTTGTTTCAACAGCCCAAGATAGTTTGAGCATGTGCTTTGATAACATCCAAGTGATGATGTATACCAAAAAGCTGTTTGCAGTTTTGTAGTGCATGCATTCCAATAACCTCTGATGAGGTCAAAAGAAGACAGAATGAAAGAGTAAATATCCTATGTACAATACCAAACAAACTAAATACATTTTCTGAACACACAATTTGTGTCATAACATTTAGTGTAAACTTGGCAAGATAAAATAATTGGCTACCAAGTTTACACTGAAACACTTGCTGGCTACAGTTAAATGCAGGGGGAAAATAAAAAAAAAAAAATGGGGGAAAAAAACAAGATGTATATGATGCTTCATTCTTATTATGATCAATTTTGAAAATTTTAAACAGTTAACTTAGAGAAATAAGTTTTACAATCTAGGTGGCCATTTAACCTTACATATATTTAGATCCTATAGCTAGTGGCTGCCATGACATCTCGCTAGTCAGTTAATCTGATTCAGCCTATGGTGTTGAGAGAGAGAGAGAGAGAGAGGAGAGAGGAGAGAGGAGAGAGGAGAGAGAGAGGAGAGAGGAGAGAGGAGAGAGGAGAGAGGAGAGAGGGAGAGAGAGAGAGAGAGAGAGAGAGAGAGAGAGAGAGAGAGAGAGAGAGAGAGAGAGAGAGAGAGAGTGTGGCAAAAATATACTATCATTGATTCTAAATGGAGCAGAAATTTTTATTTGTATAAAAGCCACATAATCAGTGCAATAATTTGCAAATCTAAAGCATAATGCTTAAGTATTGCTTTTGAGCACTATATACTTCTGTTTTTTAAAAGGTTATCTAATCCAATAGGTGCTTCTCTAACCTTTGCTTATAACCTAATCCTTAATCAAAACTTGGTAAAATGAAACCCGGTATTATATTCATACGACATTCTCTACCATTATCATTTATTTTTAAATCTCTTCTACAAACTATTAAAGCTTAATTTTCTGCACACTTCATGTTAATTGATATAAAATGCTTGGAGAAATAGTTATTACATAGGTACAAGGGGGATACAAGGCTAAAGCAAGTCAAACAACTTCAAAAGTGATGTTTAATAGTTCCAGCACTTCAGAGAGAATAGTAAAGCATTACTGCACTTTGGGGCAGTTATAAATGTATTTATTTATATTTAAGCATTTTTTTCCCCCATGCATGAAAATATGGTGCTAACAAAATGCTGAATTACAAAATCTAATGTTGCAATTCACAAGTTTCTCTACCTATTTTGCAACATTCTTCCAAAACCTTATTATTTTATATACTTCATGCTAACCATTATTCATTACCATTATTTTCTTACAAGAATAAGGAGAGTAAGAGATTGCCCAAGACTAAAGCAAGTGAAATCTTTTATAGGCTGGCCCCTATGTAATAATATTGAAATAAATTAAGCTTCTCTTAATGCTGGAAGAAAAGTATACGTATTGGGAAATTTAAACCAATAAGGAATATCTTGGCAATGGTAAACTCCATTACAAAAAAAAAAAATCTGATGTGTTCCATTCACATGACTTTCTCTACTCCTGTGTAACAAATTATTGTTAATAAACTTATTCTCCTATTTACTTCAAGCTAATTGAGAAAAAATTAGCAGAAATAGTCTCTTGCTTTCTTGTAAGTAGAAGCGAAATATGGGAGTATCATAGGTTAAAGTGAAGTCAAAAGCTGGTTACTAGGTGACTAAAGTTCCTTTGTTTGTATGGACATAAGTTGACAAATTCCTGTATGAGAAAAGTACAAGTTTTTCAAAGCTGAAACCAAAAGCAAGGAATATCTCAAAAACGATCAACTCCTCAAAAAAAAATTATATAACATAAATTGTGTGTTCTAATGTGCTCTACATTTTTTGTGTGTTAAGTTTTTGTCCATATCTTACGGTTTAGCAATTATGCAAAATTCTTCCAGAATAAAGTAGTCTTCAGAGGCTATTCCCAGAAATTTCAAGATATACATATTATTTGTCAGGTAAATATCTTTAATATACAATATTTTAATCAAAATTGTTAGCCATTTTTGAGAAAATCAAAATTTTCGAAAAAGATTCCATGTAAAGGGTAGTTGGGGCTGGGGGAATTGTCTTGAAAAGCTTCATGTCGCATCCTTGGAAGATGCCAAACTTAAATACCAAGTTTAAATGCTTTTTTTGGATTCAGGGGGACCTAAAACATGTATTTCCGGTGAAATCTCGGTATCAAATTTTTGGGTGCAATACAATACCTTCTCTATACACTATGTACACAGTACATGTAGAGAAAGTAATAAATATTTGACATAATGTGAATTTTGGCATGATCTACATTTTTTATGCAGGAAGTTTTTTCTATCTCAGGCCTGTGCAAGAAACAATATATTGGCAGAAAACTGTTCTAGTGCCAGCAGGCACATCTTACTAGCTGCACAGTTACATCATCTGGTGCATATGCAAGTAGAGCAGCGGTTGATGTTTAGTATCTTTCATCCAATGTTTGAATCAAGTTGCAGGGGAACTAAATGGAGGCCCTTGACCCCAGTTTTTAAGAAAGAATGGGAAGATTTCTTGTTCACAGAAGTGGATGGTGTTGTGAAATATTTGTCGTGTCACAGAACCCCCAACTAGCCAAACCATTAGGTTTGTAACATACTTATACACACAATTATTTTCACTAATGAAAATGCACAAGATGTGTAGAGAGCAACATTAAGATTTATATTTAAAATTTGTCCTATGCTTACATGCTGCTGAAAACCTTACACCTAAACAGCAAATTTGGTGCACACCAAGTTGAGCAAAAAGCAGAACAAAAGAGAAAGAAGAGCAATGTTGCTGAACAATTCACGTCACCACTGAAGTTTTAGATTTAGCATTAATATAATTGAATGTAAATAATATGTAGAGAAGTCATGTAGTGTTTCATTGTACCACAAATTTCTTTCACATGACTAAGCAAATGGTACAATAAAGTTAATAAAATGAATTATCTCCATGACATTGTAATGGAATTAATTCTGGACAATTATTTTTGTAAAATTAAGTTTCAAATTTGAATATTGCACTCTCATTCAGGATCATTCTTATCTGATATAATTATAGTCGGGTTGTGTAACCATAATACAGTATTTTGAGCCTTTACCATACACTGGAGCTAATTTGGTCCTTAATGGGTTACTTTGACCCAACTTTGGAAAATCCATTCTATTAATAAAAAAACATGC
Source organism: Hymenopus coronatus (assembly GCA_030762935.1). Lineage (NCBI taxonomy): Eukaryota > Metazoa > Arthropoda > Insecta > Mantodea > Hymenopodidae > Hymenopus > Hymenopus coronatus. Next base: position 67,997,143 of record CM060881.1, read on the forward strand.
ATGTACATGCACCTTATTTTATACTTTATTCAATGCAAAAATTGGAATTATTGCTCTCATATTACATAGAGGAGCTCAACAGTTGAAGAAATATATTAATTTTAGGATTATGACAATTCAAGACTATGAACACCATAACCTTAAAAATAGCATATTTCCCCAATTTTGCCTCCCCCCCATCCCCACCCATATGAGAATATAATAATTATAATTATTCTCATATTGTTGAGGGGCTTAAAAATTGAGAATTGTGTTATTTTTAAGATTATGGTGTTTATTGAAATGTCATAATCCTAAAATTACCATGTTGCCAAAATTTGAGTTTCTATGTAATATGAGAGTGATAATTCTGATTTTCACATTGAATACAACATAAAATAAAATAGAATTGTGTATATTTATAAAAAATATATTCCAAGGCTGGGTCGAAGGAACCAAATTAGCTCCAGTTTATGGTAAAAGTTCCAATATTGTAATATGGGAACACTTCCTGACTATAATTTATCAGATAACAATAATATGAATGAGAGTTGCATGTAATATACACATTTTTAAGCTAATTTAACAAAAAAAAGTGTCCAGAATTAATGCCATTACTGTGTTTATATATGCATGCCAAATCATATTATATACTTGAATGAGAGGGTGGTCTGAAAATTTCTCATCCTGATAGTGAAAATGACAATTTCTGCTTTCAAAATAGTTTTATTTTTCAACACAATCTCCTCTAATATAAATCCAGTGGTGTTCCAATGCCCATATCCCCTCCCTGTAGTGTTCCCCTGGAAGTGCTGCAAAATACCTGTCTACAGCTTTCTTTATTGCATGAAAAGTGCTGATCAGCAAGGAATTCCTTCTGTTTTGAGAACAGATAGGAGTTCAAGAGAGCCAAATCTGGGGAAGAGGGTGGATGTTCCAGCACTTCATTGTGTAGGTCCCTCAATGTCCTCATTGCCAAGACACTTTCGTGGACAGGTGCAGACATAGTCCTGTTGCAAAACGAATACCTTCTTCTTTAAGCCAGGTCTGTTTTCATTAGAAGTTGAGAGTAGTATTGTTCAGTACTGGCTTTATCTTGTTCAAGATAGTCAATCAACAAAATTCTTTTGCATCCCAAAACACATCTTTCCCACCGATGGCACCTCTTCACCTTCTTTGGAGCTGAAAAACTGATTTCTGTTCACTTCCTAGACTGTTGTTTGGATTTGAGTGTGCAGTACTGAAGCCAAGTTTCATCCATTCTCAGATATTGACACAACATTGTCACATATCGATGCAAAAAGTCACTTTAGTATTTCTTAAAAAGTGCCAAGCACTTTTCGGAAAATATACACAAATGGATTTGTGATCTACAGTAAGCACACAATGCACCCATCTTACACAAAGCTTCAATTCCTGGTGCAAGATGTGACCAACGATTCCTTTAATATCCCTAGAGCATTAGTAATTTCATGCACCTTTATACGTCAATCTTCCAAACCATATTAGGGGCTTTGTCAATGATTTCCAGTGTGGATGCAGTTTTGGTCATCCTTCATTTGGGTCATCTTGGATGCTTTCATGGCCACGTTTAAACTCGACTGCCCATTTCTTGATGGTGGGAATTGAAGATGAAGAGTCACCATACATATTTACAAGCCACAAGAGAATTTCAGTTGGTTTTAAACCTTCTTTTCAAATGACTGCCTTCAATCTACTGCTACCTGGAATGATTTGCAATTTTATATGGTATTTACTAATATGTATACCAACATAGCAAAAATCATGCAATCTATGGGGGAGGCCGAGAACTTTTCAGACTGCCCTCACATTAGTAAGTTAGATGTAAAATGTAATGCTATACATCATTTTAACTTTATGTACATTCTGTATTTATAATGATTAATAAATGCATTGTGAAATATGCCTTGATCAGTGTAAAACATGTGCAATGTGAAAAAGAGTGTTACGAAAACAAATTAACTACTAGCTAGTAGCCAGTCCACTACTAAAGTCACTGTCTTGCATATATCATATTAGTTCTTTGCAGCTCTATGATGATGATGGTTAGTGTTTAAGGGCGCTCAACTACAAAGTCATCAGCGCCCTTATCAAACAAATCATGGCAAAAGCCAGAGATAAAGATCAATTAAAAATATTAAAAATAAGAATGAAGATTAAATCTAAAATTCAGTGTATAAAAGCAATCACAGCAAAAGCCACAGATAGATGATTTCAGAAAAAGATTTCAAAACTGATGTGAAAACAAGTATACAAAGGTTATCTTAGATAAAAATTTAAAAATCTTAGCTGCCGTTCGATTATCGTCTGCCAGAACTTCTGCAAGACTGACCGGCAGTTGCAGTGATTCCTGAATATGTGCTAGATTAATATACTCTAGCTATACATGTCAGTTAGAAAAATCGCCACATAGCGGACACCAGGAGCAGATTCACTCTTAAGAAAGAAACCATGTATAAAATTGTAGTGGCCAAAACGCAAACAAGCCAAAATCACTTCCTCTTGTCAAGATTGACGACAGGAAGCTACCCAGTTGTTTGGAAGGTCCTTCACTACTCTAAGCTTGTTTCTGCGAAGAGCTGACCACTCTTCATGCCAGCATGAAAGTATTGCTCTGCGCACAAGCTTAAAGTCTTCTGATGTTACACAAGAAATTTTTGTACTAGACTCGGCGTTTGCTGTCTTTGCTGCAAAATCTGTCAGTTCATTCCCCAGCAAGCAAATGAGACTAGGAATCCATGCACACTCCACATTAACCCCGGAAGCATATAAAGCGAAGAGAGCATTCTGGATATGCTGCACAATAGGATGGTAGTTGTACAGATCACTAAAGCTCTGAAGTGCACTAAAGAATCATCATTATATGGCAGTCACTCAAAGTTTGATGGCCAACATGCAGCAGAATGGCTTGATATATTTTTTGTTGCATAGTGTTTAACGCCCGCTTTTACTACTTGTGGCACATTGGTGATATGAAATGAAGATGGAGCACTGGTGGAATGCAATGGCAGAGGAAACCGGAGAAAACCTGCCCCAGTGCTGCTTTGTCCACCACATATCTCACATGTGGTCATTTGGGATCGAACCCGGACCGCCTAGGTGAGAGGTAAGTGGTCTAACCGCTTGGACATGGCGTGTCCCACTCGATATATTGCATACAGTTCTGCACTTTAAATGAATGTACCACTATGAAAACCGAATGTATATTGTTCGGAATCATAAACAAAGGTATACCTGACACCATCGGTGCTCTTACTTCCATCAGTGAATTTACAAGCTCAGTCACTGTAATTTAACAAAAATTCTAAAAAACATCTGTGGATACTAAATACAGGCATTGTAGACTTTCAGTATGCCATCATCCCGAGGCTTACATGGAATGTTGTACATAACCAAGGTGGGTGCAACCTTTCCCCCTTGGGAAACGTTATAGGCATTAAGATATTGTACTTCTGAAAAAGCCCTCGGAAACTAACACCTGGAGGCTGTGGACTAATTGAGGTATTTCTATAACGTTCATTAAAACTCAGTTTTAAAAAGAGGAATGAATGTTGGATGCGAAGGCATGCACTTTAACCCACAGCCATAATTTGTTAACAGGATATCACGCCAACACTGCCGAGGGGGTTCTGCTGATTCAGCATAAAGGCTGGCTACTGGATTGGTTGGAAAAGCTCCAACAGGCACACAAATACTCTGATTATGGACAGTATCTAATCTTCTCAGCACAGATAGTGTGCCGAAGAATAAACTATGCATCCATAATTTTACTTGGCTCAGATCAGTGCGCAATAAAGTTGCAGCAAGACTGTCCGATCCACTCACCAAGATTTGCCAGTTAGTATCCATAAAATATTCAGAGAATGGTTATACCGTGCTTTCAGCTGTGCTATATGTGGTGACACAGTTTTCTATCAAATATCAACCCAAGGAATCTTGTCTAATCTACGAATGGTAGTAAAACTGGACCAAACCACAGCAAAGGTGGTAATCGCCTTCTGCAGCGCCAGAAGTCATGCAGAGTGACTTCTCAGTGGAGAAGCAAAAGCTGTTTTTAGAGCTCCAATCTGAAGGTTGTCTAAACATTTCTGCAAACGATGTTCCAAAAAAGGTGTGCGTTGAGAAGTAAAATAGATGGCAATGTCGTCTACGAATAAGTAGGATGCTACTCCTGGGTGAATACATTTCAAGATAATACTAATTACTATAGCAAACAGTGTGATTCTTAGTGCCAATCCCCGTGTTACTCTGTTTTCTTGAACAAAAATATTTGATAAAATCGAGCTGACCCTTACTCAGAAAACGTGGTCCCTCTTTATAATCCTTAATGGATAATAGAAGGCATCCACGTATGTTCCAGTTGTATAGGGAACATATTATCTGTGCTCGCCTTTTCGAGGTCAAAGAATATCCCAATGGCTTGACAGTTCTTCACGAATCTATCAATGTTCTGTGTTGAAATCGAGACAAGGTGGTTAGCTGCTGAACGAGTCATCGAAAACCGCACCGTGTTTTGAGTTTCCAGCCACCATATCAATCATCCATTGATCATGTGTTTCATCACCTTGCAAATGCAACTGCTGAGGAAAATAGGAAAAGTGGCATCAACCTTATCAAACCCTTACCACACGAGAGAGGTTGTAACATTTAGACATATATTCCATCAAGACCTGGTGCAGAGTTTCGCAAAGATGATAGTGCATGGTCTAATTACCTCATGGTGAAGAGGCGATTGTAATCTTCAAGATTTCTAAAACGAAATTTGAAACCTTGAGATTCCACCAGAAACAGGAAGAACCTCAGGCGAATAATTCTCTGAGCTAGACACTTGAGCTAAAGCCTGCCAAAAGAGTTGGCAGTGTCAAACTTATCAATAACACCTCCTACAGCTTTTTAAGACCTGTGATTGGTGCATGAGTTGCTTTTCCATCCACGCACCTTAACTTATACCATACGATAGAGGAAGGTGTATGTCGAGTGAATGATGCTACAAACTTGCACCATGATGCCTTTTTGCTATCCTCAATAACCTGCCTAGATTTGGCATGCATCTTCTTATACTCAATTAGGTGATCCAGTGTTGGGCGACGTTGGAAAATCCTGAGAGCGAGCCTGAGAGTATGAATGGCATTCCGGCATTCATCCGTCCACCAAGGTACCAGAAATCAACAACAGGTTTGGGTCGTTAACCGTGGAATAGACTGCTCAGCAGTATTAAGAATATTTTTCGTGAGGTGTTCTGCTAAAACATTCAGAGTTGTGATCATTGTAATGTAATAAAAAGCAGCCAACCGGGAGTAAAGGTTCCAGTTGGCTTGATCTATGCGCCATCTAGGTAAACGTATGGAAGATGTATCTTGTGTCAAGAGACTAATAAGATGTGGAAAGTGGTCACTAGAATGCAAATCAGAGATGATATTCCACTGTAAGGGAGATGCTAATTGTGGTGAACAAACTGCTAAATCCAGGTGTGAGAAACTGTTGAAAGCATCAGAAAGAAATGTAGACTCTCTGATGTTCAGGAGAGTTAGGTGATAATTGTTCAAGAAATCAGCAATTAGCTTACCTCTCGCACAAGCCCGAGGTGAATCCCAAAGTGGATGGCAGACATTCACATCGCCTGCCAAAAGAAAAGGTATTGGTAGTTAAGAAACTAGACTCCCTAAATCAGTGAGCAAGAGGTCATCACACGGAGGAAGATATATATATTACAAATGGTGAATCTGGCAGAAAACAGTTTAATCCTTACAGCCACTGACTGGATGTCAGACTGTAATGATGCAAACATATCATTTCTGATAAGCATCATAGTGCCTCCGTGTGCAGGTACACCCTCTTCTGGTGATTGATCACATCTTACAGGGGTGTCCGTTTTGATTTTGAACCTGTCTTGTGGACGAAGCTTAGTCTCTTGCAAACATACGACCAAAGGATTATTCTGGTAAAGCAACAGATCAAGCCAGGTCGATGTGTTCTTATTCTGCATAAGTTCCATTATAGGATAGCCATGTTCTTTATAATGGGATAAGTTGTACATTGTGGTTATTTCTATTCTGAAGGCTGCAGAGGTTGGTTCAGTTTATTCTTTTTAGGTTGCCACCTTCTACAGGAGGATGGTCCCGCCTCTTTGTCACTGTCCTTCTGGCAGTGAGGGCAGCATCTCCTTTCTCCATCTCCTCCACTTGGGTGGATCCCTTTCCAATTGAAAATTTCAGTTCGAGTGCCTCGAACCGATTGGAAATAGAGATCGGCGAAGATGAATTTTGCCGACCTGAGTCCTTCCTAGACAAATCCTCAGAAGAGGTCTGTGGACTTTTGTTTCCCTTTGTGTTTTGGAAGTAGACTTTACGCTTTGCTTGAGGAAGTCGGTTCTCTCATAGCTGGTCTTGAACTTATTTTCTGATTCTTTACATATTATTAACTTGCCAGTCTTGTTGATCAAGGTCGATTGCTTTGGTGGCGAGTTAACTGTAGCACTTTTTGCAGTTTCAGATTAGATGTTGATACTGACTTAGATGTTGAAGTCGAAGGCCTAGGAAGTGAGATAATTGTGAGAACTTTTTCTGCAATAATAGCTCCATTTATATCGCAGGTCTGAGTTGCTATTTTCTGACTTTGTACCGATTTAGCTGCAACTGAGCTATAGATACCATACTTCAAGACAGAGGGTTGGCAGATTCGCAAGAGTTTACCGGCTTCCAAGGACACCTTCTTCTTAACCAGTATCTCCTGGACCGTCTTTTCCTCTGCAAAATGGGGACAATTATGGGAACTTGACGGATGTTCACAGTTAACAGTTGACACAGGTAGACTCGCTGTTGCAGAATTCACTGGTGTGGCCATAGCGCTGTCATTTATAACATCTCAGCAGGTTAGGTATATACGGTCTTACCTCAGTGGATTAATAACTTACCATTATCCTTTGTGGGAGATCTACCTGATCAAAGGTAACAAACTGGGTACGGGTAGGCACAAATTCTCCATTTACTTTTCTCTGAACACGATGCACAGATGTGAGCAAGATTTTCTTGAATTTCCTCACTGGTCAAACCGGCGAATGCGCAGGTGTTTATCACACTGCGCGAGGAAATTGAGGTTTTATGTATGTCAACCTTTACTGGATAGCTGGCTAACATTTTGGCCGTATGTATTTTCACAGCCTGGGATGCTGAGTGTGCTTCTACCAGGTGCGTGCCATTACGAGCTCTAATGCAAGATATTACAGGACCAGCAATGTTATCAAGACCCTTTTGAATGACAAAAGGGCTTATGTTACAGAGCTTTCTTCCTTCCTCTACTCTATTAACAATCAAGTAGGAGGACCACAACACTCTACTACTTCTTTTCCAAACCCTGTACAATATTAACGGATTTTTGGTTTTTGCCATGAAAATAATTTTTAATTTTCGTCTCCCGGTGCTTCTCACCCACCACGGAGTCCAACAAAGGGTCACCCCACTGGGATGACAGGGCTACACAGAGGATATAGCAGGCTTGCTGTCCCACTCATCCTGGAGTTCGGCATAATACCTAGTCCTGGCCGTTTAACTAGGGGTGGGCTAGTCCCTAGCCTCCCATTTAGGTGAAGCAGAAACCAAAGTGGTATATTAAGCTGCGTACCCTCCCTAGTCACTGAAAAGACAGAAGACCCAGGCTCAAATATGCATTCTTCAATCAACCATGATATTCCTTTCCACGGACACAGGTCTCCACGCATGGCCTACACGTGGGTGGGCATTTTGACCTACTGACTCCCTCACCACACAGAGGTTACCCACATGAGGAAGTTAAGGTTGACTTGGGACCCTCAGTGCGCCAAACCTTTACCTATTGTATTAGGCCCCTAGGTGGTTTGCAGCTCTAGTTCAGTAAAGGGCAAATATGCAATATTATGGGCAAAACCTTACAGGCCTGATCTCTTTCTCATGGTTTATCATTATGTAAAAGTTATCCAGTATGAATAGAAATTCAGAGGCTATTTATTCTCAGAAAATTCAAGATATATTTTTCATCTGTCATGAAAATATCTTAAACATACACTATTTTAAAAAATTATTAAGAGCTATTTTTAGAAAATTAAAATTTAAGAAAAATGTTCCATTTAAAGGGCAGTTTAGATTATTATTATTATTATTATAATAATAATAATATCAGTATTAAAAGCTTTTAAAATTTGTCTTAGTTGAATTGTTAGTCATACGACCATCTACATAACACTGATCATAACTGCACTTACGCTGTTTGTTTATAAGGAAATTCACTTCAGCTGTTGTTTGCTGCTCTTGAAGCAGCAGATTATCAGCTACAAAGGGCTCACTTTACTAATGTTGAGTAATTTGAAATATTACTTTTTATGGTGAAACACATCATTAATGCTGCAAGAACTTATCGAGAAAGATTTTCAATCAGATGAGCATCACTTCATAGAACCTTTTTTTTATCTGTCAAAGAGTTCTAGATACCTGAAGCATATCTCATGTTGAAGGAGTTGGTCAAAAAAATGTTGCCGAAGAAGAAACAATTCACTTGGAGGAAGATGATCTTGGAAGAGCAGTCATGGTATAGCACATTATCATTTATTCCATTGACTGTTTTGAGAACATTAAAAGAGGAATTATTACCAGCTAATCAGTGCATCCAGTATCTCTCTGAAGTAGATTATATACCAAGCATTTTCCAAATGCTTTCTTCAACAAGGAGTAAACTTGCCCTTTAAAGTTCTTGTAATGGCTGAAGCAACATTTCACAGAAATAGAGTGACTAATTACCACTATGTACGTACAGGGTTTACAACAAACTGCATGCAATAAAACACGACACCTCATTATACATATTAGAGTTGTCTGATGTGGAAACATTTAAAAGTATCTGGATGAACTTCGATAAGTGCAACTGATTCAGAGAAAGTGCTATGTGTTGGTGAGGGATGCACATTTTAAACATTTAAACAATGTTTCTAAACAAAAAAATTCTCATTGATTTTCTGTTCCTGTCTTGCTTTAATTATTTTCACAGAACTTTAAAAATCACAATGTAAAGATTGGATATTAATGAAAATGAAAATAAATCAAAAGTGATGATATTAAAAGATGGTATACAGCAGGCCAAAGAATTTTAGGTCTGAAAGGAATTTGAGCATTTAGGAGTAAGAATGAGTAACAATGGTGAGAACACAGCAGGAAGGTTGATAACTTATATAAATTTCTATAAAGCACTATTAAGACTACTGAAATCAGCACCAGGAGAGGTAGCTTTAGTGGAGCTGGGAAAGAAAGCAAACTGCGGTAGAGAGAATTCTGAAATTTCAGTATAAATGTGTAAAAATGGAAAAACATTAAAGCAATGTAAGATAAAGATGTAGCAAGAGAGATTCAAGAGTGAAAATAGCCAATGGAATGGGATAGAAAAAGAAATGGGAAAGATAGGAATGGGGGATATATGGATGCTGAAAGAAAGAAATAAAAAATAACAGATTTTAGAAAGAAGTAAAACCCAGAATACAAGATATAGAAAAAAAGCAAATATGGGGAACTTAAGAAAATAGGAAATTACTAAAACTATGCAGGCATATAAAAACAAATGGAGGAGGGAAAAGTATATTGACCAGTGCAGTAGGGAAGGAATAGCTATGGATGAGGATGGGAATGGTATATATGAAAGGACTGAAAGCAAAAGAGAGGCAAGTATGTGAATTATGTGGGGGGAAAGAGAACATACACATCTGACTGTACAGATACAGCAAATTGGAGGGAAAATATATGAGGGATATCTGGGACAAAATAAGTACAAAAATACTAACAGTAAAAATGCTAATGGGAAAAGAAGATATGAAAAATAAGAGTATGGGGTAAAATTTCTGAGCAGGGAGAAAAAGAAATAGACTAGGAAGGTAAAGGAAACCAGAAATAGAGACATTTACAGGGAGATAATGAAGAGGAAAAGTAGAGTCAGATACATTAGTAACAGTAAAAATGCTGACGAGAAAAGAAGATATGAGAAATAGGAATGTAGGGGTAAAATTTCTCAGCAGGGTGATAAAGAAATAGATTAGGAAGGTAAAGGAAACAAACAGCAGAGAAGATTACAGGATAATGAAGAGGAAAGTATAGTCAGATACAGTAATGACAATAGTTCTGTGCCAATCACCTTCTTTCTTCACTCAATGAAGAGAGTCTATGCCCAAGCGTCACTTACCTTCTGCTGGCAGCTAGAAGGTGAGAGACAGGATGCAACATGGCTATATTTCAGACATAGCTTCTACTACTACTTTGATTTCATAGAGATTTTAATTTAAGGAAAAGAAAAATCTGGGGCGATAGATCTGTGGCTTAACTAATTGCACATGGAAGCAAGTTAGCTGGTCCTTTTGGCTGGTGTATTTGTTATTTATTGGTGCTCCATTGTATAGACAACTGCAGGTTCAACTCCCACCTCATGCTTGGAATTTTGTTTGTGTAAATGTGGTGTATGTAAACAGTAACCAAACAGTAAAACAAAAACAAAAATCTGATATGTTCCATTCACATGACTTTCTCTACAACGAATTATTGTTAAAAAGCTTATGCTTCTATTTACTTCATGCTAATCGAGAAAAAATTAACAGAAATAGTTTTATTGCTTGCTTCCCTGCAAGTGGAGGCAAAATAAGGGAGTACTATACGTTAAAGTAATAGTCAAAAGCTGGTTGCTATGTGAATGAAGTTCCTTTGTTTGTATGGACAGGACTTGACAAATTCCTGCATGAGAAAAGTAAGTTTTTCAAAGCTGAAACCAAAAATGAGGAATATCTAAAAAGAATCAACTCTACGAAAAAAAAATGTATATAACACTATGTGTTTTAACATGCTCTGCATTTTTGTGTGGTAAGGTTTTGTCCATCTCTTACGGTTTAGCAGTTATGCAAAATTCCGTGAAATTCATCCATAATAAAGTAGTCTTCAGAGACTATTCCCAGAAAATTCAAGATATACATATTATTTATCAGGTAAATATCTTTAATATACAATATTTTAATCAAAATCTAAGAGCTATTTTTGTGATGGTCAAAATGTTCAAAAAAAGTTCCGTGTAAAAGGTAGTTGGGGGTGGGGGGATTTTCTTGAAAATCTTAGTGTCGCATCCTTGGAAGATACTAAATTTAAATACCAAGTTTGGTATTTTACTGACTTTTCGTTTTTGAGTTATCGTGTTCACAGACACACAGACCTTTTTCTGAAAATGCTTTTTTTGGATACAGGGGACCCTAAAACACATATTTCCGGTGAAATCTCAGTATCAAGTTTTTGGGTGGAGTGCAATACCTTCTGCAAACACTATGTACATATAGAGGAAGTAAAAACAGGAAAATAAACCAGCAAAATAAAGCTTATATGACATGCAAATATGACACGCGCCAATCTCTTATCTCATGTCTTTGCTGTGGCAAGATCTTTATTGTTCTTTGTTTTCTTCCGCTTGAAACCCATTCACATAGTACCATCTCTAAACTTGTGCTTCCCCCTTTTAAGTTAATGGAATCTCTAAGTTTCAAGAGCAGATTTCTAAAAGTGGGCAGTTTTTTCTCCTGAATATAAAAATTTTAAATTGTTTGCTGAATTCCACACCTATCAAAGTCATCCATGTGTTGACTGATGTTTGGAGGAATTTAGTAACAGTGACGGTCAAATTATATGAGCCTCATAATAAGAATGTAAGTGACATAGTGTTAAAAAACCAACTCAACAAATTAATATATCATCCATGGGTGTTATTCATTTTGGTACACGTTGTACCCTTCTGGGTGTTCTAAAGGGGTCTCTTATTCGTCACACTTTTCCCCTTTAATTATTTTACGCATTGTTCTCACATACTTTTGTTGCTGTATTCACCCTCTCTTGCACTTTCTTCAGTGGTATTAGAACGTTGCCAGAAGCTGCTTCCTGTTTCATGAAGGAATGGACATTATTAATAACCTTGCATGTTTGTCTATGCAAGGTTTTCCTACCAAGTTTGCTTTGAATGGGAGGCATTTTAGACCAAATAAGGTAATATATACATGTGCACTTAAGATACAAAACGCTGATCAGTAACGTGTGCACACAAGATACAAAACACTAATAATCTGCAATGTTAATTCAAAATCTTCTCGGGCTTCTAGCCAGGTAAAAACTTGGCTTGACACCAACGTTTCGAAGAAGTGCATCTTCCTCGTCTTCAGGGTGAACTGATGGTTTGAGCTTGCGGAGACTGGTATTTATAAGAGCTGGGATGAAGCTAACATCTGATTGGTTTGCGTGATATTATGGTCTGGTATTTAAGATGACTGAGACATGGGCACGGACTTCGTAGAAAACTATTTATAGCAGTTATTCGGCTAATGTTTTGTGTTTGAGCACGCACCTGCTAGAAAATAAGTCTTGGAAGACTGCAGGTAGAGGATTAGGTATTAAGGCTCTTTAACATTGGTGTCCATGCTGAATTTAATTGTAGGCCAGAATCGCGATTTAGATTATTTGTTTCAGATGAGATGGCTAGAGCTTCTTTTACTCTCCTTTCCCAGGGGTTCGAACACTTTGCCACTATCTTAGTGTTGGTAAAGTTAGCTCTGTGGCTCTGTTCTATACAGTGTTCAGCCAGTCCAGATTTTTCGGGTTGCATAAGCCTTATTGATCTTTGGTGTTCAGAAATGCGTGTGGCAATAGTGCGTCCTGTTTGGCCAATGTACGCTGCGCTGCATTTGCAAGGAATGTGGTAGACACCAGGTACTCTGAGAGCTAAATTATCTTTAACTGGCCTGACCAAATTTTTTATTTTAGGTGGTGGCTTATGGATGGTTTTGACATAATATTTGTAGAGTAGTCTACTAATCTTTCCCGAAAAATTGCCGGTAAACGGTATATAGGCTACGGCGGCTGGCTTGTCTTTTTGTTGAGTGTTCTTGCTGGGGTTTCTTTTTCGTCCGGCTCTTTTCAGCGCTGATGTGATGTCCTTGGCTGAATATCCATTTTGTTGGAGTGTGAATTTTAGGTGTTGAAATTCAGAAAAGCGGACGGAACTCTTGGTCATGCCGTCTACCGAAAACCTACACACACGGATCTTTATCTCAACGCAAACAGCTTCCACCATAAATCACTACGAATGGGCATTCTCAACACATTGGCACATAGAGCAGTTTCTGTATCAGACCCAGATAATCTGCAAACGGAATTTCAACACCTAAAATTCACACTCTAACAAAATGGATATTCAGCCAAGGACATCACATCAGCGCTGAAAAGAGCCAGACGAAAAAGAAACCCCAGCAAGAACACTCAACAAAAAGACAAGCCAGCCGCCGTAGCCTATATACCGTTTACCGGCAATTTTTCGGGAAAGATTAGTAGACTACTCTACAAATATTATGTCAAAACCATCCATAAGCCACCACCTAAAATAAAAAATTTGGTCAGGCCAGTTAAAGATAATTTAGCTCTCAGAGTACCTGGTGTCTACCACATTCCTTGCAAATGCAGCGCAGCGTACATTGGCCAAACAGGACACACTATTGCCACACGCGTTTCTGAACACCAAAGATCAATAAGGCTTATGCAACCCGAAAAATCTGGACTGGCTGAACACTGTATAGAACAGAGCCACAGAGCTAACTTTACCAACACTAAGATAGTGGCAAAGTGTTCGAACCCCTGGGAAAGGAGAGTAAAAGAAGCTCTAGCCATCTCATCTGAAACAAATAATCTAAATCGCGATTCTGGCCTACAATTAAATTCAGCATGGACACCAATGTTAAAGAGCCTTAATACCTAATCCTCTACCTGCAGTCTTCCAAGACTTATTTTCTAGCAGGTGCGTGCTCAAACACAAAACATTAGCCGAATAACTGCTATAAATAGTTTTCTACGAAGTCCGTGCCCATGTCTCAGTCATCTTAAATACCAGGCCATAATATCACGCAAACCAATCAAATGTTAGCTTCATCCCAGCTCTTATAAATACCAGTCTCCGCAAGCTCAAACCATCAGTTCACCCTGAAGACGAGGAAGATGCACTTCTTCGAAACGTTGGTGTCAAGCCAAGTTTTTACCTGGCTAGAAGCCCGAGAAGATTTTGAATTAACACGTCGCCAGGAAAGCTTCAGTACTTATTATCTGCAATGTGATTAACAATCAAGAATTTCTGAAACTTGTTAAAGCTTAATGTGCTGGCGCCGAAGCAGTAGGAGATGGAAGGATGTTATAAAGTCACACCTCTCCACGATACTGGCTATTTCAATATACTGCACATAACCAAGAATGTAGGCTCGTCAATTGGACTCTAAATGACTGTGCACCCAGTCTTCACTGGCACAGAACCATTGTTTGAGTTTGATTTATTCTGCCATTTGTAATATTTTTACAAAGCATCATCAATTTTACAATGGCTAAAAATACATATTTACATTAAAACAAGTTGATATAAAAACAGCTCAAGTAGATATACATACAACAGCTATTGAATAATTTTGGAAAGCTAATGGTAAATTAAGAATCATCAATTTGCCAAGAGCTAGAAAACATATATTTAAATTACCAATTTAACAAGTAGAAATATGTGCAGGTTTGAACAGATATAAGTACCTACATAGAATAGTTAACAAATTACAATAAACAAATGTTTGAAAATAAAATTATAAATCACTCATCTTGGTTCCATTTTGTATTCTGGTTGGTTGGTATCTAATGTTGAGCAGTTGGCAGTGAAACCATTCACTCTCTTGCATTCCAGTATTTTAATGTCATATTATCATGTTGACTCAAGGTTGGGCAGCGCAGTAGATGGTTTCCATCCATATCTTCTTTAAATGTACAGAAAGGACACAGAGGAAACTTCACTATACCAATTCTGAATAAATGTTTATTGAGACAGTTATGGTCTGTTAGGAGTCTAAAAGTTGCTACAGAGGATTTTCTTGGTAATGTAGTGATTCTGGTCGTGTCATTACATACATTTTCCCATGGTTTTCCTTTCATTTTGTATTCGTCAATTGAGTGAAAAGCATGTTTTATCAGGTGTCTTTATTGCATTAATTTCTTTCACTTCTTCTTGTAATTCCTTGATTGAGTAGGTAAATGATTGTATAGGTCTTTTGCAACATTTTCAATACATTTAATGATCCCCTTAACCTATTTCTAAAATAGTTCTATTTTGTTCTCGTATTATGTTGATGAACATTCCTATTTTTTTTTTCAATGTGGTTTCTTATTAAATGTTTAAGACATTCAAATATATATAAACAGGGTTGTGTGAGGATTTTTAGCTTTTTAAAACTACTTTTACATGACTGTCTTCTTTGAATTTTTTCCATTATTCTTACTGCTTTCTTCTGTAGTCTAAATATTCTTTGCATATTTGTTTTACCCACTGCTCCTCATAAAATGATCCCATAGTTTAGATGTGCTACTTTTATCCATTATTTTGTTATTATCTATAACTATTCCTAAAAAAATTGTGTTACTTGAGAAATTATTTTGTACTGCTAATGTAATATTACTTTTTGTTTTATTACTTTGTTTAATTTGCATCCATTCAGTTTTGTTTGCATTTAGAGCCTTTTCTAATGCTTCTAAGTAGTTTCTAATTAATTCTAGTTAGGAATTTGCTTTATCTTGCACTTCGGATTCTCTCCCACCCGTTACCACTATTATTGTATAATCAGCGTACCCAATGACTAGACCTCCAGCATCTTGTATTAATTTGAATAAGTAATTTATATACAAAGTAAATAAATATGGACCCAATTTTGACCCCTGTAGCACTCCATGTGTTATGTCTTTAAATGCTGATTTAATTTTTTTCAAACATTCTCCTGTGTTATGTATTATTTCAATACACTGCACTCTATTTTGCACATATGAGCTTAACTATTTAAGCGGAATGCCTCTTATGCCATCATTTTCCAATTTACCCAGTAGATGTTTAATGTTAATGCAGTTAAAAGCTTTAGAAAGATCAAGAAAGATTGCTAGAACCAACTCATTTCTCTCTAGTGCTCGAACAACTATATCATTTCCTTTGCTAACTGCATGAATCGTAGATTTCTTTTTTTGAAAGTCAAACCGGTTTAGTGATATATTAAATTTATTACACTAATTTGTTAGTTGTTCTAGGAAAGGCCATCTATGATTTGTGAGAGTCCTGAGCATAGAGATGTACGACAATAATTTTCTATCTTTTGTTTAGAGCCTTTCTATTTATAGATTGGCCTAACTACCACCTGTTTTAGTATACTTGGGAAGGTTCCTGACTTAAAGCTTTCATTTATTATATGTGTAAAGGTGTTTACTACTTCATATTTACAGTATTTTATCATTTGATTTGAGTATTCACCCAAACCACTAGATCTTTTACATTTTAGTATATTTATTTGTTTAATGACATCTGTTTGTGTAATTTCTCTTATTATCATTGAGTTACATACAGAATTTTCATTTATTTTATAGTCTTTTGTCTTAATTACCATATTTGCTACAATATTTATATAATAATCATTGAATGCATTACATATGATCACTGGATCTATTATTGGGCAGTCATCTTTTACAATTTTCAAGTTCTCTACCCATTTAGAGGAGTTTTCTTTATGCACAGTTTTAATAATATTCCATGTCTCCTTAATTTTATTTTCAGCATTTAAGAGCAATGTTTTGTTATGAAGCTTCTTTGCTTCATTTATTACTGCATTTAGTGTGTTTTTGTAGTTTTCTATATATGTGCAAGATTTTTCATCTAGTTTTAAAGTTCTTAGACTATTTAAGAATTGCATTCTCTTTTTAGATTTTTCTATTCCTTTGGTAGACCAATTACAATTTGTTTTTTTGTTACATATTATCTTCTTAGCTGGTGCTGACTGCTCTAAACATGACAGAGTATTCATAAGAAGTTAAAATTTATCATTTATATTAGTTTTTACAAATATATTACTAAATACCGCTTGTTGAAGGTTAAGTCTCAATGCTTCTAATGCCATTTTATTTACAATTCTTTTAACTTCCTTTAGATTTTTTAATTTTTCTGCTTGTACGTTTAAAAAATTACTTTCTATTAATTGACCAAAATGGTCGCTAAGCCCATTCTTTATTAAGGCTATATTTAGATCCTCTGTCTTTAGATTGGTATATGCATGGTCAACAAGGGTTGATGTATGCTGTGTTACTCTGTTTTTAAAACTTTCAGGATACTTCCCTTGAGCAGTTCCAACAACAGCTTTTTTATGTTTACTTTCTGTTTGCAGATCTATATTTGTCGCACACAATTATAATTTTATTATTTGTTGTAATATTATTTAGAATTAATTTAAATAATTTTAGAAAATTACCTTTATCAGCATTTGGCAGACTGTAAACACCTAATATGATAAGATTCAAATTTTGGAAAGTAATTTTGAGTGCTGACAGTTCACTGCATCTTTCGTCACAATATTGTTTACAGTCAAGTTTATTAAATTTCAGACCCTCTTTTGCATATATTTCCACCACTTTTGTATTTTTCTTTAAAGTAACTAGTACAGTAACAACCCTGCTGTAGCTACCCAGTAATGGCAAAAGCCCATGGAGCCACACAAACAGAAGTACAATACTATTAGGATCAGCAACAACTTTGAAGTAGAAGATTGTAATTGCAATGTAAGTAATATGGAAGAAAAAATGTATAAATTAGTTCATTCATCCATAATTCATAAAGAGACAAAGCATAATCTTGTAACTTAAGGTTCTTAAGCTTTTATTTACCTTTATAAACAAGTTTGTCTATTGTAAATGCTTCCTCAGGTCCATATTTTGTATGATCTTTAGGTTATGGTATGTGTGGTTTTCTGCTTATTGTATACCAGAAGCGTTGTTTATTCGCTTGTTGCCATAGCAGCAGAAGCTGATTTAATTAAAGGATAACTGTTGAATGTAAAGTGAAACTGTTGAATTTGTTATGTTGCAATATTGTGCAAAATAGAAGTCATTATCAAGAATGGAAAGCATTATGGAAAAAGTACAAAGTACGTCCAGAAAGTAAGTTCCGTTTCAATTTATCTCTGCTGCAGCGCTGCGATCACAGTTCTGCACATGCTCAGTAGACGCTCTGTATCAAGGAGAAGAAGTGCACCATTTTGAGATCGCTGTCAGCCACATACGCTTTGTTGTGCTTGTTTACAATGTTGGTGTTGATTAAAAATCCCGCTACTTGTGAAATCAAATCTGTGATTCGTTTTCTGAATGCAAGAAAAGTGAAACCAACTGAAATTTATCGGCAAATTTGTGAAGTTTATGGACAAAATGGGATGAGAGATTCAATGGTGAGAGGATGGGTCCGACAGTTCAATGATGGACGTAGTGAAGTACACGATGAAGAACGAAGTAGGCGTCAATCTTTGGTTACAGAAGAACTGGTTCAGACAATTGATGACAAGACCCAGGAAAACCACAAGTTTACAATTAGTGCTCTCGCTATGGAATTTCCCCAAAGCTCACAATCACTAATTCATGAAATTGTTACTAAAAAACTGAAATTTCGTAAACTTTGCTCACCTTGGGTACCAAAGATTCTTACTGAGCAACTCAAAACAAAACGGATGGGTGGTGCACTTCAGTTTTTAACCCGTTATAATGAAGACGGCAAAGAATACACAGATAGTCACAGGAGATGAGACTTGGGTTTCTTACGACACCCCTGAAAGTAAGTGGCAATCAATGGAATGGAGGCACACTTCATCTCCAGCAAAGGTTAAGCCGAAACAAATCTTGACACCTCAAAAAATGATGTGCACAGTGTTCTGGGACTGGAAAGGCATCTTACTCATTGATTTCTTACCGCATGGTCAAACAATCAAAGCAGATATTTATTGCGAGACACTTAGGAAATTGCGCAGCGCAATACAGAACAAGCGCTGAGGACTGCTGTCAAAAGGTGTTGTTTTTCTTCATGACGATGCACGACCACACACTGCAAATGTGACGAAAAACCTCCTAAAGGGATTTGGCTGGGACGTGTTTGACCATCCTCCGTACAGCCCTGACCTCGCTCCTAGGGACTTTCATCTGTTCTTACATCTCAAGTCTTTCCTTGGCGGTCAACATTTCAACAATGACGAAGAGCTGAAAGAAAATGTTTCCAACTTTTTGAAGACTAAGGCGGCAAACTTCTATGAAGAAGGTATACAAAAACTTGTGCCACGCTATGACAAATGCCTGCAAAATTTCGGCAGTTATGTGGAAAAGTAGTTTAAGAGTTGTAGAATTTTGTGCAATAAATAATTATTCTGTATCTGTACACAATTTAATTTTATTACCAAACGGAACTTACTTTCTGGACATACCTCGTATTAAAGGAAAATCCTCAAAACAATGTGTTCAATCATAGAATAAAATGCTCAAAATAGCAATTGCCCACTCAGACCCTCCCCCCTTTTTAAGGGTTTCCCAGGTCCTTAGGCAAATGTGGTTTCTCTCAGCCCCAAATTTCTTGTCCCTCCATACATTCCAGTTTTTATTTCATTCATCCTTCAGCACTTTATATTTGTTTCAGGGTTGGATTGTGGTGATGGTGTGGCATGGCAGGCAAAAAAAGTGCTCTCTATGGAACTTTCTCTGCCCCTCGGTCTTCGCTGGTTGCCAGAGTAATCAGACTGCCCCCTAGGGGGAGGGGGAGTGTTAAATAGAGGTACCCTGTCTGCCTATCCATCTCTGGGACCATCTCAATCTGGAAACTATAGGGAGTCTTATCATACCTGGTTCCAATCGAGCCTTCCAATATAAAAGTTATGGTTTTTACTGGACAGATAAGAACAGAGTAATGTGCTAAATGTGCAATTGCCATGTGATCTGAGAAATATACAATTCCATGGAAAAGCTTCTGAAACACAAAATACACATAGCCAGGATCAATTCTCATAAGGAAGATGAACAACCACAGACAGACCTTTATTGCCACCTGTTTCAGTACTGTGGTAAATGAAAAGAAATGCAGTGAATATTTTGGAAAGAGTGACATCTTGATTTCTAAATTGAAAAATGAACTTGTGAAGTCATTCATGAATGAGTACATAAAAGGTAAGTTACAGAACACTTTGTTTGGAAAGTGTTTAAAGAAACTCCGTTAAATTTAAGTTTTATTATATTACAGCAGAACTCAGATAATTTGAACATTTATAATTTGAAATTGTTTTTAAATCTAAGATTTTTCTTCGTTCCTTGAATTTTGTATTAAAACAATGTAAAAACATCACATGTAATTCAAATTTAATTTTCCTTAAATCAAAACTTTTGTTCAGAAACGTCAGTCGAAAATTAAACATGGAAATTTAACATAACTTTGAATAAAGAAAGTGTTTTCCGGGCTTGTAGGCAGTGGTCCATTCGGTTTGAAGTTCCCGACGTTTCGCCAAGGCCTGCGGTGGCATCTTCAAAGGTGATCCAGTGGCTGGTCAAAGTTCGAATGAATTCTTGTTGCATAGAGTGCATTTTTATACATGGCCAGTGGGCGGAGCCTGTTACTCTCTGTGCTGTGATTGGCCTGCATGCATTTGTGGACTGTCTTGTGTTTTGCTTTTGTTTATGTCATTACATTTGCTTTCCAACACAGGTATCCAGGCCTTGTTAAGGTGCATAGCTTCTTCCTTACGATTAAAGATATTTCCATATTTGTATATTTCTATTGCCTCCCAATGTAAACAGGCATGGTAGTTAATGGAGGAAGACAGAATTTCGGTGTGCTTATAACTGATGTCATGTCCAAATAATAAAGAGTGTTCTGCTACTGCAGATTTTTCCATTTGTCCATGAAAGGCATAGTAGACTAGGACAAATGGAAAAATCTGCAGTAGCAGAACACTCTTTATTATTTGGACATTTGGACATGACTGACATGAGTAAGATAGAATTCCATATATCTGTGCCATAACTTGATTAAACAATGTTTAAATTATACTTTTCTGTAGTGCGATAAGAGGTACAATAAAGCAAAATTCCACTCTGCTTTAATTCTGTATGAATATAAATGTTAATTTAATTTTTCAAATACCTAACATTGCACTTGTTCGGGATATTCCATGTGCCAAAATAATCAAAGAGAAATTCATCCTGCTA
This sequence comes from Hymenopus coronatus, assembly GCA_030762935.1. NCBI lineage: Eukaryota > Metazoa > Arthropoda > Insecta > Mantodea > Hymenopodidae > Hymenopus > Hymenopus coronatus. The sequence continues at coordinate 68,018,229 of CM060881.1, forward strand.
ATGACTCATGAAAGAAAGGTAGAGCTGAATAGAAAGCTTCAAAGATCAAAGATTGCAGTCTACTGTGACAAGACCACAAATAAGCAAGACAAATGAATATTAATGATCATAAAGCAACAGAAATAGCACAAATACTAGCAGAGTATGTACATGTGTTCGAAAATATAGATTTCAAGCCATGCTCTAGAACCATTCTCGATATGATGAAGAAATTTAGCATCCCTTTTGATGTCATAGCTCTTGTTTTTGATTCCATAAGTATATGACCAAGTGCTTCAGCATTCTGGCCAATATTCTTAGTGATGATGTGATAAACACAACAAACTAAATGTGCTGGATAAGCAATTGCCAGAATTAAATTAAATTCAATAATAGCCTGAGTGGAATCAACTGCCCAGAACATGCAAAACACAAATATCTGTATAAAAAGTATCCCGGAATTCTTGTGTACAGCTGTTTCCTATTCACATTCTGAGTAGGTGGTAATCATGATATGAATAAATGGTATACTTTGCAGATCCCTAAGAGATGTGGTTATTGTCCTGCAAAGTGAAAGTCTGGTTTATGAGGCACTCTACAAGGGAAAGTGTATGAAAATAACCCAAAAATGTAAGAAGATTTGAAGGACAATATTCGTAATGAAATTTTGAGAATTGATGCGATAGCATTTAGTTAAAGTGTACATTTAAGCACGTTAGGGTGCGCGCAAAAGTATATTGAAGCACAAGATCATTTTTATATCTAATGTAATAGACAAGATCAATTCAGTAAATACAGACCATTGCGTTACTTTATTTGTTATTTTTTTATTATCTAATTATTACATGTTTACTATTTGTTATCATATCTGCTTGTGGCAGGCAACAATTTGTGCGTAATTGGAGAGCAAGCATCTGTACTTGGGGCTGGTCTTTTTTGCATCACCCTATATTAATGTAAAGCATGCAAAAAGTTACCACCTTTATATAGTCCTTTTGAAGTCAAAGTTTGTAAATATACACTACTCCTCAAAAGTTTTTGAACACACTTCATTTTTAGGATTTATTGAAACAATGGAATAAAAAAGACATTGTTCGTAGTCACAACAGTATATTTAATGAAAATCAGCAATACATGTTAGATTTTGCTTTCTTCAAAGTAACCTCCCCTTGCTTTAATTACAGCTGCGCAAAATCTGGGCATTCTTTCTATTCAGAGATATCCCTCCATATGTTATGCACATGACTCCACAATACATTTAAATCACATAATCTCCATGTAGTTCAATAGGATTGCAGTCAGGACTTTGAGGGGGCCATACCATGTTCTTCAAGACTTTTATCTCTTTCAATCATTCAAAGTATCTTCTACAGAGTATAGATGTATGCCTCAGATCATTATCCCGTTGCAGAATGAACCCCTTGCCAATTAACCGCATCCCAGATGGTTTGGCATGGCATTGGAGAATATTGTGATAATGCTCCTTCTTCATCATTCCTTCTATTTTCACAATATCGCCTGTCCTATTGCCACCAAAACATTCCCCATACAGCACCGAACCACCTTCATACTTGACTGTAGGGGATATGCACTGAGGTGCCATGCATTCACCTTTTGCATGTCGAACGAACTGGCAATGTTTTAAGCCAAATAGCTCAAACTTAGATTCATCAGTAAATAATACCTTTTTCCACTGATTAACAGTTCAGCTTACATGTTGCTTGACATATTGTAATCTTTTCCGTTTATTGACAGCGCTCAATATGGGCTTCTTTGCCGAAATACAACCGTTCAGATGTGCATCTTGAAGTAGTCTCTTCACTGTAGAAATACTCACAGATTCATCCCTCAACTGGTTCAGTTCTGCTGTCAGCATGGGTGCTCTTTTGAAACAATCACGTTTGCTGGTCACTATTAAATGTTTATCCTCACTTTTCGAGGTCACCCTAGGCCTTCCCTTTTGTTAATGGTCCTTATTGCTATTTGTAGTTACATACCTCTTTACAGTGAAATAGACACTTCCCAAGGAAACATGTTCTTGTGTGGCAATTTGACGCATGGTGTGACCTGCTTTATGTAAGCTGACTATTGCAGCATGTTTTTCTGCTGAAAGCTCCTTCTTTTACCCATTTTAGACTTTTCAACTGCACAATAACAATGTGTACCATTCACCTGCTTATGAGGCACTGAAGTGCTTTTCGCAGTCAATACTTATGTACAGATATATGTGAACGACATCTATGGAATCACAGACATTAGTTACAAAATAGTAAAAAACCAATTGGAATTAACACTGTGAAGCACTGTAATAATTTATAAAATAATACAGATTGAGTCGACCAGACTGTCTATGGCTTCACATGCCAACTTATCCTGACACGTTTCACCTTCCGTTGAAGGCATCATCAAGGTGTCGACTGGCTGGAACACTGGTGCTTATGTGGGTCTTTCTTCTCTGGGGTGGAGACATTTGATGGTGGTTTTATGAGGCTTAGTAGCGAGCTTCTGGCGAGACGTCAAAGTTCATAAGAAAATCACTGTGTTTTTTATATAAATCTTTTCCCAAATATTTAATTCTGACACGAGGCCAACCAATTTTAATAGGTGAGTCTTTTTTCAATATTGTGATGTGCATTCCAAAAGTGTGCTGCCACTGCAGATTTATTGGTTTCTTTGTTCTTGATGTTGCCGAAATGTTCCTTTAATCTAGTTCCAATGTTCCTTTTAGTTTTGCCAATGTATACTTTATTGCAGTCAGAACAACTAATTTTATAAATTCCAGACTTCTTTTCGGGGGGAATTTTTTTGGTCGTTGGTTTCCTCAGAAGATTCTTGACACAGAATTTATTGACTGGTGCTAAGATAATGTTGAGTTTTTTGAACACTTTTTGAAACTCATGAGTTGCCCAGGGGTGATATGTGAATATCCTATATATATATTTTTATCTATGGAAGGTGTCAGTGTGGCGATTTACTTTAGATGTTTTCGTCTTTTAAACTTTTTTATTTTGTTGTCTACTAACTTTTTGTTGAAGCCATTCTTCGTAGCTGTTTCTATTATATTAGAGTATTCAATCTAATATTCCTTTCCATCCAATAGCACGTTTACCAATCTGTGTGTTAGGCTATTTATGATTGTGGGTTTGTGTGCTGTAGGATTGAAACTGTTGTATTTGATGTAGTTGTCTGTGTGAGTGTCTTTTCTGAAGATACCAAATTTTAATTTACCATTATTTCTCATTATTTTTAAATCTAGAAAGTGTAGTGTGTTGTCTGACTCAATTTCCATTGTGAATTTAATGGTAGGTTCCTGTAGATTGAGCAGTTTAAGGGCATCTGTGCTATGTTTTTTGTTTACTATTGCAAATATCTCATCCACGTATCTGTACCAGCTTTTGAGCATGAGTGGGAAAGCTGTAATAATTCGTGTTTTGAAGTGGGTCATAAATAGATTAGCAAGGAAGGGGTATAATGGGTTTCCCATTGCTAGTCCTGATTGCTGTTGGTAGCAATTTCCTCGGAATGTGAAAAAGGTCTGTTGGATACAATAGCAATAAAAGACAGCTGCATATTCCAAAAGAAACACAATATAAGGTTAAAGTAGACAATCCAATACTGGCAAGTATCTATGGATTACTCAAGATTCACAAACCAGGAAACAGCTTAAGACCAATAATCAACAACATCAATACACCATCATACCTTTTAGCAAAATGGTTATCAAAAAAGTTCATGTCACTACCCACCTTTGAAAGCCGCAGTGTCAACAAATCATTAAAACACACAATATTAAAGAGATTAGCCTATCACCAAATGATATTCTGGTGTCTTTTGATGTCAAATCGCTATTTCCCAGTGTCCCGAAACATAAACTACTCTCCATCTTGAAATAGTGGCTAGAATCCATTGAAATAGACAGCTATCACATCCAAGAGTACTTAAAACTAACTGAAATGTGTAATGAACAGACCTTTTTCACATTCCGAAGAAATTGCTACCAACAGCAATGTGAAACTCATTATCCCCCTTCCTTGCCAATCTATTTATGAGCCACTTTGAAACACAAATTATTACAGCTTTCCCACTCATGTTCAAAACCTGGTACAGATACATGGATGACATATTTGCAATAGTAAACAAAAAACATAGCACAGATGCCCTTCAACTGCTCAATATACAGGAACCTACTATTAAATTCACAATGGAAATTGAGTCAGACAACACACTACACTTTCTAGATTTAAAAATAATGAGAAATAATGGTAAATTAAAATTTGGTATCTTTCAGAAAAGACACTCACACGGACAACTACATCAAGTAGTAGTCTGACCCACAGATTGGTAAACGTGCCATTGGATGGAAAGGAATATAAGATTGAATACTCTAATATAATAGAAACAGCTACGAAGAATGGCTTCAACAAAAAGTTAGTAGACAACAAAATAAAAAAGTTTAAAAGACAAAAACATCTAAAGCAAATCGGCACACTGACACCCTCCATAGACAAAAAAAAATATAAAAAATTCACATATCACCCCTGGGCAACTCTTAAGTTTCAAAAAGTGTTCAAAAAACTTCACTTTATCTTAGTACCTGTCAATAAATTCTGTGTCAAGAATCTTCTAAGGAAACCAACAACCGAAAAAATTCCCCCCGAAAAGAAGTCCGGAATTTATAAAATTAACTGTTCTGACTGCAATAAAGTATACATCAGCAAAACCAAAAGGAACATTGGAACTAGATTAAAGGAATGTTTTGGCAACATCAAGAACAAAGAAACCAATAAATCTGCAGTGGCAGCACACTTTTGGAATACACATCACAATATTGAAAAAAGACTCATCTATTAAAATCGGTTGGCCTCGTGTCAGAATTAAATATTTGGGAAAAGATTTATATAAAAAAAAACACAGTGATTTTCTTATGAACTTTGACATCCCGCCAGAAGTTAACTCACTACTAAGCCTCATAAAACCACCATCAGATGTCTCCGCCCCAAAGAAGAAAGACCCATAGAAGCACCAGGGTTCCAGCCAGTCGACACCTTGATGATGCCTTCAACGGAAGGTGAAACGCGTCGGGATAAGTTTTAGGTATGTGAAGCCATAGTGTGTCTGGTCGCCTCAATCTGTATTATTTTATAAAAAATAATCACAGACACACAATGACATCCAAAACAACATTAGGGTAATTGTTCCTATAAGGGTCAGCAAATGCTATATTTTCAAAATGCACATAATTGACAAACAAAAGGTAGCATAGTAAATTTCAATTCTGTCTCCATTGATTTTTACCATTTATAATATTACATTGGCTTTGTTTGACGTTATACACTTATTAATTGCAGCAAAACAGCCTGTTCAAAAACTTTTGAGCAGTAGTGTAAACCATGTCATTATTTCACCAAATGTACACAATACATCCGATTCCTGACGTAATATAATCCAGAATTATACTAATTTTTTCAAAGTTGGCTGATTTCATTATTAGATTCAAAGATTGAAGTGAAATGATAGAATACCTACCTGTATCAAACTCTGTGAAGCTTACAACTTTTTTGTACATTTTTATAGCTATATTGTAATTCTCTGTCTTGAAATAGTTTGTACCTTTTTCTTTGAATAACCTAGCCTGTTCCAGCTTTTCAGTGCTATCAAGAGACCAGCTCTCTTTTGCCTGTGAAGAAATTAAACTTTTATTAGTCGATGAGGGTAATGCATAAACAGAGAAGTATCTTTGCAAAGCTTAACATATACAAATTTGTGATTTTGAGTTATATAGGGTAATTCAATTATTACCCCAGTTAGGAATGAATATGCCATTTTTTTCCAACAAAAACTATTTATTAAAAAAAATATGAATTATCAAGTTCTGCAAAATAAGATTGTCTGACAATGACCACCTCATTTGATCTAAATTTTGTTTGTGTCATGTCTTTTGTTTGGAAACAAGAAAAAATCACAAGGACCTCCTTCAGGAGAATATGTACACAATATATAGAAATTCATAACACAATTCATGCAGTTTGGTGATGATAACTCTGGACAAATGTACCGGCATGTTGTGGTAAAACACACCTCTCTTCTTTGCCAAATGGGGTCATGTCTCAATGTTTTTTGTATCAGGCTAAAAGTATTGTTCAGTACACATTCTTTTTCTAAAAAGTCAATAAGTATGAATCCCTTCACACCCCAAAAAATTGACGCCTCACTTGACTGGCTGATGCAAGCACATCAGCCTTCTTTAGAGCACATTCACTGGAAGTAACCCATTGTTTTGATTGCCTATCTTCCGAGTATAACAGCAAATCCAGGACTCATCAATGGTGTAAACCCAATGCAAAAAGTCTTGGATTTCTCTTAAACAGCTCAAATGCATCTTCAAAGAACCACAGCAGTTAAAGAGCATCCATAAATAAAGCTCAACTTAAATTTTTTATTTCACCTGCTGAGAGACCTGGCACGGCGCTCACTCAGCCTCATTAGGCCCCCCAAGGAGCTACTTGAATGAAAAAGTAGCAGCTCAGGTTGCATTAGCTGGCCAAGAGGGAGTGGGGTGCTACCATGTCCCACCCTCCAATAATCCACCACACTCATGACACCAGTAGTGGGCAGAGATGGGACATCCAACGGCAGGCTATGGCCCTCCTTGGGCTGTCGCACCATGAAGTTATAGTGCTTTCAAGGATATAACATGAAGTTAAAAAATAAAATAAAAAAAAAACTGCATCTTTTAAAACCTCAATCCTGGAAGCAGTGTACTTAATTGGAAATTCCTGGAAAGCAGAATTCTACAAGAATTAATTGTGCCTACTCTCAGCTGACAGCACAGAAATAAGGCTACTTATTGCATGGGAAATGTTGCAACCTAACTTCACTTTAGCATACTTTCCGGAGGTGAAAGTGTTTTTTTCATGTGATTTACCCTTTCTCTCTGTTTACACCACTGCTCCTCTGCTCTCTTGTTAAAGAGGGGAATACTGAATTTTTCAGGCTGACTCTACCTATCCATCTCCTGTCCTACACACAGCCTGAGTGGGGAAGAAGAAAAAAAAAAAATCAATACCAATTGACTATAATAGTTGGCTATTTGGGATTTAAGCAGCTACAATATTGTAAGTCGCCATTGGGGTTCTCATATCAAAATAATTTGAGAACAACTTGTGGTTTACCTGGAAACATTTGAGTCAGTTGAGAAATTCAATGCCATGCCGGCATATTGCCATGGTAGTTCAGTAGCAGTTCAACCGGCTAAAGATCTGGTGATCCGTGGTTCAAATCCCCGCTATGGCATTGAATTTTTCAGTCTGACTCGAACCTATCCAATACTAATTAATTTTGCCAAGTGGTTTTAAAAAACACTTTTTGGTCAGTCTTTCTTTCCTTTCTCCTCACCCCCCTGAAATAGCCACTGCCCAAAGACTTTACTGAGACTTTATTTCTTACATGCTGGGGATTTTCCTCATGTTGATACATTGTGCACCAAGTATGTTCCTGTTCTTGGAGAGAAACGTATACAGGCTCTAAAGGAGGCAGTGAAGGACAAGCCAGTGGTGACCCTGAGAGATAAGACTACAGACTGCAAAGGACAATGCATTTTTGTAGTTTTGCTTCATCCACTTATTTGCGCTGAAACCACTAGAACATATGTGGGTGGGATCAAAGTCCTGGAAAATGCTACAGCAGCAGAATGTTCTCGTGCCATACTAAGTGTTGTTATGTCATGCAGTATTGAATTTGATAAAGTTGTAGCTGTTGTTTCAGACTCAGCACGATATATGTTTGCCTGTGTTCTGTGAATACCATTTTCAGATTGTACAATGCACTTTCAATGCTAGCCACACTAATTGAATATTATAGCCAACATGTGGTTGAAGCTTCTTCCTGAGCTCAATACCTGTGTTGCCCAGTCAAAGGTAATGTTAATGAACACAAGGAAGAGAAAACACTGCTTCCTTTCCTTCCTAAGGCAGAAATATGAGGTACGTCCAGAAAGTAAGTTCCGTTTGGTAATAAAATTAAATTGTGTACAGATACAGAATAATTATTTATTGCACAAAATTCTACAACTCTTAAACTACTTTTCCACATAACTGCCGAAATTTTGCAGGCATTTGTCATAGCATGGCACAAGTTTTTGTATACCTTCTTCATAGAAGTTTGCTGCCTGTGTCTTCAAAAAGTTGGAAACATTTTCTTTCAGCTCTTCGTCATTGTTGAAATGTTGACCGCCAAGGAGACTTGAGATGTAAGAACAGATGAAAGTCGCTAGGAGCGAGGTCAGGGCTGTAAGGAGGATGGTCAAACACGTCCCAGCCAAATCCCTTTAGGAGGTTTTTCGTCATATTTGCAGTGTGTGGTCGTGCGTTGTCATGAAGAAAAACAACACCTTTTGACAGCAATCCTCAGCGCTTATTCTGTATTGCGCGGCGCAATTTCCTAAGTGTCTCACAATAAACATCTGCTTTGCGGTAAGAAATCAATGAGTAAGATGTCTTTTCAGTCCCAGAACACTGTGCACATCATTTTTCGAGGTGTCAAGATTTGTTTCGGCTTAAACTTTGCTAGGGATGAAGTTGCCTCCATTCCATTGATTGCCGCTTACTTTCAGGGGTGTCGTGAGAAACCCAAGTCTCATCTCCTGTGACTATCTGTGTCAGAAATTCTTCGCCGTCTTCGTCATAACAGGTTAAAAACTGAAGTGCACTACTCATCCGTTTTGTTTTGTGTTGCTCAGTAAGAATCTTTGGCACCCAACGTGAGCAAATTTTATGAAATTTCAGTTTTTCGGTAACAATTTCATGAATTAGTGATCGTGAGCTTTGGGGAAATTCCATAGTGAGAGCACTAATTGTAAACTTGCGGTTTTCCTGGATCTTGTCATCAATCACATGAACCAGTTCTTCTGTAATCAAAGACGGACGCCCACTTCATTCTTCATCGTGCACTTCACTACGTCCTTCATTGAACTGTCGGACCCTTCTTCTCACCATTGAATCACTCATCGCATTTTGTCCGTAAACTTCGCAAATTTGCCGATAAATTTCAATTGGTTTCACTTTACTAGCATTCAGAAAACGAATCATAGATCTGATTTCACAAGCGGCGGGATTATCAATCAACACCGACATTGTAAACAAGCACAACAAAGCGTATGTGACTGACAGCGATCTCAAAATGGCGCACGTTTCTTCTCCTTGATACAGAGCTACCGCGCATTTGCAGTACTGCGATTGCAGCGTTGCAGCGGAGATAAATTGAAACGGAACTTACTTTCTGGATGTACCTCGTATGTAAGTGATGAGAGCAAGTGCACTCTGTTTTTAATGCCCGTATTAACTTGCTGGAATTCATAATTCAAATCTACAAAATACCTTAAGGATCATGTTAAAGATATTAAGGAATTTTCAAGAGGAAAGCTATGCAGTCACATATTTCAGAAACCTTACACAAAATGATGTGAATGTGATAGTGGCCTCAGCATCCTTTCTTTTAGAACATTGTAAATCAGTTATAGATCTACTCTAGGTCCTTGAAGGTAGTTCATACCCACATGTGCACAAACTAACGTCAAAGATCGAGTACATTCTTAGCACATCTGAGGCAGTAGGTAGTGTGTACTGGGTGAAGAAACACAAAAACTTGTTACTTTAGTTCACAAAAATTACAGCATTAAACAAACATTCCAGAATTTAGGACACAAATGTCACACAAAACTATCACTGCTACAATGTGAGGATAAAGGGCTAGGGTTCATCAACAATATGGAGAAATTATTAGATGAACAAAACAAATTCAGTTGGTCCAAAACTGCATTCTGTCATTGCTGGCATGCCTGTGATGAAAGGTTTATCGCTTCATGAACTAGCTGAAGGTTATATACCCCCGCTGCTGAATCCTTGCACTTGGTAGTTGGGAGTTAAGTTGGTATACCCACATAAGACAGATGAAAAGCTTTAACTGTTTGACTTTCTGAACCAATCACAAAGCAGCATTCCGGGTAGTTGGTCAGACAATGGAAACTGATCTAGATGCCACACTGTTGCAATATCTGGCTATTTTCAACCAAGTGCTCAGTTTAAGAACTCCTAACACGTATGCTGAGCTGTTCTGTGCAAACTACATATTATTCGTTGCTATTGTTGATAGTGTTGTTGGTGTTTGTACGTGAGGGAACATAACAAAACTTTCACAATTATAGAGGTAGAAGGTGTGGTGAGGATGGACGTGGCTTCATGGAAGAAGAAAGTGAATCATGTGTACAAAATAATACGTAAAGCACAGGAATTAGATGGAATCATCAATGAATGTGAACCATGAGATATGTCTTGGTGACAATGATGGCAACAACGATGTTGATGATGACAATGGTGCTGGCGAGAACGATGTCGATGGAGACTTGGATGGAATTGAGCCATTAAAATTTTAAACCAATGAAAATCGATTTGTTATACCTTTCTCTAATTGCAACGAGCTATTTTGCATCAATTTCTTCTATAGTCGTAAATAAGTAATGTATGCTGCATACGTTATAGTATCACTGTTATTTTTGATTAATATATATAATAACGAATTAGTTTCATTATTCATCGGTATTTATTTACTATGTACTGTTTATATTGCACACGATAAAGACATTTTTAATCAGCTATTGTTCTTTACTAGTTACTCTGGCAATGACACAAAGGCAGCATAGTCAACCTTATGCAAAACCACCCGAGTTGTCAAGTGCAAGGATTCAGCAGCAGGGGTATAGAGCTTTAAGGCCAGCATTAAGAAAGCAGCAGTAAATAGGGACCAAATTAATATTGTTACAATATTGCAATGAGAAATGAATACCCAACATTTGTTGAGAAAAGTATCCACCACCCAATGGTGTGCCTTTTCCTACTGTGGAAATATACTATCAGATTAATGTACTAATTTAAAGCCACAAAATGTGGAAATAATGCTGGGAAAATAGTTTGAAAAGTAAGAAATAATCACGTTGTGTTACAAATGTTTAAGGAGCATTTCACTGTATATATTGTATTGTGGTTTAGTTTTATTTAGTGTATGTTTTAAGACATTAAACACCATAAATATTAAAACTGCCTCAAATTATTTAACTATTTTATTTAGCACTTACCACATGTATGAGCCTTTATATATCAACTTTTCTTTTCACCATCATCCACCAATTTTTTTAGCGATTTCTAAGAAGTTTATTCACCATTTTTGAGAAATCAAAATTTTTGAAAAATCCTCTATGTGAAGGAAATTTTGGGTGGGGGCAAATCTTGTGTTGCATCCTTAGTGAGATGGTGACCTTAAATATCAAGTTGGTATTTAACAGACTTTTCGTTTCTGAGCTAAGCTTCCCCCCCCCCCCACCCTCCATTATCTCTGACTTTTTTTGTAAACTATAATTTTTTTCAGGACAATCAAAACGTATTTTCAGTAACATTTTGGTATCAAATTTTTGGGGTAGAATACAATACCTTACAGGGTAGAGAAAATAATTTTTAAGATCTTATTAATATGTACGTGTATAACCACAACTAAAGACATGGTTACTATTTTGAGGTATAAATATTTATTTTTAAAAAAAAAAGTACAAGAGACTTCTACAAGAAGGCAAGTTTTAGTAATTTCTACATTATAACTATCTTGGTATGTATAAATATACCTCAAATTTGTACATACTAAAGGGAATATGGCAATTTTTCATTAACTCCTATTTGCTTTATCTCAGAGATAATCAAGAGCCCTCTATAGTGCCATGGAAGACATAATACACATGTACATCATGATACAAGAAATAGCAATAATATAATTTAGAAGGTATCTACTAGAAAAGTCAAACTCCATTTTACATACAGGCATCCACTTATACAATCTAATAACTTAGAGAATAAAATGCAGTAATAAGAAAAGGTTTAAAAGTGACATGAAAAGATTTTTAATAAATCAGAGTTTGTATAGTTCCCACAAATGTTTCCATTATTTTGGATACTATTATTAGCCGTAGACTGTAGACGGATATCATCCTTTGTAACTATTGCTATCCAAGAATTCACCTTCAACTGTATCATGTTTTCTAAAGAATTTTTATAAATTGCCTAGATGTCTGTCTTACAATTATATAATTTTTACCTTCTCTATATAGTACACGGTATGTAGCTTGAGAAGGTATTGTACTCGACCCAAAAATAAGATATCGTGATTTTACCGGAAACAGGTTTTAGGGATCCCTGTAACCGAAAAATCTGATGTGTTGCATTCACATGATTTTCTGTTTCTGTCTTGCAAATTCTTTAATAAATTCTTATTCTTACAAAATATTTTTTTTCTATCTATATCATGTTAAACAAGGTACACTTTAACAGAATTTGTCCTACTATCTAGTACCTTATAAGCTGAAGGGAGATAAGGGAATACACCAGATTAAAGCGATAGTTTTCACTTTGCATTTCCAGAAAAACAAAAGAAAGCTGAAATGAAAAGATGAGATGTATATTTTAAAATTGAAAACAACAAGGAATATCATGGAAATGGTCAACTCTGCAAAAAAATGTGCATGACATAAATTGTGCATTTTAACGACATCTACATTTTTTGTTTAGTAAGCTTTGTTCTATATTTACAGTTTACCAGTTATGCAAAATTTATGCACAAAAAACGGGTCTTCAGAAGCCATTCCCAGAAAATTCAGGATATACATTTTATTTCTAATGTAAATAGCTTTAATATATAAGTATTTTAATCAAAATCGTTTACAGCCATTGTAAAGGGTTTTTTGGGGTGGAGGGATTTTCTTGATGCATGCATGCGCACGTTCACACACAGACCTTTTTCTAAAAATGATTTTTTTACTCAGGGGACCTCAAAACATTTTTTCCAGTGAAGTGTACAGATCAAATTTTTGGATAGAATAGAATACTTTTTTTATTCGCTATGTACATACGTGTAGATAAAGTAAAAATGCATGTATGTACAGATCAAATTTTTGGACAGAATAGAATACTTTTCTATACGCTATGTACATACGTGTAGAGAAAGTAAAAATGTATTTTTACTTTCTCTAGCATATATGTACAACATACATAGTAGATAGAGAAGGTATTATATTCTATCAACAAATTGGATAAAAAGATTTTACCGAAAATATATGTTTTGAGCCCCTTGAATCCAAATGAATCCAAAAAAAAAAACATTTTTAGAAAGATGTCCATGTGTGCTGTGGGCAGTATAGCTCAAAATAGAAGTCTGTTAAATATCAAACTTGATATTTAACAGACCATCTTGAAAAGATGGTAAAATACCAAACTTGGTATTTAAGTTTAATATCTTACAAGGATGGAACACGAAGTTTTGAGGAAAATCTTTTCACCTAAAACTACCCTTTACATGAATAAATTTTGAAAATTTTAATTTTCTCAAAATGGCTGTACCTAACAAATTTGATTAAAATGCTGTATATTAAAGATATTTACATGGCAATTAAAATGTATATCTTGAATTTTCTGGGAATAGCCTCTGAAGACTTCTTTATTCTGGATGAATTTACATAACTGGTAAACCGTAAGAGATAGAAAAAAACTTACTACACAAAATGTAGATCTCGTTAAAACACACAATTTATGTCATGCACATTTTTTCCCTGGAATTTACCATTTTTTAAATATTTCTTGTTATTGGTTTCAATTTTAAAATACTTTTCTCAGGAATTCTCTATATATGACACGCGATGGCAAGAAAACGTTATAAGTACAAAGGTTCAGCAAAGCGCTTGTGCATATAGACAGAACAAACCGAAGTCTGTGAGCCATATTGCATCTCGCATAGCAGCCAACCTGCACAGTATTTCTAAGGATCTTAGCCAACCTATACAAAAAAAAAATCCCCAGACATCAGCACAACAAACTGAGTAGCACCATCTAAGCAATTACCAACCAGTCATTTTTGTTAAGTCCCTGAAATACTTTCACTAAAGTTTTATTGTTTCACAAACATGGGGATGCGATTGAGCAGATTTTATTGTAGTGCGAGAAGGGAAGATTGTATGTTATTGGTGATATTTTTACAGATTCTAATAGTTTTAGAAATGACTTGTCTGAATAAGGCAGATCAGTTGGATTATCTCAATGATTCGGAGGTCTGTCTTCAATTATTATTTGACGAGGGTCTGCTGAGAACAAGAATGTTATGTTCTGAATGCAATGCAGTCTTGCACCCAATTAAGAGATGGAACCATTTATATCCCGAGTTTTACAGTAGGTTAAAATACAACCCTACTCTTGAAATTTTTGTTATTCATGATATATAGTAAGTCACTTTATTATGTTTATTATTATTACTATTATATATTTTTTTAGAACTGGACATGAAAAAGTTGCATAGTATGAGTGCAAAGGAATGTGGTTTAAGCGGGCAAAGCTACTGCCCAGGAAAATTCTTTTCCTATACACTTCTTTGCATTCAAGCAGTTGTGCGAGGTGACAATAATGGAGTGTTCAGTTGGAGATCAATGCGCGAGTTCTAGATAGTATCTTATTGATTTGGAGTGTGCATGGTCTCTAACAATACCAAATACACATTGAAAGGGAAAATTGGAGGTCCCAACTGCATCGTTCAAATTCACCAGCACAATACATACAGAGGGGCTACTATGCGTTGATGGCTGGAGGATTTGTTGCCCACCTGGCAGTAAATCATTCTGTTCATTTTGTAGATTTAATGACAAATGTGCACACAATTAATATAGTATCTCGCTGGCGAGCTCTATGACATCACCTATCCACGGGCAGCACTCAATGCACACATTTAGATCCTCACATATGTGAGTATTTCTGGCATATCGACACAAAAATTGTTTAGCACACCCTTGTGGAACTTGTGGAAGACATCAGGCAGGTGTACCCTGTGGTGTAGAGATTATGTTTAGGCTACACTAGTTAACGTGTGAGATAGTGTTTAATGTACATAGCTAGTAATTTAGGGACAAACAGTACAGGTTAGGTTTAGATAACGAGAGAGAAAAATATTTAATGTACCTAGCTAGTAATTTAGGGACAAACAGTGTACGTGATTATATAGTTAGGGCAATAACAAGTCATTGTAATTTAGTGACAAACTCTTTAGTTAGTGTAATTTACTGACAAAAGACTGTGGGCTGCCTTGCAATACATGATTCAAAATGGATAATTTGACTAAGCTGCATTCTTTAGAATGGCTACCTGCAATGTAAGCAAATACAGAATAATAAACCAAGTTATATTAAGAAAATGTTTTCCTGAATGAAATCATAGTAAAAAGTGATTTTAGAGCCATATTAGATAAGAAAAAGTAAAGTCACACTTTAAAAATATATTCAGCTCATATTAAAATCCTGTGTCAAATATTGGAAAGAAGAGCCTTTTCTCAAACAGGAACTTGTCAACTCCTGGCAATGAAAAGAAACAAATTTAAACCACTTGGCAACCTGCTTTTAAAAGCTTTGACTATTGCTTTAGCTTAATGTATTCCCTTATTTCATTTCTACTTTAAAGGAAGCAAGTAATAAGACATTTCTGCTAATGTTTACTCAATTAGCATGAAGTAAATAGAAGAATAAGCTTTTTAACAATTATTTTTTACCAAAATGTAGAGAAAGCCATGTGAATGGAATACATCAGATATTGATACTTTCATTATTAAGTTGCAACAGTTGACAATGGTTTTTATTGTATATAACTTACTCTTAATATTATTCACTAGATTGAATGTATTTACGTTGTATTATTTATGTACTAATATGTCTCAATTTTCTTGGTAACCATTGTATACATCAAACTCAACAAAGCCATGAAATTGTAAAAAAATGTCTAATGGTGAATAAAGGCATATGCATATTCATAAGAGAGCAGGTTTTGGCAACACAGAAGGACTATTGCTACCCATAGAGATTTCTCCAAGGCTTTATAGTGTATTACATCTGAGGTTGGGAGTGAAGACTCCCAGAACTAGTTCTAATTGCATAATTAAATGAGGTTAGTTTCACTGTTTCCATTATTAGTAACATTAACTCTACAAGCTGGAATTTTTACACTTTTTATTTATGAGGGGCTAGTTTTAGGAGCTATCGGGAGGAGTCAGAACCTCTCAAGGTTGAGAATGGATGCAATAGCTCCCAAAACCAGTCTCTCTTAAATACAAAAGTTATGTAGTGTTAACAACCGACTCATATATCTCATATGATTTGAATGTCCCTGTTCCTCTAACCATCAACTAAACATCAACTCTCTTCATTAACTGCCGAGTTACTCACCTTCTCAAAATTTTTCATTTCTACTTCATATTCAATATCAGCATTTGCTGGAATGCTGAACTCAGGTTTCCCTTCTGTTTTAAAGGCATACTTGGATTTTAAAACAATTCGTGACTTTTCTCCTTTTTTGAACTTCTCCAATGCTCTTTCCAAACCTTCACAGACACCAAATGCTGAGCCTTCACCAAGTGGGAATGTTATCTCTCTTTCCTCAAACACTCTTCCATCATATTTTCCAATTAACTTCACTGCAAAATAATAAAGAGTTTAGGTATAAACTGTTTGTAAAAATGTATATAATTTAAGAAGTATCTAACTTATTTTATTCAGCGGCTATTTGTGCATGGAAGTGAAGCTAAAAACTTCATTTACAAAGTTTAAAACTTAATATATTTAATTTCCAAAAATTTTGAAATAGTTCAGTCATATGGACAAATCCAAGTTTTGTCTCCAAGACTAGTCTTTAGGTTAAAGTGTAATCTTTTTAGATTATACTATAGAAGTTAATTGGCTAGTCCAAGCCATGCATGGGAACAATCTTAATCTCTCAA
This sequence comes from Hymenopus coronatus, assembly GCA_030762935.1. Lineage (NCBI taxonomy): Eukaryota > Metazoa > Arthropoda > Insecta > Mantodea > Hymenopodidae > Hymenopus > Hymenopus coronatus. Next base: position 68,035,047 of record CM060881.1, read on the forward strand.
GCTTATACTAGGCATTTTTCCAGCCTTGACTTGAAAAACACTGTATGTTAGTGTTTCATCTGCTTTGCTTTCTATAGTTTTTGTATAGTATTAAAAGATGTTACAAAAACAGATATGACATGCTGACTCTCATAGCCACTTTATGTTGATTAAGCAGTTCCCAATACTGGAAAACAAATGTCAAATACAGAGTATCAAGGAAGAAAAACTAAGCACTGCAAAATAAAACAACATAAAATAATATGTGATACCTTGTGTGTAATAATTCTGATTTTATCCATATTTAGGAAACAGTCTCTCAAATTGTCAAAACATATTTCAATTCTAATGGTGCTTTGATAGTTGTTTTTCTCTACAGTATATACAGGATTTTTGTAAGGTGTTAGCAACCTAGGAGTAATTCCATTTCCTGAGCCACCCAACAATATCGCCATGCTATCTTGCTCTCTGTCTTTCATAAACATTAGAATTTCTGAGTATACAATTATCATGCATACTGTAAGGTCAAGCTATACTTGTTAACATTTCCTCTGAGTTGCAATTCACTTGAACATTAATAGAACAAGCATTTTTTCTATTAATGTACCACGTGAATGTGTGTGCAGTCACTCCAATTATACACTAAAAAACAAAACAAAAATATTTTGCTAGTATTGTTTAGCAGGATTAACTTTAGGTAACATGATTTGTTCGCTAGCTTCGTCGAAAATGCTTCCATTTATATAACCAGCAGGCCATTTATGCTTGAATGATATACACTCCAATACCTTCTGCAATGCCAGTCTAAAATCCTGGTTCACCAACAAAATAAAGAAATATTAGTATTCTTTCCTTGAACATTAACTCACTTCATCATCCTGATATATGGTGGACTTTGAGACAGTGATGTGTTTTAACAATTAAAATTTAGTTGAGTCGATTTTGTAACACTACATCACTTACTTTTTTATTTCGGAAAACATGTTTCAGAAGCCATGTGCTTCCATTGTCAATTCCTTTGGTCGACTCCTGATATATGGTGGACTTTGAGACAGTGATGTGTTTTAACAATTAAAATTTAGTTGAGTCGATTTTGTAACACTACATCACTTACTTTTTTATTTCGGAAAACATGTTTCAGAAGCCATGTGCTTCCATTGTCAATTCCTTTGGTCGACCAAGAATTGACAATGGAAGCACATGGCTTCTGAAACATGTTTTCCGAAATAAAAAAGTAAGTGATGTAGTGTTACAAAATCGACTCAACTAAATTTTAATTCACTTCATCATGTTTCCACACTCTTTCCCATGGTGCGAAATGAACTCATGTTCATGTTCCTCGTCGAATCTATACAGATTCACATGCACTCTCTTACTGAAACATCTTTCACTGTAGAGTATTTATGAACTGTGCCACTTTTGAAGCACAACAAGTATGAAGACTTTGCTAACAAAAATTTAAGTCACCTACTAAGGTACTTCAAAAAGGTGAAGAGAAATATACAAGAAATCAAATGTTCACTTGTTTTTATGCTTCAGATTTGAACAGTCAATGCCAGAACATTCTAGCTAAAGCCAGATACAAAATAAAAGCATTTTATGCAATAGTAGAACTCATGATGCATGGATTCATTGTCCTTGTTTTGTGATTTTAGTTTTAAGTTCACAGAAACCATGGACCTGGGAATTATTTCTACACTCAATTTCTATCTGCATAAAACGTCTCTAATCTTATAAAAGAATATGATTCGAATGACGAACTTACCTTCAAGATTTTCTGCGACAATTAAATATTAAGATGTCCACAATCCACATACATGGACTAGCATCCGTCCAAAATGTATGAATGGTGTTTGGAAGGAAACTGTAGCCCGATGCTGTGTAGTGCCTGAAGATGAAGTCATCTGTGAAAGTATCAGCAGTGCAATGAGAGAAATTGCAGGTGTGGATTAACTGATGTGGATGAGACGACGTAGATCCTCTCATTCCCTTAATATGAGCAACAAGGCTTGCTAGTTTTCAATATGAACAGTAATATAGACAAAACAGATGTTGAGGAAGTACATCCTATTAGAAAACTGACAACAGAGAAAATGGCTGAGGACTTCAGAATGATTGATGTCACAATATCAATTTTTGAAGAACATGATCCTGAAGTGAGGAGTGCAATAATGTAGAGAAAAGTTAAACATTTTCTTAAACGTTGCAAAGAGTTGTATAATCAACTGGCAAAGAAGACTATACAGCTGATAAAGATTTCTTTGCAAAAAAGTGTGGCTTTTCAAATGATTCAAGTGCCTAGTTGGGAACACCAGCTACAAAGGATTTGCCTGTAAGTAGAACTGTCACGGAAGCTGAAATGACAAAAGCATTGACAGATTCTTCCAATGTAGATGATCCATATGCTATTTAGGATACCACTTTAATGAAATGATTTAGCGCATTATTGTATATTTCAGGTTAAATTTTTAAGTGTATAAATTTTGCATTAAAATGCAGTTCAGTAAGATAAGGTGATTTTTGGTAAAATACTAAGAATGTGAGTAAATGAAAACATAACCCTATATCTTACATATAAAATTACTCAAATAACATGAATTTGGTATCTACTGCAATTTCGTGGAACATAACTTTCACATATACAGGGTGTACTTGTATTGTAAGCCTAGTTATATTTGAAAAATGCCTAGAAAAAGCTTATGCTTGACACTATGCATAACCCATTGATCTAAAGATAGACTTCTAATTAAAACTTCTTTTTCACCACCAGGAATAACTTGATATTTATACAGAAAGCTGCAATTAACTTAAACCTATCACATGCAAGTTTTTGCAAATTGCTGTTCTCAAACTTTCACTGCTTTTAAGAAAATTGTTAAACTTTAAACCATACTATAGAATAACTGTCACACATAGAGGTAGTTGTAGTCTAATGAAAGAATTTGTGATGTCATATGTTCTCTAGTCAATCAGCAATATCTTGTTATGATGTGTTTCTATGCAGCTATTTCAAGTTTCTTTTTAGCTAATCCAAATTACTAGATTTTTTATGTTTTTTTTTAAATTTAGATTTTGCTAACTCTACAAAAATCATAACTTGCAAGAAATGACGTAATTGCACATACTCTTTTTCAGAATCAAGACAGTGAATTTATGTTTAATGTATATAAAATGTTGAGAACATGAACAAAATAGAAATGACAATAAATGGTTTTACAGATTGCTCAGGACTAACTTAGCCTTTTGAAAGAATTGCGGAAGACTGATAATTACTGCAGGAGATAAAAGTATTGTCATTGCTGGTATATTGAACAGTACCTATCAGGACAGAAAAGGTAGTTTCCATGAGAGATAGCTGTAAGATCAGAATTGTACGGAAGTGAAGTTCTGACTTTACAAAACATAATGCAAAGTTTCCCAAATGCTGTGCAGTTTCTTAAAATTTGTTCTACATATTTTTCGTCAAAGTACCCTATTCCACTGTATTACAGTGTTTGGTTTAAAAGCATTTTGTGTTTTATAAAATGCTTTTCATTTCATCCATATTAATGGTACTGACCCAAAGACTCAGAGTGTACCCACATGCAGTTCATCTCTAGAACCATCCTTTATCCCGTCATTCATAGCAGAGACTAAGAATCTGTATTCAGTTGCTGTACCAATTCTGCCACTCGACAAAGTAGATTTCACCATCAGACAAGCAATCAGCTGGAAGCAACAGGATTAAATCCTAAATAACTGAATGGGTTCATACCTTCAACCATGGCTCCATCATTTGGTGTTGAATTTCCTTCTCCTTTGTTAACCTGGTATCTAATAATTCCCCCATCTTTCTTTAAGCTCAGATCTTCTCCCATCCAGTCAATCATTTCTATCTGTGGACATAAAATTTTGCATACTTTCTCAATTATTATGCTTAAACTGCAAGCTAGACCAGGCAGCAATTTTTATACTTACTCAAAACATTTTCTTTGTAATTAGAACATTAAGTTTACAATGTAACTTTCATGGTACTGGAAGGGAAAGAGAGAGTGTTTGTGTGCACGTGCATGCATGTTTTATGGCTTCCCCTCACTGGGAAATTCAATATGTTATACAATCATCTGATGAATCATAGATGAGAGATGAATAACAAACAGATGACACAATCAGCAAGCAGGTATCAACAGAAATGAGCAGGATACACATCAATCTTATTAAAAACATGAAAAGATAAAAACTTTGCTCACCTTAAGAAGTGATATTTGATTATAGGATTCTTAACCAGTATAAAGCCACTCTTGGTTCAATTTTTCTTTCACAATTTGCAAATGATTTTATTAGGCATATTAATGCACCTACATATGGCTGGAACAAAGCTTAAAACTTTAAGCCTTAACATTTAAAATATATGCATAACATGTCTGTCCCTGAAACATCAGATGCTTCAAAGCCATTCTAGTTTTTGCTCTAATCAACATTATAAAGATAACAATCCATAGCAGTGAAAGATATTTAATGACTTTTGCATTACATGCTAAGTTAAAAACAGCATCTTGGACAATTACTTAAAAGTGCTAAACATGCTTAATATCTGCCATTTCTCATTACATTTCACCTGTTATTTTCTCTGAAAATTGAAATTGAATAAAGTTTCATTTATGGACACTCTGTAGTTCTTAATGTCTCATTCCACAATGTGTATGAAAGACTGCTTAATTTTTCTGCTTTGTCAGGCCTGAGGTTCTAAATCTACTACATGGGACCAACAGCTTTACCTCCCTTCCAAAGGAAGGCAAGCTAAGCATTTTCATGCCCAAAAATTTTATCGCTCCACACTGGGTTTGAACCTGTTACCTTGAGACCTAGAGGCTAGCATGTTACCTCTTGACCGTGGAGGACATGTTCAAGTGAATGTACATGTATACAGGGTGGAAGGTGACCTATAATCATTATTGAACAGGAAGACAAATTGTAATAAATAGAACAAAAATCTCAGAGCAGTTTTGCTGTTTTTACAGTAGTTATTGAGAAAAAAACAAAGTTTGCTTAATTTTAACTCTATTTTACAAAATTTAAGTACTTTTTCATTTATTTCTTAGAAGAGCTTGAAAGATAAATATTTTTGCATCTTTAAATACATTTTGAAACACAACAATTCACACTCTTACTATTATACACTTTCGAGATTTGTTACAGTTGAATCTAAATTGTTAGCCATATCACCTTACACAACATGTAAGATATTTATTGTGCTTATGGTTTGTTTTTAAAATTGAGCATTATCAGTTATAATATGGCTTACTTTACTAGTGCTGAGTGTTACACCTATTCATTTACAGTGAAACATATTATAATGCAGCAGCTGAGGCAAGAATTTGTCAAGAAAGATTTCAAGACAAGCACCACATCATAGGACATTTATTTTCACCTGTCAAAGAGTTCTAGATACAGAAAGCAAACGTATTTCCTCATACTGAAAGCTGTTCAAAGAAATGTTGCACAAAAAGAGATCCTTCACTTTGTGGAAGAAGATTCTGGTAGTGGCAGCATATCCCATTGGTGGGTTGTGAGAACACTAAAAGAAGTTCTCATTCATTTTCTGTTCTTGTCTTGCTTTAATTATTCACAATTTTACATTTCACAAAGTATGGAAAAATTAGTATGGTGTTACTGAAGCTTTTATTTATCTTACAAATGTGTGTTCCAAATAATAATTTGCACAATGTTATTAAAACATCCTCAGTTCTGTATTTTGTATGATATTTAGATTACGTTAAAATAATATGCAAAATGGAAATGGCATGTTATTTATGGACGCTCTTTTAACTGCTGTAGTTCTCAGCGTCCCATTCTATACTGGGCATGAAAGACCACTTAATTTTGCTCAGAGACCTCTCTATCAGGCTTGAGGTTCTTTTACGTGCCGTAAATCTACGACACGGGATCAACGGCTTTACTTCCCTTCCGAAGGAAGCCATGCTAAGGATTTTTACACCCGAAAAAATCCATCGTCCTCCGCAGGGTTTGAACCCACAACCTAGGGTATATGAAGCTAGTATGATAACCATTACACCACGGAGGGCGACAAAATAATATGTAGTTTTCTGTTCATTTGTATACCGGAAATATTTATTTGTTTGTTGCCATAGCAGCAGAAGCTCAAGAATTAAAAGTTAACCAATTGTATATACCTATAAAGTGAACTTGTTGAATTTGCTGTGTTGCAATATTGTATAAAGTAAAATAATTATTTTGAGAACAGGAATCCTTTTGGAAAAAATCAAGGAAAAACACCCAAAACAACCTACTCTCTCAGTTTAAAAGTATTATAAGTCACCTTCCACCCTGCATATTTTGTCATAGCTACTAACCAAAAATACTTAGATTTTTTTTCATTTAAAGAAACAAATCTTCTGCCAGGGATAAATTTAGGACACTGCTTTAAAAATACTAAAACATGTACATGAAAATAGATGTTTGATGTGCATTTATTTACACTTAGGATCCATAAAGTTAAATGAACTGCCTTAAAAATAAAATTCCTAGCCCAAATGAAATCTTGCCACAACTGTGCTCTATACATATTGTGACTGTCAAGTTTTTAACAGTTGTTTCAATTAGTTCTCACTGTCATCACTTGTTTACACTCGCTTCACTCATAGTGAACTAGTTCAATTTCTCCCTGTTGCTTCACTTTCCTCTGCGCCATCACCAAGTGATGAAATACACGGCTGTGGACTCCTTTTCAGGATAATTCACTCATTGAGGGAGTCGAAAACAATCTTAATCTGTCACAGAAGGATGTTGCAGCAGTCATCACAAACTCGCTCAGAGAACACACTTTGTTGTGCCAGAAATGAACTTGGTAACTAATTCACTTCATGATCAACTCACTCGATCATGCGAGAATGCTCACTTATATGGTTCTGAATGCATGTAGAAAAGATGCCTCCAGGAGATTTTAATTATTTCATCAGTGCACTGGGCAAGAGCACTGCTAATCTTTATTTATATCCTACTCAGCTGGCCAATATATGCAACAACCCTTGTTCCAAGTTTGTTTCAAAAACAGATGTAAAAAAAGTGCTAATTTGTTGTTACAATAATATGGATTCAGCAAGTTTTCCCCTTAAAATGTTGACTAGCATTGTACCCAACCAATGTAATCAAGAAGGTAGCCTAAGTATCTTGCTGCTTCTGCCAGAGAACACAAAGTGCTCTAATTTCAATTTTAGCTATTTGCTCTGATAAAAATTGATGAAAGTCTTACTTCACAATGTAGTTGCTTCATTAAAATGCACTTTCCCAAGAATAATTACTAACAGTACACCAAGAAACGATCATGTGCCCCCCCAAAAGTTATATTGCAAGTTTTAAACAGATCTACATTTTATGTGCAGTATGTTTTTATCTATCATGGTTTATCTGCTACACAAAATTCCTTTTGACACGCACGCACCCACCCACACCCACAGGCCTTAAAATATGCATTTCCAGTCAAATTCTGACACTGAATATTCGGGTGGAATAATCCTATTATAGGTGTATGTGTTAAAAAAAAATTATTATACGTAAAATAGACCTTTGCATTAGAAAAGCCTAATACTTAAAAAGTTATGTACTCCACTTACCTCAAACATCAGAGTTGCATTTGGTGGGATTGATGGAGGACTGCCACTTTCACCATAAGCATACTCTGGTTTGCAGTGAAGAACTGCAACCTCACCCCTTTTCATTGTTGCCACACCCAAGTCCCATGCTTTAATGACACTGCCTAAACAACAAATGAAATCTGTTCAGTAGCACATGAGCAACGACAGCAAATTTGTTGTGCAAGCTGATGAACAGTTATTTGCAATTTGCTTTTAAACTCAATGCCATGCAGGAATTGGAATACTAATGATTAAATAATAGCTGCAAATATGTGTATACACTTTGCTTCTAAGCAGAACTATAAATAAAATCATTATATTATCTTTCTATAGTAATAAATAACAGAAAAGACTTACGCTTCAAAATTTTCCAAAAAAGAGTTAAAACTTTCTAAAATACTAAATAGCTATTGTACTTAGTCTACAATTGGATAATATAAAAGTAACCAAACTTTTAGTCTTCCTAATTACCTTTAACATTTCTTAGGAAAGCAGCAGTACAAGTTTGGCTTTAGCTAGGATTACCAGATGTCTCTATTTTGTATGGGTTACGAGGATTACTAGAGATACTATTCTAATATCCATTATGAAAATGGTGGGTGGGTATGTCACCCCAAAATGTAGCTTGTTAAAGAACACAGAGGGAAACGATATAAATAGGACTAGCATCAAAACCATGAGTAATAAAAATGCATATAATGATATAAAAATCATAAGTACAAGTCTTTAGGAAGAAGTAATCATTGAGATATTATTGTAAAGATTTCAAAACACAACATCTGAATGAAAGCAACAGCATTGGTAAATGCAGTGAATGTGAAAGTGTGATTCCAAACAATGAATGAATGGGATCAAACTGTAAAGTAAGCACTTTTAAAATAAAAAAAAAGAGCTGCCATAAAAACTTGTTCTAGTGGTATACAGAAGAACTTGGAAATCAGAAACTCTTTCTTTTTTCTACCAGTGATGAAGAAGATGGAAGTGAAAACCCTATGGAATGGAATAATCTTGGTACCACACATTCGAGTCCCAAATCAAAAGAAAAATAACTCCGCAGAAAAGAATCAGGCATCAGATAGACAAAAACCAAAGATAGCCACAAATGGTAACAGTCATGCAAGGGAACTGGTGGTGAAGATAAGTGAAAGCCAAAAAAAGTATAATTTGAAGGTATAGGTGAAATTATTCAACTGAATCCTTAATAATTATTGATGATCTTCAAAGGGAACATCATACCAAACAGACTACACCTAAACCATAAAGGTAAAAACTATCTAGTATCACTGATATTAAAAGAAATGGAAAATGTGTAAAAAATTCTCCATTGTATTCCATGACTGAAGGAGGAACAACAACTAATAGAGACTTTCTTTGCAACAAACACTAAGAGTGTAAAAGGTAATAATAGCAGGGTATTTTGAGTTATGAACCAAAATACTCAATATATAACAAATAAACAAGAAATACTTGAGTAATCATTTACAGAAATGAAAATCAGTTAAAAATGTTATTCTGATAATTATATACGCCAATGGATAGCTTTGGTTAATTAAACAATGAACAGAAATGACCTTATAATTTTTGGAATAACTGTACAAACAGAAATAGGAAAATGTTTATATTTGGTGTTTTTAGGTACCCAAACTCAAAACTGACAAATTCCTAAGCTGCTTAGATGAATTTCTGAAAGTAGCACAAAAAAAGCAATTGGGAAATTATATAATTAGGCGATCTTAATGTAGAATTTTGTAATGTCACTTCAGTGATCTTTTACAAAGCCATAGACCTAGGTCCCACCACATAACTGACTGCTCTAGTAAAGCCATAGATCATACAATAACCAATATCAATAAAAAAGAATTAGCATTTATTAACAATGACTTTCACTTGTTGATCACATGGTCCAAATTGTATATATTCACAGCCACTTCACAAGAATGGAGGAGTCAAATTACTACAAATGGGAATCTCTGAGAAACAAATGTTCAAATTCTGTGCAACAGCAGCTTAAGAAACTTAAGACTTGAACACTACTAATGAAAAATTGAGTTTTTTCTTTAATATACTCATACACCAATATGACTTGGCCAGTAGAGAAAACATATAAGTTTGAAACATATAGAGAAAATAGCCATCAATAATAACACCCCTCCAAGAAACAATTTAAAATAATTATTTCTACAGTGACAAGATTAAATGCATATCAAGAGCTATAAATCAAGTATAAAATCTATATAAACAATCTGATAAATTTAAGAGAAGGTTCTAGTTATAATGTTGTCATCTGTGTGTAATGGATACCATGCTAGCCTCGAAAAACCCCAAGATAGTAGCTTCAAACTTGGCGGAGGAAGATAGATTTTTTTGACACCAAAATCCTTCACATTACTTCCTTAGGCACGAAGTAAAGCTGATGGTCCCATGTAATGTTTATTTGCATGTAATAGAACCCCACTTGAAGGGAGAAGGTTCCTGAACAAAATTCTGCCATTTCGCATCTACAAGTTATGATTTGGTCTTACGGTGCCACTTGTGGGCAATGTCACCTTGGTGCTTAGCGGTGAACTCATGACCTAGAAATTAAAATCTGATCACGGAAACATTGTAATGATGCCCTATGCTCCACTTAGCAGTTACAGGAAATAACTAACTTGAGTTGTAATAGAAACACTTGCATCACTTATATTTTTTGCTGTCTTGACTAGTTTTGAGAACTATTTGCTCTCTCCTTCAAAGATCAACAGGCTCCTGTTATTGACACCTGTTGTGTGATGGTCGTTTGTGTTGATATATGGTGGTGGAGTGATGTACTTCCACAACTGATTTGGTGGCAGCAATTCATAATTCATTAAGTGGCATTTAAGTGTCATGATTAAAATTGTATCCAGCTCTGCTATATATTTTGTAGATTTTAAGAGTGTAATGTTTGGTGTAATATTGTGATTGGTGGTCCAGAAGTGGTGAAAAACTGCAGATTTCTTCATCTGTATTAGACATGTCTCATGTGTTCCCCAAGTCTGATATCCAAGTTTCTTTTTGTAAAATATATTCACTGTTTTGCTTGCACTAGAGGCTCTAATACTAGAGGCTTTACAATCTTCTGAGTTCCCATGTGCTTTTTTGTCTTTACAACCACCAAATACAATGAAAATTGTGAAATACAAAACAGTGCACGTCATCTCCCTCTCTCACTTTGATTATCTCTCTAATTCAGATGAGAATACACATTTCCTCCTTGGCATTTTAAAAATAACTTTATAACAAAATGAACTTTACTTATGCTGTAGACGCAAGCATGCACATACGCACGCACACACCAGACAATTATGAACATGCTTTGGCTTGCATAGAGAAATGAATGCAAGGAGCTTTAAGAATACAGAGCAAAGTCATTAGAATTCTGTTTCACAGTATATGTAAATCTGTCACAGAAGAAAGAAAAACTTTGATGTTCAAAATATTGTGACCGACTTCATAGCACATATAGTAATGCCATCTAGTAACTGAAATGGAAAGCACACATTTGACTTTTTTCCTGTATCCTAATGTATCCATACAAAAATACAGAAATGTTGTCATTTTTTTAAATGTACATATGGACACAGAAACTGGCCTTAAATATAAACTCTGCATCATAATCATAAATTATTTGTATAACTAACTTTAGATAAGGTCAAAATATAATACACACAGAATTTGTACAGGTGAGAAACTTAGGACTGATTTTACCAGGTATACACTATTTTCTTTCTTGTGGATTTTGCTTTAAAGGTGTGAGACTACTGCTGATTTCTCTAATCGATTGTTTGTGTGTGTCTCAGATGTTCCTTCAAAATGGTTCCTTTGTTTCTTTTGGTCCTTCTTAAGTTTCTTTCTTCACAATCTTCACAATTGATGCTCTTTATAAGGTTCTTGATGTTTTGTTTTTTGAAGCTAAATTATGTTCTCTGATGATCTTTTGAAATTTCCAAAAGGCCTGAATTTAAATAGTATATGAATTTCTTAAAAATATTTTTTTTTTCTTTCTTTTTACACACGTGGAAAAAAATATAAAGAAACGATAAAAAGATTTGTAGCTTTCTAGTAGGTGACAAGCATAGGCAGTAGCAAACTGCAGTCAAATCCCTGGGTCATGTGGTTTTCAAATTTAACCTGAGGTTAATTTAAGTTTAAGAATAGTAAATAACTGAAGTTTCTAACAGATAACAGTGGGAAGGGGCTGGTTGGAGTGTCATCAACCTCCCACACATCAGCCTAAAAGGCTGTTGTGCAACCACATTGGAAAGGATGCCTTCATTATTTCCCAAAATCAATTCTCTGAACATTCTGATTTACATACTGTGTGAAGTTTGGCAGAGGAGTACAAAATAAGTATACAAAATGCCTTTCTGAATATAATGGCTCTCTGCCAATTTAAAAGTGAACATATTTTGCTATAGTTGCACTGATATTGTAAAACTCTTACCCTTACAAATAGTGTGGAGTATAAAGTTGTTCAGCCACATTGAAGAAAGTATGCAGCCAGAGGTACTAGCCTGAGTAGCCTCACTTGACCATAAATTCTGCTATTATCATTTCACTGTAAGTTCGTAGGAGATGTAAACAAAACCACTTAACAAGGGAGTGTCTTACTGGCTTTCGTCGAACCAATTACATACAACTTTTCCATTTGTCATCTCTTCCTCCACATAAAACAATTTTGTTTCAGAAAGTGGTTATTCTTGTGCAGATACATTGAAAAACATTATTATAACAGTTCAATTTATAATCAGATTCACCTTAAGTAACTGAACCATTACAGCAGAGGGTTTATGATGCTATATGCAGGAGTTGGAATCCATTTCCAATTTCCATTTAAGCAGTTTATTATTTAATTTAGTCAGTTTACTCCTTGCCACCTAGATGGTGTATTGTGAAAATAAGTATTGCTTTTAATAGTGTCATGGACACAGATTAATAATCACGGCTCAGAAAAATCCAGATTATTGTGGATAGAAGGTATGATGAGATTAATTTCAAACTTCACAAGTGTTTCACTGTCCATTGTATGTTGTTAGAAAGGAGAGGGTAAGAATTGGTAAGTTTGTACTTCTGCTAAAAAGAATCTTGAAATTTATCCAAAGACTCTGATTCATCGGATTCATAAATGGAAATTGACAATTCAGAGCTGAATGGGGTCAAGCTTCTTCCAGTTTCAAACTGATGCGACTACTAGCTCCTTATGTATATAATTCATAAACAATAATTATCAGATTTTTTTTTTGTTATTAGAACCAGCTGAAAAATTCAATGCCACAGCTGGGAGTTGAACACAATTCTCCTACTCTCTGTGCAGTTGCTCTAACCACTAAGCTACTGTGAAGACATGCTGGTATGACATTCAGTCCTCAAACTGAATTTTCAGCTTGTGATCTTGCGATAGCCAGTATGCAACAAACATGATGTATCTACACATATTGTTAGGTGCACTTAGCAGGTGTTGTCATACACTAAAACTTTCAAATTAAACTCTTTCTTCTTGTTTTTGCCAGAGCCAACTCTCTTTTCCTGTACTTATGAGTTTGTTGTTTCCCAATTGGCAGCTCCATAATTTTCACAGCTACAAACATTTGTTGAAATCCAGAGCTAATTAGAAACTGTAGCTTGTAAATAGCTAGCATAATTTGTATAAAACTAGGTAACCCTGACCATAATGGTGAAAGAAAAATTTCCTTAACAAAATATAGAGTCTTTCATTAAGAATGGACCTATTTCATAACTTTATTTTGCAGTACACATACTGTGCAGCGGAATGAGTAACATGCCATTGCAAAGAGCATATTTTAATGTTTCAAATAATTGCTGACATTGCATTGTTATGCCCCCTTCTCCCAACTTAACCCAATCAAATTGGATTATGGCAAATGCACTCATAGGATTTGCCACAGTCTCAGAATAGCAACACATCAGTAAAAATCTGACGTGTTCCATTCACATGACTTTCTCTACATCTAGGCAACAACTTATTGTTAAAAAGCTGATACTTAAATTTACTTCATGCTAATCAATAAAAAATTGGCAGAAATAGTTTTTTATTACTTGCTTCCTTGTAAGTAGAAAGTAAATAAGGGAAAACCATAGGTTAAGGTAATAGTCAAAAGCTGGTTGCTAGGTGACTGAAGTTCCTTTGTTTGTATGGACCCAAGTTGACAAATTCCTGTATGAGAAAAGTACAAGTTTTTCAAAGCTGGGGAAAAAAAAAAAAAAACTCCATGAAAAAATGTATATAACATAAATTGTATGTTTTAATGTGCTCTACATTTTTTGTGTGGCAAGTTTTTGTCCATCTCTTACCGTTTAGTAGTTATGCAAAATTCCGTAAAATTCATCCAAAATAAAGTAGTCTTCAGGGGCTATTCCTAGAGAATTCAAGATATACATTTTATTTGTCACTTAAATATCTTTAATATTCGGTATTTTAATCAAAATTGTTAGAGCAATTTTTAAGAAAATCAAAAATTTCAAAAAAATTCCATGTAAAGGGTAGCTGGGGCTGGGGGTATTTTTCTCAAAATCTTTGTATCGCATCCCTGGAAGATACTAAACTTAAATACCAAGTTTAGCAACTTTTTGTTTTTGAGTTATCGTGTTCACAGACACTGGACCTTTTTCTGAAAATGCTTTTTTGGTTACAGGGGACCCTAAAACATATATTTCCGGTGAAATCTCGGTATCAAATTTTTGGGTGGATTGCAATACTGTCTCTATACACCATGTACATAGTGCGTGTAGAGAAAGTAAAAATTATTCTATATTCTAGAATTTATCATGCTAGCTTCTATACCCAAGGTTGTGGGTTCAAACCCAGTGGAGGATGATGGATTTTTTTGGGCGTTAAAATTCCTTAGCACGACTTCCTTCAGAAGGGAAGTAAAGCCGTTGGTCCTGTGTTCTAGATTTACAGCATGTAAAACAACCTCAAGCCTGAGCAAAATTAAGCGGCATTTCATGCCCAGTACTCAGAACCACAGTAGGTAAAGAACATCCATAAATAGAACTTTATTTCAATTTCCTTGCCCCAACTGAGAATAGAACCCAGGACCTTTGGGTGAGAAGCCAGAATACTAACCACTTGACCACAGGTAGTGCAGCAGGTAAAATTTCTGGCAAATGATACATTAAATATAAAATTTTCTTGTCATTAGGACCAGTTAAATCAACAACAATAACCTATCATTCATATAGATTCCCCTCCAACAAGAAGCCACTATTTGTAGCAAATTAAATTTCTGCCTCTAGAGCTAATTAATAAGTCAGGTGAAGCACATCATATGCATGAAAAGTTTGGAAACCTTCATTTACTTGTATAGATAACCAAAATGTATTTTCTGGAAAGCTTACTTTCAGGAGAGAATCTTGTCCTTTCAAAATTGTGTAACTTTATCAAGAACTTTATACTTGAAGAAAAATGCAAAATGCCATTTCAGCTTAATGAAAGAAAAATCATTCCTGTTTTTAAAGAGTTGAAATTGAGAAGAAATGCCAGGGTAAGTATGTATTTATCAGCACATTTATCATTATAATAAGTGTGTATTCTTTAAATATCAAAAAGACACTTCTGCAACGATTATATTTATACATGACTATAGATTCCCATGCCCAAGACAGTATTATTATTTGTTAGTAGACTCAGACTGAAATATGCAATGTCATAGCCAGGATTGGAACCATGTATTTCCTGATCTCTTTCAAGCTGATCTATTCAGTGGTTACCGAATTACTATGGTAACATGCAGGTACAAAATTTGATTCCCCTACTGGCTTGTTTTTCCCAGTACACCACAAGGTGGTCTCTTAATTATTTTGAGATGACATACCCCAATGGTGACTTAGAATGTCATAAGTACTTTAAGGCTTATGCCTAGGCTTCATAGTTTACATCAATCACTGTCAATTAATTGTTTCTTCCAGACTAGCCATGTGTAGGACAGGAGTTGGGAAGATAGAGTCAGTTTGAAAAATGCTATGTCATAAGCAGGAATTGAACCACAGATTGTCTATCTCCATCCAGTTGTTCTAAACACTGAGATACCACGACATGCATTGTAAGTCGCAATTGGGATATATCATATCAAGGTAATGAGATCTCCTTGTATGGTTTACCAGGAATAACAAAAGTAACAAGTTATAGAATTTAATGCTGCTTTGGCATATAGCCATGGTAGCTCAGTTGTTAGAGCAACTGGGTGGAGATCAGAAGATCTGTGGTTTAATTCCAGCTATTACATTGAATTGTTCAATTCTCTACCTTCCAACTCCTGTTATTCATACACATGTGGAGAAAAAAAAAATTAATTCACAATGATTGAAGTTCTATTATTGTTTATAATACTGTTGGATCCCTTAAATGAATATGGTCACAATTGCCTCAGGATAATCTTCTGGCAATGGGGAACAACAAAAACAAACTATCTGACATGGAATAAGCTGTACCTAAATGCAGACACAGCATAAACAAAACACCTGCTGTTCAACAGCACACAAAACACAGTGCAGATTTTACAGCATCTACTTACTGTACATACATGCTGCTCATCCATATGACCATGTTTGATTATATCTCTTCTGCCAAAATGGAGCGGCAACATCCAAAATTTCATCAAAGTGAATTTTTTATTTTTTGAGTATTTAATGGCCACTTTTATTACATGTGGCACTGCAGATGATGACATTGATGATACATGGAATGAAGATGGGAGCACTAGTGGGATGCGATGGCAGGGGAAACCGGAGAACCTGGAAAAAATCTGCCCCTGCTCCACTTTGTCTACCACACATCTCACATACAGTCACCTAGGATTGAACATGGGCTGCCTTGGTGAGAGGTGAGTGGGCTAACCTCCCAGCCATGGTGCAGCCACGTCAAACTGAATTGCTTCAACATTGGTAAATAAAAACTGCAGGTCAACATCTCTCATTTCTCCCAAGTTGTTATGGTAATCTCCTAGCTGAATACTACTTAGTGGATGCATCCACCATCTGTGATGCCTTGGCTCTCACTTACCTTAAGGCGCAACAAAATAATGCACATTGCATTAATGGTGCAGTTTTATCAGGGTCTACAGTTTTCATGTTTGCTATATTTTTAAGGTTTTGGTTAAACAATTACTGCAGCATCCCTTGCAAGCATCAGTTGCGCATATATAATTTTGATTATCTATTTCTTATAAAAGATTCAGTGAAATTTCTTACATATTAAGAAAAACCCAAGAATTCTTTGAAACAGGAGAAGGAATACATGAAGGTTGATGGGCATACCTCTATTCCTGCTGATAAAACCATGCAGCAAATTGTAGCAGCTCTTGGACTAGTAAGAGTGTGAAACTTGATGGCAACAATGATGTTGCTTTCAAGGAAGATGATGATGATGATGGTGATGGTGATGACGGCGACGAAGACCTGAGATTTGGATGGAATTAAGCCTTACAATTTTAAACTGATGACTAAAAAGCACTTTTTATACCATGCTTAAATCCATTTCATTAATGTGTTCAATATTGTAGAAAGCATGTACTTTACTCTACATACCTACATTGTGATATATTGTATGTGTTATTTTCAATTAACAATAATAATAAACTAGATATTATTCATCAGAATAAAATGTACACTGTTTATATGCTACTTCAACACAACAAAAAGGTTCATAAATAGCTGCTGTTTACTAGCAACTCTAGCCATCTCACAACCACAATATAACCAACCAAGCTGTCAACTACAAAGATTCAGCAGTGAGGATACAGTAAACAAAGAATCACAGTAAAGTCTTCATCAGGCTATTTCACAATTTTGCTTTGATCCTGATTTTGGGCATCCATGTTTTCTTTGCTAATTACTTACGGAATCTGATTAACTGTATTTTCGATGTACTTCTGAACAAATAAGGAAAGGGTTTACTCTCCACAGATCCAGAGGCTAGGTTTATCAGCTTAGGGCCCTCAATTACTGAGCTATGATTTGTGGTTTATGACTCACTGTCAATGTTGGCAACATAAGAACAGCAGAAGCAACGTTCCCATGATGACATGTGCATTATGCACAAGATGTGTCGTGTACACAGAATAAGTGGCAAAAATGAAAAGTTTTTTATACCTAAATGGATCAAAATATGTAGTGTACATGCAAATCAGTATTTTATTGTGTATTCCCCACATTTGACAAAATATTACGGCTGATATTTATATTATGCATATGGCAGTACCCTACATCAGAGTTTATCCCAGATTTTTTTATGCCTTAACATACTAGAATTTCTAGTTAGTGGAACAGTATTAAAAGTGACTTCTTTTCTTTTCCTTCCTACTTCTGTACATGTTTCAGTTTACGCAATTTAGTATTCTGCCATTTAAGCACTTTTGTAGTTACTGGTCTGATCTACATTTTAGGGCTCAAAGCTGAAAAGCACAGCCAAAGGTGGGGAACCCTAAGCTGCAAAGTACAGCCAAGGGATGTTTTTATAAGTAGAGGAGTGGTATAGTTGCAGCCGGAGCGATGGCATTCCACAGCTAAGACATCTGTGAAACTTAAACTCCAAATCCTTGACAATCTTGAGGGTTTCAAATTTAAACATGCTAATATTTTCAAAACCTTCAAATCCAGAACGCCTGTGAAAGTTTTGCCACCTTTTCTTCACAACTTACCTTTCCCGAGGTTAAACTCGAAAGGCTTCCCTCTATCTCTACTAGAATCAAATTTCGATCCATCAATCAATGTACCGACATAATGGACCGAAACTTTGCTTCCCGGTGCAGGTGTGTCAAAACCAGAACCTTCCTTAATTATTTCCTTTAAGACACCTCCATCCTTATCAGGTGTTACATCGATAGGTCCGGGCATTCGTGGAACTGTTTGCTCATTTGATAAAGAATCTCCTTGCTCAGCAGTCATATCTGTAAATTAATGTAAAAATGTAGTATGATTTTAGGCAACAGGAAACCTTGCAACTCAAAACTGTGGATCAGTACCTTTGCCTCCTATTATAAACAGCGTGGCCTTCTACGTCTTTCGAAATCATTCTAGAAATTCTTACCTGCTAATCAAAGATTTTCCGATATAGACTAGAGCAATAAAGGAACGATTTCAATTACTGCAACGTCTAACACGATCGTTTCTAGGCTCCAGGAACTTATTTACATGCAGTCACACTTTCCTTAATGTTTGTGAAATTCCAAATTTAAACTCTACACCTGCCAATTCAAATACACGGCTACCGATTAATTCTTCCTTGTAAGTTCACTATTGTTTTTGTATTTTTTTCCAGCCACACTCGCCAATGATCACAACTAAATTACAAATCACAGGGGTAGAACAACAAAGCCCACACAATTATACATCAACCAGTTACAATAAACTTCTAATGCTTTCCATAACCCATTTCCAAACTCCAATTGAAAGATTTTAAGAATTTCTACAAAACGCAAGGAAGAATTTTTTTCAAGATTTGGCAATGGCTAACCGGTTATAACAGTACTTACTTCAATTTTAGGTTGGCTGCATTGTAAACTTCTTTTAGCGCCTAGTTAGACAACAAAATGAATTATATACAATATATAATATACATAACTGTGTTAACTGTATACAATACCAAATTCAGCAGCTCCAGGAAAATAACTATATGTATGTATACATATGAAGTTTGTAACTTGGAAAGATGAAATAAATTACATCTGACTGCCCATCCATCCTTCCTGTCGCCCTCCGTGGTGTAACGGTTACCATGCTGACTTCATGCCGGCGGAGGACGATGGATTTTTTCGAGCAAATCCTTAGCATGGCTTCCTTCGGAAGGGAAGTAAAGCCGTTGGTCCCCTGTCGTAGATTTACGGCACATAAAAACCTCAAGCCTGATAGAGAGGCCTCTGAGCAAAATTGAGTGTTCTTTCTGCCCAATTTGGAATGGGACGCTGAGAACCGCAGTAGTTAAAGAGCGTCCATAAATAACACGCCATTTACATTTCCGTCCTCCCATCTACCATATAATATAAAGATATTGAACATTTATAAAATTTTCAAACATTTTGAATTAGAACCCTAATTTGGCATTCAGTAATATTATCGAGCACGATAGAAAATATAAAATAAATATCTAAACATTAGACACAAACCAAATTGATTAAGAAAAACTATTTAATGGGACATTAAAGCAAGCAGGTATGTTTACAGGTTTTAGACGCTAGGTGAATAAGTACAGAAAGGACCTTTACCTTTAACCAAGAGCATGTTAAATAAAGACGAAGAAAAAGAAACCAAAACGCATAGAAGAAGCACCCACTTTGTGGAAAAGTTTTAATGTATGAGGTCGCGAATCTGTACTTGATCTTATCCCATTTTTACTTTCTCTACACTATATACATGGTGTATAGCAGTGGCGGCTCGTGCCTAAAACAAGTAGCGTGCTGCACGGGGGAAAAAAAAATGCATGCAACTCACCTAGTTTCGAAAAATGAAGTCCATACGCCGATGTTTCTTCATGCAGAATTTGTCCATCACTCTGACGTTGAAATCCCTGATATTTGTAACGAATTTCTTCTCTATGGATAGCATGGCCAGAGAGGTAAGGCGATCCTGACACATGGTGTTCCTCAGAAAGGTTTTTATCCTCTTCAAAGAGGAGAAACATCGTTCTGGTTCTGCAGTTGACATGGGAATAGTCACAACAATTCTTAAAACCTTTGTCACTTCACTAAAAGTTTTTTGCAGATTATTTTTTAGTGTCAACTGCAAGAGTGGAAGAGCACCTTCTACTTTCCTGAATTCCGGATGCTCATATAAAATGCTAAGTTCGGTTCGGAGCTTGTTTTTGTCGAGATCTTTGTATCGATCACAGACAATGCCGAGTTCTGTTTCAGGAAAAACTTGAGAAAATAATTCAAAGTTTTTTGCATCCAATAGTTTTGCAGCATCAAGATGTTCTGTGGACTCAAAGCGGCTGTGTACCTCCGATATTATTCGGTCACATACTTCCTTGGCATCTACTCCTAAGTTAGTTTCCCTACGACGTCTTTTTGTAACGTGGACGTTAGATGTCTGAATCTGGTGTGCTATATCATCCGTTCTACTTCGCACGGCATCAATTGCTTTGGCAAAAGATTGGACTGCATTTTTTGCCTTCACTGCATCCATCTGTCTTGCTTGTAGCTGATTATACAAAATGTCTACATGTGGCATTATTTTCTGAAAAAAAGCAAGCCAGAAATTAAATTCTCCATCCTCCAAATTATGCCGCAGGCCACGAGCTTCTTGCACTGTCCTATCTGATAAAGATTGTTCTAATTCGTCAAAACAATCGATCAGAGATTCTCTGTGTTCATATACGGTGTTAACAGTCCTAGACTTGAAATTCCATCTTGTTGCAGATCCTCGAGGAACTCTTCGAGCAACAGTTGCTTCCAATGCTGCTAAACGCTGTGGAGATCTTGAAAAAAATGCTGGAAAAGCTGAGAGACTGCAGAAGAATATTCTGGCGGACTGATTTTAAGAAGCTGCTTTCTCCATAACCAGATTTAATTGATGGGCGTAACAATGTACATACTGTGCGAGAGGATAGTGTTCTTTCACCTTGATCTGCACGCCTCCTGTGTTGCCGCTCATTACAGACGCACCGTCATAAGTCTGGGCGATGATTTTATGGCGATCATCCTTAAAAAGGGTGTCCACTTCTTTCAAAATACAACCGGCAATAGAATTAGCGGTCTGATCAGATGGATTAAAAAATTCCCAAAACCGTTCATAAATAAAGCCGTTCCTTTCATATCTAAAAATTAATGCCAACTGAATTTTTTCAGTGATATCAGTGGTTTCGTCTGCCATGATAGCAACATAGGCTGCCTCCTTCATTTCTCTTTCAATTTCTTCGTGGCACACTTCCAACATGCAATCAAGTAGTTCATTCTGGATGGTCTTAGATAATCCTTTGAACACCTTATTGCTTTCGGTATGCTCTTTCATCGCACTGTCTATACTGCCCAATAGATTTATAAGGCCTAAAAACACGCCGGGATTATCTGACGTTTCCGTCTCATCATGTCCACGCAAAGCAAGCTCAAAGGCCCCACAAAATTTGATGCAGTCTATTATCCTGGATAATATGTATCTATTTTTCTCAACCTGTTCATTATGTTTTTGTGTAGCATCTTGATATGCCCTGCTTAGCTGCGTTGCAATATTTACACCTCCAAGCATTGAGAAGTCAAGCGAGTTTTTCATATGCTTCTTGCTATT
The DNA here is from genome assembly GCA_030762935.1 of Hymenopus coronatus. NCBI lineage: Eukaryota > Metazoa > Arthropoda > Insecta > Mantodea > Hymenopodidae > Hymenopus > Hymenopus coronatus. The sequence goes on from CM060881.1 coordinate 68,056,919, forward strand.
TGAATGTTTTTTTATATATTCATTAACATGACCTAGATCTTTAACACCAGTCGTAGACCACGAATCTGTACTTCCAAACAAGAGGCAAGGAAAGCAAAAGAGCGCGTTTCTGATTTCACAACCACAGATCCAGTCACTGTTGTCATATATATTTGTGTTAAACTTTCTTGTGTAAATAGAATTTTTACTTCCTTTTGCTTTCTGTTCAATTTTTAGATCAGGAGTAGGTCGCCCTAAATTTTTTATCCTGATCTTTTCATCTAACGATCGCCTTGAAAAGGGAGTTTTTAACAGCTCATCAACTATATTCATTATGTATGACTAAAGTTTTCTTACCTATGAAAGTAACACAAACCTACACTGAATGATACTGAAATATAATAAAGTGCGATCACAGTTGGAAATAAACTGAAAACTGACACTGAATAACATTTACACAACAGAACACTTTGTTTCAATGTGATACACGTGGGCCTGTTAGATTTCACATTTGCGGAAGTAACACATTGCGCCAATATGAACTTATGGTTACCAATGTTAACAAACAATATAACAAACAATGTTCTGTACGTTCCAATGTGAATAAGGTATGGAGATAATAGTCCTTTTATGGCTCAGTTTGTATCACAAAGATATAATTAGTTATTATAACTAAAATAAAACGTTGTAATACGCTTTAATTAATTTCACTAAATTCTGATGTTTAGTGTGGCACTTAGGTGAGTGTGGCAGGGCTGTTTCGTCTGTTGCCAAAACGATTATAAGGAAAAGAACTAACACTCGTAGCGATTTCATTGATTTCGTGCTTTAGCCAAACGCAGCACGTAGCAGTGCGAAAACGATGGGACAGCGACCGTCAGGGGGGGTAAGAGGGGAAGGTTCTACGCAAGCGCAATATTCACCTACCGTGCTTGATCGCTTTGAGCACGTGGATGCATTCCATTAGCTAAACTTGCGTGTTTACCTTGCTTCGAGAGTTCGTCATTGGCAGTGCTGCCTTTCTTATTACTACCATAATGTGTTATGTTTGTTACATGGTCCTTCAGCATGTCTGTTATGTAATTTAGAAGAAAAAAAAGTAGCGTGCTGCAGCTCTTCAGCACGTAAGGACGAGCCGCCCCTGGTGTATAGGGAAGGTATTGTATTGCACCCAAAAATTAGATATCAAGATTTCACCGAAAATACATGTTTTGGGTCCCCTTGAATTAAAAAAAAAGCATTCTTACAAAAAGGTCCGTGTGAGTGTGTGCGTGTGTGTGTCTGTGGATAGCATAGCTCAAAAACGAAAAGACCGTTGAATACCAAACTTGGTATTTAAGTTTGGTATCTTCCAAGGATGCAACACGAAGATTTTCAAGAAAACCCCCAACCCCCAACTACCCTTTACATGGAACATTTTTCGAAAATGTTGATTTTCTTAAAAATGGCTCTAACGATTTTGATTAAAATACCGTATATTAAAGATATTTACCTTAGAAATAAAATGTGTATCTTGAATTTTCTGGGAATAGTCTCTGAAAACTACTTTATTCTGGATGAACTTTACGAAATTTTGCATAACTGCTAAACCGTAAGAGATTGACAAAAACTTACCTCAGAAAACATGTAGATCACGTTAAAACACACAATTTATGTAACATACATTTTTTCGTGGAGTTGATCTTTTTTTTTTTTTAGATATTCCTTATTTTTCGTTTCAGCTTTGAAAAACGTAACCTTTTCTCACACAGAAATTTGTCAATATAAACAAAGGAACTGCAGTCATATAGCAACCAGCTTTGGACTATCACTTTAACCTATGGCACTCGCTTATTTCGCTTCTACTTACAAGGAAGCAAGTAATAAGGCTATTTCTGCTAATTTTTTTCTCGATTAACATGAAGTAAATAGAAGCATAAGCTTTTTAACAATAATTTGTTTCAGAGATGTAGAGAAAGTCATGTCAATGGAACACATCAGATTGTTTTCCGCTTTGAATAAAATACTTTTCTCATACAAAAATTTGTCAACTACTGTCCACACAAACAAAGGAACTTCAGTCACATAGCAACCAGTTGTTGACTATCACCTTAACCTATGGTACTCCCTTATTTCGCTTTTACTTACAAGGAAGCAAATAATAATACCATTTCTGCTAATTATTTTCTCGAATAGCATGAAGTAAAAAGAAGCATAGCTTTTTAACAATAATTTGTTGTAGAGATATAGAGAAAGTCTTGTGAATTGAATACATCAGATTGTAATGCGCCCAAAATTTCGATACCAAGATTTCACCGGAACTACATGTTTTGGGTCCCCCCGAATCCAAAGAAAGCATTTCTGGTAAAAGGACCGTGTGCGTGTGCGTGTGTGTGTGTCTGTGCGTGTGCGTGTGTGTCTGCGATCACGGTAACTCAAAAACGATAAGTCGGTAAAATACCAAACTTAGTATTTAAGTTTAATATCCTCCAGGGATGCAACACGAACATTTTGAAAAAAAATTCCCCCATCCCAAAGTACCCTTTACAATTTATCTGACAAGTAAAATGTATATTTTGAATTTTCTGGGAATAGCCTCTGAAGACTACTTTATTCTGGGTCAATTTTACGGAATTTTGCACAACTGCTAACCCGTAAGAGCTGAACAAAAACTTACTACACAATTAATGTAGAGCACTTTAAAACACACAATTTATCTCATATACATATTTTTCGTGGAGTTGATTGTTCTTGAGACATTCCTTGTTTTTGGTTTCAGCTATGAAAAACTTATTACTTTTCTCATATAGGAATTTGTCAACCCCTGTCCATATAAACAAAGGAACTTCAGGCACATAGCAACCAGCTTTTTATTATCATTTTAACCTATAGAATCCCCTTATTTCTCTTCGGAAGCAAGTAATAAGACTATTTCTCCTATTTTATTATAGTGTATAGAGAAGGTATTGTATTGCACCCAAAAATTCGATACCGAGATTTCACCGGAAATACATATTTTGGGTCCCCCTAAATCCAAAATAAGCATTTTTGGAAAAAGGTACGTGTGTGTGTGCTTGTGTGTGGGGGGGGGCAGCATAGCTCAGAAACGAAAAGACCAAACTTGGTATTTAAGTTCAGTATCTTCCAAGGATGTGACACGAAGGTTTTCAAGAAAATCCCCGCACCCCAAACTATACTTCACATGGAAAAATTTTCGAAATTTTTTATTTTAAAAAAAATGGCTCTAATGATTTTGATTAAAATATAGTATATTAAAGATATATACCTGACAAACAATATGTATATCTTGAATTTTCTGAGTATAGCCTCTGAAGACTACTTGATTCTGGATGAATTTTACGGAATTGTGTATATCTGGTAAACCGTAAGAGATAGACAAAAACTTACCATACCAAAATTGTAGAACACAATAAAACTCACAATTTATGTTGTATACATTTTTTCGTGGAGTTGATCGTTTTTTGTTTTTTTTTTTTTTTTTTTTTTGTTTTTTTAAATATTCCTTGTTTTTGGTTTCAGCCTTGAAAAACTTATACTTTTCTCATACAGGAATTTTTCAACTCGTGTCCATACGAACAAAGGAACTTCAGTCACATTGCAACCAGCTTTTAACTACCCTTTAATCTATGGTACTCCCTATTTTCGCTTCTACTTACAAGGAAACAAGTAATAATACTATTTCTATTAATTTTTTCTCGATTATCTTGAAGTACTCGTAAATAGAAGCATAAGGTTTTTAACAATAATTTGTTGCAGAGGGTACAGAAAGTCATGTGAATGGAACACATCAGGTTTTTTTTTTTTTTTAAAGAACTCAAGGAGTTCCGATTTATCATGTACAACTACTTACACACAGCATACGTAACATTTTATGTTATTTACACTTATAAGCTGCTGTTCTACCTGTTATAAAAGTTATTAACAATTCCTTGAATTACAACATCCTTACTGTTCACAATAATAGGAATTATAAGCTACATTTGGAAAAATAATTATTATGCATTTTTCACAATATCTACATTTTTTCTTAGTTTACATTTTTTGACAAACAAGAAGCACAAAGAATGCCAATATGTTCTTTGCAGATGTTGTTTTTACACCTCATACATATCATGGTGCTTTTCTGATGCTTTTTATATGGACAGTAATTGCACCTTTTTCCCTTTCCTGATACAACAAATTGTTTCCCCGATGAGTCAATATTTTTGAACACCACATCAATGCACGCATCACTGTTTTCTTTGGGAGTTTAGGGATGTGAATTCGAAGCTCCATTAGTGGTCTTACCATTTACTCTAGGAACAAACGCCTTCTATTAGTTCTTCCAGTAAAATAGGTCGGATGTTGGGCAGAAAATAAAATTTCACTGTTCTCTGCTGTGACGTACATCATATTCATTAACAATGCAATTGGCTATCTTCTTGTTTGTCTCTTGCAAGTATAACATTGAACCTTTTAGTCCATTTGATCTACTCCGCCCTTTGTGGAGTTATAGAACGACTGAGTTTTTCTTTTTGGGAACATAACTGACCATTGTTATTTCATCTCTGAAGGCAAATTAGGAGGAATGCACTGCTCTTGAGGAGGACAATTTCATCTCTTTGGGGATATCTGGTTTATATTAATTTGATTGTCCCCACCAGTGAAATTTGCTTCTGAAGCATCTCTCCTGCCAGCTGAATGCTAGTGAAGAAGTTATCAACAGTAATATTTCTGGAGGATCTTTCTGTGCTTTTAGCAAAATCTTTCACCAGACTCAATCCAAGATTTTTCTGAACAGGTTCATGTGGTTTCCTTTCCGTGTACATAATTCCATCTAAAGCATATGCAGATGTAGCATCATCTTTATGCCATACTTGGTAGGTTTAGAGGATATATGCTGGATAAAGCTCCATCTTCCACGGAATGGGAGTAATTCTTCGTCAACTGTGAGTGAATCACTAGGAATCATACTATTTCTACGTTTGTCAAGAAACAGTTCCCTTATATAACGTACAGCCGCAAGTTTGTCGTCTACAGATCGAGTTTCACAGGGGCGCATGTCATTGAATCTTAACATTTTCCTTATATTCTCAAATCTATATACTGACATTGTGGCCTTATATGTAAGATTTGCCTTTTCATCCAAGAATAATTCTCTTACAGGGACATCCCAACTCTTCTCAACAACAGCAAGCAGCAACATGCCAAGAAAACCCTCCATTTCAACAAGTGAAACGTTTTACCATACAAAGGAGCAACTCTTCTGCCTTCTATATTTGTGCAGTTGATTACCTCATCTAGGATTTCCTTGGAGATGAAATAGTCCCAGGCATCCTTTAGTTTACGTGTTCAATCCACAAGCTGGAGCGGGTTCCTTCTTTATAATATTGTGAAAGGGTGTACAAGAAGTTGCAGGAGGATCTAAATACCATGGTTCCATTACGGCTAAAGTATGTGCTGGCATCTCTGAGCTCTTGATGTGGGACTTCATTTTCAGAATCTGATGAAGCACTACTATCAGAAGTACTGTAATGTTCCTGCCACTAGTAGCCACCACCACTGCGTCTGTTATAGTTATTGTTGAATTAATAACTGCTCCTGAACAAATGTAGAAGCCAATATGAAATGAAATGGCTTGTTATTTATGGACGCTCTTTAACTGCTTTGGTTGTCAGCGTCCCATTCTATATTGGGCGTGAAAGATCGCTTAATTTTGCTCAGAGGCCTCTCTAATCAGGCTTGAGGTTCTTTTACGTGCCGTAAATCTACGGGACCCACAGCTTTACTTCCTTTCCGAAGGAAGCCATGCTAAGGATTTTTACGCCCGAAAAAATCCATCGCGACCTTGGATATATGAAGTTAGCATGGTAACCATTACACCACGGAGGGCGACCCAATATGAAATGAAAAGATGTATAACTGTAAGGGAGCTTCTACAGCTCTGCATGTACATTAACGGGGTTTCGGCAAATATTTTGAATCATGCAAAAAAACCTGAAACACAGTCTAGCTCAGACTTTATAAGAGGGATGCCAAAGGGCAAGCGGAAGAATACAGGAAAGGAGTTTGAAGTCAAATCGAGAATTAAGAGAATATTTAAAAAACAAAACTTTGAAGGGCTTCCAAGGCCCTGTATATGCATTCTAGGGTTAAGTAAATAGAACAATAAGCTTTTAATAATAATTTTTTGCAAAGATGTCGAGAAAGTCATGTGAATGGAACACAGAAGATTTTTCTTTTAAAATCGTTTGTTTCTTACCAAACACATCGTTTCATAATTAAGACAAAGAGATTACATTTGTTAAATTAAATATGATTAATTGGTTGATTAAGATTTGTTTAATCACACATCCACACAAAATAGGTTATATATATCTATATAAAGCGTTCAAGACAAAGTTAAAGCAATATTTACATGGATACTTATTTTATACGCCAATTAGGTTTTAAACGATACTTAACACGATTTAATTTTCAGCATTGTAAATTATTTTTAAAAATGTTAATTGTGTGGTTATACTTTGTCTACATGGCAGCCCTCACCTGAGGGAAGTAATAATATAAATAACCTTAAACTATGTAAATAATGTTGTAAATATTAATCATATTGTTATAGAAAAAATCTGATGTGTTCCATTCACATGCCTTTTTCTACATCTCTGCAACAAATTATTTTTAAAAAGCTTATGCTTCTATTTACTCCATGCTAATTGAGAAAAATTAGCAGAACTAGTCCCATTACTTGATTTCTTTATGTAGAAGCGAAATAAGGGAGCACCATAGGTTAACGTGATAGTTAAAAGCTGGTTGCTATGTGACTGAAGTTCCTTTGTTTGTATGCACAGGAGTTGACATATTCCTGTATGAGAAAAGTTAAGTTTTTCAAAGCTGAAACCAAAATGAAGGAATATCTAAAAAAACGATCACCTCCACGAAAAAAATGTATACAACATAAATTGTGTGTTTTAATGTGCTCTACATTTTTTGTGTGGTAACTTTTTGTCCTTCTCTTACAGTTTAACTGTTATGGAAAATTCCGTAAAATTCATCAAGAATAAAGTATCTTCAGAGGCTATTCCCAGATAATTCAAAATATACATTTTATTTGGCAGGTAAATATCTTTAATATACTATATTTTGATCAAAATCGTTAGAGTCATTTTTAAGAAATCGAAATTTTCGACATTTCTTCCATGTAAAGATTAGTTTGGGGTGAGGGGATTTTTCTCAAAATTTTCGTGTCGCATCCCAGGAAGATACTAAACTTAAATACCAAGTTTGGTGTTTTACCGACTTTTCGTTTTTGAGTTATCGTGTTCACAGATACACGGACACAGGGACACCCTGACACACACACACACACACGGACCTTTTTGTGAAAATGCTTTTTTTGGATACAAGGGACCCTAAAACAGATATTTCCGGTGAAATCTCGGTATCGAATTTTTAGGTGGAGCGCAATACCTTCTCTTTACACTATGCACATAGTTCGTGTAGAGAAAGTAAAAAGTATAGATATACGAAATGCAAATAAATAAATAAATAAATAAATAAATAAATAAATGTTTGGGTGTATACATACTTTGTAGTTAGCAATTTTTACTTTCTCTATAAGAACTATGTGCATATTGTATAGAGAAGGTATTGCACTCCACCAAAAAATTCGATACCGAGATTTCACCGGAAATATATGTTTTAGGGTCCCCTGTATACAAAAAAGTATTTTGAGAAAAAAGTTCGTGTGTGTGTGTGTGTGTGTGTGTGTGTGTCCGTGTGTCAGTGTGTTCGTGTGTCTGTGAGCACGATAACTCAAAAACGAAAAGTCGGAAAAATACCTAGTATCTTCCAGGGATGCGACACGAACATTTTGAGATAAATCCCCGCACCCCAAGCTACCCTTTACAAGGACATTTTGATTTTCTAAAAAGTGGCTCTAACGATTTTGATTAAAATATCGTATATTAAAGATATTTAACTGACAAATAAAATGTATATTTTGAATTTTCTGGGAATATCCTCTGAAAACTACTTTTTTCTGGGTCAATTTTACGGAATTTTGCATAATTGCTAAACCGTAAGAGATGGACAAAATCTTACCACACAGCAAATGTAGAGCACCTTAAAACACACAATATATGCTATATACCTTTTTTTCATGCAGTTGATTATTTCTGAGATATTCCTTGTTTTTGGTTTCAGCTATAAAAAACTTAACTTTTCTCATACAGAACTTTGTGAACTTATGTCCATACAATCAAAGGAACTAAGTTACATAGCAACCAGCTTTTTGACTATCACTTTAACCTATGGTACTCTCTTATTTCGCTACTACTTACAAGGAAGCAACTAATAAGACTATTTCTGCTAATTTTTACTTTCTCCATACGCACTATGTACATAGTGTATAGAGAAAGTATTGCACTCCACCAAAAATTCGATACCGAGATTTCACCGGAAATATATGTTTTAGGGTCCCCAATATCCAAAAAAAGCATTTTCACAAAAAGGTCCGTGTGTGTGTGTGTGTGTGCCGTGTGTGTGTGTGTGTGTGTGTGTGTGTGTGTGTGTGTGTGTGTGTGTGTCCGTGTGTCTGTGAACACGATAACTCAAAAACGAAAAGTCGGTAAAATACCAAACTTGGTATTTAAGTTTAGTATCTTCCAGGGATGCGACACGAAGATTTTGAGAAAAATCCCCCCACCCCCAACTACCCTTTACATGGAATTTTTTTCGAAAATTTTTATTTTCTCAAAAATGGCTCTAACGATTTTTATTAAAATTTCGGATATTAAACATATTTACCTGACAAATGAAATGTATATCTTGAATTTTCTGGGAATAGCCTCTGAAGAGTAGTTTATTCTGGATGAATTTTACTAAATTTTGAATAACTGCTAAACCGTAAGAGATGGACAAAAACCTACTACACAAAAGATTTAGAGCACATTAAAACACACAACTTATGTTACATACATTTTTTCGTGGAGTTCGTCGTTTTTGTGACATTCCTTATTTTTGGTTTCTTCTATGAAAAACTTATACATCTCTCATACAGGAATTTGTTAACTGCTGTTCATACAAAGGAACTTCAGTGACATAGCAAACAACTTTTGATTATCACTTTAACCTATGGTACTCCCTTATTTCACCTCTGCTTACAAGGAAGCAATATGGCTATTTCTGCTAATGTTTTACTCATTAGCATGAAGTTAATAGAAATGTATGCTTTTTAAGAATAGTTTGTTGCAGGGATATAGAGAAAGTCATGTGAATGGTACACATAAGATTTTTACTTTCTCCATACGCACTATGTACATAGTGTATAGAGAAAGTATTGCACTAAACCAAAAATTCGATACCAAGATTTCACCGGAAATATATGTTTTAGGGTCCCCAATATCCAAAAAAAGGATTTTCACAAAACGGTCCCTGTGTGTGTGTGTGTGTGTGTGTGTGTGTGTGTGTGTGTGAGGGGGGGGGGTGTCCGTGTGTCTGTGAACACGATAATTCAAAAAGTCGGTAAGATACCAAACTTGGTGTTTAAGTTTAGCATCTTCCAGGGATGCGACACGAAGATTTTGAGAAAAATCCCCCCACCCCCAACTACCCTTTACATGGAACTTTTTTCGAAAATTTTGATTTTCTCAAAAATGGCTCTAACGATTTTGATTAAAATTTCGGATATTAAACATATTTACCTGACAAATGAAATGTATATCTTGAATTTTCTGGGAATAGCCGCTGAAGAGTAGTTTATTCTGGATGAATTTTACTAGATTTTGAATGACTGCTAAACCGTAAGAGATGGACAAAAACCTGCTACACAAAAAATGTAGAGCACTTTAAAACACACAATTTATGTCATATACATTTTTTTCGTGGAGTTCGTCGTTTTTGTGACATTCCATATTTTTGGTTTCTGCTATGAAAAACGTATACATTTCTAATACAGGAACTTGTCAACTCCTATCCATATAAACAAAGGAACTTCATTGACATAGCAACCAGCTTTTGACTATCACTTTAACCTACGGTAGTCCCTTATTTCGCTTCTACTTACAAGGAAGCGAGTAATGAGACTATTTCTGCTAATTTTTTTCTGATTAGCATAAAGTAAATAGAAGTATAAGCTTTTTAAGAATTATTGTTTGCAGGGATATGGAGAAAGTCATGTGAATGGTACACATCAGAATTTTTACTTTCTCTAAACGCACTGTGTACATAGTGTATAGAGAAGGTATTGCACTCCACCCAAAAATTCGATACCGATATTTCACCGAAAATATATGCTTTAGGGTCCCCAATATCCAAAAAAAGCATTTTCACAAAAAGGTCCGTGTGTATGTATGTGTGTGTGTGAGTGTGTGTGTGTTTCCGTGTGTCAGTGTGTCTTTGAACACGATAACTCAAAAACGATAAGTCAGTAAAATACCAAACTTGGTATTTAAGTTTAGTATCTTCCAGGGATGCGACACGAAGATTTTGAGAAAAATCCCCCCCAACTACCCTTTACATGGAACTTTTTTCGAAAATTGTTATTTTCTCAAAAATGGCTCTAACGATTTTGATTAAAATTTCGTATATTAAAGATATTTACCTGAAAAATAAAATATTTATCTTAAATTTTCTGGGAATAGCCTCTGAAGAGTAGTTTATTCTGGATGAATTTTACTGAATTTTGAATAACTGCTAAACCGTAAGGGATGGACAAAAACTTACTACACAAAAAATGTAGAGCACATTAAAACACACAATTTATGTTATATACACTTTTTTCGTGAAGTTCGTCGTTTTTGAGACATTCCTTATTTTTGGTTTCTGCTATGAAAAACTATACTTTTCTCATACAGGAACTTGTCAACTCCTATCTATATAAACAAAGGAACTTTATTGACATAGCAACCAGCTTTTGACTATCACTTTAACTTACGGTAGTCCCTTATTTCGCTTCTACTTACAAGGAAGCAAGAAATAAGACTATTTTTGCTAATTTTTACTTTCTCCATACGCACTATGTACATAGTGTATAGAGAAAGTATTGCACTCCACCCAAAAATTCGATACCGAGATTTCACCGGAAATATATGTTTTAGGGTCCCCAATATCCAAAAAAAGCATTTTCACAAAAAGGTCCGTGTGTGTGTGTGTGTGTGTGTGTGTGTGTGTGTGTGTGTTTCCGTGTGTCAGTGTGTCTTTGAACACGATAACTCAAAAACGATAAGTCAGTAAAATACCAAACTTGGTATTTAAGTTTAGTATCTTCCAGGGATGCGTCACGAAGATTTTGAGAAAAATCCCCCACCCCCAACTACCCTTTACATGGAACGATTTTCGAAAATTTTTATTTTCTCAAAAATGGCTCTAACGATTTTTATTAAAATTTCGGATATTAAACATATTTACCTGACAAATGAAATGCATATCTTGAATTTTCTGGGAATAGCCTCTGAAGAGTAGTTCATTCTGGATGAATTTTACTAAATTTTGAATAACTGCTAAACCGTAAGAGATGGACAAAAGCTTACTACACAAAAAATTTAGAGCACATTAAAACACACAATTTATGTTATATACATTTTTTCGTGGAGTTCGTCGTTTTTGTGACATTCCTTATTTTTGGTTTCTTCTATGAAAAACTTTTACATCTCTCATACAGGAATTTGTCAACTGCTGTCCATACAAAGGAACTTCAGTGACATAGCAACCAACTTTTGACTATCACTTTAACCTACGGTTGTCCCTTATTTCACTTCTACTTACAAGGAAGCGAGTAAGAAGACTATTTCTGCTATTTTTTTTTTTTCTGATTAGCATAAAGTAAATAGAAGTATAAGCTTTTTAAGAATTATTTGTTGCAGGGATATGGAGAAAGTCATGTGAATGGTACACATAAGATTTTTTATGATTAGCACAAAGTAAATATCAGTATAAGCTTTTTAAGAATAGTTTGTTGCAGGGATATAGAGAAAGTCATGTGAATGGTACACATCAAATTTTTTCTCGTTTAGATGAAGTAAATAGAACAATTTGTTGCAGAGATGTGGAGAAAGTCATGTGAATGGAACACATCAGATTTTTTTTATAGATATTCCTTGTAATTTGTTTCAATTTTAAAATACTTATGCGTTTCTCAAGCGAGAAGCCAAAGAGGCTAATTTCAACGTCGTTGCGTAGCGACAGCTTTTGTTTATTTCGCCTAACTTCGTGCAACGTTGGAGGTATCGAACGTGATATACAATTTTGAGATATGCAGCATTACTATATAATAGCACACCCAAGACCAGTTTTATTTTATTTTTGTTTATTTTTTGTCACTGTGCAATATAACAGAAGAAGAAAGTTCAGGGAGGAAAGAAAGTAATGTAAGTAAAGCTGTAATGAACAAGTGCAAAATATCAATATATGCAAACTGCCTCCATAAAGAATATTTATCGTTTGTATGATATCTTAGAAAGAAGAATACCCCCCCCCCCCGAAAAAAAAACAACAACACACCTTTAGTGTATGGCGAGTGAGTATGTAGGACTTTTAAAATTTGTTTTTGAGGAATTTATTTTGATTAGTCTTGCTTAATAGTGTTAGGTTACATGAAAGTTTATTATAAATTCGTATTATAGTATAGTAACATCCTTTATACAACAGTTTAAAGCTATTTGTTGGTCTATACAAATCACCTGCATGTCTTGAATTGTGGTCATGTACATCGTTTATTGTGAAGTTACTGTAATTGTCTGCAAGATAACTCAGAGAGAATGCTGTAAATTCATCAGCAAGAGAACCCCATGCGACCGCATGTATGATTTGTAGTGGACAAAACGGCGCGGGGGCAGTTTTCTCCAGGTTCTCCGGTTTCCCCCGCCATTGGAATTCACCGGTACTCCAATTTTATTCCATGTACCATCAGCGTCATCGCCTGTGGTGCGACAAATAGTGAAAGCGGGTATTAAACACTAAAACACTATGAAAAAAAAAAAAAAGTACGAATTGTTTGGTTTGTTAAATAAGGGCTTACATGAATGTCGGTGCTCAACACCGTTAATAATGTGCATGGCCTTTACAAAAATCTACATCTCTGCAACAAATTATTGTTAAAATGCTTATGCTTCTATTTACTTCATTTTAATCGAGAAAAAAAAAAAAATAGCAGAAATAGTCTTAGTTGCTTCCTTATAAGTAGAGGGGAAATAAGGGAGTACTATAGGCTAAACTGATAACCAAAAGCTGGTTGCTTTGTGATTGAAGTTCCTTTGTTTGTATGGATAGGAGTTGACAAATTCCTGTATGAGAAAAGTGTAAGTTTTTCATAGCTGAAACCAAAAACAAGGAATATGCCAAAAACGATCAACTCCACGAAAAAAAATGTGTATAACATAAATTGTTTGTTTTAATGTGCTCTCATTTTTTGTGTGTTAAGTTGTTGCCCATCTCTTACAGTTTAGCAGTTATTCAAAATTCCGTAAAATTCATCCAGAATAATATAGTCATCAGAGGCTATTCCCAGAAAATTCAAGATATACATTTTATTTGTCAGTTAAATACCTTTAATATTTTACATTTTAATCAAAATCGTTAGAGCCATTTTTGAGAAAATCAAAATTTTCGAATTGTCCCGTAGCCTACGCCATTCCATTATATAATGGCGTAGGTGACGGCTGTCCGTCCATACACACACACACACACACACACACACACACACACACACACACACACACACACACACACACACATACAGGGACCTTTTTGTAAAAATGCTTTTTTTGGATTCAGAGGGACCCATAACATTTATTTCCGGTGAAATCTCGGAATCGAATGTTTGGGTGGAATACCATACCTTCTCTATACACTACGTACATAGCAGCACGTGTAGAGAAAGTAAAAATATTTATTATAAGTATAAAGCAAGCAGAGGTAAATTTTGGTAGCACTATTACGTAATTAAAATAACCGAATGGTTATTGCTTTAATGTATTTGCTTTTTGGTGTATTCCCTTATTTTCCTCCCAAGGAACTAAGAAATAAGATCATTTTGATTAATGTTTATCTTGATCAGCATTAAGTGATGCACTTCTTCGAAACGTTGGTGTCAAGCCAAGTTTTTACCTGGCTAGAGGCCCGAGAAGATTTTGAATTAATACGTCGCCAGGAAAGCTTCAGTTCTTATTTTAAATTTCCTATTCTGTTGCTGATTGAAACCTAAGGCTTACTTCTGCTTCTGCACATATCTTTTCCTAATAATAATTTTGGCAATGATATGGGAAAGCGGCTAGTTGAACAGTTTCGACTATATACTCATATATTTCCTCTTAGTTCCCTCAAAATTGTTTATGAATGTTATTCATCTTCGTAAAACATTAAACTCTTTTCTGATTTGAGTTGGCAATATGCCTGGCGCATTGTGTTTGTCATTTGTGATATGTTTGTGTTGTTAGGGTCACATGCATACTAATCACGTATCACATGACGCTGAATCACATTGGTGGGAGTAAACAAGGAGTTCTTTGTTAATGCTATATTAGTGATTAGTACCATTTGGACCACTTTGAGCTGTGCAAGAGTTGTAAAGAGAGTTGCTAGCTAATCTGCAAGGAACAGAAAACCATGAAGGTTTTCGGTATATGTCTGTGTTTTATTCATTTAATTACTATTTCTCATTGTTTTTACGTGGTAAATGTTCCAGAACCACAGTTTGATCCGCTCTCAGACGAGTTTATTGATTATATAAACTCGCGAAACACGACTTGGAAGGTAAGTATGCTCTCTTCTGTTATATCATTACATTTCTTACCATGTTTAATTATTAATCCGAATGCTGTACCCTATCTTTAAATTTAAAAGGTTTGTTTTGTATATAACTTACCCTATTGCTGACGTGCATTGCTGTATGACAAAATACTATATTTATTTATTTGAGCCACTCATAAGACATTTTATTTTTCGATAGACAAGCTTTGACAAATATTTTGGGTAATTATAGGGAACTTGGGCCCCTCTAGAAATTAAACAAATTGTGGTTTGACTGTAAGTCGCAGCGGAGAGAGTTAGCGGCCCAACTTGTAAATAATTACCATATTTTGTTTCTTTCTTTACTATTGTCTCTTTTGAAGATTTATTTGTGCTGGATGTTGTTCACTATGTAGGTAGGAAGTCAGATTTAATTACTGTATACCTACTCAATTAACTGTAGGATATAAACATATCACAAGAACACGATTAAGGCTAAATGGAGACAAACTACTGATGTAAGTTGTGAGAGTCGATGACAATGGGTGTACATGTCACGGAATGAAGAACCATAACAATTTAAAATCTTGGTTTTTTTTAGTAGTACCAAATCTGTCAGTGACAACATGCATTATAGTAGAGAACTGACTGTGAGTAGAACCCATTATTTCATTTATTTAGTCCAGTTACATAATGTGTGAATATACAAAATTAATTAAAATGTAGTCATTGTTTTATGGTTGTATTTCAATATTTCCTATTATATACTATAATGCACCAATATCAATGATCATTGGTATCATGAAACATAATATACATCTGCTGAAAGCTGGTAGAGGAGATATCTTTTGAGAACAATCAGGTATGCTTATTTTGGTTCAGTAATGAAATATGATCTTATATTCTGGGGCAATTTGGTTGACAGTAAGCTTGTATTTATATTAAAAAAAGCGAGCCATCAGAGCCATGTATGGCTTCAATAATACAGCTCCATGTAAGGTTCTGTTTCAAAGGCTGAACATTTTGATATTTCCTTGTGAATATATTCTCATGTTTATGTGTTTCCATATGAAAAAACCAATAAAATATATAAAAAATAACCAATAATCATAACAAAAATAGTTTGCAAAAAAGTGTAAATGTACATGTTATAAATGCTGGACAAAGAATGGATTTACACAAACCCAGTGCTAGCTTAACCTGTTACCAAAATGAATAGGTATATTATGAACATGTCAGAATATTCAGTGCCCTTCCAAATGACTTAAAATTACTATATTTGGGGAAAAAATTTGCAGTAGTTAAATATTTAGTTATAGTGGTTAAAATAGTTATATGGCATGAATTGGTAGTTGGTTTTCTGAATGACATGTTCAATGTCCCTCAGCATTGCTTGTTGGTGGGACCAAATGAAAAAAAGTGAACTGTAAATATTCAAGTGCAAGAAAAACTAAAAATTTGTAACATGTTTTGGATTTTGTGTTTTAAGGCAGGTCGGAACTTTCGGAATGACATTCCTGAGAGCTACTTTCGTCGGCTTATGGGTGTCCATAAGGATGCAGTCAATTATCGCCTTGACGGAAAACAACATGAAGTGGAAGGTGTTGAAATTCCAGAGAACTTTGATGCTCGGGAACATTGGCCAGATTGCCCAACAATTCGAGAAATAAGAGACCAAGGAGCATGTGGTTCTTGTTGGGTATGCAAACCTCTTTTATAATACCTATTTCATTGAATATTAACCTAATGCTTTCCTTTTTCTCCATTTCTACTTTAGTATAGGAAGTATTATACTCCACCTAAAAATTCCATTTTAGAGTTTATCAGAAATACACATTTTGAGGCCTGTTGAATCCAAAATAAAGCATTTTTAGAACCTTTGGCTCTATGTGGGGTGAAACTTCCACAGATGATTCAGATTGGAAAGTGTTTAAAATAGTAGTATCTTCAGATTTGAAAGATTGCATACATATATTAGACAATTTAGGTATGAACAATTTGAATAAATGGAACCCACCTTTTTTTTAGGATGTTTTCTTTTATTCGAAAATCATGGCATAATGTTAGCAAACCATCATATCATTTAGTTTCATAGTTGTTAGGAGCCAGATCCTAGTGACTGTGGAAAATGTTGCAGCTCAGTAATCCTAGTTAACCAATGGTGGCAGTGTCTGGCAACTGGCATGTGGCTGTGAATTGTCATATTGGAGAAGAATGCCGTGGCACCATTTTCTGTGCCAGTATTGTTAAATGCATTGGCAGAGTTGATGCATTGAACTGCAGTACTGATCACTTTTGATGGCCTTATTGGAAGGGATTCAATCCACCTTAATTATCTCTTCCTGATCCCAGTACTTAGATTATTTGTTTCTGCACAAATGGTCTCTCATAATTTCTTGGAATGAGTGCTCCCACTATTCTTCCACACCACAGAATGCATTTCTTTTCTGGAGTCGCATGGCCACAACTTATTGATGGTTATTAGATACTCAAAGAACTTCGTTGGATCTGCACTGCACTGTTGCACCAACTATTGGCACATCTTCACATGCCTCTATTTCTGTACAATGATGAGGGTCTGGAGCATCCTTATGCACCTACCTTCATCTTTAAATCATAATGGATGACGGTGTGGAAAGTTCCCTGTGACCAAAATCAAATGGAATTTGCATGTTCTCCATTATCAAGTCATTGACACACTAGGTACTGTTTAGTTCAGTGTAATTACTGGATGCCTAGTGCTTTTACATTTTTCAGCACAGACACTATCATCTTTGAACTCTGACACCCATCAAAACATGGATGATATAGGTATGTTGATTTTACATTATGTCTGAAGAACTTTTTAATACATTTTATGTAAGTGATCCTTAACGCATATTGTTTGTAACCTCTATTATTATACTGTTAGTACATTTGTTACAGAAAAAATTATGTTACGTTTTTATTTATTAAGAGAAAAGTTGATTTGGTACAGAGGTTTGTCTCCAGCAGAATAATATCAAAATACAAAGCACAAATTCAGATCTACAAATACACAAAATTAGATATTATTGTTTAATAATCTACACTATTTCCCCCCCCCCCCCCAGGGGCCTACTATGGTAAGTATGGGTTTGGCGCACCCGGGGTCCCAAGCCAACCTTGACTCCCTCAGTGGGCAACCTCTGTAGGTGAGTGATTCACTAGGTCAAAATGCCCACCCACGTGTAGGCCGTGCATGGAGACCCGTGTCGGTGGAAAGGAATATCCTAGTTGGTTGAGGGTTGCGTATCAGAGCCTGGGCCTTCTGTCTTTTCAGTGACTTGGGAGGGTACGCAACTTAATACACCACTTTGGTTTCTGCTTCACCTAAATGGGAGGCAAGGGACTAGCCCATCCCAAGTCATCGGCCAGGACTAGGTATTATTCTAAACTCCAGGGTGAGTGGGACGGCGAGCCTGCTATATCCCCTGTGAAGCCCTATCATCCCAGTGGGGTGACTCCTTGTTGGACTCTGTGGTGGGTGGGGAGTACTGGGGGATGAAAATTAAAATTTACTTTCATGGCAAAGTCCAAAAAATCCATAAAATATGGTACTGAGTTCGGAAAAGAAGTAGTGGAGTGTTATGGTCCTCAGTACTTGATTGTTAATAGAACAGAGGAAGGAAGAAAGTTCTCTAGCGTAAGTCCTTTTGTTATTCAAAAGGGTCTTATAACATAGCTGGTCCTGTAAAATCTTGTATGAGAGCTCGTAATGGCACGCTCCTGGTAGAAGCAGAATCAGCATCCCAGGCTGCAAAAATACTAAAGGCCAAAATGTTAGCCAGCTATTCAGTAAAGGTCTATGTACACAAAAGCTTGAATTCCTCAACTGTGTGGTAAACACCTGCACATTGGACGGTTTGACCAGTGAGGAAATTCAAAAAAATCTTGCTCCCCAAGGCGTAACATCTGTGTATCATGTTCAAAGAAAAGTAAATGGAGAATTCGTACCTACCCATACCCTGTTTATTACCTTTGATCAGGTAGATCTCCCACAAAGGATAATGGCAGCGTATGAATCCATTGAGGTAAGACCGTATATACCGAACCCGCTCAGATGTTATAAATGTCAGCGCTTTGGCCACACCAGTGAATCCTGCAACGGCGAGTCTCACTATGTGAACTGTGGCAAAATCTTGCATGACAAAGAATGTACGTCAGCTCCAACGTGTGTTAACTGTAACGGTGAACATCCATCACGTTCCCGTAATTGTCCCCGTTTTGCAGAGGAAAAGGCGGTCCAGGAGATTTGGGTTAAAAAGAAGGTGTCCTTCTTGGAAGCCCAGAAACTCTTGCGAATCCACCAACCCTCTGTCCCGAAGTATGGCACCTATAGCTCACTTGTAGCTATATCGGTACAAAGTCGGGAAATCACAACTCAAACCTGCGATATAAATGGGGTCACAATTGTAGAAAAGATTCTCACAGCCAGCTCACTTCATAGGCCTTCGACTTCAACATCTAACTCAGTAGCAAACATCTCCTACATCTGAAACTGTAAAAAGCGCTAAAATTAAATTGCCGCCAAAGCAATTGATCTCGACCAACAAGTCTGGCAAGCTAATAATATATAAAGAACCAGAAAGAAAGTTTAAGAACACCTATGAGAGAACTGACTTCCTCAAGCAAAGCATAAAGTCTATTTCCAAAGCAGCAAAGGGAAACGAGTCCATGGAGGTCCACTTCTGAGGATTTGTCTGGAAAGGACTCAGGTTGGCGACTGTCATCTCTATTTCCAATCAGTTCGAGGTACTCGAACCGAAATTTTCAATTGGAAAGGGGTCCTCCCAAGTGGAGGAGATGGAGGAAGGGGATACTGCCCTCTCTGCCAGGACAGTGACAAAGAGGCAGGACCATCCTCATGTAGAAGGTGTTTTCCCGACACCTAAAAAGAATAAACTCAACCGACCTCCGCAGCCTTCCAAATAGAAGCAACCACAATGTACAACTTATCCCATTATAAAGAACATGGCTATTCTACAATGGAACTTACATGGAATAAGAACACATCGACTTGAGCTTGAACTGCTGCTTTACCAGAACGATCCTTTGGTCGTATGTTTGCAAGAGACTAAGCTCCATCCACACGACAGCTTCAAAATCAAACGGTACACCTCTGTAAGGTGTAATCTATCATCGGAAGAGGGGTGTACTTGCACACAGAGGCACTATGATGCTCATCAGAGATGATGTATTCGCGCAATCAGTATCATTACAGTCCGACATCCAGTCAGTAGCTGTAAGGATTAAACTGTCACATACCAGATTCGCCATTTGTAATATATACCTTCCTCCGAGTGACGACCTCTCGCTCACTGATTTAGGGGATCTAGTTTCTCAACTACCAACACCTTTTCTTTTGGTAGGTGTAATGTAAATGCCCACCATCCATCCACTTTAGGGCTCACCTTGGGCTTCTGCGCCTCGGATGTATGGTACAAAGAAAAGAAGAACATCCAACAGGGACGGCGGAAAACTTCTCCATAACATCTGGAAAACTCTGCTCACAAGGAGAGCCATAATAGGCCGGCCTCCAGCCAAAGAGAGGCAAGGAGTGGAAACATGCAGCATTCTAGAAACGGACGGCAAACCACGGCAGCATTTACTAAAAGAAGATCCAAACCACAATCTAGAACAAGAAATAAAACAAAAAGGAAACAAAAACCTGGAAAAAGAAAGCGTAAAGCAACTCCAACATCACCAGGAAAGAGCGGCGCCAGCACCCACGCCAATTGGCAGGCAACTAGCCAACCAGAAGCAAGAGGGCGGGGCAACCTCCATCGCACAAGAGCCCAGAAGAAGCTCACGGCAAGATGAGCGAAACGTCTGCATTCCCATGCAAGATAACATGGCCTTCTCTGGAAGCTAAGAAGACACATCAAGACACAGGTCGTGGAAGCTAACGCATCCATGTGGGTTAGAATTATTTCAGACCATGTCATCGGTACACATCTGCTTGCCCCTGGGTTAAATGGACATGTTTATCTTCGTGTGTTTCAAGACATTTTACTTTGTCTTTTTTTAGATGTACCCCGCCATATTATCATCATCGAATTTGGCTACAACTAACAGAACTCTGTCTCATTTCTCCCTGGCTGTGCGAGAGCATTTGAACCATGTTTATGCTCCCGATGGATCAGAACTGGGAGTCTAGTATAGCTTGGTTACCACACTCTCCTGAACTCAACCCAATTAATTTCTTTTTCTGGGGTCACCTCAATTTTATGATGTATGCCACAACCATCACCTCAGAATAGGACCCAGCTGCCCGAATAATAGCAGCATGTGAGGTTATCTGATGAAACAAGACATTTTGGATAGAATACGACAATGGTTCCTTCGCTGCTGTCAACTTTGCACCATTTCGAGAACTTCTTACAAAACAGATACATTTAATAATTTTCATTCTATTTACATTCGTTCACCCTTTAAACTACCTCCTATTTTGAAGCACAGCATGTGAAAGTTGTGTTTTGCAGGATTAAACTTTTGTGAAAAAGAATTGTAATTAACTGATACATTGTACTACGCTAAAATAAAATACAGGCATTTAGACAGGAATTGAAGTCTTTGATTAAAAAAAAAAAGTGAATGATACTTGAACTCTATTATGTTTAATTTGAAATCCAATGTTATAACTATTGTGCCAGAGGGATTGCTCCAACACATCTCTTCATTTCCGTGTGTTGTGCACTTAATGGTAGCATCATTAGCCAGTGACATATTGACATTTTCGAAACTTATGGGTGTCACTTCACATTTGAACCAGCAGGCCATGTCTCCTACCCCAAATTACTTGTTTAAGCCATCTCCACTGCTCTGAAAATATTTCGGTGTAGTTCATTAACATCCTCGTGTATATATATTTTTTTTTTTGTGGTAGCTTAACATCCTTTAACATGGTTGGTCATATTGGATGATGAGGTTAAGCCAAAAAAAAACCATTGCCGGGTGACCTATTGAATGTGAGACAGACACGCTACTCTCACATAACCAAGGTGAGAAAATGTGTGGTATTGTGAAGCAACTTAAAGTTAAGGCATAATAAAATTAATTAACTTGCTTAACTTTAACACACAATTAACTTAGCATAGTAAATTGTTGTAAAAGTTAGGCAAATTAATCAATTTAATTTGAAGTGATTTAATGGTTTATTTTTCAGGCATTTGGTGCCGTGGAAGCCATGTCAGACAGAGTCTGTATTCATTCCAATGGTGAAAAACACTTTCATTTTTCATCAGAGGATCTGGTATCCTGCTGCCATTCATGTGGTTTTGGTTGTAATGGAGGCTTTCCAGGCATGGCTTGGGATTATTGGGTCAAGCATGGCATTGTCAGTGGAGGACCCTACAATTCCAGTCAAGTAGGTTAACCACTATTAAAATCCTTCTCTATAAACCTTATGGTAAATAATTAAAAAAAAAAAAAATGTTTTACCAAGCTTGTTATAAGGGATAGGATAAGAGAGAAAAGTCTCTATGACTTTTGTTCATTTAAAGAAAGCATAGATTGAATAGAGCATTACTTTATTACCATTGATGTGGCGTAAATTATTTAAATGAGTGAATAATCAAATGACAAATGTCCTTACGGCACTGAATAAGAATAGCTCCTGTGTGAGGATTAAGGAAGGGATAGTCAGTAGAGAAATCCAGCAAAAGAATGAACTTACACCATGTACCACTTTGAATCTTTATGATATTTGGCATAAAGGCATTTTCTGAAAATTACAATTTATGGTTTAAAATTATCCTTGGAATTCTACCATTTAATATTGGATTTCTTTCCCTAAGTAAAGGCAGTAGAAGTTGTCAATTTGCATACAACAGTTGTATCACAATCCACAACCAGTCTTAATAAATGAAGTGGCAGAGTTAAAGGATGCTTTTGATCCACCAGCTCAAATTAATCCCCTGCTTTTGGCTTAAATAATTTTTCTGAAGTATTTTCACTCCTTACAGATACTTCCAGAATAAATGACTACAGAAATAAATATTTTAGAGCACCATCACATAGTATGTTACTATAGAGGTAAAGAGTATAAACATAGGTTAGAATTTACTCTTGCCACATGGTTGTATTTATAGGAAGATATTTTGACATTTCATGGTTTACTTAGATTACATGATCTCAAAGGAGAAAATGATTACTTAGATGATATTGACAGAAAAAAAAAACCTATTATACAAATTAAAAGTAATGTTAAAAGAGAAGTTAATTTATTAATCATGTTCAGTGAGTTGCTTATTAAAACATAAAAACTCATTTGGTGTAAACCCTTGGGCATGATTTTGGTATATTTAACCATCTTATATAATCTCAAAGAACTTTTATCCTCAAAATTTACCCATATCTCTTGTTTTTCTATGTCTTTCACTCTCAATCTTAATTCTTTCCAAAATCTACTTTTATTTTCATATAATAGCCAAATATTCCAATGTCTATTTTTTCAAATCTCATCCTTATCTCCTCAGCAATTTTCTCTTCCTATTACATTTTTTTGAAGCTTCAGACGTTCTTTTCCTGTATTATTGTCATCTAAATTTATACATCTCTACCACCATTAAAATTTTTTTTCTACTATTATATTTTTTCCCTGTCCTTCCTAATTATACCTCTTGGTGAACTCCTGGGTAAACCCAAAACTTCTTTGCAAAAGATGCAATTAACCTCATGAATCTTTTAGCTTTTCTCAGATTTCTATTCCATAAAACATTTTAAACTTAACTACTGCTTCATAAAGTCTTTCCAGCCAATTTACTGTGAATGTGGGCATTTTATATGCTTTCATTACTAGTTTTCCTTTTAATTGTGCATCTTTGGATTGTGCCTCCCATCTACCATCACTTGTAAATCTAATCCCCAAGAAATCAGATTCTTTTACTACCTCAATTAGCTCTCCATTTATCTATTTTTACTTTCTCCATATGCACTATGTACATAATGTATAGAGAAAGTATTGCACCCCACCAAAAATTTGATACCGAGATTTCACCGGAAATATATGTTTTAGGGTCCCCAATATCCAAAAAAAGCATTTTCACAAAAAGGTCCATGTGTGCGTGTGTGTGTCTGTGAACACGATAACTCAAAAATGAAAAGTTGGTAAAATACCAAACTTGTATTTAAGTTTAGTATCTTCCAGGGATGTGTCACGAAGATTTTGAGAAAAATCCCCCCACCCCCAACTACCCTTTACATGGAACTTTTTTCGAAAATTTTGATTAAAATTTCGGATATTAAACATATTTACCTGACAAATGAAATGTATATCTTGAATTTTCTGGGAATAGCCTCTGAAGAGTAGTTTATTCTGGATGAATTTTACTAAATTTTGAATAACTGCTAAACTGTAAGAGATGGACAAAAACTTACTACACAAAAAATGTAGAGCACATTAAAACACACAATTTATGTTATATACATTTTTTCGTGCAGTTCGTCGTTTTTGTGTCATTCCTTATTTTTGGTTTCTGCTATGAAAAACGTATACTTTTCTCATACTGGAACTTGTCAACTCCTATCCATATAAACAAAGGAACTTCATTGACATAGCAACCAGCTTTTGACTATCACTTTAACCTACGGTTGTCCCTTATTACGCTTCTACTTACAAGGATGCGAGTAATAAGACTATTTCTGCTATTTTTTTCTGATTAGCATAAAGTAAATAGAAGTATAAGCTTTTTAAGAATTGTTTGTTGCAAGGATATGGAGAAAGTCATGTGAATGGTACACATCAGATTTTTACTTACTCTATACGTACTATGTACATAGTGTATAGAGAAGGTGTTGCACTCCACCAAAAAATTTGATGCCAAGATTTCACCGGAAATGTATGTTTTAGGGTCTCCTGTATCAAAAAAAAGTATTTTCAGAAAAAGGTCCGTGTGTGTGTGTGTGTGTGTGTGTGTGTGTCTGTGAACACGATAACTCGAAAACGAAGTCAGTTGAATACCAAACTTGGTATTTAGGTTTAGTATCTCCCAGGAATGCAACATGAAGATTTTGATAAAAAAAACCCCACCCCAAACTACCCTTTACTTAGAACTTTTTTCAAAAATTTTGATTTTCTGAAAAATGGCTCTAACGATTTTGATTAAAATATTGTATATTAAAGATATTTACCTGACAAATAAAATGTATATTTTGAATTTTCTGGGAATAGCCTTTGAAGACTACTTTATTCTGGGCCAATTTTACGGAATTTTGCATAACTGCTAAACCGTAAGAGATGGACAAAAACCTACCACACAACTGTAGAGCACTTTGAAACACATAATTTATGTTATATGCATTTATTTTTCGTGCGGGTGATTGTTTCTGAGATATTCCTTGTTTTTGGTTTCAGGTATAAAAACTTATACTTTTCTCATACAGGACTTAGTGAACTCGTGTCCCTACAAACAAAGGAACTTCAGTCAAATAGTAACCAGCCTTCGACTTTCACTTTAACTTATGGTATTTCCTTATTTCGTTTCTACTTATAAGGAAGCAAATAATAAATCTATTTCTGCTAATTTTTTCTCAATTAGCAGGAAGTAAATAGAAGCATAAGCTTTTTAAAAATAATTTGTTGCAGAGATAAAGAGAAAGTCATGTGAATGTAACACATCAGATTTTTAATTTTGCTCCTTTTTTAAATACCATTATCTCAAGACTTTTTTATGTTTATCTTTAAGCCCCATTCTGTGAAAAATGTAACAATTTCATTAATAGCATGCTGCAACCCTATCACTGTTAACTGACCCTGCTACAAGACCATAATCAGCTAAAAGTAACTCTGGTATGTTTTTCTTTCCTATAATTGTACAGTGTTTACTGTTTTTCATTATTTTATTTAGATTGCTATCTGTAGAAAGATAAAATAATATTGGACTCTGTTTACAGTGTCAGGCCTCTGTCCATTGCTTAGCAGAGAAGTTTTGATAAAAATTAGTATGTGAAAAGACAATTTATGTATGGGTAATATTGCAACTATTACTACCTTAAACATGTAACAGAGTGTCATTTGAAATATTACTTCAGTTATTTAAGAAGTTTAAAGTGGCAAACAAGTGGTTACAACAGATTTAGAACGAAAAAAATTAAGGATAAAAACATAGGAAAATGCTGCAATAAGTTTGACTTACATCACTATGAACCTTGCAGCAATACATTACACATTTCTATAATGCATATTATTAACATTTCTTAG
Organism: Hymenopus coronatus; assembly: GCA_030762935.1. Lineage (NCBI taxonomy): Eukaryota > Metazoa > Arthropoda > Insecta > Mantodea > Hymenopodidae > Hymenopus > Hymenopus coronatus. The sequence goes on from CM060881.1 coordinate 68,082,822, forward strand.
CAAGACAAACTTCTTTTCTTCCCGATTTAAGATTTTCTGGCATAAACTATTTGTTGGTCTGTGATACATTGATGCACAGAGGAACTATAAATGATTTACAGTCTTTCTATTTCAACATTGGAATTCATATTGATCTGGAAAGCAAAATGTTCTGCTATGTATGATGCTCAAAAACTGCACTTAACTATATCACTGTATTATATACCTTATCCCTTGAGACACTCGGCGACTGTCACATCACAACAGCTATATATGTGTTAGCCAATACCCATCTATGCTGCCTAGCATCTCTTTCCTCTCAATTATAACCTCCAGCACAACATAACATTTCCATTTTTATGGATTTATTTATATTGCTACTGAATAGTGCCAGAGCTGTCTCATGGGGCTAATGGCGATTATACACCATACACTAAAATAAAACAGAAAATAAACACTGTGTGAGACATAGCAAAACATGTTAAATTCATTTTGCTGGAAACCGCATATTAAAAGGTAATGTTAGACCATTGAGGATGAATTACTGTCTCACATGAGCTCTTTGCTGATTAAATTGTAAATTTTCTATCATATTTGAGCATAATTATATTCTACATGTTTCCCAATTATTGTAATGATTATTTGCATAATTTTTGGATTTAATAACAATAGAAGGTCTTTACAAATATTTTAATTAATTTTTCCAAAGAAAATGTTCTGTGGTTCAATTCCTGCTAAGTTCTAAGATTTATTATGTTTAAGCTAAATAAAAATTTTCCCAAATGTTTAATTTAACTTATATATAAACTTAAATCTATTGTTGTGCAGACATCTTAATTTTAGTTAAGGTAAAAAATAAACATTTTTGTATACAAGTAGTTGAATGTTTCAACGTTCTCAATGTGAGTTATTGAAAATAATTTCACTGAACTGTATCTTAACTAGTGCATGAAAATTTCAGATTAATGAGTTACAACTGTGACAGAAGAAGCATTTGAACATGAAAAATGCTGAAAAAATAAAGAATTATGAAAATTGGAGTAAGTTACAGTTAAGCAGCCATTTTTTGCTTTAAAATTATTGATGTTAAAAAACCAACATATCTCAAAAGGACAAATAAAATTAAAATTGAAAGAACAAACAGTTCAATATTTTTCACATTTCTATACTAAATTTCACTGATACATTGCACCACCACAGTATGTTAAAGCAAATCTGAATTCACTCGATGTAATGTTATTTTTCCTGTGATTATATGAACAAGTAGGTGAAGCATTAAAATGAAATATTCTTTTGCTGTTAGGGTTGCTTGCCATATGCCTTTGCTCCTTGCGAACATCATATAAATGGAACCAGAATGCCCTGCAGTGGAGATGGTCCTACACCAAAGTGCAGGAGAAAATGTGAAAACAGCTACAATGTGCCATACAAACAGGACAAACATTTTGGTATGAGTGTTGTTTTGATTGTCTAACTCTTAATTTAAATATAGAAAAAGCTAATTGCCTCATATGATCAAAGAATGTGTTTTTTGGGAATGAGGATCAATAATTTAAAAGTTGTGCCCAAATTGAAAAGCTCCAAATTAGCTGCACCAGTGGAAATATGTTTCAGTGGAGAGTATAAATATTGGTAAAACTATTTTCTTTTTCAGTTTTTTCTATATTATCTTTTGAGGTGATTAAAACATAACTTTGGTATCCATGTGAAGTTACATAATATTTTCCTACATTTTTTGCACTTGTGTAACACACATGTACATGTTTTGTAAAACTTAATTTATACATTTTTCAGGACCTTAGTCAAAGAAACCTATAGGTTAAAAATGTATGAGGGTGGATCGAAAACTAACGTACAATAATTTTTTTCTGCCTTGGTATTGCAGCTGGAATGTGTCAATTTTACAAAGATATAGTTTGAAGTTTTCACTACAGAGGGTATGTTTTGTTTCATGTGCAGCTCTAGCAAGAGAATCATGAACTATGCAACAAAGATGGTGTGCGTGCTACTGTCGTCCACATGTGAAGAGCAGAGAAGTGTGGTTCTATATTTGTGTGCCAAAGAGCATGAACTGAGTGAAATTCACAGGGACATGTGTGGCATGTATGGGTATGATTGATGGACTGTAGCAATGTCTCCAGGGGTTGTGCATTCTTCCAAGAGGGCTGTGTGAGCCTTAGTGATGCACCATGTTCCAGGAGACCTGTAACAGCTGCAACCCTGCAGAATGTCAAAGGCATTTAGGTGGCAATTTAGAATGACTGGCATGATTAATTGTGAATTTTGTCGCAATATTTTCTATGGTGCAGTGTGCGATATTGTTGAAATTTTGTAAAGTTAGTGCACACTGGGTGCCTAAGAACCTGATGGACAACCACAAAGGACAGTGAATGATGACAAGCTTGAATCATTTAACGTGGTACTCAGAAGAAGGGTATGACTTTCTGAAAGGAATTGTCACTGTTGATGCGTTGTGTGCATACCATTACATGCCCAAAACAAAGCAGGTAAGTATGGAGTGGAAACATGCTGGTTCCCAAGTAAAGAAAAAAATTCATGCCATGTCCGAGCAATTGCGAATGTTAACGCAACCTTTCCTATGGTGCAGTGTGCGATTTTGTTGAAGTTTCGTAAAGTTAGTGCTCACTGGGTGTCTAAGAACCTGACAGACAAACACAAAGGCCGGCAAATGATGACAAGCTTGCATCACTTAATGTGGTACTCAACAGTAGGGCATGACTTTCTGAAGGGAATCATCACTGTTCTCGAGTTGTGTGCATACCATTATATGCCCAAAACAAAACAGCAAAGTATGGAGTGGAAACATGCTTCCCCAGTAAAGAAAAAATTCAAAGTGACTCAATCTACTAGGAAAGTGCTTGTGACAGGTTCTGGGATACACATGGTGTTTTATTGGTGAACTTTGCTGTACACGGGATCACTGTGAAAGCTGCAGCCTACATTAAAATTTTGAAGTTATGTCATGACAAATGTCACAACATTAATGCTGATGATGTCAAACTTCATGACAATGCTAGCCCCCTTGTTGCTGCTGCTGTTTGTCAGAAAATCACCAAATTTATTTGGGAGGTGCATCCTCCATACAGTCCGGACTTTGCACTGCCAAACTTTCATCTGTTTGGTCTCATGAAGAAATTCCTTGCTGGCTAACACTTTGGAACAGATGTAGAAGTGAAATCAGCAGTCTGCATATGGCTATACTACATGGAAATGGACTTCTGCAAACAGGGTATATTGTAACTGGTATCACGATGGAACATATATGTTGAGAAAGTTGGCGACTATGTTGAAAAGTAGATAAAAGGTTCATTTGTGCTTTTTGTTCTCTTTTTTTAACTATTAAACTTATTATAAAAAATGTTTATGCGTTACATTTCGATCCACTCTCGTATAAGTGTGAAAGACTTGTAAATAAAAGCATCCATTAAGTAAGGAAAATGGGGTAGGTGGAGAAAAAACAAAATTGTATAAACCTTGTATCAGAAAAAATACTATACTGCATTGAATAAAAAATCCAACAAATTCTGAATTATGTGTTATGACTATTATGCGACTGTGCTTAGCACTAAAAAATCTCTCATCAGAATGGTGTCTTAGCTGGATGCTGGTCACTGTGTAACCAAATTGCTAACATTACATAGGTATGTGTTCCCTATATAAGGGAAATAAAAGTTAAATATGTAAAAATATGGCTATGGCATGTATAAATTGCGCATAATGTGTGCAAAAAAAGCAAATGAAAAGCAATAATCCCATAAAACAAACCACATAGATCCAACAACTCAAAACAAAACAACTCTCATTGCATCAGAAAATTACAAGCATTGTCATAAGAAGCAACCATGGAATTGCAAAAATTACATCACATATTCCTATGAAGTGACATGGTGCATTAGAAAGCATTTGACTGTCTATGGCATTCACAGTATCATTAAAATCTATGGGAACATTTAGTGAATGATGATTTATTGCCTCATGATTGGGAGAGGAATATGAAGCGAACAAATAAAATCAGATCATGCTGCTAAAAAGAGTAAAAGAATTATTAAATGAATAAATAGCGTTATGCCATTAACATTTTCTTTGCTTTCATTAGCTGAATCAATATGCTCATTGAAGTAGCATTATAAAGCATTGATATTTGTTACAAGAATACAGTGTCTGTTGACTTTTGGGAATCAAAGGCAAACCATCGCAGTGAATCGTCGCCCTCCGTGGTGTAATGGTTACCATGCTAACTTCATATACCCAAGGTCGCAGGTTCAAACCCGGCGGAGGACGATGGATTTTTTCGGGCGTAAAAATCCTTAGCTTGGCTTCCTTCGGAAGGGAAGTAAAGCCGTGGGTCCTGTGTCGTAGATTTACGGCATGTAAAAGAACCTCAAGCCTGATAAGAGAGGCCTCTGAGCAAAATTAAGCGATCTTTCATGCCCAATATAGAATGGGATGCTGAGAACCAAAGCAGTTAAAGAGCGTCCATAAATAACACGCTATTTCCATTTTATCGCAGTGAATCAGTTTCTGGTTATAAAGTACAGTCTGTTTCAAAGTTTTTAGATTTTTAGTGACCAAAATAGAGGGGATGTAGAATGCATCAAACCATTCTTGGGTTTGGAATGATGGAGAAATCTACATGAGATTTCAATTAAGAAATAGTCAGCAATGTTGGTACAGGAAACTATTGATATAATTAAACATAAACCTGACTGGTAAGCAAATCTTAATTTGAAATGTATATTTGATAGTTTAGGAAATAAAGAATATCTCTAATTTTCATAAATTTAAATTAAAGCTAAAAACAAATATAATTCAAACTAAAATTAGTGAAACACATTAGTTTTATGCTGTTTATATAATCATTTTTATCTGTAAGTTTCACTGTTATTAAATTTGGTATGTGCTTATTTGTGGTATTTTTTGTATTATGTAATTGTGTATGACTTGTGATTTGTTAATATCACTTCTCAATTTGTAGATAGCCCCTTAAAGTGAGGTTTGCTTTGCTTGTTGGGGTGTTTTCATAAATAATTAAGGATAGGCATTTAAATATTAATATAAAAATAATAGTTGCAACAAATCTTCACTTATCTTTTGGAATCCTTGCCTGGACTAGTTTCGCAACGATTTCATTGCATTATCAATATAACCTTTTGGTCTCTTTTTTGATGTTGTTTATTTACACTGTTATGGTTACTGCTACTAGGTGGATTGTGTACTAATGCATTGCTAACTACTGGAATCAAATCAAATTTGGTAAGAGTGTCAATTGGAGGTATATCAAAATTCATTGCATGATTTCTATACTGTAATATAAATATTTTCTCCCAAACCATTAAATCTATGGGCCCATTTAAGTGTTTTAATGATTTAACATCTGAATTTATTTCATGATTAAATTTCCAAAAATATTCTGCTACAGCTGATTTATCAATTTGTTTGTATTTAATATTCCTAAAGTGTTCTTTTACTCTGGTTTCCAAATGACGTTTAGTTTTACCAATATAAACAAGGTCACAATTTAAACAGTTTAATTGATAAATGCCAGATTTTTTATTTTTTGAAATTTCATCCTTTTTAGAAAAGCCTAACAAATTGTTTATACTGTATTTATTTTGAGGAACCAATATTATGCCATGCTCTTTGAAAATATTTGTGAATTTTTTATTTGCCCAAGGGTGATAAGTACATTTTTTAAAAATGTAATTATCTTTTATTTTCTTAAACGTAGAAATATCTTTAATAGCTTTTTTATATTTAAACTTCTCAATTTTTTTATTTATAAAATCAGTATTAAAACCATTAATTAAAGCAGTGTTAATAATGTGTTTATATTCTTTATAGAATTCATCTTTATTAAGGGGTAAATTAATTAACCTATAAATTAAACTAAATGCTAAAATTTGAGAGTTTAAGTATTAAAAATTCTTTTGAGCTAGTTGAAAGGATCAGCAATATTACATTATCTACTAATGATAAACTTGTTTCTTTTGATGTAACTGCTTTGTTTCCAAGCATTCCTAGAGAAAAACTTTTGACATTTTTAAAAAAATGTTAAGTTCTATAGAACTGAATGAAAATTTAATAAATGATTTTGTTATCCTTACTAATCTTTGTTTGGATCAAAATTTTTTCAGCTTTAATGACAAATTCTATCAACAAACTTCTTGACACTTAATTCCCTAACTGACCTTTTTTTTTATGGTAAGGAAAAATTATTTGTTGAAAATTAATAATTCTCTCAAATACCTATTCTGTAACAAACTATTCTTATAAAAGCTTATTCTTATATTTTGTGATAAGCATTAGAAGAAATGATCTTATTACTTAGTTCCTTATAAGCAATCTATAAATGTAGCATTAAGTTGCCATTGTACAAAAAATGTAATAATTTACAATTGACTATGCTAAAAGCTTGTGTACCAAGTAAACTGGCAATAAACTTTATTGCTATTATTAAAAAAAAAAGAAGGGAAATAAGGGAATAAATAACAAGCTAAAGTATAGTCACATTTGTTAAAAGCTGGTAGCTATGTAATTGAAATTCAATTCTTTTTGCATGCCAGAAGTAAAACAAAAGAAATGGAAATGATAAATTCTTATTTGAGAAAAGTTTAAGTATTTTAAAATTGAAATCAATAAGGAATATTTTGGAAATGTATCTATCTCTTACAATTTACTGGTAACGCAAAAGTCATTTATAATAAAGAGGTCTTCAGAAGCTATTCTCAGGAAATTCAATATACAATATTTAGTTTTCATGTAAATATCTTTAATATGCAGTATTTTAATCAAGATTGTTGAGAACCATTTTTAAGAAACACAAAGTTTTCAAAAATTTTTGTATGTAAGGGGTAGTGTGGGGTTTCTTGACAATCATGTCGCATCCTTGGAAGATACTAAAGTTAAATACAATATTTGGATTTAACAGACATCATTAATAAGCTCTGCTGCACACACATGCACACGCATGCACACACAGACGCAGACAGGGAAGTTTCTAAAATTAATGTTTTTGGTTCAGAGGTTTTCAAAACATGTATTTTGGTGAAATGTTGGTATAGAATTTTTGTGTGGAATACACTTCTTTTTTTCCCTACTCTTTTTGATAGAAAGTAAAAAACAGACTCCACAAATAAGAAAGTACAATGTTCATGGGCTAAGTTTGTGGAACCTCGTAGGAAATAGCTTCTTCTTATCACGATCCTTGTAACTTTTTTTTTTTATTGTTTCATTTGTATAGCCTCCTTTAGCATCTGAGATATTGGAGGTTTGCATTAGAAACAATGGTTGTCTGTAGGCTTACATTGGATTTTTAAATTGCTTAATTTTCATCAAACACAACACACATTCACTCTCACATACATACTTCCAGACTCTGGGGGATAGGGAATAATCCTAGTTGAAGAAAAATTCTCTTCCCCAGCCGGGAATCAAACCTGGGACCTCCTGGTGAGAAGTTAGCTCACTGACTACTTGACCACAGAGGTAGTCTGTGACTTTGATGTAACATCCTAATTCATTTTCTGACACAACAAGAAATGTCCAATTCAAATATCTTTGATTAACATTTCAGACAGTTAATTTTATATGTGAAAGATTGAGATTTGTTTTGCTTTATATTACTCAACTCTTTGGTCACAATAATGAGTTAAAATTCTTCACATTTTGTTTTACAGGAAATGATTCATACTCAATTGCAGACGATGTGAAGCAGATTCAAAAAGAGATTATGACTAATGGACCAGTTGAAGGTGCTTTTACAGTATACCAAGATTTACTGCATTATAAATCAGGTGAGTTGTAATGTTAATGCAATGCATTAGTGATATGGTTTTACTTAAAGAGTGCAGAGATACAAGTGCTGTGTAATCTATGTTTGCAGTGCAATGAAAAGTTTCCTTCATGCACTACTCCTTTTTTACATGGTCAGAATTGTGTACAATTTTTATTTCACATTAACATTTTACGGAGGTACTTGGTGGTTTGATTCCACTTTATTACAATTTTAATCCACCATATTAAACTTTAAATGTGTTAATTTTAATAATTTACAACTTTACTTGAGAAATAAACTGTGATTTTTATTTTAAATATATATGCATAAAATAAAAATATCTCAGGTCCATTGGTATATTGTGTGATATCCTGTGCTCCACTTACTTTCTTTTCACAAATTAAAGCAATACTGTAATTCCCATTAAAATAAATGGAGCCATGGAAAATCTAACAGATTTACAAAATATTGTTTCATACTGTTTTACAGTATTGTGGTATATGATCTATCCGATTAAACTACTACATTCAAATGATTTTTCTATACCCATTCATCAAAATAATAATAATGATAATAATAATATTAATTAATTAATGTTATTTATTGTCCATAAATTTTGTTATAAAGCTTTGGACATAGTAGAGGCTAAATATTATATTACAAAAGTTAAACAATTTTACTAAATTTAAATACTGAATATATATTTCAAATTAAGAATATCATCGTACATAAATGAATTAAAAGTTACTTAGTAAAAATTTAAAATTATGAGCATATATAAGGTCAATGCAATAAAATGAAGTTGGAGACAAATTCACATAATATATATAAAATATTGCTAAGTATAATATGTCAAAATATCAACATATACATTTATGGAAATGACTATGTAAATAAAGTATTTTACCTAGAAATTAATTATACAATCATGTTTACATATCCTCAAATCTATAAAGGCACTTGTTTACTAAGTAATTTTGTAATAATTTAGCAAGTGTTCGACCATTTATGGATTTTATGTTTTCTGGCAGTTTATTATAAAATATTATTCCATGAATATATGGGTCTTTGTTAGTTGATTTGTTGATGAAATTTCTGTAATTGTTTATTCGATCCTCTAGTCCTATATATACACAACTGTTTTTATTTAATGGAGTTAATGTATTTTTTCTTTAATGAATAGAATTAATTTTATAAATATCAAATGAGTAAATAATGAGAATTTGCTGGTTGATGAATGTTTCTCTGTAGGATTGCCTGTTTTTCAGGTGATATATGATTCATAGAGTCCTTTTTTGCAAAATAAATAACCTGTTTATATTTTTTAAACTAGTACCATGCTCCCCTCCCTCCCCACCTCAAATTTCAATTCCCTATTCTAATGTGCATTGATAAGACCATAATAAGCTAATTTCAAAATATCCCTGTGTAAATAGTTTGTTAGTTGACATAGCAAGAATATAGCTTCAACATGAGCATCAGAGGACAAATGTTTGTTGAGGTAAACTCCCAAATGTTTAACTGTGACACCTGCTGTATTTCACTGTTTCAGATTTATTTTTATTTCATCAAGATAGTTGTTTCTTGAGTGAGAAAACAAGCCTCCTTTAACATCTACAGTCATATCGGGGGCTTTGCATTATAGGTTCTTTATATTGGGTTTTATTTTCTTCAAACACACTCACATTCACTCTCGCATACATACTTCAAGACCCTCTGGGGGATAGGGAATAATTCTGGTTAAAGAAGAATTCCCTGCCCCAGCCAGGAATCGAACATGGGATTTCTGAGTGAGAAGTCAGCTTGCTGACCACTTGACCACGGAGGCATAATATCAATTATATTTGGTTTTGTTTGAGTTTAAATTAAGCATCATACTGTCAAAGTAATAATCTGAGTTAATGTGCTGTTGGTGCCTTGCTATAATCCATTTAAATTTGGATTGCAACAGACTAAGATGTGTTGTCAGCATAGGCTATAAAACTTATGAGGTACATAAGTACTCAATTTCGATTGAGTCAAAATCTGTTGATGATATAGGCAACATACGCCTTCGAAAAATGTCCAGGTAATTTGTTACTTAGTGAAGCAATTCAAGTGTAAATTCGACTCATTTTATCTAGTGTACATTATTTATGTTTAGTAGAAATAGCAGAGGACCCAAAACTGACCCCTGAATAATTCCAGATTTATAGTGCATTGTCTTAATTATGTTTCCACTTTTCCAAAATATTTCAGTGAATTGTGTTTGACTTTCTAAGTATGCTATAAGTATTTTATCTATTTTCCCTCTAATTCAATAGCTTTCTAATGTTGTTAAAAGCAGGTAATAAGAAACATTGTCAAATGCCTTAGAAGAGCTAAAGAAAATCCTTGCTACTTTGTTGTTTTTATATAGATTATTTAATACTTTGTATAATTACTGTGGTAATAGAGTAACTTTTCAAAAGTCATGCTGAGGTTTAAAAATATTTTTTGATAATATGAAATCATTTAACCTTTCCATTATAACTTTTTTAAACAGTTTCCCCAAAACCAAAATTAATGCTATTAACTATAATTGTTAATATCTGTTGCATTACCTTTCTTATAAATTGGTTTAATGACACTGATTTTCAATATGTTTGGGAAAATGCCTTCATTAAAAGCACAGTTTATTAAATATACAAGTGTATTTATTAATGCAATCTTGCATTTTTTTAATACTAAAGAAGAAATAATGTCCCAACCTGGTAATCCCTGATTTCTAAATGTGCTTATGAGCCTGTCTATCCCTGAGTTTTAAATGTGCCTATGAGCCTGTCTAATTCTTCTGTATTGGTGTCATACACATAAATTGAATGCAGAATTTGTAAGTCATTTTCAGTATTCAACATATCTTTCTTGGGTTAATATTTGGAAATAGGCCCATATTTAGAAAATGTACAGTCTGATCCGTTGGAGATGTCAGAAAAGTAAAACAATATATTTATGAAGTTAATATACATATTTCTAAGCAATTTTCTGTAATGTAAGCGGAAATGGTCATGACAATTCTATCATGCAAAGAAAAGAAAACAAAAGGTTCGTAATGCCACATTGTTCTGCTCAGTATATCTTATGGTATGTGAAATTTAAATGAAATATTTTACAACTCGGTATGTCGCATCACATTAAAACATTGTTAAACAGTACAACATGTTCTTGGAAAAAAATCTGAAAATGCCTCACATGGTGGAAGACTGCATGAGAGAAACAGAGAGGAAGATATCTGACAAGCCATGACCCAGAATCCACAAAAGTTACTCCGCCATTTATCAGAGCAGAATACACCACACATAACATGATAGAGTGTATCTTAAGATGTTTCCGTACCTCACAAGCACTGATGCAGCAGAATTACGAAGCTCCACTCAACTTGCTATCATGATATGTGAGCAGCAGGAAGTGGATGATCACTGCTTAAATCAATGGATATTCACTGACGAAGCCGCATTTCATGTGAATGGCTGAGTCAGCAAATATAACTGCATTATTTGGGAAACCGAGAATCCACATGTCTCATACAAACTTGAATGAGCCACCCCTAAACTGAATGTGTGGTGTGGAGTGATGCATGAGAAAGTCTTTGGCACATTCTTTTTTGCAGAGAAGACTGTTACTTGATATGATTACTTGATATGGTCGAGCAGTTTTTGATCCCTCAATTATAGGAAGATGGGATACTGGACACCATTATCTATCAGGATGGTGCTCCACCACATTGGACTCTCATAGTGCAGAATCTATTAAATGAGCTTTTCAACAATCACTGTGCAGCTGTGATGAACCCATCCCATGGTCTCCTATTAAGCTCAGAATAAACACCTCCAGATTTTTTTGTGTGGGGGCTATATCATGTCAATTTATGCAAAAAGACCACAGAATCTAGTTGACCTGTAGAGGAAAATTACAGCTGCCTTTCAGCAATTCACTCCAAAAATGCCGCAAGCTACATGGCTCAACATGGTGCAAGGTGTAAACTGTGCTGCATTCATAATGGTGATAATGTTGGGTGCTAATGTGCTGGACACAAAACTCCTGACTTTCCTACACAAATGAATCACATTACCAACCAATAGAGCTGAATAATTTGTTATATATTATAAGGTCTTACTTTTCTGACATCTCAAACGGATCATCCTATGTTCATTTATTAAAGATTTAGTATTATTACATTATTATAATGAATTTTAGTATTCCTGAAAGCAAGCCTGTACATTTTTTTTTTTTATATTTAATATGCAACTTAGTTGTATTGAAAAATGTGTATACAACTTTTTATTTCATTTCTAAGACATATAACTTCATATTGCAACTTCATGTTTTTTATAAAAACTTTTGTATGCACTTTAATTACAGGATACCATTTATTATAATGGCTTTAAAGATTATAAAGAAAGCATTCCATTTATCGTTGGTTTTTTCGGCACTATACATATCTAACCAGTCTACAACAGAAAAGCTGTATACTAATTCATTTAATTTGCTTTCTCAGATGCCTCTTATCTATGTAAACAAAATTTCATATTTAGTTACTTGGTAGTTAAAGACATCAATTATTTGAACTGTATGACCAGATATGTGAAATCTGTATTTATAGTAGAGTAAGTGTTATCATTTAGATAGGTGATAATGTGATCTACAGTAGAGCTTGAGAAACTTGTAATTCTAGTTGGTCCCAGATTAACATCATTTAAGTTATGACTATTCCATATGTCTTTGAATTCATTGTTATTGCTACTAATATTTAACTCTCCAATCTATTATTTTGAGATTTGTTTTTGTAATAGCACTAAGAAAATTTTCAAGATACTTTAGAAAATCTGATATTTTAGAGTTTGGGGGTCTGTAAATGCCATTAACTAAGATTTACCTTGATTGAAATCAAATTTGACTCCTACCAGTTGTATATTCATTTCATTACAGTATTTACTAATCCAATCTAACTTTATTCTGTTTAAATTATTTTTTATGTGCATTATTACATTTCCACTCCTATGAACTGTCCCACAATAGAATGAAATTTTGCTATAGTTTGCATTATTTGCAGTCAATTCTTGTTCCTTTAGTCCATGTTCTATTAATACCACAATCTGGGGAGTTATTTCTGTGAGGATATTCTCTAAGTCATTTATTTTGTTAGAGATACATTATTTATTTTGATGCAATATCCTAAATGTTTTCTGTGGGTTTTTTACACAGCCACTAGAAGAAATAAGATTTTGGTTATGTAGTCAACAGTTCTGTTCTCCAATGTATTCTGATTGGGACAGTGCTATACTACTTGTACAAGTTTTGCAAATTTCTTGAATTTCACTTTTCAATATTATATATGCAAAATAATTTTTCCCTTTCCCAGTTAGGTGCATTCCATGTGTGGTATAAAGATCTCTCCTTAAATTACTTGCATCAACAATGTTACATTTAATTGCAAATCATGTATTTGCTTGAAATGCTTTTGTTTTTCTTGCCTCTGCATTTACCATGAGCTATTTAGTAGGTCATGATTATGGAGAATGTTTACAACAAGGATACCACTATGTTTACATTCCTCATTTTGAAGTATCCCATGAGTAAACTTATTGATTTTCTTGACTCATTATAATATACATCATTAGCACCTGCAATTATCATTTTTTTGTGGCTTAACATTTGAAATAAATTTGGATGTGCAAATGTTTGATATTGTGTATGTAAATTTTGCCCCTGATTTCACATAACTACAACTTCACAATTCATTAAATTTTCATTCAATTTCTCTGCAATTCCTCGTGCATGGCTGTCGTTTTCTGATATTTCTTGCTTCTTGCACCTCATGAAGTTTCTATGGCATTTCATTTTCTAATGGGGTTGGGTTTCATTCTCTTTTCTCCAGTATCATTTTGGAGTGCTGTGTTGTAGTTTTTTATTTCCAGCATCAGGATTTCTAACTTTGTCTTTTAGTCTTGGTTTTTGGACTTATTAATTTTTTGCTGTTTACATTGTAGATTTGACTGCTCCTCTTGCTTATTGAGTTGTTTTTTTGTCTTTATTCTCCAAAACAATCATTTGGAGAAAACTGATTTCTTTCATCACTTCCCCTAAATTTTTGGAGCATTTTAATAGTCACATTTAGTGAGGCAATGTTTTCTGATTCCTTTCTTTGTTTATACTTTTTTGAGATTGGTAGTTGCTGTTTGTCCGATTCCATTTACCATTTCAATATAATATGTAATTTGTTTCTGTGATACTTTCTTGCTGTCGTGCTCTTTGTTTACCAGCCCATAAGTTTCATATTTCTTTTTATAACCTAAAACACTTTAAACACGCCTGCTTACTTACTGCAGCATATGCACTTCTTTAGTTTTGGGTGTACTGCTCTGGATGGTTATCTAGTAATAATGTTTATATTGTTCTGGATGGTTATTAGAATGCTTACAAATTACCTTATAATGTATATCTTGAATTTTTGGGAAAAGCCTGTTAAGTCATTCAAAAGCAATTTTGTTGGTTATTTGGTAGGTAGGTAGGTATCTAATGTTGAGTACTTGTAATGAAACCATTTTCTTTCTTGCGTTTCAATATTTTGATGTGATACTAATTTGTTGACCTAAAGCTAGGCAGTAGAGTATGAGGACTAGTTAGGCAAATTAGTATTGATGATGTCACATGAGTGAACCCTCTCAAGACCTTGCATGTAGGCTCTTAGAAGAGCCCTTGTGCCTCCTAAGCTGAGCTTCACTCAAGTCAAATAATCCTGATAAATCAGACCATGTCCCTAATATCTGCCCTTCTTATATCCCTGGCCTCTAAAAGGAAGGGTTACATACCTGTGAATAGCAAATGCTTTGCATTTACATAAGATATGTTGAGAGGTCTCAAAGTTCATCCTGCATTTCCTGCAGCAGATCTCAGTGAGCCCCTTTATACATAAGTGTTGCTTCAGATGTTCTGTTCAGTGAGATAGCCAACAATACTTCCGAGCTTATTTCTGGTTAGGTTCAAAAGAACCTTAGAATGTTACCTGGCCCTGAAATAAAGTTGTGGGCTTGTCTGGCGGTGGTTTGTATTTTCCAACTTTCAAGATGAGCCCCTGCTGTGAGCTGGGTTACCTCTTACTTGACACTTCTAGGCGAAACACTGCAAAAGGGCTTGGATCCTACAAATACACGATGCACTCCCTGCTTACTAGCCTGCTATCTCTTTCCCTCTGATGTCTGCGTGCCTAGCAACCCAGACAAAGTTAACTTGTTCATGAGCTCTTAAGTTTGTCCAACATTTTAAGCATGATGTCCACTCATTTGTCTGGCATGTTCAAAATATGCATGTCACAGGCTAAGATGGCATAAATCTCAGCCTGGAACATGATAGTAAACCTTCCAAGGGAATGGCAAGTCTGGGTCCAGGCCCTAGCCCCTGTCCTGCCCCTTATGAACCATTGTTGTACTATGTCCGGCTCCCTGCCTTCAGAGAAACCTGGTCTCTGGGTCTCACTCATTCCTAGTTGGAATCGCCACCGTATATACTGGGCTTATATTAAATATGACCCTTAGGAAGATAGGACACCTCTCCTGAAGTCTACACAAAAGTTGGTGAAGGTCCTTTATGAGGTAGTTGGAAGCTCTAACCCCCTAACCAGAGGTGCTGCACACTCAACCTTGGATCTCCTTCATAAATAAATGCAGAGAAGGAAGGTCCACCAAGATCTTTAAGGTGGATTGTGATGTTGTCCTGGTTATCATCATACATACCAGTCTTTGCAACTATTCCAGCTTAGCAGCCACTGCTTGACTCTCCAAAGTGGGCCATAAAACCATTTCTGCATAAGTTACTGATGGATTAATGATTAAGGTGTATAGCCACCTCAGACCTATTCTCTCCTACATGTCCACATAATATGTTGGGCGTTCTTCACTTTGTGTTCTAAATACTTTTTCCAGCTTAGCCCAGCATCTAGGATCACTCCTACGTATTTAATCAAGCCAAATAGCCAGGTAAATTCTTCCCCCAAGAGAGAGGGCTCCACCAATACTGATAGAGTCCTTCTCCTTGTGGAGACCATGCATTCTATCTTATTCGGGTTAACTGATAAGGCTGCTACCTCACACCATCCTCCAGGGTCCATAAGAAGCTTTGAATGAGCTCTGAAACAGTACTTGGAAATTTTGCTATGTGCAACCAGGCATATATTATCTGCATAGCGCTGTGCATGAATCCTGTCCCTGTTGAACCTGTCCAGTAGATCATCCACCACATCATCTACATGGTGACACCGCCCTTTCCTGGGGGCCGCCTCAAGGCAGTGGAGGGTATCATTCCTCAAGCTGGCTATGGCCTGCTGCTCCTCCAAAGTCATTATCCAGTCCTTAACTACTGGACTAATACCCCTGTTATGCATACATTTCTCTGTTGGTTCCTAAAGGCATATGACTAAAGACCCTTTTGATGTCTAAAAAGACAGCCATGGCCAGTTCTCCATAGTCCAGTCTTATCACAAATTGGCGGAGTGCCTACTAATTCTGTAGATCTCCCAGGCCAATAAGCATATTGTTGAGGAAGCATACTCTGCTTCCTGCCTCAGTATATTGCTGTAGAGATCTCAAGGTAGTAATACTGTGTTGTAGGTTAGCCTGGATATATGTATGAATGTAATCATGGCCATGGAAAGTTTATACCCTTCTTGGTCCAGAGTGCCACAATGATATCAAGAATAGCAAACATTACTGGGTACCTTCCTTCCTCTTACCTTTCTGAGCAATGGTCCCAATTGAATAGGAGGCCATGACCAAGTTGCAGAGGAGAATCAATCCTCTCCCAAGGATGAACTCAACATAGGGACTATCCATATACTAATCAAAGGCATAACACCTGTGTTTCTACCTTGCGATCGCATACTCTCCACTGCTTGGTACATAGATCCAGATTCTTCCTCTGTAGCCTTTGGAAGAGAACTTCGTTTTTCACCTCCAGCCCCAGGAATCAACCTAAAAATCTCTTGGAGTGTGTCCATCCCCATCACTTTGAGTTTAGACTCTCCCTTACCTGCAATGTAGGTATGGTTTGTTCAGCCACTCCAAGGAGATCTTGTCTCAGCAGACCACAATCAGGGTACCTTTAAACAGGTAGCAATCTTTAAACCTTAAGACTTCTCCCTCCTCAGGTAGCTTGTTGATTGCCACCCATATTAAGTTGCCCTGTTCTTGTGTTAGGACTGCCTGGGGATAGCTATCCTTTACGATGACCACCTTGAACCCAAGTTGGGTCGCTTTTGCATAATTGAGAAGCTTAGAAGTCCTAGCATGCTTAGCCCCTCTTTTTGTTGAGAGGGTAGTCTCCTTCTCTCTACTTCTTTTTTGGAGGAGGTAGATGGGCTGGGCACAGGCTCCACAGTGGTTTCTAGAGAGTTCCTAAGGGATTCTACTTTATTTACAAGAATTTGTGCATAAATTTGTGTACAAAAATGAGAATAAGAAATCATCTCCTCTCTGGCCTATGTGTAAATTATTGACACATGATTTTTATGTCATACACTTTCTGTTTATGTCAACAATATTTTATTATTTTGTCATTGTTGTATCAGTGTCATTATTATTATTGAGAGTTCATTTACTCTTTAAGACCGACGCACATATTACTGAATTTTGTCTCTCTCATTCTCGTCGCATAGGTCTAGTCAACACATGCTAAGATGGTGAGATCAAAAATATGTATAAAAGCAGTAGGCAGAATATTATAAATCATAAAGTTTTTATATCAGTGATGGTGTATTTTAATGTTAAGTGTAATCAGTGCCTAGAGGGTATTTTAATGTTAAGTGTAATCAGTGCCTAGAGTGGCAAAATTTTGATTTGCAACAGATTTATCTTTTTTGGGTGTTATTCTGGTATTAATCTGTTCTATTTTTCTGTCTCTTGCTTTGAACTATATTAATTTGAAATAAAGTCACAATTAATTTTGTGCATATTTATCTTACTGCAAATGCTTTACTAATGTCACATTAAAATCTTTTCATTAGACAATATCTGTTCATCAGAATCAATTCAAGATGTATGTTTTTCTTCAAAATGCTATAAAATGCTAAATTGAAAATGTATTAATGCTAGAAAATGCTAAATTTCTGATTTCAAAATGCTAAAACTCACCACCCCTAATCATTTATCATTTTTCAAAAATATACTTTATATATGAATCTCAAAATGTATTACAGATATCCTTCAATTTTCTGTTATTATACTGCTTTATAACAAGATCAGAAAGTGAAGGTTTGCAAATACAATTTTTAAAAGTTTCTGTCATAATTGAAAGGCATAAATTATAAAATTTCACTAAGATAATAAAATTAATGTTTCAGCATTAAAAATTGTTAATTGACAAAATATTATTAAAAGTGTTATTGCATTTATATCATTAAATTATCCCCTGCAGTTCATTTTAATGTATATTATTTTCTAGCATGTATATACATACAAAGTACATAGTAGCTAGAAAAGGCATTGTATTCCATCCAAAAATTCAGTATTGAGATTTCACCCAAAATATATGTTTTGAAGTCCCTTGAATCTAAAAAAAGCATTTTAGAAAAGGGGATGTCAAAAAAGACCATTAAAAACAAAACTTGGTATTCATGATCTTCTATTTGATATCTTCCAAGGGTGGAAGATGAAGATTTTTGAAAAATTCCTCTGCCACCGATTACCCTATACATGGAACATTTTTGGAGCATTTTGTGTTTCTCAAAAATGCTCTAAAGGTTTTAATTAAAATACTGTACATTAAAGGTATATACATACAAGCAAAATGTACATTTTAAATTTTCTGGGAATAGGTTCTGAAGACCTCTTTATTCTGGATGAATTTTGCATAACAAGAGATAGCCAAAAATTTAAAACAAAAAATGTAGATCTCGTTAAAACACATAATTTATGTCATATACATTTTTTGTACAGTTGATCATTTTTACTTTCTCTATTCGTACTATGTACATAGTGTATAGAGAAGGTATTGCACTCCACCCAAAAATTCGATACTGAGATTTTGCCAGAAATATATGTTTTAGGGTCCCCTTTATCACCAAAAAAAAAAAAAAAAAAAAAAAAAATCAGAAAAAAGTGTGTGTGCGTGCGTGTGTGTGTGTGTGTTTTTTTTTTTATATAACCCCAAAAACAAACTTGGTATTTAAGTTTAGTATCTTCCAGGGATGCGACACAAAAATTTTGAGAAAAATCCCCCCACCCACAACTACCCTTTACATGGAACTTTTTTCAAACATTTTGATTTTCTAAAAAATGGCTCTAACAATTTTGATCAAAATATATATTAAAGATATTTACCTGAGAAATAAAATGCATATCTTGAATTTTCTGGGAATAGCCTCTGAAGACTACTTTATTCTGGATGAACTTTACGGAAGTTTGCATAACTGTTAAACCATAAGAGATGGGAAAAAATTTAAATCACAAAAAATGTAGAGCACTTTAAAATACATAATTTATGTTATATAAATTTTTTCGTGAAGATGATCGTTTTTGAGGTATTCCTTGTTTTTGGTTTCAGCTTTGAAAACATACTTTTCTCTTACAGGAATTTGTAAACTCCTATCCATACAAAGGAACTTCAGTCACATAGCAACCAGCTTATGACTATCACTTTAACCTATGGTACTCCCTTATTTCGCTTCTACTTGCATGGAAGCAAGTAATAAGATATATCTGCTAATTTTTTCTCAATTAGTATGAAGTAAATAGAAGTATACACTTTTTAACAATAATTTGTTACAGAGATATATAGAAAGTCATGTGAATGGATTTTTTAGTTATTCCTTTATTGGTTTCAGAAATAAATGATCTAACTTTTCTCAAACAGGACCATGCACAGTGAACTGAACCTCAATTGCTTTTATATAGCGACCATCTTTTAAAAGATTTGACAATTGCTTTAACATAAAATATTCCCTTATTTTCCTTCTATTTTCACTGAAGCAAGTAATAGGCCTAATTCTGTTTATGTTCATTTCGATTGGCATGATGTACATAAAGAATAATCTTATGTGAGAATAGTTTGTATTTGGAACAGCTAGAGATAGTTATGTGAATGGAACATCAGATTTTTTTTGTATGTTTTTGCAGGTGTTTACCAACATGTAATAGGAGATGCACTTGGTGGCCATGCAATCAAGATTTTAGGATGGGGAGTTGAAAATGATTCACCATATTGGTTGGTAGCAAACTCCTGGAACTCAGATTGGGGTGATCATGGCTATTTCAGAATACTGAGAGGAAATAATGAATGTGGAATAGAAGATATGATAGCTGCTGGTTTACCAAAATATTAATTGTTATATCATGTATTGAACCAGCAGATTTTTGGAAAGATGCATATTGATAAACAGAAGTTTGTTGTTTAGGATCATTTTAAATGCAGCCATGACATCATATGCATGCTTTCAAAATGAATTGGAACACACATTTGTTGTGATTGTTTGTGTGTGTTTGTTTATAAACATGTGTTCCTATTAGCTATTAAGGAACCAAGTGCAATACCAATACCTTCAGTATTCACAATAAGTAAATTACAGAATAATTTTAATGTACTTTTAAAATGCTTATGGTGCAAGAATCCAAAAATGAAATATGCCTCAGCATTTCAATGGCAAATGCAGAGATGTTTATCAAGATACATGCCATTTTTATAACTTTGGCTTGCATTTATGCAATATTAATAAATCACACATTTTTATGTATGCTTTTGAGACATTAAAAGTTTGTTGCTTTGAAAGCTGTATTCTAACTGCAAAGGATATATATCATCTCCATTCATTAATTACCATTTCTAGTAAGCAGTTGGATGTATTTGTTAAATAAAGCTGTTCTTTCGAGGAGGATGGAAGCAAGAACTTCTGAAACCAATTCACTGGATGTATTGGTTTTTATTAAAACAGTTCCCAAATAAACTAACTATATGTAATCTGGACACTGGAAGTGAAATTTTGACTAAAATCAGTCAAAAAACTAGAATTGCTTTTTTATAGCAAATAGTTGTTGGAACCGTTGGGCATCCATAGATGGCCTTTGGCCATCAACATTTTACTGAACATGAATGTTAATAATTTTCCAAAAAAAAAATATTTGCATGAGAAAATGATTAAGTTAAGAGATAACAATTTGTAATCTTTTTAAAAATATAAATAATAATTCAGTTATCAAAGTTATTCAAATATTATTGTTTACAATTTTTCTCTCTGCTTCAAAGCTTTTCAGTTCAGAAAACGCCAACCAATTTTGAGGCGCATGGAATATTTTGATAATGTAATACATTTATATAATAAAATGTATGAAATAATTTATATTATGCAAAGTATTTATCCATTTGAATGAATATTAACAATAGCAAAGCAATCGAAAATCTATGTAGAGATATAAGAATTTCACTCCTAGTGTCCCTTAAGTTGGAAAAGTAAGAAAACTTGAAAAATTCAATGCTATGTCTGGATTTAAACTACAGGCATCTGCCAATCCATGCTGATCTAATTTTCACCAGGGCCACCAGTGTTATTGTGGTTTCCCTCGCTGATATGTAGTGGCCTTCTGTGGTCTTAATCCTTTGTGTTATCTAGTAAGTCTCAGAAAATAGAAATCAGATAAGAAAAGTTCATCACATGTTTGGCGAAGAAGCCCATGGTGCCTCAATTGAAAATAGTGAGTACAAAATGCCAACATTTCTTGGCTGGAACCCTGGCCTTAGAATTTTCAAATCTGAATCAACTTTGTATTTTGGTGCAGCGGTCAGTGATGCATAATTTCTATAGTTTCGTTTTCCTGCATTTATCATCTGATTACTTTTATCTCAAATAAAATCCTTCCCCGCAACCCTTCACTCACCATCTGCTCCCCTCACTTCAGCAAACCCATGACATGCCAACCATGTATATTCTAGCATTCAGCTGTATGTGCTGGTATGGTTCTGACTGGAGTGATGTTGAGGTACAAGATGAAACATTCACTTGAGAGCCATTACAACTATAATTAAATTTAGTAATTTTTTAATGTAATAATCAATGATTAATGAGCATTCTCACTGGATATATGATACCATAATTTGTACAAGGGGACTGATTAAGTACTGAAGCAAATTTTGTGTACCTGTTGGTTTATGAGACATGCTGTGTTCACATTTACCCTTTGTTTAAAATTCTGCAATCACCAGTTAATATAATTGCATTCCATAATGAGACCAACTCACTATTGCAAATATACAGAACCTAAAATCATTGAAAAGGAGTGCAAAAAAGTATTCAAGTGAACGGAAATGTAGGTTTCAGTAGCTCTCAAAAGGCACTGACACAAAATCATTGAGAGGTAAGTTGTTCAAATAAATCCTGATTTGAAGATTTTCTAAAACTCAATTTGTAGAATTAGTGATTGAGAAAACAAAAAAGAAAAGTTATTTGAATTTAGACTGAACTTTCCAGTATTTATGCAGATGAGTAAAAGCATTTATCACCTCAAGATCTACCGAAGTATTTGCTTGTAAATGATTTAGGACTCTGTGTATAAGATCAGCAAACACTTAAGTTGGGTAGAAATATAGAAGAGAACTAAAAACTACTTCAAATTAATTATGAATCACTGTATAATGTAAATATTCTAGCTATAGAAAAGATTGAGAACTGTTTTCTGATGCTGCCTTTATTGAGATGTTTGACACGTTTGCAACAAGAAATAAATGACTATACATTTGGCGTATAAGATGGTTGTTATTGCTTTCAATATATTCATTATTTTTACATTCGTATTTATTGATATTTTCATTTTCAATTAAATGTAACTAATAGGTACATATTCAATAAAATGCACGAATATCCACCTCCAAGTTTTATTTCTAGCAGTAGGGGATTTAAGCTATAGCATTCATATTTTTTATTTCATGCCATTCCACATGTTCATATATTTTTTTTTTTAAATTTACATTTTTCTCATCATCATCCACAGATTTAAATCAAGAAGTGACAAGAATAGTACACTATGATTCCTAGAGGAGAAAAATAACATTTGTTAGCCCACCTGGATAGTGTGGTGGTAGCTTATCTGCCTCATATTCAACAGGTCATGAGTTTGAATCTCGCTTAGGGTGAGTTACCTGGATAAGGTTTTTTTTTTTTTTTGGGGGTTTCCCTTACTCTGAGAAGACAAATGTCAAGTAACTTTAAGCTCCATTGACCCCAAGATCATTTGGGCATCATTTCATCAATTTCATTCATAGTCTGATATGATCAACCAAGTTAAATGATGTTAAGCTTAAAAAAAAAAAAAAAAAAAAAAATATTTTGGAATATTCAGAAAAAATAAAGAAAAAAACTTAGGTTCAGATATAAGCTCTCCAGTCCAACATTTCATTAATTAAATCATTATAGTCATTTTATTAACTGGTTTTTAAAAATAATGCTTTGATCGTAGAAAGTATACATTGTGTTACAAAACAATTATATATGTATGTACATTTATAACACAAGACCTTGGAACCCAGCTTGGGTGCATGCCAAAAGAGCAGTAAGTTACTCATGACGCACGAGAGTCTGCCTGCAATATGCAGTGAAGCTGGGAATTGATCCTTATGCTCAGTGACATACCGGCTATACATAGCAGAGCTCTGAGAATGTGTATACACAAGTAATCCATATGAGTCGAGTATAAACAGCCTACGATAGAGGGTAAAATTTACTTGAAATCTCTTATCCAATCAGTTGAATTACATTACTGAGCTCTTGTGACACATGCAAAGGCAAGTTACACAAGATACCAGTTTGGAACATAACATAATTATTAGCAGCATGAAAATGTATAACAGACATGAAGACCTTTAAAATGAAATGTTGGCAGTAGTTATAGTAAGCACAGAAATATATTAATTTTTCAGTATGGTAGTAGGAGAAGGGAGCATATCTTATGTTATTGCTTGTAAATAGAATGAAGGATCATAACTAGCTGTGAAAGAACCCAAGTTTGGCCAGTAGAACTGAACCAAGCTATGGTTAGGATAAATATTATTGATACAATAATTTTTGAATGGATATCAAGAATTTAGAATTTTTTTGAACAGGGTGCAACTATACTCAAAGTAACTCTTTCAATTCTGAACTCTTAGGCTGCGCTGTGGCCGAGTGGTTAGACCACTCGCCTCACCTAGACAGCTTAGGTTCAATCCCAAGCGAATGCATGTAAAATTTGTGGTGGACAAAACGGCGCTGGGGCAGGTTTCCCCTGCCATCGCATTCCACTGGTGCTCAATCTTCATTCATGTATCATCAGTGCCATAAGTAGTTAAAGCGGATGTTAAACACTACCAAAAAAAAAATTCTGAACTCGGCCAGTGTAGCCAAAGATGCCGACAACGGATCGTTGAAAACGTGTTCCTGAAGAAGAAACCAGGTTTGTGAAGTAAAAATGAATGTTTATCTGTCTACTTATAATTGATGTTTTATAAGACTATTTACTCATTAATGTGTAAACAACATATGCATTAAAACTTACTTTATTTGCTTCCAATTTAATGTAACATGTATTAACCTGCTAACTCTGTAAGCTAGTATGTTCTACATTTCAACATAGTCAGATGATTAGATGCGTAACCTCACTTGAGCTCCCACCACTCTCAACTTCGTAACTTTTAGGTTTAAGCCAAATGGGAAAAGAAACTACCATCCCATAAGGTACATCCTGCATAAGGGTAATAGGAACTAAATGCAAGATCCAACAAGCATAGTTGGGCATTTAAAGTGCCAATGCACTCTCCATGCATCCATAATCATACCCTCAACTGAAGACATCTTGGTACTGACTCAGCTGTTACTTTGTTATCAAATTATTCCCTACTTTCTAAACCACTCCTAATTGATTGACACTCCAGCTCTCAACGCACTGAATCTTGGAATATGCTGCAGCCACTTGCTTAATCACATACATCCAATTCTGCTTGGCCTGAATGTCTAAATCAGTGTTTGGCAAATTCAACACACATGGAAACTTTCAAGTCTGAACTGTGCCCTAATACTCAATAGTTCACATACAGTTTTTATTTTTTACTTTATTACATATAGTAAATAGGGGAAGTATTGTATTCCACGCAAATATTTGATATCTAGATTTCACCAGAAGTACATGTTTTGAGACATCCTGTATCTAAAAAAAATCACTTAGAAAAAGTTCATGTATTGATGTGTGAGCAGCAAAAGTCAAAAACAAAAATTAGTTAAACATCTTGGCATTTAAATTCAGTGTCTTTTAAGGGTGCAATACAGGGATTTTCAAGAAAATCTGCCCATCTCAAATTATCCCTTATATGAAAAAATTCCTGAAAATTTTTATTTTTTCAAAAATTGCTGTAGTGACTTTGAATAAAATACTGTATATTTAAGACATTTTATAACAAATAAAATGTATATCTTGAATTTTGTGGGAAAGTCCTCTTCACTCTGGATTACTTTTACACAACTGGTAAACCGTAAGAGATAAAAGCTTAGAAATTATAATTTGAGATCATCTTGTGGTTTACAGGAAGCATGTGAGTTAATTGAGAAATTTAATGCCATGCTTCATACTGGCATGATTCCATGGTAGCTCAGTGGTAGAGCAACCAGCTAGAGACTGGGAGAACCGTGGTTCAAATCCCAGCTATGGCATTGAATTTTTAAGTCTGATTCTACCTATCCTAATCCTGTCCTATACACTACTTGTGTGAAAAAACAATACTAATTGACCATAGTAGTTGGCTATACTATGAATCCTGAGACTTAAAGTACTAATGACATTGTAAGTCACCATTCGGGTATGTCATCTCGAAATAATTTGAGATCACCTTGTGCTTTACCAGGAAGCATGCGAAAAATTTAATGCCATGCCGGCATGTTGACATGGTAGCTCAATGGTAGAGCAACTGGCTAGAAACCAGGAGATCCGTGGTTCAAATCCCGGCTATGGTTAATTCTGATGCTACCTTTCCAACTCCTGTCCTACACGGCTTGTGTGAAGAAATAACTAGATAAAAACTTACTATACAAAATATATAGATTATTAAAGTACACAATTTATATCTAGTTCTATTTTTGTGGAGTTATCCATTTCCAAAATATTCCTTTTTATTGGTTTCAGTTTCAAAATTGAACATGTGACACAAGGAGGTGAGCAACTTTTTATGTCCAAAAGTTCACCAATGTGTGTACAAGCAGATAGAAACAACTGATGACTATGGCCTCTATTACATATTGCAATGCACTGACATGTACATCATATGTCACAATTGTCCATGCTAACTTCATATACCCAAGGTCGTGGGTTCAAACCCGGCAGAGGACAATGGATTTTTTTTGGATGTAAAAATCCTTAGCATGGCTTCCATCAGAAGGGAAGTAATGCCATGGGTCCCGTGTCATAGATTTACGGCACGTAAAAGAACCTCAAGCCTGATAGGCCTCTGAGCGAACTTTCACACCCAATTTAGAAGGACGCTGAGAACCACAGTCGTTAAAGAGCGTCCATAAATAACAAGCCATTTCCATTTTTATGTCACAATTGTAGCCAACCTCTATAAATAATCCCCAAACATTGGAAATACTAATAATGTGGAAGCAATTAACAACCATCCTTTTTTGAAAAGTCCTGACTAAGCCAGAATTTATTGTAGTGCTAGAAGTGAAGATTGCAGCTCTTGGCAATATTCTTATAGATCATAACAGTTTTAGAAATAGTTTGCACTATTAATAAGACATCTGTCAGTTTATCTAAATGATGCAGAGGCCTCTCCCCAACCATTATTTGATGTGAGTCTGCTGAAAACAAGGACATTCTGTTCTGAATGTAATGCCATCCTGCAATTAGGGATGGTGGATCCTGAGTTTTGCAAGTAGGAGAACGTTAAAACAGAGTCTTACTCTTGTGACTTTTATTATAAATAATTATTTAGTAATTAACTATAGTATTCTGTTTAGAATTGGACATGAAAAAGTCACAGTCAGTGTGCAAAGATTTGAGTGGGCAAAACTGTTGCCTGGACAAATACTTTTCTTCAGCTGCTTTACTTACCAGCCATCATATGAGGAAATGGAATGTTTGTAGGTAGACCAATGTGTGAATTTGCAGACAGTATCTGACATGTCAATTACCGCTGTGAAGTGTGCATGGTCTCCAATGATATCAAAGTAGGAAAAATTGGCAGTCCTGGCCATGCTGTTGAGATAGACAAATGTAAAATAGGAGATACTAATTCCATCAGTGGCGCATCATAGAGGGAAACTGGATCCTTGGGATAATAGACATACAATGAAAATGTGTGGATGATATATCATAGTAACAATAGCTAGTAATTGTGGTATAAGAGTTAGGTTTAGCAAGGGTTAGCTAATGAGCAAAATAGTATCATTGTAATTTCGGGATAGACAGTGTACATGGTTATACAGATGTGTAATTTATTGACAAAAAAATACTAATGGTATTGCATTAAGTGATGCAAGATGAATAATTTGGCTGCTCTGTATTCTTTAATATGGCTACATGAACTGAAAGTAAATAAACAGATAATTATAAACCTTAAATCATGTTAAGGAAGCATTCTCCAGCATGAAAGCATAGTAAAAAGCGAGTTTAAATACTTAAATAATTTAAGCCATACTTCAAAAAAAATATTCTGCTCACTAAAAAATTGAATCACACATCATATGTGGAAAGAAGAGCTAAAATACTTGCATTTTCCTCAAATGGGATGTCTATTAGTTTTTCTTGTGCCTGATCAAGCAAAGAGAATGGAATTTTAATACCATCACAAAATGATCAGCTTAAACTCACTTAAGCTAGAGTATTCTCTTATTCCATTTTTGTTTTTGTAGTTTAACGTCCTTTAACCTGGTTGGTCATATCGGACGATGAATGAAATTGGTGAATTGATGCTCAAACTTTCTTGGGGTTCATGGAGCTTAAAGTTACTTGACATTCGTCTTCTCAGGATAAGGGAAAATCCCAAAAAAAACCTTATCTGGGTAACTCACCCTAAGCGAGATTCGAACTTGCAACCTTTTGAATGTGAGGCAGACACGCTACCACCACACTACCCAGGCGGGCTTCATATTCCATTGTATTTACAAGAAAATATGCAGTAAAAGCTTTATGCAAATGTTTATTTGGATTAATGTGAAATAGACAAAAGAATAAGCTTTTCAAGAATAGGTTGTTGAATTGGTAGAGAAGCAATGTGAAAGCAACACATCAGATTTATTTAAATAGTTGGCTTTAACTGCAATTATTGTCATATCAGTGGTCCTATACATACATTTGTTTACTGGTCCAGCACAAAGTTTCTAGAAAACCTGCTTTCAGTTGTGCCATTAAAACTATCTTGCTTCCTGCAGGTGCTACTTTATTTTGCATCGAGTTATTCTGAAAACTCAGAAGTCTTAGGAGACTGATCAAGGCCTTATTCATTGTTCTATTGCCAAGACAAAATCTTAAATGTCTCCCTGACATCTACAGCCTCAGTTTAATTTGGCTATATTAATGTATCAAGCAAATGTGATTCTAGACTGCCTCCTTGATACAAATTGATTCTTGACTGATATCCTTGGGACTGTTAATGGCAGGATTGATTGCCTTATGTATCTTGCTATTTCTGTTAAATTGAATTAAGTTTTTTTTTTTATTTACAGATGCTCATAATTGCTCAGCATCCCATTCTTTATTGGGCATGCAAGACTGATTTATTTTGTTCAGAAGCATTTTTATCAGACTTGATGTTCTTTTAAGTGCTATAAATCTATCACATGGCACCAACAGCTTACTTCCTTTCCAAAGGAAGCCATGCTAAGGATTTTATACCTTAAAAAATCCATTGCCCTCTGCCGAGTTTGAACCCATCTGCCACTTGTACCTAAAAACTATCAGTTGTGCAGCTTTTCTTTTGTGTCCATATTTACTTTCTCTACCACCTAATATGTACATAAAAGGTAAAGAAAGTATTGTATTCCACCCAAAAATTCAATGGCAAGATTTAATCAGAAAAAATGTTTTGAAGTCCCCTGAATAAAAAATAAACAATTTTAGAAAAAGGTCAGTGCATATGTATTCACCTAGTCAGAAAGTTCAGTATCATAAATACAAGAAATTTATCTTACGTTGTGATATACTTGTTATATTTTACTAGATTTTTTATTAATATTTTTATCTTTATTAAGATTTATATTCACTATAAGGGTATTACAGAATTCAACCTTCAGGGATTACAGAGGAACAGTTTAGGACACTGAGGATCACACCCCACCAAACCTACAGCAATTACAGAGGAATAGTTTAGTATCACACTGAGATAGGACACCTATGATCTGTGACAACAAACTTTGTGGTTAAGTAATGATTTTGAACTGGAATATTCATACCAATAATTGCACACACATAAAGGCACATGTGATGCTGCTTTCTGTTCAAAAGTAATCTTATGCTCCCCAAACACAAAAACAGCACCTATGTGGTATTTTCAAAGTTATGAGCTTTGCAATTCTGAAGAAAATGCTCCCTCAGCAAGGGCCGGTGTACCACTGAGCTCCATTTTCACACTGTAGAAAACTGTACGAATCAGAGGTGTGTTTCTTTATGTACAGCAATAGAGCAGTCAGAAGCAAGCTTGGCTCTGTCCTTTCTTAAATATTTTCCAAGTACAAGAATCGCATATGTTTGGAGTGAATCCAATTTCTTAATGTTTCTTTAAAACTTTGAGAGCACTTATGGAGGTACTCACATGCTTTGTTTTAACATACTTATAAGGAAAAGGAAAAATCTTTCTGTTCTTTCAGTGCATGGTTTGCTGGTATTGGTTGTGCATTTGTGAATATATACTTTAAAGATACTTTCAGACTAATAGTATGTATTTCACTACTTCTGCTGCTGTTACTTGAAGTAGATTAATCATCTGCAGTAGCACAGTCAGTAGAGTGTTCAACTTTCAATTAGATGGTGCAGGATCCAACCATGTCAATTTTTTTTCTGAATCAGGTGAATAGTATAAGTTTGGGGTGAACCCAATTTTCAGTTATGGTATGCATGTAAATTTTACAGAGGTACTCACATAGTGCATAGGATACATTGCTGCATTTTGCTTGTGCGTGCATTGTAACATGAGTTAATGAGCAGGTATCAGGTATGCAAATGTGCCCCTAATAGCTGCACATGCATACTTTCAAGGTCATTCCAGACTAATAGCACATATGTTGCTTTACTGCTCTGTCTGCAATTGGAATTGAGTTATTCAAATCACAGCCATTCTGCGTTTTATTTAGGGGAAAGCTGAAGAAACTCACATGAAGCAGCATGGCTCTATGCAGTCAGATACTCTTGACACCAACCATATCATTCTATCTTCCAGTCTGTTCACATGTGTCTGCAGGAAACTGAATCCCTGACTGTGCATAGTCCTAATGCCGGTGCAAGATGAGCAGGTTTTGAGGAGGAGGTGCTTGAAATAATTCTCAACAATTGTTCAACCAGTACCCATGCTATTGCATGTACTATGGGGAGAAATCATTCAGCATATGGCGAGTGATATATGAAGATAGATTTCATCCCTTACATCCTTCACCAGCTGATGTTCCCCGATTGCAATTTTGTAACTGGGTCTCTAAATGGCATGGTGAACAGCGAACCTCTTTTCCCAAGTGCTGCTTCACAAGGGAAGGAATGGCATTAAACCAAAGAAATAGCCACGTCTGGGATCATGTAAATCTACATGTGATTATTGAAAGAAATTGTCAACAACGTTCAAGAGCAACATATGGGCTGGCATAGTTTCAAATTACATAATAAACAATTTGAGATCATTTTGTTGTTTATTAGAAAACATGTGAGATAGTTGAATATATTGCCATGCTGGAATTGCCATGGTAGCTCAATGGTTAGACCTCTGGCTGGAGACAGAGATTTGTGGTTCAAATCCCAGCTATGGCATTGAATTTTTCAGTCCGACTTGAACTAAGTGCTTGTGTGAAAAAACAAAATTAACATTTGACTATTACTCGAGTCTAATATATTTCCCTAGCCACATATCTACAAGGAAATGTGCAATGAAACATATCTACCATTTATTATCCTGATTAAGATGAATTAGCTGGATGTATGTTTTTTTTTTTAAGAATAATTTATTGAATTTATAGAGTGTCATGTGAATGTAACACAAGATATATTTTTTTGTTACAATTGGTTTCCATTTTCAGATGCTGTAGCCAACCCTTTTGAGTGGCTGCATTCCTTTTTCTCAATGTACTTGTGGAGTTCTTTCCCTTTCATGCCAGTGATCTTACCTTCCATGCTGAATAGTTTTTCATCTTTCCAGTCATCCTGCTCTTCATCTTCTCATACATTTTTTTTCACTATTTTTACCTCACAAACTTAGCAAGCATTTCATTCATTTTGAAACTAAACATTAAAAAAATAAAATTACTTTGTTGCATTCATACAACATTCTTGACCCTCTTTTATAAACTATTTTTACAAAAGCTCATTTTCTATGATGTTCTTGTTAATTGAGACATATTTTTGTAAAATATTTATATATTGGACTGAAGTGATATACAGATTTTTAAAGTTGTTTTGAAATTACATGTTCCTTGCCTGACCAAGAGAAAAAACAATTAGTGATTGACATCTTGAAACAAGGATAAAGGTTTTAAAATTCAGATTAATAACAAAAAATCTGATGTGCTACATTCACATAACTTTCTTTAGCTGCTCCATATACCAACTATTCTTACTAAAGATTATTTTATCTCCATCATGCTAATAGAGATAAACATTAGTAGAATTGGTCTTATTACTTGTTTTCTTAAAAGTAGAAGGGAAATAAGGGAATGCATTAGGCTAAAGCAATAACACAGCTTTTAAATCTGGTTGCTATGTGAAACAATTGAGGTTTGGTTTGCTTTACATCATGCCATTTGAGAAAAGTTAAGTAGTATAAAATTGAAACTAATAACAAGGAATATCTCAAATATGGTCAACAACCATACAAGAAAAATGTACACGACATAAATTATATATTTTAACGAGATCTACATATTTTGGTTTAGTAAGTTTTATGTATCTCTTACGGTTTAACCCTTATGCAATTTCTGCAAAACTCATCCAGAATAGGTCTTCAGAAGCTATTCCCAGAAAATTCAAAATATGCATTTTATTTGTGATGTAAATATCTTTAATATACAATATTTTAATCAAAATCATTTCAATTTTGTGCAAAACAAAATTTTCAACAAATTTTCCATGTAAAGGGTAGTTTATGGTGGGACGGATTTTCTTAAAAATCATGTCCCATCCTTGGAAGGTTTATAATTTCAAATCATTTGAGAAGTTCAAGGCATATCCACAGGATAATGTTGCTTCTATCGTTATTGAGAGAGAAATAAAAAAAAAGTTGATGTGTACCAGAAAATTAGGAATAACAGGTTAAATTCTGTAATCAATGATATTAGTAGCTTTAGTACTCATACAAGCAGAATGTGTTGTAAATCTTTGCTTGTCATAAACTGCAGATTACTTTGCTAAAAATATTTGCAAATTTTTAACAAATATGAGGTTAAAGTATTTTGAAAATTTCATTTAGTACCACTCAAAGCTTGGTTGTGGTTACATCTTTCTAATTCAGTAATGTTTCTCTACTGCATTTTTCTGTTTAATGTTTATTTTCCAAATCTTCTAATAAGAGAATTACTTTGTAAATGCAGAAGGCAATTATAACTTTTGAAAAGTTTTTATTTCTTTGAAATTTCCAGTGAAAGCAAAAAATGTGTTTGTACCTACAAGTTTCCATCATGTGCATGTTTATATCACGGCATATTTTTACTTCCAATTGAGTGGCTTGCCAGTAACTTTAAATTTGATTGAAAGCAAATTTACATCATGTAGCAATCAGATAATTTAAATCAATTTGTGAAATTAGTATTCATAGATCATATTTGGGAAGATTTTCCTCATCAGCTACAGCTCATCTCAGTAATCTTTAGTAATTCAATTGCTTCCCTTTTATAAGTTTTCCTCTCAATCAAAATTAATCCATACTTTTATTTTCTTGCATGTTTTTTTTTAGAGTTCCCTTTGTTTTTAATTACATCATTTATTTGTAAGTACATTCATATAATAGTATCTCAGCTTTTCTTTAATTTCTTTCATTTATTTCCATTTGTAGTTCTAAGGTAATGAATGCCTAACTACACACTTCTCCTAACTCGGTTCACAAAACCAGCAAAATGAAGTGATGATTTTGGGACAGTGATGTATACTAACTATTATTTAAGTGTTGATCTGAGTCTATTGTAATCCATTTTCATCACTTACATTTTATTATTATGGACATGCTTCAGAAATACCATTGCCTCCATTATCAACTTTTTGATTGCTGGTGCTGTGATTATCTGGTGGTGGATTTAGGAACTCCTGGACAAGAATGTCTCCAGGCAGGCTTTCCAAATTCATCAATTGTTCCTTGTTCTTCCAGGTGTGGAGACTCTTCCAGGTTTCCAATTCCCCACTGTTTCTTAATACAATTGTGATGTGTAATAATATTCTGATGTTCTCTCAAAACATGCCATGCTACTGGAGATTTAACTTCCTGTTTTAATTTTATGTTCTTCAGATATTCTTTATTCTTAAGTGCCAAATTTCTTTTTGTTTTCCCTAAACTTTTTCACAGTTCAGTGCAATTTATTGGTACACTCCTGCTCTACTAGGGTTGGCTGATAAGTCCCGGGCCTCTCAGTGAAAACAGCATTAAACCATTTTTTTTTTGCTTTATTTCTCAACAATCTCCAGATAGGCTATTACATTTGTCATATCAGCATTCTAATTTAATTAAACCATCTCTGTAGTGCGATTTATCAAGGTCCTCAAAACAGCTGCTTACTGCATCAATGACCACCTCATTGCTGTGAAATCTTCGTCCTCCATGAAATTTTTTGAGGTTTGGGAACAGGTGTAGTCACTGGGTACTAGATCTGGCAAATAGGGTGGATGTTCAAGCAATTCAAACTTTAATTCACACATTTTTCCCCATGCAATGACCGAATAATGAGCCGAGCATTGTCATGATGAAACAAGATTTTTTTTATTTTTTTATTTTTTGTTAAATGAGGTGTTTTTCTTTTCACCTCATCACTTAAATGTTGCAGTAAGCTTGCATAGTAGTCACCAGTGATACTTTAACCCTTTTCCAAGTAATCAATAAAAATGATTCCCTGTGCATCCCAGGAAACAATCGCCATAACCTTGTTAGCTGACAAAATTGACTACCTTTTTTGGAGTTGGTTCACCTGGCACAATTCACTGTTTTGACTGTGATTTACTTTCTGGAGTATAATCATGTATCCAAGTTTCATTCACGGTAATAAGCTGTCTCAAAAATTCAACTGGGATTTTTATGGTACAGCTCCATATTCTTAACAGAAACAGTTTTTCTTTGCAACTTTTGATCAGGTGTCAATGTGGCAACATCTTGCACAGACCTTGTGAAAGCCCAAAACATTTAAAATATTACCTACACCTTCTTTTGATATGTTTACAGCTTCTACTATCTCAAACAACTTTAATCTGCAGTCTTCCAGTACTAAACAAATTTTTTTCAATGATCTCTGGAGTTGTCACTTCTACAGGGTATCCAGAGCAAGACTCATCACTAGTGCTCGTATGTCCCATTTTAAACTCTGCAACCAACCTTTTAATCATTGAATATGAAGGGGCAGAGTCTTTCAATGTACTGTCCATTTTCTCCTCGATTTCTTTAGTCATTAAGCCTTTCAAATGGAAGTATTTAATCACTATTTATTTTTCCAAATCCTCCATTTTTGTGAAAACTCTTAAGTTGTCTTGTTTAAAATGCTGTCATTTGAAAACTAAACAAGCTATTGACCTGTAACTATGGATACAAGTTAGTCTAGAGTTAAACTATATGATGCTGGCCTAGTAGTGCCTAATCTGTGTGAGGCCTGGGACTTATCAGCTGATCCTCCTATTTTATGTTAGGATTTTGTCTTTAACTTTTGAATTTAAGAGATTTTTCAATAAAAAATTATACGTGGGTGCTAGGTATGTGAACTTTCTAAATATGAATTTTTCATTCTTGTTTGTAATGAGGGTGTTGGGTATGATGAATATTTTTGTTTTGACTTTATTTTCTTGTGAACCAGTTGTTTGTTAAATCCATTTGCTTCTGCTGCTTCAATTAGACTTTTTAATTCACTGTTAAACTCATTCATGTCCATTAGTATGTTGATTAATCTGTGCACAAGGCTGTTAATTGCTGCATGTTGATGGGATACAAGGTTGTAGTGGTTGCATTTGATGTAGTCCTTTGGCATATGAACAAGTTTAAGAAAATCTTCAGAGTTCAAATTATTATCCTAGCACCATCGAACAATTTTTCAAATCTCTTAATTCTAAAGTAAAGATGAAATCCCAAGAGAAAATAGAGCAGAAGCTAAATTTCTCAGATTGTGAACAATTTTACATAAGAAAAACAAAATTAAATTTGGCAACTGGAACAAGGAATATAAAATTAAAACTGCAAGATAAATCGGTAGTAGCAAGGCATTTTTGGAGAGAACATTACAACATAGAGAAGACCCCAATTTTATTAAAAGGCACAAGAAACAGTTGGGGGTTGGAAATCTGGGAGAATATCCACAAGGAACAACTAATTCTGAAATCCTGCCTGGAGACATCCATGTTTAGGAGTTCCTAAATCCACCACTAGAGGCATCTACAGTAACACCAGATAATCACAGCACTAGCAACAGAAAAGTTGATAACGGAAGCAACAGTGCTTTTGAAACATGTCCTTATTAATAAAATGTAAGTGATGGGAATGTGTTACAATCAACTCAAATCAAAACTTAAAATAAATCTTGCTCATATAACACTCAACATCAATATCAATTTCACTCACAGATGTTTTAACATTTTTCCTCATGCAGAGTAATGAAATTAGAATAAAAATAATTTATTTTTGTATAATTTTGTTAGAAAGTTAATTTATTTAAAACAAAGTTAAAAAGCAGCATATTATTACAACACACGTTTACATTATTTAGCAATGGTAAAACAATTGTGTACTCAATAATTCACACTACAACAAATTATCAAATGTGAAAAGTAAAGCCAGTTATTTAGCTTGATTCTTGTGCCATTTCTTTTCTTTGCTGTACCATTTCACGCAGATTATTTTCACTGTCTTTCAAACTTCTTTCTAAATAGCACTTGTTATTCTAAAACAAAAGAAAGCACAAATACGATATCAGGAAGGTGACTTACTATCCAATTGTATCTTAACTGTTAACTTAAATACAAATAGGCAGGGGTGATTCATCCTTTAAGAGTTGCAGAACTCCTACTTAACAGACTATATTTTGCTATTTTCTTATATGTCAAACTATATCAGCTATGCAAAACCTCTTTCCAAGCAATTGTGTAAATTCCCCTATCTGAGTAATGTTTTATGGTCACCAGAATTTTGGAGCTACAGCAGTATGCAGATCCTTGTATGCACTTTCACCCCTTGGCTGTCTTTAATTCTAAATGGGTTCTTTACTTTCTTAAAAATAACTGACACATAGTTGTTCAAAGTTTGGAAATTTTATAGCGTTACAGGGTAAAACTGATTGCTGGTAGCCAAATTTGACATAATCTTATACTTCTCGCTAAAATATTACTTTTATTTACTAAAGACTGTATTAACAGCATCCTTTTAATGTAGCATGCCAAGGGAATGGGAACTGTTTCCAGATTTAAGAATTTCTATACATTAGCAAGGTGTATTCACTTCTTTCTTTGGTACAACATGATATTGTAATTTTGTGCAAGTATGAGTGTTTCCAAAGTTAGAATAGAAAAGGAAGAGGGGGAGGGGGCTAGAGCTTATTTTTGTGATGCACTTAAGAATTGCCAATTTTACAGCACAATTTTAAAATTACTAACTTCACTACAGCACCCCTAATTCATAAATTTGCGAGCCACCACTGCAAATACACTAATCAAATATGTTAAGCTACATTTTTGTCTGTAAGCTTACTAAATAGTTTTCAACAACATACTTATATCACTTTAATTTCTAAACTTTAGGATGCATGAGGTCGATTAATGTTATATAAGATGACTGCATTGTTCCTGAATGCACTTGCAAATTGCTAACTGGAAAGAACAATGAATGCATTTGCATAAAAAATTTATGCTTAAGATTTTGATTGCCTCTTACATGCATAATATTTGACCTAAATAAATATTTATTTTAGTAATTATTTATTAGATCCAGATTTTTTGGAAAAGCAATTTGAATGGGAAAGAAAGAAGAAAAAAAAAAGGAAAAGGAAAAAGGAAAAAATTTTTTGTACAGCTGCATTAAATATATTTATTGAAAATGTTAAAAGACTACAAACCTATATTCATCATTCATTGCAAGGAGAGCTGTCATCAATGATGCAACTT
Source organism: Hymenopus coronatus (assembly GCA_030762935.1). Taxonomy (NCBI): domain Eukaryota; kingdom Metazoa; phylum Arthropoda; class Insecta; order Mantodea; family Hymenopodidae; genus Hymenopus; species Hymenopus coronatus. The sequence goes on from CM060881.1 coordinate 68,120,088, forward strand.
CATCCTCCTGTAGCATTGTCCGCTGTTTCATTGAAAGAATTTGAAATTCCACAGTACAACTGGTATGAGGAGAAATTGAGTTCCGTGCACTTTTTTACCCTTTCACAGATTTGTCTCTCTCTGGGCACTTAAAATTACTAATCAGAGTGAGGTGGTGGTCTTCCTATTCATTTTGTATAACTTCATTTTTAATGCAGTTTTAAATGATCAATTGGCCAGACATTCAATGGTAAGAGAATTGACATTACTCCAGAAATGACAGCCAAGTCAGTTCTTCCCTCATTTAAAACCTTCTGTATGTTGGTTGTAGTACGTCCATGATATGTACCTGAACAGGCATACTCTTTGAATATGCTACCAAATTTGCATCAGCCAGCTCATTGGCCACCACCCTTTAGGATGAGCTTGAATGAAGACACTTTTAACATTTATATTAGATGGTTTTTCGTTTGAAGATTATCTATCAGGATAATTTTCTTCTATCTACAATTACACTTGCCTAATGAAAGACATTTGTCACTCATTACCATCAGTTCTAATTACTATGCTGGATTCATCACTTTTTATTTTAAAGGCTTCCAGTATTTCAAAGTATATATGTGCTTAATGTGCATAACCAATTTGTGACAGTAAATAATGATACCTCTAGCACAAGCTGATGTTGAATCTGTAGAAGTTCACTGTTTGTCTTTCTTAATCATCAGGGAGATATTGAGCAAGCTTGTGACAAAAGTTGGAGCCATCATGCTCAAAAAATGTGCAAGCCATCCACAATGTCTTTGACAGGTTATATTTAGTTCTCTTGTGATTGCCATAACTTTCAACTGATACATTTCAGTCATAACAAACAGCACATCTAAACTGCTTATTTTCAGAGACATACATGATTTTTACTTTCTCTATACACACTATGTACATAGTGTATAGAGAAGGTATTGCACTCCACCAAAAAATTTGATACCAAGATTTCACCGGAAATATATGTCTAAGGATCCCCTGTAGAAAAAAAAAGAAGAAGAAAAAAAAAAAAAAGAAGAAGAAGAAGAAAAGTATTTTCAGAAGAAGGTCCGCGCGCGCATGTGTGTGTGCGTGTGTGTGTGTGTGTGTCTGTGAACAGGATAACTCTAAAACGAAAAATCGGTAAAATACCAAACTTAGTATTTAGGTTTAGTATCTTCCAGGGATGCGACACAAAGATTTTGAGAAAAATCCCCCCACCCCAAACTACCCTTTACATGGAACTTTTTTCGAAAATTTTGATTTTCTAAAAAATGGCTCTAACGATTTTGAGTAAAATATTCTATATTAAAGATATTTACCTGACAAATAAAACGTATATTTTGAATTTTCTGGAAATAGCCTGTGAAGAATACTTTATTCTGGGTCAATTTTATGGAATTTTGCATAACTACTAAACCATAAGAGATGGGCAAAAACTTACCACACAACAGATGTAGAGGACCTTAAAACACACAATATATGTTATATACATTTTTTTGTGGAGTTGTTTTTGAGATATTCCTTGTTTTTGGTTTCAGCTATAAACATTTTATATTTTTCTCATACAGGACTTTGTGAACTCGTGTCCATACAAACAAAGGAACTGCAGTTACATAGCAACCAGCTTTTGACTATCACTTTAACTTATGGTACCCCCTTATTTCGCTTCTACTAACAAGGAAGCAATTAATAAGACTATTTCTATTAATATAAAAATAATAAAATAAGAACTATAGCTTTCCTGGCGACGTGTTAATTCAAAATCTTCTCGGGCTTCTAGCCAGGTAATAACTTGGCTTATTTTCTGTATGGCAACACCTACTACGAGCAGACAGACGGTGTTGCGATGGGCTCTCCTCTGTCACCAGCTATTGCCAACTTCTATATGGAGTTTCTGGAGCATGAAATACTTAACACAGCCCCATTAAAACCTACACATTTTTACAGATATGTAGATGATACATTTGTAATTTGGCCACATGGACTGCACACTCTTCCAGATTTTCTTGCACACCTAAATAGCCTTAGATCACAAATACAGTTCACAATGGAAGTTGAGAAAAATGCTTCCCTCCCATTTCTGGACATTCTGGTTACCAGAAAAGCGGACGGAACTCTTGGTCATGCCGTCTACCGAAAACCTACACACACGGATCTTTATCTCAACGCAAACAGCTTCCACCATAAGTCACAACGAATGGGCATTCTAAACACATTGGCACATAGAGCAGTTTCTGTATCAGACCCAGATAATCTGCAAATGGAATTTCAACACCTAAAATTCACACTCCAACAAAATGGATATTCAGCCAAGGACATCACATCAGCGCTGAAAAGAGCCGGACGAAAAAGAAACCCCAGCAAGAACACTCAACAAAAAGACAAGCCAGCTGCCATAGCCTATATACCGTTTACCGGCAATTTTTCGGGAAAGATTAGTAGACTACTCTACAAATATAATGTCAAAACCATCCATAAGCCACCACCTAAAATCAAAAATTTGGTCAGGCCAGTTAAAGATAATTTAGCTCTCAGAGTACCTGGTGTCTACCACATTCCTTGCGAATGCAGCGCAGCGTACATTGGCCAAACAGGACGCACTATTGCCACACGCGTTTCTGAACACCAAAGATCAATAAGGCTTATGCAACCCGAAAAATCTGGACTGGCTGAACACTGTATAGAACAGAGCCACAGAGCTAACTTTACTAACACCAAGATAGTGGCAAAGTGTTCAAACTACTGGGAAAGGAGAGTAAAAGAAGCCTTAGCCATCTCATCTGAAACAAATAATCTAAATCGCGATTCTGGCCTACAATTAAGTTCAGCATGGACACCGATGATAAAGAGCCTTAACACCTAATCCTGTACCTGCAGTCTTCCAAGACTTATTTTCTAGCAGGTGCGTGCTCAAACACAAAACATTAGCCGAATAACTGCTATAAATAGTTTTCTACGAAGTCCGTGCCCATGTCTCAGTCATCTTAAATTACCAGGCCATAATATCTCGCGAACCAATCAGATGTTAGCTTCATCCCAGCTCTTATAAATACCAGTCTCCGCAAGCTCAAACCATCAGTTCACCCTGAAGACGAGGAAGATGCACTTCTTCGAAACGTTGGTGTCAAGCCAAGTTATTACCTGGCTAGAAGCCCGAGAAGATTTTGAATTAATAAAAATAATAGTTGCAACCAATCTTCACTTATCTTTTGGAATCCTTGCCTGGACTAGTTTCGCAACGATTTCATTGCATTATCAACATATCCTTTTGGTCTCTTTTTTGATGTTGTTTATTTACACTGTTATGGTTACTGCTACTAGGTGGATTGTGTACTAATGCATTGCTAACTACTGGAATCAAAACAAATTTGGTAAGAGTGTCAATTGGAGGTATATCAAAATTCATTGCATGATTTCTATACTTTAATATAAATATTTTCTCCCAAACCATTAAATCTATGGGCCCATTTAAGTGTTTTAATAATTTAACATCTGGATTTATTTCATGATTAAATTTCCAAAAATGTTCTGCTACAGCTGATTTATCAATTTGTTTGCATTTAATATTCCTAAAGTGTTCTTTTACTCTGGTTTCCAAATGACGTTTAGTCTTACCAAAATAAACAAGGTCACAATTTAAACAGTTTAATTGATAAATGCTAGATTTTTTATTTTTTGAAATTTCATCCTTTTTAGAAAAGCCTAACAAATTTGTTATACTATATTTATTTTGAGGAACCAATATTATGCCATGCTCTTTGAAAATATTTGTGAATTTTTTATTTGCCCAAGGGTGATAAGTAAATTTTTTAAAAATGTAATTATCTTTTATTTTCTTAAGCGTAGAAATATCTTTAATAGCTTTTTGATATTTAAACTTCTCAATTTTTTTAATTTAAATGATTTCAACTATTTCTGCTAATTTTTTTTTTGATTAGATGAAGTAAATAGAATAATTTGTTGCAGAGCTGTAGAGAAAGTCATGTGAATGAAACATCAGATTTTTTCTCTAACTCTTGAAACTTTGCTATTTCCCTGCAAAGTATCTAAAGACATCATCGGCTCAAGACAAGCTTTATTTTTTAATCAGTCATGAATTTTCATCAATGTCATATTTTTCTCGAGCAGCATGGTTGCTTATTTGTTCTACCTCTTAAATTATATGAAATCTCTCTTTCACTGTGAACAATCTGTTACAATGTTTCTCACCAGCTATTCTGGATACATGTTTTCACTTCAGTTGACACTATGCAATGACTTTGACATGTCTTTGCACACGATTCTCATGTGTGACGAGTATTGCCAATTTCCAGGTTTTGGTGCATTAGCTGTGGTGCCAACTTTTCGTGAATATTACCTGCATCTCAACATTTGATGTTAAATTTTGAAGGAAAAAAAAGTGGGGGGATACAGGGTGCTCCAGAATTCAACAGCACAAATTAGCAGGATTGTAGAGGGGTCCAAGATAAACAGTTTGAAAAAAGGAACTATAGGCTAAGGGTTCTAATTTTTTTTGCTGTAGAATAAAATGTATTAAGGGTTAGCATGCCACTGATGAAACTGCACCGAACTGTGACGTGAATATCCAGATTTCGGAAAGCAGTCATAATGGCATTATTTAGCACTAGGATTAGTATGTAGGCATTGGGTTAAGATGTTGAAGGTGTTGAAGGTTCAAGCTTCTATAGGTACTTTTATTTTTGTGTTGTCTCCTTTTTTGCATATTATAATGAGCCCTTCATATTTTGCTGAGTTGCATAATATGATTTATTCGTACTGACAAATAAATAAATGTAATGTACAATTAGCAATAGATACAACAGAAAATGTTTCATAACAATTGCATTTAACACCTGTGGGGTACACTTCTCCATACCCCTCAAAGGAGTTTCCAAGTTGCAGTGTATCATACATTGACATGTTATGCTCGTATACATCACATGTTATGCTCGTATTGTAGGCACAGTTCACAATTTACAAAAGAATATTACCACAATGTCAAATGAACTTGAATGAAATAAAAAATGAGCAACTATATAGTAAAACAAGTGTCTACATAAAACTAATTAACTATGTACTAATCAGAAAAGTGCATTCTACCTTTTTATCTCTGCATGAAAGGCAAATAGAAAGAAACTGATGTGATGACCAGCAACATTTTTGCAGAAACTGCACTAACAAAGAAATTAACCTCGTACCCTTAAAAAATTCCAGGAGTTTTATGAATCTCACCACAAGCAGCTAAAATTTGTTTCAGAAATTGTTTATCTGAATCAATTGACATCTGGTAAATAAGGCTCTTAAGCATGTACAATGGTATCATGTGGCACCTCAAAGCATGTAAACTCTAAGGCTTGCACCTTAAATTGTCTTAACACATAATTTGCATATTTTTACAATATGAACACAATGTTTAGAAATTCAAGTGTAGGCATTAGACAAGATTTTCAGAAGCACTGTCTCATAGGACCACAGCAGCTCAAGTGGTTAAATGGTATAATACCTATATAGTTAAAATCAAATTATTGCTATTTGAATCCTAGCAATAGCCGAGATTTATTTTAATCCACTGAAAAAATCTTAGTTTGGTTGCTTCTGCTTAGTTCAAAGCACCCATTACATAAATTTCATTCACAAACCTAATTTGTTTATCACAAGTTCCTTGATAATTACTGCATTTAATATTGAACACTACATATTATTCACAGTCGTTTGAAAGTAATTTGTACTGGAGGGTTAATCGTCTTGGCTTCAGAAATGTAAACTATGTATTAAATGCTGCTCAGATGTGTACCTCTTTGTAAAACCAAGAAAATTAACAAATTAAAAATGAATGGTGCAATCTTTGTATCATGGGATTCGATGACCAGCGCTGTTCCAACTCAATCACCAGTATGTTTTAGTGGAGTGCTCTAGCTAACTTTGCATGATCTGATTCAACCAAACAATTATCAGTGGCATGCACACCCTCAGAGAACAGGCAATTTTGCCAAAGTTGCAAGTCCAATAATGTTAAATATTGTATTGATTGTGCAACAATACTGCATTCCTTTGACTACTGGCATACAAATGAGGCATTCTGAATTAAAATAGGACACACATGTCCAGATAATTTTCATTTACGGCCAATGATGAGCGGTTCAGAAAACATGCCATAATTTTGACATTTTGCAAAAGGGGCAATAGGTTCCCTATCTCAAACTCTTTATCTAGAACCCTTACAACTCTACCAATTTGTGCAGTTGAATTCTGTATATAGTATACCAACTTGTTTAATTGGAATGTACCCATACTCACCTAGTAGAATAGTGTATGACATTAAGACATTCACATCTATTACAGAAGTTTATTTTTTGTAGTGCATTTATATTAATATGTTACAAAAGACAGTGATTTAAGGTAGCTAAAGAAACAAAAACATTTTAAACTACTCAAGTTTTAGTTTTGGTTACAGTTTTACTTTCAATTTTAATTGGGAACATGCACAAGTGCTAACTATTTTTAATGAAAAGTACATCCTTAAATTAACGTAAAATGATATTACATTGTAAGTTACGTTCTTTAGAACCTCCCCTCCACTCCAAAAGTGTCCCATTTTACAAGTTTTCTGAAAATGTTTCTTATGTAAGCAACTAAGTTGTGATGCCATTTAGTAAGTTGAGCACCTATGCTACTTGCGTTGATGGTGGATATATTGTTTCCTAGAGCCTTATTAGCAAATGTTATCAAAATGGATGGCTTTAAAAAAAACAATCATATGATCTGTCTTACAAGGCTGCATTAATTGTAGCATAGATTTTCAGAAATATTGACTGTTTTGTAGCTGCCAAAATTTATGGGTAAAAAGCATAATATTAAGTAACATACCCAATTATTATTATATGCCTAATAATTCAAGTTTGCTAAGTTGGAGAAGCATAATGCTTATATTTGGAAAAAACACGAAAAACAAACAAAAACTAGTGAACAGGTTTCATAAGATAACAGTGAAAAACAGTAATCATGTTTCTCATTTACAACACAATTTACTAGTGTTACATCAAACATCTGACTAAAAGCTGTTTTTCATTAGACTAAATTATTTCTTTTTTTGTGTATTAGGTAATTTATATATTACAAAAGTATATATTACCACTGGGTTAAAGGGAAAGAATGAAAATAGTTTCAACTTATTGATGTTATGAGATGCAAATGCGATGCTAAAAAGCTCCAAAATATTTTTAACTATAGTAGATAAGTAGATTAGATAGACAATTAGAGCAGAATTATTATATTCATTTACAGTACTGAACAATGCTCATAAACAGGTGATTCATCAAAGATCTTGAAATCAAAATACAAACTAAAATTAAATAAAAGTACTAATGGGATAAAACAGAATCCGTTTTTGACAAATCATAATAAATTCACCTATTGTGTAGAACTAGTGATCCAACAAGTATGTCATTACTTCTGATTTAAATATCAGTTTTGTGTGTGTTTTAATATTTTTTGGTAATTTGTTGAAGAATTTGACTGTCATGTAGTTAAAACTGTTCTAATATATTTTTGTGTTGTTCTTTGCACATGTATAATCTGTTCTCTATCTTGTTTTGTAATTATGTATATATTGTTGGTAATGGAGAGTTCACTTTTGCTGCTGCAGCTACAGTTCAAAAAGACCATAAAATCAGTAAGGTTTTGTAAAATGGAGATGATCTTAATGTTGGTAATAATAACGTGAAATGCCATTGCTTAGCATAGAATGACAAGAAGTTTTTATTTTCACCCAGTGGTTTCATAATTTGGCATGAGAAAAGAATGTTTGGGTTATATTGTATTCATTACTGCATTTTATTAAACAACAGAGTGTTCAAATGTTAAATGCAGTTCTTATAGATGTTATGGTTATAATGACCCACAATTAGAAGAAATTAAGTATAAAACAGAAAAATGTTGCAATACATTTTTAACTTGCATCACAATGAACCTCACAACAATCATTATAGATTTTTTCGATATATTGTTGACATTTCAGCCATGGCAAAATTCTTTTCTTCCTGATTTTTGGAGGTCTACAGTGTATTGGTGCAAAAAGGAACTATAGCCTTTCTGTTTCAGTATCTGTCCAGAATTATTGTTGATATAGAAAGCAAAAGGTTCTGCTATTAACACTCTTCAGACTGCACTTATATCAAACAGTAAAATAAAAGGAAGCCTAAACTCTCTGCTTGGAAGCATGAACCAAATGGTGTATTAAAATGCATTATTGTCTCAATTGACTTCTTTGTAGATTAAATTGTAATTTAATGATATTTAGAGCTATTTTTCTCTCTAATTATTTGGAGTTCTGAAATCTTCCATAAAAATACAAAATCTGCCGAAATTTTATGAGTTTTGTGTCATGTTTGAGATAGTTGATGTTCAATTGTTTTAGTTTCTTTGCTTCTGAAGTTGAAATCGCTGGATGCAAATTTTTATTATTCCTTGTGCTTTCGTCGCATATGAGTGTTTTGATTTTCTCGATGCGATTTTGTTTTTCAACAGTATCTATAGTTATGTGTTGATTTTCTGGCTGGTGACACCAAGTTATCATGAAGAAGGAGGCTTCTTCACGCGTAATGGAAAAGGCTGTTTAGAGATAACGCGTAAAAATGCATTTGTGTTGAATTATACACGCCCATGGATTCACAGCATTCAACAAAGTAAAGAATTGCATCGAGTGATCACAGTTTATATTTCGAATTGTAAAAAAATAACTATAAAAATAAACTGCGATTCTACAAAAATCCTAGCGACTTATTATTTAAGAAGCCGCCAGGTAGTCTGGGTCTGTGAAGCCCAACAAGCCGATAAAAAAAACGCCCTGAGAAGAGTCAAATGCTACACAAAGTCAAACATAGGAGCGAGTAGACTTACAATCCAACATTTGATGAGCATTTATAGAAGCTTCATATTTAATGCTTCAAATGTGGCGCCAAACGCAAAGGAGCTCGAGGAAAAACAGATCCAGATAATAAAGAAAGAAGAATAAAAGAAGCCATTGGATCACCAAATAGGAAATCCAAAAAGACGGAAGAGAAGCAGCCAGATTCAACTCCAGGAGGTCGGGAGAACAGAGTTCTGCAGGAATCGGAAAGAGGTGATGTCTGATATCTCGTAACAACCAGTAGGACTTCAGGGACAATCTGCTAGCAGTCTCAAACGGCGGAGTGAACCATTGCACTCTTCAGTTACCACCAGGAGTCATCGCTGGGTTCATTATTCCATAATTTCTATATATGTATGTGTATGTGTGTGTTTTTATGTTTTTTTTAAGCATTGCATTTTCAGACAAATTTTTTTTTCTCCATCACCTGTTGGTGAGTACAACATGCATTTTCATTCTTGTGCATTGTAATTTCTTGTTATAAAGACATTGTGTTAGTAAGCATCATATCTTTGTTCATTTGATGTTATTGAGAAGTGGCAAAAACAGAAGATCTGCTATGGAGAGTGAAAAAGAAATAGTGCGGTGGCAGAAGGCAGGAAGCAGTGAAACAGCTGGTTCCTACCAAGCACTTATGGAACTTATGATAAAGATGAAGGAAGCTGTAGATGCTACTAATAATAGAAGCCAATAACATAGAATTAAGGGCGAATAGTGTTAAGATAGAAGCCACTAACATAGAATTAAGGGCGAATAGCGCCAAGATAGATGAAACAAATAAGAAAGTAGAAGCCACTAACACAGAATTAAGGGCGAATAGCGCCAAGATAGACGAAACAAATAAGAAAGTAGAAGCCACTAACACAGAATTAAGGGTGAATAGCGCCAAGATAGACGAAACAAATAAGAAAATAGATGAAACAAACAAAAAAAATAGAATTAGTCAGTGCAGAGCTAAGAGCTGAATTTAAAAGCAGCAATGCAGAGCTGAGCTCCAGACTGGAGAAAACAGACATGGCAGTGAAAGCTCTGGAATCCAAAGTGGATAAAAATGTGCAAGAAACAGGTGAAAAAATTAATGTCCTGGATTTATCCATAGAGAAAGAAATGGAAAGAGTTGAAAAGAAAGTAAATAAAATGATTGGAAAAAGGGGAAAAGAAATAGTAAAATTGAGAACTAGAGTTAGTGAAGCAGATTCTGGTATAAAAATTTTGAATCATAAAATGAAGTCAGATCATCAAAGGTCATTATTGTTGAGTAAAAAGGTGGAAGAAGGGGGAAAACATTTGAGAAAAGAAATAGAAAGAATCAGAGTAGAAATAGGTGAAAAAATCAAGGATTCTGATAACAAGTTAAAAGCTTTTCAAATAAAAATAGGTAAGAAAATAAATGAGGCTGTAAAAGCAAACTTGTACAAAGAAAATGAACCGGTAATAGATTTAGAAGGAAACAATGGAAGCAGAGAAAAGATTTTTGAGACTGGTAGTGATAAAAAGTACAATGGAAATTCGTATGAGAAGGAGATGGAAAATTTTCATTCAGGTGAAGATTAGAGTCAGGGTAACATGGCTAGTTACCAAGGCAACCATCTCTGTTATGGACAGATGTTGAGTGATGTGAAAGCTCCAATTTTTGATGAGCATTTAGGGGATAACCCAATACAATTTTTGAAAGAATTGGATCATTATTTTAGTATAAAAAATCCCTAAAGAATTCAGAACGAGCATTGTGAGAAATTCTTTGAGAGGTAGTGCCCAAGAATGGATGCGGTTAACGTTGTCTAGCAATGAAACTTATAGTAATTTCAAAGATTTGTTCTTGTCAAGGTTTTGGGGACAAGCTGTACAAAATAAAATGCGCTTAGAATTATCAATTGGAAGATTTGACCACAGAAAGGACACAAGGATGACTGATTATTTTCTAAGAATTGCCAATAAGTGTAAGTTCTTAAATCCAAGACGGACAGAAAATGAAATTATACAGTCAGTAATAAGGCATTTTGCAAAGGACATTTATAACAACTTAGTGGTACCTAGACCTAAAGATTTCGCCACTGTTATAGATTTATTGACCATGTTATATACCAAAGAAAATAATGTACGAAATGAAGGGTATCCAAGATTTTCGCAGGAAGATGACATTCAAAGATTTCCTGGGGAAGGGGCACAGTCAGAACTAAAATATGCTCAAAAAGTATGGTTAGGGACAGGCAATGACTGCTATACGGAGCAAAATTATTTTAAAAATAATGGTGCATTCAAAAATGTAATGATTTTAGGTATTACAATAATAATAGCAGAAGTGATTACCCAAATCAAAGAAACGATAGAAGTAGCTGCTTCGACAAAAGTTGTAGTGATGGGGACTCTGCAGAGCATAAGTTGAATTTCATTAAAACTAACCCAAGGTTTATGACTATGCAAAATTTTCAAAGCAGAATGAAATTTCCCTTCCACGCAGGGAATGAAAACAGATTCGAGAATGCGAATCAGAATTTTGGAAAAGAGGAAGGAAATTCTCGAGAACCAAGTATCAACCGGGAATCAAACCCCGGACAAAATAAATCGGTTCCAACTATGCGGGTTACTGAAAACTTTAAAAGTAATGTTACAGAAAACAAAATTTGTGCTATAAACCCTCCGGAAAACTAGGAGAAGGTTGTAATTATACTCCGAATTGCAGCCTCCGCAAATTCTTAAGCAATGCTCACAATGGGGTAATTTAAGTATTTTAAGCACGGTAAGTGATGCAGAGAATTCGTCGGAGCAAAATAAACTTATGAGTCCTCCGCAAATCAAAATAAATGTTATAAGATGGTGGACGTATGGATCTATACTGGATCTAGCACTTGCGTATGTAGTGAAGAATTTTTCAATCAATTAATATGAGAAAGAAAGATTGAGTATTTACCAGTATGCAATGTATATTGTACAGTAGCTGGAGGTAAGAAGAAGGAAAGGATTAAGTTCCAAGCATTTTTAAAGTTGGAATATCAAGAGTGGTGCTGTGATGTAATTTTTCTTGTAGTACCAAGATTGTCTGCAGATATTATCTTAGGAAGTGATTTCTTACTAGCTTGGCATGCCACAATTGATTTTGGGGAGAAATATATAAAAATGAATGATGAGGTGGATAATGAGAGAGTCATTCCTTTAGAGAAAGAATGCTGCGATGATATAATATGTGAAAGGAATGATACTGATTCTTGTGAAGAGAGATTCTTCATTGAGAATATTGTGATTAATAAAGGTGTGGATGCAGTCACACTCGATATGAATAGGGGTAATAATGAGATTAATAAATTAAATGATTTTGTGTCATGCCCAAGCATTTTTTGTGAGGAATGTATTCTGCAGTTAGAATGTAACAATGATATGCATGGAAATATGGTTTCCATGGAGACGAGTGAAAAATTTTCAAACAGCAGCCACGATAGATATGGTAATGCGTATAGGGAAATACAAAATAAATTAACAAAATACCATGGATTGAATACTGTGCAATTAGATAAGTTAAGAGACATGCTTATGGAGAATATTCATGTTTTTAGTGATAAGCCTGGAAAATGTAACAAATATGTTCATCGATTTGAATTGAAAGGTATTACTCCGTACTCACACTAGTGCAGACTCATACCAATAGAAATTAGAAAGCAAGCTGACGAATTGAGAAAATGTTGAAAGATGACATTATTGAGGTAGCGGATGAGTCAGCATACTTAAATCCGATATGTTGGGTTCATAAAAGAAATAATAAGCTGAGAATGACTATAGATGCTCGATAACTTAATTCCTTTACCATCCCAGACAATTTTAGGCCAGAAGGTGTGGACTTGTTATTGTCTAACCTTATTTAATTTAGATTTATGTTAGATTTGTTTTCAAGATTTGCAAAGATCTTTCTATGAGGAAAATAAATAGCGTATCATGCTTAAACAAAATTGTTAACGATTATATACCATAATATGGGAAAATTGAGGCCATATTGTCAGACAATGCAACGGTTCACACAGTAGAAAATTTGTTGATAACTTACAAAAACATGGAATTAAACTTTATCATAGCTCTGCGTATTTCCCACAAGGAAACTCATGCGAGAGATGCTTGAGGAATATTTCAACGTATTTCAGACTTTTATGTCATAATAATAATAATAAATCGTGGGTTAAACATTGTGAATATGTTCAAAATGTCGTTAATTATTCCATAGATGCTACCACTGGATTCACTCCATATGAATTAATGACTGGGGTAAAGCCTAGTAAAATAATGAAGTTACTACCTGATGTAATATGTAAAAGTAATTCTTTAAGCTATGAACAGAAAGTGGAATTGGCTTTTAAAAGGATCCAAAGAAAATCCAAACTGAGGATAAAGCGTGCAAAAAGGCACAGGTTTAAGTGGAATCCTGTCATTGGTAGCGAGGTGTTAATAAAAAGAAAGAATATTTCCAATGCTGAACGGAATGTATACTCTAGAATGAGCTTATTGTATAAAGGTCCTTTTATTATCAGCAAAATTTTCGGAGATCACTCATACGAACTAAGAGATTCAAAGACTAAGGTTACTAGGCAGTATCACAAACAGATACTGCGCCCATACAAAAGGTCTGATACATAGTTGTATATTGTAAAAATCATTTAGTAAGTGTGAGTGTGAATTGTAAGATAGAATGCACATTGTTGTGAAACTTAACCTGTTTTGTGTGAATGAAACTTTATAGCATGAATGGATAATGCATTGTAGTATATGATTTATTGTTGGGGAAGGTTTCACGTCGTTGTGAACTCAGAACATGTGAGAATTTAAAAAAAAAAAAAGAAGTTCGTTCACAGCATCATGAAAGGGGCATTTGAGGCAATATTTATATATTATTCACAAAATCTGCTGACATTTTATGAGTTTTGTGTCATGTTTGAGATATTTGATGTTCAATTGTTTTAGTTTCTTTGCTTCCGAAGTTGAAATCACTGGATGCAAATTTTTATTATTCCTTGTGCTTTTGTCACATATGAGTGTTTTGATTTTCTCGATGCGATTTTGTTTTTCAACAGTATCTATAGTTACGTGTTGATTTTCTGGCTGGTGACACCAAGTTATCATGAAGAAGAAGGCTTCTTCACGCATAATGGAAAAGGCAGTTTAGAGATAACGCGTAAAAATGCATTTGTGTTGAATTATATGCACCCATGGATTCACAGCATTCAACAAAGTAAAGAATTGCATCGAGCAATTACAGTTTATCTTTGGAATTGTAAAAAAATAACTATAAAAATAAACTGCGATTCTACAAAAATCCTAGCAACTTATTATTTAAGAAGCCGCCAGGTAGTCTGGATTTGTGAAGCCCAACAAGCCCAATAAATAAACGCCCTGAGAAGAGTCAAACGCTACACAAAGTCAAATATAAGCATGAGTAGACTTACAATCCAACATTTGACGAGCGCTTATAGAAGCTTCATATTTAAATGCTTCAACCTCATATATGTGCATAGTTACGTTGTTGTGCATGCCCAATTATTCAGCAGTATGTTGTACTATTTTCATGGAAGAACATATTATGACCCTGAACAGACATTTTTTAAAATTTATTACATGATAACCAGAATGTAGTTGCCATTTGTTAAACTATCTTTTTTCTTAGCTATTTAATTTGTCAATTCATTTATATTGCTTGGAATGAAATATGTATGGCTTATGCCATAGTTTTACATGAATTTTCTATGGAATAATAACAACAATGAGGTGACGTACTTTAATATGGATCAATAATTTGAAATCAGACTAGAAAACAATTTTCACACCTTATCTGTAGTGAATAGAATAGTTTCCTTGTGACTTATCCAGCCCTAGCCAACCTAAGGAACTTCACTATGCAAATCACTTTCTTTTTGCCATTGGATTAGTAATGTTTATTCTTTAATAAACAGTATCCAGAAATTTATCACAGACCTGCTCTTCAATTTAATTTATGTCCGGACCATGCACTGTTATAAAACAGATTCAGCTTTTAAATAAATAGTGTGTTTTCAAAATGATCTCACTCCTACTGCACAGACTGTGTGATCATTTTGCCTAGAAAAATTTTCTAAGAGGCACTACCATAAAAAAGCCAAGCAGATGAATGCTAGCTTTTCATTATTATTGACTCGACAATTAAAAAAAAATTAGAAATGTCTTACTCATCCAACATTATAATTTTCAAAAGCAATGTTGCATTTAATATTTTGGTAACAGTTCCATAATTACCCTGTAACATAAATTCAGATGATAATTTAAAGAAAGAAAATATATACACTACTGCTCATTACTTTCAATACACCATGATTCCTATCTGGTATTTCAATTATCAACATAAATCAAACTTTATTTCTCCAAAATATATTATATACACTTACACATATATAATAGAAACAGAATATCTCATTGTCATCAAAGTATCCTCCTTTGGATTTAATGACTGCTTCACAAACTCGAGGCATGTAGTCAATCAGTTTTAGTAAATATTCTGAATCTATATGATTCTACACATCCTTAACAATGTTCCAAAGGTGTTCCTTGCTGGATATATGAACTTCCCTGATATGTCTGTCCACTTCATCCCAAACCATTTCAAAGGGATTACAGCTGCGCTTTGGGACGACCAGACTATATCTTTTAGTACTTTCTGTTTTCCTTTGATGCAATGTACTTCTTCAGAACTCTGACCTATGTTTCAGGCCATCATCCTGTTGTAAGGTGAACCTTTTCCTATTATGTGCAATCCACTTGGTTTGTATGATACTGAAGCATATAGTGGTTGTGCTTATGATGCATACATCCTTCTATTTTCACTATGTCTCCAACTCTATCTCCAGCAAAACACTCCCAAACCATAATAGAACTCCCACTATGTTTAACTGTAGGTAGAATACATTGCTGGGCTACCCTTTCTCTTTCAAATCGGTAAACAAATATCCTCCTTTTGGTTCCAAAAATCTCGGATTTTGATTCATTGGTGAATAATACCTTCCACTTCAGATGCCCAATTACAATGTTTTCTAACCCATTTGAGTCTCTTCTGTTTATTTATGGGCTGTTACACATTCTTTCAAGCCACCTTCAATCAGTCCCCTTTTTACTGTTGCAACAGATATTTTTGTTTTATTCATTTCCACTAATTCTGAGCAAAATTACAGTGTTGTTTTGAATCTATTTCTCTTATTAATAATTGTGATAAACTTACCATCACTTTTAGTTGTTTAATGAGGTTGTTCTGGTCATGATAGGTCCCTATTGCTACTGTTGTCATCTGGCGCTGAAGGGTGTATTGCACTTCCCCTATAGATACACTACACAGTTTTGCAATAAGTGCTAAACTGCAGCAGGTTTTCTATGGATATCTCCACTCTTGGAGCCATACTAACAACATGCATACTTCAACTGTCACTCAGAAACTGAAATGCAAAAACCAAACACTATGCATCTTAGCAATGCTTTAAGTTCACTTGGACCTCACAACACTACAGGGAACGCAGAGGTACATCAAATTGGTAAATAAACATACCAGATAGGTAACTATTGTATATGTACCCAACATACATTTTGAGCAATATTGCATTTAGATGAACACAAACCTGGCATGTTTACAAGTATTGTACTATTCCTTTGCTTGCTCAACTGTAACCATGGTATTATATTTTGTCTACAGGGAATTAGATGTATTGAAATTAATGAGTGGTAGTGTATATAAGACTGATTAGAAGCAGATGAGAATGATTCAGCTCACCAACCAACCCCTTTTACAACACTTTCTTTTATAGAAATATAATGATGTGATAATGCTAACTAACCACGCCATCTTGCTGCTATTGCAAATCACAGTGGCAATTGATAACCTAATGGAGGGAATGAGATCCCCCTCTAGACTGGCTAGGTTTTAGCTTCTTAGGATCATTGGGATTTAGGTTCACAGACATTTTAGTCACATCCTGTTATCATCCTTTACTTATAAAAAACATTCCTTGGCTATGCTTTGCAGCTTAGGGTGCTGTGTTGGTCATGCAGATGTTGGCAACTCTTACATTGAACAGCACAGCAAAAGTCTGAAGTAAGTTTGCAGGTTAAGTATGTAAGATAGTAAAAAATTAAGCATTCATTGTTCCTGTCCATTTCTAAGTGTGCTATATTAAAAAACACATCAATTTTATATGATGATTATTTTATTAAATCAGACTTACCTCTAAAGTTTTAATTTTTTCTGCACAGTTTTGAGACTTCTTTTGTAGATGAGTACATATTTCTGGAATTGGTGTAAGTAAAAACATCCTTCCAACACTTTCATATGTTTTGGTGTTGGCATTCAAGCTCTGTAAATCATAATGTATAATGTTTAATAAGCGTTTAAGAGAAAAGGTAGCAACAAAAGAACTTGTGCTACTAATATCTCCATTCAATTTATTTATATAGAGTAAAAAATATAAATGTAAATGGTGTGTTATTTATGGACGCTCTTTAACTGCTGTGGTTCTCAGCGTCTAATTCTATACTGGGTGTGAAAGGCCGCTTAATTTTGCTCAGAGGCCTCTTTATCAGGCTTGAGGTTCTTTTATATTATGCCATAAATCTATGACACGGTACCAACAGCTTTACTTCCCTTACAAAGGATTTTTACACCCAAAAAAATCCATCATCCTCCGCCGGGTTTGAACCCGCGACCTTGGGTATATGAAGTTAGCATGGCAACCATTACACCATGGATAGCTTAATCTGAATTTACAAGCAGTAAAGTGGTTCCATGTATTTGGCACAGTGGAATTTCACTAAGTTAACAATGCATATACGAGGGCCGTTCAGAAAGTAGCCTCCGATCGGTCACAGTGCGGGTAGTGGGGGGAGTAGCGACGCCATCTGTGCATTCACGCACTCAGCAGGTCAGTCGGCATCAAGCCGTGGTCGAGTGAAAGTCGTACCTGCGCTAGTTTAGTGTTTGTGGCCATTTGAAATGTGTACTGCAATAGAAAACCCCGCCAAATGTGAAGTGCGTGCTGTTATAAGGTTTTTTACAGCCAAAGGATATTCTGCAGCAGCTATTCATTGTGAGCGTTGTGCCGTGTACGGACCAAGAGTTATGAGTGAAGGAGTGGTCCATGAATGGGTATGTTTATTTAAAAGTGGACGAGAAAACGTTCATGATGAAGAGAGGAGTGGTAGACCATCATTGCTCACGGACGAACTCGTTCAGACAGTTGATGCAAAAGTTCGTGAAAACCGACGTTTCACAATGTCGGAGTTGTCTACTGATTTTCCACAGATTTCTAAGAACACTCTTGTACGAGATAGTGACAGCAAGATTGGGTTACCGTAAGTTCTGTGCACGATGGGTGCCCAAAATTCTTACCGACCACCACAAAACTCAAAGAATGGCCTCTGCATTAGACTTTCTGTCACGTTATGAGGCCGAAGGTGAACCATTGTTAAACAGAATCGTGACCGGGGACGAAACCTGGATTAAGTACGTGAACCCTGAGGCAAAAGAACAATCAAAGATGTGGGCACATTCAAATTCGCCTACCAAACCAATAAAAGCCCGGCAAGATTTTTCTGCCCGAAAATTGATGGCAACGGTGTTTTGGGATGCAAAAGGGGTGTTGTTGGTTGAATTCATGGAACGTGGGACGACCATTAATCAAGACGTGTACTGTGAAACACTAAAACAATTACGACGGGCTATACAGAACAAACGCCGTGGTATGCTGACTTCCGGTATCGTTTTTTTGCACGATAATGCCCGTCCTCACTCTGCTCGCAGAACAACAGCCCTTCTTGAGTCCTTCAAGTGGGACGTTGTCAACCATCCACCTTACAGCCCAGATCTGGTGCCAAGCGATTATCACCTCTTCATGCATATGAAGAAATGGCTCGGGTCCCAGCGGTTTGATGACGACGAAGAGCTCAAAGATGCGGTCACAGGCTGGCTCCAGGCACAAGCGGGTGATTTTTATGCAGAAGGAATTTCAAAGCTTGTGAACAGATACGATAAGTGCCTCAATCGTTATGGAGACTATGTAGAAAAATAGTGCAAAGATGTAGTTGTAAGATGTATATATTAAAATATTTTTATTTAACTTGGTGAATTTCTTGCAATCAACCGGAGGCTACTTTCTGAACGGCCCTCGTAGTAGTTAACATGAGCAGATACTCTGCTGGACCTTCCTCTATATCTTCTTCCTGCTCAACTACTCCCACTGTTTTAAAAGTTGCTCTTAATGGGAAATGGTAGCTATTCAATACCCTTTGTCGAACCTGAAAATCTACCACGTCATTATCTAAATTCTTTGAATACACATATAATCAATAACACTTTTTCCCCTTTCATTAACAAATGTGAACTCCCCTGATGTCTGATCCTTTTGCCCCATTGCACATTAATAGATTATTAACTTCATAAAATCCTATTATTTTTTTCCTTTCTTTTTACTTATTTTGTCTTTGCCATGCCTGTTTATATAATTATTTTCTTTTATTTGGCAATCTAAACAGCTAGATGTAATTGTTCCTCCGCTATCCTTGCATTGAAGTCCCCTAATATCAAGAAATCTAAAATTATCATACTTGTGACACAAAACTTCCATGTGGTTCTCTACCTTACTGTAAAAGCTTGCATCATAAAAGTCTGATGTCTCTGGCGGATTATATATCACACCCAAACCTAGGCTTTGGCACTTTCTTTTAACACTTTGTAACATGACCTACAATATTCCCTCGGCAACCTATACCCTTTCCTTTGCTCCAAAATTTCTTTCCTTACTAATAAACATCCTATTCCCCCTGAGAACCTACCTTTTGTTTTCTTTTTCACTCAATTTTTTTCAAAATAGTCATAGCCATTGATGCTTATTACCTCCTTTTTAGATTAAATTGGAATAATGATTAAAATTCATTAAATTTTATTCCTGAATCATTCATTATTTGTTATTTAGATAATATTACATAGTTAAATAATATGACAATTGTGTATTTTTCTTGATAATTTTAAGGACATTATCTTTATGGAGAAAACTGATATAACATTCAACAAACTATCAGAGTTATTACAACTTGTTGCTTTTGTTTACATTTCCATGTGAATGATGGATGGAGAATAGAAGTTTGAGATGGATTGTCGCCCAGCTGAATGGGCGCATTAGCCTATATTTTAAGTAATAAGATTAATTAACTTATTTCTAAGTATAATATCATGAATTTATAGTCATAATGTATATTGAAAGTTCAGAGAGACTGTTCCTGGAAAACATTTTCTAACTTCAACCTGAGAGTTCTCAAACGGCAATTTCAATTGTTTACGATAGTTGCTTTTGTGTATTGCAAGAGGGGAGAGATGCTATTGTGTTAGTCACGACTCGGAAAGAGAAAGTGGATGTGACATCTAAAGAGGGGAACCACGATAAATTGAGGTCAAGAATCATGTGAAAGGTGTATTGATCAATTGACACACTGTGAAATGTAACATTACGCAGAGCCTGCAGCGCTCAGAACAAGAAATCCACGCAAAATAGTAAAGTGTCAGCAAAGTTTATTATTGTGATTCAACCCACTGTGAAATGTAACGTCACGCGGAATCTGCGACACTCAGAACAAGAAATCCACGCTAAAAAGTCTAAGTGTTATAATAGTGATTCAACCAGTCATGAGTAAACACCATATGGAAACTGCGTAGAAAGTTAAAGTGTCCATAATAGTTCTGCATGTAACAATTGGAATTATTCCTGCATAAGCTAAAGTTTCCTTTGTGCGTGTAATGCTCTATTCCGAGAGAAATTACGCAGATAGAATCGTGCCAGGAACTATTCTCGAGAATGCTTGTAAAAGGGAATAAACCTTTGACTTAATAAAAGTGCCAACATTTATTTTGAGCTAAATTCTCATACCACTCCTTGAGATCTCCGTCGCTTAATACCTTAGCTACATAAATAGGTCTCAATTGCTCGCCTCTAGGTGAGATTAGCCATGGGCACTGAAGAATCGTCACCTTCAGCTATGACTCCAGAGAGAGGAAGGGGGGAGGGGTTGGAGAGGACCAGTCATCACAGCGCAGGCCAACACCAAAGGTATGGTCCCCAGTTCCCGCCTCAAGTTAACAATGAATATACAAATGTAATGTATGGCAATAATTAAGGAATGATAACTTGGTTTTATTATAGGAATTGGGAATAGTAATGGACCTACATTAAGATAAAGTTTACTCTTTTGAATTTTAACATGATGTTAGCTGAATTCAATGGAAATGGTGAAAAATATCATTGGTCAATTAAAAATTCATGAAATCCGAATGCACCAAATCATTTTTCCTCTTTGTAATTGACAAGAGCTATATGCATTCCCATTCTCAGGTTATTTTGAACCAGTCTTAATATTCATAACTTCCAATTAAAAACATTGTATCATGCAAGACTGTTGCTTGAAAGGGTATTACTCAAATTAAAACACTTTACTGTGTAATTTGAAACAGTTGCATATATTGTGACTTACTTTTAGTTACCTAAAATATAATTTTTTCATATTAAAATTCTGCGAGGTCTAGATGAGACAAAGCACTTTTAATTATGAAGTATGCTTACAGAAATTTCCTTTTCAGTTAACTGTGCATGCTGAATTGAACGCTTCAGCCCTTCAATTTGGACATCTGCTATTTTCAGTTTTTGAGTCGTTTCCAACATCTTCTGCTGTAGCTCAGCAAATGCCTGAAAATTAAAAAAAAGATTGGTTGTAGAGAAAGAAAGTGGATGTGCTTTACTCAAAACAAAAGCAGTTATATAGAGGGTTAAGAAAAGGTTACAGCTCTTGTAATTAGGCGTTTGCTGGATTCACTCTATATATAACTGCTGCTTTCACCGAATATACCACAATGTGAGAAATTTGTATATTCATGCATGCATTTTTTTTAAAAATAATCTTCATTATACTCCACTATAGACTTTGTCCTACTTTTGCATATTAATACATGGTTTCTTTCACAGCATACAGATATATTCTACTGTTGGTTCATACATTTTCTTTTGTTTGCACACTTTGAAGTGGAATCCATGCATTGCCGTTCTTGTCACCATGTGCCTCAGTTGGTAGTTTGTATCTCTCCAATTCTGGTTTTCCAGGTCTCCGAACAGAAAAAAATCCTCTGCCATGTTTTCTCCTTTTTATGTTCCAATTTCCAATTAACTTCTTTGTAATTATTAGTGACTCTTAGTATTAGATAGTAGTAATAATTCAGGTGAGGCAAACTACAATGGTCATCAGTGCTACATGTGGCTAATATTTATTTATATTGTTACAAAAAACAATACATTCAAAACCATCTCAGACAAAAACCTGGATACTAAGAGGCAGAATAAATAAATGAAAAATATACAAAAATTAAGCAACTGAAATCTCACAAATTATGATAAACAAAAACTAGCTTTAAGCAAATATGATTGTATAATATGCTTCTAGAACAGTTCAAGACAGAATAACACATAAATAACAGCCTAGGAATTAACTCTTCTTAAGGAAGCTGTTTAATTTAACATATTGTAAGAGCAGGTCAATAGAGGCTTAGTGGTACAAGATAGTATTGTATATCTTCGATGAAGAAACTTTCTCCTGTCAGTAGGTCAATCTGAATCTCACATATTTTGAAACCACAAACTCTCTTTAGGAATATTAATTTGTTGAGTTGGTTTTTTAACACTATGTCACTTACATTCTTATTATGAGGGACTAGTTTCAGAAGCCTATGCTTCCATTTTCAACTTCACGGGTCAAACTGCCATTGCTGGTTGCGTTTGTTTGTGTTTTCTTCTCTGGTGGCAAAATGATGAACTTCTTAACTAAGCTGTCTACTGGCGGGATTTCAAAGTTTATTAGGTGATCTTTGTTTTTCCATATGAGGATGTTTTCCCAGGTTGTGAGTTCTGTGTCCTGAGATGGTTTTTAGCAATTTTGGATTTGGATCTAGGTTATGGTTTTCTTTCCAGAAGTGAAATGCAACTGCTGATTTATCTTCATGTTTCAATTTTAGGATTCTAAAGTGTTCTTTGGATCTGATTTTTAAACTTCTTTTTGTTTGTCCTATATAGAACTTTTCACAATTTGTGCATTTAATTTGATATATTCCTGATCTATTTTCTGGTGGAATTTCATATTTTATTTTTGAATTTAGTAACTTTATGACAGAAAATCTGTTTATTGGAGCCAGGTGATGTTTTGTTCTTTGAAGATCTTTTTGAATTTTCTAAATGCTTGGGGGTGGTAAGTGAATTTTTGAATGCGTTGATATTGTTTTTTCCTGTTGTTAGGGTAGTTATTTCTTTTATGGTTTTTTCCACTTTGCTTTGTTGAGATTCTTGTATACAAGGTTCTTGCTGTATCCATTTTGTTCTGCTGTTTGAATTATGGTTTTTAACTCTTTGTTGAATTCGGTTGTGCTCATAGGTACATTTATTAATCTATGTGTGAGGCTGTTTATTACTGTTTGTGTGGTAATGGGTTGTAGCTGTCATTTTTAATGTAGTTTTCTGATTGAGTTGGTTTTCTATAGATTCCAAAGTTTACTTTTGTACCATTTCTGATGATTTTTAGGTCTAAGAATGGTTTCTGTTTCCATTGTGAATTTTATTGTTTTTTCTCATATGTTTAGTAATTTTATGGCATCATCTAAATAAATGTCTGTTTGGCACTACTGCAAATATGTCGTCAACATAGTGGTACCATACCTTGAAAATCCATGAGAATGCTTTCTTCATGCGTGTTTCAAATTTGCTCATAAATAAATTTGCCAAAAATAGAGATAGAGGGTTGCCCATAGAGAGTCCTGATTTTTGTTTGTAATATTTCCTATTGAAGATGAAGTAGTTTTGTTCAATGCACAAACTTGTTGGTTGAATGTAATCTTCTAATTCTGCCACTTCTATTTCTGTTGTATTTAGCCAATTTTTTAATAGTCTTGCAGTTTTTGAGTTGGGATGCTGGGGTATAGTGCTGTAACATCAAATGAAACTAATGTGTCCTCTGTATCTATTTTTAGGTCTTTGATTTTTTCAACTAATTCCAAAGAGTTTGCTACGTTAGAACTATCAAATTTTGGGAACGAATCAAATTTATTCAACAACCACTTTGCTAATTTATATGTTGGGGAGTCAATACTACTGGTGATCGGTCTCATTGTTTTTCCTGTTTTGTGGATCTTTGGTAGGCCATAAAATATAACATATAATTTGACTGTCACTGTTACTCAATTTCTCCAAACACAATCTCTTTAGGAAGGTTGTTTAACCTTTTCTACTTTCTTCATTTGAGAGTAGTGATGTTCCCATACCAATTCTTTTCCATATGTTAATGCTGGCATGACCTTTAATTGAAATTGGCATTTCTTTTAATTGTCTTATTTTATTTATACTTTTGGCAGCTATTCTTTCTATTAAATGAATTATTAAATTGTTATCCTTCAGTACTTGAAACTGTTGAGTATCTTTAGCTGTTTCCCTTTGTATGTTATTCTGTATATGGCTTTCCCCCATTCCTGAAAATTACTAACCTTGTTTTTTTCCTTGCTTGTTTGTATTACATTTAATTCAGCTCTGTCTGTTAAGTATATCTACAGCTCTTTGTAATTCACCTCTATCCTCTGATGCTAAAGCTATGTCATTCACATGGATATAAATTCTTGCACATGTTTCTTAACTACCCTTATCTTCTGCAAGTGCGGTGAAAGGTTAAGAAGTACTGGACTTATTGGGTCTCCTTATAAACTCCATTTATTTGCTCAATCCCATTGGACTTCCTATGTGGAAATGATTATTTTCCATATCTTGTAGTAGCCTCAGAGTAGATCTCTATGTACCTTCCTGGCTATGAAGCTCTTTCATTGGTTCCTGACTCTGCCCTTCCCTGTTTTATGTAGTCTATCAACAGTTTGTTTCCTTTGTCATTAGTATTCACTGTCAAAACATAACTTGGACTTTAATTTTGTCAGCGTTGGTATCGTAGTGTTTTTAGGCATTCTCTAATGATCTTCACAGTGTCATCTATGCAACTCTATGCTACATATCTGATGTTCTCAGTAGGAGCTGCCAAATTTATCATCAACATAATCACTTTTGTACATATCTTATTATTCTCAGTTTCATCTGTGTCTTCCTTGGTCACATGTCTTCAAATCTAGGTATATACTACTCATGAACACCTTTTCCTCAAACTGGACTAATATCTAACTTGAACATCAGTGGAAGAAGCTATAAGAGAAATGTGTGAATAAGCAGAGACAACTTGTATCTGATGCAAGGTGGTATAATTTAAGTTGTTCCAGTTATCAAACTAAAGTTTCCTCTTTTGTTGTGATAGAAACAGAGTTATTGAATAATTATGTTTTCTTCCTATTCTGTAATATTGTAAGAGACCAGGTCAATCTTGCGTAAAATGTAACACTAGCATTAGTTTTTTTTAGGTTTATTGAAGGACTAAGAGAAAATTATATTTATAGTACAATACATATCTTGTACTGCCTACTAGAATTTGGCCCAGGCCAGTTTTCAGTGGGCAGTCCAGTTTAAGTAATACAAAATATTAAAAAATAAAAATAAATAAATAAATAAAAATGAAAGAAAAAAAAACATTGCAGTAACTACCACTACTAGTAAATGCTCTGTTAACAGTCCATTTCCATTTATTTTTAACTTTTTTTAAATATTGTCCCAATGTCTTACTTTTTATCTATAATTTATATCGGATTTCCTATTCTTTTTGACCATATATTTTTTTTTCTCTCCATTTCTGTTTTCTACAGTAAAAATTATATGTTGAATATCTTCATTTCCTCCACATAATGGTCATTGACGTTGTGACTGTCTGTTTCGTTGTCCTTTTAGTCTCCATAATCTTGTTTTTAATCATACTATCCCACTCCTTTCTTCACGACTAGTGTTATCTATATATCTTTGTCTTTCCCAGATATTTTTATGGATATGTAAAATACAAGTGATCTCTTCACTGATAGCTGACTAAACAATTTTTGAATTTCTATGTTTTCAAATCTTTTTCTTGCTTCCTTCAAAAAACCTTTATAATTTGTTTCTCTTTTCCTCCAAATGTTGCCTAAACCATTATTTTCTAAGTTATTTCTTAAATTACTTAGTAAACTTGTTTCTTGATATTTCAAACATTGTTTAAGCAAATTAATATCTTCTAAATTTAGGATCCTACATCAATATTTTAAAGCCCTCTCCATAACTATTTCTTTTCCCCATTTCAATTTGGGCTACTTCATTCACTGTTGCTCTTGGCAACCCCAACTTCCTTACAAAACATCCTGTGGACAAAATCTTTAACTTCCCATCCATTTTTGAGACCCCATATTTCAATGACATATAACATATACCATATAGCTTCAACCACTAATTTATATACTCTTTCTAACCATCCATCACTGGTGTTTTATATAAACATCCTCTCACTGCCATCACTGCTGCTTTTCCTTTTGCTAATGCTACTTTCTTTTGTTTCTCCCATTTACCTTCTGCATCTATTTTTACTTTCTCTACATGTCCATTTACCTTCTGCATCTATTTTTACTTTCTCTACACGTACTATGCACATAGTGTATAGGGAAGGTATTGCACTCCACCACAAAATTTGATACCGAGATTTAACCGGAAATATATGTTTTGTATAAAAAAAAAAGTATTTTCAGAAAAAGGTCTGTGTGCATGCCCGTGTGTCCATGTGTCTGTGAACAGGATAACTCAAAAACGAAAAGTCAGTAAAACACAAAACTTGATATTTAAGTTTAGTATCTTCCAGGGATGCGACACAAAGATTTTGAGAAAAATCCCCCAACTCCAAACTACTCTTTACATGGAACTTTTTTTGAAAATTTTGATTTTCTATAAAATGGCTCTTAACGATTTTGATTAAAATATCATAAATTAAAAATATTTACCTAACAAATAAAATGTATATTTTGAATTTTCTGGGAATAGCCTCTGAAGACTACTTTATTCTGAGTGAATTTTACAGAATTTTGCATAACTGCTAAACCGAAAGAAATGGACAAAAACTTACCACACAAAAAATGTAGAGCACATTAAAACACACAATTTATGTTGTATACATTTTTTTCGTGGAGTTGATCGTTTTTGAGATATTCCTTGTTTTTGGTTTCTGCTTCAAAAAACTAAACTTTTCTCATACGAGAATTTGTCAACTTCTGTCCATACAAATAAAGGAATTTCAGTCACATAGCAACCAGCTTTTGACTATAACTTTAACCTATGGTACTCCCTTATTTCTCTTCTACTTACAAGGAAGCAAGTAATATGACTATTTCTGCTAATTTTTTGTCGATTAGCATGAAATAAATATAAGTATAAGCTTTTTAACAATAATTTCTTGCAGAGATGTAGAGAAAGTCATGTGAACACATCATTTTTATTCATATATAGGTGTAATAATGCACTGTTTTATATTCTTTACTTTCTGTTTTCCATTTCTCATATTTACTCAATTTAAATCCTCTCTTAAACCTACAATTTGGGCCTTTTCTATGTTTGCATTTATTCCCCATTCTATACAGTAATTATCCATTTCTTGTAAAGATAATTTTTGACATTTACAGTAATGGAACCCACTACCAAATCATCTGCAAAAAAGAGATTATTTTTGATTATTGTATATTATTTATTATGGTAAAAGTTTATTACTATTACTTATGTTCTGTAGTATGTCATCAATAAACAGATTGAATAAAATTGGACTTAACTTGCATCTATGATGTAGCCCTTTTTATTGCTCCTTCATCTCATTTTATGCAGAAAATGTTATCTTTATATAATCCTTTCAAAACAATTACCATTTGATTACTAGCCTCTTTCTTAAATAGTTTGTACAGTCAAGGAAAATGATGATTGAGCGCACTCTGAGAGCAGGATATTTCAAAGTCCCACTTTGTATAGCAGCGAGGTTCACACTGGTCACTATTTCCGATATGCAGCTAGACTTACCTAACAATGTCTGCGACATACGTTATTGCCTGTAGAACACATTAACAGGCTGTGTCTTGCACCCCGTTTCGTATTTGTATTGGTTCCTGATAAAGAATTCGGCAACATGCGCCATGCTACTCATTCTTCATTAGCCAATTAGTAAACAAACCCAAAAGTGTTTCTAGCTGATGCTATGCTCATACATATAGGTGGAGCAACCAATTCCCAATTAACTGAATCTACCAATGAGCTGGTTCAGAAGCCATGAAGCACCCAGAATACGATAAATGATTCACGTTATCATAAGAACCATGACTAGTACTAAGCCTTCTGACTCAAACAGATATAGCTCAGAGGTAATGCAAGTGCTTGAAAATTTGCAAACCTAAGTTCGAACCACTGTAACAGCATAATTTTTTTCTCCCCCATTTATGTTCTTTCTTCTATAATATTTTCTATTTCACATTCTTAATTTATACTAAATACAGAGTTTCCAGTATATTAGTTATAATTTGAGTATTAGATAATATGCAGATATATATTATATATAATAGCCAAAGTTTACAATTACTGTTGATAAGTTTGATCCCTTTGTCGTAATTGTGTTTCTTTCTGTGTTGGTCAAATGTTTGTGCTTGGTTCCATTAGTCGCCGAAAGAGGTCCTCAATCACTACTAAAACGATGCATTCATTCATACTTTAGCAAAGTCAGAGGCCATTGATGACGTTCTGCTGTTCTCACCCTGGTTTCACAGGGTTATACGGCCCCCAGAGCAGGTAGCATTTGTGATGTTCCACAGTCCACTGCGAGGAAGTGGGCAAAATTATATTCTGAAGAGGGACAGGTTGCTGCAAGGAAGAGCACTGGTCGCTCGCGTGTATCTGCCGAGAATGTAGACAGGTCTCTCATGGCAGACGTCAATAGAGATCCGTTTCTGATGGCCGCTGAATACAAGGCTTTATCTTTATTCCAGGGTAGTGCACAGACGGTTAGCAATGCTATAGAGATGCTGGAATTTGGCGTAGACATGCAGCAGCAAAGGAAGTGCTAACTGAAGCCCATAAAATTGATAGGTTGGCATTTACTGTACAGTACGAGAACTTCGATTGGAGCAAAGTAGTTTTCTCCAACGAAGCAACCTTCTACTGCAGATGTCAATTCGACTGTGTTTGTTTACAGGCCTAGTTGTACTTGATATAATATGCATTATTTGGCCACTTGCGCAAGGAGCGTTCATTTTTTTTTTTTTTTTTATAGTAGAGGAAAATCTTTCAAAGACATTACTCTGTGTGTGAGTGGATTTTCACCAACTAAAAACCCCTACTTCCCGTCATATTACATCTCTTGGAACTGCTGGAGGCATTACTTCAAGAGACAATGATACCATGGTGTTCATTTTTCCTATTTAATTATTTCAGTTTGAATAATTTCTATTTTTGATTTGACATCATTATTTTGCCATACTCATGTCTCTCCTGCAGAATTTCCTTGATAAATGTTGCAATAGCCGCAAGAAGTGGTTGAAGGAGCGTTACTGCTTGGGCATGGATATCTCGGGAAGGTGCAGGCTGGAACGTGATCAATGAAAGCTGAATAAGGAAACCTATTCTGAAGTTCTAGAACATGTTCTACTTCCATCTGCCCAAGAGTGTTATCCTGAAGGATAATTATTTGGTACACAAGTTGTCCAAAGTTCAAAAGTGGTTTTCGGAGCACACGGATATCTTAGAGCAAATACAGTGTCCTATGTCAGCAGATCTCAACCTAATTGAACATGTTTAGATGAAAGTAAAGCAGAGGCATTCTAGAGGTTCCAGATTGAATAATGCTACACAACTCTGTGCCATGACAGACACTTGGGATTCACTAGCAGAAGACATTACTTATTTTCAAACGCTAGTGGATTCCATGCCCCGAAAATTGAGGGCAGTGATAGTAAATAATGGGGGGCCACACAATTTTTTTCTCTTGTTTTATTAGCCTTTTATTACATTTAAAAGCAACTGGAGATTGGATTGCAGTGTTTTTCTTTGCTTTCAAGTGTGCGAAAGCAGCAAATAACATTTTTCACATTTCATAGAGTGAATGATTTATATAACTTAATCTACATCGGTTATAAAGAGTACTAATATGAACTAAAAAACAAAATAATAAATAAAAAAAAAAAAAAAAAAAAAAGCAGCTCACTGGGACTCGAACCTACGCTAGGTAGCACAATGAGTTTCAAACGGAGCATGTTAGGCCCCAGCCATTTTCACTCTGAGTATTTTATTCCCTGATTATATAGAACTGTAGCGGTCAGTTCAACCATCAAGGTTTGGTTTATTTTTTGATGTCTTTGTGCATGTTAGATAAAAAAAATTATGTTGGTTGTTCCCTGGTTGCTGTTTTATGTTATAAAGCAATAAACTACGTCTTAACTCTCTGTATGTATTTTGTAGCTTAGCGCAAGAGCACGTGTAAATCCAGCTTCTGTTACTTTGTGTGCTTCCGTGAGGCTGAAGCAATACTTTGAAAGGTTACAGCACTCAATAATTTTTTCCATGGCTGTACCATAATAGTTGTAGTTCTATTCGATCATATGCTTGCTCTGAATCAATAAATGCCATATATTTTTCCTTTTTTATTTTTTAGGTATTTGTCTATTAGTGTTTTTATAAAAAAAAAAACATTATCAACATTTCTCCTTCCTTTCCTAAAGCCTATTTGAAATACTGAGAGGATGCTGTACTCTTCTACCCAACTTGCAATCTGTCTGCCTGAATTCCTGTATAAACTTTCCCATATTTGACCGCCCCAATAATTATTTGGTTTGTCCATATCCCCATTACCTTTATATATGGGCTGTATAATAGCTTTTCTCCAGCTTTCTGATGCATTGTTCTCATTATATTAAATAAATATGTTAGTATATTAACTTGATTCAGATTTTTACCCCATTCCTTTATAAATCCCATAGATATACCATCTATTCCTGGTGTTTTTCTTTTAATTTTTTTTATCTGATTTATTACTTTATCCTCGGTTATAGCTCTATCCAAAATCTCAATGTAGCTGTTTTCTATTTTTGGAATTACCTTTGCATTCTTAAAACTTTCATATGCATACAGAGTTGAAGAATGACATAGCCATTCTTCTTGATTATATCACACTTGAGTGTGCATTTTTTATATAATGCTTATTTTCAGCAATAATGTTAATTATCTTGTTAGTATTTTTATTCTCCACAGATATTTTTTATTTCCTAGTAACTCATTACAATAATATTTACTTTTTAGATATTCTTCTTTAGATTGGATATCTCCTATTTCCCTTCATTTTACTAAATTTACATTTACAATGGTTTTGTTCATTTTATAGTCATCGAATCAATCTTCATTCCCATTATTTCCCTTATTACTTTCTCTATATGCACTAGCACTATGTACATAGTGTATAGAGAAGGTATTGCACTCCACCCAAAAATTTGATACCGAGATTTCACCGGAAATATATGTTTTAGGGTCCCCAATATAAACAAAAAAGCATTTTCACAAAAAGGTCCGTGTGTGTGTGTGTATGTGTGTCTGTGAACACGATGACTCAAAAACGAAAAGGCAGTAAAATACCAAACTTGGTATTTAAGTTTAGTATCTTCCGGGGATGCGACACAAAGATTTTGAGAAAAATCCCCCACCCCCAACTACCCTTTACATGGAACTTTTTTCGAAAAATTTTATTTTCTCAAAAATGGCTCTAACGATTTTGATTAAAATTTTGTATATTAAAGGTATTTACCTGACAAATAAAATGTATATCTTGAATTTTCTGGGAATAGCCTCTGAAGAGTAGTTTATTCTGGATGAATTTTACTGAATTTTGAACAACTGCTAAACCGTAAGAGATGGACAAAAACTTACTACACAAAAAATGTAGAGCACATTAAAACACACAATTTATGTTATATACATTTTTTTTGTGGAGTTTGTTGTTTTTGAGACATTCCTTATTTTTGGTTTCTGTTATGAAAAATGTATACTTTTCTCATACAGGAACTTGTCAACTCCTATCCATATAAACAAAGGAGCTTCATTGACATAGCAACCAGCTTTTGACTATCACTTTAACCTATGGTTCTCCCTTATTTCGCTTCTACTTACAAGGAAGCGAGTAATAAGACTATTTCTGCTAATGTTTTCTGATTAGCATAAATTAAATAGAAGTATAAGCTTTTTAAGAATAATTTGTTGCAGGGATATAGAGAAAGTCATGTGAATGGTACACATCAGATTTTTTTTAACTTTAATTTCTTCTCCCACCTAACACATAATAAAATTAAAAATATTAATTGCATTTTCAATTAAGTTATTTAATATCCCATATTGGCATATTTTTTCCCATCTCAGAATCAAGAAGATATTCAAAATTTGCCTTACATGCTTCCATGTATTAGAATGTAACATATTCTGTTTTACCTGTGTTATTTTCTCCTTTTTGATCAGTTGTTACATTTTGTGACTTAATTTTTATGTTGGCTATTAGTGGAAAATGCCCACCACTAGTACTTATATTTCATATTGTTTACCATATAGCTAATATTACTCTGGCTATTTTTATTTATAAATGTAAATTCTCTATGTTCATCCTCCCCATATTTCCTATTAAGCATCTCCAGAGTGTATAATTCACAACCCATATTTGCTATTAAGCATCTCCAGAGTGTATAATTCACAAAAATCAACAAATTTTTCAGTATCTCTCTCTATAACCTTGTCCTTGCTATGTCTAACACTCTCATTTCATTCTGCTACATTGTTATTTTCTATTCAATTTACATCTCCTTCTCCTATTCTTACATTAAAATCTCCCATAATTATAATTTCTATATTTTGGTATTTGTCTCTTAATCTATTTATCTAAAAATAATATAATTCTGGGTTGTGGAACTGTGAGGTGGCTGGGGTATTATACACTATACCCACACTGTCATATAAGAGTTTATCTTCCATTATTATCTAAAGTACTTCCTTGTAACTGGATCATTTAATCTTTGATTGTTTTACTCAGGTTTTTTACAAAAAAAATTCTAACCCTCCTGATGGTCTCCCTTTCTTTGCAATCAACTCACACTTTCTTCCTATATAGCTAAAATGTTTTAATACAATATGCTCCTCCACTAGTTTTATTATTACACTTGTAGGTGATGTAAATATGAGCAAAGCCCAAATACTTACGTTGGGTCAATTGAAAAGATAAAGTCTAAGTTACTGGTAGGTTATGTTATGGGATTAGATAAATATAATAGGTAGAGAAGGTATTGTACGCCACCCAAAAAATTGAAGTTGCAATTTCACCGGAAATATGTTTTGAGATCCCCTGAATAATTTAAAAAAAAAAGTATTTTTGGAAAAAGGTATGTGTGCTCATGCAGCAATCTAAAAAACTAAAAGATTGTTAGATAGCAAACTTCCAAGGAAGTGATAGAAGATTTTTAAAGACAAACCCCCATCCATCATCCCCATACATCACAAATAAAATGTATATCTTGAATTTTCCGGGAATAGCTTCTGAAGACCTCTTCATTCTGGATTAATTTTGTATAACTGGTAAACTGTAAGAGATAAGATAAAAACTTACTGCTCAAAAATGTAGATTTTGTTAAAACACACAATTTATGTCTGATACATTATTTTTGTAGAGTTCACTGCATATTTCTCGTTATTGAGTTAAATTTTAAAGTTATATTTTGTTTCATCTATCTTTTATTTTACTTCTGGCCATGCAAAGCAAAGCAATTCTCAATTGTTCACATAACAATTTTTAAAGCATTTGAATATCACTTTAGCCTAGTGTATTGCCTTATTGCTCTTCTACTTGTAAGGAGCTTAAGTAATCCAACCAATTCTAGAAATGCTCATCTTGATTAGTATTATGTGGACAATAGAATACTCTTTTTTTGAATAGTTTGTTTGCAGAACAGATAGAAAAAGTCATGTCAATGAACACATCAGATTTTGACATTTTGTTTGGTGGAAAAACTCTGTTATAGAGTTAGCTACTAATTTGTTACATGTGCGAAACTGCTCCTGTTGTTAAGCCTTAGAATGAACAGGAGGTGAAAGTAGGCTATTAGGACACAGTAAGCCAGACTTTTGTCATTTGTAATTGCAGTAACCCTAAAAATAGTTATTTAAACTGTTTATTACAATAACCCTACAAACATTTGAAAGTACTGCTCAAACTTCCTGCATTTGTTCCTATGCAGTGAAAAAGTGAAAAAGATATACCATTCCCAACTTATTTCTCAATATTTATATAATAACATTATTAATTTTATTTTTCAGCTTACATAACCTCTTAATCTATTAATGAAGTTTAATTTGGGGGAAGCCCATTTTGATGTACACACACATATGCATGTACATGCTTCAGAATCTGGAAAAATAAATGAAACAATTGTACCATAGTTCACACAAAATAGACTAATTATAAATGAAGATAAAACAGTAGCAATCGGTTTTTGGCATAAAGCAAATAAAAGTACTACCTTTCCAGATTTTCATCTAAATGGCACTAAAATCACATACAAAACAGACACAAAATCTTTAGGCTTGAGGGTGGATCAAAACTTTGGACTGGGCTGTACACATTGAAGATCTAATCAAAAAATTAAGTAAGCAATGTTACGCGATTAAAACATTAAAAAGTACAACAGACATTAACACAGAGTTGCGTATTTTGCATACTTCCATACACTTTTAAATTATGGTATAATTTTTTGGGGGAAATGCAAAGATGTCTGTAAAAGTTTTCCAAATGCAAAAAAGAGTAATACGAATCATTGTTAATCAACCTTCAGATGTGAGCTGTAGACCATATTTTAAAGATCTTAAAATTATGACACTTCCGTGTATGTATATATATATAATGTTCTTTTGCATGTTAAAGCAAGTATAAATAACTTTAAGACTTACCAAATGGTTCATAATCATGACACAAGAGGAAGCATACATCTGTCAACAATTAGCCATAATACCACTCTGTTCAAACATTCCTTCACCTACAATGGTATACAGTTATACAACAAGTTGCCACTTCATATTAAACAGGTAGAAAAATCAAAGTCTTTCAAAACTAAATTACACAAGTTCTTAAGTGGAGAAATGTTTTTATTCTATACAAGAGTTTCTAAACAGTTAATTTTCTCTTCTTCAATATAGTATACTGTTTGTATTTTCTTTTCTTTTGTATATGTTTGTCCTCTGAAATTACTATGAATTTATGTATTGTAATTATTAACATTCGTATACATTATTTTGTTAATGTTACTCTGTAATTTTTATGCCTGATGTGTCCAATATCTTGTACGAGATACAAAGGATGAATAAACTGAATATGAATATGAATACACATAGGGGCTATGTAGCCCTGGCTATGGTGGTGACATCATTCAGCCATGTAGAGCAGCCAACATATGATTTATAAATACTGTGGGCAGTGGCACTTCCCTAGGCCTGAATGCAATAGCCCAATGATGAGGACCCTAAGCTGCAACTTGGAATGATGACAGAGTAGCCAAGGGATCTGTGAACCTCAAACACCCTACGAACAAGGATTAGCCACATAATCTTTTATTATGCTATACAAAGAATTTTCTGTGATTTTCTCAATTCTACTATGCCATAAATGACTAAGCAATGTGAGTAATAAGGAAAAGAAGTTTAACACTGCCACATCTAGAAGATTTGGTTCTAATCTAGAAAATTTGAATCCCTCTTTTATTTTTTTTATAGTGTTTAATGCCCGCTTTTACTGCTCTGGCACCGCAGGCGAATCCCTCCTTTAGATTGGCAACAAATTGCTACATGTACATCACTAGCAAAATATTCTGTTTTCATTGCATGGCATTGTCATTTCTACTACAAAAGCAAACCTGCTACTTGGGGGTCTCCCAATGGAAGTGGTCATCAAAATTAAAAACATCACCAATAAGTCACCAGTGGAGCAGAAGCAAGCATGTACTGACCCTGATAAGGCAATTATTGAGACCCTATAAACTAGCTGTTCCTCCTTTACCTACACCCTGACCTAAGAGTCTACCTACCAACTTACACACATCCCAATCATTTCTGTGGTTAAGCCCTAGCAAGGGTAGGCACACAGTGACTATCTGGGTTCACTGCTAGTCTACCAGAAACTGGTGAGAGTGGATGGGTAGGTAAGCTAACTGCTTTAAAACTGTCCACATCTACATTGATATATATTTTCTTTGTAGTGTTTAACACCTGCTGTTAAGGCAGGTGACACTGATGATATATGAAGATGCAGCCCCGGTGGAATGAGGTGGTGGGGGAAACCGGAGAACCCGGAGAAAACCTGCCCCTGCGCCGCTTTGTCCACCACAAATCTCACATGCGGTCCCTTGGGATCGAACCCAGGCCGTCTAGGTGAGAGGCGAGTGGTCCCTACGCCCTGTCGTCGCTCTGCAGCTTGCGTTCACTCCTCTACTTCTAAAAACATCCCCCGGCTACGTTGTGCGGCTTAGATTCTTATCACGTAAGTATGGCGATATTTGTTAGCCATCTAGTGTTGTGAATAACAACAGAGATAGCTAGGTGCAATGAACACCGATAATTTATTTCGTCTCACAATTGTAGGTATCGAAGAATGTCCTCTGCTTTGGGTTATTTTATTTATTTATTTACATAGAATGTCCCAATGAGCATATTGCTCTAGGTAGGGACTGCCCTTTAGTGAGGCGGTAAGCAAAATACAAAGAATAAATCACATTAACACATATAAAAAAGAATATATAAGTATACATTTTATATATACAATTTTTTATTGTAATTTGTGTGGGTGTGTGATTAAACTTAATGCAATATTTCATATATTATGCTACCATTAACTGTGTACACTGTGTGTAACAATGTGTAAAACTATATAGCTAAACCTGAAAAAAAGTATTCAGCTTAAGGGTTGTAATACAAATATTACAGCTGCAATAACCTCGATTCTATTAGCATTTTTAACATTTCTTTATGGCATACTTTTTGTAAGCTGCGAGGATAATCTAAGCGTGGTTATCCAACAGAATACTGGATTGTCCTATTAATATGTAAAACTGTATTAAATGATTCAATTTAAATCTGAACATTAATAAGAAATACCTTCTTCAATTCCAAATCAACTGTCTTTGCCATGGTGAGGTAAATTTTGAAGTATGCGTATTTTACAAACACAGCTTGCGTTTACACGAGAAAGAAAAACGAGAAACGTAATGAAAGTTACTGAAAAAGTAACTGTTTCTTGTCTTACACTAAAATATGTTTTTATTTAACACCCATTTCACCCGACTAGTAAAACAAATTTTCTTTTCCAGCATAGCTGACAACATTAAAATTTCAATTTCAGTTTGCCTTTTCAAATGGTGGACACTTTTTAAAATAGCAGATACGCGTAAAAAATGGATTAAACTTTAGAATATTAAAATTTGAAATGCTTAATGAAAGACATTTAAAACGGTATGTGTAAAACACGACATTATCCAATGAAAACAAAAATGAATTAAACGTCGCCAACGAAGTTTGGTAATACTGTATGCTATAGGTCGCGCAGCATGTAATGTCACTTGTTTTGAAAATCGAGGCTAAGGTTTGAAAGCCTTCAATTGCCTTAAATCAAATGGTTGATGTTAATTTTTTTTATCTTCATAGTGAAAATTTTCAGCAATAAAACACGTGATTGCTTAAACTAAATCTTTTACTGTGCTACTCAAGTAATGTATCAGCTATATTATGTTTAGAAAGTGACTAAGAAATGAGTAAAAGAAAGGCTCCTGATAGCGCAAACAATCCAAATTATGACTTCTGCGATTTTTTGACAGGTGAATTTATTTATCATTGACATTTTAAAACTATTCAGAAGATCTTTAAGCCTAACATTTTATGAATTCTCCAAACATACTATTTTAAATCTCTAGAAATGTTACTCTCCCACACGGTTATCTTTCTTTTTTTTCTTGTCTATGGCGTTAAATTAGTGTGAGAATTTTGAAGTGTTAGCTGATGAAATAAGGGATTTTCACCCATGTTTGCCGCGCGTTTCGCCCCTTTCGGCAAATTTTAAGCGTAGTAGCTGAACGTTAGGACCCTAAGCCGTAAAGCATAGCCGAAGAATGTTTTTTTGGAGGGGAGTGGAGCAAAGTGTGGCCGAGATCTGCACAACTAAATCCCAATCATTCTTGGCATGAAGCGTGGTAAGCATGTGAGAAACTGTGATGTTTATAGCTCTCCTATCTGTACTTTGATCCAAAAGGGTGAAAGTTGTGTATTAAGTACGTGGGTTATATTTACATACTAACTATGCGTTCTATGGATCCTATTTTGAGATTAGACTCGATAGTCCAACTCTAAGATGTAGCTCAAGTCAGAAATTACACTTATTGATTATACTCTTGATAGTTATTAATATATTTATTTACCAAGATTGACTTTGATAATGCTTTCTTAGAATACTCATGCTGTTTTCAGGTAGTACCTAGTTCATTCTATTCTAGAAAGAAGAATAAACATCATGAACAATCAATATATGCAAAATAGCTTGTTTTTCAGAATTGCAGTTACTTACTTAGTGAATCAAATGTCAGATTAGATTAGATGGCATTCTGTAGGTTTGTTTAGGCCAGGAACATAGAACATATAATTTGCCAAGGAATATACATATGTTTATATACTACGAAAAAACGAACAAAAAAATGTATAAAGCTCTAGTGCTAAAAGCACGGGTTACAAAAGCAGAAGAATATATATAATCACACCATTTGCTTTTGAGGCCTGTACACCACTGCACTATACTTAAGTGCTCTATAAAAGCATATGTACTCCCCTTTTTTTCTTGGCATGCACATAAAAACAAAGAGTATCAAAATTAGTGTTAAAATGTATAAATAAATATAATTATTATATGTAATACTGATGTAATGTCAGATGATAGTTTTCTAATTATCGACATAATATTTACTATTAGTGATTATATAAAACTAAAATATGATTATTATATTATGTACGCCTCATAAATGTCAACAAATTACAATACGTATTTACAAATATGTGATAGAATTTACAATGCAAAAATTTACAATTATGTACTAGAGTGTAAAATATCAAAGCAAAAGGCTTTACAGACCTTGTGCCATTGTTAAATACTAAAAAATTAATTTGACACATTTGTGCAAGTCAAAGTATATATCAGTTTAATTTGAATATAAAAAACTCACACATGCACCCCACCCCCATCCACCCACACAGCAATACATTATAATGCTTAGAAATACAATGATTATTATTATTCAGCTACAAAGTAAAATGATTTATTGCAAAGGTACTCCTTAAGAGAAGCCTTAAAAGCTCTGAAATTCCCAACGTTTTCTTTGAGATTACTGGGGAGAGCATTAAACATCTTGATTGTTTCATAATATACACCTTTCTGAAGAAAACGAAGATTGGCTTTGGGACGATGAATATATCCCTTTTGTCTAGTATTAATGTTATGAAGTTCCATGTTTGTTATAAAACTATGTCATTAATGTTACAGAGCTAGCAAACTACGAACGAAATGTGAATAGAAATATTTACAAATATAATGCTTACCGGAAAGCTGCAAGTGCATTAGCTGCACATCCCACACGCATTCAATCAGGAGATGAAGCTCGTAAACTAAGTGGTGTTGGGGAAAAGATTGCAAAGAAAATAGATGAATTCTTGCAGACAGGAAAACTACAAAAACTAGAAAAGGTACAGCTGCTTATATATGGTAGTGTTACACAATCAGTACTAGATATGAGGTTCTTAATTTTATTTGTGCATGCATGGTTGCTTTTGTTTTTGAAGATTTTTTTATTTTGTAATAAGTTATTCATCTACCAAATATGTTTTTTTAACTTTGTATTTAGCTATCACCAGTGTAAATACTTGGTGACATATTTTGCTATTTTATTTTTGGATCTTTTTTTTGACATAATAGGGGATTTTTCATATTGCTTATTGTTTCAGGCTGTAGTAGCAGACAATGATTTTAACATATTTTCTTGTAATTTTCAGATTAGAGAGGATGATACTGGTACAGCAATTAATCTCCTGACTCGTGTCTCAGGAATAGGACCAGCTAAAGCTAAGGAGCTTGCTGATGCTGGAGTGAAAAGCATTGAGGATCTTCACAAACATAAAAACAAGTTGAATCATCATCAGCTTATTGGCCTAAAGTATGCAATGTCTTCATCCATACTGTAACAAAGTACATAATGCATCAGTTAATCTTTCCTTCACTTTTTATTTAGAGTAATAAAATCATTTGTTTGAGAAAAGTACTGCTTCCTCAGATTCTTTTTCTGAGAAAGCAAAGAAATGTGTTCTATCTTTGAAAGATGGGGTAGATTTGAAAGGATAGATGGTGCTCTGCTGTGTAGGTTGTAGTGGTCTCAGGGCTGCTACATGGTTGCTGTGCTGTGGTATTTTAAACCTTTTTTTACTGTTTCAATTTGCCGCTGTATAAGAAGTTGGTAACTCTTGCTGTTGGCGAAACTGTAATTAGCTAGTTGTGCCTGACTTAATTGTTGGAGCAGTTAAGGTTATTATCGGCAGCGAATTACTTATTATGCACAGCTTAGCCACGTTTTTTTTTTTTATTATTTCAGCTAGCTTCAGTCGGTGAGTACAAGAATGTTAACCTCCATGCTTGGATGGTAGGATGTGATAATGAATAAAGTTGATTTAAAAGATATCTTGATACATATGAACTTTTATTTGTTAACTTTTCGAAACGATGTGATGCATTAAGGCACTCTATTAGAACAGAATCCTCTTTTTTAGAAATGCATTATAATGTGTACTTACAATCAATCTCTTCTTGATAAATAATACAATGCTAGACTTCACACTGAAACACTGCATAAGAGGTCTCGATTGGTGAGATGATCTCTTTGCATCCTTATCTCTGGCATCTATCTCATTGACTGCGTCCCGGAAGTTTACACATATATACAATAGTTGAAGATCAATGTTTTATACATTGTAATCTGTCTGTCTCCATGAGAACGGCAGATTTCCTTATTTACATTTTGTGAAATACAAATTTATAATACATTTTTATACATTCCTAATAATTTGAAATCAATGCATTTGTGTAATTTACAAGGAAATGCCCTTATAAATAGCTAACATTTCTTTAATACATATTTGTTTAACTTTTGTTCCTATGCTTTGTTACCGGTATAAACAATTTATGGCATCCGGTATCTCATTCATTTTTGTGATTCTCCTTCTTCTCTCATATTACTGTTTTTAATTATGTTTTATAATAAATATGCTTCTCTAAATACCATTTCTTATCTATACATTGTACAGTATAATGTGTTGTATTTGTTACATAGCTTTGGCTATGTTATATTTGCAAAAGCATGCCATTTAAGGCTATATTCGTGCATATCATGAGGCGATGACGTCATGCTGCAATTTTAATACATATAATTCTTTGGCTTACATTGTGAAACAATATGTTTTAATTTTTTTATACCATTATTTTAGGGCAGTATTGTTCCATTTTCTGTTGACTTGATTTACTTAGCATTAAATCCTGCGTCAAAGAAATGGCAATTTTGGGATTAAAAAGCTTCAAACTATTTAATTCAGTATTAAATAAGATATTGTTCTTCCTGTTTTAGAATGAAAAATCTGTTTTTCTGATAGACAACACTGTATTGTGTGCCTTGTTTAGTATTTTATATTTGGATGTATCAGTTTTCACAATTTATTACATGATGTGCATACTTGCTAAAAGGGCACTGCATAGGTTAAATTACTGGCCATGTTGACCATGATTGCATGATCAATGATTGTAGTTCCAGATGTTTTGACAAATTCTGTGACAGTCATTTCCATTGGTGGCTTGATTCACTGTAAATAGAAGAATATGGTAGGCCTCACACATACATACATTTCCCCTCCTCCAGGCTTACATGACATGGCATCCAGATGTCTACTGCTGCTTTGCAGGCATGCATTGATACTGTGCTTTCCCATTTTACATTGTAATAAATGTTTAATTCAACTTTTATCCTTATGGTAGCCAAAATAAAATGCATAAATAAAAAAATCTGATGTGTTCCATTCACATAACTTTCTCTAGCTGTTTCAGAAACAAATTTTTCTTGCAAAAGATTCTTCTTTTATCTACTTTATGGTAATCTAGATAAACATTGGCAGAACAGGTCTTATTACTTGCTTCCTTATAAATAGAAGGAAAATAAGGAAATACATTAGGCTAAAGGGATAGTCAAACTTTTAAAAGCTGGTCACTATGTGAAACAATTGAAGTTTGGTTCGCTTTGTATGGCTGCATTTGGGAAAAGGTAAATAGTTTAAAATTAGAACTGAATAACAATGAATATCTCAGAAACAGTCCACTCTACAAGAAAAACATATATGACATAAATTATGTATTTTAAAGAGATCTACATTTTTTGTGTAATAAGTTTTAGTCTATCTGTTACAGTTTAACTGTTATGTAAAGTTCTGCAAAACTCTACTAGAATAAAGAGCTCTTCAGAGGTTATTCCCAGGAAATTCAAAATATATCTTTTATTTGTGATATAACTATCTTTAATATACAGTGTTTTAATCAAAATTGTTAGAGCCATTTTTGAGAAAGTAAACATTTTCCAAAAATGTTTCATTTAAAGGGTAGTTGAGGAAGGTGGGAATTTTCTTGAAAATCTTTTTGTCACATCCTGGAAGATACCATGTTTGGTATTTAATTGACTTTTTGTTTTTGAGCTATGCTGTCCACAGACATACACCGTGACCTTTTTCTTAAAATGTTTTTTTCAGACTTAGGAGTCCTCTGGTGAAATCTTGGTATCAAACTTTTAGGTGGAATACAAGACCTTCACTATCCAATATGTTCATTGTACACACAGGATAGAGAAAGTAAAAATCTGATGTGTTCCATTCACATGACTTTCTCTATATCTCTGTAACAAATTATTGTTAGTAAGCTTATCTTTTATTTATTTCATGCTAATTGAGAAAAATTAGCAGAAATAGTCTTATTACTTGCTACCTTATAAGTAGAAGCGAAATAAGAGACTACCACAGGTTAAAATGATAGTCAAAAGCTGGTTGCTATGTCAATGAAGTTCCTTTGTTTATATGGATAGGAGTTGACAAGTTCCTGTATGAGAAAAGTACAAGTTTTTCATAGCAGAAACCAAAAATAAGGAATGTCTCAAAAACGACGAACTTACGAAAAAAATGTATATAACATAAATTGTGTGTTTTAACGTGCTCTACATTTTTTGTGTAGTAAGTTTGTGTCCATCTCTTACGGTTTAGCAGTTATTCAAAATTCAGTAAAATTCATCCAGAATAAACTACTCTTCAGAGGCTATTCCCATAAAATTCAAGATATACATTTTATTTGTCTGGTAAATATCTTTAATATATGAAATTTTAATCAAAATCGTTAGCCATTTTTGAGAAAATCAAAATTTTCTAAAATCGTTCCATGTAAAGGGTAGTTGGGGGTGGGGGGATTTTTCTCAAAATCTTCGTGTCGCATCCCTGGAAGATACTAAACTTAAATACCAAGTTTGGTATTTTACCGACTTTTCGTTTTTGAGTTATCGTGTTCACAGACATACGGACACACACACACACACACACACAGACACACACACACAGACCTTTTTCTGAAAATACTTTTTTTTTGATACAGGGGACCCTAAAACATATATTGCTGGTGAAATCTCGGTATCAATTTTTTTGGTGGAGTGCAATACATTCTCTATACACTATGTACATAGTGCCTATAAAGAAAGTAAAAAAAAAAATCTGATGTGAACCATTCACATGACTTTCTCTATATCTCTGCAACCAATAATTCATAGAAAGCTTATACTTCTGTTTACTTTATGCTTATCAGAAAAAATTAGCAGAAACAGTCTTACTACTCGCTTCCTTGTAAGTAGGGGTGAAATAAGGGAGTACTATAGGTTAAAGTGATAGTCAAAAGCTGGTTGCTATGTCAATGAAGTTCCTTTGTTTATATGGATAGGAGTTGACAAGTTCCTGTATGAGAAAAGTAAACGTTTTTCATAGCAGAAACCAAAAGTAAGGAATGTCACAAAAACGACGAACTCCACGAAAAAAATGTATATAACATAAATTGTGTGTTTTAATGTGCTCTACATTTTTTGTGTAGTAAGTTTTTGTCCATCTCTTAAGGTTTAGCAGTTATTCAAAATTTAGTAAAATTCCTCCAGAATAAACTACTCTTCAGAGGCTATTCCCAGAAAATTCAAGATATACATTTTATTTGTCAGGTAAATATGTTTAATATCTGAAATTTTAATCAAAATCGTTAGAGCCATTTTTGAGAAAATCAAAATTTTAAAAAAAGTTCCATGTAAAGGGTAGTTGGGGGGGATTTTTCTCAAAATCTTCGTGTCGCATCCCTGGAAGATAACTAAACTTAAATACCAAGTTTGGTATTGTAACGACTTTTCGTTTTTGAGTTATCGTGTTCACATGCACACGGATACATGGACACACACACACCTTTTTGTGAAAATGCTTGTTTTTTATATTGACGACCCTAAAACATATATTTCCGGTGAAATCTTGGTATCAAAATTTTTGGTGGAGTGCAATACTTTCTCTATACACTATGTACATAGTGCGTATGGAGAAAGTAAAAAAGTGGTGTTCAGGCATCAAAGAAAGCCCAAGTTCAAAGGTTCTCAGAAAATGTCTTTAATGAAAGTAATAGTGTTTGTCAACCCAAAAAAATTCAAAATAATGGTACCAAAAGATTCTGATGTGTTACACTCACATGACTTTCTCTAGCTACTCTACAAGCAAACTTCTTATAAAATATAATTCTTCTTTTAACAGAATGCTAATCTAGATAAACATTAGCAGAATTGTATTATTTACTTCCTTATAAGTAGAATGGAACTAAGGGAATGCACTAGGCTAAAGTGATGGTCAAATGTTTTAAAAGCTGTCATTATGTGATAGTCATTGCA
This sequence comes from Hymenopus coronatus, assembly GCA_030762935.1. Taxonomy (NCBI): domain Eukaryota; kingdom Metazoa; phylum Arthropoda; class Insecta; order Mantodea; family Hymenopodidae; genus Hymenopus; species Hymenopus coronatus. The sequence goes on from CM060881.1 coordinate 68,165,054, forward strand.
AATTGCTTCTTTGCTTGGTCAGGAGTAGAACAAAAGAAAAACGGACACTTCCATCTGAGAAAAAATTCTTCACAATTGAAACTAATAACAAGGAATACCCCAAAAATAGTAAGCTCCACAAAAAAAATGTATATGACGTAACTTGTGTATTTTAACATCTATATTTTTGGTGTGGTTAGTGTTTACCTCTTACAGTTTATTAGCTATGCCAAATTAATCAAAATTCATCCAGAATAAACAGGTCTTTTGAAGCTCTTCCCAGAAAATTCAAGATATACATTTTATTTGTGACAGAAATGGCTTTAATGTGTGGTATTTTAATCAAAATCATTAGAGCCATTTTTAAGAAAAACAAAATTTTCGAAAATTTTCCCATGTAGAGGGTAGTTAGGGGTTGGGGGCATTTTCTTGAAATTCTTGGTGTCGCATCCATGGAAGATATCAAACTTAAATACCAAGTTTGGTATTTTGAGCTATACTGTCCACATACACACACACACACACCACACCCACGCACGTACGCCACCCCCATCCCCAGACCCAGACCCATGGATTAAGGGGGTCCTAAAACATATATTTCCAGTGAAATTTTGACATCAAATTTTTGGGTGGAATATATTATTTCTCTATCCCTATGTACATTGTGCATATGGGGCTAGAGAAAGTAAAAAAGACTTCTGAATCAGTAAAGAGGACTATTCTTCATTATAGTCCTGTTTTAATTTTATAAAGATTGTAAAAATGATTTATAGCTCTATAATATGTGCACATCGAGTCTCATAAGCTTTCAATTGACTCCACCCATATCACAAACGAAAGCGTATAATTGTAGCCCTGTAAATTCTATTCTACTGTTATAGTTTGATGGAGCTGGTAATATTGTAGGTATGGCTTATTCGATTTCTCCACAAGACTGCAGATTACAAACACTTACAAATTAGTATATGGGCCATGAATGATGTCTGCTATAGCAATATGTAAGGCATCATTACCACCTATCTTCTTGACACCTTTCTGTAATCTAGTGGGTGTTTCTGGGGCATTTAAGGAAGAAGCTTTAAATAGAAAAAATTGAGACGAGGTACAACACTAGCTCTTAGCTTTTGTTTAAGTGACAGTTTCAAATCATGTTCATAGTCTGTTTTATTAAAATGTTCTGAACATACATGCATATTTTCAACACAAATGGGAACAACTCTCCTGCAAACTTATATACTTCTTTCACTATTGTTCTTATTTCAGAAATCTATATTTCTCATATGTGCACAATCTTAGGGAGTAATTTTACATATGTAAATAAGCTGTAACTCATAAGAGAATTATTAAAAATCTGTTCAACTTAAAAAGAATAGTACACTGTGAAACACATTTCTTACACAACAACATACTCACCCTGGCTGCTTAATAAATAACTTCACTTCTTAAATTCAAATACTATTTTATATGAACATCCATTGAAATCTTCATTTTCAAGTTGCCACAACAACAAAAAGGGTTAATTATTATATACAGGAATCTAAATGTACAATCTAATTTAAGCATCCACTTAAGCATTCAGGAAGCAGGTTAATAGATTTTTAATTAACTAATGTTTTTATAATGTGTAAGAGTTTTATGAGTTCTGTAGTCATAAATAATGAATACCTATGTAAATAAGATCATTATTTTGTATAAATCTCTCTGTTTTTATATAATCGCATGCATTTGTTAGTTTATTTAATCTAAATATAATAATTATGCGTAGAATATTATAAGTGACGAAGCCATGAAGTTGTAACTAGTTTCTAATGGTGAATAATACACGCAAGCATATTCTCTCTCTCTCTCTCTCTCTCTCTCTCTCTCTCTCTCTCTCTCTCTCTCTCTCTCCCCTCCCCTCCCCTCCCTCATTCACACAAAATAAAATTCCTAATTGCTTATTATTCCTTTCATGGTTATTGCATCCTCCAATAGCACGATATAACATTCTTGATGGTAAAAACTATAAACTAAATAATAGCAAATTCACTTTGACACCATAAAGGTCACTAACTGTTTCAATAATACACCTGTTTCCACTTCAGCATATGGCATTCTGTGTAGCTAGGTGCCGCATCGTGTCACACCTCTTTTGCCACCGTGCATCCAACCCTATCACATTCTTCTAATTACCTGAATTGAGTGTTCAAAACAGAAATAAGTCAATAACTGAAAATAGTTCCTGGCAATGCTGTTATAATGGTTTATATCCTTAACTGTAAGCTTTTCAATGACTATTATCCTACCATAGAATGCCTGTTCAATTTACTCCCTATCTTACTAGATCAACAATCTCTAGCACCTAAGTATTCAGAATATGTTTTAGCCATCTTTGGTAATGAGGTTTCAAAACTAGAAATAGTTAACTAATTTAAACAGGAAATAATTAAACAAAGAAAGACATTTTTAATATAGTAATTTTTTGCAGATATTTTGAAGACTTTGAGAAGAAAATCCCTAGGGAAGAAATAAGAGAAATAGAGGAAATAGTAAAAAAGGAAATACATAGTCTTAAAATAAGAACTGAAGAACATAGTCTTGATCCTGAGTATCTAGTAACATTTTGTGGCAGTTACAGGTACTAATGACTTCTCTTATAAGTAGTAAGTACTGAGATGGGGTGGGGGATTTAAATTCTTTAATTCTGCATTCTCTACTTGCAGACTTATCCATCTATTGACACTGTAATTTTGCAGATTCTTTTTAAAATTTATTGTGCAAAACTTTAGTGCTATAAATTCAGTTTAGCCATTTAGATACTTTAAATGATAACTAACAAGTTTTCATGTTTTTTTTAGAATCATCAACACATAGAAAAGTAATTCTAGGTAGTACAAGTAATAAACATTACCATGCTCTTCTAGGAGTGTTATTTTTACTTTCTCTATTCAAACTATGTACATAGTGTATAGAGAAGGTATTGTATTGCACCCAAAAATTTGATACCGAGATTTCACCAGAAATATGTTTTGAGCCCCTCTGAATCCAAAAAAAGCATTTTTAGAAAAATGTCTGTGTGTGTGTGTGTCTGTGGGCAGCATAGCTCAAAAACGAAAAGACTGTTAAGGCCCAAACTTGGTATTTAAGTTTGGTATCTTCCAAGGATGCGACACAAAGATTTTCAAGAAAATCCCCCTAAAATTTTGATTTTCTTAAAAATGGTTCTTAACGATTTTGATTAAAATTTCTTATACTTAAGATATTTACTTGCCAAATAAAATGTATATCTTGAGTTTTCTGGGAATAGCCTCTGAGGACTACTTTATTCTAGCTGAAATTTACGGAACTTTGCACACCTGCTAAACCGTAAAAGATGGACAAAAACTTACTACACAAAAAATGTAGAGCATTTAAAACATACAATTTATGCAATATACATTTTTTTCGTGGAGTTGATCATTTTTCAGATATTCCTTGATTCCTTGATTTCAGCTTTGAAAAACGAATACTTTTCTCAAACAGGAATTTGTCAACTCATGTCCATACAAACAAAGGAACTTCAGTCACATAGTAACCACCTGTTGACTATCACTTTAACCTATGGTACTGCCTTATTTCGCTTCTACTTAAAAGGTGCAAGTAATAAGACTATTTCTGCTTAATTTTTTCTTGTTTAACATGAAGTAAATAAGTTTTTTAACAATATTTTTTTTGCAGAGAGGTAGAGAAAGTCATGTGAATGGAACACATCAGATTTGTTTGTTTAAATTGGGAAAATCATCTCTTGCAATGGCCCAGGACTTGCTTCATAGAGACTAATTAAATCTAAAAAAAAAAAAAATCTTATGTGTTACACTTACATGACTTTCTCTAACTGTTCTACAGACTTCTTACAAAAGATTATTCTTCTTTCTGCACCATGCTAATCGAGATAAACATTAGCAGAATGTACTTATTACATAGTTTCTTATAAGTAGAAGGAAATGCACTATGCTAAAGCAATAGTCAAATGTATTAAAAGCTATCATTATGTGATTGTCATTGAAATTTACTTCTTTGCTTGGCCAGGAGTTAAAAAAAAAAAAAAAGACACACACACATTTCCTGTCTGAGAAAAGTATAAGCATTTTAAGATAAAAACCAATAACAAGGAATATCTTGGAAATGGTCAACTCTACAACAAAACTGCATATGATATAAATTGTGTGTTTTAACGAGATCTACATTTTTTGTGTAATAATTTTTGTCTAACTCTTACGGTTTAACTGTTATGCAACATTGTGCAAAAATCAACCAGAATAAAGTGCTCTTTAGAGGCTATTCCCAGAAAATTCAAATTATACATTTTATTTGTGTTGTGAATAACTTTAATATACAGTATTTTAATCAAAATCGTTTGGACATTTTTGAGAAAAACAAAATCAAAAGTTTTTCCATGTAAAGGATAGTTTGGGGGATGGGGGAATTTTCTTGAAAATCTTCATGTCATAATTGGAACATAAACTTAAATACCAAGTTTGGTATTTAACAATCTTTTAATTTTTGCATTCTGCTGCTTACACGCACACACACACATGCATACATGCACACACAGACAGACATATATTCTAAAAATGTTTTTTTTTTGTATTCAGAGGGTCTCAAAATGTATATTTCTGGTGAAATCTCGGTATTCAATTTTTGGGTGCAATACCATACCTTTTCTAAACTATGTACATAGTATGCATAGAGAAATTAATATTATACATTATTTATTCTAATATTTGTTTTAAGATAGTGATGAAAGTGATCAATATTTAAAAAAAATTGATATTACATATGCACTTCTGTATGGTTGTCTTTGCCCATTCTTCTAGAAACTATTCTTACTAAAGATTATTTTTCTATCTACTTCTTGTAAATTAGGATGCATTTGCTGAAAGATACAGAAAAGCTACATTTCAGCTTTTGGTTGTTACTATTCTGATCACAAATAGATTTCAAGGTGTGCCCACATAACTTTGTGACACTACAGACAAATGGTCAATAAATTAAACAATAACCCAGTTTTATACTTAAAGGCAGACAAGGGGAACAAAATAGTAATCATAGATTAATTTGACTATAACCAAAGGATTGAAAAGTTACTCCAGAAACCAGAATAAAGTACTATAAACAAAAAACCCACTTCCCAAATATATTGAAACCACAATCAAAACTATAAAGAAAGCAGCATAATCCCAAACAAGTTGAAAAATAATTTAATAGTAAGGAACCCTGACTTACCCAAATTATGCTGCTTACCAAAGATCCACAAGAATGATGGTAGCATGCATCCAATCATCAACAAAATAGACGCCCCAACTTACAAATTAGCAAAATGGCTGGTAAAAGAACAGATTGATAAATGTGAAACATGAGGCTTAAAAAATTCTTTGGACTTTGTAAAGAAAATTGAACATGTGATTAAAACTGGAGAGGTGATGGTATCATTCGACATCCAATCCTTGTTCTCGAGCATCCCGGTAGAAAAGATTCCAAATTTATTAAAACAATGGCTCAAGAAAATTGACATGACAGCAGAACAAATTAAAGAATACATTATTTTGACAGATCTTTGCATAAAACAAAATAGCTTCTCATTTTCCAACAAGGTTTTTCGACTATAGTTAACTTATATATGGCCAATTTAGAAATCAAAATCACTAGAAACTTCCCACAGATCTTCAAATCCTGGCATAGATATGTGGATGATATGTATGCCATTGTTCCTAAAAAACTAATAGACGATGCAATAAAATTATTGAATTTGCAGAAAAATTTATAGTGTTCACCATGGAAGAGGAACAAGACGGATTGTTGCGCTTCTTAGATTTAAAAATCATGAGAACAGACCCAAGCTTAGAGTTTGGCATATACAGAAAAGCAACACATGTTGACAGTTACATAAAACAGAACCAGTTCAATCCAATACATCAACTTGCCATCTTTCATAATCTAGTTCATATGCTTATCAATGTCCCTTTGAATAAAACAGAATACGAAAAAGAATACACACACATTCATCAGGTGGCCAAACTGAACAATTACAATACTAACATCATAGACAGATTGATCTACAGCCACAAAAGAAATAAAAGACTACATGAAATCACCACTCTGGAAAATTGGATAAACCATCAGTGAAATTTTGCAAATTTACTTTTCACCCAAAAGTGTTCCAGAAGTTCCAAAGGGTTTTTAAAGAGTTTAATATAAAACTGACCCCTCAAAATAGATGTAATATTCAGAACTTATTGAATCATCCCTTGAAAGATACACCACCGAACACTAAAAAATCAGGAATCTATAAAATGAGCTGCCGAGACTGCAGTAAGATTTATATTGGAAAACCAAAACAAAATTTGGAAACTAGGATGAGAGAAGAAGCATTAGGTATAAGCATGTAGAACAAATCTGCAGTAGCGCATCATTTTTGGTCTGAAAATCATAACATAAAGGAAGAAATAGAGTTAATTAAATGTGTAAAGAAACCTTTGGAATTACAAATTTGGAAAAATATCTTCATCACCAAAGAAGAATTCTCTTATGAATTTTAAGGTCCCCGCCATTGGTGACATCATCCTGTTGACAAGAGTAGAGTGCGACAAAACACCAAGCTGCACACAACCACAAGTTGCATGTGGTGTAGTCATCCCCGGAACTGAAGATAGGGTTAAAGTACCCTGAAACCAGTCTTCCCAAACGAAGACAAAGTTGGAGCAAAAAGTGTAATTACATATAAATCTAATTATAGCGCTCCACTGTCTAAAATACTTCTTTTTATTTGATATTTGTGACATGTGTTTCTTAATTTCAGATTGTAAATTTATCAACTATTGATGGATTCAAGATTGTCATTAAAATAACACACATCATAAAATCTTACGTCTACCTACCATAGAATTTATAGTTATTTAAGAAGTGGTGCGCTATGTGATGTGTTTGAAACTCCATTCTTTACAGGACTGTGGAGGAGGGAAATAAAAGCAAACTGAATAGCAACTTAGCAGAAATTGTGTTGGAAAATTCAAATCAATAACAAAGAATATCTTGAAACATGATTAATGCTTAAAATAAAAGCTTTTATCTATTACAGTTACTTCAAAGTTATTGAATGAAGAGGACTTTAGAGGCTATTCTAAACAAATCAAAATACACTTTTATTTGCCATGCAAATATCTCAAAGATATGCTGTTTATAAAAATTATTAAAGCTAGAGTTGAGAAAATAAATAGTAAATGTTATTACATGTAAGGGTTAGTTTTGGATGAGGGAAATTTTCTTGAAAATCTTTATATTAAATCCTTGGATGATACTGAACTTAACATAAAGTTTGATAGTTATCATATATTTTACCTTTTTGTTATGCTGCACACATATGCACATTCCTCCCTCCTACTTTTTCTAAAAATGCTGTTTTGCAACCAAGTGATCTTAAAATTTTTTTTTGTGGTGGAATCTCTTTATCAAATTTTTGAATGAAAGACAATACTAAGAGAAAGCAAATAGTAGATATACTTTAAATCAACATATAAAACAGATTAGATAAAATGAGTGGAATTTACACTTGAATTGCTTCACTAAGTAATAAATTACCTGGACATGCTTCAAAAATGTATGTTGCCTACATCATCAACAGATTTCCACTGGCCGGCCTGTTGTTGGTATTTTTTGTGGTCTCCTCTCCTTTCTCTGGTGGTTGATAAATGAACTTGTAGAGCGGGTTGTCATCGGTGGGAATTCCAAAATTCATAAGGCTAGGTTTCTGCTTTAAAATGAAGATCTTTTCCCATATGTTTAATTCTAGCAGTCGCTGTACTGATTTTAACAAATGGAGATTATCTTTGATTCTATGGCTATTGTCCCAAGCATGTGAGGCTACTGCTGATTTCTCCATTTGGTTGTTTCTTAATTAAGCCAGATGTTCCTTCAACCTGTTTTGTATGTTTCTTCTATCTTTTATCACAGTTTTTACAATTGATACTGTAAATTTCTGATTTCTTGGATGCAAGTGTTTTGTCCAACATGTTCTTTAGAAGGTTTTTTATGATGCATTTGTTTTGTGGGGCTAAGAAGATGTTGTATTCCTTGAAGATCTTTTTAAATTTGTTGAAGGCCTGAGGGTGGAATGTGAATTTTTTGAAAATATTCTGGTTTCTATCCGCCATGAGGGTGGTTGTAGCTGCTATTTTTCTCTTTCTCTCTATTGTTTTTAGTTTTTACAGGACAAGTGTTTTGTTAAAACCATTGTTCTTGGCAGTTTTTATTATTTGGTTAAACTCTTCCATCTTCCCCATAGGGACGTTAAGTAATCTGTTTAGCAAACTGTGGATGATTGCATGTTTGTGGCTAGTTGGGTTGAAGCTATTAGATTTTATGTGGTTGTCTGTATGTGTGTTCTTCCTGAAAATTCCAAATTCCAGTTTTTTTTATAGTTTCTGATAATTTTGAGGTTCCTCACATGTTTGGGATAATAAGAATCAAAGATAATCTCCACTTATTAAAATCAGTACAGCGACCGCTAGAATTAAACGTATGGGAAAAGATCTTCATTTTAAAGCAGAAACCTAGCCTTATGAATTTTGGAATTCCTGCCGATGACAACCCGCTCTACAAGTTCATTTATCAACCACCAGAGAAAGGAGAGGAGTCCACAAAAAATACCAACAACAGGCCGGCCAGTGGAAATCTGTTGATGATGTAGGCAACATACGCCTTCGAAACATGTTAGGTAATTTATTACTTAGTGAAGTAATTCAAGTGTAAATTCGACTCATTTTATTCAATGTGTAATTATGCTTCACTGTGTACCACTTTCAGTATTTTGATTCTTTTGATCATATAAAACAGACTTCGTTAGGTACATTGGTTAATATCTTAACTTGTTCCAGCATAATAAAATGCATACTTGCGTGCTTTATTTCTTATTGGTTAAAATGTCTTGCTTTGACTTATATCTATTGAGCTAATATGAGCGCTCGCATCTCACCAAGGTGGCCCAGATTCAATCCCAAGAGAATGCATGCAGGATTTGTGGTATACAATGCAGCATCTGGGAGTTTTACTTCAGGTTCTATGGTTTCCTCTGCCATTCATTCTGTAATAATCTTAACTTTTATTCATTACATTGTCATTTCATATTATCCACTTACTCCTTTCATACCAGCCATTGAGTTGATCACCCAACCTGACTTCTCTCTGACCCAGAGCCCCTGATCCTCAACAGGCATTTGACCCCAGGAGCTGGCTCGTAAGTCCAGAGAGGTATAAATCCTATGTACAGGGAGGGTAAACATTGAAAGAAAAGGAGAAGAGTTTATATGTGAAACACCATAGAGATATAGCAATTAATAATGTACTAGAAATAAAATATGCTATACAAAAGAGATGTTCAAAATTCAGTGGATATAATAGTTTAATTAGACATAACTAAGCAAAATTCATTATTGTAAAAATGTTCCTAATTCCAAGCAAGTGCTTTTTTATGTCCCAAAGTTATCTATTTATAATTGTATTCTCTGTCCCCTAAGCACCAATTTTTCACAAATATAAGGGAAAAAAGTTCTCAAGAAAGTTTGAAATCCTTTTTGCTGAAGCATTTTTCAGAATTTTAATTATATATCATTGACTCAACATAGCAAAATAACTAGCTAATTTTAATTACAAAACACCAAAACTGACTGCAAAATATTCTAATTCAACCTTATGAAAATGATATGTATATTAATTGACTAGACTGGATAGCCCTCACTTTCTGCTTAGACGTTGCTTCAATAATTTAATAGCTCAGCTGCAAGTCTTTGCTCCATTAAAAGAATTGCAAAAATCTGCTTTCACTTTTGAAAACGTGCAGTTGAAATTGACAGCTAATCTTTGAATGAATGGCCTTCTTGAATGAATAAATATATTTCTATTTAATAACATAATACAGTGAGCTCTATAATACTATTTTACAATCTTTGTACCATACAAAAAAAATACAGCAATACTAAATATTAGTGACTCCTCCCGAGTTGATGATTAACCAAGTGGTCTGAATAGTTTCAGTCCTGTAGTTATTCAACTATCAGGCCAATTTGATGTAGAGATGAGTTCCATCTCTATTTAATTTACCCATTCTAGATCCTGATTTTTATTTTCTTCAACCATTTTCTTTTAACCTTGCCCAGATAATCCCCAAAATATAAGAATATGACCTTCTTGTTAGATGCAGGTTTGCCCTCAGGAATTTCAGCATGAGGCATGCCAGGATTAAGAAAGTCTAATAGAATATATTTAATGCCAGTAATTACAGATATTTTATAACCTATTATACGAGGTGTGTTTTTTTAAGTAAGTACTGTTTTGAAATTCTGCCTTTACAATGCTGTGATTTGCATGCACACTCTGTACCTACATTTGTTGGCAAGTCATAGATGCCATTGTGACAAAATCGATTGTGTTTGCATTTGCATGTTTAAATTGCCTCCACCAATTGAGAGTCCTGCCGACTGTGAAGTTTGTGGTGTTATTTATTTTCTTAGTGCTAAAGGCATGAAAGTAGATGACATTCACTGTCAGCTTTGTAAAGTGTATGGACAAAAAAGTTATGAGTGCTGGAATGGTATGCAAATGGGTAAGAGCTTTCAAAGATGGCCAAATGAATGTTCATGATGAGGCACGGAATGAATGATTCTCAGTGATCACTGATGATTTGGTGCAGAAATTGACGAAGAAGTGAAAGAGAGTAGGCACTTCACGATTGCTTTATTATCAGAGGTGTATCCTCAAGAAGTGTTACCTATAAAATATTATTATTTTTATTTATTTCACTTCCAACATACATAACTGTAATTACTATACAGCTTAACCCTATTTCATATACATAGTCTCTTCCTTTCTGGTAAAACAACCTGTATATTTACATTTAAGGTGGCACTGTTGCAAATATAAGTAAACACTGTGGTAATTAATATATTATACACCAAGTACACTAACTAATTATTAACTCCTTATATTTAAATATCATACCTATTTTCCTGATAGGCATCCTTTTAATATTGAATTTAAGATTTAATAATTCTTCTTTTATATTTCTCTTTAGTCTTTCCTAATAATTCCCCCAACTTCTAATCTCTTAGATTTTCTAATTCTCATTTTAATATTTTCCTCGGTGACTGTAACCACCTAACTGATCCAATTGGTCCCTCCATAATTTCATCTCTTCACAATCTAAAATAAAATGTAGGTCATTTTCCATTTCCGCACATAATAGGCACTTCTGTGGGTCCATTTCTCCTTTCATTCCCCTTAATTTCATTGCTCAAGTTCTATACCATGCTTACCCTTCTAGCTAGGTAGGTAGGTAGCCCTTCCCTCTCAATTTAATATACACTTCAATATATTTTTCTCTCCCCCAATGTTTTTTTAATTTGCCTATGTAATAACAAGGATCTCTTATCATAGCTAAAAATATCTTGAATATTGATATCCTCTATTCTCCTTCTGATCTCTTTCCAAAACCCTCCCTCCAGACATTCTCTCCTCAATAAGTTCCCCATACCTATAAATGTAAAAAGGAAGCTAGTAACAGTGAAGCAACAAAGGAAAAAAAAAAAAAAAAAAAAATGAGCTGACGATGAAATAGATCATTTTATTGTGAAAGTAGTGCTTGGATTTCAAAGAGATATGTGGAGAATTGTTACAATTATTAATTGTAATATTAATATCCCCTTACCTATTTCCTCTATAACCTTTTGTAATGATAAAGACCAATTATACGGCTCTAATACTTTCTCTTGCATAATCATATACTGTTTAAATGTACCTTGAAATTATTAACAGATGCTTACACTGTCAAAAATTGTACTCGTGATGAGTACCAAAAATGTTGACCGAGGAGCACAAAAGCAAATGTTAAGATTGCGCCTTGACTTTTCTTAAGTGTTATAATGCAGAAGGTGACAATTTTTTAAGCCAAATTGTCACAGAGGATGAAATATGAGCAGCTTATGTTACACCAGAAACAAAACAATTCATGGAATAGTAACATTCAGCATTGCCCAGGAAAATGCAAACAATTCCAGCCAAAAAATCATGTGTACCGCGTTTTGGGACAGGAAGGGGGTGTTGCTTATTGACTTTTTGTCTCGTGGTGTCACAATAAATTTTGAAACATATTGTGAGATTTTAAAAAAACTGCACTGCCCAATTCAAAACAAAAGGCATGGCATGCTGAATAAAGGGATCATTTTGCTGCATGACAATGCTCGTCCACATGGGGCCAATCGAACTTGCAATCTCATAGCATCATTTGGCCCTGATCTAGTGTCCAGTGATTACCACATGTTTCTCCAACTAAAGAAGCATCGCGAAGGTCAGTACCATGATGATGACGATAGACCTCAAAACACTCATGCTGCAGTGGCTGTCAAGTAGGCAGCAACCTCCTATGATGACAGAATGCAAAAGCTTATTGTTGGATATGATAAGTGCCTTAACAATGGTGATAATTATGTGGAAAAGTAGATACAAATTTGGTATTTCATGTAAAAATAAAACTGTTACAAGAAGTTTACTTGTTTTTTTTACATATCAAAATGGTACTTACTTTAAAAACATGCCTCACAGAATTTATGCAATGAAGGTGCAAACATTTTATCTGCTGCAGAAGAGGGAAGGCCCAGAGTGGAGATATTGATATTCTAGTGACACATCCATCTTATACCGCAAAGGAAGGTGGTGAAAAGAGAGCACATCTTCTCAAGCGAATTGTATCAGCACTTGAGGATAGGAAGCTTATCTCAGAAACAATATCCTTAGGCGACACCAAATTTATGGTGAGTTTTTTTATATTATCTAGAGCTTAAACTGAACTATATAGTGGGTGATAAAGCATAAGTTTCATTTACTTACTCAGATCTTTAGTTAATATTGTTAGAAAAAATTCTGATGTGTTCCATGGACATGACTTTCTCTACACCTCGGTAACAAATTATTGTTAAAAAGCTTATTCTTGTATCTGCTTCATACTATTTAATATAAACATTAGCACAAATGGTCTTATTATTTGCTTCCTTGTAAGTAGAAAGAAATTAAGGGAGTGATTTAATTAAATCTTTTAAAAAGTGATTGCTATGAGATTGAAATTTATTTCTTTGCACTGCCAGAAGTTAACAAATTTCCGTATGAGAAAAGTTTTAAGTGTTTTAAAACTGAAACCATTAACAAGAAATATCTCGAAAATTATCAACTCCATAAAAAAAAAAAAAATTATATGATATTATGTGTTTTAACGAGATCTAAATTTTTTGTGTAGTAAGTTATTGTCTTTCTCTTACGGTTTACCCATTCTGCAAAATTCATCCAGAATGTAGAGCTCTTTAGAGACTGTTCACAGAAAACTCTAGATATGCATTTTATTTGTTGTGTAAGTATCTTTAATATATGGTATTTTAATCAACACTGTCAGAGCCATTTTTGAGAAAAACAAAATTTTTAAAAAAGTTTCCATTTAAAGGGTAGTTTGGAGTGGCGCAATTTTCTTTAAAATTTTTGTGTTGCATCCTTAGAACATACTTAACTTCAATTCAAAATTTGGTATGTAACATTCTTTTTGTTTTTGAGCTATGTTGTCCATACATGCACATATGCACACCTTTTTCTAAAATGCTTTTTTTTTTATTTAGTTTTCAAAACATGTATTTCTAGTGAAATATCAGTAATGAAATTTTGGATTACAATACCTTCTCTATACACTGTGAACATTGTAGAGAAAGTAAAAATAAATCATATATTGTAGAATGTGGCAAATTATGCATTTGCTCCACCCATATGTGTGTATTTAAGTTGAAATGAACAATTCAGTTTATTGCTCAAGGTGTCAGATAAGGCTATCAATTAAATCCTGTATTATTAACTTTTTTTGTGATTGATATCTTGTAAGTAAATCAGTAATACAAATGGTATATTGTGATAATTAACAATTTTGAGATTTTTATTTTGTGCTGGACGTGCTAACAGGGCCAATGACAATGTTTTATAAAGAATGTGTTCAAGAATAAAACTTTGCAAATAAAAATTGTGTTATATAGCAATAGTAGATGAAAAAATGAAAAAAAAATGTTTTTGGCAGGGGACAGAAATTATGGTGGTTAATAAATTTGAGTTAGGTGTCTGATTCAATAGTAATGGTAGTTGAAGTGATAAAAAGAAAAATCTGATGTGTTGCATTCATATAGCTTTATCTCACTGTTCTGCAAACAAACAATTCTTATAAAAGATTATTCTTTTATTTATAATGTTAATAAAGATAAATTTTGCCAGAAATGGTCTTATTAATTAATTCTTCATAAGTAGAAGGGAAATAAGGGAATACACTAGGCTAAAGCAATAGTCCAATTGTTGAAAAGCTGTCACTATGTGTTGTTCTCTTTCCAAAGTCAGGAGTAAAACAAAAGAGATAAGAAATAAAAGATAACTTCCCATATGAGAAACTTTTAAATAGTTTAAAATTGACTCCAAAGCAAAGAATATCTCAGAAATAGCAAACTCTACAAAAGAAATGTATATAACATAAATTTTGTGTTTTACTAGATCTACATTTCTTGTGTAAATTTTTAACTATTTCTTATGGTTTACCAGTTATACAAAAGTTCATCCAGAGTGAACAGGACTTCAAGGGCTATTTTCAGAAAACTCAAGATATTTTATTTTAGATAAAAATGTCTTAAATTTATACTATTGTTGTTAAAATTGTTAGGGACATTTTTGAAAAAATTAAAATGTTCAAAAAATGTTCCATGTAAAGGGTAGTTTGGAGTGGGAGAATTTTCCTGAAAATCTTTGTGTTGTATCCTTTTAAGTTACTGAACTTATATATCAAGTTTGATAATAACCAACTTTTGTTTTAGAGTTACACACGCACACATACATATACCCATACACACCTTTTTATAAAAATGCTTTTTTAAATTTTGATTCAGGGGTCCTCAAAACATTTATTTCTAGGGTAATCTCGGCCTTGTGGCACCATATCTGTGTGAGGCCTGGGGCTTATCAGCCAACCCTTGTATTCCATTCACATAACTTCCCGTAGCTGTTCTCTATGCATGTGTCTTCTTAGTTTCTGGAAAAGGCTGTGTCATCTAGCATGGGAATGCCTACGTTTCGCTCATCTTACTGTGAGCTTCTTCTGGGCTCTTGTGTTTTTTATACTAACTATTCCTACAAAAGATTATTCTTTTATCTATATCATGCTAATTGAAACAGTCAACTCAACAAGAAAAATGCATATGACATAAATTATATGCTTTAATGAGGTCTATATTTTCTCTGCAGTAATTTTTTGCCTATATCTTATGTTATGCCAAATTCTACAAAACTCATCCAGAATAAAGAGATCTTCAGGGGCTATTCTCAGAAAATTCAAAATATACATTTTATTTATCATATTCTCTTCTGGCTCTACAGCCCTTGGTGAGCTTTGGCCTCCTGCACAATCCTCCTCCACATATCTCTATCTTCTGCTTTACTTTTCCACCCTCTGATTCCAATTTTTGTTAGGTCTTCCATCACATCATCTAACCATCTTGTTTTTGGTCTTCCTTTTTTTCTTCTAGCGTACAGTCTTCCTTTCAATATTCTTTTTGGCATTCTTTCTTCTGTCATTCTCTCTATGTGTCCTAGCCATCTTATTCTTTGTGCCTTTATATTATTTATGATATAAATATCTTTAATATTCAGTATTTTAATCAGAATCATTAGAGCCATTTTTGAGAAAAACAACATTTTCAAAAATTTTTCCTTGTAAAGGGTAGCTTGTGGTAGGAGGATTTTATTGAAAATATTTGTGTTACATCCTTAGGATACTAAATATAAATACCAAGTTTAGTATTTGACAGTCTTTTTGTTTTTGAGTTACACACACACATGCATGCACGCACGCACACACACACACTCTTTTTACTTTCTCTACACATACTATATACATAGTGTATAGAGACGGTACTCTTAAAATTATTTTTTCCTATTCACGAGAGCTGAAAACATATTTATGGCGAAATCTTAACATCAATTTTTTGGTGGAATATAATATCTTCTCTAGTATCTATGTACATTGTAGAGAAAGTAATAGCCTTCAGGGATAATTACTTGACATTTTACAGACTATTTATTTACCAAGGTCTTTTCTCTGTGAGATCTTGCTTTATTTTATTTTATTTGATTTTTTGAAAATAATTTTCCAAAATTGATGATTGTTTCCAATTGTGTGCATTGCTATAATTCATTAAATGTAGCATATATCAACATTTTCTTACATAAAACTGAAGCTTATACATAGTTTTATAAATGTGCAAAATTTCATCAAAATTTATGACATTGTTAATGAAATATGGGTACATACAGGTGTTTAGGTTAGATACAGATAATTTGATAAATTCTTTGATCAGTAATTTATATTAATATACTGTTTTAATATATTCATTATAATAATTTCCATTGATTATTATGCATCCACTTTGGTGTGTTGTTTTTTTCCATCTTAATTGCATTGTGAAATGAATAATCCCAGTCAGTATACACTATCAATTTTCCTTCCACATTTTCACACATCAATATGAGACCTGCTAGTCTAGTCAGTGTGGGGTCACTGGTCTTGCAGTAAGCATTCAACTTCAATTCTGATGCAACATTCGTTACTGTGAACTGCCCACTCAATTTTATGGCTTCTGACCTGCTATCTCAGGGAAAATAAATGTGTGTGGCTTATGTGTGCCATGCCTACTTGAATGTACCAGCCAACTTAAAAACATGTTACTCTTAATAAGTAAAATTATATTAGTGTGCAAATGAAGCAAATATTGATGCAATGTTGTTCATTAGATTGTCCTTAGTTACCAATATGATATATTCTTAACAGACTGTATATTTTAAAGGACCATTGAGCAAGTCGGGGAAGAGAACAGTTGTGTTTGGTACAAGCTCTTGGAGTGAGAGGAAGAGTAATATAAACAGTTTTTATACAGGAAAAATTTATAAAAAGGGGCATTGGAGGCTGTATAATGACAAGCTATACACTAGTTGGGAATATTATTATGGTACTTTTAATGATAGAACAAGTGGAATTAAACCTAGGTCTGGGAAATATTGAGGCATTGTTGAAAAATTTCAATCAAAATAGGATTTATAGACAGAATGGAGCAATGGATAAGTGATAATTTTAACAAAGTGACTAGGGAAATAAAAGTTGGTGTGAGAGAAGAAATCAAAGCAATAAGAAGGGAAGTAAATAAGGTTAAGTTTGAAATGGAAATATTGGATAAGAGGAGATGAAGATTTAACCTGCTCTGTAAAGGTATAGAGGTGGCCAGTGGAAGAGGTTAAATAAGTCTTGGTTCAACATTTGGAAATGGAGCTGAAAGGCTGGGAGATAATGGAGACATACTGGGCAGGAAGGAATCCTGGAAGAAGGCCAATTGTGGCCCATTTTGCACATTTGCAGCTAATCCGTGGTATTTTAGGACCCTAACAGGGCAACATACTCTGTATAAGTGTATCTAATATCTAAATTGTAAAATGTGCCAATTTGTCAGGTTACATCATCTCTAGATGGAAGATTATAAGAAGTACTACCGATATCTTCCCTTAAAGCATCCTTTAGCCCCCATCCAAAACTATATTGATTAGCAGACTATTCCTTATTATCCATTTCACTATTTTGTTGTTCAGCTTCCTTTAAAACATAAACAGGTTGAGTTGTGAAGTGATTTAAATTTGACTGAGATGAGCAGACCTTAAGGGCAGATGATGTTTCAGTAATGTAATGGATGGATGTGTTTCAAGTTTTAATTCAAACAGCTTGTACTGCCAGCATAACTAAAAGACTTTCCACCAATTTTACAAAAAAACTTTGTTTTTTCAAGCAACTTTCCACATCATTCAATTTAAATCCAAAAGTTTTCACCAAGTTTTCCTCTCAAACCCTCACACAATAGAACCCCAGAAATATAGCAAACTAAATACACAGGAGTAAAAACATAGATTACACTCAAACTTCACTCTTGAAATAAGGTAACTTACTTCAGACATGTTTCGGTGGCTTTTTCCACCATTTTCAACGAAGTGAATCTTGAGTGTAATCTACGTTTTTACTCCTAATTAATTAGTTACTTCACTGTGCATTCCCATTAATGATTTAATTAAATACACAGGCTTCATACACAAACTCAGTAAAGCTACTATGAGTTGTAGCAGTGCAGTGGTCAAAACAGCAGACTTCAGCATGCACAGAAAAACTATTGCTTCTTCCTTGGCTATTGTTTATTATACTGTTAGGAAACTTTTCCATGTGCTTCAGAGATTCACATTAACATCTCTGGAAGTAAAAGCAAGTGTGGGGATGTAGTATTCAAGCATTTAGTCTCATAGACAGAAGTGAGACATAGCTAAGACTGTACTTTCAACTGCTGTCGTTCATAAAGAAATAAAATAGCAGCTGTTTTAAAATTTTGTGCTATTTTTGCATTGCTATAATAAGTATTTTAATTACCAACCGATTAATTTTAATTGACTCAATCAATTAATTGTGGTTCATCAATTAATCTTACAACATAAATTGAGTGATTAATCAATTAAATCCCGACCCCAATATATGAAATAAATATAAATATTCATACAAAAAATAATGTTGATAACTTCATGCCTATTTGATTAGCAATGGTAGACTTGTTACCAACATTTGAAATATGTAAGAGCAGAAAGCCTGAAGGCTTTTATTGATATTTTGCAATAAAGAGTTGGCATTGCATGCAAAGAGGATTGTTACTCCCTCCAAATTAGTGTGACCAGCTGCTGTAGTTCCCTGGTGGGTTGCTGCTATTGTTAGGTCTTTTGTTTCCTCCTCCTGCATCAGAGGTGATTTTCACTATGGTGACATCATTAGAACAAAATTCTAGGAGCGGTAAGTATTGAATTTCATTACAACAAAAATGTAGCACCTCTTACGAGTGCCCTTGTTTCAATATATCAGCTTGTCTTACATTCACATTGTACCGAAAGTTGGCCCTTGTTTATCCAGCTCTTGAATCTTCATCAAAGATTTCACAGAAGGCAGCTGAGGCCACTTCCTTATGTTGCAGATGGATTATTAAGGCTATCCATAGCTAGAGTTACAATTATAATTCTTCCAAGACCCAAAAAGCTTTGTTACAGTCCAATTTCAGAAGTTTGCTTGCAAACAATATCCTCTTTAAGTGATGTAACTGAGGACTCACTAGTGTGGTCCTCAGAAATAGATTATTTCTCTTAGTGGTTTCTATAAAATTCCCACAAGTTGAAGATTTATAAAATCTACCCATGCAGAGCCCCTCATGCCTGGATAATAGTACTAGTAATGCCTGATACTTTGGGGGTCTTCTGGTATCCAGAAGTCCTGTTTAACATATTTCCCCTGTGCCATGCACCTCCTCAGTTGGTTTACACTTAGGGTTGGGATTTTGGTAAGCCACTTCTACATCTGGTATCTCCCTTAAGCAACCCTCTCTTAGTCGCCCTCCGTGGTGTAACTGTCACCATGCTAACTTCATACACCCGAGGTCGTGGGTTCAAACCCGGCGTAAAAATCCTTAGCATGGCTTCCTTCGGAATGGAAGTAAAGCCATGGGTCCCGTGTCGTAGCTTTACGGCACGTAAAAGAACCTCAAGCCTGATAGAGAGGCCTCTGAGCAAAATTAAGTGGTCTTTCACGCTCAATGTAGAATGGGACGCTGAGAACCACAGTAGTTAAAGAGCGTCCATAAATAACACGCCATTTATTTATTCACCCCTCTCCCACCAGTTTCAAGGTCATCAGCTTCTATAGAGGGCTAAGCATAATAAAAAATGTTTACCTTCAGTTCCTTTGTTTTGTCTATGAGTCCTTTTAGTCATATTTATTTGTAATTTGAATATTTCACACTAATGGCTCAAGAATGTGGAAAAATGCAAAACAAAAAACTAAGATTTTGTGAGGAAAATCTTATTTTGGCAGTAAGACATGTTTTGTTTTTATTTCAAAATGTTACGTTGTACTTAAGAAGAAAGAGCTAAATGTTAAATTCACGATAAGAATATGGTAATTGAAAATATAAATTCATTATAATCTTAATGCTAAATATTCTCATAATTCTGTTTTGAAAACCATATAATTAAAATGCTATAAATTTTCACGTGCAATTACATTACAGAGAATAAGGTGCTACCTGACTTAAAAATGACTAGAATATGCACTCCCTAATTAATTTGATTTATTATAACTGCCAATGGATTGCAAGCAGTATTTTAGTGCCATGTAATTTTAATGTATAGTTCAGTGAAAATTATCAAGGAGATGTTGAATGCATTTTCCTTTCTTATTCCTTATTAATCTCTACTATCATAAAAAATTCAGTTTTATTTATAATTCTTCTGCTTTTCAAAATATTTCCCTGCCTTTAAGTCTATACAGGTAGTGTCTCTTATCTTTTCTGCTTAAAATGTCTCTAAATGCAAATGACATAAGCTCATTTTTAAGAAAAGCAATCATTACTAGCTTATAGTTTTAAGTTATGATGCATTTTTAACTTGAATTAGCCATATTTATCACATTATAGGGTGTGTGCAGTCTAAATAAAGTAAGAGGAGATGATGATATGGGAACTGCACGTCGACTGGATATTCGTCTTACTCCTCATGACCAGTATCACTGCAGCATTCTTCATTTCACAGGCTCAGATTTATTCAATCAGAAAATGCGAGCTCATGCTCTTGAAAATGGTTTCACCTTAAATGAGTACTGCTTAAGGCCACTGGGCTGTACTGGTGAGTTATCTTTGCATATTAACTGTTGCCAATTTATTCATTCTTTTAAATGTTAATATAATTTTTAATTTGACTTGCCTGCTGGAAGCTATTTTCTGACTGACTTATCTACAGAATCTTTGATTAGTATAGTTGGGATGTCTACTGGTCATGAAATAACAATTAAATTCATAGGGGGGTCATAAAATTGCCTTTTTTTTCCACAATTAAAGCAAAGAGAGTTGAATCACCTCACTGTGTGGCCATTTTAATTACAGTAATAAAAAAATCCATATAAAATGGGTAATTTTTATAGTTGTCTTGTTATTGTTTGGAGGTAATATATATATTTCCCAAATGTACATCATCTATGCTGGAATTGCTTACCCTCATTGAGATGCTAAAAATGAGCTTCCTATACACATTTCTGTCACTCTTGTTATGACAATTTGCTGCATTACCTACCACAAGAACAAGGTTGATTTTCATAGGGGCATTCCCCTTCAAAAGTTCACTTGTCCTTGATAAACTGAATCTTTAAGGCAACCCATAAAAGAAAAATTTGGTGATGCTAGACAAGGAAATATGGTTCTGTGGAGAAATTAATCAATTTTATCCATTAAAGGTTTAGCTGACCACATTTTATAGTACAACATGTTTTCTAAGCTGTAATCTTCTTGGTAGTTTACTGCCTTTTCATTTTTAGTTATTGTGTTCATGAACACATTCACATATCCACACTTGTACCCACACATGCATCACACTTTTTTTCTTTTTTTTGGTACAGGGGACCCTAAAACACATATTTCCAGTGAAACCATGGTTTCAAAGTTTTGGGTGGAATGCAATACCTTTTCTATGCACTATGCACTTAGTATGTGCAGAGAACTAAAAATCTGATGTGTCTATTCATGACTTTCTCTGCATCTCTGTAACAAATTATTGCTAAAAAGCTTATTCTTCCATGTACTTCATGGTAATCAAGAAAAACATTATCAAAAATTGTTTTTATTACTAACTTCCTTATAAGTAGAAGGGAAATAAGAGAATACACTAGGCTAAAGCAATAGTTAAATATTTTAAAAACTGGTTGCCTATGATTGAAATCCATAGCTTTGCATTGCCAGGAGTTGACAAATTCTTGTATAAGAAAAGTTTTAAGTATTTTAAAATTGAAACCAATAACAAGAAATATCTTAGAAATGGTTAATCACGAAAAAAATGTACATTAATAAATTGTTTTTTAATGAGATTACATTTTTTGTGTATCAAGTTTGTACTTTCTCTACACATACTATGTACATAGTGTATAGAGGAAGTATTGCATTCCACCCTAAAATTCTATACTGAGATTTCACTGGAAATAGACATTTTTGGACCCCTTGTATCCAAAAAAAATTATTTTTAAAAAAAGCTCTGTGTGTGTGTGCACACGCCTGCTTGCGATATCTTAAAAACTAAAAGTCGGTAAAATACCTAATGTGATATATAAGCTAAGTATCTTCCAAGGATGTGACACAAAGTTTTTGAGGAAAATCACCTCATCCCAAACTACCCTTTAGGTGGAAAAATTTTTGAAAAGATTTTCTCAAAAATGGGTAACGATCTTGATTAAAATGCCATATATTAAAAATATTTACACAACAAAAAAAAGGTATATCTTGAATTTTCTGGAAATAGCTTCTTTCAACCTCTTTATTGAGGATGAATTTTGTTGGATTTTGCATAACTAGTAAACCTAAGAAATAGATAAGAACTTACTACACAAAATATGTAGATCTTGTTGCAACACAAAATTTATGTCATATACATTTTTTTTGTGGAGTTGACAATTTTTAGATATTCCTTGTTACAGGTTTCAGTTTAAAAATACAGGAATTTGTCAACTCCTGCCAATTCAAAGAAACAGATTTCATCCTCATGGCAACCAGCTTTTAAAAGATTTTGAGTATCGCTTTAGCCTTTCTATTATTTTCCTTCTACTTAGAAGAAAGCATTTCTACTAATGTTTATCTTGATTTTCATGGAGGAAGTAGAAGAGTAATCTTTTTAACAATAATTTGTTACAGAGATGTAGAGAAAATTATGTGAATGGAACACATCAGATTTTTGTCTTTTATCGCATACCAGTTATGCAAAATTAAACAAAACTCATCTAAAATGATAAAAAATGATAATCTCTTCAGAGGATATTCCCAGAAAATTCAAAATGTACATTTTATTTTCATGTAAACATCTTTAATATATGGTATTTTAATCAAAATCGTCAAGAGGCATTTTTGAGAAAATCAAATGATGTATAGAAGGGGGAAAGAGGCAATTATCGTGCAAGAACTTGAAAAACAGAAGAAATAGATACTTCACAACAAATAACCAGACAGAGTAAAATGCAGTGTGAATAAAGGATGGGAAAGAAGAAAGACAAGTGAAAAGAGATTAGGGGCAAGAGAAGTAGAAAGGGATAGGGGAGGGCAAGTAAAAGATTCAAGAAAGATTCAATGAGGGAGTACAAGAGGAAAGTTGATAGTGCAACATACACAAGCAGAAATAGACTGAAAAGAGATTAAAGGGAACATAAATCGAGTTATTAAATGCAATCCATGATCAATTAGGATGGCACATGGAATTCTGTAAAGTGTAATTGCTGTAAAATATGTAGATTGTCCAATGACAAAAGGGGAGGGTCCCAAGCACAAAGGGCAGACTATATTATGTATGCTTTGTACTAAATAAATTCAAACTCAAACTGCTACCTGATGTGCTGGTTAGTTCATCACTGAGAAGAGCTCATGGGTAGTCTTTAAGCAACATTTATAATACAAAAATTTGGAACCTAAGTCTCAGTTAGCATTTAACCAGAACCTTAGCTGAAGATTATAATGCAGACTCTGTATTATGTAGTCCCTCTCTGATTTAATTTTTAAAGAATTTCCAGAAATACAAATAGCATTTTTTGTTGGAATATCTCAAATATAAAATCTGGTATGTTCCATTCACATAACTTTCTATATCTGTTCTGCAAACAAACTATTCTTATAAAAGAGTTTTTTTTTTATATATTATCATGCTAATTGAACAAACTTAGCAGAAATTGTCTTAATATACTTGCTTCCATGTAAGCAAAAGGGAAATAAGTGAATACACTAGACTAACATGATAATCAAATTTTTTAAAAATCTATCACTTTGTGAAACAATTGAAATTTGGTTCTCTCTAAATTTAAAGATAATGAGTCACCTTTTTATACTTTTTGCTCCAACTTTGCCTTCGTTTGGGAAGACCAGTTTCAGGATACTTTAACACTATCTTCAGTTCTGGGAAGAGTCATCCCCAGAACTGAAGATAGGGTTAAAGTAACCTGAAACCGGTCTTCTCAAACAAAGGTAAAGTTGGAGCAAAAAGTGTAAAAAGGTGACTCATTACATTTAAATTTAATTATGACGCTCCACTGTCTAAAATGCTTCTTTTTATTTGATATATTGGTTCTCTTTGCTTGGCTAGGAGTAAAACAAAAGAGGTATGAAATGAAAGATGAATTACTCTTAGAGAAAAGCATAAGCAGTTTAAAATTGAAACAAATAACAAGGAATATCTTGGAAATGGTTATTCCAACTCCTCCCCCCCCCCAAATATATGACATAAATTATGTATTTTAACAAGATCTATAAATTTGTTTGCAAGTTTTTGTCTGTCTCTTACGATTTACTTAAAAGTTTGGTATTTAATTAAATGGTAGATGATAATCCAGCAGTTAATAAGGTTTTTAAATGTTTCAATGGTAACTTTTCAACTGAGAATTTAGTTATATGTACCCCTTTTTTGCATAGTTTTTAAATTCACCTATCTCATCCTCATCATAACCATTTCTGAGATATTCTTTGTTATTGGTTTCAATTTTAAAACACTTTTTTCAAACAGGAAGTTGTCATCCATGTTTATTTTGTTTTACTTCTGGTCAAGCAAAGAGAACAAATTTTAATGTCAATCACATAGCTACAGCTTTTAAAAATTTTGACTTGCTATAGCCTACAGATTTCTCTTAGTTATCTTCTACTTATAAGGAACTAAGTAATAAGGGCAATTCTTCTAATGTTTATCTTCATTAGCATGAAGTAGATAGAAAAATAATCTTTTGTAAGAAGTTTGTTTGCAGAACAGTAGCGAAAATCGTGTGAATGGAACAAATCAGCTTTCTAATAACTATAAGTCATTAAATCAGATTTCTTTTACATGTGTTTTGAAGGTGCTCTGAGTTAGATGCTATCTCACTGGCACCTCTTGATTTAAAGTAGAGTATGAAAATTTGGGTACCTAAATGAGAAAATTGGAGCATTATAAGTAACACATTTTCATTTAATTTAATTGAGTTTGTTTCTTGTTGTAACATTCAGATATTAGAGAGAGAACAGCAACACACTCGCTAACCTTACCATTAATACCAAGGGTACCATATTGGTGGCTTAATAGCAAAAGCATGAAACAACTTCTACATTTGTGTGTTTAAAGCTACATTGTATGAATTTACAATATTCTTGGCTCCAAGTACATATTCTGTGTTTGATAGGCATTCCAGGAGAGCCAGTTCCGGTGAATTCAGAGCAAGATATTTTTGAATATATTAGTTATCCTTACAAAGAACCTGAAGAAAGAAATTAGCTATGGTTGGCTTATTTGGTAAGAAAGTTATTTCAAATTCATTTGTAATTTATTTTATTGTACATATATAATTTATATTATGTGTATAAAGCTGCAGTAAATAAATTATGATTTATGTAAAACATCATTCATATAACCAACATACTCTTTTCCTCAGCTTCATTACTTCATCATCTGCCATACAATGGCAATAAGAAAAGAAAAAAAGAGAACAAAGAAGTCTTTATTTATTCATTGATCTACTTTCTTTTAAATTTGAAGTCTATTTTCTGTCATGTGATGTTAAGATATTATAAGACTAACATTATTAGCAAATAAGTGCATATTACTATACTTCTTATATTTGGAAGATGTGTATAATGATATAGTTATTATCAATGAATAACAATTGACTCAATACATCATTTAATACCTTTTTAATGAGACATGTTTCAGAAGTGTTTGCTTTCATCATCAGCAAGACGCAAAATGCTACTGGACAGGAACATGGATTTTTTTGCTGTCTTCTGGAGATGTTTCAAGGAATCTTCTCTGGAATTTGTCTCCAAAAGGAACCTTAAAGTTGAGTAATTATATTGATGTTTAAAGACCAATATGTTTCCTATTGCCTGTAATATAATTTAACAGTTCTGACTCTGGGTTTATATTATGATTCCCTAACCAAAACTGAACTGTTACTGCTGATTTTTCTTGCATGTATTTTATATTCCTGAAATGTTTTTGACCCATGTTTCTAGGATGCTTTTTGTTTGGCCAGTATTGCTATACACAGTATTCAATTCTTTATTCACCTTAGAAATTGATACAATTTGTGGTTTCATAATATACATGACACGAAAAAAGTAGGATATACTGCTCCATAGGCTCCCAAACACCTCTTAATATTGTAAAATAAATTAAATAAAACTTATTAATACACTTCATTAGAAATACTCAGAGCAAATTTTCAACCATAGGCTATATAAATGAGATTCCTTTCTACTGTCTATGAAAGTCCGAAAAAAACAAACATGATATTTAATGAATGTAAAATTTTTGACACTTGAGACTAATTATCTAATATATGACTGCTATATATTACTTAGGACATACATTTTTAGCGATGTTTACTTGCGCAACATAGCAACTATCCCTATTACTCATAGCAAGTAAAGCTACTTGCATGTAAACATGATACAGTGCCACCAATTTTATTCTATTGCTAAATGTTCTGAGTAGTCTATTATAAGATGCTGTTCATTAAATATGAATGTATATGAGGAATTTGTTGTTCTTTCGATAGAAATGGAAATGGCGTGTTTTTTATGGACGCTCTTTAACTGCTGTGGTTCTCAGCGTCCTATTCTAAATTGGGTGTGAAAGATCGCTTAATTTTGTTCAGAGACCTCTCCATCAGGCTTGAGGTTCTTTTACGTGCCATAAATCCACAACACGGGACCATCGGCTTTACTTCCCTTCCGAAGGAAGCCATGCTAAGGATTTTAATGCCCAAAAAAATCCATCTTCCTCCGGCGGGTTTGAACCTGCGACCTTTCGATTATAAGCTGTCTAGATGTGAAGTTATTGAATTATTTTAATCACCAAATGCTAATAATAATAATAATAATTTAAATGTCTGTATTCCAATATAGAATTTATTACACTGTTTGAATTTGTTATCTTAAACATACCTGCTTTGTTCTTTATGGGTATGGTGTGCTTTAGTTGCAAATTCAGTATTTTAATGGAATAACTGCTCTTTGGTACTTATTATGTTATACTGCTTAAAGATTTTCTTGAACTTGTTATGAACTGTATGATATGTTTTGTTTTTTGTTGGAGAATATATTGATTTCTTTGGTTTTTCTGCCTCTCAGCTTTTCATATTTTCTTTGCAATAGTTGTGCTGTTGAATTTTTTTGGTTGCAACTTTTGTAATTTTTTTTCTTTGTTATATTCTGTTTCATTTACTGGAATGTTTACTTGTATTAGGCTGTTGAATACTGCATATTGATGTTATTTTGTGTTGAAGTTATTGCAATTGGCAGTGTGAGCTGGTTTCCTGTGTATCCTTAAGCTTATTGGTATGGTTAGTTATTGTCAATGTAAGGCAACCATTCATATTTTTTTATTTGTAATATAAATTTCGTGCATTGTTCTTCAAGTTCAGATATTTCTGTGTGCGCATTGCATCATTTGGGTTAGCTTGTGGAAATGTCAACATAGTAATACTAGGATGTGAACATCCATGGCAGGGCTTTTGTAATTCTGATTTCAAGGAAGCTCAGCCAAGTGCAGTAGGTAGCTGCTCATAGCCGAACCAGTTGTTTGGCCTATAGTTTGCTCAATTAAAGGAGAAGAAATGCTACATGATGCACAGTTCGGTTAGCTGTTTAATTTCCATGCCTATGAAGGTGAGCTAGTCTGCTAACTTTAGCATTTGCCTAAGAATGCCTAGGAACAGTGCCTTAACATTGCAGGAAACTATGGTATCTTCTGTTACAACTGCAAAGTATTTTATTTTTGCTAAAAGATCCATGGAATTATTTAAATTAGGCTATCATAGTGTCACTACATCTAACTGGCTGTAATTGCTGCATATGTGTAAGAGGCTTGCTTCCATAGTCATAGCTGATTGTTGTGCATGGTGGCTTCCTTTCATTTGCTAATGCACTTTTACACCTGCATTGAAGCATCAATTGTTGCATCTATGTGTGAGCTTGTATCTGTGGTGGTTTTTATGAAAGTTTCTTGTGAAGTATAAAAATGAGAGAATGAGGCCTAATCAGGGTCAGTTTTGATGGAAAGTTTGGAGTGTGCAGTCGTAGCTGCAGCTGCTGAGCATCAAATGAAAACTGTACAGCAGAAATAGGCAAAATAAAGGCATTTATTGGAAAACAGATGTTTGTTGTAATCATTTAGAAGTTGTTTGTTTAAGCAATAATCAGTATTTTTTTACAATAGACATGGAATTGAAGTTGGCCACTAACCATTTTTAATAATTTGTAAATTGGAATACCACTCAATACTGTCTGCAATTGGTCGGGTGAATGTAATGGTTTATGTATTTTTGGCACTCCACACATTTGGACAAAATTGATTTGTCAGGATTGATTGAACTTTTTGTTTTGGCTTTGTACCTCACTGGTATAGAGTTTTAGTGAATTTATGTATGTTTTGGTTTCACCATTAACTGTACTGTGCTACATGTATAAAAATAACTGCTCTCAGTGAGACAAATTCTATACCAGAAAAACAAAAGGAAGCATAGAAACTTGGCTAAAAGTATATCTCAGGAACATAAAGACAGAGAAGAAGAGAAATCAGCAAAAGGGGTATAGTTTTGGCAATAAAATCATGAATAAAACTGTTAAAATATATTGCAGGCAATAGTAAAGTTTCAACATGGGATTAATTTGTAGTTTTTCTAATACAATACACCTATTGGAGACAATCTTACAAGAAGACTCCCTGAAATTGCCACAGAACAGCATCATTTCTACGTTCCCTCCCAAAAACAGTTGGCATGGTTAATATGATCCTGTTAAGAAAGGTATTAAATGATGCATTACGTATTTTGTATTATTACATTTTACTACTTTAAAGGAGGTTATCTGTAAATTAACATTTATTATCATAAAGAGACAGGAAGTAAAACTTATTCAATATCCCCTTAGTACTTCAGAGAGTGAAATAGGGACATTGCACAATCATACCTTTTGATTTGGATATCTTCACTTGGGAAACAAGTCATTGCATTCAAGATCACATGTTAGGAAAGAAAAGCTTTAATTCGAAAAACAGGATGATAAAGGGGGAAAAAAAAGGTATATAACATACCTATGTTTATCAAATAGCAGAGAATTTATGGTAGTGAAAGTAACAAAGTAAAATTTATCATTTTTGACATCATGCAAACACTTACAATATTATAGTTAACAAGCATTACATTCATATATGTTAATAATGTTAATATTTTTATTAAACACATACAGCTGTTTGCTACATCTAGTAATGCACAACCATATTATATATACTCTTCAAAAAGTAATAAATACATGATTACTAACAGCATAATTGGTGTGTGTATATATATATACACATATGTTTTTAAAGTTCAACTAAATACTTCTCTTATAAACTAGAACCAGGGTGCAAATTGTACTGAGTATTGAAAATGGTGATTTTGTATTCTATAAATGGTACTCTTTAATGAAAAATAAAATATCCTAACAATATTATTTCATAATAAAAAACTTAATCTCTTGAATAACAATGAGAAGTTACTTCCCCTTAAAGATTCATCAGACACAAATTGTCAAGCCAGTTAACAGATTAATTAAATATAAAGCATGTTATCTTAACAATTAAAATTTAGTTGAGTCGATTTTGTAACACTACATCACTTACTTTTTTATTTCGGAAAACATGTTTCAGAAGCCATGTGCTTCCATTGTCAATTCCTTTGGCAAAGGAAATTTTAATTGTTAAAACACATCACTGTCTCAAAGTCCACCATATATCAGCATGTTATCTTAGTTGGGGCAATTCCATGGAAATGTTTCTAGTCTGATGTTTAAGGCCACATCAGAAACTTTTTGGATGAAGATGGGGCGTGTTCATTGTTGAGACTTATTTTAGCACAAAAAGGCAGTTCATTTCTAAGACTTGCAAAATGCAAAATAATTAATACATATTAGATTCATTAAGGACTTGTTGGAGCATGCTTCTTTGTATCAGAAGAGTCAAATGTAAAATAACTAAGTCACTTAGCTAGTTTTCACTATCCATGCATGCGTGAGTGTTTTTTTTTTGTAGTGTTTAACACCCACTTTAACTACTTATTATGGCACTGCAGGCAGTGTATGCGTGAGTGATTGAAATATTGATAATATGAGTATCTTGAAGTGCAAATATAGAGTTCTGTTAGTCCTGCCTGCAGGGACTAACTTATTAAAACATGAAAATGGAGATGATTCATGAGCCAATTTGAATCACAGATTATTACTATTTAGTAGTACAGCTTTTTTTAGAAAGTTCAAAAACAATAATGGAAACAATATTGTTTTGTGGTCCTTGAGCTTATATTTATTGTGTTGGTGTAATTTTCAATCATTTTATTCATTGCTAGTGATAAGCGAATTACATTCAGGCTTTATGTTTTTATGACTATAAAAAGGATAAGTAAAAAATTGTGATATAATGCTGACTACTATCTAAATTAGTTTTCCTCGACAAAACTAAAAAGAACAATCAGCTAATGTTTGCTTTTATATTTAATTTGAGAATTTAAAAGAATTAAATATGATTGTTGGACCTTTATGTTCTCTTGGGCTTCCAACCAGGTGTAGATATGGTGAGGCACCAATGTTTCAGGAGCATACATTGTTCCCGTCTTCAGGGTTACTGAATGAATTGTACTGATGTGGTCTTATTAATATAGGTATGTTTGTGAGTTCCATGCGGGCCAATAAGTGCACTGAAGCATGGCCGGTGAGGTGGAATGAAGCACAAACATGAAAGGAAACACTATGAATCAGGAGACCCCTAGAAGAGTCTGAAGATGGGAACAATGTATGCTCCTGATGTATGCCTCATCATATTTACACCTGGCTGGAAGCCCGAGAAAACCTTGAAGATTTACGCTGCCAGGAAAGATACAGCTCTTATCATGATTGTTGGAGTTTGAGATTGCAAAATCTTTATGCCCATGGACTTTATTCCTTCTGCCCACATCATGAACCAACTGCAGTGTCATGAAATACAAAATAGCTATAATCTTTCCCCTTTAGCCACTTACTGTTGCTGACAACAGGAATTTTTTAAGCTAAACCAACTGCAGTGTCATGAAATACAAAATAGCTATAATCTCTTCCCTCATCTTTCCCCCTTAGCCACTTACTGTTGCTGACAACAGGAATTTTTTAAGCTAAACACTATTTATGTCAATGTAAACAATAAGAACTTGGATTCAAATTGACTCATAGGGTGATCGAATAAGTTTAATCCCCATGTAAAAAATGGTCTGGTACTTTAAACAAGTACAATATACATTGCTTTTACTATGGCCTTGAAAGGCAGCTAGTAAATTAGAGCTATTATTCAGCAGCACTAAAAAGATAATTAAGTATGACATAATTTGCACTTATTTTTAATAGAAATAGTCTCTTCACTTACAATTAGAAATGAAGTTGACAACTGAGGTACAAAAACAGAATTTCGACTGTTAATTTTTCTGACTAGCTAGAGAGATTTGTTGACGGCGTGTGTAAACATGCTCTAACCCTCACTTTTAAAAGTGAGAAAAATAGAATTTTATACATGCCAAAATAAACATTATTTGATATGATATATTTTATGCAGAGTCCAATTTATTTTAATTTATAACAACATTAATATTCCTTATCCTGAATTAAGCAAGATTTAAGTTATATATTTTTCATTTATTGTTAACAAAAACGTATTAACAGCTATTGGCCTTGGAGTTTCATATTTATGTGGTAAGAATACATGTTTGTTAGAAATAAAAGCTGTTATATTTACCAACAATCAAGCTTTTTGGTCTAAACCATCCCTAAGTTACCAGTATTTGTCATAAACAGAGATGGCAGCACCAATCAGAAACTTGGTTTTGAGGGTTAGACCATTTTTATGCACATGCATTCAATTGTTTCAATTCCTCCTCTTTTTACTGGGTGAAAGGTATGCAAGAAGATATATCATGCTATCTCTTATTTCACAGATAATTACTGTATAATCTCTTAATAGTTGATCCTCTTTTATGTAGTGAATGAAGAAGTATTTTCTATATCTTAAATATTAACTTTACATTACAATGAAATTTAATAATTCATACAAAACAGTGCATCAAACATGTATTAATGTAATTTTTCCTATTTTGCTGATTTTAAGAATAATGTTCCCATTGATACTTCCATTTACAGCAGAAGTGACTTGCTATGTATAGGCAGAATTTTCTTATCCACACTGTAAATCTAGAAGTAATTGGACTGTGAGATTGAAATGATTTTTGCCTGGGGTACCCCAAAGAAATGTGTTGTAAATGTCTGGCAGGAACTTGAAGACTATGCTGTTGTAATTTAGATTAAATGTACAAACTTGTTAGATAAGCATCCTTTTAGTCTCCATTTAATTAATAAATCAGCAATGGCAACAGTTTTGGGCTTTTGAACATTTTAGTTTTAGTTTCTATTTTGTATAAACAGAAACAAAATTTATTTTATGGTAGCAGTTGCCTTTAAATGAAAGAAAAAAATATACACTGCAGAAACAGTGTTCTCAGTGTTTTGAGGAAAGAGTGATAATCTACCTCCAGATACTGCAATGATTAAGATAAGAAGAGTCAATGTACAAGAGCAACTAAGACTGAAACAGTCAAAATTTAATATTATAAGAAATTACCTCCGAACATGCATCTGAAAAACACAGATAATTTGCCCAATGCTGAAATTTTAGTGTTACATCCATCCATCATTATATTCCACTGTGTTCAATTAGAATTATAGTTTTGTTCTCTCAATAATCATGAAAAACAAGTTAAGTCACATTACATGATGAGATGTAATGCATTTCCCAGGTTAACTAAAGTAATTTGGTCCTGCCAATCATTTATGCTAATTCCCACCATCTAGCAATATTGTTTATATCTTTACTATAGGAATTATGCAAATATTGTTATTTCAATAAAGCATCAATTTGTGGTAGCAAAAAATATTCTATGCATGTGTGCTTGTCTCATACCTCTAATGCATCATTTTAAGTTTTTAAATAAATATTGTCACCAGAAGAAGTACTACCAACATTTCATCCCTAAACTAGTCCTAACAAGCTTCCTCATACTACTACATTTGGATAAACAAAGCCTTAATTAACAGTGTTTTGTTTATTGGCATGAGATAAAAGTCCCACAGAAGTAAATTAAAGCTGTCTAGCCTCAAGTTGTATGCATGACTTTTCCCCACTATCTTTATGCAAACTTTGGGAATATGGGTTAAATCAAAAGTAGCATTTGTTCTTCTAAAACTAATAAGTATGGATTACTGTATAATATTTGTATAACCTAGTAACAGTAATATGAAATTTAAATAGTTATACACATTTTGAATATCTGACTGGTTTTCAGAACTATTTGCTCCCATCATCAGAGGCCGACCTGCTCCTGGTGTGAATATCTGTTGTGTGTTGGTTGTTTGTGCTGATGTCTAAACTCGGAGAAATTCATAGTGATGCCTGATAGTTGCCTTACCTCATGGTCGCTCCATCACTCTGTTGCCACTTCATCTCATCTATCGCTATGGCACCAAACCTTTCAGTTGCTTGGCAGGTGCTCTTATCCTAAATCATCTTTATCGTCAACTTCATTTTCATTGTTGCTTCTGAAGTCAATGTCATTATCATTGGTTCTATTTACAATTATAGTAAGATTACTTGGTGCCAACTGAAACAGTATTGAGGAATGTTTGTTGCATCTTGCATCAAGGATGACATAATTGCTTACGTAGTATGAATCTATTGGCAAAAAGGTACACATACCTCTGATCAGCTGAGACAGCACACTGGCTGTCAGGGATCACTATGGATCTCCTCAAGTTTAGTGGTGAAGTGATGTATTTCCATAGCTGATTTGGTGGGGCCGATTCAAAATTCATTAGGTGGTGTGTTTTATGATTGCAATTTATTTTCAAGAATCAAGTATTTTTAATGCTGCCACCAAATCATCTATGAAACTACATCACTCCATGACTAGATGTTGACACACAACAGATACCAACACCAGCAAACAGTTGGTTTCTGATGATGAAAGCAAATAGTTCTGGGAACCAGTCAGCAACTTAAATAAGTATGGAAGTGTTTCTATTCTGACCTATTAAACCTTTTCTTAAATGAATTATTGTATTTGATATTTCTGTACCAAGAAAAAACAATGGGGCTATTTTGATAAGAATTATCTTGATTTTCATAGGGAAAGTATGAGTAATTTTAACATTGAAAGAGGTTCACGA
The DNA here is from genome assembly GCA_030762935.1 of Hymenopus coronatus. NCBI lineage: Eukaryota > Metazoa > Arthropoda > Insecta > Mantodea > Hymenopodidae > Hymenopus > Hymenopus coronatus. The sequence continues at coordinate 68,199,487 of CM060881.1, forward strand.
GACTGTAGATGTCAGAGTAGTGACAAACTTCATGAAATCAATGCTTACTATTTTTAGATTTGCATGTCTCTTCATGGCTAATTAATCATTTTAAATTACGAATGAAAAATAAGGTTTATTTTTCAGTAAATAACAATTATTTCTTGCAGAGAAATAAATCTTGATGTCTCTAAACATATTTGAGTATTTTGGTAGGGTAGATGAAGGTAGTGGGGGAAAAACAACTTACAATTTGTATAAACCAAAAGTCATAATTTATTTTAATATACTCTGATATGCCAGATACAATTAATAAAATTACCTTTAATTATAACAACCCTTTAAAATTTCCTTTACAGTATTTAATGACTTAAGCACTAAGAATTACTAATAATGAATGTAAATGTAGAATTTGCACCCTGATTAGTGCAGCATAAATGGTTTTCAGTAATAACATTCTCTACCTACAGACATGTAAATTGCAGACGATAATACAACAAATTTAGCAAAGGCTGAAATTAATTGTGTGCTAAGAGGAATAGCCATGGAAGACACTTATGCCACAGTATTTCTTTGAAAGAAACAGGAAATGGTTTGTAAACAATGTGGAGCTATTATTATTATTATTATTATTATTATTATTATTATTATTATTATTATTAGGAATGTTGAATTCAAAGCATTTTTTACACCCTGCCACATTTGTTTAGACATTTTATAAATTAGATTGTACTTTTGTTCATGGCAAAACCAAATGAAATATCACTGTAATTGCTCATGGACTATCCACTCACAAAGAACAGTTATAATTTAAAGGTAGTGGTGGTTGTTGTTGTTGTTGTTGTTGTTATTATTATTATTATTATTATTATTATTATTATTATTATTATTATTATTATTATTATTATTATTATTATTATTATTATTATTATTATTATGGCTTTTGAAATTTCATCAAGAGCAAGGTGGACTGAAAATGTGTTGCATTATTGAAAGTTATGTATGCAAATATAAAATCTGTGGAATTCCAAAAATCACAGTTAGGGTTTTATTGTAAATATCTGCTTATGTTTAACATACTTATAACACATGTATACTATGCTTTGAGAAACAACAATGAAATACAGCAATTGAATGTGATAACAAAATAGTTTGAAATATACCCTGCATATACATAGTTATGAAAAATCTCTTTTGTTTCATTAAAAACATATAAAATTTGCTTAAAAACATAATTATTTGTAAAATATATGTTCTACTATATTACAATCTTTCACTTCATAAGCTATGTTCAAAGGAAACAACTGAAGTAGCAAAGTGCATAAGTGTAAAGGAGGGGAATGTTCAGAGAGGAATCTTGGATAAGATTTCATACTATATGTTTCGCAGTAAGTGATAACCGTCTGAACTTCTGTTTCATTTTAGAGCAAGCTTTTTGACAAAGTGTTATAAGCAGAAGCATAACTGTCAATATTAGTGAGCCGGCATACAAATAAAGCTGAGCGAAGCGTGAGGGTAACCACAGGACGGCATACAGCATGGTGTCAGTGCTAAAATCTGAAAAACAAAGTGCTATTTTAATGTTCAACTTGTGAATCACCCTGTGAATATGAGCAACTTAAAGGATTTTAAGGCAAGATTATAGGATATCATAAGTAAAACATCTGTTGTATAGCATGCAATGAAAGGTATCTGTGACAGCTATGGTACTAAACTGAGAACTACTGGAATGAAATAAAGAAAGTTCTGCCTTTTTGAGGATATGGGTAATGACTGAAAAATTAATGAAAAGTATTCCAGTTCATTGTCTCATATGCACTGCACATGTAAAAATATCCAATGTTAGGACGCAACATAATTTTAAGAGTTCTCAATATATAATCTGAAAATAAAAATTTGGCAAATATTAAAAGCTTGAAAGGAAATTAAAATAATGAATGACATGTAGTACATGACATGTCTTATCTTGGTGATGATGTTGAATACCGTAAGTTTTATAAGTAAACATTAGAAAGTCATTAAAAACTAGGGAGAAGGGGAAAGAAGAAAAGTATACAAGTATCCCTTCAACTGATGTGTTGAATATTGTTAAACAGAAGCTCTTCCCTTTATGGTGCCAAACCTTTTGCATGTTTTAATGGACTCAATTGTTAGGAATCTTATCCAGGTTTCAACATGTTGCCAAACAGTGATCTGTCACCTTTTCTTGAGCCCTCCTTAGTTACCAAATATTTCTCATATAGAATGTGAGAGTTAAGAAACGGGGTTTCTCCATATCCATGATTATTACCTTCCATATTTTTATTGCCACATTTCTACAGCAGCTGTCAAATTGCTCCATTCAGTTGTGAAACAGCAAAACTAGTCTCTTATTTATGTCCTGTTTTGGACTTTTTGTTGTAAAATTTTGTATATTACTTTTGGCTAATAATCTTCCACATTCACTGTAAATTGTTTAAGTTGCATAATACTTAGGTTCTTAGATGTACAGAAGGATGAGATAAAAGTTACAGATATTGAGAATTTTGTGACAGTGATGTATATTATATGTAAGTATTATTTGCATTGATCGTAACACTTTTACATCACTTACATTTTATAATTAAGGACATGTTTCAGAAGCTCTGTTGCTTCCATTATCAACTTTCCCTTGACTACCGATGTCGTGGTTTGCAGGTGATGTGGGAGGATATCTACATCTGGAAAAATAGGAACAATTTAATGAACTTCGAGATCCCACCCAGAGACATGCTTGTCCAGAGAATCTTAAATCCACCACCAGAGGCGAACCCATCCACCACAATGCCTGCAAACCACAACACCAGTAGTCAAAGGAAAGTTGATATTGGAAGCAACAGAGCTTCTGAAGCATGTCCTTAATTATAAAATCTAAGTAATACAAAAGTGCTACAATCGACTCAAATAATACTTATAAAAGTTAGTTGTTAAAATGCAAGTGCATATGCTAACCATTTTACTGTAAACTCTTTGCATCAACTTATGAGAAACAAGAGTAAGGTCACTAGCATTTTTAAATGTGCAATTGAGGGTGGGATGATAAAATAGACCATGCACAAATGTTCCAGAAATAGTGCTTCAGTGAATTTAATTTGGGCATCTTCCAGTAAGAGAATGAAAACTTCACGGGTGCTAATTAAACATTCAAAATCTGCATTTATGTTTCATATCAATTCCTCAAGCTTATGATAGAGGTGTTGTGTGAGAAAATAAACAGGAGCAGAATGTTTTACATGTAAATGGTTGTTTAGTGTGAACATTTCCTTGAAAATCTTTGAATTTTTGGCTTGGATAAGTTGCCTTACTTTAAAATACCAAATGTGGATCTTATTAAACTTGAAGGTTACTTATGCTGGAGTTACGATGAACCTCATTTAACATGAGAGAACATAATGTGGGGTTAAGAAATGCTGCTAAACTGAGGAACTATTAGGATGGGATTAAACTTTACATTAGAGGAATTACTCTTGAATTACAGGTAGCCTTTATTACTTCATGCAAATATATTATAACAACCAATTACCAAATGACATCACTTAATGGTATGAGAAAGAAAAGTTTGGCATTACCAAACTCCTAAGTTATGTTGTGTTATTTTAAATCTTGTTAAGTCAACCCTAAAGAGATGCATTTAATACAGTGTATTTGACTTTCATACGTACATAACATTGAATCTGTAGATCATATTATAAGATCAGACTCTATGTTCAAACTCTGGGATGTAGTTCAAGTCAAGAATTACATTTATTCATACTTATTAATGAATTTTCAGAAGTGTCAGTTTTGCATAATTTACAATTACATGTCTGTTTCCAAAAACTACTTGTATGCATGCACTTTTAAATAGTCATATTTGTTATGTTTACAATGTACATTATTACCAATATTTTTTTTATTGAAATCATCCCCTGTATAGAAGGTGCGAGTATTACGGTATCTTTTTAATTCTGTTCTAAGCTTGGTTTTTGTTTATTTGTAATTTTTTTTTATAGAAGAGGGAGGCGAATTAGGTAAAACTATTCCTTTGTAGTAAACTCCTTTGTGGAATGACTGAAAATTATTTGTTAATCTATGTAAGTCCTGTCTATGTGTGGTCTCTTTGATATGAATATCTCCACTTTTTGTAAACTTTTCTGGGTTATTTATTACAAAAGACAATATGTCTAGAATATATTCACAGGCTAATGGTAAAATACCTAAACATTTTGAAAATTGGCTTGCAGTCAGTTGATTGTCTTGCCCCTGCCATTATTCTTATTGCCTATTTTTGCACGATAAACATTTTTTAGCATTTACTGAATTTCCTCAAAGTATTATTTCATAGATCATCAATGAATGAAAATATGCACAATGAGCTGTTTTTAGTATGCTCTTATTTATAAGCTGAATTAAAAGATTGGATTGTGTAAGGTATAATCAATATTGTGTTTCCATTTCATGTTACAATTGATCATAAGACTTAGGAATTTGTATTACAGATTTCTGCAATCTTATTACTTTCATATTGTATCCTAAGGTCTGCCATGTTTTTATGCTTTTTGCAAAAATTAATGTAGTTAGTTTTTTCAAAGTTTATATGGATTTTGTTCATTTCAAACCAATTATATAGTGTTCAAGATTTTATTAAATGAATCAAGGAGTGACTGACATTGTGTTCTTTAATTATAATACTTGTATCATCCGCAAAAAGAACTGGATAGGCATTGTTATTTATTACTACAGGTAGATCATTTATATACACTAAAAATAAGGGACCCAGAATAGAACCTTATCACCATTCAGAATATGCATTGCCATTATTTGAAGTATTTATTATAATACTTGTGTATTAATTTTGATAAAAGTATGTCATGATTAACACAGTCAAATGCTTTTGTAGAGCACAGAATATTTTTAGCATATTAAGTTTGCCATCCAAAGAACTTCATTAGTTAACTTGAAAATGGCATCACTGGTTGATACGTCCTTCCTGAATCCAAACTGTTCTTTTGCTAAAATATTATATATATATCTACTTTGCGCTTCCTGAGTGGCTGGATCATTTCATGGCGGCCTACTACCAGAGAATAGCACTCTACTACTGCCGTTGGATCTATGGTGAGGGAAAGAGGTCTGTGTGCGTGTTTGGAGTGACATTGTGTTGTCTCTTGGTGATAATTTGTCCAGTACTAATGGCTCAGTACACTTTAGAGCAATTTTTCTGTGCGACATGTATGTGAAATACTCTTCTGCAAGAAGATGTCATAGAGAATTTTAACTTCGTTACGCAGGTATTCGAATTCCTAGCAGGACAACTATTCATGAACTTTTCAATAAAGTCAAGCGTACAAGATCGTTTATGAACACAATTTATGTTAAATAATGCAGTGTGCTATCAGAAGAGCAGCTTGATGAAGTAGGGGCCTGGTTAGAGCACTCACCGCAAAAATCATGGGGACATGTAGGACAAGAGGTTGGCATTTCCAAGACATCAGCGTTTAGGGCAACGAAACTTCTGAAGCTTAAGCTGTAAAAGGTAACTGTAGTTCATGCTTTACAACCACAAGATCCTGTACCTAGGGTTTTTAATGCAGTCCATTTATAATGGTGATAATTTTTTTCCACAACTAACAAGAGATGAAAGATTGTGTGGGTGGTTTCAGCAGGACTCAGTGACAGGCACACTGCTGCAATTTCTAAGCATGACTTGTGTATGGTGACAGAATAATTAGTTGAGGATTGTGGCCATCTTATTCCCCTGACCTATCTCCATGTGATTTTTATTTATTGGGAATGTTAAAGAATAAAGTGTATGCATCCAAGCCACACACATTACAAGAATTGAAGAACAACATCCTAAGAGAAATACAACCAATCAGCCAAGATGAATTTCTTCGAGTGAACCAGAACTCTTTTTGGAGATATAGGGAATGTATTCGCATTGAAGCTCATCAACTTCAACATCTATTGTGATTTCAGATAAGCCTAATGTGAATTAGTACAGTAGTTAGAGTTCCGTACATGTTATCTGACAGTCCTTTAGGCATAATTCTGGCAGAGAGCGTAGCCAGCCTTCACCCGTTACAGTGCAGCTGCAGAGCAGTTCGGTCGCTCAGGGAGCACATTGTACATGGTGATAAATTCTTTTAAACATATTTTTTTTTAAAGATTGTTGTAAGTAAAGGCAGTGGTCTATATTCATATTACGTTGCATTAAGGTCATGTTATGTTCATTATAATTCTGGCATAACACACACACACTCCCCCCCCACATACTTATATTTCAGCAAAATACTTTTCATTAAATCAGACAAGCTCTTATGATAAGCTACTGCCATTAATATCTAGATACTCTTAATGGGATAAACAAAATATTTTCTGAGAAAACAATATTGAAAACAACAAAGGAAAGATGACTTGAGTTTTTTTCACTGCTGTGTTCCATGTGATGATGCATATGATAGGTTTATGAATGGGTACAACACAATAACAAGCCTTATACTTAGAATGAATATCAAGAAGTCCTGAGGTAAGTGAAAGCTGACCAGATTGGAATGCATGACACAGATATTGTAAAATCTAGCCTGTAACTTAACCGGGTTACAGAAAGTATATGCAGTGTGGAGAATTGATACAATTGCCATTTTAAATTTTTCAGATATCTCACCAAGGATGTAAAAATCTTAACCATTAGGCTATATAAAAGCAAGGAAATAAATGCACTTTACATTTATGGCTTTTGGAATTATATCCAATATCAGAACTCAACTGAGAATGAAAATATTGAACAGTGTGAATTTGATGTTTAAATAATTGGAATTAGCAATATTAAATAAAAATTTGCTATAAATTTATGTTGTGTATTTTATATTACGCACTGTACTGTTTGTAAAAGGCAGCCCGGGTTCGATCCCAAGTGCCCGCATGTGGGATTCATGGTGGATGAAGCAGCATCTGGTTTCCCCTGCCACTCATTTCACAGATTGCTCCATCATTACATTTTATATCATCCACTTCCTCATATTCATGCTTGGCTATGGGCCAACCCCTCTTACCAGTTCTGTTTTGCCATAGGCTCCCTGATAGGCTTCTGACCACTAGGCATTGGCTTGTAAGTCCTACAATTATGGGGAGAGTAAGCCGATTATGAAACAAAACTGTTTGTAAAAATAAGAAATATATGGAAAAATCTTGCCTTTGTATTCCTGAGTATTATTCATTGTCATCCTTTTCTTTCTTTGTTAACTATACTTGAACAAAGAAATGGATTCTATTATTTTAAAAGCTTCAATTTATACCTACCAACCACACATTTTCTTTGCTATTATTTCTTTTCATTGCTTTTCTATAAATGCTATTGAAAGCTTAATTTTCTATCTACTTTCCATTAGTTGTGATAAACATTCACTTCACCTAGGAGGATGTAGGAGCTGAGATAATTGCAATGAAACATTGATTGCTAATCTCTTTGCACAAAACTCATAAGGGAGAGGGGAGAGACAACATTTCAAAATGGACTGCTTAAAATACTGAAAAATTCAAATGAATAATATTGAACATTTTAGAAAATGAAAACACCACAAAATGTTAAGAAATTGTGTGTTTTAATCAGCTCTACATTTCTCCAAACATTTCACAGCTAAGGCAAGCATGGTATTTTTAAATTAAGGCCAGTTTTGCAATAAAATACAAAGTATTTAACAATATTTATTTTTAGCCAAGTCTCCAAATGTTACACTATTTTTTTACCATTAGCATTACCCTCAATGTTTCTCAAATTCTTGTCTTAGTATAAGTTTATACAACCTCATCGCAGAGTTCCACCACCAGGTCACTTAGGAAATGTACAGCTGTTTCTGGTATTAAAACATTCTATATTAAAAAAAATCTGACGTAATCCATTCATATGACTTTCTCTGTATCTCTGCAACAAATTTTTGTTAAAAAGTTTATGCTTCTATTTACTTCATGCTAAGTGAGAAAAAATTAGCAGAAATAGTATTGTTGCTTACTTCCCTGTAAGTAGAAGCGAAATAAGGGGGTAACATAGGTTAAAGTGATAGCAAAAGATGGTTGCTATGTGACTGAAGTTCCTTTGCTTGTATGGACAGGAGTTGAAAACTTCCTGTATGCAAAAAGTATGTTTTTTAAGGCTGAAACAAAAAACAAAAACTATCAACTCCACGAAAAAAATGTACATAATATAAATTGTGTGTTTTAATGTGCTCTACATTTTTTGTGTGGTAAGTTTTTGTCTATCTCTTACGGTTTACCAGTTACAAAAAAGTCCGTAAAATTCATCCATAATAAAATAGTCTTCAAAGGCTATTCCCAGAAAATTCAAGATATACATATTATTTGTCAAGTATATCTTTAATATATGATATTTTAATCAAAATCATTAGAGCCATTTTTTAGAAAATCAAAATTTTCGAACATTTTTCCATGTGAAGGGTAGTTGGGGGTGGGGGGGGATTTGCTTGAAAATCTTTGTGTCGCATCCTTGGAAGATACTGAACTAAAATACCAAGTTTGGTATGTAACGGTCTTTTCGTTTTTGAGCTATGCTACCCACGGACACACACAGACAGACACATACACAGACATTTTTCTAAAAATTCTTTTTTTGGATTCAGGTGGTCTCAAAATATGTATTCCCAGTGAAATCTCAGTATCAAATTTTTGGGTACAATGCAATACTTTCTCTTTACACTAAGTACATAGTATGAATAGAGAAAGTAATAAGCTATGTAACATTTTATGGTATATTCATGCATATGTACGGAAATTTCTTGAAGCACATAAATAATGAGCCACCTGTATTGGTGAACATTGATTAATAATTGTTTTTTGAATTATGAAAATCAGACTCCCACATCAATCCCTTCCGAAAACCAAAAACAGTGTTTCTTCTGTCATATATCTTACATAGAGAAAAAATGTCGTAATATGTATCCTTCATTACAATGAGAATTGAAAAGATTATGAAAATAGCATAGACAAAAGCTTAAAAATAATTGATTATTTAAAGTATTTAGTCACTCTTATTTTATTAAATAATGAACCCTACTTGAAAATATATCTTTTGTAAATTTATCAGTTAAAATGAATAAGACCTCAAAGGCTCTTTACTGAAATTTTCCTCTGAGTGTAAAATTAGGCCAGCACAGGCACAGGCACAGGCACAGGCACAGGCACAATTTCCCATTACTGAGAAACCTTAAATGACAGAAAAAATACTATGAGAGATATATAAAATTATATATCAATAAATTATACAATTTACATAGCATATATGAGTGATGATCAGAAACTAGGGTTACAAGGCCCATATGCTTGTTGTTTCATCTTTTACAGATTATTTAGTGTGTGGTAATTCTAAAACATGCAATTAGCAACTGTGCAGAATTTCGGCTGTCACCTGTCGCCCTCCGTGGTGTAGAGGTTACCATGCTAACTTCATATACCCAAGGTCGCGGGTTCAAGCCCGGCGGAGGAAGATGGATTTTTTTCAGGTGTAAAAATCCTTAGTATGGCTTCCTTCAGAAGGGAAGTAAAGCCGTTGGTCCTGTGTCGTAGATTTAAGGCACGTAAAAGAACCTCAAACCTGAAAGAGAGGACTCTAAGCAAAATTAAGCAGTTTTTCAGGCCTAATTTAGAATGGGATGCTGAGAACCACAGCAGTTAAAGAGCGTCCATAAATAACACACCATTTCATTTTTTCGGCTGTGACCTACAGCACTACTGTTAGGTAAACACAAATAGTGACCCATTTGGAAAACTGGTACTGGTCTCGCGAAGAAATCTGCTCAGTTATTTAATTTCTGAGGGCAATACATTAACTACAGCTGACATTCACCAACAACTAATAGAGATATATGGAAAAGTTTGCAGCCGTTAGAGAAAACGTCATAGACAAGAATTGCAGTGGCCAATCCGGCATGGCACCTATTGATTTGAACACAGCTTACGTGGAGCAGCTGATTCAAGGCAACAGGAGGATCACATTATGACATATAGCATTGAAACTCGGAATGTCTTTTGGAAGCATTCATCACATTGCTCACAATATTATGCAGTACTGGAAAGTTTGTTCCCAATAGACTCCACAAAATCTGTCCAACCAACACAAGGAGAAGTGCATGGGGGCATGTCTGTAACTTTTACAACAATTCTCCACGGAAGGAAGCAGTTTTTTTCACTGCATTGTCATGGATGACGAAACATGGATCCACCACTATACCTGCAGCTGTCAATGGAGTGGAAACACCCCTCTTCTGCAAAGACAAAGAAGTTTAAAGCGGTGATATCTGCTGGTAAGGTGATGGCCAGTGTTTTGGGACAGTGCTGCTGACATAATCATGGAATTTTCGGAAAGAGAGAACACACAGTGACCACTGATCAATACTGCAACACCATAATTTGAGTGCAAAGCAATCAGGAGGAAACACCGGAATTCCTTACCCAGGGTGTCATCTTCCTTCCTGACAACATACAATCTCATACAGCCCAGAAGACCACCATGCTGTTGAAGCAGTTTTGCTGGGACCACCCTCCATATAGCCTGGATCTCGCTTCAAGCGACTTTCTCCCTTTTTCTCACTTAAATGAACACCTAAGAGGCCAACAATTTTCTTCAGATGAGGAGGTGCAACACTTCACAACAATGTGGCTGAACACACAAGGACAGAATTTTTACCAAATTCAATTTCATTTATTATAACTCATCCCAAAAGTGATAAAGGCCTCATTCAATATGGGGACTAGATGGAAAAATAACCTAATGTATGTACTCTAAGATGGCTGTATTGGTTGCATGAAATAAAATATAGTCATTTCACTGTAGACTTCTTAACCTTAGTTTCTGATCATCCTTCATATTTTTACTTTTTGTAGTACTTACTCAGAGTAAGTAGAGGAAGCTTGGCATTCCACACAAAAAGGTTAATATTATTTCACCAGAAATAAATGTTCTGAGGTCCTTGAATAACAAAAAAAAAAAATTATGTCCTTGTACATGCATGAATTAGCAGCATAAAAGAAAAAGAAAATGTTATGTGATACAAAGATTTTCAAGAACATCCCCCCCCCCCTGTCCCAAACTACTTTAAATATATAAGTGTTTTCATTATTTTTTATTTTCTAAAACTGACTGTAATAGTTTTGATCCAAATACAGCAGCATGTTTAAAATATTTCCATGACAAATAAACTATATTAATTTTCTATAAATAGCCTATGAAGTATTCTACATTCTGTAAGAAGGTTGTAAAATGGTACACCCTAAGAGATAGACAAAATCTTACTTAAAAAAAAAAACAACACCCCAGCACCCACACACCTCTCTCTCTCTTAAAAAATATATGGGGATTCTTTTGAATATGTGACGCAGGACAGTGAAAAAATGTTCCTAGTCCAAAGGTCCAGCAATGTGCATGTGCATGCAGATAGAATGTACAGAAGGCTATGCAGGTCACATTGGAAAGAGCTGATTTTCAGAAACTCCATTTATATCCATTATTTCAATCCAGTTCATTTACATACAACTAATCTAAGCTAATGTAACTTAACCTCAAAAGAAATTTCGAAACCAGAGCCCCCACTTGCCTCATATTTGTTTTTCAAAAGCAACTTAGAAAATACAAGAAAGTCCCACATCACATGTCATTACTTAAAAAATGTTATGTGACATAATGAGGTATATTTGATTATTTAGAGGGAATTAAAGGGAACCTGTGATGCTGTTATAATAAAAGAGGCTGACACTTAGTAATGTTGTAGCTACATTGGTTCAAACCAGAGGTATGAAATATTTATAGAGAAGAGTGCATCCAAAAAGCTAAAAATCTGTTGTGGAAACTGAGCCATTTCATGGTAAAAAATCAATATACTGGAATGTAAGAAGCAAAAGAATTTGTGCACTGTTTTTATTTGTTGGAAAAAATAAAAAAACAACAAAAAGTTATTGTCTGTCCAGCCGTAGTTCACCAGTAATGTAAATAAAAGCAACAGGTTGCAACAGTTCTAATTAGTTACTGAACGTTTCACCGCCTTTCTCTATAAAAATAGTTCCTCTTAATTTGCTGGAAGAAGTACACAAATATCATGTAAAACTATGCAATGTTGTCAAAATAACATAGTAAGAGTTATTAATAAATGGAAATTGGTTGAATTTTAATCATTATTTGCTTATGCAACAATGCACATGTGTTGTGCCTTTCATATATTGTAACCAACGATTTTCAGTTACCACATGGAGAGTGTACTGTACGTATGTAAGCAATGGTGGAGGCGTGTGATACCAGTGTAGTGAAACATAAGGACCTCTCAAAAATGGCCAGAAAAGAATTATTCCTAATGTAACGTTACCTTACTTTTGCATTAAACAATCTCAGCTTAATGGTAGAATTTACAGGTGTTTCTCAAAACAGATGTGAAAAAAGTTTAAATTATCCGAGATGCAACATCTTGTGAAAACAGCTTTTCAACAAGTGACAGCTGAAAATGCAGTAAATGTATATCACACATTGTTCGGGAAGAGCAAACAAAGTGAGATTTGGAGGCAATGGTGCACATTGTCGTTGATCAATCTTGGTGTGACAGTTTGAGTGCAAATGCTACAGGTAACTTGTATCTTAAAGGAGTGGAACCACTTCCATTTTCAGATTAGCTATTCTGGGTAAGTCACTGTATTATGAAGTATATTAAAGAAATATGCAATATATGGTTGTCCATTTGTGAGTGCTAAAATAATCGAAAAAACTGGAGTGATGCACATATGCAATACATCAACAAACTTTTAAAACATGATGTCTGCAGTTTGTAATTTTAAGGGAGAACTTTGCTTTTCATATTGAATAACGTCTTGCCTACCTATTTTATTGTTTTATTTATTATATATTTCATAGAGATAATCACTATCTGTATGCAGTGACAGTAGGTAGCCATTTCATTTCCTACCAAATGTAGGTATGTGGTTTTACAATTGTACAGCAGACGAATACAGCCTAGCTTCATGTGGTGTGAACACCTGCATTTGCGGAAGAATACATTCAGTTTGTGTACATTGCCAGTGAAATAATGCTGGATAGATAATAGCATGAAAGGAAAACTGACTGGGCATCTAATTCAGAAATATTTTGGAATAGCTTTGAAGTCCAATAAGGCCAATATTGAGGAAATTAAAAATTCAATTTGGGCTTCATTTTATCATTTGACAGCAACCAAAGATTATCACAGCATAAATGCCCTGAAGAGAAAGATAATTGGTGTTCTTATCAGAAAGCAAAGGCCAATGATCAGCTTGATCCATAGCATATAAAAGACATACCACTGCAAATACTTCAGGCATGCAAACCTGTATATGAAAGACTACATGATCCAAATAGCTCTCCAAGTGCCTTCATGGTTTAACGCAGAATGCTGGTAAGTCATTTAATGCCATGATTTGGCAAGGATATATTAAAGAAACCTATGTACACCTAGAAATCCTAAAATTGGGAGTTGGATGCAATATTGCATTTTAACTGTAGAAGCAGAGCGTCAGCACTGATTGAAACCTGTTCCAGGTAACTACACAATGTCAGGGGTTGTGAAATCAGATGAATCAAATTATGCTGAAATATAAAGAGGCACCTCAGAACAAAAGAAACATAGAAAAATACTTCAGTGGCACAAGAAAACTAAAAAGAGAACCAAAATATTGAAAAATGTCCCACTTATGGAGCAGGGGTGTCCTAATTGATTAAATTCTGAATACACAGCTACAGTTATATGATAGACTTTAATTACTCATTTTCTAAAAAATTTCTGCATTTTGTGACATTCAAAACCAAAAATGGCATTCCAAAAATTAAGAAAACTATTACATTTATATAAACAATTAATCGAGTCAACAAGGAATATTGTGAAGCAAAATGGTTGAATTAAACACTAAGCCAAAATTTACAATAAACTCAATGATGTTTGACAAATTAATATATGTTAACAATTTTGCTTTGGCTAGCCATGGTTGGAAGAGCATCTGCCTGCTGAAATAGTAGTCTTGCTTTGATTTCCAGTTGGGGGGGGGGGATTTTTCTCTAGCCCAGGTTATTCCCCATCCTTAAAAGTCTGAAGTATGAATGTGTGTGAGGACTAAAGAAGAAAATTAAATAAATAAAAAAAAAAGGAGTAAATAGGAACCAACAACAAACAGTACATGAGTTAATGCGACTGCCAGGACTCTGCAGCTAAAAGAACAATAAAAAAATTATATATAATGTTAAAAAATCATAAACATTTATTAAAATATGACTTTTCAATGAGGTTTACAAAATACTTTTTTTACACACAAAAATAAATTTTAAAATTATATAGAACTCTACCACAAATTTTAATAGTGCCAAAAAGTGGTACATATCTTTCCTTCAAATGTATATCTGTAGCTTAAATAACATTTATTTTGAATGAATAAGAACTTTTTTGTAGCAACATAATGTCATTTTCAAAATGTGTCATATTTTGAAGCACTGTCACTTTCAGTTATTTCTGGTGATATGCAAAGAGTAGGGAATTTCAAAACCACTATAAGCTAATTGTTAAAGATTTGACTTCTGCTTTAGCTTCCTGCATCCCCTTGTAAATAGTGAAATCTGAAATGAAACTATTTTGCCAAACATTTAAATTTAATTTAACTGTGTAAGAAATGTAAACACAAAGGCAATTGGAAGCCACCACATGACTGTGACTTCAGATTTGTCTAAAATATTGTGACTATGCCCTGGGCCATAATTGCCAAGCATGTGTGTACATCTTGCTTTGTGAGTCATTTACTGTTGGCATCTTTGTTACACCTGTGCCTTGAGATCCAATGATTGTTACAGCTATGAGTGGGCATGTATTCTTTTGGAAGGTTATTTGTTGTTGAAGTCCACATTGTAAGTTGAGTGAGTTTATGAATACCAGCAGTTTACTGAGGTGGCTACGGAAATTTCTAGTGACATAACCAAAGATATTAAAAGGTGCAACAGAGCCCTCCTGGTGTGCAGTTTCCACAGGAATGCTTTGCAGCGAGATGTATTGTCGCTGCCACAAATGTTGGAAAGAAACTATATGGCATAATCATTATGAAAGACAGTTATTTGTGAGCAGATTGTAATCAGTTTGTGGAAAACTAAAGAGTTGTTGGAGAAGAGAGAGTCTTTGTTACAATATTTATTGTGTGTTCTAATTTGTTAAGATTATAAGGGATACTCTTTGAAATGATAATCATCCAGTATTTTGTTTCTTATGAGTTTATGTAAAGATTGTGTAATAGCACCGTGAAGAGACAAACCTGAGAGGTTCCTTTAATACATCCCTATGTTAATTTAAATTTTTTTTTATAGTGTTTAAAACCTGTTTTTACTACTTGTGAGACTGCAGGTGATTGATAACACTGGAGATACATGATATGAAGATGGAGCACCTGTGGAATGTGATGGCAGGGGAAACTGGAGAACCTGGAGAAAACCTGCCTCTGTGCCACTTTGTCCACCATGCTTGGGATCGAATCTAGGCCGTCTAGGTGAGAGGTGAGTTGTCTAACCACTCAGCTATAGCACAGCCTGCTAATTTCAAATGTCTGACATATAGACCATCAACAGTATCTCTTCTTTTTCCAGTCTGAAAAGGCTATTTCTTCCTTGTAGCTGCAGCCATAAATCATCTCTTCATGGTTACTATTAGGTAAATAATGTGATGGTTTCCCATTGCCTTTCACATCACAATTTTACTGTCATTCAAGTTGTCCTGACTATGATAGAAATGCAGTAGACATCCTTAGTCCTGCATTGTGCTGATGCTGATAGCGCTGATGCTACTAGGATGTACTCCTATTAATCCCTGGTACCAGTCTCATCCACCAGTTTCACTATATCTATTATCTTCATCTCAGTCTTCACTGCCATTAAGGAAGCTCATACATCATCATTCACAATGAATTGAAACAATTGACTCATGAATTTATGTTCTTCATTTGTTTAAAACTATAAAAAAGGATTTTTGTTTTTACTGATGTAATGGATAGTGTTTGCAGCTATTAGTATTAATCTGTGGTTTTATTTTCCCCGTCTTTTCTTTCTTCAGTTATTGAGTTTTAAATATTGCAACAAGCAGATTTGGAATAATGTAATAACTAATTGATTGTTGCAATCAAATTATAAAGCTATGTGATCAAATTTGTCTTTAAACAAGTTGCTTAATGATTTTGAAATTTCAAGTACTTTTTGTAAATTTTACAAATATGTAATTCTCTTTACAGAGCTTCTGTTTCTGGAGCTACTGAAATTAAGAAAGCATTGTATTGTGTTATGTTAATACTTATGCTTCTTTGTGTAAAAGTAAGGAATCTATTTGTATTTATGTGATTATGTAACGTGTGCTTGACCTGCTTAATGAATTCACTACACACACTCTACAATAAAGAAAAGCATTATTATTCTCAGTAAAAATTTGTGGTACTTTCATTCTTCCCTGATAATGCTAACCCCAAATCCACCTTCACTAATTAATATTATCTGAAAAAATTGAAAACCATGGTGCAACAATGAAGAAACATGAAGATGGATATTAAAGAGCAATGACAAAGAAAAAACAAGGGGCTCTTAAAATGCACTTATGCCTATTAATTATTATTTAATATTTTTTTGATGTATATTTCTACTCCAATTGCAATGCAGGTAATAAGAGCGTTGTAATTGCAATTCAAGTGCTTCATATGTGGGATACTAGGATACTTATATTTCATTTAAGAACTTCCTTTGAAATGCTGGACTCAACTAAAGCTTCATTTGTAAACTTTCTGTTTACACATTAAGCTATTATTTCCAGTACTATCCACAAAAATAACTTATTTTTAAAGGTACTTGCAGAGAAACAGTGAAAGGAACTCTTCATACTTTACTACTTACCATCCATCAGAAGAAATGAAAATATTTGTAGTATATTGCAATATATTTGTGGAATATAAAAAGTAAAAATTAAATACAAATTGAATTGGTTGAACTACACAATATTTACGAAGACTACTTGGATGAGTATGCTTAGAAAACATTTTTGATTTTGAAAAGTATTAATCTTTAAAATTGTAAAAAGTCCTGTATATGTGGTTATTTGTTTTTCAGGTACTGGTATTTTAATGATTAATGGTTATTGGTTTTAATAAAAATTCAAGAAAATCTCAGAGAACACATCACATCATTAGCGCCTTAGAAATTCATAATTAAAAGCCACTATTCACGAAAGGATCAAATCCAAAACATAAAAAATAAATTGCAAACACTGATAAAATTGACAATAGAAAACTAAAACAGGTTTGATAATTCATGTAAAAAGCACTTCAGAAATATCATATAAAGGCAGAAAGAAAAATCAGAAGTATCAGACACTTTAAGGAAGAGCATTATGAAATTCATTCAAAACAAAAATGACATGAGTCTTCATCAAAGGAAACAAAAATAATTTATTCAACTTCGAAATATCCGTTGGGGACAGCAACACTAAAAGTTCATTGAACTACTACGGGAACACCTTGATAACTGTTTCTACCAGCAGTGGCATTCCAGTTTTGGATGAAAGCTAACACATTTGAACCATATTCCACTTAATAATCTTATATGTCTCCAACAAGGACCACTCATTGTAGAAGCTAAATAAAAATAATTCAATTTAATGATTTAATTCATTTTACTGCAAATTTAAACCAAGAGCTATTATTAATAGGTAAAATTTAATACTTTGAAATGGCTTAGAAATTGAAATCGCCCACAGATAGCTATAATGAACAAAGAAGTGCAAAGGCATTTAACATTAGCAATATGTAAATATTAATAATGATAATAGTATTACAATAATAATAATAATAAAACATACAACACCTCAAATGCTATATAATTCCCTTGATAAATTATATGAAAAAAGTGAAGTGAGAATCTTCAATGAAATGACTTAACATAATCCCCTAAAGCACCAAAAATATTGATTAAAGGCTACCTGAGAACACATCTCTTGCATACGTCTCCAGTCCAATTTCACATGTGTTCTTAATTACATTTGTGAAATGTATATTTGTTATAACATTGTATCCTGATTCTTCTATTCATAATATGTGTACAATATAGCAATCAGCAGACAGCTGATTATATACTAGTGAGTGCAGTTTCATAATAACCATCTACGTGTAATTTTACACATTTTTCAATGCTTGCACACAAGCTTGCTTGCTTTTTTTTTTTTTTACTAGTGTAAGAAAGAGAAATCTAGGGATTGCATATATTTTTTTAATACCCGGAGGAATTATTTTCAACACTACTTTTTTTATTTGGCGGCAAAGGATCATTTAATAAAATTTCATCTTTCTGTCAGACCATGAATCACAAATCAGAAATAGGATTGTCTCAACATTTTTATTCAGTACATGCTTGTAAAAGTATTTGAGCTGTTCTTTTGTCATTTTCTATCCTGGAACACAGTCTGTGTAAATGATGATTAGTAGACTTTCTATAACCTTTTTTCAATGTTATGCCTGAATTTGTTACCCAATTTTCTTAGAAACAAATGTAGAGATTTTTCCCCCATTTACCAGTCATAGGGATTAAGATGACCATTGGCCCACCTTGGTAGTGTGGAGGTAGATGACTGCCTCACATTCAAGAGGTCATGAATATTCAATATAGCAGTGCCAGCAAGACTGAATTGTTACAATTGTATGTTTTTCTTTTTTACTTGCCAGGGTTTGCATATCTTTTCATAATTTAACTGCCTTTGATCACAGCAGCACATAACTCCTGTGGGACGAAATTCCACTACACCAAAAGTGCTGATCTGAACCTAGCAATTGAGAGTATCATTAGCAAACCATTTAAATTTTTTATAATTATATTGCTACAAAAACAGTATGTTCCAAAATTATTTGCTTGTTAATTGCCAGAATTATATTAGTGCTGCTAGTGTGCCGGAATTTAATCAAGGGTTCTTTTACATGCCAGTAAATCTATTAACACAAGGCTGTCACATTTAAACACACACTAAACCATTGGTCTGAGCCAGATTGGGGTCAGAAGGTCAACCCTAACTGAGCCATCCTGTGTACTGTTGAATCACTACCAATAATAAGTATGAACATCTATAATTATAGAATAATCAACTTAGTTCTTATTAGAAATACTCCTAAGCTTCAATAGTCTCCACAAATGATATCTGATAGCTCCAGCATCATTGAAAGTTTCTGCACATGTTCAGCAGCATTACAGGTGTGATGGAAGCACAAGTGCCTATTGTCCATCTTTGCAGGTCTGCTGAATCCTATGCTAGAGTTCAATTAACAAGGGGTTTCACATACCTCCAGAAAGAGAGGCCATTCAGTGGGTCCTGATCTTCCGATCTACCTGTTTGGAAATTGCACATTGATATAGTCTCAAATGTGATTTGTATAATGTAAGGACTTCATCTTACTCAAAGAAAATGCCATCCAATATTTGAGATTAGTTGTTCAGCAAATCTAGATACATTGCTCCTGTCATTGTGTTTTCAGTAAAAAAGAAAGGTCCAATTGCAGAAACAAATCATAGCACAACTCAGATTAATTTAGGGCTATCATGTTTGCATTCAACTACAAAGTGGGTTTTCTTCTCCCCATATTCTATATTTATGCTGTTGTACTTTACCAGACGTGTGAAAAGTGGCTTCGTTTGAAAATGTGATTATTAAGAGATGGCACCAAATTGGTTAACTCTGCCTATCCAGGTATCATTTGGTGCAGCTTATGCATAATTTGATTTTGTATGCTTTAAGTAGCAATCTTTTATGGACACAATTGTGAACAGATGACTTTGGACTGCCCAATTCTAAGTTGGTGTGTCAAATTGATTTCTGTGGGTTTTGCTGAAATGCTTGCCTAACATCTTCAACTGAAGCTGCAGACAATGAATTTTTTGCTGCTTCTTAATATAGAACCTGTTTCTAACAGCTAATTATATCACTTCACAATGATATGATGCTCTAGAACATTTACAACATATTCCTGCTTAAATATTTTTTGTAATTTTTGCAATTGGAAACTTTTACATTCATGAATTACATTTACATCCTGCTGAATTGTGAATTCTGCCATTTTAACACTAGTTGTCAGCCCACCAGGTACAGGTGCACTTTATCATAATTTACACTGATACAAAACCTTAGAAAGTTTCTATACAAAAGAAGATGAAAATAATTGTCCTAATTTAAGTGAATGAGAATATATTCACATTTATTATTGATAATCTTTCAATGGGACACACTGCATATGAGGGAAGAAGATGGGAAATAAAAATAATTTAACTTATAACTAAGGAATTAGATTAGCATGCTATTTCAGTATCTTCTTGCTGGTTGCAACATTTTATAAAATATACTTTCATTAAAGATTGATCAATGGTAGATGACCTGTTTGAATTAAATAAATCATTTTCTATGTACAGGAATAGACTAAGAGAGTGATACATACCAAAAACTGCTACACCATAACCCATATCAAGCACTCCCATACGATATGAACAAGTAGGGACCATGACTTCATGTGTAATACCAGCATTTAGCTGGAATTGCCACACTGGACCCGCACCAGGAGGTAACATTTCTGCTGACCTATCTTCTCCAGTCTCAGTCTCAGCAGAAACATGCAGTGATTTGTGGTCGTGAGCGGTAAATATCGCATGGGGACGGAGCTGGGTCACAACCTAGAGTGCAAACAGTTAATACTCATAGCTGGAGTCCAGATTCTTATGTAATTAACATTTTTTCCTTGATATGAAATATCAACTGCACTGAAAATGTTGACAATTTACATAAACAGGACCATTAATAGATGTATAATATTATATATTTTTACAAACTTTGCTCAGTACAACATATTTGTTTGATTAATATACTTTTACATAAAATGGTCTTCAAAATGTTTGTTAAATAATTATTATGCACAGAGCTAGAGACTTTGAAACCAGCAATATTTTTACACTTATACAGCATCTTTTGAACAGATTTACACACCATTAACTTGTTTTCATTGAATAGGAATTGTGCTTAGTTATTCTGGGGTGGGTTGATGTTTGTTTATTGGTTTTAAATGTAGTCTAGCCTAAGTTTGAAATATCTTAATTTTGTCTGACCACAAAGAGTTGAGTTTATTCAGTTTGTCCCAGTAAATTGCTATGGATGAGTGTAAGTAAATTCAGATAAAACATCATAAATGGCTCCGATTGCCTTATTATCCCAAAAAATTCAGTTGTGGGTAATTATCAAAGATGTGTTTACCCGCTTGAAGTGGTGCTATGGTGTGTAGTGTGTGATAAAAAAAAATTGGATTCTCTTTGAAATTTCAATGAGAATACAAGTCTAAAATATAAATAAATAACTGCAAACATTGAAAAAACAAATTCTCTTGGCTCAGATGTAGTAGGATTCTCCAGTGAGTGAGTTTTTCAAAGAGATGTGACAAGGAATTAAAGCAGCAAATATTCCTTGAAACAAAATTCAGGTAACAAAGTACCATGCCTTCCTGAAGAAATATTGTGACCATTGAGTTCCTGAGGAGTCCACACTTCAGAAGGGATACCTCAGTTTTTGCTATGTAGAAGCTGTGATGACTGTTAGGAGAAAGACAGTTTGTGTAGATGAAACATCCAAGTCTTGGGGCAGAGCAAATTTAATTATTCGTAAGGTATGTGCAGATGCTGCATCTAGTATATCTCACTACAAGCAAAGTATTAGACTACAAAACCACACCACTATTGTTTGATGGTATTAAAGCATTGTGAACAGGTGCCCTGGAAGAGTTATCATTTAATATACAGAGTGCAGTATATATTTTAAAAGGTGCTACTGCACTTAAAGTGTTTTGTCCTCAAATGATTCACTTCACTTGTATAACTTATGCTTATGTTGCAGAAACTGTGAGACCCAAAGTCAATCAACATCTCTTTTATGACAAAAATGTTCATGGAGGCACCACAACATGTACAACTTACAGGGAGCAACAACTGCCTAACAGAACCTGTGTAACTTGCTGGACCATGTAGATAGAGGCAGTTCATTTTTATAATGAACATTTTCAAACTTAAATCTGTTGTTGACTCATTTCCACCTGGCTGAATCTCAAAACTTGTTTAAGAATTATAGACTAACTTGTGATAACATGTATATTTTGGCTGGATTACAGACAGCATTACAAAACTGGAATTTATCGGATGTTACAAAAAATGATGCAAAAAAGATGCTGTAAGCTGTTTGAGGAGATTCAGGAGAAAAAGTTCAACAAAAATGTTATGTTGCGTAGTAAAGAAATCAGGGTTACAACAGCTTATTGACAGTTTCATAGGTTCCACCTGCTGATATATGTGCCTGTTGCTTCTTATATGACATTGAGAAATAATTTGTTGCATACAAGAACATTTTACCTCTGATTATTTGGAAATGTATCACCATAAAGAGTTATTGCAGTGCAAAAAGAATGCAAGGGCTGTATTTTACTGCAAAGTCAGGTTATCATGTGACACATTGTGAAATAAATAATTAAGTGCAAAAAGACTGCAAGTATGTATTTTACTCCAAATTCAGATTGTTACTTTATTAATTATTGTAAACATTATAATATTACCTGGGCTCTCTCCATCATAACCTTGTGCTTTAAATCAGGTGAAAGATAAAACTGCCTGATGGGTGTTTTTTCTACTGCTTTCATAATACTAGGGAGAAACAATATTGAATTATGCACGCGCGCACGAATGCACCCGCGCACCTGCAAACGCACGCACACGCGAGAGAGAGACTGTCTCTCTTATTCTCCATACCAAAAGCCAAAATAAGTCTAGTACAGCTCAAGATCAATCTCGGTAACTAAAGGATACAAAAGAGTATTCAATATGAGCATCTGGAGTTAAAAAGAATGGGGGGAAAAGCTTTTATAGAGCTAACTATAACCTACATATTATCTTAAATGTAAAATGCTTCCTAACTCTAGTCTTTTAATGTTACTGAAACAAATGTTTGATAAGGTACATTTATTTACCTGCTGCACAAATCCTGATGGCATAAACAGCAATGGTAAATGGCTGAAAATCAAACGAGTTTTGTTTGCATTTGTCTGCCCCAATGCCTTTTCTATTCGTGGAATTGTATATGCCAATCTGTTGACCTAAAAAATCACACTTCAAATCAATGTTTACAATATAAACTAAGGTGGCAATGATGTTGACAGCATTAGAAGAAAATTGCTGTTGTTTTAAATATTCCTTAAATAAAAAAAAAAACGTCATATTGTAATCCACTGACAACATCAGTTAGTTACCTTATAGACATCAGCATGCTGGAAATGAATTACTTCTGGCTGGTTGAAAGTTTCATGAAATCTTTCCAATTTCTTTACATTTAGTGGTTCATGTTCTCCTCCTACATCATTATCTCCAGGAATAAACACAAACTGAGATGAAAAATACAAAGAAATAATTGTTTCACAAGTATGCAATGGATACTGCTCCAGAATGAAAATATTGTATGAAATACCTTATTTAAATACTACATACTATTAACTGTAGAAGGCTACCAAGCATTTGTCTGGAATGGCTTACCTTAACTTTTCTGTTAGTGTGGAAGATACCATAAAACCTCTCCAAATATCTTCGGAATTCTTCACTTGTTGCAATATTACCCTCATCCATAATGTCACCAAGAAAGACAATGACATCTGGGTCAACATGTGATAAGGCTCTGTGAAATGTTTTGTACAGATACCTGAAAGATGAAGCCAAGTAATTTATATTTTAAAATTATATCATTTTTAAAAACTCAGTTACCCAGTTTGGACTTTAACCACAGATCTTCTGTGCATTTCAGCTTTTCAAGGAGAGAACTGGCTTTCAATAATCAAGTATGTGCACCGCCCTTCTCAAAGCTCATTGGCTGACCATTAATAGCTGTGCAAGGCAGTTTCCTGGCTCCCATCTGAACATCTACCTCCAGTTTCCCTCAAGATAGCGACAGAATGGGTCGTCAAAAGCTTGGACAGTAACCCCTCACTCACTTGACTGACTTCCTGACAATATTAAACTCTCCAACTGTCTGTCATTTTTTCTGGTTCAGACTGAAAAATTCTATTTGAATTAAACAATGAACCTGGGACTTAAAAGTACTTACATCATAAGTCGCCATTGGGGTATATCTTCTTAAAATTATTTGAGATCTCCTCATGGTTTACTGGGAAAAATGCCAGTCAGTTTGGGAATTTAATATAATGTCAGCACGTACTCATGTTAGCTTAGAACACTGGAAGGAGACAGGGAGATCTGTGGTTCAAGTCCAGGCAATGGCATTGAATTTTTCAGTCTGATTCTACCTTTAAAGTTGTATTCAGTTTAATTAGATAGGTGTATTTTATAAAATAAATATATTGCTAAATAAAAATAGCAATTTCTTCAAATACTGGAAGTTCATGACAGTGTTATTAAAATCAAAAATGTGTATTGTATGAAATAAATATATTGCTGAATAAAAATAGCAATTTCTTCAAATACTGGAAGTTCATGACAGTGTTATTAAAATCAAAAGTAAAGAGTATTCATTGAGGAGTAGAAGGAATAAACTGTAGTGAGGCAGCTCTGTAACTGATAGGAAGAATGAAATAAGTGACATAGTAACAGAGAATCCAATAAGCATGGCATTGAGAGATCTGAAAGAGAAAAAATAATGAAACAAAATAGAAGAATATAAAGAGACATGAAAAAGAAATGAATAGAAGATTTGAAGAAATCAAGGAGATACTAATATGAGAAGAAGAGTGGAAAATCTGGAAGATAGCAAGAAATACAACCTTGTAATTATGGGGATAGAAGAAAAAATGGGAAGGTGTGGAAAATGGAGGGCACAAGAACCTTTCAACAAATACCACAAATTTTGATGGAGAGATTTCGACAATACTTCAGAGCTTACAAAACCTACTATATCATATAAATAAATTTGAAAAAGTTGTACTATTATCTGACTCGAAAGCAGCTATTATATCCGTAACATCTGATGTAACATCTAATAACTTAAATATTGCAGAATGCTGCAAAATCATAAAACAACTAATGAATTTAAATAAAAAATTAATACTTCAATGGATACCAGCACATTGCAGAATACAGGGTAATGAAACAGCTGACTTTCTAGCCAAGAAAGGTAGTAAAATTACTTCAAATTCATCTGATCCAAAAAGTTATGTTTATCAAAAGAATCATTATATCAGCATATAATAACAAAGTTAAAGAAGATAATGAATTACAAACAAAAGGAAAACCATGAGAAAATTTATGTAATAACACAGCCAGAATCACTACATTACCAAGAAAATCCTTTGTAGCAACTTTTAGACTCCTAACAGGCCATGACTGTCTCAATAAACATTTATTCAGGATTAGTATAGTGAGATTTCCCCTGTGTCCTTTCTGTTCACTTAAAGAAGACATGGGTGGAAACCATCTACTGCACTGCCCAACCTTTAGTCAACATAATAATATGACATCAAAATACTGGAATGCAAGAGAGCGAATGGCTTCACTGCCAACTGCTCAACATTAGATACCAACCAACCAACCAACCAACCAACCAACCAACCTTTCTGTAGAAGACTAGGAATGAAGATTAACAGTTATGAAATTTGCGAAGCATTCAGATTTGAGGAATGAAGATAAAAAAGGAATATTCTTGTAAAATATTTAAATACATAGATGAATATGACATATTAAGATAGGCAAAGAAGCTGAATGATATAGACATATACCTCTACGATGACTTAACATACAAGCAACAGTTGTTACAAGTATTAATAGAGCAGAGAAGATCAGCACACAAACAGGGAAAGACAGCATACATTAGCAATGGAAATTATTGATTCACAGAAAACTGGCAGAAGAGACAATTAACAAAAAAAGAGAGTGGAGTAATGACATTGCACCAATCAAAAGGAAACAAAAATCAAGATGACATACACAAAATTCCATGAAGAGGCATTAACACATAAGTTGAATGACCAAAGCAGGAGAATTAACATGACCAGTATTTGACAGATCCAGAAGGATGGAGGGCAGAGGGAGGAAAATGATGCAACAAGGGGAAGCAATGCAATGACACACCAGCAATGGGGGAATTAGGGGACAGGAGATGGAGAGGACCCAACTGAAATGATAGCAGCGAGTGAAAGTGGAAAAGAGGTCTGTAAGACAAATGAAAAAAGGGAAAAGGGCGTAGTACCAAAAACAATTGAAAAAAGGGCAAGAAAAGAAGATGGAATAAAGATTAGAATTTATAACAATGGAAGTATGATGGAGACAGGAAGTATGATGGAGTGCTGGGTAGAAAGAAAGGAGAATGCGGGAGAAGTGAAAGTGAGATACAAGTGTGAAAAGACAAAATGTCAGGCAAGTGGCGCACAAAGAGGGAGAAAGTTATTTTAATTATGAGATGAAGAAGAGCAGTGCACAATCAGACATGTAACCAGACAGAGCGAAATGTAGGTACAAAAGCACAGATAGAGTAGGGAGAGCAAAAGGAAGAGTAAGGGAAAAAGTAAACTGGGGGTATTAATAGTAAAAATAAAATTGAAAAATCAATAAGTCAACAGAAGTTTCTAGTTTGTTTATTGAATGAATCAAAATATCAAAATTTGAAGATATAAATGCCAAGTCACGTTTTAAATTTTGGATAACCTCAGTTGCAGAAAAATATTTTCTTTGTCCAGTTCATTTACTACTGTTGTAAATGCTTCAAAATGCTCTGCATAATATACCACAGCCTTAAGCCAAGTACCCCAATGCATGATTACTGGTGTAAGCGGCATGAAAGGTCAGGATTAATATTTTTGAAAGTAGCAGTCCATGATGGGGCTTTTATGAACACTTTTTACTTTCTCTATGCATACTATGTGCATAGTGTATAGAATAGGTATTGCACTCCACCCAAAAATTTGATACCGAGATTTCACTGGAAATATATGTTTTAGGGTCCCCTGTATAAAAAAAAAAAAAAAAAGCATTTTCAGAAAAAGGTCTGTGTGTGCATGCGCGTATGTGTGTGTGTGTGTGTGTGTGTGTGAACACGATAGCTCAAAATCGAGAAGTCTGTAATATACCAAAGTTGGTATTTAAGTTTAGTATCTTCCAGGGAGGCGACACAAAGGTTTTGAGAAAAATCCCCCCAACCACTCTTTACACGGAACTTTTTTAAAAAATTTTGATTTTCTCAAAAATGGCTCTAACGATTTTGATTAAAATTTTGTACATTACAGATATTTACCTGACAAATAAAATGTATATATTGAATTTTCTGGGAATGGCTTCTGAAGACTACTTTATTCTGGATGAATTTTACAGAATTTTATATAACTGCTAAACCGTAGGAGATGGTCAAAACCTAATAACACAAAAAATGTAGAGCACCTTAAAACACAGTTTATGTTATATACATTTTTTTCGTGGAGTGGATCGTTTTTGGTTTCAGCTTTAAAAAACATACTTTTCTCATACAGGAATTTAACAATTCCTGTCTGTACAAACAAAGGAACTTCAGTCACATAGCAACCAGCTTTTGACTATCATTTTAACCTATGCTACAGGTAATAAGACTATTTCTGCTGATTTTTTCTCGATTAGTATGAAGTAAATAGAAGCATAAGCTTTTTAACAATAATTTGTCGCAGAGATATAGAGAAAGTCATGTGAATGGAACACATCAGATTTTTTATTTCCCATTGGGGAAAGATAAAGGGTTTGGACTGCTTCACATTGAATGACACAAGTTACATGAATCAAATTTGGGAAGCAAACACTTAGACCTTGGACAGCTTTCTTTATATATGCTGCATAGTCTGTACACACACACACGAATGCACACACAACATTGCACTCTGTAGATCCTATTATGAGATTAGACTCAATGCCCAAACTCTAGGATGTATATCATGTCAAGAATTGCATTTATTCTTACTTATTAATACATTTGTTTACAAATAATAACTCTAAATAAAAGCTTTCCAAAGCTTTTTAAACATCATTTGCTATTGCTACATGATTTGCATCTGGCATTTCTATCAAGAATTTTTGTTGAGAAATTTCTTCATTTTTGAATACACCTATGATTACATTTCCCACTTTCCGCCACAGGCATTGATAGTTTTATCAATAGTGACCCATTTTTTTTCATTTTCACAAACGTACCTTGTATGACTTAATGTTTTCTCAAAGCAATTCAGAAGATAATTTTTCTGCAGTGTCAACTCATCAGGAGGATTTATATTTGTACATTTAGTAAGAAACTTTCTGAACTCGAGATTGTTCATCCTATAAATGGGAATGACTGCTGAAATAAATGCTTTACACATATCTGAATAAAATGCTGAATGTTTTGATGTGCCAGAAGAAGAGAATGATGTCAATTTCCTATAACAAATTGCCTGCATGAAGTACGTGACACAGCTGCTATGTACATCATTTCTGAGAAATGTTGCATTACCTGGGAATGTTGATTCACACTAACAGATTTTGCACAAGGCTGGCAAAATAGTATTTTCCCATCAATGGTAAAAGTGTTTTTAAACTTTAGTATGTATTGATGTAAACGTTCACTTACATTCAATTTCACTTGGAATTTTTAATTCACACTGCTAATTAAACCACATCACTGCTTTTGTGATCTAATTGTAACTAAAGTTAACAGGGTATATTACAAACAACATTGAGCTCAGCATATCATGTTACTGCTTAGCCAGATTTAACAAACATTTAACGACATAATCTAAGGGTAGAATCCTGAGTTCCCTGCACAGACACTGAATCAGTAGATATCAAGTGGCATGACTTGTGAATTCTTATCACTTTCATAGGTTATGAGATAAAGTTTTATGTTGTACATAGAATGAGGAAAAAGCTAATATATATATATATTTATAGAGAAATTATCAAAAATATTTATTTTTCATATGAAAAGTACTAAAATATGTATTTATAAGGAAAATTTCTCTTCCATCATTTAGTCCCATCAAGTTTGCTCCTTCCGCTTCCTAAACATTTTCCTCATTTCCATCATTATTTTGACCCTCTTCGTTCAAGTTTATCCTTCAAGTTTATCCTTAGTTGTCCCTTACTCCTTGTTCCTTCAACTCTGATTTCCATTACTTGGTTTGCTTTCCTTTCTTCAGGCATCTTGTTGACATGACCGTACCATTTCAGTTGTCTTTCTTCTATATTATTAATTAAAGATTTCTCTTGTTTTACCTCTTTTCTTATTTGTTCATTCATAATCCTATTTCTTTTGGTTTTACCTACCAAGTTTCTCATTTATTTCATTTCAACTGCTGTCACTTTACTCCTATGTTTCTCCTGCAACAGTAAACCCATTCATATGTATTATAGGACCTATTACTGATTGAAATATTTGTATTTTCATCTTCTTGCTAATCTCCTTTCCAACCACTGTTATTTACTTCATAATAAATGTTTAGTGCTTTCTTAGTTCAATTTAGAATCTCTTGCTCTATTTTTCCATTTCTGCTTATTACTGTTCCCAGATATTCATTGATCTACCTCCTGCAGTACAGGCTCCTGCATTTAATTTCCAACTGATTATTCTTTTGATATCTTTACTCTAGTCATTAATCATGAGGGAAATATAAAAAATAATTTATTCAATATATTATTTAAAGAAATATGTATTTTTATGTGAAATAAAATTTTGCAAACACAATTTTTGGACTTAAGATTGGTATATTAAATTTTCTTTAGGTATAGAAAAAAAAAGTATGTACAAATCCTGACCCTAGTTAATCACTAACCCTGAGAATAGGTGAGAAAACATGAGTCTGGATAAGCTGCATTTTAATACGTACATTTTGCATAAGAAAATCATATCTTGCTGAAAGACTTCTAAGAATTCATCTCTGAACATGCCTTATATGTATACAGGTTTTTTCCAAGCATTTTGCAAATGCTACAACAATGTACTGAGTTACCAAAGAATTCTGCAGCTAACTTATGCCATCTATTGCTTCAAAGCTTCACATGAAAATTACAGCATTTGAGATGCTGTGAGGGCTGTCCCAGGAGTACCCAACTAACAAAGAAAGCACAAAAATCTTGGGGAAAAACATCTTTATTTCTCTACATAGTCTCCTTTCATCTCGATACACTTTTTCCAGTGATGTTCAATAGCTTTGATACCCTGTTTATAGTGAGAACTATCATTAGAATAGGGTCAGAACTAGGTCTGGAAAATAGCCATCAACTGCTCTTCATTGTTGGCAAATCTACCATCAAGCCATTTCTTTAACTTTGGAAACAGAAAATAATCAGAGGGGGTTAAATCTGTACAATGGGTGCATGAGGAAGCAATTCAAACTTTAATTCTTGGTTTTGGCCATGGAGATAATGGACATGTGAACCGATTGTCTTGATGAAACAAAACTTTCTTTTTCGCTAAATGCGACCATTTTGTTTGATTACATCATTCAAATGCTGTAACAAGTTTACATAATATTTGCCATTGATTATTTTTCCTTTTTTGAGATAATCAATGAAAATTATCACATATGCATCCCAGAAAACTGACGCCATGACCTTGCCTGCAGATGGAACTGTATCAGCCTTCTTTGGAGTCGATTCTCCCCTTCCAATCCACTGTTTTGATTACTCCTTCATCTCAGGTGTGAAGTGATGCACCCAGATTTCATCCATTGTTATGAATCAACCCAAAACCTCAGCTCTGTTGTAGTGAAATCACGATGCTGTTTTTGTTCTATTGTGAGCAAATGTGGCACCCACCTTGCACACAAATTTCTCATATCCAAATTTTCAGTCAATATGTGATGCGCAGAATTTTTTGAAATGCTTGTAATATCTGCTATCTCCAAGACCATTTTGTGGATTTTCTTTACAATTTCTGGATTGGTAGCCTCACTTGGTTGACCACTGCGATGTTAGTCTTGGCAGCTCATGTGTCTATGCGTAAACTCTGTCACCAATATTTCACTTTTGTAAACAAAGGAGTAGACTCCCCCAAAGTAGAATCTATCTCAGCTTTAATATTAGTTGGACTAAGACCTTTCAAATGCAAGTATTGTATCACACAATGATGACCAGTTTTATCCATATTTACAAATTCGCTGAGATAATTCACTATGATGGCTGCCAAACAAATGCTAAACAATGTAAAATCGTTTAACTTCAAACTTAAGCTTTCCAAGGTTGGTACTTTTTACCATTGTGTTGTTTGAAACAACCACCACTATCTATATGTCAGCTCGGGTGCTTCTGGGACTGTCCTCATATGATCAATAGAAAATGTGATACACATATTAATGTTTCCTTGGTATTGTGATGATTTTAAGTGTTTTTAATATTTTTAAATGAAGAAAAGATAATGGCTCAAAAACATGAAACGGATGAACTGATAGTGAGAAAATGCCTATGTTTCTTTATAATGCCGGTGGAAGGGGCTGAATGAGGAGTTGAGCATTAATTAGCTCTCTCTATTTAAGGATCCATTAAATTGTGTCCTAAAAATATTTTCAATGTAGTATTTTGCAAGCACTGGCTTCTATACCTGCATAAGCATGATATCTTTGCTATGTGCAGGGATACTGCAAGTCAAATTTGCTTTATTTATTATGCTCTGCTTTCCCATGAAAGTAAATGCTTTTGGGTACTGAACTATCTGGTTATCAGAGTACATTCACCATTTTTGCAAAGAATTCTGCTTGAACTGGTCAGTGAAAGGAATGAAGGCTATGGAGAATTGCAACCTGTCTCTCTGGATTTTGAAAGAATTTCTTCCGAGGGCCACTGGTTGCAGGGTAAACCTTAAATGCCGGAATTCACTTTTAGGAACTTGTAGGACACTAATTTGAAAAAGCAACAAGGTCAGTTACAACAATTTATTTATTTATTTATTTATTCATACAGAATGCTGCAATAAGCAGACAGAGGGCTGTCTTTTACAAAGGCATATGGAGGCTGAGCTGGTCAATCCGAAAGTAATGTCTCTATTTTTACTTTTTCTATAGGCACTATGTACATAGTGTATAGAGAATGTATTGCACTCCGCCAAAAAATTTGATACCGAGATTTCACCGGAAATATATGTTTTAGGGTCCCCTTTATCTAAAAAAAGCATTTTCGGAAAAAGGTCCGTGTGTGTGTGTCTGTGTGTTTGTGATAACTCAAAAACGAAAAGTAGGTAAAATACCAAACTTGGTATTTAAGTTTAGTATCTTTCAGGGATTTGACACAAAGATTTTGAGAAAAATCCTCCCACCCCCAACTACCCATTACATGGAACTTTTTTCAAAAATTTTGATTTTCTCAAAAATGGCTCTAACGATTTTGATTATAATTTCGTATATTAAAGATATTTACCTGACAAATAAAATGTATATCTTGAATTTTCTGGGAATAGCCTCTGAAGAGTAGCTTGTTCTGGATGAATTTTACTAAATTTTGAATAACTGCTAAACCGTAAGAGATGGACAAAAACTTACTACACAAAAAATGTAGAGCACGTTAAAACACACAATTTATGTTATATACATTTTTTTCGTTAGGTTTGTCGTTTTTGCTACATTCCTTATTTTTGGTTTCTGCTATGAAAAACTTATACATTTCTCATACAGGAATTTGTCAACTGCTGTCCATTAAAACAAAGCAACTTCAGTGACATAGCAACCAGCTTTTGATTATCACTTTAACCTATGGTACTCCCTTATTTCACCTCTACTTACAAGGAAGCAAGTAATATGGCTATTTCTGCTAATGTTTTACTGATTAGCATGAAGTTAATAGAAGTATAAGCATTTTAAGAATAATTTGTTGCAGGGATATAGAGAAAGTCATGTGAATGGTACACATCAGATTTTTTTGTATTGACATTGAGTGTCCACGGCAGATTATGTTGGCAAAATATTAATTTTTGAACTTTCCTGCTAGTGTCCTGTTAGTTTCCTTGTCCTGCGATAGACAGCAGCAGCAGCAGGAGTGTTCCAAAATAGCTACTGACATCGAGATGAGTATAAAATAGATGCATGATTGAATTCCTTAATGCTGAACAATTGAATTCTATGAATTCCATCAATGCTTGCTAAAGATATGCAGAGATGATAAAGTGGATGCGAGTAATGTGAGGTTGCAGGTACAATGTTTCAAAAGTGACAAAAAGAATATGCAGGACGAACCATGCTGTAGTTTACCTGCTCGCATGTCATAGCACATAATGTATGATGTCTTGATAATAATTACAACCTCGGTATTGTGTGTAGAGCTGAATGTCAGCTGAAATGTCTTAGACAAGATGTTATCAACCTTAATTATAGCAAAATGTTTGTGAGATGGATCTCTCAGGTGATTTCACAAGACTGAAGGTGACAATTTTCTGAATTCCATTGTCACCAGAGATGAGTCATGGTGTCACCGCTATGAGCCAGAATCTAAATGACAGTCCATGGAGTGGCAACATCGACTTCTCCAACAAAGAAGTTCAGGCCACAGATCTGCAGGCAAAGAGATGTGCACAGTCTTCTGAGATAGGCAGAGTGTGTTTCTTTTGGATACCTTGGACCTGGAGCAAATATCAATTCCAAATGCTACAAGGTGACATTGAGCAGACTGAAAGCCTGAATTTACAGAGTCAAATTGGAGAAGAAGGCAAACTTCTGCCTGCCAGGCCCCTCGACAGTTTTGCAACCATGAAGTTCATTACCAAATTTGGTGGACTGTCCTACTACATCCACTGTACAGTTCTGATTTAGCACCTTTGGACTTCCATCTCTTAGGCCTGAGAAAGATGCACTACATGACCAACATTTTCCAGATCAGATGCTATTGCCACAGGTAAGACAGTGGCTAGTCTCAACTGGTTCAGATTTTAATGAGCATGGCATGCAGACTCTTGTTCATCAATGGCAAAAGTGCATAATGAATAGTGGTGATTATGTGGAAAATGACAGTGTGTAGCTGAAATCTTGCTCTATTTACCTTTGTTATTGTGCTTTCTATATCTCTTGTAATTTGCATGAAAATAAATAGGAAGCATTACTTTTGGAATAATGTAATAATAAGAGAGAACAAACAAAACTAGATTAAATTATAACTTTCAGTGTGCTATACAAGACCAATATTGGACAAAAAAAGTAGGTTAGTACTCCAAGTACTGGAAAAGAGGATCAGAACCCCTAGTCACCTTCTCAGAAAAAAATAGTGTAAGTCAGGACTTGGTATTCAACCTAGTAATATTTGGGCATCAGATATCAAAGCACTCAAGAACCATAAAAATCATGGAAAATGGGTCTGCAAAGATTTCTGCCAGGTCCATTCTTGAATCAGACACCTAACATCCATTTCCATAGTAAGGTAATGTATCTCATTCAGTCCCTTCCTCTTCTGCTGTGTGGACCTTGCCTGACCACCAATTCCTTCTGATGAGAACAATGGATGGTCCCAAAACATCAATTTCTCACTATTTAATGCCTGAATGAAATCCCAAAAAATCCGGAATTGCCACAAATGAATTTACCTATCACTGTCCCAGCGAGTCAGAAATCCACGAGGAAAATGAATTTCGTATTGTTCCCCAAGAATCTGTGGATCTGCAACTAGCAAGAGCTTCAGGCACTTGGATGGAATACTGCATCGTAAATTTGGCCATGACAACCATCTTTTAATGGAGTAGCTTATGTATTCATTGTAGAAAATCACTGCAGCCAAAATGATCAGTAGTATCTTTGGTTTGCTCCTGAAACAAAGTTCAATTGGTGTTAATTTAGTAATTCTATTTAAAGGCTATGCATATATTTATACTGCTCCTATTGGTAAGTCAAAAGGCTTAGGAGAAATGGCTTAGGAGAAATACAATTTTATTGTAAGGAGACTATGAGATTTGCTTTAAGAAACACACAACATATGATAAATGTTAAGTTTCAATAAACTGATTAGTTTCTTTTCCAAATAACACTGAAGTACAATTTATTATAATGAAATCATTAGACATATTCATTAGCACATTTTAAAAGTAATAATATAAAGAAAAGGTGGGATCTATTTTCTACTCTTAGACAACTGCTGTGGTAGGAGTTCAAGGAGAGCACTCACTGTGGCCATATGCTGAGACTTCATCTAGTCCTTATTTACTAGTATGTTTCTTTTTACGGGAGGAGGTTGTAATAAATAGTATTTTCTATTCTATTTTGAAAATGAACAGGAAAATATTAACCATATAAATTACTTTTGACTTTATATTTACTTGCTTATGAAATTAGGCTGTTAATGGCATATGTGTAAATACAAAATCTAAATTCAAAGAAGCATATGAGTGACTAAGTATTAAAGGTTTCCAGACAGTCAGATTGTAGTTTACAGTATGTAATTTGAAACAAGTTGAATAAACATGATCATTTAATTCATTCTTAATCCACAACTCTCTCTTCTTTTCTATTCCTTTCCCAGGCTCTTCTCAGGTGCTTGCAAGTCAGTTTGTGAAAAAATGGAGATGTCAAGAGAATACTTTTTGCTAGCTGTAATACTAAACTTAGTATATTTTTCCTACTTTCACTATCCTACTGTGGTAGCCAGCAAGCGTTTTTATTCCAAAAAGTTATTATGCTTTATTTGTGGCATTGGGCTCTGTCATTCCTGAAGGCTCTTATTTAAAACCCAAAATACATACATATAGTCTCTCTTGATCTAAAGATAATTATAATTTCACAACAAACTTTTTTTTTGATAGTGTTTAACGCCCACTTTTACTACTTGTGGCACCGCAGATGACACTGGTGATATATGAAATGAAGATGAAGTATCAGTGGAATGTGATGGCAGGGGAAACTGGAGAAAACCTGCCCCTGCACTGCTTTGTCCACCACAAATCTCACATGTGATGGCTTGGGATTGAACCCAGGCCATCTAGGTGAGAGTCGAGTGGTCTAACCACTTGGCCACGGCGCGGCTGATGACCTTCCCTATTCCCTAAATCTTCAAGAAAGATTTAAAGTCATTCTGTTATATATAGACTTGTAGTTTAGATAAGAAAGTGATATATAAAATATACATCTTATATATTCACTATCATTTCTTAATAGGTACGTCTTTCAGCCAGTAAATATTTGATATATAGGATAGAATGAAAATATATATATAATATGATGAATACACATGAATATATATGATAGTGTCTAACGCCTGCTTTTACTATCTATGGCACCGCAAGTGATGGCACTGCTGATACATGAAATGAAGATAAGCACCGGAGGAATGTGATGGTGGGGGACATTGGAGAAAACCTGCCCTTATGCTGCTTTGCCCACCACAAATACCACATGCAGTCACTTGGGATCGAACCTGGGCAGCCTTGGTGAGAGGCAAGTGGCCTAAACACTTGGCCGTGGCATAGGATACAATGCTATGATATAATTTACATTTATTCCTTATTGTTGTCCTACAGTAATACATACTGGGGTGTTTACTCTTGAAACTGTGATAGTTTAATTTTTCATTATGTGATGCTTTGCAGCTGTTCTATTTAAAAGTTATTCTAGTTATGCTGCATATTTCTTATTTATAACATGTTCAATATCCCCTAAGCATTGTAGGTGCAACCCTGTGACTGTTTTACCTGCATAAAAATTGCGAAACACCTTCTCAGCTAAAAAAAAAAGAATAGGGAACATGCAACGTTTTTCTTGTAGAGGGTTTTTACAAATAAAAAAGCAGATATATAGAATACGGAATGATAATGAAATACTGCACACGTTATACCAAATATATTGAATTACAATTTTTCACAAAAAATGCACTATCAAATAGAATTATAGATATCGATGATAAAAATAATAAACAATGTAGGGTGGAGGTTTAGAGCAATTATACCCATAATATTACATGCAAATTCCCATTATTCCAGGAAATCTGATATTACAAAACCTTCTATGCAATTTCAAACATATATAAGAATTGCTTAGAATGAAACTATTAATTAAAGAAAGTAATTTTAAGTAATATTGTTAGTAATAGCTGTGCGCAACTCAGTTAACCTGCGATTCCTCAACATCGGTTATGTCCGGCTTCGATTTCCATTCAGTGGAAACCCGTTTAGTTTACATATTTATGCTTAGGTTTCACGTTTATTGCATCCCCATTCACTAAATTAGTTTACATGACTCTTTAACATCAATTTTCTTTAGTATATAACACAGTACATAACCTCAACTACAGATTTGACGTTTCACCAGAGATGTGGACTGCACCCATGAAGGCTTACTTTGCTCTCGTCATTTGTTTCTTGCAGCTGTGCTATTAGCATATTAGTGAGCCTTGAACCTTCGGTAGTTTACACGTAGCCGGGAATTTGGCACATAATTGTATAATAGTAATTTAATACATCAAATTAATAATTCACGTTAAAGTTAGTTTTGTAGTGGTTTTGGAAGGTGTTACACTCGTAAATGTATACAATGGAATTTTAAAGGCATTAAAAGGATAATGAAATAAGCAAGTTAGGTAGCATAAATCGGTTATTGAGATGGTTGTACGTTGTTTACGATGGTGGAGTAGGATTAAATGCTTAACATGTCGTTATATTCCAGTTTTAGACTAATATGTGCAATGCCGCTGCTCTTCGAAATGCTCGTGACGAATATATTACCGGATATATATTTAATTGTATTAGAGCGTTTGTAATTCCATTAACCTATTGCTACATGATGTTTGACAAATACACTTAAACGGGTTTAAACGTATGAAGCTTTACAAAACCCTGGAATATAAAGGTAAGGCTCATATGGAATTGCGAAAAAGATATAACACATTTAAAGATGTCATATAGTAGGGAACAACAATTGCTGTCAGCATTATTTTGGTTTCTCCGATTGAACACGAAATGTGGCTGAACACTTGAAGAAAAAGAGGATCTGTGATCATGATGCGTTAGTCATAGTATTGAAACACTAGTGAATTCGGATTTTTAACAGAATCTATGTAATGAAATGTTTGACACTTTGGTTATATAGCTGCAAGTACTGTGCCCTTATATACTACTTGACATCATGTCTCTTACCATTGTAACACTTTCGAACATTTTTATGTATCTTTCTTTGCCATAGCAGAAGGAGATTAAATTTTTATCAACACCTGTTCTGATTCTCGGGTTTGTTGCAGTATACATTCTTTGATACCTATCGTGAGTCTAAACAGTTTGCAGATGCTCTCTGTTGATGTGCTTCTTAGTAGTTGCTCTTATTATTCACAAATACAGATGAATAATAAATACTGCCATACATCTAAGCCACAAAGCATAGCCCACTGTTGAGGGCCTCAAAACTTAGCGAGGAGTTATTTTGTAGAAGTACAGGAGATTTTTTAAAATGTTTTTTATAGTGTTTCATTTCTGCTTTTAATACATATGCTACTGCAGGCGATGACACTGATGGTACATGAAATGAAAATGGAGCACTGGTGGGGGAAACCAGAAAACTCATCCATGTGCTGCTTTATCCATCACAAATCCACATGCAATTGCCTGGGATCAAACCTGGGCTGCCTGGATGAGAGGTGAGTGGTCCAACCACTCGGATACCATACAGTTTTAAAGTAAAGGAGTGAAACTGTTTGTGGCTAGAGGCTGCAAGCTATGGAGCGGCAACATAACATAGCTGAGGGATCTGCATGTCTAAGCCCCAATGATGATATTGGTCAGTTTTCACTATCACTTCACCATGTTTTCACACACTTTCTCTGAAACTATAGATATTGAAGAATTGCCTATTGTAGTTATTTGTAATGTATTATATATATATATATATAGTTAACATCTAAAAAGTGCTCCCCAAATGAAATGTAATTATTGGATGCAGCATTTTGCAAGAATTCCATCATGTGTTAGAATGTGTTAAGTCACATTAAGTGATGAAATTTGTGAAAATAAGTTTACATAAATCATGAAGAAAACTTATCTATAAACTGAATTGCCCTCAAATCTACATAAATTGAAAGACATTTTTAATTGTAATAATGCTAGCTCTGTAATCAAACTAATAACTGATCTTATGAGTCTGCAGTTATTTAGTGGGTCATGCTTATTATTTTGCAAATCGGAAGTTGTGCTTTGTATTTTAGGAAAGATTTTACTGTATTCTAATTATTCCTTTTCTATTCTACTACAGCAGTGTTAAAA
This sequence comes from Hymenopus coronatus, assembly GCA_030762935.1. NCBI lineage: Eukaryota > Metazoa > Arthropoda > Insecta > Mantodea > Hymenopodidae > Hymenopus > Hymenopus coronatus. The sequence goes on from CM060881.1 coordinate 68,238,696, forward strand.
GTTTTGTATATATGTATAAATAAGGTGTTACAGAATTCAACATACAAACATTCAGAGATTACTGAGGAGTGGTAGGCAAGCTGTTTGATATGTATGACTTGTATGGTGTGTCATTGTTATTTGTACTAGATTGAAGCTAAGTAACCAGCTACCATTGATAAAAATTCCTTGAGTTGGTGGTACTTGTAAGTAATAGTGACAATATAAAGTAAAGGACAAGGTAGGTGAGTGGTAAAATTAGAGCACTCATAGCTGCATTTGCACGGTTGATCAGGTCCAAGATTCAAGTACATGTTTATTTATTTAATTGTTGTTTTATTTTGATTCTGGTATCACGAGAAATGGCACAAAATTTAATAGAGCAAATTAATTTTAAATGGCATTGTACACCACAAAGCATTATTTATGGATGTAAACAGAGTGATACTACAGAAGGAATAGAGGAATTAAAGTAAAATTCTTAATCATCTCTGGGTGGAGGAACATGGAAGGAAAATTACAAAGAAACATAATCATTAATCATCAATGAAAAACAGATACGAAAGTGATAAGGAAAAGCTAAACTATAAGTAAAATGCTTCACTTATTTGCACATTTATGTAAAATTAAGGAACAGTAATACATTTGTAAAGAAATTGATTTTATTATTCACTCCCCTAACTTCCTCCATGCTCTAGTACATAACATACTAGCTTCTGTTCCCAAGATCACTGTTTCAAATGAGACGGAATGGAGTTTTTGAACATAAAAATCTTAAGCATAGTTTCTTCAGAAGGGAGGTAAAGCCTAAAGGTAAGGGAAATGTTACTGTGTCATAGAATTATGGAATGTAAAATTACAAGCCTGATAAAAGCGGCCTTAGCAAAATTAAGCATTGTTTCACACCTAATATAGAATTGTACACTGAGAACCATAGTAGATAAAGAGGGTCCATTAACAAAACTGAATTTCATTTCATTCCTGTAATTAGGAGGTGAGGGATACAGATACTAAAGAAAGAAAGGAAAAGGAAAAGTACCACCATTCAAACATAGAAAATGTTTTGAAATTAGCATGAAAACTATGAGAGTGAAATATGTGATCATGATTATCAACAAATTAATAGAACCTAATTTGAAACAGTGATTTTGGAGCACTATGGAGCAGAAAAATGAATAAAAATGGCAGTGTGGAATTACATGTGGGTGGGATTATATGTCTGCCTCATGTTTTAGAGGTCTTGAATTTGAATGATGAGTTACCCAGAGGTGTTATTCTGAGATTTTTCTTATCCTAAGAAGATGAGCATTAACTTTAAGCATCTTTTCACCCATTTCAGTTTCATTCATCTTTTATGATCTACCAGGATAAATAATTAAAATTTAAAACAAAACAAAAAAATAAATAAAATGCATGCAAATATGTACTGAAAGTTGCCAATGTATGCACTTGAATATACACAATCAACCAAAATATGCACTAAAAAGTGCCAAATTTTGGTGATAAAGGGAAATAATTTAAAAAATATTCAAATAACCACAACAAATAAACATATTTATTGGAATAGTATAAGTATGTGTATCTGAAAATATTGAATGCCATTTACAGTGTTTGGTCCTCTTTTATTAAGGAGCAATTAGAAGTGATATTTTCAATGTTTTCTGGCAGTAATCTGTTCCTTCTTTCAGTGAAAATGTAATTGTGGAGAGAATATGATCTTTCCAAATCACAGGAATTAAGGAAACAAAACATCTCATGGATAGTAGATATTACAGCCTATAAAATAAAGTAATAAGTATTTTTTTTTTTTTTTTTTTCAAAAAATAATATATTGCTCATATTGGTTTAAAACCAGGTCTTCTGTTAAATATTTTTCCTACCAAACTGACAAAAATAAGTTTTAAGCACTAGAATATTTTCGTTATTCATATTTACGAGGTACGTCCAGAAAGTAAGTTCCGTTTCAATTTATCTCCACTGCAGCGCTGCGATCACAGTTCTGCACATGCACGGTAGACGCTCTGTATCAAGGAGAAGAAACTTGCGCCATTTTGAGATCGCTGTCAGCCACATACGCTTTGTTGTGCTTGTTTATAATGTTGGTGTTGATTGAAAATCCCGCCGCTTGTGAAATCAGATCTGTGATTCATTTACTGAATGCTAGGAAAGTGAAACCAATTGAAATTTATCGGCAAATTTGCGAAGTTTACGGACAAAATGCGATGAGTGATTCAATGGTGAGAAGATGGGTCCGACAGTTCAATGAAGGAGTAGTGAAGTGCACGATGAAGAACAAAGTGGGTGTCCATCTTTGGTTACAGAAGAACTGGTTCACGCGATTGATGACAAATCTAGGAAAACCACAAGTTTACAATTAGTGCTCTCGCTATGGAATTTCCCCAAAACTCATGATCACTAATTCATGAAATTGTTACCGAAAAACTAAAATTTCATATATTTTGCTCACGTTGGGCACCAACTTTTTGAAGACACAGGCGGCAAACTTCTATGAAGAAGGTATACAAAAACTTGCGCCATGCTATGACAAATGCCTGCCAAATTTTGGCAGTTATGTGGAAAAGTAGTTTAAGAGTTGTAGAATTTTGTGCAATAAATAATTATTCTGTATCTGTACACAATTTAATTTTATTACCAAACGGAACTTACTTTCTAGACATATCTCGTATCTTTAATATATGATTTGGGATTTTTACAACTGCTATTACTGGGTATAAAAGAGTGGATTACTCACCGCAAGGTCAAATTTTACATTCATATTATATTTTTGTGATGGTGAATCAATATCCAGTACGTTCCAGCAATTCGCCAATTCATTTTCTAAATATTTAAGGGGAAAGTAGTCTGAACATACAGAAATTTCACCTTAATTACCACTGTTCTTAAAGTATTCAATTGTTTTTCCAGAAATTTGTGAATTATTCTATAAATCATGACATTATTTAAAGTGCTTTTTGCATTATTAGCTTATGTGGTTGAGTCTATATAAAGTATTTCATTCAGCAGAAAATTAATAAAGCTTGGTCTTAAAACAGATGAATTCATCTACCTTTTTCTCTGATACCACTTGCAATACATAAACACACTTTTGCATGCTTGTTCTTAGTATAATCAGCCTTCTTCAGGACCTCAGTTATTTAGCTATGATGCAATTTCAGTAGAAATTAAAAAAACAATTTTTTGCAAATTCAAAAAAGTAAAAATGTGGAAAATTGGCAATGTTGTTGCTTTCTTAATATGATAAATATATACTATAACATCATAACTGTGGTTCAAAAAGTTCAACTATGTGTTGCATATTTGTGCAGAAAATTTAAGCTTTCCAGCTTGCATACTTTCTGAGAAAAAGGTACATAAGTGTCCAAAAATGCTGTTTTGAGAAAACTGAATTTAAAGATGCAAATGAGAGGGGGGATATATATATTTCCCCTAAATATGCTTTTTATATATGCTTCGGAGTCTCTTATCATAAATTTTTCAATATAATACTGTAACAAAATGTTAATCTCAGTTGCTCCAGAATGATTTTATTACTTGTCACTTCTATGCTCAACTAATGACCGCATCAAGACTGACACAACTGACTTCCTCTTGGCCTTGGTTGCCTTCCTTATATAGCCCCCATGTATGCAGCAGAAAATTTCCAGAGCTGCAAAGAGGGTGCATAAATTGTTTTGGGGTGGGTATTAATGCACTGTTCATTTACTAATTGTGATAATTAAGGGGGCTAATTAAAGCAGCAGTCAATGTGCATATTCATCTTCCCAACAATACTGCCGGCTTTTACAGACAAATTTACACCTATAATAACAAAGAGGGAAATGTTAGAGGCTTTGCATTTCGGCACATAATCACTCTGTTCCTTCCTCAGGGCTGTCATAGCGGGCTAGACGATTTAAGTCTATCTCTTCTTTTGGGGCATTTTCTGGCTGCAGTAGGCTTATATTATAAATCCTTGAGGTACATCTTTGCCATTGTTGTTGAAGCTTGGGGCAACATCCCTTGGTCCAGAGAGGGCAATACAGGCACACCAGGCCACTGCTGGAAATCTTGGTTGTCCGCGAACTGGTCATGATGGCTCTTTATCTGGTCACTCGCTAATGCATGTCTTGCAGGGTCATGAAGATGGTCTACCAGTTTCCCACATAGTCAGTTACTGGCTGTTCTGCCCATGGCCTACTCCCAAACAAGAGGTCAGATGGTAGACAGAACTCCCTGAGGAAGACAGCTGGTTGATGTCAATGTGGTGGTGTCATGCTCTGAGGAGTGGTAGACCAGCAATAAAAGTAACATCTTAAATCTCAGTGTCGCTAATATTGGACACAATCTTCCTAAGATGTTCTTCTAGATTCTTGTTATACCGCTTAACCTGATGCCTAGGTGGGATTGTGAAATGCCTCAATGTCCTCTTGCGACTGCTGGATACATTAGTAAACATTGCTAGTTACTGACATCCCCCTAAAGTTTGTTTCGTAGTCTTCATTTTGGGGTTGACACACATAAATGGCACATTCACTTATGCCCCTGCATTAAAAGGTGACAGAACATAAAATAGATGTCATCTTAATGTATAAACCCATGGAGTTTCTCCTAGGGTTGCCAGGTTGCCTATTTCAGCTCAGCTATATTGCTCAACCATGCCATTTTGTTTCTTCAGTGCTTCTCTCATCAGGTTCTAATCAAAGTTGCTGCCCTAATCATTGTGTAGCTCCAATAGTAGTACTCTAGCGTCAGAGCAGTTCTTCCACATGATAGTTCACAATCTTCCCCTCCTTGCCCTCTTTGGGTCTTCTCATCAGGTGATTCCCAAACTCTGAACAGTACAGCTTCCTTGGTCTTCATTGAGTACCATTCGTTAAAGTTGGACTTAATACGCACCACTCCTGGGTGTGTGTCTTCTCTGCTTGGCCTGGTCACATCTCCTTTTCACTGGCATCTGCAACTTTTCCTTCCTTAATCCTGGCTGTCCCATCTAGCTCTAGGCACTGTGGAAATCACTGTGTGACAGCTGCAGCATGCTGCTTCTCCTCCACCTTCATGCAGTAACTGCACTCCTTTGGGCTGGGCTTTCTTGACATGGCATGTGCATTAAAGTGGCTCTGTTCTCTCTAATGTTCTGATTTGAAGTTGTATTCCTGAAGCCTTGGGACTCAATGCTGTTTAGCCCTCTAGCTTCTTGAAATTCAACTGGCAGGTAAGGGTGGGGTGATCAATCCTCAAGTGGATTGGCTGATGGTGCAGGAATTTACATAAGTGTTCTAGTGCTTTCACTACTGCCAGGAGAAAATGGCTTGTTATTTATGGACACTCTTTAACTGCTGTGGTTCTCAGCGCCCCATTCCAAATTGGATGTGAAAGACCGCTTAATTGCTCAGAGGCCTCTCTATCAAACTTGAGGTTCTTTTATGTGCCGTAAATCTACAACGCGGGACCAACGCCTTTACTTCCCTTCTGAAGGAAACCATGCTAAGGATTTTTACACCCGACAAAATCCATTGTCCTACACTGGATTTGAACCTGCGACCTTGGGTATATGAAGTAACCATGGTAACTACTGCCAGGAGGTCTGATCAGGAAGCACAGTACTTATTTTTTACCTTGGGAATATTCTTACTGTAGTAGACTATTACCCAATCCAGCCCATCCAGGACCTGGGATAGTAAGCCTGTCAGTGGTGTTAGCATCCACTATAAAATCTCTGCCCATTTCTGGAAAACATTAGAAAGGTGCATGCCAGAGTGCTGACTTAAATGCCTGAAACACATCCTTGGTCTTTCCTGACTACATGTAAGGCTGGTGTTTGGCTTTTGAAAAATGGAAATTCATTATGCATCTGGAATTAATTGCAGAGTATGATAATTTTTGGTTGATTATATTGCAAGGTTTGGTAACCCTGGAAAAGTATATACTTTGTACTTATCACCAGCAGCTTATGAGTATTTAATACGTCTTAGGGAGCTTAGTGACCAAAACAATAGATAACAAAGTCATTTGTTCTAAATATTTTTCAGTCATAGTAGATTCCACACGTAGTAAATTCCCATAATGATCACTTAAACATAATCATTAGTTATGTAACTGAAGATGCTCTTTCAGTTGAAAGATTTTGTTTTATAAAAATGCAGGCCATGTTCGAGAGAAGCTTTCTGAAGCAGTTTTGAATTCTTTAGAACTATATGGACTAAAACTTGGAAACTGTAAAGGTCATTCATATAGTAATAGTTAACTTGTCTGATGTGTAGACTTCAGCACCTGTTGCAAACATTAGGTTGAGAGCTACTGTACTGTTTTCATTTGTTCATTAAATTTGTTTACAGTAGAGGTGGTAAGGAAGAGGAGGGAAGCACACTGGTACAGTCCAGTCCAAGTTGCTAGCTAATGCACTTGGATTTATTTCCCCTTTGTTTCTTAGACATTTGTTATTTCCACATAGGTAAATGTAACATCAACTTTTCTACGTAAGCAAACAAACAAACCTTCCACTCAGACAGCCTCCGTGGTCGAGTGGTCAGTGAGCTGACTTCTCATCCGGAGGTCCTGGGTTCAATTCCCGGTTGGGGAGGGCACTTTTTCTTTAGCCAGAATTATTCCTTATCCCCCCCCCCCCCCCCACAGAGTCTGGAAGTATGTATGTGAGAGTGAATGTGTGTGTTTGAGGAAAATAAAATGATTTAAAGCAAACGTAAAAGAACCTACAGAAGAGTTGTTTCAAGTGCAAAGCCCCCCATTTGACTTGAGATGTTAAAGGGGGCTATATAAATGAAACAAAAAAAAAGTTTCAATAAAATAGATAAAAATTTTCTATTTGAGTAGATCAGTCACAAAACCATGATTAAAACATGTATTTTGTTAGGATATGAATGAAAAGCACTTTCTTATATCAGTTAAGATAGTTTTGCATTCAGAAAAGCTTCTCTCAACTTCACATGATATGAACTGGTGCAAATGGGAAGTATAGGACATCAATGTTTATTTTATGGATTTATGTTCACTGCCCATAATTGCATCCCTTATATCACACATTGTTGCATACCCAACCTTTTTATGCAGAACATTTTCGAATTTTGTTCTCACTTTTGTAGTAACCAAATCTGGTGGCATTTCTTTCACTGTCTATAGTAATTTGTCTACCATGAGAACTGCTTTGGCCATTTCTAAATTTGCAGAATCAAGTATTGTTGTTGTTTTAAATAAATCTGCAAAGTTATTTTTAATGTATATTAGAGATTCCTTTAGTTCCTAAGACATTAGTGATTTTGATATGTCCATTATAGCACAACTCTCACTGTCTAACAAATGTATTAATTATTTTATTATAGTACTTGCATAGTATGTTGCTATCACTCAATGAACTCTTCTGAAGGTGCTGTGAATGTAAACACAGGTAACACGACATTCCCCTAATTTGTAAGCTGTACACTGCTGTATCACCCCTCCCCGATGTGTACCATGCCTCAAAACTTCCATGCAACCATAACTGAATTTCTGACAGCTTGCAAATGGTGCCAAAGCCTACTGATATATATTCAGGATTACAGACAAGACTCAAGGACCAAAACTCTCTAATTTTTCTTCATTCCATGTTTGGCTCTCACTGAACCTAGTTGGCTGGCGAGCTCTACAATGGTGCACAGCTGAATACTCTTTTAAGGTTTATACAACTTTGTAGATTCTACAGATGTACTTGATTCTGCAAGTATGCAATGAGTCACTGTCAACAACTTGTGCACAAGAGGATATTTGTAAGGGTTTGAATGCAAATTGGAAAACAGTGTTTTCTGCATTAAAAACAGTTGATAAGAGTTAGATGTAAAGCTGAGGCCTTCTTAGAAAGGTAAGTAGCTTTCATGACATCAGCTTAGGAAGAATGTGGACATCTCTATTTCTGTTGAAATGTATGACACTCTTGCAATGTTTCAGACATGTTTTTCAAAGGATTCAGCTGAAAAGAAACTTAGGTGGATGAAATTCCAAAACAGTTCTGTCTCCTTCAACTGCTGAGAATCAAAAAAGAAGCACCAAATTAAATACATGAATCATCTGATTCAGAATAAGAACTCAAATGCCTTGAAGAAGAAACAGAATCAGTGTCAAGATCTGGAGAAGAATGAAAATGTATTCTAAAGCTATAGAAACTTTTCAGGATGAGTTACAGAAGAGAGGTAATATCTGCAAAGAGTGTAATTTAAAGCTATTTATAATTCTGACATACGAGGGTGGTCTGAAAAATTCTCGGCCTCACTCAGAGATCGTGGCACTACTTGCATGATTTTTTTTTCTTACGTTGGTACACATGTTAATAGACTCTATGTAAAATTACAAGTCATTTCAGGCAACAGTTAATAGTAGGCAGTTGTTTGAAGCAGTGGATGTGCGCATTGCTTTGAAAATGTAGAAATTCGAGAATCATGTTGTGATAACATTCTTTGTAATAGAAGGTTTAACACTTACAGAAATTCATTTGCAGATTTTAAATGTGTATGATGACTCTTCCCCCTCAGATTCCACTGTGAAGAAATGGGCGACCGATTTTAAATGTGCCCATGAAAGTGTCCAAGACGATCCACGTGAAGGACGACCAAAATCTGTAACCACAGTGGAGATAATTGAAAAAGTGCATGATATGATTTTGGAACATCAGCGTACAAAGGTGCATGAAATTGCTAGTGCTTTTGGAATTTCAAAGGAACGTACTGGTCACATTTTGCATCAGGAATTAAATATGAAAAAGCTTTACACAAGATGGGTGCCGCGTATCCTCACTGTGGATAACAAATGCATTTGCACGACACTTTCTGAAAAGTGCTTGGCGCATTTTCAGAAGAACAGAAGTGACTTTTTGCGCTGATACATGTCAAAACATAAAACATGAATTCACCACTACACACCTGAGTCCAAGCAGCAGTTGCGGCAGTGGACAGAAGCTGGTTCTCAGCTCCAAAGAAGGTGAGAGTGGTGCTATCAGTGGGAAAGATCATGGCATCAGTGTTTTGGTATGCCAAAGGAATTTTGTTGATTGACTCTCTCAATAGATATAAAACTATTACTGGAGAATACTACTCTCAACTTCTAACCAAACTGAATGCAAGCATTTGTGAAAACAGACCTGGGTTAAAAAAAAAAATTGTTTTCATTCAGATCAATGCACCTGCTCACAAAAGTGTTTTGGCAATGGGGAAATTGAGAGATCTACACTATGAAGTGCTGGAACATCCATCATATTCCCCAGATTTGGCTCCCTTGCACTTCCATCTGTTTCCAAAACTGAAGAAATTCCTCGCTGGTAGGCACTTTTTGCCCAATGAAGAAGCGATTGCAGCTGTAAATGGGTACTTTGCAACATATCCAGAGGAACACTACAAAGAGGGGATAATGGCATTAGATCACCGCTGGACAAAATGTATTAATATTAGAGTAGTCTCTATTTCATGATGATGCAATATATTTCTTAAACCAAAATACATTTCCTGAGTTTTACTTTCATTTGGTAGAAAACTATTTGCCCTGAACCATCAGGAAGCTTGAGAAAATGTATGTTGTACTAAGGTTTGAAGTGAGCTTAATTCTGAACTTTAATTCAAAGTGGTGTCATCAGTGTACAATATTGTTGGAGAATTTACAAAAGAGGCCAAATCATTTATCATTAATACAAATAGAAGGGGTCCTAACACAGACCCTTTTAGCACACCAAACCTAAAACTAATTAAGTTTGATCTCCCTTTGCCAGTGCACACTAACTGTTGGCGATTTTCAAGGAAAGACTTAAACATGTTTTTACTGTTACTACTCAGACCATAATAAGATAGTTTATTTAAAAGTATTTCATGCTCTACACAGTCAAAGACTCTACTTAGATCACGGAAACCCTTATTTTCGAACACTTGTAAAACAAACGTAACTAGGTAGTCTATAGCATCTTTAGTTGATTTACCTCTCCTAAATCAAATATGTGAAGTAGAAAATACAACAGATTACCATAGGAACTGCTCAATATAATGACTCGCACAACCCTGCAGAGATTGCACCTAAAAAGCGCAGCACCTTATGACCGCAGTAGCTCAGGCAGATAGAACGATATAATACCTACTCATACAAAACTAAAGTATTGCTGTTGAAATTCTAGCGATAGCAGAGGTTTTATTTATTCTACTGCTAAAATCATAGTTTAGTTTCTAAGCACGCATTACATAACTGTTTTCAACAACTTAATTATATTGTTAAATTAATATATGCAGGTTCCTTAAACAATTACAACATTGCATATTGAACGCTATTTAAGTTTTATTCAGTTTTTTGAAAGTAATTTGTCCTGGAGGGCTTATTATCTTAATAAATGTAAAATAAGCATATTAGTGCAAGTCAAATAGTGTGCCTCTTCTTTGAGAAAAATAACAACATAAAAAATTGAACAATTGAAACTTCAGAGAGCAGTGCAACTTATTATTATGGGATTTGATGACTAGTGCTGTACCGACTCATCCACCAGTATGTTGTTGCAGACTGCTCTGGCTAACTGCACATTATCTGAAATCAAATAAATGATTTCAGTGACAATAGTTTTAAATATCCAAATGATTGTGCACCAATATTGCATTCCTTTTAAGTACTGGGATATAAATGAGTTATTCTGAATAAAAATAGGACATACATGTCCATGTTCTTTTGAATTAATGACCACCGACGTGTGATCCAAAAAAAATATGCCATAATTTAGACATTTGCAAAAGGTCAAGGACCCCTCTAAAATTGTCCCACTTTGTGCAGTTGAATTTTGGGACACCCTGTATATTGTTGTAGATGTAAAGGAATACACTAGGTCAAAGGCATAGTCAAATCTTTTTAAAAGTTGGTTTTTATAGATTTGTTTCTACTGTTTGTTTGACTAGGAGCAAGAAAAATGAATTACAACATTCCATTTAAGGAAAGTACTAGTATTTTAACATTGAAACCAATAATAAGGAAAATCTTGTAAATGGTTAATTCTACAAAAAATATGTGTTTGACTTATTTTGTGCCCTTTAATGAGATGTACATTATTTTTGGGGTAAGTTTTTGTCTATCTCTTATGGATTCTCAGTTATGCAAAAGCCATCCAGGATAAAGAGAGCTTTAGAAGCTATTCCTAGCAAATTCCATACATATATTTTATTTGTTATCTGAATAGTTTAATATATGATATTTTAATAAAAATCATTAAAGCCATTTTTGAGAAAATCAAAAACTTACTTCCATGAAAGTGTAATTTGTGGTGGTAGGATTTTCCTGAAAATCTTCATGTCACATCCTTGAAAGATACTGAAATTAAATTCCAACTTGTGTATTTAACCAACTTATGTTTTTGCATTATGCTGCACACTCCCCCCCTCCCCCCCTGCACCACACACACATTTTTCTAAATATGGTCTATTTTGGATTCAGGGGTTCTCAAAGCATATGCATCTGAAAAAAAACTTGGCATCAAATTTTTGTGTGGAATGCAATACATTCTGTACCTACCAAGTACATATATACATGTACTGGTAGAGAAAGTAAAAAAGTTTATGGGCATATCATTTTCGTCATATCTTAATTGTCACAGAGCAGAGGTTTCTCTATATTATAGGGCAAGGGCATTAAATTAAGCATTTATTTGTTTACTTTAAGGATCATTTATACTTGATTGTTGTGATTACACCATCATTTACAGTGTATGATATATTTGTTTTCTTTACAGATTTCAAATTAGTGGCATATAATGTACCTGGGTTGATAATTTAATTTAAAAGGACAGAAACAAATTTTAAACATGGCATCTGTAGCACTAGAGGAATATGAACTGATGAAGGACTCAAAGTACAGAGTGTAAGTGTTTATTCATTAACAGTTTTGTTTGTTTGCTTTTTGTATGTTGCCTTTTTCTGCAATTTGGACATTTTTGTTTACAGCTATGTCTCTGCAGTGGACAAAGCTTTAAGAAGCTTTGACTATACTAGTGAGTGGGCAGACCTCATATCAGCTCTGGGGAAGCTCAATAAGGTATGCCCAAAACTTATTCTAATTTATTTGGCATATTTTACATATCACATGAATTGTATTTGTTAATGCAGTTTGTTAATAATACAGTTATATTGAATATTGCTGTTCATACCACTTATGTATCTACCAAATGTATTATTCCTTTAAAATTCAGGTAACATCATTGCCCCAAACGAAAGTCAGAAATATTTCAGTAATGTTTTAGAGATTTTAGTTACAGTAGTACTGCTTGTTTATTTTCTTATAATAGGGAACATTCCATAGTAAGTCACATTATAAAATTGTTAAACAACCAAACACCTCAAACTAAGAAATTAAAATTATTGAGGAGCTATTGAGTGTCAATGGTAGCTTCAAAATAAAAAAATCTGATGTGTTCCATTCACATGACTTTCTCTACATCTCTGCAACAAATTATTGTTAAAAAGCTTATATTTCTATTTATTTCATGCTAATCGACAAAAAATTAGCAGAAATAGTCTTATTACTTGCTTCCTTATAAGTAGAAGAGAAAGGGAGTACCATAGGTTAAAGTGATAGTCAAAAGCTGGTTGCTATGTCACTGGAGTTCCTTTATTTGTATGGACAGGAGTTGACAAATTCCTGTATGAGAAAAGTTGAGTTTTCCGAACCTGATAACAAAAAAAGGAAAATCTCAGAAACGATCCTCCACGAAAAAAATGTATACAACATAAATTGTGTGTTTTAATGAGCTCTACATTTTTTGTGTGGTAAGTTTTTGTCTATCTCTTACGGTTTAGCAGTTATGCAAAATTCCGTAAAATTCACTCAGAATAAAGTAGACTTCAGAGGCTATTCCCAGAAAATTCAAAATATACACTTTATTATATAATATTTTAATCAAAATCGTTAGAGCCGTTTTTTAGAAAATCAAAATTTTCGAAAAAAGTTCCATATAAAGGGTAGTTTGGGGTGGGGGGGATTTTTCTCAAAATCTTCATGTTGCATACCTGGAAGATACTAAACTTAAATACCAAGTTTGGTATTTTACTGACTTTTCGTTTTTGAGTTATTGTGTTCAAGGACACACACACACACATGGACCTTTTTCTGAAAATACATTTTTTTGGATACAAGGGACCCTAAAACATATATTTCCGGTGAAATCTTGGTATCAAATTTTTTGGTGGAGTGCAATACCTTCTCTATATACTATGTACATAGTACATGTAGAGAAAGTAAAAATCAGTCATATTTAATGTTTGTTTAACCACTGATTAGGGACATTATTAAGTAGATAGCTTTCTTCATAATGTATGCTAAATATCATAATGCCACAAATAACTTTCAAACCATTGCGCCTGTGCACTAAAAGTGCATTATATAAATGCTCTCTTTCTTTCTAACTTACAGTTATAAGATATAGATTAGAACATGCCTCCCTAGGGAAAAAATTTAAGACCAAGTAAGCCGTACCTTACATAAAGTTGGAATTTACACTGCTAGATCGTGAAATGTCTCAAAACCACAGTATTTTCATTAATTATTAGGATAATCTCTCAACTCGTGACAGTATGCGTAAGCTTTTAAAAGTGTGAATTCTAGAAGTGAATCCTGATTATTTTTAATCATCACAATGTATTTTCCAAATAAAGATGGTAATAGTGACCTCCAGTGGTGGATGGCCTTAAGGGCCACAGAGTTGAGCTTTTTTTTTTAATTTTTCATGAAAGTGGTGTAAAATGGTGTGCTAATAATTCTGATATATCACAGCTTCCATTGAGACATATAGTCAACATTTCTTGCTAGCAACTTAAGCTATGCAGCCCTTTCTGGTTGACTCCTGTAAGTACGAGTGACAGTAAAAATGGGTATGCAAATTGAATGTTTATAAAGAAAATCCATTAAACAAACTGAAAGATTAATGTACAGTAAATGGATGAACAACATTGCTGATGCGCAGTTCCAAAGGCAAAGCTACTTATATGACCTAGATGTTAAAGGAAGTATTTAAATGCAGAAAGAAAGAGGGAAAAAGAAAAAGAAAGAAAATCAGCAAGGTATCCATTCTGCCTTGAACTGAAAATTCAGAAGTGTTAACCAATATTTTAACAGCAAGATATATTAATATAAAAGACATCAAAGTAACAAGGTTGAACATATTAGAATGCTTTATCATTACCATAGCTACTTAATTTAATTCTAAAACCTCATATGTTGCATTGACCTATTCTGCATCAAACTATTCTTACAAAAGATTATTTGTGTATGTACTTCATGCAAATTGAGATAAGTATTAGCAGGTATGTTTTATTTCATATTTTTTGTAAATACACCGGAAATATGAAACATAAAAGCAATAGTCAAATATCTTAACACATGACATTGGAACTCGGTTCTGCTTACATGACCTAATTGGGAGGGAATAACAAAACATTAATGAATAATGCCTTCCCACATGATGAGAATACCTATCAGTACTGGAAAATTTAAACCAATTATAGTAAATATCCTGGGAATGGTCAACTAAAAAAAATGTTTTTGTGATAAATTGTGCCCCTTAATGAGATACATTTTTGTGTGTAGTAAGATTTTGTCTGTCTCTTATGGTTTACCAGTTATGCAAAAATCATTCAAATTGAAGAAGACTTAAGGCTATTCCCAGAAAATTCAAGATATATATTTCATTTGTCATAAAAGTATCTTAAACATATGGTATTTTAATCCAGATTGTTAGAGCCATTTTGCAAAATCAAGGTTTTTGTAAAATGCTTGATATAAAGATAGTAGGGGGTGGGGATTTTCTGGACAGTCTTTGCATTGCATCCTTGGAAGATGATATACTTAAATATTAAGTTTGGCAGTTAACCAATTTTTCATTGATGCAAATGCACACACCTACATATGCAGCAAAAGATCCTTTTCTAAAACTGTTATCTTTTATTCAGGGGGACTCAAAATATATAAATCTTAGCATCAATTTTTGGGTGAAATACAATAATTTTCCTACTTATTATACATATCAGAAGTGCTGACATATGGGCTAAAATTGGCATCCATAAGAAAACATGAGAGTAACACAAGACATATTGATTGAGCCATACTGACATATGGAGAAGAAACATCTCAAGTGTGCAAAGTGAGGTTTACCCTGAGAGTGTGGAAAAGCATAACAAACTAGGAATAGTTACATCCTAATGAGAACTATTAAATTGTATTAGGCACTATGGTTCCTTTGAACTGTTTCTATGCTGACATGATAAAACTGAGGAATCAAAAAATCCTGGCATTTTTGTGGACTAATTGACTCTCTGAGTGTGTTGAATAGTGCCGTGAAAGAACATAATAGTTCCAGTAATATGTTTAAAGGTGCATAAAAAACTACACAAAATGAATATAATGTAAATGAAGAACAATCAACACTGTGTATGAGCGTAGAGACTGGCTAATTGAATATTACTTGGAATTAGAGAGATTTCTTTCAAAGACCAGCATTCAAGAGGCAACAGGTCTAAAACTTAATTTGCAAGATGAGGAATTCAAATTTTGGCTTTCATTTTTTCATAAAATTATGCCTATTTTGAAATGTTGTATAAATGGTTATAGGCCACATCTATGAGTTAGAAATAATGTTCAGAGCATTTTAATGTAGCAGCAAGTGCAAGCGAGAAGGTGGATATAAATGTGAATATGGAACAAAGATGTGGAAGTAAATGTACATTAAATACCCATAGAATACTCGGGGCTAAAGAGCATTGACCGTATCATCTAGGACTCCAACTTAATTCCAGAATTTTTATCATCATTCTGTAGAAAAACTCATCCAAAGTGAGAATTTCCACAATTTTCAAAAAACATTTCACATGAAGTGGTTCAACATTACAGTATTTTAGATAAAAACTGAGCTCACTGTCTTATATAATAGGCAATTTTCTGTCATAAAAGTGCTTTGTATTGGAAAATTTGGGGGAAACCATTCAGGATTGACAAAGCTCCTCAGAATTCTGGCAACTACAATAGAATCGAAAATATTTTTTCAGCTCTTTGATATAAAACCACCTTCCTATGAAATACATTGACAGAAGAATATCTTGCTCCACTTGCTGTGTCCATTGAGAAGAAACTGATTCAAGGCATAGGCTATTTCAAAGAAGAGATGAACAAATTTTTCAAGCTTAAAGTCTGGTGCATCAAATTTATTTTTTGTCACTAATTAGGTGCAATTAAGTTATTTGATCAACTCATTTTTCATGTCACATGTTGTAGCATGCAATATATTTTAGGCATGAGCCACTATGATGACCTTAAATTTTGAAGTGCCGTAACAAACTGTAAAACTGAAGCCAATTGGAATACTTAATTTTCTTCTACACAGGTTGTGGCCCAAGGCATGCAACTACACAAATTACCTTCCATCTGATGAAACAAATCATCAAATTGGCCACACTGAAGGCTTTGGATAGGTGTGGCTAGATGCTGCTTTGGATTTGTCTGAGAAATGTAGCTCTTCCATAACTTTTACAAATATACTATATATAGTCAGTGCAGCTTGGATTTTTCAACCCTTAAAACAAATTTTTAGGTGCTTAAAATATGCTCAACACTTATCAATTTAGGCACTCAAGCTACAGTTTTAGGCACCTAAAATACAGTAGTAAGCAAATAATAGTAATTTTTTGTTTGTTTTTGTTTTAACATTTGATAATGAAGAGAATGAAGTATTTGAAGCCAGGATATGAGAAATGTGCCTCTGACCCTTCTTCCTCGTTAGAAGAGTTATCTGGTCACTGACACGTATCAATGGATAACACTAGCTAAACATGTATTCCAGCACCAGATTTAGATGTTTGCCACACCTAGGCAGTGCTAAAACTTACCGCTCCCAATTTACCCCAGACAATGTAAGCAGGTCATTATAATTTTAAATTAGTTTTAAGTGAAAGACATTAATTATTTATTCAGAAAAACATTAATTATATGGAATATAAATACATGCATCTTACTTGTAAATTATAATGATTTGCTTCTACATTCTCCATAGAGAAAGCATTGACGATGTTATTAAAGTTAATCTGACGAAGCACATCAGACTTGAAGAGTTAACATAGTGTTCAGTTTCTCATGGCTTGTTGTTGAACAAAGATAATTTTTAACTCTCTTGAGCACTGAAAATGATCTCTATGCCAAACAATTTGCTATATGTTTACATGGAAATCTACATAGAACTACACCAATATTAGGATAAACATCCAAGAGGCCCTTCCTATGGAGTGTTTTGTATAGCCATAGCAATGAATATCTTTATATAAATTGTTCTCACTCATATAGCATCGAAGGTGAATGCATTCATGCTCAAATTCATCCTCTATGTCGTTTGAGTAAGTCACTCAAAGTTTGAGCCTGGTCCAAAAATTTGTGTCTAACTCGCAGAGCTATGAGAAAATCAAAATTAGCAAACAATCCTTCCTCACATTAGATCTACATTTCAGTTCTTGACAGAGCCTTTCAATAATAACATTGAAAACATTTATTCTGTAATTGTCTCTGTCAGTAAATGCAAAATTTTCTCTGTGCTCACCATGTTGCGCCTTACGTCTATGTTTCCTGGTGCTGTCGGAATTTTATATATCTACACCATACAGGTTCATAGCTTTTTCCTTGTAAAGATCAAACATTCTTTTGCATTCAACATATGTTACTGATGAATTGTAAAGATTGATGACAACTTCTAATTCAGCCTCAATAGATTGTATCATTTTGCTTATACTGTTAAACCTTTCTAAAATATCATTCCTCAATAATGCAAAAAAGCATGTCTCCAATTTGGAGTGAATCATAAAGTTTTGCAGCTCAGAATGAGTAAGTGGTTTCTCTGTGTTGTCAATATTGCAGTTAGAGCTGATTGGATTTCTAACCACGAAGAACAAACTACGACAAGCATCGTACTGGCCGACTATCTTGTTTGTGAAAGACTTTTCAACACCACAGAGTTTGGTTTCAGATGAGATAATAAAAGTTTCCATTTGTTTGTAGACGCTGAGAAAAAGTTATATAGCTCCTGAATAACACCAAAGAAGTTTACAGCAGCATGGAACATGCACAGCAAGGGGATTTGAATCTTTAATTTGTGCTTGAAGACCTGATTATGTGCCTGGCATTACTATCATTATTACTATCGTTATCATAGCACTCAGCATGGCAATTTTTAATAGTAAACCTAAGTTCATTCAAAGTTTCCATTACAGCTGTTGCTAGGCTTTTAGACTTATGACCACAATTAGGCAGAAATTTCACAAACCTTTCTACTGGTGAGCCACATTGAGTTACATATCGAATGATGTATGCTAATTGATCTGTATGTGCAATGTCAGGAGTTGAATCTAAAATTGCAGAAAAGTAGCTAACTGCTTTTATTTCATTTACTATAAAATTTGCCCCCTCCAGAGACAATATTTTAATGAACTGATCACAAATTTGTGACAGCAAATACGATGTTGTGTCACTTCCTTTATTATCATTTCTCTTTACATGCTCAGCGAGAAATGGGTCAAACAGTGCAATCAGTTCTAATAACATAATATAATTTCCATTATTGTTAGAACCAAACTTTTCATCTGTGCCTCTAAATGGCAAACCATGCATAGCGAGGGATTTTACTGTTGCTACTGTATGCTTTAGAACTTCCTTCCAATGCTTAATTTCCTCTTCTGTCTGAAGTAGCAAAGCCCTATCAATTCTTTCAGCCATATTTTTTCTTGCTAACATTGTTGTAATTGCACATTTATAATAAGAACTGAAGCTTTCCTGGCGACGTGTTAATTCAAAATCTTCTCGGGCTTCTAACCAGGTAAAAACTTGGCTTGACACCAACGTTTCGAAGAAGTGCATCTTCCTCATCTTCAGGGTGAACTGATGGTTTGAGCTTGCGGAGACTGGTATTTATAAGAGCTGGGATGCACATTTATGTTCATAGGAATTTTCATCTTCTTTCATTTGTTGATTTGAATTTTTCCAGTCATTGTAACCTTCTGTACCTAAGGTAGGTCTTTGCAAAGAGCCTACAGGAAGCGTAATAAACTGTACATTTAGTTTTAGAAAACACTAATCACAATCTAGACTGGGTTTCACCATTAATTAAAGTTTGGTTGGATAGTGATTGCGAAAGGTATTTCTGTCAATACTGTCACCTTGTGCACTCAAAATTTTTGTCAATACTTTGTGTACCCATTTAGTGGGATCGTTACATGTTTTAACAAATTCACTATCTTCATATACTTTTGAATCACATGCACTGAAGTTATTGTTATGGTCCCCCATACTGGTACTTTCACCCATATCACTACACTGTCCAAATGTACTTGTTTCTGTTAATTGTTCATTAGTAAAATCTGTTAACAACAGCATCATGAGCATCTTTGATTTTTCTTTTGTTGAGCAATGTTGTAGAAATAAAGTGTCTAAATATTTATACTTTCCAACTAACACACTATTTTTGTCTTGCTTTACTTTAGCATTTTATCTATTTTGTGAGCCACTTAACTTTTTGTGCTATTCAGGTTCACTCATTTGGAAATTGTGATTTGTGAAACGAGTACCTACAATTTCTTATATCCTCTATGCTTACAGCCGTTCACTATCTAAGTCCATTGAGCACTAAAATATAGACGTTAACAGTTCGAAACATATTCAAACTTTCATTGTTGAAATAAAACTGATTTCTGATGTTAGGCTTCATATATTTTTAAGCTGTTGTCAATGATATAAGCTTATATTGAAAATGTAATTGAGTTGTATTAATAGCAATAAACAATAAATACACATCCTATTTGATTTTCAACAAGACACTGTTGTTTATACATTCAGTTAAATCTCCCCCCCACCCCTTCTCCACGTTTTGCAATGAACTTATGCAGCTGCAGTCTTTCCTTTTACTCTTGCCGCGAGCCCACGACAGTGTAATAAAACAATTAATATTCAACTTCTTCAAGTTTTACAAGATCAAACTTCAGAAAAGATTTGCCAATATATTTGAAAAATAAACTTTGCAGTAAAAAAAAGGGAACAGAAAAATAGAGAAAATGCTGCTCCCCCCTTAAAATTGCTGCCCTTGGCAACTGTCTGCACAACTGTCTACATCTGGCAATGGTGTATTATCTTTTCACAAAACAAGTGACTGACAAGTGGACAACATAAAGTATAAGTTGACCACGACATTAGTGCTTTTGATGGGAAGAGGAACTAAATAGTTGCAGAGCAAGTTGGCAGAGCATCAGAAGTACAGTTAGGCAAAGAAAAAAATATGCATAGATGCTGCTTCTGAAAACACTCCAAGTGCATTCATATCGTGGTTAATTAGTACACAGACTCTATCTACTAAAGTAGTAAAATAAAGGATTCCTTTTCTATGAACTTCTCATTCCTGCAGTCAAACTATTACAAAGTCTTTGAACCAAACTAACCTCATTATATTCAAGACTTTCACGTTTCATTGTTGCATAACAAAATTAATGATAGCAACACAAACAAGGAAGTAGGCACTTTTAGTGCTAAAACTTTCAGAAAAAGGTATCATTGGTTAAAAAAGGCATTTAAGGCACCATGAAACCCTTATGTGAAAATATTTGCCTAGTTTTAGTTTATTCTTGCACAAAAAAGATAAGTGTTTAGCGTAAAGTTTCGGATCTAATAATAATCAAACTTTTATAAACAATGTAGCATGATGCTATAAGTAAATTCAAACACAATTCATTATTTTCTCTTTCTTTTAACTGTCCAACTATCCTTCAGAAGTTATTACAGATAGCTGGCCTTTTCCAGTGATATGTGTGTAGCTTTTTAAATCCAAACAAATTAATTACATTTACTTATTTTATGGCATTATTATACAATGATCTAGAGCAGGCTGTTCCAGATTGTGTGCATGCCAAAGAGCAAGTAGACTCAGGGGACTGCGTGCAGTACGGTTGAGCTAACATTATGGCTGAATGAAGTGCCATGAAGGACAAGCATCTGAGCTATGTCCTACACCCAATGACATATTGGCTATCATGCTCTGCTCCCCCTCCAGTGTGGTATAAATACTCTGACGCAACCGAGCAGAAATGGTACAGTCTGATCTAGAAAATTTTTATGGGTGAATATTCCATTACCCTATATAATTTTAATGATGTACAGCTCCAACTATGAAATGAACTAAAGAAGCTAATTATAGAATCATTGGTGTATGTAAGAAGGAATATCAGTAAACTCATATTGAAATGTCTGAATTTACAAATATTTTAGAAATTGAATGTGCATAATTTGATTTTTGCTGGAACTAAAATTGTTTTATTTTCATGGACTAGGTTTTGTTAAGTCACATGAAGTTTCCTGTGATTCCTAGAAGAATAAAAATTAGTAAGAGGCTGGCCCAATGCATGCATCCTGCATTACCATCTGGTGTTCATTTGAAAGCCTTGGAGACATACGACATAATATTCAAGTGCATGGGCACGAATCGTCTGAGTCATGAACTATTTATTTATAGTGCAGGTAACTCAAATATTATCTTTTTTCACAGTAAGAACATCTTCCTATCTCAGTTTATATGCTTTTTATGCACCAGTGCAGGCAGGTCTTGAGCCATTGCCAAGGTAACCTGTCATTTGTTTGATACAATACTATCATAACTCTATATTTATTTCCTGGAAGGCATTTAAGTTTGAAAGTGCAACACTAATAAAACTGACATTAGCAGGTTAAATATGATTCTAAACAGTTAAATCAAGCATCTTCGAGGCCGCACTGTGGCCAAGTGTTAGGCCACTTGCCTCTCACCAAGGTAGCCCAGATTGAATCCAGTAGCACAAATTGCCAAATTTTGAGTTATGTCATTGCTGTAACAAATGAGCAAAGTGCTGAAACAAAATTGAAAAATCTAAAAATATACTTGTGTATAATATTGTAACATCATTGGTGTTCATATTAGTTTGTAAGATTTTAAAAACTGTCAGAATTTAAAATTTCTTTTTCCTGCAGAATTTTGAAAACAAGCTTTCACTTTAGGTGTACTAACCAGACTGTATCCATATCACTATGTAAATAGCAACTTGTTTAGTCAGATGTCTGTAAGCATTCTAGTGTCACACTTGTATCAATAAAACTTGGAGCAAACTCCAGAACAGAGTACTTAGGAGCTGTTTTCACAGCAAATGTCTTTACCTTTCACTCTCACCTAGTCTTCTAACAAAAATGATTGTAAACATTACTATTAAGCTTATAAATGTAAAAAGAAGCTAGTAACAGTGAAGAATAACACAAATATTAATACAAAAATAATAGTTGCAACAAATCTTCACTTATCTTTTGGAATCCTTGCTTGATTCCAAAAGATAAGTGAAGATTTGTTGCAACTATTTTTTTTATATTAATATTACTATTAAGCATTTAATTTGGAAAATATACCAGCCCTGTAGGGTAGTAGTTTTCTTTGCCTCAGGAAATTTATTAATTGAAACTAAGGGGCTCTAAGTTAGAGGTCTGCATAGGCTGGAGCCAAGACTTGGCCCCAGTTCCAGTCTAGCCTGCTTAGTTGCAAAAATGTTTGTTAGGCTTGTGCCAAGTTTGACCTTTAAAATAGAGAAGTTTATCTCGCTCAACTTGTGCATAAATTGAATGTGGTCCACTTCACACCAAATTCAACAGCACTTTAAGAACAAATAATAATAATAATAATAATAAATTTCAATTTAATTTTATTTTATTTAAAACATAAGATGATCAGGTCTGGACCAGATGGTACAGTAGAACCTATTCTTGGACTTGGACCATGCTTGGTCTCAATTCAGATTGGACAAGACTAATCCAAGCATGTATAGAACTTTTACTCTACTTGTTTCTTTTGATGTAACTGCTTTGTTTCCAAGCATTCCTAGAGAAAAACTTTTGACATTTTTAAAAAAATGGTTAAGTTCTATGGAACTGAATGAGATTTAATAAATGATTTTGTTATCCTTACTAATCTTTGTTTGGATCAAAATTTTTTCAGCTTTAATGACAAATTCTATCAACAAACTTTTGGTTTAGCAATGGGTAGTTCACTTTCACCTTTTCTTGCTGATGTTTTCATGAGCTATTTTGAAATACAGGTCACTAAAGCATTCCCTTTAATTTTTAAAACTTGGTATAGATATGTAGCTATTGTTCCTAATAAACATGTAAATGATGCTTTAAAACTTCTAAATTTACAAGATAAGGCTATAAAATTCACATTAGAAACTGAAAGTGATGGCTATCTCCCTTTCCTGGATTTAAAAATAATAAAAAAAGACAATAAATTGAATTTTGGAATATATAGAAAGCAAACCCACACTGATAATTACATAAAAAATAATGCCTTTAACCCTTTTTCACATAAATTTGCTGTTTTTAATAGTTTAATTTATAGGTTAATTAATTTACCCCTTAATAAAGATGAATTCTATAAAGAATATAAACACATCAACACTGCTTTAATTAATGGTTTTAATACTGATTCTATAAATAAAAAAAATTGAGAAGTTTAAATATCAAAAAGCTATTAAAGATATTTCTACGCTTAAGAAAATAAAAGATAATTACGTTTTTAAAACATTTACTTATCACCCTTGTGCAAATAAAATATTCACAAATATTTTCAAAGAGCAAGGCATAATATTGGTTCCTCAAAATAAATACAGAATAATAAATTTGTTAGGCTTTTCTAAAAAGGATGAAATTTCAAAAAATAAAAAAATCTGGCATTTATCAATTAAATTGTTTAAATTGTGACCTTGTTTATATTGGTAAGACTAAACGTCATTTGGAAACCAGAGTAAAAGAACACTTTAGGAATATTAAATACAAACAAATTGATAAATCAGCTGTAGCAGAACATTTTTGGAAATTTAATCGTGAAATAAATCCAAATGTTAAATTATTAAAACACTTAAATGGGCTCATAGATTTAATGGCTTGGGAGAAAATATTTATATTAAAGTATAGAAGTCATGCAATGAATTTTGATGTACCTCCAATTGACTCTCTTACCAAATTTGTTTTGATTCCAGTAGTTAGCAATGCATTAGTACACAATCCACCAGTAGCAGTAACCATAAGTGTAAATAAACAACATCAAAAACCAGACCAAAACTGAGACCAAAGGAAATTTTGTTGATAATGCAATAAATCAATTGCGAAACTAGTCCAAAGCAAGGATTCCAAAAGATAAGTGAAGATTTGTTGCAACTATTATTTTTATAAGAACATGTAGTTATGAACCTATTACTCCTATCTCCAATATTTTACTGTTTTCAAAACTTTGGAAACTAATTGCTGTCAATTACGATGTCATACTAATGTAATATTACTTTTCCATATTTTATGTTTTTAATTATGATGAGAAATTTCTCAAAATATTCTCTTATTCACCTCCTCCTCCTCCTGCTCCTGCTCCTCCTCCTCCTCCTCCTCCAACTTTTCTTTTATACCATTATTGCGGTATTAGGGTTCTGCTTCATATTCATATTTTGTACTCTACTCCATCTTCTGCCAATTTGCTTAGTTGGCTCAATGTCTTTTCTCTGGTTGCTACAATCTGCTTGATCCCCTCTTCTCATATGTCTGAGGTCTGCCTACTAGTTTCCTTCCCCAGTTCTCGCATACATAAACTGATATACCTACCAGCCACATCCATCATCTTTACATGGCTATACCATAGCAATTGTTTATCTTCTATCTCTTACTTATGGATAGAAATTGTAGTTTTTCTCGTATTCGTTCATTTATCACTCTATATGTAAGAGTTCCTTACTATTCTTCTTCACTTCCGAGGAGAAAATGTACAATGCTTAAATATTTTTCTTTAACCACTAGAACTTTCCCTGTAATGAATTTATGCTAATAATTTCATTTGCATCTTTTTATAGTTTTCTTAATATTAATGTGTACTTCAGCTGTTATTGATCTTAATTTAACACAGGCATGCCATTTACATGGGGAAAAAAGAAAACCTGGTATAAGGACTGATTTTAAGAACTTGAAATAAACTCCTGT
This sequence comes from Hymenopus coronatus, assembly GCA_030762935.1. Lineage (NCBI taxonomy): Eukaryota > Metazoa > Arthropoda > Insecta > Mantodea > Hymenopodidae > Hymenopus > Hymenopus coronatus. The sequence goes on from CM060881.1 coordinate 68,263,719, forward strand.
TGGATGTTTTTTTTCATTCCATTCATTTTAGAGGGGATGTAGGCAGAAAATATAGAAATCAAAATGTTTATTATCTTTTTATTTAATAATGCAGACATTAAACTTTATTCTGAAAATTTTGTAACTGAATTCCAATTCTTTATATGCTTCAAAAATATTTTAAAACCTAGAACTTGTATTATTTTCCCATTAATAACATACTCTAGCATGTTCTTTGTTCTAACACTTGGTGCAAGAACTTCACAAAAACATTTTGGAAAATTTATTAACATAAGGGTCTAGCAGAAGCAGTAATGCTTGCAATCAAGCCAGTTTATCAATCACTTTGTGATCCTGCTCTACTAAGAAAATGCTTACTTGGGAAAACTCAAAATGTAAAGTCCCTTATTTTGGAACCGCATTTGTATCTAATGTAGTTGTAAGGATAGCAACCTATCATGCTACTGTTGTATTTAATTATGGAAAGCATATTTATCTTTGAGAAGCTAATATTTACTCCAGCAATTTTCATGAGAAGAGTTTTGCGAAGGATTGATGAATGATTGTTGAAATTGAACATGAAACACTTGCTCAGCAGGCTAAACAGAGAAACAGGGGAAAGAAAAGAACTGCAGAGACCTGGAATAAGAAATTGACTACAAATTGAATTAATGTGATAACTTACTTTTATTCTGCAGGACAATTGTTTCGCAGACCATTGCCCGCATCCTCAGCTGATGAACCACTACTCTCCTGCATAATAAAAGTGAAGTGAAGTGTGTGTTCTTACCACATTAATCAATTCAATTTGATTATGCCTTCATTGTAAGCAGCTTCAAAATTATACAACTTAGAACTACTACAGTTATGATGGATTTTAAGTATGCAATACATTTCCTAAATAAGGGACTTCCTGTTCTCATTTTCTGAGGTTTTTAATTTTTCAACTCTTATTTACCTTTTTCTAGATATTGCAATGAAATTTGGTGCACTTTATTTTCTGCTAAAATGAGAATTTTGGTGCAGTAGTTTTTCCTTATTTTGAATTTTTATATACTTTGAGCTATGAAACATACAACAATTTTAAAGAAGAAAACTTCTTCGTTCTGAAAAATTATTTAAAAATCAATGAAAAGAGATAACAAAAAATTGCACCAAAAATAATACCATATATGCTCTATGTACATGAGTTTTCATACAGCTTCTTGAAAGGGATAGCGAGAAAAAGGCCTATCAAGTTTAATTACGTCTGGTAGATTCATTGCAGTGTAATATCTTCCATTATTGACAACGGAATTGTTTAAATTAAAGACACAGCTATGGCATGTATATAATAAATATCTGCAAAATTTAATTGCTTTATGATAGATATTGCAATGATAATACTTTACCTTATGAAGATATATTTTCCTACTTGTTTCCATAACTGTGTGGTATGATATTGTAATGGAGCCTAGTAATGGGATAAGTTACTCCATGCTTTCATGCTACCAAAGCTTACTCAGAAAATAAATGGAAACTAGCTGAGTACTGCATCTAAGTTTGCTCAGTGCTCCTTTCATCAGCACTTTTCTTTATAATATGCTCAATAAATGAACACAAACATGAATTCTTTGTAAGACAGATTGAAAAAGAATACCACATTGGATCCCATTAATGATTTTGCAACATTTGATTGATAAAGTCAAAGCTAAGAGAAAATAAAGTTAATATTTAAAACAGAGTAGTGTACCTAGCATAGTATCCGCAGAGTGCATAATTTTATGAAAAGAGTGTTTAATCTCTACCTAAGATGGATAATGATAGGGATTTACCAGTAACATTCATGTATATAGATTTAAAAAGTGAGGTTATATTGACAAAACAAAAATATGTAAAGGGAGTTAAACTTGTATTTGCTTTCTTGCAGCTTTTATTCCTGATTTCAGAGTTTTTTTGTACATGACTAAATAATTTGTTGGAGATATTCAATGTATTGGTGCACAGAGGAACTATTCACTATTTGTAGCTTTATTTTAACACCTGGTTGAATTCATCCCAAAACCAAGATATGCTGCTACATATGATGGTCAAATACTGCACTTGACTACACTACACACTAAAATAAATGGGAAATAAACACAAAGTCCTTTTACATTGCATAACATGCGTAATTCTTTCTGCTTGAAACTATAAGGATAGGCAGTGATGTCAGACCAATGAGGGTGTTACTATCTCACCTGATCTCTTTGCAATTAAATAATAATAATGATATTTAGGATTGTTTTTCTTCTTCTTCTTCTTCTTCTTCTTCCTCCTCTAATAATATTTTTTGATTCTTGTGACCCTTTTTATCAGAACAGCTTATATGTTGTGCATGTTTTCAATTGTATCACGGGAAGGGTTACTCTTGGTATCCAATTTTTAGTCCTATTCAAAACTTGATTGTGTATAAGCAGTTATTTAACATAATCACTGTATCACTTCCTGAACTGGTGTACTGTGGGATTTGATCTGTATACCATACACTGTTCCAATTTGACCTTGCAAACTATGCCAGGACATAGTTGCAGCACATTTTTGGAGTTCCAACCATGAAATAAACAAAAACACAAGAGCTAATAATGCTTGTGAATCACCCCATAGACTTATATGTTTGGGAAAAGGTATTTATCAAAAAAAACGTGCACTGAGTAATGAATTTTGAAGTACTACCACCAGAGGTATTTGACAAGTACATTATGCTATCTACAAGCCGTAGATATGGAGAAGACAATGCCATCCATGCAGCTGAAGATAAAAGCAACGGCTTTTGAAACATGTTCTGTTTAAAAAAAACGTAAGTGATGCAATAAGTGTCTACACCTCGATTCATAAATTTAATTAAATGGTGCTTCACTGTCTCTAGCTTCTAAAATATACTTTTTAAGATATTATTAACCAATAAGATATTAGAGAATTACTTTCTCTACACGTATTATGTCCATTGTGTATAGAGAAGTTTATTGTAATGCACCCAAAAATTTGATACAGAGATTTCACTGGAAATACATGTTTTGAGACTCCCTGAATCAAAAAAAAAAAGCATTTTTAGAAAAATGTCTGTGTGTGCTTGCGGGCGGGTGTCAAAAACAAAAGTCTATTAAAAACCAAACTTGGTATTTAGGTTTATCATCTTCCAAGGATGCGACACAAAGATTTTAAAAAAAAATCCACTCACCCCCAACAACCCTTTAAATGGACATTTTTTTTAACATTTTTATTTTCTACAAAATGGCTCTTACGATTTTGATTAAAATATTGTATATTAAAGATATTTACCTGACAAATAAAATGCATATCTTGAATTTTCTGGGAATAGTTTCTGAGGACTACTTTATTCTGGATGAATTTTATGGAAATTTGTATAACTGCTAAACCATAATGATGGGCAAAAACTTACCACACAAAAAATGTAGAGCACGTTAAAACATAAAATCTATGTACTATACATTTTTTCATGGAGTTGATCATTTTTTAAGATATTCCTTGTTATTAGTTTCAGCTTTGAAAAACTTACTTTTCTCATACAGGAATATATCAACTCCTGTCCATATAAACAAGTCACATAGCAACCAACTTTTGAGTATCACTTTAACCTATGGTGCTCCCTTATTTCACTTTTTATTACAAGGAAGCAAGTAGTAAGACTATTTCCGCTATTTTTTTCTTGATTAACATGAAGTAAATAGAAGCATAAGCTTTTTAATAATATTACTGTCTCTATACATACTATGTTCATAGTGTATAGAGAAGGTACTGTAATGCATCCAAAAATTTGATACCAAGGTTTTACCATAAATACATGTTTTAGGAACCCCTGAATCCAAAAAAAGCATTTTAGAAAAATGTCTGTGTGTCTGTCTGTCTATCTGTCTGTGTGTATGTGTGTGAATAAATAGTGCATGTGGCATTAAAATTAAGTCTTCAAGTAACTCTGAAATAGTTATCAAACATGGATGTGAAAGACTAAAGGGCTAAATTGTTTGCAGCGGTATAAAATTGTAGAGAAAATTTAATTCATTCATTATTTTATTTTTTTTTAGCAATTCACTGTGTAAACTTGTTCATGCTTGAAATAAAATGAGAGCAGTAAAATGATTGGTCTTGAAATATGTTCTAACCAAGTTGCAAGTTTAGGAAGGTACTGAAGATATAAACATTAAAATCTTGTTTATTCTAAATTTTTAGGTCTCTTTCCTCTCTTGGGACATGCTGCTATGAATGTGAGACCATCACTCTTAACTGTGTATGAGACACATTTTGTGCCTTTGGGAGAACGACTGCGACCTGGACTTAGTGGTTTTTTAAGTGGAGTACTTCCAGGTCTTGAGGAAGGATCAGATCATTTTGAAAGGTTGGTATACGATTGTAGAAAATTGTTGCCTTTTGGTGTGTAATGATATGTGTTTGCTTCACATTCGAAAGGTTGTGAGTTCAAATTTCACTTAAGATGCCCCGATAAGGTTTTTTCTCAAGGTTTTTCCCTTATCCTGAGAAGACAAAAGTTGAGTAACTTTAAGCTCCATGGACCCCCAAGATCATTTGAGCATCATTTCACCAATTTCATTCATCATCTGACATGACCAATGAGGTTAAAAAAAAAAAAAAAAAAGACAAGAAAAGAAGGGGAAAAAAAAAAGCAACAAATATGGTAAACTTATACTCAGCTTATATTGTCCCCATTTTCAGCTTCTTGGTGTTAATTATAAGTTTTGGTTGAATTCCTGATGGAGTTCTTATGAATTTCAGTAGAACTGTTTTTCAGATCTGTCTTAGAGTTGCTTTTCATATTCTTTTTATAGATTGTTTTTTCTGTGTTATTTGCACTTTTGTAGGAAATAGCTTCATTTTCAATTTGGTGGTATTCATACAGAAGTGTGTTGCTATTGTAGTTTTGTCAACATATAAGATATCTGAAGTGACCTTTCTTTGTTATGATTGAGTTGCTTTTGGTTTTGCTTCCATATCACCTAACCAGAGTGAAACCACCTATATATAGACATTGGTTTTTTACTTTCTCTATACATACTATGTGCATAGTGTATAGAGAAGGTATTGTATTGCACCAAAAACTTGATACTGAGATATCACTGGAAATATATGTTTTGAGACACCCTGAATCCAAAAAAAGCATTTTTAGAAAGATGTCCATGTGTGTCTGTGTGTGTGTCAGTGCATATGTATGTGTGTCTGTGGGCAGCATAGCTCAAAAACGAAAAGAGCGTTAAAAACCAAACTTGGTATATAAGTTTGGTATCTTCCAAGGATGCGACAGGAAGATTTTCAAGAAAATCCCCCCACCCCAAACTACCCTTTATATGAAAAAAATCTCGAAAATTTTGATTTTCTTAAAAATGGCTCCAACAATTTTGATTTAATTCTCTTATATTTAAGATATTTACTTGTCAAATAAAATGTATATCTTGAATTTTCTGGAAATTGTCTCTGAAGTCTATTCTGGTGAATTTTACAGAATTTTGTGTAACTGCTAAACCGTAAGAGATGGACAAAAACTTACCGCACATAAAATGTAGAGCACATTAAAACACAATTTATGTTGTATACATTTTCTTCGTGGATTTGATCCTTTTTGAGATATTCCTTGTGTTTGGTTTTAGCTTTGAAAACTTAAAACTTTCTCATACAGAAATTTGTCAACTTCTGTTCATACAAACAAAGGAACTTCAGTCACATAGCAACCAGCTTTTGACTATCATTTTAACCTATAGTACTCCCTTATTTCACTTCTGCTTACAAAGAAGCAAGTAATAAGACTATTTCTGCTAATTGTTTCTGGATTAGCATGAAGTAAATAGAAGCATAAGCTTTTTAGCAGTAATTTGTTGCAGAGATGTAGGGAAAGTCATGTGAATGGAACACATCAAATTTTTTTTAGCAGAAATACGTGTTTAACAGGTTTTTGATCTTGAATGTCAAGATTTCTTGAAGTTTTTTAATTGCCCAATGATATGAGATTTTATACAACCTAGGTTATCTTTTTCCATAGAAAGAGAGTTGTGATTGATATTTTTGTTACTAGAATCCTTTACTTTACTATCTAGAAATACTTTATTGAAAGCATTCTATTTGATTTGTTTATTTCTAAATACTATTCATGTTTGTTCAGTATATCAAATAAATTATTATAACAACACAGTTTACAAACTTCCATAAAAAAGAAAAGTGAAGATATTTACTCTCTGCTATGCTAGATTGTTGATTCTGGTTTGTTGGCTCTTAGAATTGTTCTTTATCCTTCATCTTATTATAGATCATAATATGAATGCAAACACCATATGATTACATCTTACACAAACTGGGCTCTGCATGTTTTGCAATCAGATAATTAATTCAGTTTATAAATAAAAGCATTCTAATTATGCTTATTTTCATTCATATGACCTATGGAATAACATTCTGGGAAAATTCAGTAGATACCAAAAAGGTGTTTATTATGCAATAAACAGTAATAAGAATAATATCTTACTGCAAACCACTATTCAAAATATTTGGAATTTTGCCATATATTCCTGCCATATTGTTATTTGTAACAAATAACCTAGAAAAGTATAAAAAATGCAGTTATGCATAACAAAGAGACTAGACATAGATAGGGCTTACATAGACCAACAAATAATTTGCAGATATTCCAAAAAGGGGTTTACTGCAATGGTATAGTTTTATTTAATTCACTTCCATCTCCTATAAAGAAATTGCATATTAACAAAAACAAGTTAAGTCATAATTAAAAAGATACCTCATTACTCTCACCTTCTACATACAATCAAAAAATAAAAATACTAGTAATAATTAATGTAGTGTAGTAAATATAATATACATGACTATTTTAAGAATGCATACTTAACAAATTGTTTTTTGGAAGCAGACATGTATTTATAAATTATGCAAAAATGAAACCTTTGAAATTTAATATCAGAGTTAATCTTTATAAATATATGTATTAATAACTATCAAGAGTAACCAATAAATGTAATTTCTGGCTTAATCTACATCCTAGAGTTGGACTTTGTGCCTAATCTCAGAACGTATCCACACATGCAATGTAAAGTAATGTTAATCCAATAATCCACTTTTCTCAGTTTTCTATGTTTTGTAATTGAATTATTATGCTTAAGTGTGCTTTTTTTCCAGCAAATTCAAGAGTTTCATTGAGTTGGTGATGGCAATATTGTTTATTTTAGCAGAGGTGTTACCAACATATCTGAAGGGGCAGCGCCGTGGCCAAGTGGTTAGACCTCTCGCCTCTCACCTAGAGGGCCCGGGTTCGATCCCAAGCGACTGCATGTAAGATTTGTGGTAGACAAAGCGGCGCTGGGGTGGGTTTTCTCCAGGTTTTCCGGTTTCCCCCACCATCGCATTCCACCGGTGCTCCATCTTCATTCATGTATCACCAGTGTCATCGCCTGCTGTGCCATAAGTAGTTAAAGCGGGCGTTAAACACTACCAAAAAAAAAAAACTTATCTGAAACAGGCTTTGAAAATTTACGAAATGAAGTTGCCATATGATATCACTTACCACGTTTAGATGCCTCTGTGTTTGAATTATTTTGTTAGCTGTGTATTAGTGATATTAGAGAAGTAAAATGTTTATCAAATAACTTCCTCTGAACTTTCTCTTTTCACATTGTAGAACCAACTCGCTTTTGGAGAAAGTATGTAATGAAGTTGGACGCAGCCATTTTTATGGCTGTATATGGGAGTGTCTTGCATCAAATAGTGCAATACGACTACCAGCAATATCATTTGTGTTGTCACATTTCAATAAGAAGCTTTCTATGGAAGACCAATTGTATATAATGGGTACCAACATAGATGTTATGGTAAGTGAAATTTTTTGTTAAAACAGAATACTATTTGATACTTACTTGCGCACGCGCACACACACACACACACACACACACACACACACACACACACACACACACACAGGCACCCACGCATGCACACACTGCTTCTCAGCATAAGAAAAGTTTATGTAGAAATTGTCACGGATGTTTGAAATTATTAAGTAAACAGTGTGAAAACAGAATGTAGTAAACTTATAAATTGAAAATTCAGAAAGTAAGACATTGTATAGCTTTTTTAAAACTAAGAGCTCATGGAGAGACTTTGTCAAGAGGTAAAATATGCTTTAAGGATACAGTTTCAATATCCATTTTGATGCAGATTTAAAGAATTAACAAATAATATTAAAATCTCCCTGCACAAGGTAAGTATGGTGATGACCAATGGTAAGCATTTAATGAGAAATAAGTGAAGAAAAAAATTAAAGTTTAATATTAGCTTTGTAAATAACAAGCTCAATGACACAGGTGCAAATGAAAGAAATACTCCAGAATGGGTGGATGCAAAAATTCATGGCCAAGTAAATGTAAGAGTATTTAATCAGGCAAAGCCGAAACTATACTCACAAACCTATTAAATATAAATTTTTCGAAAGCCCCATATAAAATGAACGCCCTCAAAGCCAAAAATGAGAAGCTCAAAAATTAATTAAACTGGGAATACAAGAATACCAAGCACACTATTGACACAGAATCCAAGCAACAATGTTGCAGCATGTGCAAAGTTTTACAAATTGTAATAAATATGAAGTGTTATGGAGACTGAAGAGAAAGAAGAAGAAAAAACAAGATGCAGAGGATAGATAAAGCAGAAAACTGTGGGGAAACTATTGAAAAATAATTAGTGGTGTTAGAGTGATCTAATTCTGACATTTGCTGACAAAAAATGCAAAAGTTAGATTATGAAGTATTCTATTAGTGCCGTGAGTCAATCTGATAGGCTTTCCAGTTCTGGCTGAAGTATGTCAGGGACCCACTTGCTAGTCTTGCATCAAATCTTACAGCATTTTAAGTGAGAAGTGTCTATTATGGAAATTATGTAAAAATAGCTTTTATGTCTATTATGTTAAGTGTATACAATCGTGAAAACTTTGCCCTGATAATGTTGTATCCATTTATAGTACTAATATTTACCATGCGACCCAAATACATCCGAACCACTGAGCAGTGTTTTTCCACTGTACACATGGAAACGTGATAACACAGCTGCTGTACCCAAGGTTACGGTGCTGTATTGTTTTTCTCTGCTCTGAAAGTGTAGTATTAAGCTGATGGTGTTATTGTATGCTTTATTATTTTGCTTGTACTTAGTCACAAAGTGTATTATGGCTTACAATTTGTTTTCTACTGCACAGCGTGCATTTATTAATCATTCATTTTGTGAATGGACTCTTAATAGTGTATACAATGATGAAATTTATTCACATTTAATGTTTTTCATGGATGTGGCTTAGTTCCACCTTTATGGATATGTGTGTACACAAAATAATCGTTATTGGCGCTCTTAGAAACCTAATATTGTTCATGAAATACCCCTTCATAACGAAAAAAATTGGTGAAGGGTGTGCCATTAGCAGAGAAAGCATTATATGCCCAATTTTTTTCGAGTCAATAGTTGACGCCCATACATACGTGAATGCAATTTTGCCCCCCCCTTTTTTTTTAAGAGTTAACAGACAGTTAGCTTGATTTTATCTATTTTAAACAAGACTCTGCAACAGCTCATACTGCAAATCTTTTGATGAGAACAATTGAAGGTGTGTTTCAGGAAAGAATCCTTAGTAGAGATTTGTGGCTTCCTCGGTCCTCCGACCTAACCCCCTGAAATTTCTATCCCTGGGGTAACTTAAAGAGTAAAGTGTACAAGACAAACCCTCACACCTTGGAAGAATTAAAACAAAGTATCTGTCAGGAAATTGTCAGCATTTCTCAATGTGAACTATGGCAAGTGGTGGATAGTTTCGTAAAGAGGGGCCAAAAATGTATGGACAATGGCAGTAGCCAATATCAGCATCTCCTACAATAACATTGGTAAGTAAAGCCTTTAAAAGTAGTTTTAAAAATGTTGCATGGTTTCATCCTCGCCTTTCTATGATAGTGGCAGACGGCAATGAGCAACGATGGCACAGACAGGCAAAACACTGCGCAGCTGGTTCAGACGTGTTTTGATCACCCAGTATATAGGGTTTCCCATAATTCAACTGTACAAATTGGCAGCATAGTATAAGCAGTTTGAGATAAGGAACCTATTGTTCCTTTTGCCAAATAAGAAAGCTATGGTAGGTTTTTTGAATTGCACATCAGTGGCCATAAATTAAAAGAATGTGGACTGTGTGTCCTATTTTCATTCAGAATACCTCATTTGTATGCCGGTAGTCGAAGAAATGTATTATTGGGGCACAATCATTATAATATTTAAAATTATTGGACTTGCAACTTTGGTAAAATTACCTGTTCTTTGAGGTTATGTATGCTACTGATAACAGTTTGGTTGATTTCAGATCATATGTAATTAACTAGAGTGCTCTGCTATAACATTCAGATGGGTGAGTCTATATAGCATTCGTCATTGAATCCCACAATACAAAGATTGCACCGCTCTCTGAAGTAGCCATTTTGTAGTTTTTTAATATTCTTGTTTTTCTCAAAGAGATACACGATTTGGGCAGCACTAATACACTTAGTTTGCATTTATGAAGCTAAGATGATAAACCTTCCAGCACCTATAAAATTACTTTCAAAAGATTGTGAATGGTGTCTACATAGCATTCAGTATTAAATGCAATAATTCTTATGGAACCTGCATAGATTAATGCAATAAAATAATTAGTTTTGTTGAAAACATTTATGTAATGTGTGCTTTGAAGTGCAGTAATTTAGCTATGATTTTAGTGGTGGAATAAAAAGACTAAGCTTTTGATAGGATTTGAACAGTGGTACTTCCATTTTATCTGCATGTAGGTATAATGCCATCTTAACCACTTGAGCTATAGTGGTGTGTGAGACCATGGTTCTGAAAATCTTGTCTAATGTCTACACATACTAACATAAGAACTATGAATTTCTAAACATTGTGTTCATATTGTAAAAGTATACGTCATGTGTAAGGAAATAAATTGTTTCAATGAGGTGCAAAATGTAGATCACACAGATTAACATCCTTAGATAGTCAATGCTGCAAACTTTTGAACTCATGTGCTTTTTGATGCCACATGGTATGCATGCTTAAGAGCCTCACTTACCAGATGTCCATTGAATTAGATGAACAATTACTGACACATACTTTCACTGCTTGTGATGAGGTTCACAACATTGCTGGAATTTTTGACAAGTGCAAGGTTCATTTCTTCATAGGTGCAATTTTCTGCAGAGATGTTGCAGGTCATCCAGCAGTTCTTCTGATAATCTGTTGTATTTTGTGCTTTGAATATTGTATTAATCTTGAAGTCTCTTTCTAGTTGCCTTTCATGCAGAGAATATTATCATTGTGTCATGAACTTCAAATGAAATAAAAATTAACAACTATCTCTGTAATGAAACAAGTACTTACATAAAACTAATTAAAAACTATGCATTCGTCAGGAAAGTGCATTATAACTTTCCATGCCTGTTGTAACTGGTATATTATGGCCATAATATCACGCGAACCAATCAGATGTTAGCTTCATTCCAGCTCTTATAAATACCAGTCTCCGCAAGCTCAATCCATCAGCTCACCCTGAAGACGAGGAAGATGCACTTCTTCGAAACGTTGGTATCAAGCCTAGTTTTTACCTGGTTAGAAACCCGAGAAGATTTTGAATGATAATATTGTTTCATTAATTTTGAACTGTGCCAACAATAATGTGTATGTACATAACACATCAATGTATGATACCTGTATTTTAGAACAGGCATCCCTGGAGGGTACGCGAATACTTCTTAGGTGTACATATAATGTTCCTGAGTGATCACAAAGTAACGAAAAATATTTCAACCAGAGAGATTTGAAATGCCCTACTGGTATACTCAACAATGATCACATACAGCTGCATTTGCTAATAATTTGTGTTGTTTGTATCAAACACTGACAATTATAACATGTCTGAGAATGTACTTAGTTAACTGTTAATCTACCAATAGTTCAGTACTCAGTATATTTTTGTGACTGTTAGGTTAGGTGTAGGTTCGTTTTCTTTACTCAAAGTTTCATATCTCATTCTTTATATTTGTGAACCATTGAATGTCTTTTATTGTGATAGTTCTTTATTTTAACTTTTGTAGGATGGATAAATTCTTTATAAGAGGAAAACTTAAACTCAACGAAACAAGTGATAGTGTTGAACTACCACAAGTGAATAGTGCGACTGTTGTTCCACCAGGGGACATTGATGAAAACAATGTTGAAGTTCAACCATCTACAAGGAAGTCGAAAAACTTAAGAAATATGAAATACAGATATTACAGTGAATCTTACATTAAATATGGATTTGTGTCAAATATGTGTGATCCTCCTCTTCCCCTCTGCATTATTTGCAAGCAAACTCTGTCAAATAATTCTATGAAACTTCCCTACTTCACAGACATTTGGTAACCAATCACAACGAATGTAAAGACAAGTCAGTCAAATTTTTCAGCGCAGAACAGAAAATTTAAATTAAAGTTCAAACGTGATATACAGTTTCACAAAATCAACTAAGATGGTACTGGAGACATTGTATGAGTTAGCGTTGCTAGTTATAAAAAATAAATTGTCTTATACCGCAGTTTAATTTCTTATTATTCCTGGTTCTTTGATAATAGCAGATAGAATGTTACACAAAGATTCTGCTAAAGTAATCAAAACAATTCCGAATTCTGATACAAGTGTAGGGCATAGAATTCATGATATGGCACAAGATATTGTTGATCAAATAGTAGAAAATATTCAAATAGACAAAAGATTTGCCATTCAAATCAATGAAAATTTTATAAGATTAAAATTAAATTTGTCATGGGACTTGGTGTGTAAGTTTGTCACAGATAGTGCTTCTTCATTGACAGGTAAAAAAAGCGGTCTTATTGTTCATATTCGTGAAATTAACCTCAAAATAATTTGGCAGCATTGTATTATACACAGAGAAAATTGGTAGCAAAAAAAATAGCTCCCGATTTACACGAAACATTGAACACTGCTTTTAAAAAAGTCAATTTAATAAAGTCATGTGCACTAAACTTGCATCTGTTTAAAAAGAAATGTGTGAAGAGATGGGAGCTACGCACACTATATTGTTTTTGCACACCAAGGTGCGCTGGTTATCATGTGGATGCATATTGACTCATCTTTTTGAACTGAAAAATGAGGTAAAATGTTTCCTTACAAAATTGAAATCCGATCTGGTGAAACATTTTGAAGATGAAGAGTGGATTTTCCAATTAGCTTATATGACGGATATATTCAACAAATTTAATGAGCTTAATTTTTAACTCCTTAGACAGAAACATTTTTAAAGCTCATGAGAAAATAAAGGGATTTTATAAGAAAATTTTATTTTGGATTGATTGCATTAATAAAGGGAGTGTTGCAGTTTTTTCCAACTCTTTTGGAACATAGTGAACAAAATGAAATTAGTATTGCAGATGGATTTTTGGAAATCAAATTCCACCTACAAAATCTCAGGTTACAACTTTTAAAATACTTCCCAGAAATTGAGAAGGACAGTATTACACAAGAATGGATTACAAATCCTTTTTGCACCACTGTCGTCAGTTTCTCTGATTTTCCTATAAAATTACAAGAAAGTCTTTTGGAAATGTCTGTTGACAGTTCACTGAAAATAAAATTTGAAAACATGTCAATTTGTGATCTGGTGTTAGGCACGTAAAGAGTATACTGAACTTAGTGTCTGTGCCATTACATGTCTTCTTCCATTCCCCTTAACAGCAGGATTTCTCTGCATTGACAACAATCAAAATGAAACAAAGAAATGCTTGAATCCAGAATCCCCATTGATACTAGGATTAACGAAGATTCAGCCATCAATAGAAGAGCTGGTATCCAGAAAACTAGCTCAACCATTTCATTAACAAGTCAGAAACATATATAAATATAACTTCATACAATTGTGTCTTATGTGCTATCTGCAACGTATTTACATAGTTCCTGTATTTATTTTATACACTTATAGCATAATCCTTCTTTCTGTAATATTTAATAAATTGTAAATGTTATAATCTATTTTAGATATGGTTATATATAATTTAAATTAGGGAAAACTCTGGGCTAGGCCTAGGGGTACAGGCTGAAATGGAAAATTAGCAATGAGGGTATGTGGAGAAAAAAGGTTGACTACCACTGTTTTAGAAACTCCATCGAGGGATATGGAGAAGTTGTATACCTTTAGGTGTTAAATACAATTGCTACTGAAACATTGTCCTTTGCACTTACATTGAAATTGTACATTACATTTATTTTATTTCCTGGCATGAATAAATCACATTGCATAACTCAGCAAAAGATGAACAGCTTATTATAAAATGCAAAGGAGACAACATAAAAATAAAGGTAGCTATTGATGTTTGAACCTTCACTCCCTCAATATCATAACCCAAAGTCACATGCTAACCATGACATTAAATAATGCCACTGTATCCACACTCTCTGAAATCTGTGTGTTCATGTCATGGCCCACTGCGGCTTGATCTGTGGCATGTTAATCGTTAATATATTTTACGATGTAGCAAAGAATTTAGAACCCATAGCTAGCCCATAGGTTCTGTATCTCAAATGGTTTATCTTGCGACCTCTACTATCCTTCCAATTTGTGCAGTAGAATTGTAGGACACGTATATATTATATATATATTATACTGCATATCAATTTGTTATGCGGTGTAATACATTCAAATAAAATATGTTTTTGGGATAAAGATTTTTTTCAGAATATAAGTAAAAATATCAACATTAAAATGGCCTCCAAGTTGTTTCGGCTATATCATACAAAAGATTGATGGCTTCTAAACAGAGAGATATGTATTAGAATCCAAAATTATTTGATTGTTTTAAAATTTAGAACAGAAACAATGCAGTTGTGACAAGTAAAATAGTTACATTGATTGGATACTCCCTAATAAATCGCCTTAGTGACAAGTTCAGGAACATGCTCAACTCCATATCTTGCATTGCAATTATTGCTTGTCTATATATTGCAAATGTACAAATGTTTAAATAACATTAATATTAATGAATAATTAGTGAAAGTTAAGTAACAGACGTAACCAAACTCTTAACGTACAAATCCCTCAGAAAACTAGTATATAATTTTTTACACACACTTATTATAGTACTTCTGTATCACACTTTTATCTCTTCATCGACATTAGCTAGCTATAAAAATATTATAAGAACTACTACCAAACAAGTTTGTCATACAAATAAGGACACAACGTTCAGTCGTAAACTAAGGAGCTGTTTACTATTGTGAATCCTATGCATCCCATTATCAGTCAAAGGAAAAATTTTGAACTTTTCCAAGGATGTGAATTCCAACAGTATAGGTTATCATAAAAAGTGGTTGCAATTGGATGCGTTCTGTACCCAGGGAGGTGGACTTTCTAAGCCAATTTATTTTTAGCTTTTGCACTTTAAAGAATGGTGACCACACTACAGCACAGCACTACAGAGTTAACAGAGCTGGAATACAAAGTATATGACCTGGAAACCCTTAAATCAGAGCTGGTACACACAAGCACCAATAGTATTCAGAGTGTTGTTATGGCAAAGTAAATAACAGGAGAAATGGAGGTCTTGATGAGAAACATCAGAACACAAACAAGATGTGCCAAAATCATTGTCATTGGCATCACTTTAGGTGTACTAAGAGCAACAATGAAGAATTAGATTGACTCTGTTCACAAAAAGAATTATGAAGGCAGATGGCAACTTATGGCCGTATGATAAACTTTGCCAGAAATGGAAAACGTGTATTTTGTAGGGTATTTGCCAAATTTGGGGATTTATATGTAGTGCAATCATGCTTTTCTTAGGAGAAGCTGATGAATGACGGGGATGCTAAAATGCCTAGGAACAGTAAAATCAGAAAATCAGGTGAATGAAATATTAAAGAATTATGGTCTTATGTGATAGATTTACCTGTATCATAAAGTATTCTTAGTATAAATGTAGTACCAAATAAACATAGTAAGCCTTTGCAAATACTTCAGTATAGTGTACAAAGTCTGTATAATGGCTAATTAGTCTAGAAGTATTATTAGAACAATAGAAGACAAACTTAAAACTTGTGCTTACAGAAAATTGGTATAAATAAGCTGAGATAAATTCTATAAATATCCTTGTTAAGAACAAAGATACATACATTTTAAACCAACTCACTTCTACACTGACATTCCTGGAAGAAGGACAAATTGTCAATAAAGTCTCACCACACTAATTCATACAAGAAGAGCTTTAAGTGTAAAGGAATAATGCTATATAACAAACTGTCAAGTAAATTAAACAGATTACACCTTTGAAGTGCTTTAAACAAAAATTAAATAAATGCATGCAAGAGCATTGTTTATATAGTATACAGGAACAGTTAAGAGCTGATAATATTCTTAACTTTAGCTTATCATTAAACTCACCTGATGTATCCATATGTGTGGAGAGAGTGGGGGAGGGTGAGAGGGATAGATGAAAAGAGGGAAGAGGTGAGATGGGAGGGAAGATGGAGGATAGGAAGAGAGATGCCCAGAAAAAAAAAAAATTACACCATATGGAAGTGTTGCTATTTTGAGTCATTAACCAATTCCCAGTTATAAATCTGTATCATCCAGGGATAAGGGTACTTAATGCATAACAAGATTTTTTTTTTGAGCTTAATATCCTTTAATCTGATTGATTATATCAGACGATGAATGAAATTGGTGAAATGGTACTCAAATGATCTCGGAGTCCATGGAGCTTAAAGTTTTTCAACATTCGTCTTCTCAGATTAAGAGAAAACCCAAAAAAACCTTATCCAGGTAACTCGTCCTAAGCAAGATTCGAACTCTTGACCTGTTGAATATAAGGCTGACATGCTACCCCCACACTACACAGGTGGCTTAAACAAGATGTTGTATGGAGTCCTTATTGTGAATCAAGAACTTTATATTATGGGCATACACAGAAATCACACTATAGGCACTTAGGAGTTCAACACTCTGTTACCACTCTGGAATGCTTTATATTCTGTTGTTTTGTAAATTTTATTACAAATGAAATACAGTGAAATGTTACTCCTGCTAATTGTGACGTTTTTGCTCTTGCTGCTAATAATTAAAATTTCTTACTTTGTATGACTACTTAATGGCCTAGCATTCACTGGACTGAGAATGTGGAGTGCTAGGTAATGCAATATGTGATTCTGACCTATTGGTTTGTTAAATATTTATCAAACTTTTAATGTAACATTGAAATTCTATGATTCAACACTTTAATGAATAAATTACAATTAATAAATTGTTTATGAACTTCTTCCTTTCTACTCTCTGTTGTTCCGTGAGTCGAGCTGTTGTACTGGCATGATCTCTAAATGATTATCCAACTGCTCTTTATATGCCCTAGTCGAGGTATACTCAGTAATTGATTGGTGCTGCAGTTGCCAGCATTACTGGCATGCAACATAACAGTTGCTACACGCCCCTCACTCTGCCACAAAACTTTAAGCAGTGTTAAATATTTCCATGGAGAACACTAAGTTTCAGATCCAGAATAATACTTTATCATTCTGCATGACTATAATCTTGAGTTGTACTTGTAGTAAAAAACTCAAAATATTCCCATCAACAGAATGACGATTTACTGTTTTGTAACACTAAATCTGTCTATAATTCTACCTTCTATTATTCAATTATTATAATGTAATGAAAAAACTCAATTATTTCAATTTAAAATAAATTCTAATTCTAATATAGATATACATATGTTTCAATTAAGAGACATGTGTGCTCATTGAACCTTATTACCTGAAGCTTGTTGCAACAAAATATATAGGAAAGTTAAATTTAATTGTTGTGCAAGGCTCCAAATACTGAGAAATGAGCTTTACTGTGAACTACTTTAATGCTTTACTCTGGATAGAGCTTAACAAATACATTTTGTGCCACACTTGAAAATTATGTGGCCTCCTCTTAGCATTATCATTTTTTTGCACATGTCTGTTAGGATTTTAATAAGTTATTCCATACATGTTTCCACACTTCCTTAATATCTTTTGGATTTGGGTGGTCAGGCTGTATGTCCTTAAGACTTCAAAGATTTGCTAATGGGTAGTTAGGAGAAAAAGGAAAGATCAAATTAAATAGGCATTGTTCATGACTTTGATTACCTATTAAACATGAATTGTAATCAGTGAAAGCTGTGATCCATTTTTGTGTAGTACAACAAGATATCTGGTAGGTGCATTTTTCAAATTTTGATTCACCCTTTCACTTAAAGCTGGATAACTTCAAAGTCCACTTACATCCTTACTATATTTCCTGGGTCTAGCCAACATCCAAGAAATAACCTGATTATCAGTTTCCAATAGGAACTCAACATGCTCAAAATAAAATTGAAATGTTTCAGCTCAAAACAAAACACCAAGTAGTTTATGTAGTAGTTCATCTCAGTCTGGTTAACATAGACCACAACTTGGAGGCACTGAAAGAAGCACTGAAAACAAACCACAGATCCTATGGGCATGGCAGGCTTCATTCTGTTGGAGAGACTTCACCCAACCATCTCCTGATTGGCATCTCATCTGCAGCATCTGTTGTCATTTCAATTCATTCATTACCATTGGTTCATCAGAAAATATAAAATTAATACAAAAATCTATAATGATGTTTTGTATACAGTGTGTAGTGCTGAAATTCTTCTCTTTTAGCTCATAAATTCATACATTACATGTTTGAAATTGTAAAACTCTTATTGTTTACTTCTTGGGCCTTTAGAAAAATAAGGAAATATTATATAAAACTGCATTTCAGGATTTTTCCATTTATTGTTAAAATAGGTAACTGCGCAACAATATTTCTTTTTGAAATTCATTCTGAAAATTCTTGTAATTAATAAAGAAAAACATTTGCTGCTGTGTTTCAACACAGTATGCATAGCTCTTCTGCAACATATTCCAGCTGTGCTAGAATCATTACATGTATGTGCATGGGTCTTTTACTGGCTAAAATTGTGCCTGAAGTGTTCTACTCTCTATATTCCTGTACTGCAGGAAAACTATACATAAGTATTTTATTTAAATCTTTTTGTACTGTATTGATGCATTCTTAATAGTTATTAATGAATTCAAATTTTATACTTATTTAATATTTAGGCTAAAGGGAGTGCAGTAATCACTTTGGTTGAAATTTGAAATACAAAGAATGTTTCCATTGGCAGGTCAATGCTCTGTGTGCTGCGGTGCAAGATTCCAGTGTATTAGTTCAACGAAGTGCATTGGATCTATTGCTGGTTGGTTTCCCAATGCACAATAGTCAGTTGGTTCGTTCGGACATGGTACGTCTTGTGACTGCTGCACTTGTAACAATTTTAAGGAGGGATATGTCACTCAATAGGTAATTGTGCATTAAGCTGTAATGGCCAAGCTAATTTAGAAGCTTAAAAATAGAGTTTGTAGCATTGATTTTCATGTGCTTATTTTATGTGCTGTTGTTGTATAATGGGAAAAGCATTAGAAGCTGTTGTTTCCCTTAAAATGAAAATAGATACCTTATATAATAGGGAGGTGACGGTGGCACCTCACTCATCAAACATATAAACTCCACCATATAATAATAAGTAGCATTTGAAGTTGGTAACAGTGCAACAAACACATTTGTATCATTAATATTGTAAGAGGGACATTCAGAAATACAATTGCATTTTTTGTACTTTGTTAATAAACATTGTTCATTGTGTATGGAATCTCTCAATATTCCTCACAGACATCAGTACACCACTGTCACCTTCCAGGCAACTTAATTATTGCATCATATAACCATTGTTTGGGGGTTCTTTACACTCATTTGTGGACAATTGCTTGCAAATCCTCAATTGTTATCAAACCTTTTACATCTAGTGAGTCCTTCATGTTGTCAAATAGAGCTAAATCAGATTAAGCAGGATTCAATGGAAATGGTGAGGTGAGTTCCAGTGATGCGAACTTTGTAATCATATTGCTGGCATATCACCATGCATTGACATACTGGAGGAGTGCTGGTGGCTGAATGTATGACTCAAGAAATTTTTTCTAAGTCCAAAGGTTTGGCAATGCTCTTGCGCAAACATGCATCTGCACAATAAAGTGTGTAGCACCCTTCAAATGCAATTAACAACTGGTCGGTTTTGAAAAGTTCTGACCATATTTGTCTCAGGTTTTATTGTTTTACAATATGGAGATGCGATCAAGCAGAATTTATTGTAATGTGTGAAGGGAAGGTTGAATGTTACTGGCAAAATTCTTACATATTCTAATATTTTAAAAATGGCTCATCTGTTTAATAAGAGAGATTTGTCAGTTAACCTCAGTGATTTGTAGGCCTTTCTTCAATTATTATTTGTCAAGGGTTGCAGAGAACAAGAATGCTGTGTTCTGAATACAATGAGGTCTTGCACCCCATTAAGAAATACATATCCTGAGTTTTGTTAAAATAGAGGCCTACTCTTGTGACTTTTGTTATTAATAATATCTAGAAAGTAACATTATCATTATTATTATTATTATTATTATTATTATTATTATTATTATCATCATCATCATCATCATTATTATGGGGATTCTTTCAAACATGTGATGCGAAACAGCGAGAAAATGTTCTAAGTCCTAAGGTCCAGCAATGCACATGCACACGCAGAATGAACAAATGGAAGACTTAGCATTTCACACTGGAAAGAAGATCCGCTTTTCGGAAACTCCATTTTTACCCCTTATTTCAATCTAGCTCAATTACATATACCTAACGTAATCTAATCTGGATGAAATCTCAAAACCAGAGGAACCTGTTGTTCAAAACAGCTCGCTACAGCCTCCACTCGCCTCATAATCGTTTTCCAAAAAACACTTAGAAAGCACAAGAAAATCTGCATCACCGGCATCATATATTGGAAACACAAGAAAATCCCAATAAGTAAGAGTACACTCACAAAAACAATGCATAGTCATTTTCCAGTATGAAATCATAGTAAAATGGTGATTTCAAAGCAATATTAGATAAAATATAAAGCTGTACTTTGAAAAAATATTCCGTTCCCATTAAAATCCTGCATCATGTGCTGGAAAGAGAAGACATTATTATTATTGTCGTCATCATCGTCATTGTCATTATTATCATTATTATTATTATTATTATTATTAAATATTTGCAAATGTATTATTTTCTAATACATAAGTCAATTTTTAACATTTATATTTATATTTTATATAGAAATGACATTAAATGGTTATGGTTTTAATGTAAAACATAATTTTATCATTAGCATTCATTACATTCACAGAATTTTCACTACTCGTTTATTTTTATACAACTTCTACAAACTGTTCTTTACAAAAGCTGACTTTTCTATTTACTGCATGTTATTTGAGATAAAACATTATAAAACATTATACATTTCATTGGCAGTATAAAGGGGGATGCAGGAAACTAAGCAGCTCAATGTTTAAAAATAGGTCACTATATGCTGATTTGGAAATTCCGTATTTTTTCTACAAACTGCTAGAAACAACTGTGATAGCACTTAAAAAATTAAATAATTTTGGAAATTGTAAACCAATAATGCTGAATATCTAAGAAATGGCATATAATCAAAATAAGCCTGCCATAAAAAAGTTTATTGGAAATGAATTGTGTATTTTAAAAACATCTCAATTTTTTTAGAGTAGGGTTTTGTCTGTCTCTTTTATCTGTTTACCAGTTATACAAAATTCCTTTCAAATGAAGAGGAATTACAAGTTATTTATTCCTAGTAAATTCAATACATCATTTTATTTTCCATGTAAATATCTTAATATTTGGCATTTTAATCAAAGTACTCTTTTTGAGTAAAGGAAAATTGTCAAAAAGTATAGGGGGGGGAATATTCTTGAAAATCTTCATGTTGCATCTTGGAAGTAAAATATTGCAGAATGGGGTTGAAATTTTATGTATGAAAGTTAGAATAACTTAGGTTAACATACTTTAAAATTGATTTGAATAAAGAATATTCACTGGAAAATCTAGAAGTTTAAGGCTTTTAGGCAAGCTGCTCATTTACAGTTATAATTCTATGTACTAAAGTTTGAAACGTGCTTATCAAATTATTTATAATTTGCTTTAAATCAATACAAATCCAGGACCAGAGTTAATGCACCCGCACATACAAGTTAAGGGTTAGTTTTATTCAAAGATATTTGTAAATCAATTTAATAGTTTAATGAAATTATTATAAAATTAAAGTTGATATATGTTTACAGTACCTATCTTAAAAATTAATGATTCTTAGGATTAGTTAGTAAAATGCATCTTATTGTTATAGCTGCCATATTATTTCTGGCATGAATACATCTGTATGTACAAATTAGCACACATGATTTATTAAAATGTATGTCAAATACTAAGTTAGGTTATCCATATATTTTATTTCTTGTTTCTCATGCTTTTTCTGTAACTAGGAAAACATAATTATATCCTTGTTAATTGCAGGTCATATTTTATACCTGAGTGTTGTGATCATTGCTGTCTCTTTTTCTTAATGAACTTTTTGTAATATCGAAAGGATGTTATATATGCTTCTTGCATTGCATAAATTCATCTGCAGTTGCATTATTAGCAGTGAATGTCTTGTAAGGGCCAGTTACTTTCAGTGAATTACTTTCAGTGAACTAAGGAGAATGTAAAGAATAAGCTCAATTATTTCTAGTGTGGTATTGTCAAACTGTTATCGTTTTTCTCCCTTTCTTTTTTTCTTTAGGCGACTGTTTGCCTGGCTCCTGGGGTCAGAAGTGAATCTCTCTCTGCTCAGCTCAGAGCATCCTCTTGTGAAGAAAAGTAAGAATGAAGAAGTGACAAATGGGAATGTGTACTTTGACATTTATTCAAGGGATATGCTTGTCCAGGTAGGTCTTTCTGAACAATTGGGAAGTGAAGTTAAAATGTAAAAGGGTGACTCAGTTTTATCAAAACTCAATATAATAGTATTCCGCTGTCCAAAATACTTCTTACTATTTTATACACATTCATTTTTTCAAAACTTTGGCTGGATATGATAATTATTCCTTCACTGCATATGCTAGGTACCTAATGCCTTTGCTAATTAAAGGTGAAAGATAAAGTGGAGTGACTATACAAGGTTGACTTTCAAATTCTTGCAACTGTGACCTTCCTTAGAATGCTGCTATGACAAAGAAATGCTTTGGTGGTAAAGTTTAGTGCTTTCTTTAACCTTCATTCCATTTGACCCACATCCAGATTGTCAGACTTCAAGTTCAGTTGCACTTTTGATTTGCTTGCCATCCTGATTGTATAGATTTTGCCTTAACCAGCTGCTTATATAAAACATGAGAATTGGTAAATGAATCAAAGGTTTTGAAGCACTTGGAAGAAAAAAGGGAATTGCATTCTTAAAAGGGAATTTGCTGTTTCCGAAACACATGTACTACATTGGTGTAAACATAGGGGCTTGCTCACTGCAAATAGGGATTCTATTCTGTTCTTATAATTAACCTTAATTAACCTATTGGATGTAAATAAAGGCACATAGCACAGCATTAATGGATTGGCCATTAACTAAAATACAGCTACTGCTGGAACTCTAATGATAGAAAGCAAGAAATAGTCCCCGTATTATTTTACAATTCCCAAGTAATTATAAGCTTACCATTAAAATAAACAAATAAATCAATTATTAGATAATGTATGCATTATGTTGAGGATATTTATTAATGAAAGTAAGCAATTAACATATTCACCTACACAATACTTGTTTCTACTTCTGAACACCATATTCAGTGTTCTAACTGGTTTAGTATGATTCACAGTGCAGTTGAAAAGCTATTGGTGAGCATTCTAATAACATAAACATATCTGATGTTAAAAAACCACTCAATGAGTAAACCATTAAAGGTGGTGAAAGGCAAATAACACTAAATGTGTTCAGTTGTCTAATGGAGAGAAATCCTGCAGTAACAGTGAATGGTGAAGTGCAATTCATGGCCAAGTTTACAGGTGTTTCTCAGTGGTGTCTGATAAACAGGTTTACTGAAGATGTAGTCTAAATAAAATAAAGAAGTCTAGTACTTGATGGACAAAGTGGACATTTTTTTTTTTATGTTATGCTAATGAACTAGCAGTAATAATCAGATTTTAAGTGCAGATTTGCCAGACTTAAGAGGTTAACATTTTACTAACACCCTAGAAATAGTTTTTTTTCTGACAGGAAAGGAAAGAAATTTAATATAACCATGTAGAAGCCATAGCTCATAATGGCACAGATATTTGGGAGCTATGTGTCATATAGGAAAGAAAATAGAACAATATACTGTTTAGATGAAATTTGCATCAGTGAGGGACACCTTATCACTAATACAATTGCTGGATCAGAAATAAAAAAGTATTTCTTTCAGGCAAAACCTTGGATTTCACCAGTAATGGGTATTGTTGGTTGGTTTTTATGGAATACCTTCTTATTTTGGAATCAAAGAACATTTATGGTTATCATGGTAACCTTTTCAGGAAATGGTTTGAGACAATTTTGCCAAAACTCAATCCTGCAAGCATAATGTAATGGACAATGTGTCCTATCATAGTGTTAGGATAACCTGCTTTCAAAAATCCTCATGGTGTAAGCAAGTATTTATGGAGTAGCTACAATTACACTATGTGGAATTTAAAGAGAAGGATATGATAGTTGGCTACTTATCACATCACAGATAAATATTTGTAAGCTTTAACACCCAGTGTTGCATGTTCAAACCAGGCAGAGGATGATTGAAAATCCTTATCCTGGCTTCCTTCGAAAGGGAAGCAAGGCTGTTAGTCCCATGTAATATTTATTTGCATTTATTTATATAACACCTTGAAAGAAAAGGCCCCTGGGCTAAATTTTCCATGTTTAAAGTCTGCAAGTCCTGATTTCATCTTAGAGTGCCATCTGTGGGTGATGAGTTGATCACTAGTCACCATGGAGTGACAAACTCACAAACTAGAAATTCCTTGATCAAAAAACCACTATAAAGGTGACCCAATATATGCTGATATGACATGAGGAAACTCAAATTGAAAACGTTTCATTATAACACTTTGGGTTAAATGTGAAAGAAATCAGCTTATTTCTGTTATATGCAACTTATATGTCAGAATGTGACAATGTACAAGATTATTTTATTGTTTATTGTGTAATTGTACATTAAGATAAACAATCACAAAAAAAATTACATTTTGAATATGTGTTTTGAAGCTAAACAGCTGGTTTGGTTGCTGCAGTAGTGTAAGAAAAGAGATTTGATAATTGAACACACTCATATGAACCAATATTTTAATGAAATATTTACATCTAGTAGGTTGTTAATTCTAAAAAGTCTAAGATCTGTTTAATTTAATTCCTTGAATAATTTACACATCCCTATTGCCAAGCTATTTTTTTTTTTCCAAATAATGTAAAATATAAGTGTGAAAGTATAGTATAGTTGGAACATTAAATGGAATTTTTTATTTATGGACGATCTTTAATGCTGTGGCTCTCAGCATCCCATTCTATTCTGAGCATGAAAGACCGCTTAATTTTGCTCAGAGGCCTCTCTATCAGGCTTGACATGGGACCAACGGATTTGGAATGTTAAAATGAAGCAGTAAGACAGTGAATCAAAAAAAAAAAAAATTATGATTTTGGTTTAACGTGTATATACACATTCTCCACTTACATCAAATTTTAAAAAACCATCATGTCTTACCGTAGTGAATAACTCAGTACATAAAGCACAGACTCATAATGGGAGGTGTGCAGTTCAAATAATAATAATAATAATAATAATAATAATTCTTTATTGCCTGTATACTTGAGGATACAAGTTATAAGCATGGTCAGTCAGTATTACATTATAAGTATTACAGTATAATTATTAGTTACAAAGCTATTTCATACAAACACACTTTCTCTCTCACACTCACACAGGTAATCATTTGCCATGCGCACTCACTCGCTCACTCACTCACACACACACCTCAGACCAGAGTGCGAGTCTGTACAGAGGTTTGTTAACAAGGTATTTCTTTAGCTTAGCTTTAAAAGATTTAATTTGTAGAGTTTTAAATTCTATTGGGAGTTTATTATACAAAGTTGCTCCTATATTCATTGGATCTTTGTCAGAAAACTTTTTTGTATGTACAGATCTATATACATTACTCTGACTTCTAGTACTGTGCTTGTGCACCTCACAATGTCTTGTGATGTCTTTAGATCCATGTATTAGGAGTAGTACACGATATACATACAGTGATACAACAGTGTGAATTTCATTTTTTATAAATAACTCTCTGCATGGGTGGTCAGGTCTTACATTTGAAATTATCCTTATACACTTTTTTTTGCAGTGTCAACACCCTATTCATATGCACTGCTGCAGCACCACCCCAGAGTTCTATACCATACAGTAAATGAGGATATATTACACCATAATAAATTGTGCGTAATATACTTGGGATTTTATGTCTAGAAAAATATCTTAACAAATATCCTCCTTTACTAATTTTATTACAGACGTGTTCAATATGTCTGTCCCATGTTAGATGTTTGTCGAATATTATGCCCAGAAAAGAGGTCTGATCGCTTTCAACAATATGTTCGTTACCTACTTTGGTTTTTAACTGCTCACTTTGTCTTTGGGAAATTGCAAAATTTAATATTTTAGTCTTACTTGTATTACATCCTAAGTTGTTGGAGTTGAAATAGTTCAGTAGCTGGGTTGTATCCACTTTTATTTTTGCAGCAAGATCAACTATAGAAGTGTGCCAACATAACACAGTTGTGTCATCAGCATAAGACAACAATTTTGAGTTTGAAATACTAGGAATATCATTAATATATAGTATAAAAAGTAGAGGCCCAAGCACCGAACCCTGTGGGACTCCATATTGCACAATTCCCTCCTTAGACTTATGCATGCGTTTACAATTACCCTTATAACTTGGAATTTCTATGCACTGCCCTCGATCAGTTAGATAGGATGATATTAGCTGTTCTGCCAATCCCCTTATTCCATAGTTGTTCAACTTCAGCAGTAATATTTTGTGGTCAACGCAATCAAAAGCTTTTGTAAGGTCAAGGAAAATACCAGCTACTTTATTTCTATCTTCTAGTCTAGTTATAATATCTCCAAGAAATTCAGTTGTGGCAGTAACAGTTGAGCGGTTCTTTCGAAAACCATGCTGTGTAGGTCTAACAACGTTATTTTCAGCTAGAAACTTGTTTATCCTAATTAGTAGTATTTTTTCAAACAGCTTGGCTAATGTGGACGTTAACGTGATTGGGCGATAGTTTGTTACTTGGGTTTTGTCTCCTTTTTTAAATATAGGGCGCACTATACTTGTCTTCAAACAGTTTGGAAACTCCCCCTTTGCTATAGAGTAATTTATCAAATGTACCAATGGCATAGTTATTTCTTTTTTACATTGTTTTAAACATTTAGGTGTTATTTCATCCCAACCACTAGATTGTTTATTATCGAATGTATTAATAATTTCTATTACTTCCTTTTCATCAGTTGGTTTTAAGTATATACTACCCCTTATGCTTTGTGCTTTATTGCCAATTGGCAAAACCTTGTTTGCTTTGGGAGTTTTTGCTGCTGTAACATTTAAAAAGTGTTCATTAAAAATACTGCATATAACATCTGGATTTTTCTCAATTTTCCCATGATTATTTATCACAATATTTTCATTCTTTTTTAGTTTTAGTTTTACCTTGTTTATGATGTTCCAGGCACCCTTAGTAATATTATCGCAAGTATCTAATTGGTGTTTATATTGCCAAGTTTGGATTTCAACTAAATATTTACGGAAATCTTCTTTCAGTTTTTTATACCTATTTTTGTAATGTTCCCATCCTGTTGATTTGTACCATTCATATGCATCCTTCATTCTATTTCTCAAACATACTCCCTCAGCATTTAACTTCACCTTTTTACTTTTACAAGCATTCTCCCTTTTTGTGATAATTGGACATGCTTCATTAAAATGTATGTTAAATGTTTTGTAAAAACTTTCCCACTTTGCGTTAACTCCTTCCACTGAGTACATCGTATGACATGCTTCATGTTCTAGTGCATATTTGAGTTTAATAATATTTTCATCATGCATTTTACGGTACTAACAAACCCATTTTTTTCATCCATATTGACAGTGATGTTATCTATTTGAATGATTTGTGCATAATGGTCTGATAGATGATAGTTACCAACTTCTGATGAGTACCCAGTTTTAATGTTGGTAAATATATGATCAATAATGGTAGACGAGTGGGATGTAACTCTAGTTGGAGTGTTTATCACATCTTTTAGATCATATGTTTTTAAGCAGTCCATTAAATGCACATATTCCCTATTTCCAGCAGCCGAGTTAATATTTATGTCACCTAATACAATCAGATTTACATTGGTCTGCAGTACACTATTTAGTACACCCTCAAAAGATTCAATAAAATGTGTCACTGAGGTGCCTGGAGATCTGTACACTCCTATAATTACATAGGCACATTCATCACAACATATCTTAATAGCAGTCAATTCCATGACCATTTTAATACTCATATTACAAATCTTAGGCATTTCCTTGTATATGATCCCATTTTTAACATAAATACCCACACCCCCACCCTTGTGATTTTTCCTGCAGTATATACTTGCTAGATTATAGTTTTCAACTTTGTACATATTTACATTATTTTCCATTAGGCCATGTTCAGTTAGAATTGCTACATGTGGATTAACTTCATTCATAACTAGCTCTATGCTATGTACTTTATTACTGATGTGTTGTACATTTTGATGCAATAATTTAATCCCCTTTTTGGCATGTAATAACATACTAGCCTGTGGTATCACAAAGGGGCAATTTATATTAGGAGATATCCCATTTGTTATTGATTTATCTACTTTGATCTACCGCTGTAATTAAAATCTAGTTTTTTGGTCCAATATGATGTATCACCCTATTCAGAAGTCTACCAAATTTCTCAGTTCCCTTTCTGTTTAAATGCAAGCCATCCCACCCAATATCATACTCCCTGATCCACACATTACCATCTACAAATATACAGTTATTTTGTTGGCATACCCAGTCTAGTGTAGAATTCACAGCGTCCACATATCGTAAGTCCTGGTCTCTTCTACACAACACTCCACTAACACACACTTTTGCCTTAGGATATAGATCCTTTGTCACTGCCACAATGTGGTTCATTTTGTCCATGATTTCCTTTGGGGAACTTGACAAGTCTAAATTATTTGTACCCAAGTGCAATATTACAATATCCGGGTCATCCCTGTTTTCTTTTAGCTTCCTTTCAAGATGCTGAATTCTGGATCCTGGATAGCAGTATACTCTGGCGTCAGCACCTATATATTTCCCAACATGTCGCACCATGGAGTCCCCCATAATTACGCTGTTTTCCTTTCATATAACTCATATAGCTCAGCAGGAGGGGCGTCCTTACCTTCACTAGAATCTTCAGATTCCTCTGAAACACTTTTTACTTCACTTTCATTATTTTGGAGGTTAGGTTCTGGCGTACTCTGTTGCAGCGGTAAATATTTATTTCTTAGCGTAATTTTACTGTTCACTTGCGCCTGTTTACCTTGGATTCTTTTATTAATAATATTTTTCCTTTCCTGTACAACGGTCCAGTGATTTGGTCCGTTTTCATTGCTACGTTCCGTAGGCACATTTTCAAATTTCTGGTCTGCATTTTCCCGTGTGTTTACCAATATTGTTATGTCTTGTTTTAAGCTGCAAATTTCTTCTCTTAACCTATACCTCTCTTCATTGGCTTTGTCCAGGTCCTTTTTCAGGATTGCAATTATCCTTTGTAGGGATGCGGCACTTTCACAAGTAGCACATGTTCGACTCCCACCTAGTTTTCTTAAATACAGCTCTTCTGTATTCAGTATTACATTACCTTCACTTGTACCATTACATTTAGGTATGTCTTCACCATTTATCACTATATTATCTCCTTCACAAACATTAAATTCACTAATTTGTCTGTTATTTGTATAGCACTGCATAATTTTCTTGTTACTCGCCGCCATCTTGATACCAGGCATGTTCTCTCCCTGACAAGATTCCCCCCCCCCCCCTCCCTCAGGTTTTCCTCATAACTGGTAAATCCCAGCAAAGCACCCTAAACTTAAGTCTGGAATATTTACTTTCCCAGTTAATTGATGTATCACTAGAGTTACTGCTATGGTATTAAGGGGGGTTTAAAATTCAATACAACATTATCATTTGCATTATAAAACTTGGGCGATAAGACTAATGATTAGGTCAAACTGTGCTGACTTTATATACTACTATTTTGAACAAGAAAACAAATGTGGTTGTTGGGAAAAGCAGTGAAACTTAAGAGAGAATTTTGTGGAAGATTTTTAGTCTTCTATAATTTATATGTGAAGGACAAACTTCTGGTTGTTATTTTGAAATATCATTTGATGTTGCAAATTAAACCAATGTTATATTTATTTATTTCTGAAAATTTGTTTTATTTATTTGTATCAGAATAACTAGATCCAATCAAATAGTGAAAATTATAACCTTTTACCATAATGTTTATTGATTTTATTTCTTTAGAATCATTATTTTAAATTAGTGTTATTGTTAATTTGTTAATCTGGTAATCACAATCACAAATTTCACTTTCACATTTACATAGTATTGTGAACACTTTGAACATTAATTGTAAAACATGTAGACTAACTCACAAATGAGAAAAACAACACAAAAAAAAATCTGATGTGTACTCACATGACTTTCTCTCCATCTCTACAACAAATTATTGTTAAAAAGCTTATGCTTCTATTAACTTCATGCTAATCGAGAAAAAAATGGCAGAAATAGTCTTTTTACTTGCTACCTTGCAAATAGAGGCGAAATAAGGGAGTACCATAGGTTAAAGTGATAAAGCCAAAAGCTGGTTGCTATGTGACTGGAGTTCCTATGTTTGTGTGGACAGGAGTAGATTCCTGTAGGAGAAAAGTATGTTTTTAAAGCTGAAACTAAAAACAAGGAATATCTAGAAAACGATCAACTCCATGAAAATAATGTATGTTACATAAATTGTGTATTTTAACGTGCTCTTCATTTTTTGCTTGATGGGTTTTTATCCAAAATGTAAATGGTGTGTTATTTATGGACGCTCTTTAACTACTGTGGTTCTCAGCGTCCCATTCTAAATTGGGCGTGAAAGACCGCTTAATTTTGCTCAGAAGTCTCTCTATCTAGCTTGGGGTTCTTTTATGTGCTGTAAATCTATGACACGGGACCAACGGCTTTACTTCCCTTCCGAAGGAAGCCATGCTAAGTATTTTTACACCCGAAAAAATCCATCACCCTCTGCCGGGTTTGAGCCTGCAACCTTTGGCATATGAAGTTCGCATGGTAACCATTACACCACGGAGGGCAACTGGGTTTTTATCCATCTCTTACGGTTTAGCTGTTATGCAAAATTCCGTAAAATTCATCCAGAATAATGTAGTCTTCAGAGGCTATTCCCGTAAAATTCGAGATATACATTTTATTTATTGTATAATATATCTTTAATATATGATATTTTAATCCGAATCATTAGAGCCATTTTTGAAAAAAAATCAAAATTATCGACATTTTTTCCATGTAAAGGGTAGTTGAGGGTGGGAGGATTTTCTTGAAAATCATCGGATCGCATCCTTGGAAGATACCTAACTTGATTAACAAGTTTGGATTTTAACTGTCTTTTCGTTTTTGAGCTATGCTGCTACCCCCTTCTCCACACGCACACATGCATGCACTTTTCTAAAAAAATTTTCAGGGGGTTTCAAAACATGTATTTCTGGTGAAATCTTGGTATCAAATTTTGGGTTCATTAAAATACCTTCTCAAGTCACAGGACTGTACTTGATTAAGACCAAATTTCCTCAAGTTATGTCTCATCTAAAACTGCGCCTCTTGACCATTTATTCCTGAAGATTCCAGTCTTACATTCTTCTCTGTGTAAATTGCTTTGTAATGTAAGTAATAGAGCTCTTGAAGTCAGGTTCCTTGATGCAGCTTGAGCCCCATATGCTATTTTTGTAGATGAAATAAGTTTATTAACAGGGTGAACTGATCACCCTGAAGACGAGGAAGATGCACTTCTTCGAAACGTTGGTGTCAAGGCAAGTTTTTACCTGGCTAGAAGCCCGAGAAGATTTTGAATTAACACGTCGCCAGGAAAGCTTCAGTTCTTATTTTATAGGAAAGTTGGTCTCATTTCTTCTGCCATATATTG
Source organism: Hymenopus coronatus (assembly GCA_030762935.1). Classification (NCBI taxonomy): domain Eukaryota; kingdom Metazoa; phylum Arthropoda; class Insecta; order Mantodea; family Hymenopodidae; genus Hymenopus; species Hymenopus coronatus. Next base: position 68,296,049 of record CM060881.1, read on the forward strand.
CTGAGCATTAGCAAGGCATGTTAACTGCATGGAAAGAATTTTTAGACAGTTGCATCTTTCAACATACATTTTACAGCATTGGGGAACATAACTACTACTTTTTACTTTCTCTATGTAGTACATAGACAGAGAAGGTTTTGCATGCCACCCAAAAGTTAGATACTGAGATTTTAAACATTCTTAGTAAAAGGTCTATGTGTGTGTGGGTGTGGGGGTGGAGGTGTAACTCAAAAACAAAAAGTTGGTTAAATATCAAACTTGATAATTAAGTTCAGCATCTTCAAGGATACAAGAAAAAGATTTTCAAGAAAATACCCCAGGTCAATCCATCCTTTGCAGGGAAAAATGTTTCTAAATCTTTATTTTTTACTTTCTCTACACGTACTATGTGTATAGTGTATAGAGAAGATATTGCACTCCACCCAAAAATTCAATACCGAGATTTCACCAGTAATATACGTTTTAGGGTCCCCTGTATCCAAAAAAAAGTATTTTCAGAAAAAGGTCCGTGTGTATGTGGGTATGGGTGGGGGTAGGGGTGGGTGTGAGTGTATGTGTTCTTCCAAGGATGCGACACGGAGATTTTCAAGAAAATCCCCCCACTCCCAATTACCCTTTACATGGAACTTTTTTTTGAAAATTTTGATTTTCTAAAAAAATGGCTATAATGATTTTGATTAAAATATTGTATATTAAAGATATTTACCTCACAAATAAAATGTATATCGTGAATTTTCTGGGAATAGCCTCTGAAGACTATTTTATTCTGGATGAATTTTGCATAACTACTAAACTGTAAGAGATGGACAAAAACGTAACACACAAAAAATGTAGAGCACGTTAAAACACACGTTTTATGTCTATATCTTTTTTCGTGGAGTTGATCCTTTTTGAGATATTCCTTGTTTTTGGTTTCAGCTCTGAAAAATTTATACTTTTCTCATACAGGAATTTGCCAACTCGTGTCCATACAAACAAATGAACTTCAGTCACGTAGCAACCAGCTTTTGGCTTTCATTTTAACTTATGGTAATCCCTTATTTCGCTTCTACTTACAATAAAGCAAGAAATAAGACTATTTCTGCTAATTTTTCTCTATTAGCATGAAATAAATAATAGAATAAGCTTATTAACAATAATTTGTTACAGAGATGTAGAGAAAGTCATGTGAATGGAACACATCAGACTTTTTTATTAATATTTGTATTAATGTTTATTAATGTACCATATACACCATAAAGATTATTAATATACCATAAACAATAAATTCCCTGGGAATATCCTCTGAAGATCTCTTTATACTGGATGACTTGCATAACTGATAAAGCATAAGAGATAGATAAAACTTGCTGCACAAAAAAGTAGATCTCATTAAAACACACAATTTGTCAAATACACTTTTTTTGTGGAGTTAACTATTTCTGAGATATTGCTTGTTATTGATTTCAGTTTTAAAATACTTTTCTCATTTGAGACTTTGCCATTCCTGTTTCTTTTGTTTTACCCCTGGCCATGCAAAGAGAAACTAATTCCAATATGGCCACATGGTGACTAGCTTTTAAAAGATTTGACTGTCACTTTAGCCTATTGTATTCTCTTATTTCCCTTCTACTTATAAGACACTAAGTAGTAAGACCATTTCTGCTAATTTTTATCATGATTAGCATAAAATAGATAGAAGGATAAGCTTTTGTAAGAATGTTTATTACAGAGTAGACAGAGTCATGTGAATGGAGCACATCAGATTTTTGAGCTTGGACTCCATTGACCCACAATGTCTTCAAACCATTGTTTAATGAATGCAACTGTTGCCAAATGATTTGTGTGCTCCAGGGGTTTGGATGCAATCAGATTTTTTTTTAAATTGTTTAATTTGTATAGCCGCTTTTAACTTCAATGGTCATATCAGGGGTTTTTACTGTAAATTTAGAACATTCAGTTTACCATTTGTAAATAATTAAAAACATGCACATTCACTCTCATATCCATGCTTCCAAACTCTGTGGGGGTAGGGAATAATCCTGGTTAAAGAAGAATTCCCCGCTCCAGCTAAGAATCAAACCTGGGATAATTGGGTGAGTAGTTGGCTCGCTGACCACTTGACCATGGAAGCAGTCAGATCTGGTATGGCGGGAGCTTCAGGGTATAATTTTCCAATAATTAGATAGCAATTGATTATATCTGTAGTCATATACATAGCAGATAATATGCAGAAATCCACTATATCACTCTTTACTTTTTCCATTGTTTCTAGTTCTTATATAGTATAAATTCCTCTGGAACTAGTTCCTGAGAGTATTTCTCTTAAGAAACAGCAGTATTTTGGAATTTGGAGGTATACCATGGTATACCTCAGCCACCACAACAACAACAATAATAATAATGATAATAAATAATAGTAATAATTAATAATAAACAATATTTTATCTGCCCACAGCAGCAAACTCAATTATTAACAGTAATATAATTTGTGAAAGTTCATTGAATTTTCCACTGTATCACAGCATATATATGTATATTATAATGCATAACATAATTTTATAGTGTTTGATGAAAAACATGGTAACTCCCAAGATATTCAATAATGAATATACCAAATATAAATGTTTAAAGATCTGGCTTTTGGTGTAATGTGTTACATGTTTTGAGTATGAATATGACAAAATAAATGAGTCAATTGGAAATATGTTGACAGAACAGACCAAAAATATTTCTAGCTAATATTCACTTGTAGGTTAAAAAACATATTTATTTTGTTTAAACAATAATGTTTTATGTTTTGCTCAATTAACAGTTTGTGTCACTTAACCACATTTACCTTTTGCTTGTAGAAATGTTAAAAATAAATGTATTTAAGATTAAATTTTGTGGAGATGGAGTTGTCAGAACACTAAAAGTGTTCGCTCACCATACAGGCTTTTGTCTAAATAATAATAACAATACTTTATTCACCTTTCGATTTATATATAAATCATGGCTTCATCAGTATATATATATATATATTTACAGTAGTCTGTACAAATAACAGCATTTATAAATTTGTTTTTAAATTCTTGAATTTTGAAGGGTATATGGTCTAAGAGGGCTTTAGTTATTGAACGTTTAAATTCGTTGAGACCAGTTCTTTATAATGTCCAGGTAATATACTGTACAAGTTGGTTCCACAATGGGAAATGCTACTGCAACTCTTATTTGTATGGCAGAATGTGGTGTGTATATAGTTCAAAGATCTAGTAATTTATGCGTGATACATATTTGTTTTAAAGAGGTTCCTGTTTTTGTGAATTAAGCATAATGTTTCAAGTATGTGTATATATATATTTATTTATATATTGAAGGGAGAGGTAAGATATTTAATACCTTAAATACTGTTTTGCTTGATGTTTTAACAGGAACTTGCGTTATTATTTTTAATATTTTCTTTTGTATTTAAGTATAGCATATAGATTTGTGGACACGCTCAATACTGAAATACCATAGGTTAAAATGGAGTGAACATATCCAAAATGCACAATATATATATGCATATACATAGTGATACACACTTTACTTGTTACTTGAATGCATAGCAGATTTTGGACAATTTGCTGGCTAGATAATCAATATGTGTCCTCCATTTTAGCTGTTGACTTCATCTCCATAAAATTTAATCTTACCTTTGTTTTCACTTGTTAAGTTCCTTTTTCATTGAATACATTTACCCGCCTGACTGCATTAACTGACTGCCTCTTAAGCTATATTTATGATGTGATGATTTATTTTTAGACTTCATATTAATTAGCATGAAAATAATAATTATGTTAAAGCCCAAACGTATAGTACACACAATTCCAGGATCTTGATAACATTGAAGTAAGAAACAGGGAAGAGGAACTTGGTTCTTTGTATTTCCAGTACTGAATGGGCATGTTCTTTCCCCAGGCTATCAAAATCACCCTGAATCAAACTGTAGGAGAAGTGCCACATGATTTGAGGCCTTACAGACTCCTTGTCTCTCTCCTGGACAAACCTGACATTGGTCCAATCATATTGGATGAAATTCTTTATGAAGTCTTCAGGTAATGCTGTCAAATCATTTAATTTACCTAAGACAAAGTCACTTTGTAACGAGCACTAGCATTGCCAACTTTTTTTATTATTTGCTCCTTTTAAAGTGTAATAAATCTTTGTTACAGATGAATAGAATTGATTAAAAATTGCAACCTGCAATTGCAAACAAATAATATTATTTTATGCAATATGTTTAGGAGTAGCAAAATGGAGATCAACAGGAAAGTATATTGAATGAAATCAAGAATAGTATATGAATATTAGCAGGTGCTTAATATTTTGTGTTGATACACCTTTCAAAGAAAGTGAAGATGCAAGCAAGTTGAAGATTTTTTGCTGAATGCTAGAAAAGCGTTCTAAAGTATTTCATTTTTAATAGTCATTTGGTTATATACAATGATTAATTCTTTTTATTTAAATTGTGACTGAATAATATGGCTTCCTTAATGAGATGTGAAATGCTGTCTGGATTACTTTATATTAAAGAGTGCTTTAACTATTGGAACACAAGGAAATGGTAGAGGAACCAGGATTAGCTGAAATACAGTCACTAAATTGACAAGTTCACATTAGTATATTTTATAATCACATATAATCACTTTGTCCCATTTTGATTGCAAATTGATCCAGCATATATAATTTTTCCTGGTTTTTAAACATTGCAATAACTCAGTTTTAGTTTCTGCCGTCGAAAATTCAATGCTCATTATTTGCAACTATTTAACAATTTAAGTCTTTCTGCTGGCTTTTTTATTTTCTATAATCAAATGGTTGGTGCATTATCCATTATAATAGAGCTTCCCTTTTCTAAATAATTTAAGAATCTGTTCAGAACCATTCTTAAAATGCATCAGCTATCATCTCTTCATGATGTTAGTTTTGGACAGAAAAATCTATTAGCTAAAAAGTAGGGATTCTGTATTAGCAAATCCTATGTGCCCTTCCCAATAGGTATCTTTAGGCCACCTTTTTTTAGAGCAATCTTCCCAGATTGAATTTTGAGTGTTGTTTTTATTAACCCAAGTCTCATCAAAATAAAATACAGGTCTCTAATAGGGCTGTGCTGCGGCTGAGTGGTCATATCATTCGCATCTCACCTAGACAGTCCGGGTTCCATCCCAAGCGACTGCATGTGAGATTTGTGGTGGACAAAGCAGTGCAGGGGCATGTTTTCTGCAGGTTCTCCAATTTCCCACGCCATCTCATTCTGCCGGGGCTCCATCTTCATGTATCATCAGTGTCATCGCCTGCGGTGCCAGAGCAGTAAAACCAGGCGTTAAACACTACCAAAAAAAAAAAAAAAAAAGTCGCTAATGACCAGAATTTTGTGCATTTTACATAAAAATTTTACTCTTGCCACAACAGTGTCACTCCTCTCCATTAAAAATTGACGCCCATCATTTATCTTTCTATGCCTGAACACTAATCCTCTCAAAATTCTGTATTATCACCCCAGAAAATGGCATTTTGTTTAACATTCAGGCTTTAGCTATTGCACTTTCTCAAAGCAGTATATTTTGCCAACTGAAACTGCTAGATACAATGTGCACACTGTGTATAAAAGTATAAATTTAACTATATTCCTTTGCTTGTTTAGGTTTATTGAAGCACTAAGAACTGCATATATTTTACAATGCATAACTGTGCTGCCCACTAGAATTTGGTCCAGGACGCTTTTTCAGTGGGCGGTCCAGTTTAAGTTACACAAAAAAAAAAGAACTAACTACCACTGCTACTAAATGCTCATGTACTATAGTTCTGCTCAACAGTCCATTTCCATTTGTTTTTACTTTTTCTAATATTGTCTCAATTTCATACAGTTTTTTTATTTATATGGATTTCCTATTCATTTTTGACCACATTTTATTTTCTCCATTTTCTTCTTACAATGAAAAACTATATGCTGAAAGTGTTTCTTTCCCCCACATAATGGACATTCACCTTGTGGGAGCCTATTTCATTGTCCTTTTAGCCTCCATATTCCTGCTATTAACCATGCTATCCCCCTCCTTTCTTCCTTGCTAATGTTATCTATATATATATTTCTCTTTCCCAGCTATATTTTATGGGTATATAAAATACAAGTGACCTCTTTGTAATAGCTGACTAAACCATTTTTGAATTTCTATATCTTCAAATATTTTTCTGGCTCCTTTCCAAAAATCTTTATAATTTTGTTTTTTTCTTCCAAATATTGCTTAAGCCATAATTTTCAAGTTATTTCTTAAATTATGTACCCAACTTGTTTCTTGTTATTTCAAACATTGTTTAGGCAAATTACCATCTTCTAAATTTAGGATCCTATAGCAATATTTTAAAGATTTTCCATTACTAATCCTCACTTACCACTCTCCCATTTCAATTTGGGCTACTTCATTTGCTGTTGCCCTTGGCAACCCCAAAACTTCCTTACAAAACCTCTTGTGGACAAAATCTACAACTTCCCATTCATTTTCGAGAGCCTGATATTTTAATATATAACATCCTAGCCTCAACCACTAAATTATATGCTCTTTCTACCATTTCACTTACAATGTGTAATGTGTTTATATAAAATACCGGAGTACATCTCTGGTATTTTATATAAACATCCTCTCACTGCCATCATTGCTGCTTTTCCTTTTGCTTTCTTTTGTTTCCCCTATTTACCTCCTGCATCTATTTTTATTCCTAAATAAGTGTAATCATGCACTATTTTATATTCTTTACCTCCTTTTTTTCCATTTCTCATTTACTTAATTTATATCCTCTCTTAAACAGTACAATTTGGGTTTTTTCTATGTTTCTTACGAATACAATTACAGTAATGGAACCCACTACCAAATCATCTGCAAAAAGGAGGCCAGGAATTGTACACCATTTATTACAGGCAAAAACTTATTACTATTATGCTCTGTAGCATGAATAAAATTGGACTTAACTTGCATCCCTGACACAGCCCTTTTTCTTGGGACATTTCTCTAGTTATTGCCTTTTCATCATATTTTATGCAGAAGTTATCTTTATATAATCCTTTCAAATAATCACCATTTGATTACTAACCTCTTTCTTTAATAGTTTGTACCATAATAGTTGTAGTTCTATTCTGTCAAATGCTTTCTCTAAATCAATAAAATCCATATATATTTTTCCTTTTTTATTTCTTAAGGGTTTGTCTATTAGTGTTTTTATAACAAAAACATTATCAGCAGTTCACCTCTCTTTCCTAAAGTCCATTTGAAATTCTGAGAGGATGTTATACTCTTAAACCCATGCTTGCAATCTGTCTTCAAAATTCCTTTATAAACTTTTCCCACATTTGATAATAGAGCTATGCCCCGATAATTATTCGGTTTGTCCATATTCCCTTTACCTTTATATGTGGGCTGTATAATAGCTTTTCTCCAGTTTTCTAGTGCATATGCTTTTGTTCTCATTATATTAAATAAATATGTTAATGTATTAACTTGGTTTGGATTTTTACCCCATTCCTTTATAAATTCCCCAAGTATACTACCTATTCCTGGTGTTTTATTTCTTTTAATTTTTTTGATCTGATTTATTACTTCATCCTTGGTTATAGCTGTATCCAAAATCTCAATGTATTTGTTTTCTATTCCTGTAATTACCTTTGCATTCTTAAAACTTTTGTATGCATAAAGAGTTGAAAAGTAACCTAGCCATTCTTCTTGATTTATGTCAGGTTTGGGTGTGTATTTTTTATATAATACTCTTATGCTCTTCCATATTGTAGTTATATTATTTTTAGCAATAATGTTAATTAGCTTGTTACTATTTTTTATACTCCATGGATATTTTTAGATATTCTTCTTTAGATTTGATTTCTCTCTATTTTACTAAATTTGCTTTTACAATGGTTTTGTTCATTTTACATTCATCATCGAACCAATCTTCTCTCCCATTATTTCCCTAGTTTTTAACTTTCATTTCCTCTCCTGCCCAGCACATAGTAAAATTCAGCATATTAATTGCATTTTCAATATTGTAAGTTTTTAAGTAATTTACTATCCCTATTTTTCCTATCTCAGAATCAGGAAAATATTAAAAATGTGCCTTACATTCTTCCTTCCATTTGAATTTAATATATTCTCTTTTACCTGTGTTATTTTCTCCTTTTTGATCAGTTGTTACATTTTATGGCTTGAATTTTGTATTCTGTTATTAGTGGAAAATGACCACTACTAGTATTATATTTGATATTTTAACATTTTTACAATATAGCTAATATTACTAGATCATAATCCAAAGTCAATTACACTCTGGCAATTTCTGTTTATAAATGTAAATTCTCCATGTTCATCCTCACTGTATTTCCCATTAAGTGTCTCGAGAGCGTTTAATTCACAAAAGTCAACAAATTTGTCACTTCCTCTCTCTATAACCTTGACTTTGCTGTGTCTAATATTCTCATTTTTTTCCTCTAACATTGTTATTTTCCCAGCTATACATTGAATTTACATCACTTTCCCCTATTCTTACATTAAAATCTCCCATTATTATAATTTCAATATTTAATAATTTACCCTCTTTTGGTGTCTGCTTATCCTTTTGAGCACAAGTATGCTACAATGTGGTGAAGTTAAAATATTCTCATCTCCCTCTCCCGTACTCTCCCCTCAACTCTGATCGCATTGGCTGCTTGCTTCCCGCTCCTCTTCACTGCTCACACTATAATGTCTCCATGCCTGCTTCCCCCTCTCTGCTAAACCATGTGCTGCTTCTCTTTCTTCAAAGGTGACACCCCCTTTTTTCTTGTTGTTGATGACGTTTCCCTTGACATAGTCATTGACGCCTTCCTTTTGTCATATCTCATTATGTGACTAACTGTCCCATTCTACTCTGCTCTGCTGTAGGCATATCTTCTGATGTAGCCAATGCCATCATATGCTGTGTTCCGTCTTGTGTGCTAGACTTTGACTCATTTGTACTTGCTGTAACTGCATGTTTAATGTTATTAATCCTCCAATTACCAATTCCTCCATAATCCTATATGAGCTACAACAGAATAAGCAATTAAAGCCTTTATATCTACTTGACGTAAACATATTAATCTAACTAAAAATCCTCCTACTAATCTAACTGATAATCAAAATACATTATATCATATACCAATTCCCATTAAGTATTCAAATACCCGTAGATTGTTAAAAGTTTGTTGACTAATTTCTTCTAATTTAGGCCTGCTGCTTTATATATCTGTCTCGCCCATAGAAGTTGCATTTACTTCTTCAATCCAATGCTGTACATTTCTAATATATGCACATTTTCCTGCCACTCGCACTTCTATCATATGTTGGATTAAATTTTGTTTTATATTTCTTTGGGGTAGAGTTAGATCCTTATTGATAAAAATATTTGTGCCTTTCAACATTTTTGCTTTTCAAAGTATTTCGTAAATTAGTTGCTTTGTTGAAAACTGTGCAATGATTGGTCTACTTAGTTGTATGTTTTCCTATGTGGTAGGCTTCCGTAATCTCCTATCCTTGTAATTCAATTTTTAGATTATTTTTCAATATTTGGGATATTTCTTGTACTGGTCATTCTCCTCTTCTCTCTTTCATACCTATAAAGACAAAATGGAATCTTCTCCACACATCTACTCTTTCAATTGTCAGCTCACTTCATCTACTTCATTGAATTTCTTACCCGACATCATCTTTTATTTCCTTAGCCATTTTGTGTGTGTGTACGTGCGTGTGTGCGTTCGAAAATTTTAATTTTCTCAAAAATGACTAACGATTTTGATTAAAATCGCTTATATTTAAAATATTTGCATGACAAATAAAATGCTTACCTTTATTTTTTTGGGAATAATCTCTGAAGACATGTTTAATCTGGATTTATTTTGTAGAATTTTGCATAAGTGGTAAATCGTAAGAGATAGGCAAAAACTAACCTAACAAAAACTGTTGATCTCGTTAAAACACACAATTTATGTTATATACATTTTTTTGTGGAGTTGACTGTTTTTGAGATATTCCTTGTTATTAGTTTCAGCTTTAAAATACTTATACTTGTCTCATACAGAATTTGTCAACTTCTGTCCATATAAACAAAGGTGTTTCAATCACATAGCAACCATCTTTTGAAAGATTTGACTATTGATTTAGCCTAAGGTACTCCCTTATTTCTGTCTACTTACAAGGAAGCAAGTAATAAGACCCTTTCTGGTAGTTTTTTCTCACTTAGCATTAAGTAAATAGAAGAATAAGTTTTTTAACAATAATTTATTGCAGAGTGGTAGAGAAAGTCATGTGAATGGAACACATCAGATTTTTTCTTGATTAGCATGAAGTAAATAGAAGAATAAGCTTTTTAACAATAATTTGTTGTGCAGGTGTAAAGAAAGTCATGTGAATGGAACACATCAATTTTTTTTTATATCAGATGATGTACATCTTCAGAATATTTTCCACTTTCTTAAATTAGAAATTAAGTTTTTAAGTAAATTAGAACCCATACTTTTGTAAATGTATATAAATTTCTTTTATATTGCTTAATTAGAAGAAAACTGAGTTAACAGAATTAATATAAAGTATTAAGCAATGAGTATAGAATCTCCAAGGTATTTGGTACATCATTTTTTTAAACATATATTTCATTTTTTATTTCCTTTGTAAGTATTTTTCCAAATTATAATTCAAAATAGATCCTTTGAAATCTTAGTGTGCATAGTAGATAAATTTAAATTGTGCATATATTGTGAAATATACCGTATGTTCTGGAGATGTTAGTTCCTTACAACTTTTTACATATTTTCTTAATATTTGTAATGTAGGGGGGTGGGGAAGAGAAATGGCTAGCAAACAATATCAAACATTTTAAAAATGTGAAACCTATACATAATATTCATATTCAATTTTTCTTTAATGTTTGCATGAAGAATAAATCAATATAATTACCATATGTTATAATTTATTCTGTTTCAGAACTTTGTACCTGGCTTGTGAAGAAAATGATGAAAATGCTACAAAAGGTATAAAAGGAAGCCATGAACTGCTCAAGAGTGCTAACCTTTTATTCAGCACATTAGAACCCTGTTACATCTGGATATATGCAGGTTCATTGTTTGATGAGGCCTGTAGACAGCACACTGGTCAACCAGTAGGTAATGATGAGGTGAAACCTGTTGGGAGTGGACCACCAAATCTTTTAGAGGTATCACCATTTAATTCTTGCAGTTTTCTTCTAAACTTTTTTTTTTTTTTTTAAGGTAAAGCTTGTAAGCAAATTATCAGGCTTCCTCTAAATTATGCAGAAAACTGTGTGATAGAATAGATCATTTTAACAAGTATTTTATTAAAGAACCTACAGGGTGAGAAATTTCATTGCATGAAATCACTTAGTTGAATAATTGGGCTGGAAGAAGAGGAGATGTTATTACAATTGAATCATTTATTGTGGAAGACTATAATCTCTCTGCTCCTTTTTGAAATAAGATATATTATGATCTTGCAAATAAATTTGCTGAGCAATAGAAAATAAACTGCCTTCTCTCAATGCTGCTTCAGCACTTGATGTTGTTGGGTGGAATTCTGTCAATTCTGTAGGTTTTGGAACATCTGAACTGATGCAGATACTTTTGAACATGTGATGTGAGGAGGCGAGTAATCTTTCTAAGTCCAAAGGTTCACCAATGCAATGCACAAGCAGACAGAACGACCAATGTTTAGGAGATCTATTGCTTCCCACATAGTAGCCAACATGTGCTATTTGTCACAATCATAGCCAACTTCTGCAAATAATCCCCAGACATCTACATAGCAATAGTATTGAAGCGATTGTCAGTCAATCGTTTGTGAAACATTTATTCTTTCCCTCAGGTTTTATTGCTTTACAAACATGCAGATGCAACCAAGCAGAATTTATTGTAGTATGAGAAGCAAAGGTTGCATGTCCTTGGCGATATTCTTACACATTTTAATAATTTAGAAATGGCTTTTCCGATTGTTAAGACATCTATTGGTTTAGCTCAATGATAAAGAAACCTGTCTTTTATTTGACAAAGGTCTACTGAGGACAAGATTGTTATGTTCTGAATGTAATGCCATCCTGTATCCCATTAAGAGATGGGACGACAATTTCCTGAGTTTTGCTGCAGGTATCATAATGTTAAAATGGAGCCCTATTGGCATGAACAATTTTCTATATTTATTATTCTTTTTAGAACTGGACATGAAAAAGTCACACAGTGTGTTTAAAAATTTGATTTATTGCCCAGACATATTCTTTTCCTATCGACTGCTTTACTTACAAGCAGTCATATGAGGTACTGGAGTGTTACATTGTAGACCAATATGTAAGAAAATATTTGGCTGGTTCAGTTACTGCCATAGAGTAAACAAAAAAGGCAGCGAGAGTATTCATTGGAAATATTTAGAAGCTCACATTTGTGGCATAGTGACACCAAAAATCATTCAACAGATTATTTCCAGGAACTTGTGGAAGACATAAAAATTAGGTTAAGGGTAGGCTTAGTCAATATAGTGTACAATATAGTGTACCTCGTAATTTAGAGACAGTGTAGTTAGTAATACAGTTAGTGTAGTTTATTGATGGAAAAAGAATGTTGGCAGCAAGTGATAAGTTAGCTACACTGCATTCTTCAGTATGCCTACATGAACAGAAAGTGAATAAATAAAGGGCAATTAACCTTAAATTATATTAAACATTCTTCGGTATTAAATCATAGTTAAGAGTGATTTTAAATACATATTACATAAAAAAAATCTAAAGCCATACTTTAAAAAATATTCTGTTCACATGGGGCTTAGAAAACAACATGTGTCACATGTTTGAAAGAAGAGCCAAAGTGACAATATCATCCAGCTCTCTATATGAAATTTTGACTCCATGAATGCATGATTAACAAGTTGTCCCATTATTTATAGAGAGAGATGTAGTGATGCTAAAAGCCACTCTGCAGTACCAAATGTTTTTAATTATTTGTAAACTTCTCTGAGAACCAAAAGCTGGATGTATCTATGATTTTATTATTGTTTCATTAGTAACAATACACTGACACTTAGAGCTGATTTTTACAAAATTATGGGTTTTGTAATTGGGTAAAACAAGCTCTATAAGTACGAGGGTCATTTTTAAAGTAAGTATAGATTGCACATCCTGTTAAGTGACATCAGTTCAAGGGTGGCCACTCTTGGCCAGTCTCTCACTATGTCACCATTACGTTGCTTATCTCTGCCAGTGTGGTTGTATGTTTATACTGCTTCGTTTGTCACCATGTCAATCAGTAATGCTGCCGATTGTGAAGTGCGCTAGGTTATTTAGTTTTTTTATGTAAAACAAGTTCGTCCTGCTGAAATTCACTAGCAGCCTGTTGAAGTTGATGGTGAAGTTTATGTAATGAATGATGGAAATGTGCGTAGAAGGTTACGCTGTTTAATGAAAGAAGGATAAATGTTCAACTGGATGGCTTACTGTCATGAAAGAAGACTTGACGCAAAAAGTTGATGAGAAAATTCGTAGAAACAGGCACTTAACTCTTGATGAACTTCATCAAAAATTTCCACAAGTTTCAAGATAGTAGTTTATCACATTGTTATTGACAAACTTCATGACATGCTGAAAGAAACTGTTAGTAACTGGCTTAACGGCCAGGCGGCAGAATTCTTTGATGCTGGTGCTATGACTTGACAAATTTTTAAATGTTAATGGTGACTATGTTCAAAAGCAAAATATGTGCAATGTACATTTGTAAATAAAGTTTCTTTCACTCCATTACAAAACAGTTCATACTTAAAAAATTGTCCTTGTATGTAAAGGTGTACTTCATTAAGAGGTGTGACATTCAAGTGTGTGAGTGCTGCAACTACAACAAATGTCATGTCTAACGACTATGAAATTTCCTATCATGCATAAGGATTAGGAGCTCGTTGCAGCAATGCTTCCACAGAATGTATGAGAAAATATGCAATTTCTTGCAACATGTAAACAATGGAGATTCTTTTAGAGGAAGATCTTATTTTGATGTGCTATATTAAGAAAGTTGATTCAGTGGATTCACTGACAAGAGCACTTTAATGTTTCAGCATCATATTAATAAATAGATTAGATATTAAACTGCATTATAGGTCACACTTTATTGTAATTAATTGATTATTAATTTATTTGCATACATCATACTTTATGTTTAATTGTTATCAATAGATTGTGGGATGATAGATGCCAAAAAAAAAGAAAACAGCTATCGTACTGTAGTACTGCTACATTCAAACTATCTTCAAAATTCTCATTATTTCAATTAGAACTACTAGCCATACATGAGGCAGTCATATGGTGCAACCAAAACAAATATAGTGCTCCTATATATAGTGATAGCCAGTCAGCCGATTAAGTCAACTTTCAATCTCGCTCATATATCGCTACCACTACATGTGCCTCTCTCAGCTAGTAGGTGGAGCTGAGCACATAGCTGGCAGGAGAAAGTTTGACCAATGAACTTATGAGAATTCTTGATTACTTGCAAGACTCACAAGTTTCACTAATAGCAAGACTGCGGTGTAATGCGCAGAAACTTGCATAATCAGTTTTGTAAATAATATTGTTTCATCTGTTAATGATTTAAGATTTAAATAGCCTACCTAGATAAGGATGATATTCAAATAACCCATGCTAGGGAAAGGGTTAAAACAAAATGTGGTATCACAGATTCTATAGATATGTGTACTTGTTTCCACCTTTATTACAAAAAGGTTTGTAAGACATTTATGGTGCATGAAGTAATTCTATTTTCGTTTGTAATCTGAGCATGTTTATTTGAGAATAAGTAAAGCTATATACACAGCCACACAAATTATATGTCATTAACAATTAATATCGCTGGTTTAAACCATATACTGTGAATGCCTTTGGGATATATGTACGGTTAAACAATGAGTCATCTTGTGTTATTACTGGTACATTGAGGTATGTCCAAAATCTGTAGTGATATTCAGAGAGACTAACGCATGTTGTATATAGCAAAAGTTAAATTCTTCTTTACCTTGATCTGAGTTTTCCAATTCGACTGCACTCGAGGGCTTAGGTTGTTTATCCTTGTAGACAATAGAATGACATTAGTAACTGGAAGCTTCTGCGAATGAAGATCTGATCGGATTTCTTCATCAGTTATTGAATATGGAACATTTCGAATGATAATCTCCAGAACTGGGATTATGGAAGGTGTGACAATGTAGATGAGACTCGTCATAAAAGGCAGTCACAGCACAAAAACCTGAACTGGCAGCGAAGACAATTTTTAGAGTTTTTCCTTTCTGCTGAGTGGAAAATTCACTAGTCGTCATCCAATGTAGGTGGGTAGTAATTGCTTGATAATTGTTAGCCTCGTGCAAAAATATTGGGGAATGTGTGCTGTTCCTATACTTTGGGTTTGAGATGATGCTGTGATAGTATCCTCCATTGGTTCTAATGGGACATATTATTGTGAACATCCATTAGGTTTACTACATACCTTTGGTTAGCTTGTGAAGCAGAATGGAATCCTCTTGTTGTGGATGTTTGGTGTTTAATTTATCAGACTGTGTAACATGATGATGATGACGACAACGAAGAAGAAAAAGAAGAAGATTGTGTGAGAAATTTGTATCACTGTTAGTCATCGCTTAGAATGCAATAACACAATTGCACTACAAACAAATTATACGAAGAACTCAACAAAACAATGTTATGTAAACAAAACAACAATGCAAAGCTTAGTAGACAAATTAATTTTACTGTATTCACAGATAATCTGCACTGTAAATCCAACACAACTTGAAAATAACAACTATTCTCTCACAACTTGAACACACAAACATAAATCATTTTAACTTGCTAAAACTTTAAATTTAGATGAAAAATTGCAGCAAGAACTGTAGAGATGAGTGGCTTATTCCAGCACCACCTGTGAACTTATAACATACTTGGGTATAAAACCAATTTATATGTATGAAAAATATTGTATTATAATAGGCAATAATAACCAGTATTTTACAAAGGTAATTTAATTGTGAAACACTACTAGTTTTTTAGGATACACGCATGTCACACTCACACACACTCACACTCTCTTGCTCACTCGCTTGCATAAAATTAAGCACATTCAAATACCACTCTTCTGGCTAATGTAGTAATATTGTGATAATATGCAAAAGTGTAATTTGCTACAGGACTAAATTTTTCTAAGATGTAATTGACTTTATTTTGTAACACTTTTGAATTTTCGTAGCTTTGGTATATTATGTTCAAACTAAGTATGAGTTTGTTGATTTATTTGTTTTTGGAAAATTAAATTTAGTTTTATTTATGGATGCTATTTAACTTTCTATTCCCAGGCCCCATTCTATATTGAGCATGAAAGATCACTCAATTATGCTCAGAGGTCTCTTTATCAGGCATGAGGTTCTTTTATGTGCTGTAAATCTATTACATAGAACAACTAGCTTTACTTCCCTTCCAAAGGAAGCCATGCTAAGAATTTTTACATCTGAAAAAGAATTCATTGCACTCCACTGAGTTTGAAGTCATGACCTTGAGAATCAGAGGCTAGCATGTTATCCCTGGACTATTTGTGAAATAGTCTAAATTTATGCTGTTGCATTAAACATATTATGTGAGAACATTTTCTTGGGCCTAATTTTATGAAGAAGCGAAAGCCATAGGGAAGAATAGAAAGCTCACCCACCTGTCATTCCATTGTTTTGTTAACCAAAGAAAGTTTCTTTCTTTGAGACCCTTAGCCATCATGGTGAATAATTATCTAATTTATCGCAAACTAGCTGAATTATTATATAAAATACAGCACAGGTGCGCTTGTGCGTGAACTGTGGATCTACAGACAGAATGAAACCTTAGGATTGTAGCTACTAGATATCAGGGTGTATAGTGTTTTTATATGTCAATGTTGTCACTCTGCTCTACTTCTGAAATTGGGTAAAAATCTGCTGAATGAAGTACCTAAGAAAAGATCCACTAACAGTATTTAATAGTTGTATTGGCTAATGGTTATTGAATAGTAAGAAGTTTTGACAGATTCACTAGAATTACACTAATTAGCCCTCCTATTGTAAAATAAAACCTAGTATATCAATTTAAGACGAAGAGAATATTTTGTTCTCTAAAAATTGTATTTTGTTTTTCTCAACCAAATATTGAAGAAATAATGGTTGATTTAATCATTTTTATAAATTGCATTTATTTATTAATAAGTTTGGCACTTTATATATGCTTTAAGATAAGCCTATCTTACTCTAATGATATGGAGAGTATAAAATAATAACACTGATATTGTTAGTGCAGGAATATTTGATACCACATTTATTTTGTAAAAGTTTGTAAACATTATATTTACTGAAAAACATGCTTTTGCAAGTCAATCTTTATGGTTTTTGCATTCTTCATAGAATGTGATTTTTTTGTCATCAGGTGTGTGTGTTGACAGAGTTCCTCTTAGACACTGTCTCATTGGAAACCTACATGGACACACCAAGCGAACACCTGCCAGGATTGTTTCTACACATAATCACTGAATTAACACAATACTGTGATCAGCTTTCACCACAAGAGGTAGCTCGCAGTCTTCAACTTTGTGCCAGGATTCTTTCACGTGTACAGCCTTCAGCACTAACTAGCCAATCAGAGAGTGCAAAAATATCAAGCACAGACCTCCCAGAAGAAAAAACTCGATCGATGTCGCAATCTGATGTCTCTGGAGGGCAGTCAGAGCGTAGTAGAACGAATAGTGATATATCAGAAAGTAGTAGATCCAGTAAAGAAATGTCGGAGAAAAAGATAGGCAAAATGAAAAAGTCATCTGGCTCAAAGTTCCGCTCCAAGAGTGCAAAAAATGACATAAGTGCCCATTCAATTAGCAGCCCTGTGCTGCTGTCGGTTGTCAGAAATGACATCTCTGATAGTACAACAGATGACATAAGTGGAAGTGCAGATGGAATTAGTTCACATCTGTCTCGTTCACTGTCAAGTATGGAGAAAGACTGTTTAGAATTGGATAGCCATAGTACTGGACCATCACTTTCTATTGGTTTGAACAGCATTAGTAGCAGTCCCGAAAATTCTAACAACACATCATCTGCTGATAATTCACTCAGCTTAGCAGTAGTTCCTACTAAACAGCAGACTATACTGGAACAATGTCTGAGACAGTATGAATGTTTCTATGTAAAATTTGTTGGAGGAAGACATATGGTGAATGGCAGACAAATTTGTGAACTTTTCAAGGAGCTGTTAATAACACTTCCCATTGATGCAGAAAAGGATCGCTCAGAAAAACTAGAACATCTTTTAAATAAATGTTTAAACAATTCATATATAGAATCAGCAAAGGATATATCTAAATGGATAGCTGCAAAGGCTCAAGATAGTGAGAAATTGGCTTCCATGAAGCCACTCAGTGTTAGTGATCAACAAAGCTGGGAAGAACCTCTTAAAGTTGCTTCTAGTCTTCTGGTTGAACTGTCAACATTTCCCACATATTGCCTTCCTGGGGGATCAGTGTTAAATAGTGATGAACCCATGAATCTTGAGTCATTCCCAGAATGGCTACAGGTATTGATTGTGTGTGCATGCTGGTTGACAAGCACGCCATCCCTTCAACTTGTGGCCATCTCTACACTTCTGGATCTTATTTCACTACTTAGATCACAGTGTGACAGCACAGAGTCAGATCATCAAGGTGTAGTATCTGTTGTAATGGTGCCACTGTTAAAACCTTGGCACGTACAATACATAGAATATGAAACTAATGTGGTTCCAGTGCTGGCACATTCATTATGGCATCATTTGGGCAAACTGGGAACGGACCACCATATCATGTGTGTAGAGTTGCTGCATCAGCTGCATAACGTGTTAGCTCATAGTGATGCTGTGGAGAATGTAATTGGCGAGTCTCTTACAGATGAAAACATTGAACAGAGATTAGAAGCTTTCCAGAGATTCTCCCTTTTATGGCATGTTGGAAGAGAAGTTGAGACAAAAACTGGTATTAATCGAAGCTTAAGAACTTTCGATAAATCCTTACTGAAGATGGTGGATAATCTCCACATTTCTGAAAGCTGTCCCTTAAAACTCCATGCACAGTCTTGGTTGATTCATTCACTCTTGAGGGGTGATATCTCAAGACTTTTGGACCCACTCTTATATATGTTATTGGATCCTGTCACAGCTCGAATGAGTGTACTTCATGTCAGTATTAAACATTCAAATACAGTGTTGACACACACAACAAAAGATGACAGCATGGATGACAGTGCGTCTACCGCCAAGATTTATGCCATAAGCTCTGTGGATGGTAATGTTATTTACCATGTATCAGATTCCTCCGAACATGCTAAAGCAAAGAATCAACTTGAAGAAAAGAAAAAGAATTTTGCTAGTAATCCTGTTAGAGCAAAACGAATATTTGCTGTGACTACTTTGGTGGGTGAAGGACGAAAAAACAATCACTATATAACAGAAAAAAATTCTCTCATCAAAGAAATTGATCAACCATCATTATTAGGTCAAAATCATCTGCAGAATATTTCAGTATTTGTGAATCCATTCTCATCCACCAATGCAAACAACAGCAATACATCAAATGACTCAGCAACAGAGGATGACTCTACCAGTAATGCACAAGATTATATTCGCAATGCTGTGAGACTGCATCCCAGTAAAAAGCAAGATGGTGAGGATTTATCCACTAGCAAGGTGGGAGAAGGGAACAGTCCATCTCAGAGGTGGTCATTTGGAGATGAAGAGGAGGAAGAAGAATCCGTGGTAGTAGCTGAGCTAGAAGAGTCAGCCACAGCTGAGGAGTATTTTGGTGAATGCTCAAGTGTCAGTGTTGTGGAGGGGATTCTCCAAGATGTGCTTCATACGGTGGTCTCTCAGTGCTCAGGAAACCAACAGGTTAGTGTTAGCCACAATAACGCAGGATTTTTCTGTAATATTAAAATTTAAATGTTTTTAAATAAAAAAAAAAAAATATTGATATAATTATGAGGAAATATTGAGTGTCAGAAATTAGTATATATATATCTGCAACAAGCCTAGAAAATAGTTTTGTTATTCACAAAAAAGCATATTTACTGATTTAAAATACATCAAGAACAGAGTTAAAGTTTAAAATTACTCACTATTATCAATTCAAAAGAGAAAGAGAGAGATAAGATAAAATAACTTTATTCATCCCAAACATTTACAAAATAGGCAAAGACTCACTAAACAGGTGACATTTCAAAGTAAATAAGCTACACATACAGTGTTAATATAAATATTCTATTTTATCTAGCACAATACTTGAAGGCAAAAATGCCTCTTTGACAGGGAACCTAAAATAATCAATACATACAATGCATAACATACACATACAATAAGGTTTTAAATTGCCTTTTGTTCTGATTTTATAGTCATGTTGTTTTTAGTAGTATATAGCTTGTCAAAATTTACATGTATATATTTGCAAAGTTCTAGTATGTATTATGAAGGCAGGTTCTTAAAAAGCGCACTACATGATTTTTTTGGACCTGTGTGTGATGATATGTATATAAATACACACATCCGAACCGCTGCATGGTGTTTTTCCACTTTGCACTTTGATAACATACTTATTAATATAACAATTAATAATTGTAACAATTCTGCACTTATCTTTCTGAAATCCAAGTACTAGTTTGACAATAAAATGATCTGTTGCACATCAGCTCATTTTCTTCTGATCTTATTTATTTACATTGTTATGGTTACTGCTACTAGGTGGATTATGTACTAAGGCATTGCTAACTACTGGAATCTAAACAAATTTGGCGAGAGAATCAATTGGTGGTATATCAAAATTCATTGCAGGATTTTTATTCTTTAATATAAATATTTTCTCCCAAACCATTAAATCTATGGATCTATTTAAGTGTTTTAATAATTTAACATCTGGATTTATTTCATGATTAAATTTCCAAAAATGTTCTGCCATAGCTGATTTATCAATATTCCTCAAGTACTCTTTTACTCTGTTTTCCAAATGACCTTTAGTCTTACCAATGTAAACAAGGTCACAATTTAAACAATTTAATTGAAAAATGCCAGATTTATTTTTTTAAATTTCATCTTTTTTAGAAAATCTAACAAAATTTTTATACTGTATTTATTTTGAGGAACCAATATTATGCCATGCTCTTTGAAAATATTTGTGAATTTTTATTTGCCCAAGGGTGATATGTAAATTTTTACTTTCTCTATACACACTATGTACACCAAAAAATTTGATACCGAGATTTCACCAGAAATATATGTTTTAGGCTCCCCTGTATCCAAAAAAAGTATTTTCAGAAAAGGTCCATGTGTGTGTGTGTGATTGTCAGTGTGTCTGTGAACACGATAACTCAAAAACAAAAAAGTCAGTAAAATACCAAATTTGGTATTTAAGTTTAGTATCTTCCAGGGATGTGACACAAAGATTTTGAGAAAAATCCCCCCGCCCCAAACTACCCTTTACATGGAACTTTTTTCGAAAATTTTGATTTTCTAAAAAATGTCTCTAATGATTTTGATAAAAAAATCATATATTAAAGATATTTACCTGACAAATAAAATGTTTATTTTGAATTTTCTAGGAATAGCCTCTGAAGACTACTTTATTCTGAGTCAATTTTATGGAATTTTGCATAGCTGCTAAACCATAAGAGATGGACAAAAACTTACCACATAACAAATGTAGAGCACTTTAAAACACACAATTTATGTTATATACATTTTTTTCGTGGAGTTGATTGTTTTTGAGATATTCCTTGTTTTTGGTTTCAGCTATAAAAAACATACTTTTCTCATACAGGACTTTGTCAACTCCTGTACATACAAAGGAACATCAGTCACATAGCAACCAGCTTTTGACCATCACTTTAACCTATGGTACTCCCTTATTTTGCTTCTACTCACAAGGAAGCAAGTAATAAGGCTATTTCTGCTAATTTTTTCTTGATTAGCAGGATGTAAATAGAAGCATAAGCTTTTTAACAATCATTTATTGCAGAGTTATAGAGAAAGTCATTGAATGGAACACTTCAGACTTTTTTAGAATGCAATTATCTTTTATTTTTTTAAGAGTAGAAACCTCTTTAATAGCTTTTTGATATTTAAACTTCTCAATTTTTTTATTTATAAAATCAGTATCAAAACCATTAATTAAAGCAATGTTGAAATGTGTTTATATTCTTTATATAATTCATCTTTATTAAAGGGTAAATTAATCAACTTATAAACTTATTGAAAACTGCAAATTTATGTGAAAAAGGGTTAAAGCCATTGTTTGTTCCGTAATCATCAGTATGAGCACTTTAGGAATGTTAAATACAAACAAATTGATAAATCAGCTGTGGCAGAACGTTTTTGGAAATTTAATAATGAAATGAATCCAGATGTTAAATTTTTAAAACACTTAAATGGACCCATAGATTTAATGGTTTGTGATAAAATATTTATATTAAAGAATAAAAATCATACAATGAATTTTGATATATCATAAATTGATTCTCTCACCAAATTTGTTTTGATTCCAGTGTTTGCAATGCCTTAGTACATAATCCACCTAGTAGTAGTAACCATAACAATGTAAATAAACAAGATCAAAAAGAAAATGAACTGATGATGCAATAGAGCATTTTATTGTGAAACTAATCCTTGGATTTCAGAAAGATAAGTGGAGAATTGTTACAATTATTAATTGTTATATTAATATTTGTGTTGCTTCACTATTACTAGCTTCCTTTTTACATTTATATGATAACACATAGCTGCTGTCCACAAGGTCATGGTGCTGACTTGTTTTTCTCTGCTCTGAAAGTGCAGTATCATAGCTGATGGTGATAACGTGTGGTTGAGTTATTACCAGTGTGCTTTATTATTTTGTCCTGTACTTAGTCACAAAGTGTATCATGCATCAGCATTTGTTTTCTACTGCACAGCATGTAAAATAATTGTTATTGGAGCTCTGAGACATCTAATATTGTTCATGAAATACCCATTCATGACAAAAAAAATTAGTGTTCGGTGTGCCATTAACAGAGAAAGAGTTATAGGTCCAATTTTTTTCGAGTCAACAGTTGACGCCCATACATACATGAAAACAATTTGCCTCCCGTTTTTTAGAGAATGAACAGACAGGGAGAATGATTTTGCCTTTTTTCAACAAGACTCTGCAACAGCGCATAGAACCAATCTTTCAATGAGAACAATTGAAAGAGTGCTTCAGGACAGAATTATTAGTAGAGATTTATGGTCCCCCGACCTAACCTCCAGCGATTTCTATCTCTAGGATAACTTAAAGCATAAAGTGTACAAGACAAGATCACACCCTGAAAGAATTAAAATAAAATATCCACCAGGAAATTGCCAGCATTTCTCAATGTGAACTACAGTGAGTGATGGATAGTTTGCTAAAGAGGTGCCAAAAATGTATGGACAATGGTGGTGGCCAGTTTCAGCATCTCCTTTAATAACATTGGTAAGTAACACCTTTAAAAAGTAGTTTTAAAAATGTTGCATGGTTTCATCCACACCTTTCTGTGATAGTGGCAGATGGCAACGAGTGCTGGGGGCACATACAGGCTAAACACCATGCAACTGGTTCGGACGTTTTTTGGATCACCTGATAAATATATATATTAAATCTATACCCAGCCAGTTGCTGGAAATAGATGACCTCAGGGAATTATTCCATAAATCATAACAAAATGGAAGTAGCTGAAATACACTATTTTCCTAGTCTCTACATTTATGATTTGGGACACCAGTGCATAATAAGTATTAAATCTTTATTAACCATAATACTTGACATATATTCTTACAGTTTTCGGTAAAGCTATACCAGAGTACCAGCACAGATATAAATCTTTAAGAATTGAAACTAACCTTATAATCCATTTCAGAGTATGTAGGAGCTAATATGTGTTCATCTAGAATTGGAATAACCCACAACTCCCACCCTGTAAGTAGACTTTCTTAAATAGCAAAATTCAGGAAAATGTTCATGGTGGGGGAAGATTTAATAGCTGTTGCTAGGCGGGAAGTAAGTAGAAACAATGAAATTATAATGTTACCAACGTAGATAAAGTCACCAAAAACAAAGAAAGAAAAAAAAGTGAAGCTCAAAAGTCACCAGCATTCACAGAGTAGTAATCGCTTCACTCGCATGCTTTGGTGAAACCGGTAGCAATTATTAAAACCAAAGTACATGAAAATAAGTTTATTTACACACACACTAACCTAAACCTAACACAGCGCATGCTCGCTTCGCTCGCATACTTTGGTAAAACAGTGAAAATTGTTGAAACCAAAGTAAAGGAAAATCACTAAAAATAAATTACACGAAAATCACTTATTTACACAATAATAATTGATTCAGAACTCTAAACACACAGAATGCCTATTAGAATCGCAGTATTTATTGTATCGATATTGGCAATCACCCTCATGTTGCAACAAATGCCTCAAAATCAACTATAAAGCGACTCTAGTGGCCAAATAGTGAACAGTTCATTGATGGTTCCACAACCTTTTAATGTCTAGTGATAACTAGTTTTCAAGTATTGGTCGTTCTGAATTTTGCAAAATGAACGTCAACTATGCACGATTTAGACGCCACCTGTCTGATAGCTACTGAAACACTAGAAATTGCTGTAAAAAAGTAAAGAAAACAAATACTTCTGGTATATTTTAGTATAAATCACGTACTTTGTTGGAAGTTAAAGGCCAAAATTAGACAAGATACATTTTTAAAACTTTATAATACGATATTATGGTGAGTAGAAGTGAAAAAACTAATACCTAAATAGTTTTAATGGAAGTTTAAGTGGTGGAACGAAGATATAGTAATAATCAGTTTTCTTATACCCTTCTTATACTTGCTATTTTTATTTTTCCCTTAGTCTACACCTTAACACCATAGTTATATGTGTATAGTGGACCCTGCCCTACATCATACAACTATTCTTTTTCCCTTTTTCTTTTCTTATCTTTCCTGTTCCATCTTCTTGTTGGACATTCTTATCCATTTGTGTGACCTTACTCAAGAAGTTACCATACTTGTTATATTTTTCTCTTCTTTTGAGGACAGAACCCTCCTGATTACTATTTCGCATTCAATTTCTACCATTGTCGTTGCCAAATTTGATCTTTCTATATCTATTGTTTGGTTACAATATAACATACATTGGACAATTTTTTACATCTTCATTATGTCTTTCAAATTTGTAAACTGGTTCTTGCCCATGCAAATCCTTCTCTGCCTAGTTTATTGATACCTATGTACTTTTTCCTCTCCCAGACTGTTTTTTATTCCTCAATATATCCTCAAGGATATTTTCTCTCTTAAAAATATCTTGTGTATCAATATCCTCTAGCCTTGATTCTACTACTTTCCAAAAGCCTCGTTTGTTATATTCTGCATTTAATCATGAGTTTCCTAAACCTGTTTTCTCCTTAATTTCCTGCATTTTTACTGATCATGACCTCTCTTACTTTTCTCCTGAATGTTAAAGCATTCTTTAATGATATCCCTAAAATTCTGTACAAATATTTCATAGCTCTTGAGATAATTTTGACCTTGGTGGAATGCCTACCCAGTTCTAAGTGATGGGGTGATGCCATTGGTAGACCTATTACATATTTTCAAAAAGATCTATTTATTTTATCAATCTTTCTCCAATCTTCATATATTCCCTATACCTCTGCCCAATATAGCATTTTGTTTTCCACTACGGCCGTATAGATTCTTGCAAGCCATTTATCATTTATAACTGGCAGTTTTCTTACACATGATGTTATGGCCATTTTCCTTTTGCTATACATATCTTTTTTTGCTCACTTTAGCTTCCATTGAAACTTAGTTAATCCCCAGGTAATAAAATCTCCTTACAACCTTTATTTCTCTTTCATTAATCAGCCATTCCTCAGCCTTATGTAATATATTAAAAAAACCATGATCTTGGTTTTCTTATCTTTTATTTTCAGCCCCCACTTTCCAACAAATATTATTTGCCACCTCAATTGCCTTCTGTAACCCTCCACACGTTAAGGACCCAACTATCAAGTCATCCGCAAACAGTAACCCCAGAATTTCTTTATTGTTGATAATGGTGAGTGTACATTACACCTCTGAATCTTCTCTAGAATATTGTCAACATAAAGGTTAAATAGCACTGAACTAGTTTACAAGCCTTTCCCACCCCTTCCTTACTCTGTAGACATTTAGTTATCTTATTGTTTACAGTTTTATACAGAACTCAATCTCCTGATATATTTTACGTATTATTGCTATAAAGTATGACTTACCCCTTTGCTTTTTAATTTTACCCATAAAGCTTTCAGTAGAAATGCTTCACCAAATATTTTGGAATCTTTCTCTTCTTAGCCGTTCCATAGACTGTCTTGTAACATGTTGAAGAGAACGTCAGTATGAGCAAATATTGCCGAAAGTGTTTTGAGGAGGAAGACAGTATTCAGCTGAGTCAAAAAATAAAGAAAACCTGGTGCTTTAACTAATGTATCAGGTTCCCAATCAACATTGTTTTCTGGTTCTGTCATGAATTCAAAGAATAAAATCATTTTATCTTGTTTCTCTTACACAGTGTTGACAAGGCGTGAATTCAAGTTTCAGCATGTTGGAACTGCTTTTGGTGACCTTTTATTCATAAAAGCAAAGTTTCGTCCATTTAGTGGAATGAAAAAAGAAATTAGAGAGCCCTGATAAGGGTTTGAAAAAAAATTCTGCACTTATCAATAGACGTTGCTACCTGTTGCAGAACCAAGTTCAGAATATGACGGTAGCAGTGAACAAATAATACCTGTGGAAATGCCACTTTTAATTTAGATAGCAGACCACCTAATTGACCAGACATTATGGCCGCACCATCATATTCTGAGCGACAAGTTTCCTACAAATATTAAAATTTTCATCTGTTATAAATACATGGTTGTAAAGTGCCTCAGCAGATCTGTCTGCACTGACGTCTGTAAAGTCCATGAACCTTTCTTGAACTTCCCCGATTTGTCAACATAGCACAAAATGGTAGTGGGTTGGGATTTTTTCACAACATCCAGCAAGAGACATTTTTAAAAAACTTGCATCCCAAAAATATCTTGCAAAAAGAATAAATCCATACCTCCTGACAGCCTTCAGTAAACTTCTTTTTTCTCAAGGAACTGCTACAGGATAAGTTAATTTCAGGTTATAGTGAACTGAAGGCCTATGTTGTTAAACATAGCTGAAGTTGGTAATTTTACATAAGGACATTTTGAAAGCTGAGTATTTCAAAAGCAGACTTTGCTGAGATATCTATGTGACTGATATGGTTTCTTTGTTCAAATGTGGACTATAAGTCCTTTATGTCCTGCTATAAGACAAAAAGTGTTCTGACAGATATGCTGAAAAATTTGAGTTTGTGAAACTAATCTGTACACAATGTCAGCTTAGAGTAATGGGTACACCAGAAGGTATACCAGTTATTAAATGACCATATTAAAAAAATTCCAGGATTTTGTTTGCGGATGTCTTGGTAGTTAGGGCCATAATATGAGGAGGGTTGAGGAAGGCAATCGAAGCAATAAATAATTAATGTGAATATTGGGGGCTGAAAGTAAATGAAAAGAAAACCAAGATCCATGATTTTTAAAAAAGGGTACAGATTATATAAGGATCAGAAATGGCAGATTAATGGAAGAGAAATAGGTATAGGTTGTAAGCAGATTTGATTACCTGGGGATTAGAGTAGGTTCCAATGGAAGCTGGAGTGACAATAAAAGATGTGTACAGCAAAAGGAAAAATGGCCATGAGTATTATAACATCATGTGTAAGAAAAGTGTCAGACATCGATGTTAAATAGCTTGAAAGAATTTATACAGCAATAGTATAAAACAAAATGCTATATGAGTCAGATGTGTGGGGAGTAGACAATGCTTGGAGAGAGGCTGATAAAATAAATGGATCTTTTTGTAAACATGGTTTAGGTCCACCAAATGGAGAGCTCAGTTAGAATTGGGTAGGCATTACACCAAGGTCAAGATTATCACCAGAGCTATTAAATATCTGTATATATGATGATGATGATACTAAATGTCCAAATAAATCATTTGAAAAGAACCTTGCATTTTGATAAAAATAACTTCACTTTTGAGTAAAAATAACACCACTCTTACCTAAAAAATAACCTCACCTTTTGCAGGTCCCTATTCATAAGTAGGAGTAACTAATTAGCTCAAAATCTGAAGTTTGTGTGTAAAAAGGAACAAAAGAATAAACTATGATGCCATTTGGGATATATTTTCTTCATTATAGTACTATTTTATGTTTTTAGCATACAGAATTTATTTTATTTTATTCACAATTCCATGGCATATTTGAGTGATTTAAAAAGAATTGGTTAAAGACATTAGGTAATAATTTATGGTATATATGATAAAAATTTGGAGTCCTTGGTTATTCCACTTCAGTGAACATAGCTTTTTATTGTGCTGTTAGCTCTATGCTATTTTGTTATAATTTTATGATTGTATACATAATTATTTTATTTTAGATAAAGCAAAAGGGCAGACACAATCGAGATTCAAGAAAGTCATCAATGGGAGTGGGTGTTCATCAGCTACACTCACACATGTTGCTGTATTGTGGGGTGTATGACTCCAGTCAAACATTGTATGCACTGAGCTCACTTCGGAGTATCCTTCTCACCAATGCACGAATGTTTCTCTGTGCTGCTGCAACTACAGGCCTTGCTAATGTTCCCCGTAGTGCTGGGCTTCTGACACTTCTCACAAGGCATCGTAAATCTGTCTTTGGTAGAAGTTTCCATGGAGATATTGGTTCATCAAGCAGTGACTTTGGGAACACATACAGGAGCAGCATGTATCTTGAAGTGTTGATTTCTGTATGCCTTTACTTTGCAAGAAGCTATTATCCTAACCTGGGGCAAATGAGGCTTACACAAGAAGAAATTGCAGGTAACAGACAGGTAGGCATGCTAGCCCTTATTTTAGAGAGATTGCCGATAATAAAATTGGCAGTGGTTTTCACTAGAATCAGTTCAGTACAAGAGCACAAAAAGTGGCATAGCAGATCACAAAGTAATTCTCAATTCTCATATTAAATAGTGCACATTTCTAAAAATTGTTGCATCCTTTTGAGACTAAAGTTATGGTTGTTACTTTGTTACCTCCAATTATCAGTCATAGTTGTGTGTCAGTCATGTTGTTTCTTTTAACAGGGAATAAAATTTATGTTTGTTAATTATTAATTTCTGACATTTACGAATTCTCATTTGTCAGATTTTTCATGTAGTTATGATTTATGAGAATTTACATAGCTGTAAATTAATCTATGAACATACAATGAAAACTTTATTTTCAAGTCTTGTTATAAAACATGTTATGTGTTTATCCAAAAATGTAATAGAAAATATTCAAAATGGACATTTGTATTTAATAGTTTAAAGAGATACAAAAAGAACAATTTTAATGAAAGGGAGTTTTGGAACAGTGATACGTTGAATAGAATATTAAGTGATACTAAAGTGTTACAAACCCAAGTCAAAAATATTCTAGAGATCCAAAAAGTTAATATAGTGGGTTGTATGCTAAATAATAGCACAGAATCACAGCCAAGTTCAAATTGTTAAAATTATTTTCTTCTGAACTTTGGTGTTATAGTTTATGCACATTATATATATATATATATATATATATATATATATATATATGCATGTATAAATCATAAAAGCATTATTATATATATTTAAATAAAAGACTAAAAGCTCAAAAGAAAATAATTTTAAAAAATATGTGGAGACAATCTTAAAATTCTTATAAAACAGAAATGTTAATTTCCAAAAACAAAGTACTTAACAAGGAGTGTCTATAATATGCTTCAATAAAAGTTGTCTCAAGTGCCTCATATATGAATTAGGGTGCCACAAGAATTTTGCAAAACTTTTTTTTCTATTAAAATAAATATTCAGATACAGCACACATGCCTACCTACTCCACATATATAATCATAATGCAAACTTGTGAAAAATTATACAGCAAGAATCTTTTGTACTTGATAATCTGTGTATGAGTTTAAAAGAACGAGACGTCAATGTTCCACACCATACATGTTATTCTAAATTTATATACATGATATTCACCATACTGTAAGTCCAAAAAGCTTAAATGTCCAAGCAATAGAGAAATTGAAAATTGCTTATCAAGTATACAAAGTACTTGATGTACTAAACAGTAGTCCCTAAAGTTCAGGTATTACTGTTGTAAAACAAACATTTTTGGAGAGTTGATGTTTGGCCACTGGTCCAAAACAGAATCTTAGTCACCTTCTAAGATAATTTTCAACCAAAATTTTCCGTAGACATATTACAAAAAATTTAAAGTTAAAGATAAGTAGTAAAAACATGACCATAGCTTTACATTCAAGCAGTTATACAGTTAAATAAAACACATGTTTTTGCAAATTCCTTATTTATTACCTCTAAACAATCAAACTTCACTATTAATAAAAAACAAATTGCAGCTTTAAAAATCTCACTTTCACATGAACATTATTAAAAATGCCAGTTTAAAAGTCTGTAGCTGGGCACTTATATGATTATCCTTTCTGCAACAAAATATTCTTACAAAAGCGTATTCTTCTATTTGCTTCATGCTAATCAGGATAAGGGAGTACACTAGACTAAAGTGATTCTCAAATCTTTTAAGAGCTGTTCACTATGGGGTGGTTTTAAAATTTTTTTCTCAATGCATGACCAAGATGAAAAAAAGTGAATAATGACCTCCCATTTGAGAAAAATGTAAGTATTGGAAAATTTAACTCAATTAGACACTGTAACATTTTATAAACGGCAACAAAGATTTCAATTTTAAATGTTTGAAGCAATATCTTGGAAATAGTTAACTCCACAAAAAATGTATTTGACATAAATTGGGTGCATTTATGAGATATACATGTTTTTGTATAGTAAGAATTTGTATCTCTCTTACGATTTATCTGTTATGCAAAAGTCATCCAGAATGATAAGGACTTCAGAGGCCATTCCCAGAAAATTCAAGATATATATTATTTACTATAAAAATAGCTTAACCATATTATATTTATACAAAATTGGTAGAGCCATTTTGATTGAAATACTATAATTTCAAAATGTTTGACAAATTTTGCATGTAAAGAGTAGCTTGGGTGAGAGATTATCTTGAAAATCTTCATGTCACATTGTATGTGCCTACACACACCCTTTTTTGTTTCTAAAAATCTGATGATTTGCTTTCACATAACTTCACCAATAATACAGTATTATTTCAGCTGTCTTTGGATTTTTCTTTTACAATTTTGTTTTGTAGAAAATGCAATCCCATCCATCAACATTTCATTCTTTTCAAGTGTCACCCTTATGCCTTAAAATTCAGCAATGGCAGAAAAATTTGGTAGTTATATTTTGCTACAATGTCTTCGTAATAGTGATGTGTTTGCAAATGTTTCAAAATAAACTTTTCCTTGCATACAGTACAACTCACATAATTTAAAGAAATGATTATTTTAATCAGCATAATTTCCCAAAGGTCATGTGAGTGTTTCCTAATCTTTGTTTCCATAATCCTACATTAAGTTACTACAGAACATACCATTCCTAAGCCTTTGTTGAACTGTGTTCAATCTGTGAATAGGACTTTGAAGCAAAATATCAGATGTTACATTTACCAATCTGGATTATGAAACATGGTTTCATATGAAAACTTGGGAGGAGAATTTGTGATGTAGAAAGAGAATGTGAGAAAAAGAAAAAGAAAAAAAATCTGATGTGTTCCATTCACATGACTTTCTCTACATCTCTGCAACAAATTATTGTTATAAAGCTTATGCTTCTTTTTACTTCATGCTAATTGAGAAAAAATTAGCAGAAATAGTCTTATTACTTGCTTCCATGTAAATAGAAGGGAAATAAGGAAGTAGCATAGGCCAAAGTAAAAAGTTGGTTGCTATGTGACTGAAGTTCCTTTGTTTCTATGGACAGGAGTTGACAAATTTCCATACGAGAAAAATATAAGCTTTTTAAAACTGAAACCAATAACAACGAATATCTCAAAAACGATCCACTCTATGAAGAAAATGTATATAACCTAAATTGTGAGTTTTAAAGAGCTCTACATTTTCTGTTAGGTAAGTTTTTCTCTATCTCTTACTGTTTGTCACTTATACAAAATTTTGTAAAACTCATTCAGAATAAAGTAGTCTTCAGAGGCTATTCACAGAAAATTCAAGATACATTTTATTTGTCAGTTAAATATGTATAATATGCAATATTTTAATCAAAATCATTAGAGTTATTTTTGAGAAAATAACATTTTTCCATGTAAAGGGTAGCTGGGGTGGGGGAATTTTCTTGAAAATCTTCGTGAGCATCCTTGGAAGATACAAAATCACATCCTTGAAAGACACAAAACTTAAATACTAAGTTTGGTATTCAACGGCCTTTTTGTTTTTGAGTTATGCTGGCCACAGACACGCATGCACGCACCCACGCACGCATGGACCTTTTTCTAAAAAAAATTTTTTTTATTCAGGGGGACCCAAAAATGTATTTCCAGGAAATCTTGGTATCAAATTTTTTAAGGTGGAATGCAATACCTTCACTATACATTATTTACATAGTATATGTAGAGAAAGTAAAAAAAGAACAGCATCATTGACAACATTTTCCTCTGGTAGCCATATTTACTGTGATGTATGTTGTGTATCACTGGGGGCCCTGTGAATGAATAGAAAATGGGACTTAATGCATGAACAATATATGTACTAAATTTTGGCAATTTACTCTGTTGCACTCCAATATTTTGATGTGATATTGGTATGTTTGAGAGCTGTTCAGTGGAGTAAGCGGTTTCTCTACATATTTTCTTTAAGTTCACAGACATGATTCTGCTCTGCCAAATCTACATAGATGCACTAAATGTAATATTTCAAATAAAATAGTCCATTTATATAACTAGAGGTAACAATGATAGGTCTGCTAATTTACTTTGCTGTCATTCTTTATTTCTTGTTTAAGGATAGAATATTACTTTACCTTTTAGAGCAAAACTTTTACCATTTCTTAGGTCCAGCTTGCAAGTGCAGAGCTTTTGATGTTGATCTGCTCTGAGCTAATACTTATCGTGAGAGACAGTGGCAAAGGATTTGCATGCTACATTGCAGATCTGCTGGCTCGTTGCAAGGTACAGAAAGTGGTGCTTCACTGTGTTCTCTCAAGTGTGTACAATATGAAGAGTATTGCAGATAAGGTAAGAATTAATATATCTTAAGTGAAATAAAATTTAACTTGCTTATATTAATGGCATTACATCTGTAGAATTTTGTATAAAAAATGATAAATTATTATTACTATTATTTTATCAAGTTTTTAATATCTTACTATTTTGAAAAGAGAATGACTTGAAGAGTGAAAATGTCAGACATTCTATATATGTCTGTATATAACATATTACATCTAAAATCAGTAGGAGAACAATTTTGCACTACAAAATTATTTTGTATACAAATGTTATGCCAAAAATACAATGGTGAAGGAGTAAAAGGGTAGTGATAATAGGAACATTCTATGTGCCATATGATGAAATGTCAGTTACAAGTGCCAATCAAACTGTTGTTACATTTTATTTAAGATTTTGAGAGAAATAATACAAACAATTATATGTGGCTGTTTGTTGTCCAATATAGAACATTAAAAATAAAAAGAATGTATAAGGTAAGGCAGTCTTGAGATTCAGGTATTTTATCCTGAAGAAAAATTTTGTTACTAAGGAGAAGCAAACCAAAATATTTATTCTTTTTTAAGCAGAATTTTGTATTTTATGTTTCAAGAGATCCATTAATGTGCATTAGATACTTAAGAATGTCACTTTAAATATATTTTGTTTATATGAGTGTCTCTTATTAGAAACTTTGGATATGTTACAGTCATTATCTTTGCCATCACGTCAGCGAACATTCACAGAAGAAATAGTTTTTTTCAATGATCCATGTGCTGAAGAGAAAGAAAACTCTGGAAGATGTAAATACAGAGGCTCAGATCATTCAGAGGGATTTCAAATACAATTGTTGAGGTAATTGTTTTAATCTTAATTGTTCTATGTTTAAAGCAAAGCATTAGAAGGTTAATTAAATTAACAGAGTATAAATTAACAGGAATTTAAAAACCAATTAATTTTATGTGAATATATTCTGCGTTGCATCATAATTCAGTTAAATGTTTTTCTGTTAAAAGCTTTGATGAGCTTTTCTAATGTTATGAAGAGAACTTGAAGTATAACCAAAGCCATGTGCATAGTAGCTGTCCAATATCAGATGGTCATGTTGTAAAGGTTAAAAATAAAATAGAAAGCAATGCAAAACAGCTGACATAATTTTATATTTACTTTTTTACAATGGCATTCACATTTAATAATCTAGTCTATTACTGTGAGTACATAATTGAACTCCACCACCAATTGAATAACATATAATAATGGAAAGAAATAGTATATCATGGTTGGTTGGTATCTAATATTGAGCAGTTGACAGTGAAGCCATTCGCTCTCTTGCATTCCAGTATTTTGATGTCATATTATCATGTCGACTCAAGGTTGGGCAGCACAGTAGATGGTTTCCATCCATATCTTCTTTAAGTGTACAGAAAGAACACAGAAGATTTCACTATACCAATCCTGAATAAATGTTTATTGAGACAGTCATGGTCTGTTAGGAGTCTAAAAGTTGCTACAGAGGATTTTTGTTGGTAATGTAGTGATTCTGGTTATGTCATTACATAAATTTTTCCATTGTTTTCCTTTTGTTTGTAATACATTATCTTCTTTAATATTGTTATTATATGTTGATATAATGATTCTTTTGATAGAGTGATAACTTATTGGATCAGATGAATTTGATGTAATTTTTCTACCTTTCTTGGCTAGAAAGTCAGCTGTTTCATTACCCTATGGATGATATTTTTACTTTAGTACAGGGAAAATCATCCAAGACTCTCTTAAGTTAACTCAGTTTACTATGAAAATTGAAGAGGCAGGCACATTATGTTGCTAGACTTAAAAGTCATTAGATCAGGAAGCAAAATTAAATCTGGTATCTACAGAAAGCCAACACATTCGGAAAACTACTTTAGGAACAATAGTTTCAACCCAGTTACACGCATACTGCTAGATTGGTGTACACTCCTTAACAGAAAAAGAATATTGAAAATAATTCCTACACATAGTCAACACAGCAACAAACAAGTGCTTCCACAAACAAATCAACAAGAAAATAGCAAAAAACAGAAAACCATCAAGGATACCACAGAACTCCCTCAGCAAAACACCAAAATGAGCTTCAAAAAATGTACTTTCCACCCTAACAGTCACTATAAATTCCATAACATATTCAAACAACATTATCTGCTGAGCTCCACAAAATAAATACAGTCTCAAGAAATTACTTTGCAATAGTTTGAAGAACCCAAAACTGCAAAACAAAAAAGCAGGAGTTTACTAAATCAATTGCTCAGAATCAATATAGGAAAAACAAAGAGAAACTTTGAACTAGATTTAAGGAACACATGAGATTCATCAAATACAAATAGATGGAAAAATCACAGTTTCACACAATCTCTGGACTACCAATCACAACATCACAGCAAACATTACACTCTTAAAGCTTCAAAATACACATCAGAGCTGGATACTTGGGGAAAAAAATTTAATCATGAAATGTAAATAGTGATTAAATTTTGAATTGCTACCATTGAATCAATTATGGAAGTACATCACTTCACCAGTAGGTGTCAATATAAGCAACCAACATCCAACATCAACCAGTCGGTCTCTAAAGATGAAAACAAAAAGTAGTTTTCTAAACTAGTCAGACAAAAAGCATTATAAGTAGGGCCCCTGAAATTTCGCGAACGCATTTTTTTCGCGAATTCTTTAAAAATGACAACAGAAGATTTTTTTTTTAATGTCAACAGGATCTCCATGCGTCAATGAATGAATTGAATATAAACAACATTCAACAAAATTTCGCAAATAAAATTCTTTTCGCAAATTTTGAGCATTTTTAGCTTTTGTGCGATATTTTGCGCGAAATAGCACTTAAAATTCTATTTTCGTGTGTTAACTCCACCAAAAAGCACATTTTACGTTCGATATATTCAAAATTGATTTATATCGAGTGTGAACTAAAATCGATATTATCTCATACCCAGTGCTGTCGATGTTGAACGATAAAACTACAATCAATTTTAATCAATGATGTAATTACCTGCAAACAAGGGGACACTCTCGAACTTGAATCTCGCTTAGGGTGAATAAGTTGTTGTTGTTGTTGTTGTTTTTTTTTTTTTTTTTTTTTTTTTTCTCGGGGTTTTCCCTTATCCTGAGAAGATAAATGTTGAGTAACTTTTAAGTTCCATTGATCCTGAGTTCATTTCAGTATCATTTCACCAATTTCATTTATCGTCCGATATGACCAAAGGACATTAAGCTAAAAAACAAAAAAGGTTTTGGCTCGTCCATCTGATGATCTGTTTGCTTGAAGCGGGAAATGAAATAGTACCGCTGGATGTGTTTTTAAACCAAGCGCATACTCGTGTGCATCCATCGGAAATTCATTGCATGGTTTTTAAACTCGTCGCCGAGATCCATTAACTCGTTTCTATTTTCAGCGTAGGATGGATCGCTTGTATCGTCCTCGAGAGACAAATGAAAGTGATGGATAGTCCCTTAACGCAACTAAATTGTAAACAATTAAACCGTTCTTCATTTCAGCGGAAAATAGAGATCGCAAATCCATCCATCGCTCATTGGTTTGATGAATAAAAAATTTGCCTGCCTACGTGTGCGATAGGTGTTATCAACTGTAGCAGAGCATAAACAACGATGATGGATGATTTTCTTTTAAGACAACATACCTAACATAATACACTGTTGAATTTTCGTAATGATTTAGGGAGAGGGGAGAACAAAAATTTCCTGCTATGTGTGCAATGGGAGATAACAGCAGCTGAGCTTCAGCGACGATGCTGCATACATTTTCTATTTAGACAACATACCTACACATCGTTGTAAACATTTTAGGTTCATATTTGCGCGGAAAATCACATAAAGTACAGAAGCAAGATGGTAGAATGGAAACGTTCACAGTATGTGTGCGGTAGAATATATATATATATATATATATTTTCTTTTTTAGTCTCAAAGGGAAATGCAAATGGTGCCTCAATATTTTTGTTTGTATTTCTTTAGTTTCTAAAGAAATACAAACAATTTTTTTCCAACAAGAATGCTAACAGCTAACTTTATGGCATGAAATGAAATACACAAAAACCTGCTGTGTGCATCACGATCTTGGTCATACAATTCCCGTGTTTCACCACTGCAGTACCCGCAAAGTATGAAACTTACTTTTTCTCATACGCTGTTGGGAAAGTATAATAAGAATGCAAGACGATCCCCCCCCCCTCCTCCCAGTTCTCAATATTAATATTTTTGGGGGGGGGGGAAACAACATTGCCTTGTATTCAAATAAATAACGTACATCTTACTTTGATCTCTGGCTTAGGCACCAATATCATTATTTGAACACTATGTTTAAATAACTCAAATTAAATATAAAATATATGCTTCAATTGCTATTTATTGTGCTAAATTTTAAGGACCTATATTTTGGAATTGATTTGGAGATATTCTCACCTCATAAACCAGTAGAACTCATATGTTCCGCATGTGGTCAAGCTGAAGAAGGAGGAAGTAAAATTGGCTGTCAATGGCCAAAAGGTGTCCATTATGTGTCATTTTGTGTTTATTGTGCTGCTGAGGTGGTTGAGCTGTGCTGCTGAACAAAACATATTTCTTGGTGCCATCAAGATGCAACAAAATGCAAATACAACAGAGTATTCTAGAACAGTATTGGCAGTCCTTCAATATTTTGACATTCAGTTCGACAATGTTGCTGGCCTTGTCACAGATTCTGCAAGGTACATGACTGCACAAATGTGTTACGTGCTCTACCCTGCAATGATCCATGTGCAATGTTGGGACCACAAGCTGAACATTGTGGCCAGCATATGGTCCACACAGTTACAAGAACTAAATAAATGTATGACAAATGCAAAGATGCTATTTTTGAATGCCAGGAAAAGGAAACACTAATATATTTCTTTTCTCCTGGACGTTACTTGGAAGAGACGAAGATAACAGCTTTTCCATCACCAGAGATGACCAGATGGAATTCTTGGTATAAATCTGTGTTCTATGTGGTGATCATCTATACAAGATTTGGCCAACTTCTCCAAGTCGATGGCCTTGCCAGATGGAGGTACTGCTGTTCGCTTTTTTTCTGAATTGCAAAATAAGAAGGTTGCGATCATCACTGTCAGTGTCATCACTTCCTTAGAGAGCACAACCAGATGATTATTGATGCCATAACCACGTTACAGGATCTTCATATTCCTTTTGTCACAAAAACTACAAATTGCTGATATTCTCAGCAACTTCAGATTGATGATAAAGGGCTGTTTGATCCTATAACAGCTGCAGCCATCAGTATTCTCAAATCTGAGGTGAGGAAAGCTGAAATTAACCAAACCTTTGAAAATGAGGGGTCTCTCTGCAAGACAAAATTGACAAGAATTGCAACAACGGGTCCTGCACAATTACTGAGAACATGGGCAAACTGTTTGATGAAAAAACATTGTCAGAAACAATGAAGCAACTGTATTGAAAATGTCAGCTGCCATGAAACTTCTTAAAAATCTGGACCGTCATGTGCTACTTTCTGGGTACTTGTGCTTTCAGACAATCATTAAAGAAGCTATTCTAAAGGGTGAAGTTGTGAATGTGCTTGACATTTTGCTCAGCAAGAAAGGAGAACATTGCACATTTGTTGAATGCTGTGTGAAGGCATTATGGGTACCATACTTAAATGTAGACAGTGAATGTGCAACGTCCTCATGTGGACATATTTTGTCACACTTGAGAACAAGTGCCTCTCCAGAAACTTTGGAAATGGAGTTGAGTGTGTATTTTGGATCTGAGCAAAAAAGCTTGACTTTTGTGGTGTGTGTGTATAAAATCCTTTTTTAGTTATGTGGTATTGTAGTAATTAATGTGTTTTGTGTATGGAATTTAATTTGAATATGCATGCTTTGTTATGGGGTGTTTCTTGTGTGTGCAATTTAAGATATAATTATGTATATTATGGCTGGATTTGTGTGTATTTCAATAAATAAATATAGTTTTTTTTTTTATTTACCCGCTACATGAAAGTATTGGTTGTTTTTAACCGGCTGAGAGCTACATTTTTATACCGCTTTCCTTTAAATTTATTTACCATTTTTCAGGGGCCCTAATTATAAATGATGAAAGTATTTCTATTTGGACTCAAACCTTCTCTTAAATTTAAATTTCACTTCACTGTTACTAGCTTATCCAAATATACATACTCAACCAATATCCAATATTTATCCCAATAAATGTAAATGAATGAAACATATGTATATGTTTATTAAATTTTGTAATTCCTTTGCATGAAACAGGCCTTGTCCATTACAAAGCATTCGTTACAGAATCTGGATTTTGTGGAAACTGAAGCCAGTCTGAAAAACCAATTCGTGGATGAAAGTCATTGCTGATAAACATTGTACTCTTTGGATCTGATATGGGCACAATAACTGTGACACTCCCACTGTGTGAGCAATATTACAACTGCTCCAGTCAGGATTTTCATCAGCCAAATTTAACACTTCCGTTTCCATGATAAGAATTTCGTCAAGTTGTCTGCAATTATGACAACTTGGAATTACACTACCTGTATCACAAACCCGCTGGCAAACAGCAATACATGTGGAACTTGCCTCAATCCTGTTAGGAAATCTTTCAGCAGATCGAGGATTGCACTGCTCTTCTCTGTAAATTAGAATTATGTTTAGATATTCAGATATTGAAAATCACTACATTATAAATGTTGTTCTGTCTTTTATTTTATCCATGACTCCTTTACTTGCTCTGATCCTAACTTATTGCCTTATTAAGTCAGCATTCCTTGTGATCTACACCGATATCAGAAGAAAGTAAATACAGCTAATACAATGCTGCCAATTCTAACTGTGGGCTTTTTAAATTTAGTTTTCACAAAAACTGTTCATTCTATTGAAATATGCCAAAGGAAAAGGTTGTTATATATATATATTGGATAATTTTTTTTTTCTAGAATAATTTAAACTTTTCAGCTTTTTGCTTTTAGACTTTCTTCTTATTCACAAGATTCTTACAGTCTGCAGACTTCCAGCTTTCTATGTAATTGTTTGTTGCAAGGGAGCCTCATAAGTTGAAGACATAAAAACTACTGAAACTAGCAATTATTTTATTTTGGGTTAAAGACTTATTTATTATTTTAAAATGTGAAATGAGCAGTTAATTCTTGAAAATTAAAAGTATTGAATGTGACAAGGTGGTTTTCAAGTAATGACTCACGAAATTGCCTTTCCAGGCTGCTTCTGGCTATCATTATGTTGGAACATCAAGTAAACTTTCAAAAGGGTGATGGTGACACACCTGCAACAACAGTGAAGGATGGAAGTGTTAACAACTCAACGCATCAGTTGAAGTACATCGCAGGACAGTACATTCCACAGCAGTCAATGTTTCTAGCAGCTATTCTCAGTGCTCTCAAACAGGTAGGTAGTCTGAATACTGTGGTCACCAAAATGTAAACATTTGGGGTTGTAATTTGCACTATTTACAATTATGTTATTGTTCAGGACCATATGAGACATTTACACCAACACTGGACTACTTTAGTCACATCTGCTCTGCCTTTCATGGGACAATCTCTTACTCACATTGTGATGAATGTGGTGAATCAGCTTTGTTACAATGTGGAGAAACTGGCAGCTTTTTATGGAGCCAAGAAAAAGAGAAGGTAATTTCTGTTACATAAAATCTACATTTATGGTTTCCTTATTAACTGTAAATGAGGTATTTTTCATTCAGTTTTTTTGTAGTTTACATTTAGTTTTATTTTATAATTTCTACTGATAGACAAGAAGAACCTGAAACCTCATGCTGTATGCCTGCAGACTACACAGTCACACAGCTAGAGGCCTTGACTGTATTATGTCACTACTGCCTGCTGGATAGCACACAGCAACAATCTCATGCATTCAGTCAGCAACTTCTGGCAGGTTCAGGAGTCATACACATGGGTATCCCTGGTGCAAATCCTGGTCAAATATTCAACAACCTTATACACGTCTTCATGCCAGCTCCACTACAACAGGTGCATTATAGAATTCCTCCTCTTCCATAAAGAAAAACTTAATGATTTAAAAGAATAATTTACTATAGTTAATGTACAACCTAATCAATGTTTGATTTGATTAAAGGAAATTGTAGCAAAAGAGAAGATTGGCCAAGTGGACCATCATATTATAGCAAGAAGGA
Organism: Hymenopus coronatus; assembly: GCA_030762935.1. Classification (NCBI taxonomy): domain Eukaryota; kingdom Metazoa; phylum Arthropoda; class Insecta; order Mantodea; family Hymenopodidae; genus Hymenopus; species Hymenopus coronatus. The sequence goes on from CM060881.1 coordinate 68,337,600, forward strand.
CAGTATTAAGTAACATGCCTCGCATCATATCAAGTATTGCTGCTCTATGGCAAGCTGTTCTAACTGGTAATGAATGGTAAGGAAAGAAATTCTACTTTTATTAAAAGAGCATGCTGACTATCTTAGGTATCTTTACCTATTCTGCATGTGGACCAAACTTGATAGGATAGGTGTTTGTAGCCATTATCACATTATCTAAACACTTCTTCCTCAAAACAATACATTCCCTTTCTTGCTCAATTTTATCTGCTTTTGAACATACTGCTTGAAGAGGTTCTGCTGTTTTATACCTCATAATAAATACTATATTAAAAATAAAATGTTTACATCCTTAGATTACAATATAAAAACATGTGGTAATGCCTCCATGCAAATGCTGATATCTTATTTATTACTTTCTGTATCACTTACATGGCAAGTAGAGAAGGCATTCCATTCCACCTAAAAATTCAATACAAAGATTTCTACAGAAAGACATGTTTTGAGGACCTATTAATCCGAAAAAGTATGTTTAGCCAAAGATCCGTGTGTGTGTGTGTGTGTGCATGCATGCATGACTGGTTCAAAAACTATAGTACCAAACTTGGTATTTAAGTTTATTATCCTCCAAGGATGCGGCACAAAGATTTTCAAGAACCCCCCCCCCCCCCCCCAAACTACCTTTTACATGTAAACATTCTTGAAAATGGCTCTTTTGATTTTGGTTAAACAACCAGATATTATAGATATTTACATCTCAAATAAGATGTGTATCTTGAATTGTTTGGGAACAGCTTCTGAAGACCTGTTCATTCTAGTTGAATTTTGCATAACTGGTAAACAGTAAAGAATAGACAAAAACTTGCATAACAAAAAGTGTAGATCTCGTTAAAACACATAATGATAGTCCTGGTTATTTGTTTCAAGTTTAAACTGTATAACTTTCCTCAAATGAGATTACCTTTCCTTTCATCTTACTTTTGTTTATTGCTGGCCTTGCAAAGTGAACCAAAATTCAATTGTTCACATAGCGTCCAACTTCTAAAAGATATGGTTATCACTTTAGCCACATTTTCCTTCTGCTTACAAGGAATCAAGTAGTAAGACTTTCTGCTAATGCTTATCTCGATTAGCATGCTGTAGATAGAAGAATCTGTTTTGTCATGTGAATGGAACACAAATTGTTTTTGAAAATATTGTTTCTCTTCAAAATGGCTCTTAACAGTTTTGATTAAGATGCCATATATTTAAGATATTTTTATTATAAATGAAAAGTATATCTTGAATTTTTTGGAAATTGTTATTTAAGTCTCTTCTTTTTGAATGACTTTTGCATTATTGGTAAAATTAGTAAACCATAACAAATAGATAAAAACTTACTATACAAAATGCAGATCTAAAACACACAGTTTATGTCAAAGCCTTTTTTATTTTATTTTAATTTTTCATATAGTGTTAACCATTTCCCAGATATTCTTTTTATTGATTTAAGTTTAAATTTTTCCATTCTTATTTTATCAAATAAGAAGTCATTTTTTGCTTTTCTTTGCGCTGGTCAAGCAAAGAGAATAAAATGTCTAAGCCATCACATATCAATCAGCTCTTTAAAGATTTTATCATCGCTTAAACCTAATGCATTCTCTTTTTCCTAATGTATCCACAAGGCAGTAAGTAGTGAGACCATTTTTGTGGATGTTTATCTTGATTAGCATGAAGTAAATAGAAAATTGAAAGAATAGTTAGCTGAAGACTGACCAGAGAAAATTGTGTGTATGTACCACAGATATTTTTATTATTTATTATAGTGCTAAGCTCAATACATTGATATTTTGGCTCTAGGCATTATCTCGGTATACCACCATCCTCCTGTGTACTTATTCACTATAATAATAAATATAAGATTTATTCACAATGAGATCCATTTATCTACTCACCGTAACTATTTCATTCTGGCTTTTACTCTAAATCTCAGCTGTCCTTGATCTTTGAAGATTTTCTTTATCTCTACCTCACTCTTTCTCTCTCTAATGATTTCTGTTTTCAACTGTAGTCTATTATTCATTTGTGCTCTTAAATTTAGACATTTTGTACAGTTCATCTTTCTCTTCCCCTCAAATTGGACACCATCCTGCACCACTCCACCCCTCAAACCTTTCAACTTTCAAATCCTTAGTCAAAAACAAATAATCTGCTCTCTCATTACTCTTATAAATTTTAAGGTGTTATTGGCAAAAATGTCATATGCTCATAAGCCCATTGGCATTACATATGGAAATTGCTGGAACCCTTCTCTTGGCATTCATAGACACTAAGAAACATGAAAATATATCCAAAGATATGGGGGATTTTTGGTGAAAGGAGTGGTAGTAGAGAGAGAGAGAGAGAGAGAGAGAGAGAAAGGAGGGAAGGGGAGAGAAAGCAATATAATGCAGTTGGCAAAATAAATTTAATATCATTTAAACAAATGATTAAATAAGCAGTTATAATCATAGGAAATAAACTAAACTGCATCAGATTCTTTGTCATGATATTAAAATCTGAAATGTTGGTATTAAATTCCAGGGTGGAATACAATACCTTCTCTACCTAATATGTATGTTGTACATACATGATAGAGAAAGTAAACATTATTTACATATAGGATCCGTACTGGTTCTCAGGGTTTCCTAACCGTCTCTAAATTTGTACTCTTGCTTTTTGACGCATTTTATTTCTTCTCGAATAGTAACCACAGGTACATATAATGCCACATGGTATGGAAAATGTCACTTACTGCAAAGGCATGGAGTTAAAAAATTATCAACAATGTACAGGGTGTATATAAATGAATATCGGGGTTTTAACTCTTTTATAATATTTATTACATTCAACTTACAGTTATGAATGATGTCAAATGAAAAAGCAACTCAAACAGTTTTACCAAGAAGCTTATAAATGTTCAATGTGACTACCCTTTGTCACACGGCACACATCAAGCCGAGTTCTTCCCAAACGTTGATAAGTGTGTATTCAGTAATTGTAGCAACAGCTGCTTCAATCCGGTTTCTTAATTCAGGGAGGTCTACTGGTAGTGGAGGCATGTACACACGATCCTTGATGAAGACCCAAAGGGAAAAATCGCATGGCGTTAGGTCAGGAGAACGTGGAGGCCATGCATAGAACTGAAGACAACACTATCCATAAAATCGTCATGAAACAACATGTCGTTCGCGAATTTAGCACGTAATCCGTGGTCTGTCGGCTTTAGAGCCTGTAATAACTGTAAACAGTAAGGACATAGCTGTATGCGTTTTCTTACAACAGTCGACACAGGAACTTGTAATTCACGACTAGCCTTCCGGACTGATTTCTTTGGGCTATGAGTGAACGACTCTCACTCGCTCAACAGTCTCTTCACTTACTCCTGGTTGTCCTGTGCTCTTCCCTTTACAAAGGCAGCCGGTATCTTCAAACTGATTATACCATCTACGAATGTTTTTATCACTAGGAGGATCACAACTGAACATACTACGGAATGCACGTTGCACAGTAACTACAGATTCGGTCTTTGCAAACTGCAAAACACAAAACGATTTCTGTTTACTAGTCGCCATCTTTGCTACTACCGCTGTCTAGCAGATTGCGGCAGAAACATTGCACGCACATGCACACTTGTGCCAACAAACAAAACTGTTTGAGTTGCTTTTTCATTTGACATATCATTTATAACTGTAAGTTGAATGTAATAAATATTATAAAGAGTTAAAACCCCGATATTCATTTATATACACCCTGTATAATGAGTAAGTCAAACACCTTTGAACTGGCTATCCTGCATTTTACCTCCAGGCATGTGGGCACATGATTCCACTTTGTTGCTGTAAACAAGGTCACACTTCTAACGCAGTTTTGCTCTGCTCTGGGAGTGCAGTGTTGAAATGATAGTGATATGGTATAGTTCAGTTATTACGAGTGATTTATTATTTTGTCCTGCACTTAGTCACAAAGTATATTATGGCTCAGCATATGTTTTCTACTGCACAGTGTGTATTTATTTATCACTTGTAAGTGTTAACTCAGCTCACCAAATGAAGGTACAATTTGCAGAAAGATTTCCAGGTGTAAAAGTTACAGGCAGTACAACAATCCATGAATTTTACAAAAAATTTCAGGCCACAGGAAGTATTCAGGCTAAGAAATCTAAAAGAAGAAACATTAGACAACATCGGTCATTGTTTGGAAAATTCCCCCCAGAAATCACTTAGGTGTCTTTCACAAGTAGCCACTTCTTATGGCTCTGTGCGAAGAGGTACTACATTTCTGAAGTTAAAACCATATAAAATAACATGCTCTTTAATCATGTTATCCCGTAATTCAGTGCACATTTTGTGGGTGGTAACTCAATACTGTATAAAATGACAAAATAAACCCACATTTATTATTTTTCACAGACAAGGCTTGGTTCCACCCTCAAGGATATATACGTGTGTACACAAAATAATTATTATTGGAGCTGTGAGAAACCTAAAATTGTTCATAAAGTGCCCCTTCATGATAAAAAAATCTGACTTGTTACACTCACATGACTTTCTCTAGCTGTTCTACAAACTTCTTACATAACATTACTCTTCTTTCTGCACCTTGCTAATTGACGTACACAATTAGTACAATGTTCTTATTACTTAGTACCTTATAAGTAGGAAGAAAATAAGGGAATACACTAGGCTAAACCTACAGTCAAATGTTTTAAAAGCTGTCGTTATGCATTGTCAGTACAAATCGCTTCTTTTCTTGGCCAGGACTAGAACAAAAGAAAAACGGACACTCCCATCTTCGAAAGTATAAGTACTTCATAACTGAAACTAATAACAATGAATGCCTAGAAAACGGTAAGCTCCACGAAAAAAATATATATGACATAAGTTGTGTATTTTAACAAGACCTACATTTTTTGTACAGTAAGTTTTTGTCTATCTCTTACGGTTTACTAGTTATGCCAAATTAAGCAAAATTCACCCAGAATAAACAGAGCTTTAGAGGCTATTCCCAGAAAATTCAAGATATACATTTTATTTGTCAGGTAAATATCTTTAATATACAATATTTTAATCAAAATCGTTAAGAGCCATTTTTAAGAAAAACAAAATTTTTGAAAAAAGTTCTATGTAAAGAGTAGTTTGAGGTGGGGTGATTTTTCTCAAAATCTTTGTGTCGCATCCCTGGAAGATACTAAACTTAAATACCAAGTTTGGTATTTTAGCTACATTTCAGTTTTGAGTTATCGTGTTCACACACGCACACACACACACACACACACTCACACACACACACACTCTCACACTCTCACACTCACCACACTTTTTTTTCTCAAAATGCTTTTTTTTGATACAGGGGGTCCTAAAACATGTATTTCCGTTGAAATCTCGGTATCGAATTTTTGGGTGGAATACAATACTTCTCTATCCCTATGTACATTGTACATACGGGGCTAGAGAAAGTAAAAATGTGTGTATGGTGCACCACTATCAGAGAAAGAGTTAAAAGGTCCAATTTTTTTTTTTTGAGTTAACAACTGATGCCCGTGCATACCTGAATACAATTTTCCCCCCTTTTATTAGAGGATTTGCAGACAGGGAGTGTGATTAGTCTTTTTCTAGGAGATGTTGCTTTATTGATGGCTATTGCATGAATAATAAATTTTGGAAGATGAAATTATGTTTTTTATTTGGATTGTTTATTTAATAAAAATGAAATGTATTTATGCATTTATGTATGCAACAGCTTAAATGAGAACAATTGAAAGTGTTTCAGGCAGAATTATTAGTAGAGATTTGTGGCCTCCTCGGTCATCCAACCTAACCCCCTGCTATTTCTATCTAGTGTAACGTAAAACATAAGTGTACAAGAAAACCCACACACTGTGAAAGAATTAAAATAAAATATCTGCCAGGAATTTGCCAGCATTTCTTAAGGTGAACCATGGCAAGTGATTGATAGATCGATAGGTGCCAAAAATGTATGGACAGCAACAGTGATCAGTTTCAGCATCCCCTTTTAAAGTTTGTATGTAAAGTCTTTAAAAATAGTTTTAAAAATGTATGGTTTCATCTGCACCTTTCTCTTATAAGGCAGATTGCAATTAACTCTGAGAATGCAGACTGACAAATCATCATGCAGCCAGTTCATACCCTTTTGACTCGTTATTTTCTTTTATGACTATAAAACTGATAATATGTATTTTCAATACTAATCACAGTTTGGCTCTAATTAGTGTAGACCTAATTGCTTCCTTGCTATTGTAAGTTAAAGTACCTAATATTTTTGTTTCTTCCACACCCTCCTACCATCCTACTATCCATATATGAATGTTGTTAGCAACTTGTTTGAATTGTTAATGTCTTCTAGAACTAACTGGTTCATTGTTAGACTTGGCATTGTAGCTATTTCTGTCTAATGCATTATTCAACAATAGAAATTTGCAAAGAAGCTTGTGATAATGATGTGATTAATATTCAGTGGTAAGAGTTGAATCAGTTTTTGTAACACTAAACATCACTTAGAAATTACATAATGGAACTGATTTTGGGAATGCATGTCCCCTTTTTCAACCCCAAACTCCAATTGAATCTCCTTTCCTTGGCATCAGAGATGGTGGCAGTTTTGGGGATGCATAGCTTGTGGAGGCATCCAGTGCTGGGCCTTTGAACTTCCAAAGGTTTAGTATGGCAGTAAATCAAAATTTGTAATGTGGTTCTTTTTCATGATGTAGATTTTTTCCCAGAAGTCAAATTATGTATATTGATAGTTTTAGGAATGTATATCATGGTTATTGCATGTTCTGCTGACTGTAAGTGGTGGGTAACTGCTGATTTTTCTGTTTGTATTTTAGGTAATGTATGTGTTTGTTCAGTCTATTTTCCAAATTTGTTTTTGTCTTCCTGTGCACACTGGATTGCAATCTGAGAATTTTATTTCATATTATTTTAAGCAACAAGCAAACCTCTCCATTGTGACCACAGCATTATCCATTTGCAGAAAGACTTAAGTATTTATTTGGAATATTTCCCAAGCAGGAGGAAGCAAGAACACCTTCTTCCACTGCTGTCAGCTGAGAGTAAGCGAGATTCAAGTAGCAATTTGAGATTGCAGACAGCTTGACACCATCCACTGCCAACAAAGTGGAGTGCATCTAGGATTGAGATTTTAAAAAAATGGAAAATTCTTTTCAGAATTTATCAGACACAAAATTTTCTGAGCCAAGCTTGTTCTATAAAGCAACTTAAAGGAATAACCCTAAAATCCATAGGCAGTTACTCAGAAGAAATGTAAGCACCAGTTATTTCTCATAATGTTACACAAAGAGTATGGAGTCAGCTGTCAGCACTTAACAACCTGCTTTTGAAAGATTTACTGTGATTTTAGCATCCTTGTGTTTGCAACAAAATATGTAATGTGCAAATGTTTATCTTGATTAAATAAATAGATAAATGTATGTTTTTTTAGAACAGTTTGTTCAGCAGTATGAAAATAAATGATAGTGGGCAGAGAAAGTTAGGTGTAATAACACATTTGTAGTTTAAAAATATATGAGCTATGATTGTTATGTTTCTTTAAAGGGAGCAAACAAGCTGTGTATTAGGAAGCCCCCGAGTTGTGAAACATCATCTGCTGGAATTTCTAAGTCCCATTTCGCTGCATCATGGTACAAACTTTCTAGCAGCAATAGCTGTCGCATGGCAAGAAAGGAAATTACACATTTCAGCTACAAAAAAGGTTCGTTAACATATTGTTTTGATAAATTTTGCTCATTAATCTTTGCATGTTGTTTTACTTATCTCGACATCGACGAAAAAATTTGATCAAAGTGAAAGAAAGAAAATGTTTCATATAAAACTTGCTGGATCTTTTGATAAGCAGATTTTGTAGTGATAATTAGGCTTGCCTTCACTCTATTTTACCTCTGCTGCCTTCTGTACCTGGAATATACAGGGTGTCTCCTGAACTCTGTGATGTGAAATATTTTTGATATAAAACAAAATGTAAAAAATCTAATTACACAGAAATGTATCTATGTTAGGAACTCACACAGTTGAAATGTATGCAGAATTCATAAAAGTAAACAAATATCACTTTTAACAAAAACTTTTTTTGTTTGTTTGTATGGAACATCTATGTTGATTATAGCAAAATGAATTTTATACTTTATTTGCTTCTTTACCATTATTATTAGGTATTATATGTATAATAATAATTTAAATTATTTAGTTTTTTCATTATTATAGTAATATTAAGTAATATTTTTCTAAGCAAGATTAATAGTGATCTTTAGCCCACAAAAATTGTAAACTACATCTAGCATGGTAACTGTACTCACAAATGACCAGTAACCATTATCTGATGATGCTCTGGTACTTCAACAGTTGTTTGAAGTGCCCACTGTTTGCATCATTACACACTTTTAAAGATGGTGAGCAAGAGAGAGTTGCACAAATAGTTGTGTTTCTACAGATATTGCCAATTATGCTGCAGTAGTACATTGTTATGATTATGTGGAGGTTCCTGATATTGTGTCTCAGAGAAGGAAGACTACTGATATCAAGCCAGGAAACTGAGCTGACCGTCTCTCAGGACCATCCTGTCCTTTTCATCTTATTGGAAACTTTGCATCCACAACTTCTCCGAGGACATGTGACAAGTGTACCCATTAATCTGGAAGTACATTAATTGATGCTTTTCCTATCCCAAATTGTCTATGAGAGAGAGTAAAGTGTCTTGGAGAAATTATCATTATGCTGTCCGTTTAATGTTCCGTGATGAAAATACACACTTACAATTTGGTTACCAATGATACCACTTCAAATGTTGACACTCCACTGTTATTGATGAGCAACTGCATGTAACCACTGGGGATTTTGTGGTAGTGCATGTTCCGCAATTTCTCATTACCATGATTTGTGAAAGAAAGTTTATCTGAAAACATATTACTTAGAAATACAGTATTACCTGAAGTGCAAAACAACAGAATGCATTACAGGATTCAAAGTCATTCCCATACAGTTTTTGGTGCCATATGAAACAGATGAAACTTTGCCTATGTAAAATTCTCTAATCTTTTTACAGCTTATTCTAGAACAGTATTCAATCTGTTGTACATTCATCCCCGGATTATGCAATGCAGTAGCCAGAATAGAAACATTATTTTTGTTGTTAATTGCTGTGTTTGTGCATTTACACCTTTTGGGAGCACAGTTTCTATTTTAATGAGACTTGTACAGATTTTTCAATTAAACTCAATTCTGCGGTAGCACTTCTTTGACATATATTGTAAAGTAAAATAATATCTAGATTTTCTTTATTACCGAAGACCAGCCAATTCACCAGATGAAATCAAATTTAACAACACACACCAAAACATGCTTCACTACATCAATGCAGAAAGTAGGAATATTCAAAAAAGACATGAAATGTGTTGTACTGCATCCTGCACAGCATTGAGTTGTTTGACAGTGACAGGAGTACAGCAGATCTGTTCAGAAAACAGTAGTACACTGAACAGTAAAATGTGCTGTATTGATATTGGTTTACAGCAGGCTTAAGAGACATTGCAAGCAACTCTTACTCTGAGCACTGTACTACATACGTTGCATGTCAGAAACAGTAGTGTTACCACCCTTTAAAAGTTTTAAATATTTCAGAAAGTATAGAAAAATGAAATCAAGTCTGTTATCACTAATTGTACATGTAGTTTTATATTCAATAGAAACAATGTACATGTTTTGTTTTAAAAAAGTAGCTCTGTTTAAAGTGACAGTTGTTTACTTTTATGAATTGAGCATACCTTACCATTGTGTGTGCCCTGACATGGGTACATTTCTGTTCGTAGGTTTCTCTTCAATATAATTGCAGAGTTAGGTAAAGCACTCTATATAACTAAATGTAGATGTATGACCCAATTAAGACATTTGATCTGAACATGTGTACAAATAAAGAGGGAAGGCACTTTCTACTGTAAGTCTGAAGAAATAGGTAGTGTTGAGAGAGGAGAGGGAACAAAGCAAGAACTGAGACCATTGAAGGAGAAGCTGCATAACAACTTACTAACTCCTTGAACACCTTGGCAGCCACAACTTTTTTTTCATTGTGGTAATTGCTGCATAATTTGGGAATACTTTATAATGATGACAAAACTTATATGTTGTAAGAGAAACATTGTGTTTGTTTATTTCAGATTGTGCCTGTAGCCAGCCCAGACCAGCAGGTGTTAGTGTATCTTGTGGGTGCAATACGAGTAATGCCAATTGATACACTTGTCCAGACAGTACATCAGGTTGTGAAACAGCCTCCACCAATCCAGGGAGCAAAGGCGGTATGTCCTGCTATTTCCACTAGAACATTCATCAGACAAAGCTGTCTGCAGAACTCATACTGCAGCTTAACTTGAAATGTTAATAATGGATAACCTGTAAAAGTTGATATGACAATGGAATTTTATAAAATTTTGATATATTTCATAGCAAACTTTTTATCTAATAGCTCAGCACCTATTAAAATTAGTACTGTGCTTTGATCTCAGCTTGAGAAGATATAATTTCTCAAGTAGTCTCAAGCCTGCTCGAGCCGCCATTCGTGCATGTTGCAGACTGGAAGCATTTATTAAAACTATTTATTTGAGGCTTCAAAGTATATTGGAATATTATGTCTTACAGACTCTACTCATCTTGTTAGGGAATTACACTCCTAATTTAGATTCAAAATATATTTTGATGCTGTTGTGGCTAAGTATCGAAAAAGTAAACTAACAATCAAGTTCAAATTGTGTGATAGATATAATACATTGCAAGGCTCAGTTACTTTATTCGCTTGAATTAAATAGCTTCCAGTAGCTGATCATCAAATTTTTGGCTGCACTTGCTTAGATGGTTAAGCACTGACTTGCTGAACTGGAGACTTTGGTTCAAACACAGGTAAAGTCACTGTTTGTTTTTTTATGTGTGAAAAATCATAAATGTAGTTGTACATTTCATTTGTGTTTCTAGTTTTATACAGTGTAAAACCAGAGCCATAGCCGAAGAAAATTAATCCAATTCAGATTATATCTAACTATAATAATTTTAAAATAATAATAAATTTATTAAATAGGTGCTAGTTTTACACCATCATCAGCAAAATCTATTGTTTACATCATTTGAATTAGCAAGCATATAAATATAGGCCCTGTAAACTTTATTCTCAATATTCTGACATACTTGAAGTCATGTTTTTTTAAATTTCCTCTTATCTTATTGAATAGATTTAAAACAAAGATCACAGTGCAAATATTTAGTTATTACACGCATTGCAATTCTTGCTCTTCTGTTGGTGCAAGTGTGCATTACCTAAAAAAAGCACAGTGGCTGGCACAACCACTAATGACCGTGTGGTCATCTTTAAATATATCTGACTTAAAGAACCAAAACAAAAATCTAGGGACTTATGTTAGGTATATAAGGTTTTGTCTATGAAAGTTAAAAACGATTGGAGTAAATTATATTGATATGGATCTGAGCAAATTGGAAATCTTTAAGTGCTTAAATGCATAAATTGAATTAAAGTGGCAATGTATCATGTGGAGCTATTTTATGCACAGCTGCTGCTTTTATGCATTGGTATTCTAAATAGTTTAAGCAATGCATAAAATACAATTTAAGGCAGGTGTCACAAACTGGTTACTCACTGTAAAGCAGAGAGTACAGCTTTGCTCAATGCTCCTGAAAATTGCCTACTGTGCACTGCATTACTAGCCATGCAGAAAGCAGGAATAGATAATCCTAAAGTGTAGTGACGTAATCCAGTTTTCACAAGTAGATTTGACTTTCAGGGTCAGTTTTACAAGTTTTCTTTAGGAAGATTATCATTTGGGTTTATCAAAGCTTTTCATCGGTTCATGATTGCCCTATTATAATGCCTCTTTATATTAGTATTTATATTTCTGACATTAGCATACGCATATTTTCGTAGGTTTGGTAATCGTAACATATATAATTGCAAAAATTAGTGACAATTAAAACAAGAAGCTCCTTAACTTGGTCAACACCATTGCAATTGGATTGCAATTAACAGTATGAGAATTAATTTGCAATGAAAAGCTTTCATATTTATAACAGTGAATATTACAGGATCTTGGTAATTAATTAGTAGCTACCACAATTCAAGAGAAACGTCTTCTCCTTGATAACTGTTGCATTGGTTGCAAATTGAATTTTTTGAGTACAGAGCTTTGCTGAAAACTGGACACTTATTCTTCCACTTTAAAAGAAAGGTCCCTTCTAGGCAGGCATAAAAACAGGAGTTGACAGAGTCTGCATGTTGAATTGCATTCTACTCTAACATATCTCTCTCTCTCTCTCTCTCTCTCTCTCTCTCTCTCTCTCTCTCTCTCTCTCTCTCTCTCTCTCTCTCTCTCACTCACTCACTCACACACACACACACACACACACACACATGCACGCACACATTCACTTGTTACATGCATGGAGCAAGCCTGCTTGCTGTAGCACAAAATCAAGTGAGTTAGTGATGCCTGACTTAAAGTGCCACTGTAAAAAAAAAATAATTACTTGTTTCTGAAAAAACTAAGAAATTATTATAGGAAAAGTTAAAACAAAAGCTGCACAATTCAAAATACTGCAAAAATGAAACTGTCTGTCCACAAGGATCAATGTAATATAATAACACAAGGAGCAGCTCATATAAGCTACAGCATAAAATATTATTCAATAAATGGTTTGTTGCTGACAAGAAGTACTTATTTAGTGAAAAGGATATGTAAAATAACTTTTGCACACGAGCATGGAAAAAGGAATATTTCTTGGCTCGTAAAGAAAGGTTTCCCCGTTAATCAGTGTACTGAATGCCTTAGCAAAGGAAAGTGTGTTATACTTGAGATAACCTTCTTAGGATGTTCATTAAGTTTGTATCAACTAACCTCAACTAGTGTGTTGATCCTCTTATTCTAGTATTACAATTTTGGAAGCCATATTCAATACAAAAGTAAAACAATAACCTTGTACATAGGAATCAGAACTTAAGAAAGGGTGAATCTACAAGTCTTAACTCACTTTAACTAAAACAAAAAGGTGGTCTTATGGTCATGGTTTACACACCTTAGTTTATGGTGTAGAACTACTTTACAAAAACCAGAAATCATATATTGGAAAAACAAAGAGAAATCAAACATCTGCTGCAGAGAATATAGAAAGTGTATAAAATACAATCAGATGTATAAGTCTGTAATGGCGGCCTATTTCTGGGATATTACGTAACCGTTTACATTGAACACGAAGTTAAATTACAAAACATTGCAAGAAAGTTAAGGAACCAGACATCTAGGAAATAATATACATTGGGAAGCATTAATAACATCTAATGAACTTTGAAACTCCTGAAGATAAACAACACAATTATTATAGGGATTGTTTCGGAAGTCCCAATAATCAAGTAGCAGATGATTGATCAGGGAAATTAATAAGCTAAAATTTGGTAAGGGATACAACAAGACTAATGAATGTCAGTAATTTGTTGGTGAATTATTTTTGCTTCATTATGCTTAATACCACATTTTGATAGTCACTGATATATTGAATCACACACTTAAGTAGAAGTAAACCAAACCTATACATTTTGTAGATTATAAATCTGTTTCAGTTTCAGGACATTACTTTTTGTAATGCTTATTTAAAGAAAATTCAATTCCATGTATATATAGGAATAAAAGAAATGCAGCAAATGGCTAAGTAGTGATTTGCTTCAATGGGTGTTTCAAGCTATTTAGTCAGAGGCACATCTATCTCAGCAATTTAAGATAGAGAAGTGAAGGGTAATATAAGAGCCTGTTACCAAATGCGTTTAATAATAATTTTTATAATTGTTACAGGATTTGTCTTTGGAGGCAAGCATCTTGGAGTTGTTTTACTGCTACATGCAAACATGTTCTGGACCACAGCTTGCGGAGTGCTGGGGCTCGCTTATTGGGCTCCTTCGAGATGGACTAATGTTGACACCTCCAGCACAGTTTCTAATGCTTGCCATACTGAATGAGTTTGTCCAGAAATCGCCACCATTTGCAGAGAAAAAGGATTTGAGAGACTTGCAGGACATAACTGCTAAAGTATGTAATACATAACATTGTAAATAATTGAATGGGAAAGCATGGGGTTGAGAATTGATAAGGCTGAACCACATTTTTCTTAAACTACTTCCTAACTTGTTTAAGGAAAACTTCCAAATTTCAGAACATGTTTTGAAGAGGTGAATGTGCTGGATGGAGACAAATTGCCTTCAAAACATGTCCTAAATTTGTAAGTATTCTTACTTACCATATTTATTTGAATGCATGTTTTTATTCTAAAATATTAATGTGAGAACTGGAGTTCACCTGTTTTCACCATGTTTTCCGATAGCATGCGATAATAAGTAAATTAAAACTTTGTGGGTGTGGTAGTGGTGAAGCTTGGGGAAATGGAAAAGATTGCTGCCAATTTTCAGTTTCTTTTTGCACCATAAAGTTAGCTGCTAAAAGACCTATATTCTGCTCTCTCCTACACATTATGTGAATTTCCACGCAAATTTAAATTGGGTAGCAGTGATGTGTTATATTAGGTATGTTATCTAAATGGAAAATCCTACCCATCATCATCATTAGAGCGGTTGCTACCATTGCCGTGCCACCATCCCCCACGCTCACAAGTACTGACACATTTCTATTCTTCCCTCTCCCTCTCTGTCTTGCCCAGTACATGAATTTCCATGCAAATTTGAATGAAGTAGACATTTTACATGTTATATTAGGTATACTGTCCAAATAGAAAACCTCATCCATTGTCATTGTTGCTGCTGATCTGTTGCTGCCATTGTCATTTTCTGTCTCTGCACACATACCAATATGTTAACATTCTCCCTTCTCCTTCCTGCCAATTATGTGAATTTCTGTGCAAATTCAAATTAAGTAAAACTTTTCACAACAATGTGTTTTATTAGATATGTTGCCTAAATAGAAAATGTTATTCACTGTCATCATTGCTACTGCTGCCATCAGTTTCTCCCACCCACTGTCACTTTCTTCCACCACACACATACTCATACATTTTCATTCTCTCTTTTCTCCCGCCCTCTCTCCTCCCCTCCTTCTCCTCCTCTCCCTCTCTCCTCCCCTCCCTTCTCCTCTCTTCCCTCTCTCTTACCCGTCATGTAAATTTCTACACAAATTCAAATTAAATAGAAAGGAAAAATGGAATAGTCTCCTTTAGTTTGATAAAATATATGAGTTATGTTTCAAATTTTGTTTAAACATTAAATTATCGTGTTTTCTTTTTATTGCTTCTTTTTTCTTTAAAATTAAATTCTGAGAAAAAGGGAGTTGCTTATGGTAGCTGAAGTGAAGTAGGGGATGGTCCTTATTCAGTAATATGTAATGCATAGCTAATCATTTCCCTAGAAGGACGTAGAAAATGAAAAGAGAATTTGGAATGCAGAACACTGTTTAACATAAATTAAAAAAAAATAAAAATAAAAGACAGGAATTGCACATTTTAAGTACTATATTTGCTTACATACAGAATCCTCCTCTTCTTTTCTTCAATTTTCAGATTTATAAATACAAATGGGATCCAATATGCAGGAACTTTCCATTTCATTTTTATGATGATGAGTAAGTAAATTGCTATAGGAAAGAGACAGCAATTCAGTATGCAGTAAAGCTTAATATGTATGGGAAATACAAAACATATTTCAATAGATATACATCCACATATATAATGGAAATAAAATTAATCCACAATCTTGGTCCAAGAGTTAGGGTTTAGATATTATTGCTTTGATGGCAAATTGGCAATTGATTAAAGGTTTATTATGGTTCATCTTTTATTTAAATTCAGGAATAGGTTATTGTTTATGTGGTATAGCACTAACCTAATTCAATTGAACTTCATTTAATTCTGACTTAAGAATTGATAACAGTACGAGTGTGAGAGAAATATGAGAGGAGTTTTAATTATATAAACTTTGAATGCTAATCCTCAATATCATTTAATGTTAGTTTGCCTCAGAGCAGTATAAACAACAACAAAAATAACTGGGTGACAAAAAAATAAAAATTATAACAATTACATTTTTAAATATACAAGAAGCTTATGACAGTGATGTGATAAATATTAAATGAAAACAATTTGAGTTGGTTTTTGTTACACAAAACATTACTTAGTATAGTATAACCTCACTTAAAACAAACACTTGGTTAACACAAAAATATATATTGGTCTTTGGGAAGTTTTATCAATTAAACACAAATTTTGGTTAAGGCAAATTACAAACTTTTTTCAGTTCCTACATAATTAAATTTCATTTTAATACAAACTTCCATTGTTATGGTATATATTTTAATTGTTAATTATTTTCCAAAAGGAATGCAAGAAATATAACTATAAAGCTAACTACCCTATGATGACTCGTTTCTAATGTATTGTAGTTCGATAGCAGCGATTATCACCTCAACAATTAGCGTGTATGATACATCTAAACATTTAAATTCATTAATACATACGTTAACATTTAGAAACATATTCAATGCCAAGTGTTCTTTTAGTCAACATTGAATCATAGCCAAGTTAGGATACTGAATATAATGTACAAACTGTAGCACACCAAACATGGCAAAGAATAAATAGACAGCTCTAAATGTACAGAACTGAACGGTGTTACAAAGAAAACAGCAATTACAGAGCAGTTTGGAATTCCCAAATCTACTTTATAAGTGGCCCTATTATTCAGTCAAAAGCAAATGAGATTGCCAAAAATCAGCTTCAAAGACTTCGGTTGTTTTGTCAGCAGTATGTAGGGAAGCATTCATAGCCAGTTAAAACATGTTAATGAGGTTGTACATATGGATTATGAGTAGTTATCTTTTTAGATCTTTTTGCATAATATGTATTACAGCAAACACTGACAAATAATGAAATAATGTCTATCTTCAATGGGTTCATTGGTGATTCTTCTTTGAGTTATTTGGCTCAGAAGAAGAAGAAACTGATATAGAAACTTATCTGAAACAAACTGGGTGCAACAGCAGCTCAAATGGCTTGCATGATGACAGTGATGAGTACACAGATTTGCTGGTGTTGCATGCTGTTACTAATCTTGGTAGCACATGTCCATCCGAATAAGTTTTTCAAATTGTATCACACAAAGAAAACCTTTTTAGAGTAATCTGTGTGCGAGTGCATGCGCATGTAATACCAGTGTTCATAGTTTACATATTTCAGCAGATAGACTGTTCTTGTACATAGCATTTTAGTGATTTTTTTCATAATCAGCACTCAACCTTATATAATATTAAATAATATTAATGGTTAAGTAAATATAAATAGTACACCTTTGTAAAATCTGGCCCAAAAATCTAATTTTACATTGGAAGATTTAAGTTACATCAGTATTCAGAAATATTAAGTTATAAATTTGAATCGCAAAAAGTTTTGGTACAATAACTCATTTGTAACATTTCAAAACACATAAGAAAAAATATGTGTGATCCCCTTAATCACTAATTTGATTTATAAACATGTCATTCTAGCCATATTTTCCCTTGTTTTGTCATGCCTATGCCAGTTATTACTATAATAAGGATTTTTCTTCTTTGTTAGATAGTATTCTTATGATTAGAGACACAATGTCATAGTTCTTTTTAACTACATTCTTTCCCCTAAAAAGCCAGTCTATTTCAATTTCACTGCTCTTTTAACAGCATGATTATTTGGTTAATTTGAAAATTATCAACTCCTGGCTTAAGCAGTTTAAGCTACACATTTCACATTTCACATAAAAATTACATTTCTTAGAATTTATGTGATCAATTCAACAATTACAAGGGACATATTTTTGTGTTGGCAGCTTATAGAATCTTGTGCTCAGATAGCTGGAGCATGTTTGGAGCAGACTACATGGTTAAGAAGAAACTTGGCTGTGAGAGAAGAAGAACCTATACCAGTTACAAATAAGGAAAAGAATGGCTCAGGTAAATAAAAGATATGTCCACTGTGTTTGAAATACCTTGTGCGTCTAAGCTAATTGAGATAACTAAATAAAAATGTCAGATTGTATCAGTTAATGACCAGTTTAATAACTTACAGTTTTAATGCCACAAAGTTCACCTAGTTTGTACGATAGTGAACATTTCAAGAATAATTATGAATATAACTGCAAGGCAGAAATGTGCTCTATTTTAGGAAAGCATATTCTTATCCGCTTGTAGGGGAACTAGGTAAAGAATATTATTAAGAGCAATATAAGTTCTAAATCCTTTACATGCCTCCTATAAATATATTGTTGGAAAAACCAAAATGGTTTGAAAGTTCATCCATTTGTTAAAAGCACTGAGAATATCAGAAAACTTTATCATTATTTCATTTAAATGCTGCTCATGAAGTTTCAATAAGCCCTCTTTTTCCAAAATGTTAAAAAAAGTCAGTATTTGGTAGCTATGTAATATTCCTTTATACAGGGCACTGAACTTTTTAAACCTAATTTGGAAAGAATCTTTTATTAAGAAACAAATCTCTCTAGCTATTAGTATGTTCACTTTTTTAGATATTTATGGTTATTGATGAACATGTCTGATTATTAAATTTTTCTACTGTAATGGAATAAAAGCAGGGGCAGCACCAGGGATACTCCTCCATGCCAAAGCACTACCTTAATAAAATGAAGAAATACTATTGTAAATATTAAAAACATAAGCAATTATTAAGTGAAGGTGAGTGTAATTAAGTGTGACACAGCATAACTCCAAAGTACATATATGTTTATAATCATATCAAGAACACAGTCATGCTTATTACTCCTTCTGAAAGATTATTAGGTTTTGAGCTATAAATTGGATTGCAATTCATTTTGGAAAAAACCTAAGAAGGGTGGTAATTTCCAAAACAGTAACATGCATTTGAACATACGATCTATTGAAAACCGACACATACTGATTTATATTTGAACATGCACAGCTTCCAGCACAGAATCTCAATGAATCAGTATACTCTATACCTGTGGCTCATAGAGCAGTCTTCAGACCAATCCAAGCTATCTTACACAAGAACTGATACCTAAAACAACACATCTACCAAAATGGCTACTCCGACTATGGTGCCATAGCAGCGCTTACTAGAGACAAAAAAGGAAACCTCTCATACTGGAATCATCAGAAAAGCCTACCATCATAGCCTGCATTTCTTATACCAGCAACTTATATGGCAGAATCAGCATTATATTGGCAAAACACAGGAAATAAGGAACCTGGTGTTACCAGGGAAAGAGCAGCTACACGATAATGCATCGGGTGTGTATCATATTACATACATATTACAAATGGTTGGTTGGTTGGTATCTAATGTTGAGCTGTGGCAGTGAAGCCATTCGCTCTCTTGCATTCCAGTATTTTGATGTCATATTATCATGTCGACTCAAGGTTGGCCAGCGCAGTAGATGGTTTCCAACCATATCTTCTTTAAGTGTACAGAGGAGATTTCACTATACCAATCCTGAATACATGTTTATTGAGACAGTCATGGCCTGTTAGGAGTCTAAAAGTTGCTACAGAGGATTTTCTTGGTAATGTAGTGATTCTGGTCGTGTTATTACATAAATTTTCCCATGATTTTCCTTTTGTTTGTGATACATTATCTTCTTTAATTTTGTTATTATTTATTGATATAATGCTTCTTTTGATAGAGTTATAATTTATTGGATCAGATGAATGGAAGAAATCTATAATAATACCTATTTTGAAATCAAACAAACCAGCAGAAAATGTTTGAAGTTATCGTCCAATAGCACTTACCAGCGTATTAGCAAAACTCATGAAAAAAAGATTTCCAATTGTTTAAATTGGTTTCTAGAAAAAAATTTCAACTAAACTAGCAGGATTTAGAAAACACCATTCAACAAATGAACAGACTTTAAATCATAGTCAAGGCATTAAAAATGCATTAAATAAAAAAGAAGTCACTCTAGCAATATTTATTGACTTTCAAGAAGCATATGATTGTATTTGGAGATACGAACTACTTGATAAACTTAAAATTCTAGGAATCCAAGGGAAAATGCTACATTGGATCAGTGAATTCATTATTCAACGCTTTATTGCTACCAAATATAATGATAAATTATCAAAATATCATCAGACACATCGTGGTGTACCTCAAGGTAATATCCTTAGTACAGCACTCTTTAATATTTATATCAATGATCTTCCATATCAGTTACAAAAAAGAGAATCAAAAGTCTTAATGTTTGCAGATGATGTAGTCATATGGAATTCTCAACCAAAAAGTCAAATTCAACATATTACAAATAGGTAGGAGCATAACCACCAGAGCCAAAGAACATGAGACGACCATCCGTTTGATGCAGCCTGATAAGTCTAGATTGGCAGAACGTTGCATGGAAATTGGCCATCAAAATTGAAATTAAATGTGTCAGAAAACTCAGATACATACAATCCAAGCAGCAGCCAGAGTAGGCAAGTTTTCAATGAGGTCCATGTCACCCTAGCGCACAAATTTGCAAACAGAATAATAACGGCTAAAAAGTAATATGTCATACTTATTATATTTTTATTTTTGCTACACATACTATGCACATAGTGTATAGAGAAGGTATTGTAATGCTCCCAAAAATTTGATACCGAGATTTCACTGGAAATAGATGTTTTAGGACACCCTGAATACAAAAAAAGCACTTTTAGAAAAATTTCCATGGGTGTGTGTGTGCATACATGCGTGCGCGTGCATGTGTGTGTGTGTCAAGAATTTTCGAAAATGTTTAATTTCTAAAAAATGGCTCTAATGATTTTGATTAAAATATTGTATATTAAAGTTATATACCTGACAAATAAACTGTATATCTTGACTTTTCTGCGAATAGCCTCTGAAGACTACTTTATTCTGGATGAATTTTACAAAATTTTACTGGCAAACCGGAAGAGGTAGACAAAAACTTACTTAAAAGAAAATGTTGGTTGGTATCTAATGTTGAGCAGTTGGCAGTGAAGCCATCCGCTCTCTTGCATTCCAATATTTTGATGTCATATTTTCATGTCAACTCAAGGTTGGTCAGCACAATAGATGGTTTCCATCCATATCTTCTTTAAATGTACAGAAAGGACATAGAGGAGATTTCACTATAGCAATCCTGAATAAATGTTTATTGAGACAGTCATGGCCTGTTAGGAGTCTAAAAGTTGCTACAGAGGATTTTCTTGGTAATGTAGTGATTCTGGTCGTGTCCTTACAGAAATTTTTCTATGGTTTTCCTTTTTTTTGCAATACATTATCTTCTTTAATTTTGTTGTTATATGTTGATAAAATGATTCTTTTGACAGAGTGATAACTTATTGGATAAGATGAATTTGATGTAATTTTACTACCTTTCTTGGCTAGAAAGCCAGCTGTTTCATTACTCTGTATTCCGCAGTGTGCTGGTATTCATTGAAGTATTAATTTTATATTTAAATGCATTAGTTGTTTTATGATTTTGCAGCATTCTGCAATATTTAAGTTATTAGGTGTTACAGCAGATGTTATGGATGCAATAGCTGCTTTAGAGTCAGATAATAGTACAACTTTTTCAAATTTATGTGTATGGTATAGTAGGTTTTGTAAGCTCTGAAGTATTGCCGAAATCTTTCCATAAAAATTTGTAGTATTTAAACTTAATCTTTTGAAGAAAGAGAAGAGAGGGCATATTGCACCTGTGCCAGTACCACTGTTATTTGGCAAGTCAGAACCGTCAGAATAAACATGTAGCCATTCATTGGTAGAGTATCTTAAATTTATTATTTTTAGTGTCATTTGTTTAAGAACACATGGGGAGATTTCAGATTTTGTAAATTCTTCAGCTAAGTGTAGATAGTGTTCAATATCAAATAGTTCTAACGGGTTAATATTTGTTTGTATGTTTTCTTTTAAGTAAGGAAGTTTTAATCTATGTTTGACATCTTGACTTTATTAAGGAAACTTTGTTGAGGTTTTGGTTTACTTGTGGTTTTCTTTTTTCCCAGTCATTAAAAGGTAGTCTGATTAATTTTTCATATTGTGAGATGGCTACTTGTTCAATGTCAAGTTTCAGCCTTGGATTATTTGTTAAAATTTGTGGAGCAAAGAAAAGAAAATGTAGATCACGTTAAAACATACAATTTATGTTATATACATTTTTTTCGTGGAATGAATCGTAATTTTAAATATTCCTTGTTTTTGGTTTCAGCTTTAAAAACTTATACTTTTCTCATACGGAAATTTGTTAACTCCTGTCCATACAGATAAAGGAACTTCAATGACATAGCAACTATCTTTTGAAGAATACTTTAGCCTATGCTACTTCCTTATTTCTCTTCTACGTGCAGGAAGCAACTAATAATGTTTTCTCCATGAAGTAAAAATAAGCATAAGCATTTTAACAATAATTTGTTGCTGAGATGTAGAGAAAGTCATGTGAATGGAACACATCAGATTTTTTACATATCAACCTATGGCTTCCCACCAGCCAAAGCTCAGTACTTTAACTATTGTCATGCTCTCCCTTTATGGAAACGTTATTATCCACCAGTTGCACATTCCATGGCATTGTTATCATTTCAGTAAACATTGAACTTGCTGGAATATTACTTTTCACTTTTAAAGTGTCTGATGAAATTAAATAGTAAGCAACATTTGCCTTTTAGGAAAATGCATATTCCTCTGGATCTTAAGCAATTTAGTCCTCCTCTATGGTGTAGTAGTTACCATGCTAACGTGTAAAACCTAAGAGTGCAGTCTTAAACCTGGTGGAGGTTGACAGATTTTTTCGGACAAATAAACTTTAGCATAGTTTCCTTTGGGAGAGAAGTACAGCTGGTCCTGTGTAATGTTTATTTGCACATAAAAGAACCCTATATCTTGAAAGAAGGAGACTCTGGACAAAATTTTCTGCCATTTTGCATCCACAAGTCGTGATTTTGTCCACCAGTACCATCTGTGGGTGACAAGCTGATCCCTCATCACCATGGTGCATAGTGGCAAACTCACAAACTAGAAATTCAAATCCAATTGTGGAAACATAATAATCTTGCCCTTAGTTCCACTTAGGAGATAGAGGAACACTCACTAAGTTTATTGTTATAGCTATCTGAGGAAATCCTCATAAATCACTTCAGGGCAGTTAAATCCTCCTCTCCTTGACCGTAAAATGTAAATAATGAAGTGCAAGTGGCAACTTAAACATTAAGTTATAATGCAGCATTACTGACAACTGACTAATAACATGCAGATCAGCAATAAACACTGATAATCATACTCTGCTAATTTAATTTACCACCTGAATAGTTGAACCCAGTTCCTTGACACTCATCGATTTCAGTAGCTTACAGTTAGTTTCAAGGCGAACCTTATACATAGTTAAAAGGCCTAAGCTTATATGTCTTGCATAATACTGAAGTGCTATTAGGAGTTGAGTATTGAGCCTCAGTTTTCATCTCTGTCATGTAGATTATAGAACAACCAGTTCTATCAGCCTTCTAGCATTTGCATTAATAACCTGTATCTCTTTCTGAAGTTCTAGGTCATACTTTGCAATTATGCTTAATCTTAGTAAATAAGTTTACTTCTGCCATCACATTTCACAAAGTCCGCACACAACAGCTGTCCACATCACTCCATAGTCACCCATTGTGCAAAGATGAGCTGTCTTTAATTCATTTCCTCTGAGGCAGACACATTTTTATCCAGACCTTGATAACTGAACCATTACAAGTCTGGTTTATGAATAAGAAAATTGATGGTCCACTGTAAATCCACTGGAAATAGCAAGTTGGTCTGTACCAAAATTCACTATGAACTCTGCCATTAATTGTTGCTTAAGCCTCCTGTATTCCTCTTATACCTAAACAAAATGTATAATATTGGCATTTCTGCACATATTTATCCCAGTTAACAAGGAGTAGACAGAAAAATAAGCTTTTGTAAGAATAGTTTGTAGAAAAGTAGTGGTGTAAGTCATTTGAATGTAACACTGCATTTTGAAATTTCGGTTTTACGTGTATATTTGAGTTAAATCATGTGACTCAGTCTAGAATGAAACACATGTTAAATTATTTATTGTACTAAATTACAAATGCTGCTTGCATTTAGCTATGACGTTCTTATTCTAGGTACTTCAGCACTTTCTGCAGCACAGTATAGTGTACAAGCCCAGGCAGTTTTGGCGGAACTTTTGGCTCCATTACTCGATGTTAGCTATGGTAGTCAAGAGAAAGATAAAGTTGTAGCTCTGCTGACTACTCTTATGTACAATATCACTCCTTACCTCAAGAATCACACGTGAGTATCTGCATCCTCAGTAAGAAGAATCAGTTTAAACTTCCTTTTCTCTGTGCTATTTTAAGTTTATGCTAATCACTTTTATCTGAGAAGTATTAATCATATATAACTGAAGTATAAAAACAACCTTAGCCTAGTAATGGTTCATGACTTGCAAATTTGGAAGCATGGAAGATGAAGTTATTAATTTATATGGCAATTTCTGTTCTACAATTTTGAGAAAATATCTATAAAGAAAATCAATGTGAATCAAAATACTGTCTATATAGGTCTCATTCAATTAACTGCATGTATTTTTTTAGCATGTACATAATCTATGCATTAATGAAGTTTAGAAATTCAGCCTACAATAAAACATGTCTATGAATGTGAGCATAAATTCAACTACATGAATTTACACTGAATTATATATTATATCTTTCACTGGCCTTGAGCCAAATATATCAGGTGCACTGTCTCTTAAAATTTTAGCAGAGAACACACAGCTGTATAACATACATTTTGTTCTTATTTTTATAAAATAAATGATTTACAAATCTAATCACATATACTTAACAAAAAGAGAAGCCGGTGTTTCAGAATACGTTTTCTAACTTTTAGTCCTACTATATATAATATTTATTCAGGCACAAGCAGAAATGCAGAATTTGTTTATGCTTTTGCTGGTGGGTGAGTGAGCTTACCTCATGCTTTGCTGTTATTTTTTGAGGTATTTACATCAGACTCAAATTTAGCATGATAGCAATTGCATTTCTTTGTGCAGGTTGCCCAACTTTAACAAATCTCTATAACGTTTGTGATGATACCAAGCAATGAACAAACACACTTTGGAAAATTAAAAAAGAACAAAATAAAGTGTAGGAAGAAATTATTCATGAATATGTGTATCTAAAAAGTAAAATAGTACTTGACTGTAAATAACCCAATTAATATTCCTGAAAATGAGGTCCATTCCCCCCTCTTTGTCTTTGAAAAATTGGTTGAAATCAGATGTAGAGATATTTTCAGTAGTATGCCAAAGCATGAAGTTTGTCTTCTTTCATTGCATATTTGTTAGCATTTCAATCCTCTTGACAACTGAACAAACAGCTTTCCCACTGAGTGTGGACTGGAACTCTTGCAAATGATGCATTGCAATTTACACTGTTCATTATGGTTCCTTAACTAATTAATTTTACTTTAAACATACATTTACAAATACCTAATAATACACTGCACACGATTACACTCAAGTCACTGGTTAATTTAGATATTTAACAAACGCATACTAATGAAGATGTTAGTTATGCAACTACCATTATTACATACTGTAAGTTGTAAGGAATTACATTATATGTACAAACAATGCTATCAACATAGATTACAATTTAAGGGGTACTATAGCTTTTTTGCTCTGAATCTAACTATACATCACTGACTGTACTTTTATTAAACTAATTAAAAATGAAATTAATTTAAACTAAATTCTTATAACAGAATTAAATATTAGACAGGACTGGGTATATTTTTTTCATACAGTGGTGGTAGTGAATGACTATATGGAACAAACCACATTTAGAAGCAACAAGTAGTGAGACACCTAGGACCAATGTCTACTTGGAAGCATTGCTAGGACTCTGCCAAATTTATGTTACCTCCCTATTCCCCTCACTCTTAGAAGAAGTAGTCTCTTCTGCATGTCTCAATGCCAGGATACACTCTGCAATGAAAACATTCGTACTTCTCATTGTATAAGCACTGTAAAATATGTCAAGCTAAAGAAAAGTCTATAAATCATTTCAGGAAGTGCAGAAACTTGCACTGTAATGACAGTATAAATTTCCTTTTTTATTTATGGGTAATTTATTTATTGAGAGGATGTTGCTGCCCAAGACCCCTAAGCAGCCGTCACTGCTTTAATCTACACATTATAAATAATTATATACAATTGAGTTAAACTCAGAGTATAAATTATTAGGCTTAACATTTTGTTTTGGAGTTAAGTTTAAATAATGTCTAAATTGTGTATACATATAATGATAAGTTTGGAAATTGTTGTTTAGTTTTAATAAAGTAAATTTGGTTTAAAATTCTAGAATCTCCATACTGATATGTTTAAATAGGGATTGCTAATTAAGTATTGTGTTTCAAATTATAGTCACCGCAATGTGCCTAGTTTCCGAGCTTGCTCACAGCTGTTAGCGAGCCTAAGTGGTTATCAGTATACACGTAAAGCATGGAGAAGAGATGTATTTGAACTTCTGCTAGATCCATCATTATTCCAAATGGAGGCAAATTGTCTCTGTTATTGGAGAACTGTGGTTGATAACCTGATGACGCATGATAATACAACATTCAGGGACCTCATGAGTAAGTAATGCAAGCTTTAAAACAGCACCTAGTTGATAAAATTACAGAATTTTCATGTTGTTTATATTTAAAGTTAAAGGAATTACATACAAATTACCAAGAGAAGAAACAGATAAGCAGTATCTTCCAGTATATTGCTGTGAAAGAGGAGACACAGTAGCAGTGTTACCTAAACCTATTCCTACTGTTTACTTTGATAAGACCCAAAAATAGAACTTGATAGTGTTTTTGCCATTATTCAAGCAAATGCTCACATCTTACTGTTGGATGCTTTCTTTTTAATTTTCTTCACTTTCTGTAAACATAATCTCTCACTACTGAATTTCAATAATATTAGCAAAGTGTTAGATTTTCCAGCATATCATCATCATCATCGTTTCTGCTGTTGTTGCTGTTCTTGTTTTTGTTACAATAAATGTAAAAACACTCCGATATTCAATACATTATAAGCAGGCATATAACTATGTACACTAACAAAGCTCAATTGTGATATTGACCATTGACCAATTGTGTACACATTTACTCAGTG
The DNA here is from genome assembly GCA_030762935.1 of Hymenopus coronatus. Classification (NCBI taxonomy): domain Eukaryota; kingdom Metazoa; phylum Arthropoda; class Insecta; order Mantodea; family Hymenopodidae; genus Hymenopus; species Hymenopus coronatus. The sequence continues at coordinate 68,364,807 of CM060881.1, forward strand.
ATCTTGACAGAACGTAAAACATATTATAGAATTGAGGCTTTCCATATTGCGAGGAGAAGAACCATGTTCAAATACTGACTATGACATTAAATTTTTCAGCTAATTCTATAACGAAAAAATGAAGCCCTTTAGTAATACCAAGAGGTCTAATTTAATTGATTTTTACCACCACATTACCAAACAGATATTAAAAAACATACCACGATTGACAGATTTAACATACTGTGGGACCATGTGCATTCAAACTGCCAATTTCATTGAAGTGGAATGGAGTGCGTGATTAAACATTGTATTTTCATGATCAAAAACTAGTTTCAATGTGGTACTTGAATTATTCAAGGAGTGCTTCATTAAGATGATGCCCACTACATACATGCATTTCATGGTGCTTCCTGATTTCAGTAGTTGTTATGATGCCTCATGAAAAGGGTATAATATGTAATATATAAGTTGAGATAATAGAAATGTATACAAGCAAAACAACAGAAAGGAAACAGTCATGTGAGGCAAATAGCAGCCCTAAGAGTTGTTTTAACACTCATAATGGCATTTGTAGAATAACCATGCTCAGTCCGCAAGAGTGTCTGCTACAACCACGATAGCCTTGGAAGCAACTCATGTTCAAAACACAAAAGGTACTATTATAACCATGACAATGCTTGTTTATCTAGTTGTGAACTAATAAATTTCCAAATTAGGGGATGCATTTTTTTCTTCATCCTCTGCTACATAATACAGCTTTAAAACTCACCACATCTTAACAAAACGCTCCGCAGCTGACTGCAAAGGTAACTATTGCACAACAATATGTCACAATGTTACCCTATAGTCATGCTGAGCAAATTCGCAAAATGTTTTAAGTTCTTTGGAATTTTTTGGCGATGAACAAAGGTCTGAATATATTTTAACAACTAGACTTTCTACATCATATTTTAGAAGTCTGAATCCAAATACAATACAACTGTGTAATACATAATAACAATAATTGGCTTTGAATAACTTTCCATTTCATTCTTTTAAGCTAGAAAAGACAGAATTAGGTTACGGAAATGAACTAAATCATTGTCGACTGAATAAGAAATACCATATTTATCCGAACACAAAACAATGCTATTTTCCAAAATATTAGTGTTCAGAACAGGGGTCATCTTACATTTGCAGTATATATTTTCCGAATACTATGGGGGGGGGGGGGGGGGGGGAATTATGTTTCAAACTTTGCAGGTACAGCAATGGCAAAGCCTGGAAATCTCCATCAAAGCCGCAATGTATGCGGTTAATTTTGTGTGTATCATTTCGCACCAAAAATTAGCTGTTAATGGGTCTATGAGAGCATTCTTACTGGGAAACTCTCGAGACTAAAATAAAATTAAAGGACTTCCTTTACATCAATGGTTGCACATAAAATTGTATTGGAAGCCAACAATCAAGCAGAAAGAGAGAGTTTAGCTGTGCATTTCTCCTCCTTATGTCACACATACCTATACCATTACTTTTCGGTGTTCCCTCTGCCTCTCTGGGCTGCCTGCAATGTGAATTTACAGTAAATTTGAATTTAGTAAAACGTTTTACGATATAGTAAGTATGTTGTCTTAACAGAAAATACTTAATCGTTGCTGTGGCCATCATCTTCTACTATCGCATATATTCTACACTCTCCATATAGTCATACACTCCTCTTCATCTCTCCTGCTCGAAAATGATATATTATATTAAATATATTGCCTTAATTGAAAATCATATCCATAATCGTCATTATAGCTAAACTGCTGCCTTCACACCGAACACAGACATGGCAATACATTTTTGTTTTCCCTTCTCGTCCTTCTCCTGCTCGCAATGTGAATTTGTGCACAAATTCAAATTAGGTTAAGTAAAGTGTGTTACAGTAAGTCATGTTGTCTAAATAGAAAAGCATATCCATCATTGTCGTTACAATTACACTGCCACCACCGCCACTGCCACTGTCACAGCCACATTGTACCATCCCACCCATACTGTACATTTCTATGCTCCCCTGTTTGTCAACAGCCCAAAATGTGAATTTCTGCACAAATTCAAATTAAGCAAAAAAAATGTTAGAGATTTAATCAGCTCAAGTGCCCATTATTTTGTTCAAAATCTAGGACAAAACTTTAAACATTGTTATTTCTTTTTTTTATAGAGACGTTTAAATTAAAAAATAATGTTCTGCTAAATGGGGTTCATTATGCATTTGAGGTTCTCTTGTATTCGGATAAATATGGTACATTGTATAATGTTAAACCACTTTCCAATGAAATAGATTTTAGTTTATTTGAAATAACTTCTGCAGATTCATTTATACCTTCATAGAAATCAAGAATTTTGTACATTTTCCTTTATCTTTGGACAAGTAATTTACAACTATCAGATAATGTTTTTATTATTTGTATTTAAAGTGTTTGAACCTAATGAAAATGGAACAGTTTACTTTAATTTCCTTAGAGCTTCTCCTTATTATAAGGGAGAAGCACATTTTTTACTGCCACCTCCCATTTAGTTCAGCCACATTTTACTTTCATTGTTACAGAGGAGTCTCTGAAAGCATGTGGATATAACTTATTACCACAATCTTGAGAATTGTAAGAATGGTGGCGTTTCACACCATGATAGTGAAATACCTGCAGTGATTTAGTTTCTTCTGCAAGAAATTGTTATGGTAATAATTTTATAGAGACTAATTTTTCTTTTGTATGATAATATTCAATTTGTCTTTTTCTGATTGTAAATTTTTATTCACTGCCTTCACCCCATCATATTTAACAGTAAATGAGATATTGCATATTCTGCACTTACATATACAGTCATCAATATCTACTTTTTGTAACCACTCTTTATAATTTTCATCTTGCAACCATTCTTCACGAAACACTTAGATATTGCCTCTTCATTTCACTGTTATTACTCACTATTTTGAATTATGAAAACTAGTCTATTCAAGCATGATCCAAGTGTTCCAACAGTTGCAGGTAAACTGATAATTGACAATGAATGAACAAACACAAAAAAATATGTAATATATATGATCTACATCCTAGAGTTTGTGCTTTGAGTCTAATCTCGTAAGATCTACAGATTGCAATGCTATGTATGTATGTACGCATGTACGTACGTATGTATGTGTTTGTGTGTGTGTGTGTGCACATGTGTGTGAATTTTGTGTTTTCTTCTTTTAAGCTAGTAAGGACAAAATTATGCTACTGAAATGAGCTAAAGAATTCTCAACTGAATTAGAAACTACGTTGTATAATGGTAAACCATTTTCCAATGAAATTTATTTTAGTGTATTTGAAATGGCTTCTGCAGATTCATTTATACCTTCATAGTTGACATATTGCCATAACTTACCAGTGTTTCATTAATAATGTGCAAGCCAAATACTGTAGATGCAATAATAAAAAGTTGTTAGAATAAGAATAAAAAGATTTGTTAACATTTTTTAAAATGATTAAAATGTAAGGACACATTCAAGCCCATAGATTGAAGTCATTGGTATATATTATCAGAGAATTCATTCCTAACCTGGTACTCCGGTCTGGCAACCCTAGTACTGGGTGAACTAAACTCACTTTTAAAGAGGCTACTATAGCCTATCACCTTGTCCATGTAGCGTGTAATGAGTTAATCCAGTTATATCTGACTTAGTCTTTGCAGTTTAATACATTATACAAAATGGTACACAAAAAACTGACACTGAGTACAAACTGCTTACCTGCAAATTATGCATGAATTGTTGCCTGCCATAAGCAGACAACAAATAGATCAAGATATAATAATTAGATAAAGAAATCATAAATAAACTAATTCAAAGGTCTATATGTACTGAATTAATCTTCTCTTTTACATTACATTAGCTGCTGAAAATGAGCTCCTTGTGTTTCAGCACATTTTTACACCTAGCCTAACTAGTTAATATACACTTTGTGCAACTCTGTTGCAACAATTCTCAAAATTTAATATGAATGTTGTCCAAGTCTTCTAACATTTTTGGGATTTTTGTGTGCACTTTTCCCTTTAGACTGCCCCACAGCTGGTTAAAAGCCAAGATGGTTAAATTCAGCAAACTCTGCGAACACAATACTTTGCTGACAGTCCTTTCTTCTGAGAATTTTTCGTATTTGTGAGATTGACTCATGTGAAGTATGATAGGTCACCCCATCGTGTTAAAAGACAGCATACATATGGGGCTCAACTGTGTAAAATTTCTCAAAGATTCACATATACACTTGAATGTTTATTGTTGTTTCAAAAAATGTGGGACATACAATCTGACTACACACTTTCCAATTTTTCACCGTGAAAAGGTTCTTCATTAATCGTATAGGGATTGTTCGTTGACCATTATCTAGTGTTCTGGGAGTTCACATGTCCTGTCAGATGGAAGCAGGCTTCATTACTATTAAAATACAGGAGCAGATCCAACATTCCACTCTCAGTTGTTTAACATAGCTATGTACAGTAATTCACATGTTTTGCCCTATCTTCCTCCTTCATTCTTGGTCACCTGTCATTTTGTAGGGCTTCACTCCTATATGATGTAAACTCATTGATAAGACCTATGTGAAATGTGCACTTGTTGCGATAATTTACGAGTTGACACTTTTTTGGACTCTAGATCATTTGTGCTGAAATATCTGCAGTCACAGCAGGTATATCAATGGAGGGGACTCAATTTTTTTTTTTTTTTTTTTTTTTTTGCAACTGCCCCTGCAGTTTGCTGCTTTGTCACAAAATCCTATATACTGCTGTCTGCTGGTATGGAAACGCCAGGAAACTTGTTTGTAAAAATGTTCCCTGTTTCCTTAAATGAACTGATAGCCTGTATGCCTCCATTATTGCAATTCTTTCTTGAAAAGGATGCCACTCTCTAAGATATTTACTTCACACATCTTGACCAAGTTGCAACTTTCGTACCGACAGTACAAAACATAATTGCAACAGCTTTGCAACAATAGATGACAATGGGGCTGGTTTTTTGTGTGCTGCCCTGTATAACATGGCACAAAATGTTGAATTCAATTTGATAAGCAGTGTGGCTTATGCTTTTGTGAAGAGAGTGACTTTGTAGCCACAAACTAACAAACTGAAGGGAAATCAAATATTTTCAAATGTTGAATGATTTTACATCTAAGTTCTGTTTTTTTCCCTCTGAATAAAAAAAATTTAGTCCAGATAAATATAAAGTAAATATAAAGTTGAGAGCGAGTCCCCAAAAGGAAAAACAATATAATGTAATTTGTTGTGTCAGTTAAATCAGTTTAATTTACAATTGAATTAATCCTACCCCCATTGTGCTCTATGTTTTAGTTTAAATATAAAAGCAGATGGAATGAGGCATAGATTCACTTACTCCTTATCTAGCACAAAGCTATATGCAATTGCTAGCAATGGCACCTGCAATAGAAATACAGGCATTTTAAATTTAGAAGCATTGAAAAAATATAAATTTATCTCAAAGCATTAGACATATTTTAATATCACTGAGTATCCTAGTATCCTGTTATCAGTGTATTGGATCCCAATCCTAAAATTAAGCTTTTTCAAGATTACATAAATTGTGCTACTCTCAAACCAGACATTTAACACATAAAAAATAATAGAAACAGTTAATGCATTAGATTAAGAAGAAAGATAGGTTAGAAAGATAAGATGCACATACAAGAATTGAAATTACTAATCCTTAATATGGACATCATGAAGAAACTGCAAATTATTGCACTTGGGGCATCCTGGGTCATGAAAAATTAGGGCTGAAGTGAGAAAATTAGAAAAACGTATACATTATAATTTACCCAATAGAGCATAAATTTGGTGCATAAATGTAATGCTAATGCATTAGTATTAGTGATTAGCATTTTTTGATTTCCAAATAGTCATACAATTTTATATATACACTAAATAAAATATGAACAAACACAAATAAAAATGTGTGTAAGTTCATCTTTAGCTTCCATCATTAACATCTTAAGCAATAGACATGGTTTGCCAGCTTTTCCCAACAGTGGCAGCATTGACTGTTAGAGAATGTATCATGGGCAAAGCTACATATACCAGGTGAATCAAAAACATCTGAACCTGCTGTACGGTGTTTTGCCTGTCTGTGCTCTCGGTGTTTGTTGCCATCTGCTGCTATGATAGAAAGATGCGGATGAAACCATGCAACATTTTTAAAACTACTTTTAAAGGCTTTACTTACCAATGTTATTAAAGGAGATGCTGGAACTGGCCACCGTGGTTGTCCATATATTTTTGGCGCCTATTTAGGAAACTATCCATCACTCGCCATAATTCATGTTGAGAAATTTTGGCAATTTCCTGGTGGATATTTTGTTTTAATTCTTACAGGGTGTGTGGTTTTGTCTTGTGCACTTTATGCTTTAAGTTATCCCAGAGGTGGAAATTGCAGGGGATTAGGTCAAAGGTCCAAGGGGGCTGCAGATCTCTACTAATAATTCTGTCCTGAAACATGCTTTTAATTGTTCTCATTGAAAGATTGGCTGTATGAGCTTTGCAGATTCTTGTTCAAAAAAGGCAAAATCACGCTCCCTGTCTGTTAATTCTCTAAGAAATGGGGGCAAAATTGTATATACATATGTATAGGCGTCAACTGCTGACTCAAAAAAAAATTGAAATATAACTCTTTCACCATAATGGCACACCATTCAACAATTTTTACTTTCTCTACACTTACTATGTACATAGTGATAGAGAAGGTATTGCACTCCACCCAAAAATTTGATATCGAGATTTCACCGGAAATATATGTTTCAGGGTCCCCAATAACCAAAAAATGCATTTTCACAAAAAGATCCGTGTGTGTCCGTATGTCTGTGAACACGATAACTCAAAAACGAAAAGTTGGTAAAATACCAAAATTGGTATTTAAGTTTAGTATCTTCAAGGGATGCGATAGGAAGATTTTGAGAAAAATCGGCCCACCCCACACTACCCTTTACATGGAACTTTTTTCGAAAATTTTGCTTTTCTCAAAAATGGCTCTAATGATTTTGATTAAAATATTGTATATTAAAGACATTTACCTGACAAATAAAATGTATATCTGGTAATAGCCCCTGAAGAGCAGTTTATTCTGGATGAATTTTACAGAATTTTGAATAACTGCTAAACCATAAGAGATAGACAAAAACTTACAACACAAAAAAAGTAGAGCACGTTAAAACACACAATTTATGCTATATACATTTTTTTTCGTGGAGTTCATCGTTTCTGAGACATTCCTTGTTTTTGGTTTCTGCTATGAAAAACTTATACTTTGCTCATACAGGAATTTGTCAACTGCTGTCCATACAAACAAAGGAACTTCAGTGGCATAGCAACCAGCTTTTGACCATCACTTTAACCTATGGTACTCCCTTATTTTGCTTCTACTTACAAGGAAGCAAGTAATAAGACTATTTCTGCTAATTTTTTCTCGAGGAGCATGGAGTAAATAGAAGCATTAATTTTTTAACAATAATTTGTTGCAGAGATGTAGAGAAAGTCATGTGAATGTAGCACATCAGAATTTTTTTGTCATGAAGGGGTATTTCATGAACAATATTAGGTTTCTCAGAGCTCCAATAATGATTATTTTCTATATGCACATATCCATGAAGGTATAACCAAGCCTTGTCCATGAAACACATTAAATATGGGTCAATTTTACCATTGTATACACAATTGAGAGTTCACTCGCAAAATGTATTCAACACATACAGATCACAACATATACACTCTGTGCAACAAATGCTGTGCCATAATGCACTTTGTGACTAAGTACAGGACAAAATAATAAGCACATTAGTAATAACTCAACCACACCTCAGCTTAAAATTGCACTTTTAGAGCAGAGAAAAACAAGTCAGAACTGTGTGTTATCTATTATGTTTCCATGTGCGCAGTGGAAAAGCATCATGCAGCAGTTCGGATGTATTTGGGTTGCACAGTATTTAAGATAGGAACAATAAACTCATAGGCACGCATATAATATAAGTTTTCAAACACTAAGTGAGTAAACTCTTCACTTGTATATTAATAATAGGTATAATGAAATACTTAACAAATGATCAATCTTTCATTCATAGTTTCATGACAGTGTGGCTTGTATACAATATGACATGCACACCCCACCTGAGTCTTGCACACGTGTGCACACGCACACACACACACACTCTCTTACATGAAGTATTTTTATGTTGATAGCAGTATATATTCAGGGAGAAGAATAAAACTGACATTTCTGCACTATAATTGCAGACTTTTTTTGTTCTAATTTTGTGCCACCTTTCATCAAAATGGACTCTAAATGTCCATCAGTCATAGTTGTTGTATATTTTGTTTTGCCATGTTTAATTTTTGAAAAAGTCTTTTCCCAGATATACCTTACATCAATGTGAATACTGATATTGGTTCTCATTACATCTTGGAAATGTGCCTCTCGCATATAGTTTTAAAAATCAACCTAATTAACTTCCAATCACTTCTTTTTATTTATACCTTTGGAAGTATATAAGTGGATCAAACAGCAACTTATGGGCCTGGTTTGATCCCCAGCTACAGTTTGGCAGACAAAAGCAGAACATCCACCATGGTTTTTGTTGGGTAAACTCACTGAAGACATGCTTTCAGCCTTTTGTGCTGACATACTGCCCAGAATTTATTGTGTATCCCTGCTGCAAAAAATCAACTAGAATCACACCCTCTTCATCCCAAATACAGTCGCCATCATTTTTCCTGCCAATGGCACAGTTTTTGTACTACGGTGAGTTGTGTGATGTCATTCCATGGACTGTCTCTTAGATTCTATTTCAAAACCCACCTTTTGTCTCAAGTCATAATTTTGTCCAGGAGCTCCTCTTCCTCCAAATTGAAGTGCTGCAAATGTTACAAGGTTATTGTTTTTCATGTCTCCTTATTCTGCTCAGTTAACATTCAGGGCACCCACCATGAATACACTTTTGAGCATCCAAGCCTCTTGAATAATTGTCACTACACTGACTTTACTGAGGGATGTAATGCGATACAATTCATCCGTTGTTATCCGGCGGTCAACTTGAATGATCTCATCCACTCGCTCATTGTTGCATGGAGTTGCTGCAGTCACAGGTCTGCTACTCCACTGTTCATCAGCCAACAGCCCTTCAGCTTCATTGCAGTGTTGAATCCATCTTCTAACTGTGCCGGCATCCACATTTACATCACTATACACCTTTGTGAACCTTTCTTGAATGCAAATAGGCGTTTCACCTTCTGCATTACTTATTGACTGACCCACGTACATCAAAACAATAGTTTTACACTAACTTCATTATTTCCATAATAAAATTGCCTCTAATATACAATTCCTGATGTCAATTAGCCATCTGTTTAAGTTGATGAACTACCATACATCATACTTGCTACTTTTCATTGTACTGGTCAAAGAAGCTGCATTATTTTAATAAGGCATGAAAACACTAACAAACCACACTTTATCAAATTTAAATAACATTCACTCCTTTTAGTGTTTATTCATTAATTCTAATGATACAACTAATAACATTGTACATATATTAACATGACATTAATTCTAATGATACAACTAATAACATTGTACATAAACACAACATCCAAAAAAATATACATCTGTATGTAACAATTCACAGAACCTTATTCTATCAGAAAAGTATTCTGCCCATGGGCATTAAATTATATAATAACTTAAGCATATCTAACAAACAAGTTGTTTATATTTTGATATACCCATTATTGTATGCACTTTGTACAAATCAACAATCAACAATAGATCAATAAACACTACTACATTTCTTTGTTCAAAATTCAAAATATCCTTCTTGCAGTCATTTGAATCAGAAACACTCAATAATGTGACATAATATACTAAAATGATATCATTGAAAATATTAACAATTTCTTTATAAATTTCAGAACCACTAAATGATATTAAACTATCTTGATGAAATACCAAAATTTGTCATAAAAGAAATCCCCTTTTACTTTTTGGTCCCGAGTCCCAACACATTCTCAACTAAAGCTGCTTCTTAGGTTCCTGGCTTTTACTTGATCCTGTGATATGGCATGCATATAAGCAACTATTTTACGACACTACAGCATGACCATGTAACTATGTGCTTACCAATATCAATGTGCTAAATGAATATGGCCATTTTCAAATTACAATCTCTAAACAGAATGAACTACAGGAATTTTTTATGTTCTGCGTGATGGTAATACAGGACTTGATTTTTTCTTCATGAGAACATGGGAAATCCTGTATAATATGGTAATATGGGAGTCTAAGTATATTCCCAGTAAGTAATTCTCCTCATACGCATGGTCCATTACCAAGGGCACATGCCCATAAAGTTCACAGAAATACTCTTATTTAGTGTTTATGTTTTAGATGTTATTTTCCTGTGACCATGTTGTTGTCAATTTGTTGTACCAGCACAATACAAAAGTTGGGTGTTAGTGGTAATTGTAGATCCCTAATTAAAAATGTACTGTTTTAACCATTTGCAGGTCGTGTATCTTTGGCTCAAAGTGGTTCTTTGAGCATCTTCTCAAGTAGGGATCAAGAATATGAGCAACGAGCTCAGCTGCTGAAAAGGCTAGCATTTGTCATATTATGCAGTGAGACAGATCAGTATCACAAGTATATGCCTGAAATTCAAGGTAATAAAATTAGTACTGTTGCTTTAGTTTACATTGACTTAGGTTTTAAGTATTGAAAAAATACCAGAGATTTATCCCAGAGCATTAGATATACTTCAGTACCATCGAGAGGTTGAGATAGCAGTGGTATTATGGTTTTCCATCTTAAGTATTAAGCTTTTCTTAAATTTTATGTGCATTTTACTACTGTCAAACCAATTTATATGGAACTTATAAAACACATTGAGCCTGTTTGTTGGCTGTGATACAACACAAAAATACATTTACTGCGTCATCTGTGATGATGATAAAAAAAAAAAAAAACTGGAAGCAGAGGTGGGGAGAAAAAATTCAACAATGAGACTTCTTGCTTGTGTTGTTGCTCAGTTGAATTTCTGTGAAACTCCAGTCAGTCCATGAATTTGTTTTAGTTCAAAACAACTTAAGAATGAGCTCAAAGTATTATGTAGTTCTTCCAAGCCTTCAAGAAATATCTTACATGAAATTCTCTTTGAAACATATATTATTTCTTGAGGAATAAGGAATAGATTATTAAGAATAGAATATTTCAGTCATTTGAATGTCCTAGCATTTCATTTATGATTTCCAGAGCGATTGGCAGACAGCTTAAGACTGCCTCAAGTAGTGCCATCCGTCCAGGCGCAGGTGTTTCTGTGTTTTCGAGTGTTGCTTCTGCGCATGTCGCCACAACACGTGACTTCTCTCTGGCCAACAATTATCAGTGAAATGGTGCAAGTGTTCCTACATATAGAGCAGGAGCTGAGTACAGACACAGAAGAGTTCAGGTATGTATTCATTTAGGTATGTAGATTGGTTAACAGATAAAATTAACAGTCATAAAAAATGATTATTTAGAACCATTCCTTTTTAGCACATTGCTAAATCATTCTATATAGGTGAGGTGTTCCTCTATGAAAGCTACTATTCAAAGCTGAAAATTGTCTGGGCTATAAAAAATTTGATAATCTACCTATTAGGCTGTTTGCAGATACTATATTTAAGCATTGGTTTGGGTTAAATAGTGTCCAAGGATCAGATGTATCAACATGGTTATGAATTAATGACCATAAAATTTAATGACTAATGCTGTTAATTAAGTTTTACACTGCTCAAAAAACTAACAAAGCACTGGAATAGATTAATGAAGATTATAAAGTTTCACCCTCCTATTGAAACAGTAAGCAGTAATGACTGGTGGAGTACAATGATTACCCTCAAAGAAATGGAGTGATTATCTGCTAGAACATTAAAGCAGAAACAAACTATCTCTGTGTTGCATTTTGTACCAGTTCCAGGAAATTTGAAATGAGGGCCGTTGTTTAAATGCTACCAGCAACAATAATTAATAGACAGGTTATGCTTTAATGCAGCCATTTGAATTGCTGACTAGGTATGACATAATTTTGGCCTTATGAAAATAATGGGCAGTGCCATAACCGAGTGATTAGACCGCTTGCCTCCTATCTAGACATTCCGTGTTTGATCCTAAGCGCCCGCGGGTGGGATTTGTGGTGGACGAAGTGGCATCTAGGCAGGTATACTCCAGGTCCTCCGGTTTCCTCCACCACTCATTCCACAAATTGCTTCATCATCATCTTTCCTATCATCCATTTCATTTGCATTTCATATCATCCGTCCTCATGCTCATGCCTGGCTACAAGCTGACCACTCATTCCAGGTTCTGTGGTTTTGTGCCATTGGCTCCCTGATAGGCTTCTAATCCCTAGGCATTCATTTGTAAGTCCTAAGCTTGTAAGCAGACTACGATGAGAATAATGGATGTTCATTATTGCATTTAGAAAAGTGGGTGTGGTAATAATAATAATAATAATAATAATGCAATAATAGTTTATTTACCAGTTAGTAAATAAGATAGTGGAACCTCAATTCACCACTTTCAAGGGGCTGAGTAAAAAAAACGATGAATGTGGGGAAACGAATATGGTGCATACAAAAATCATGTAAAAAATTAATGTCAACATATCTTCAAACATTAAATTTCCATCAATTTTACATATTGAACATTTTACACATAAGTCACTTTCTGTTAAAAAGTTTTCGATTGACATTTCTTTCTTTGCATGCTCTTTTTATGCAAAAGAACAAATTTTCTATGTTCGACCCTTTCTGTGCTCACTCTCGTCATTGTTACGAGCATAGATAAATGCCTATACAATCTCAAATGGCCTGCAAGTTCAGAAAATGTCATAACTACTTTGAATGTTACATCTTCTTCTGCACTTCCCTCGCCATCGCCAACACTTACTGCTTCAACAACAATTTTAATGAAAGGGTGTTTTAGAACAGTGATACATATGAATAGAATATTTCTGAGTTGGAATTGTAACACTTAAGTATCACTTACGTATAGTTTTTCCAGACTGGTATCGAAGCCATGTGAGCTTCATTGTCAATGGTTTCCAACTGAATTTCCAGAGGGTATTCTATGTTGAGGTTTAATGGTCCCAGGTGACTGAGTAACGAACATCCACAATATATTTTGTGGCAGCAATTCAAAGTTAAATACGTGCCATTTGTTTTTAATGAAGTAGATTTTTTCGCAGAAAAGCTCTGCTACATATCTGGCAGGTTTTATAAGGTGTATGTTAGGTACTATTTCATGGTTAGTAGACCAAAAGTGGTGTGCAACAGCTGATTTGTCAGTTTGTTTGTATTTTACTGCTCTCAAGTGTTCTTTAAGTCTTGTTTCATGGTGTCTTTTTGTTTTACCAATGTAAAATTTGTTGCAATCTGTGCAGTTTATTCTGTAGATTCCTGATTTTTTGTGTTCTGGGCTTTGGTCGTTGCAGAGCATTTTTTGTAGGCTGAACTTATTTTGTGGGGCATTTGTGTTTTTAATATTTTTTTAAACTTGTGGTGTAGTTTTGGGTGATAAGTTAACTTTTTGAAGTAAGGTTTATCTTTTGGTGGGCTCAATTTTGTAGCTTCTGTGATTAATTTCCGTTGTTGAATTTTTTTATCTATTAATTTTTTTTTAAAGCCATTGTTTCTTGTGGTAGATATTATATATTTGTAGTCGTGTTGTATTCTTCATCTTTTAATGGTGTATAGACCAGTCTATGGGTGAGGCTATATTGAATACTGCATGTTTGTGCGCTATAGGATTGTCGCCATAATTCTTTATATAGTTGTCGGAGTTTGTGGGATTGTGATACCAAAGGACAGTTTGTTGCTTTCTCTGATTATTTTCATAGCTAGAAGTGGAAGGTAGTTATTTTTTTCAATTTCTATTGTGAACTTATTGTTTTCTGTTATATGTTAAGTAATTTGAGGGAGTCCTGTATGAAGCATTTGGGGACTATGGCAAAAATGTCATCAACATATCTATGCCAAGTCTTGAAGATGTGTGGAAATGCTGAGGTTATGTGTGTTTCTAGGTAGCTAATGTGAAGGTAAGTAAGTGATACTTAAGTGTTACAAACCCAACCCAGAAATATTCTACTTGCTGCTTCTCTCATAGCATCACACACTTCATCTACACTTTGTCCTTCACATATGACAATTTTTGTCCTCTACCACATACATGTCAATATTGACAGTACCTGCTGTTCATGCACATTCATAATTCCTCTGCTCCTGCTTGGAAGCATCAGACAGCATGGCTGGAGCATCATATAGCTGCCACATTACAGAAGCTATTCATCATGATGCTGACATTTACTTGCTACCAATCAGAGGTGATGAACTGTATTGTCTGGAGAAGAGTTATCTTTATTTTCATATCTTAAATAGCACTGAACAAGCTGCTTGTGAAGCTGCAGCTTAAATGAATGTATTATGTCTGCATCTAGCAGCTGTAGTTTGCTGGTGCAATTAGAGGGGTAGAAAAGAAATTATTTAGAGTATCATTTTCCTTGTTTCTTTTTTTCTTAAAAATGTAATTACATTAGCTATACTATATTCTGCCTGTTTTGTTTCATTGTTGCTTATAAACTGTTCCGGTTGCTGTTGTAAAAGGGCCAGAAGTTCTAAACACATGTAAAGAGTTGTTTTTAAAATAAGCATTGCTTATTCAATACCAGAGCAAATATTCATTGTAGAGGCATATGTACAGACCAGCTCTATCAAGGAATCACAACAAATATTCATAGACAAATGTCCACTTTGCTCAGTACCAGCACAATGCAGAATTCAAGATTTAATGTGAAAATGGCGTACGAGTGGATTCATTAAAAATGTAACAAGGAACAGAAAGCCTTCTATCCAGACACCTCAGCATACGACGCAAATTAATGAAATGATGATTAGGAGTCCCCAAAAGTCTATCATGAGATTGGCTCAACAGTTTATGACTAGGAGAACTTGTGGAAGTGGTTTAAGTCTTTGAAATTCAAACCGTACCTAGTGACAGCTGTAAAACCACTGAAGGAGCCTGATAAGAGTTAGACAAGTAAATTTCTGCCGTTGGTTGTTGGTCATGGTTGCAGATGGTCATATGGACTCCTGATGTTCATCACAAGTGATGAGGTTTCAGTGGCGGCTCATGGATTAAAAATGTAGGTGTTCACAAAATCAGCAATTTACCACCGCCGCAGCCGCTGCCGCTACTGCTACCGCCGTCACCGAAACATCAAATCTAGTAATATTAGAAACAATGATAGTGCCTAATAACAAGAATTATAAATTTGTTACACAAATCGTCACCCACTCAGTATTGCAAAGATGTTAAATTTCTTAGTCTCCGAGAGTTAACAGCAATATGAGGTAATGAAGGAGTGAACTGCTTTGATGCAATTCATGTGAAGAATGGTATTTACAGTGAATAATATTTATATTGTTTAATTAACGCAATTAACATCAAATTTATTTGTACAGAAATTCCATGCGCCAGTTTTTCAAATGTGCAAACTTTTCTATCGCTCAGTGATTAAAGCAGTTTATGCTGTTGACCAGTTTCTTCTCATTGCCTGTGCTGAAAATCGGTCTTCACCCATCATACTTCTAGTAACGGTTTTAATTCTTTTTATTGTGGAAAAGCATATTTCTGGTTCTGATGTAGTCATGGTCGTAATGATAACAACCTACAGTAGCTCGGTTAGTTGCCGAAAAGTACCTTCCCCAACTTGAACTGCTTAACTCTCCCTTAAGCTTAACTCTCGCATAAAATGCAAATTACTAAGAAAAATAATGCCTCTCACAAAGACTGCAGTTGCACTTCCGGATAGTTTCAACTAAATCTCAAAGATAGCAGCACATCCTGCTGATAAACGGAACTCTGGAGGTGTTAATGTGCAATGGTCGCACTGTGCTCATTTCTGGCTGTAAAATTCCAAGCTCTTTTGTTGGCCGTGCAAGCGCAGAGCTGCTAAACGTTAGTAATACGCTAGCACGCAAGGCCTGTGCTACAAGCGTTGTTGTCACATACTCGGGTTCTCGGCTGTGTTCAATCTGAACAGCAGAGAGTGGTATATTTAAACAAGTGGCACCGAATAGCGCATTTTATTAAATGTTTCCTGAAAGAGAAAAAAGAGATCCACTAAGAAATTTTGGAGGTTCACGTGCTCTTGTGCTCCTACACAGCAACCGCCACTGTGAGGTTTGGTTTTTCATCTATTGGGACATGTAAACTCCCAGAACAGCAGGTGTTGGGCAACACAAAATCCTAATCTATTGTTTGAGCAACCCCCACACAACCAAAAGATTGGTGTGGTTTGCTATTACTGTGAAACGCATCATTGGTTCAATCTTCTTTGACACCACAGTCATCGTGTATGTCTACTTGACCTCCTTGGATGAATTTTATCCCCAACTGACAGAAGAGGAGCATAATTACTGCTTCTTTCAACAAGGTGGAGCAACATGTCACACATCTGAGAGGTCAATTACGTATTCATCAGATGTTCACTGAAGAAAGGACTGTGAGTAAAAACTTGTGCTCATCAGATTTGTCGACGTGTGATTTTTATTCATGGGGATACTTGAAGGGAAAAGTGAATGAGCAGAATCTCCATACCATTGATCCCAAGTATAATATCAGGAATTGCATCCACAAAATCACTCATGAGGAATTGACACATGTTTTCATGAACCTGTTAAGACGTGCGCAGAAGTGTTTAGATGCAGATGGAGGACACTTCCAACATTTACTATGAAGGTAAATGCATTTTATTCCATTTGAAGTTTGTTTCAAATCATTAGAAATTTGTTTAAAATCAATGTCATAGCACAGGCCAGTTTTATCTGCCCAACCCTGTATGTTGCTATTGAGAAATATAACAAGAAATAAAGGTAACAAATAGCAAATGTAGCTGGTGACAAAATGAAAAATCAGAATGATAGCTCAGTAGGACTGAACTTTCAAACATATTCTTTTAAAAAATAAAAAATATTCTTCAGAGTTACTGTGTAGTACTCACTAAAAAATCATGTGAATTCAATTTCCCATTTTACTTGTCTGTTGCATTTGTCCATGGTCTTGTTTTATGACTGTTAAGTGTTTTACAGTATCCAAAGCAATGGCAAATAAATTTATAGCCCTTCTGGATAAAAATTCTATAATTCTGTTTGGGGATGGATATGTTGTAGGTTTTTGCTGAAAGCAACTGTATTGCACCTTAAGGACCTCTAAAAGCTGGCAGGTAGCAAAAGACTAGATTAGTTAAAGTTATTATGGGTGACTTCAAGGGATAGCAACTGAGTTAAATTGGAATCAGAAAAATCCAATTCCAATTTAAATTGATTATTACAGATGACATGACATGAAGTCATCTGTAATAACCAACACCAAGAAAGCTTCAAAACTTTAGTTAAAGTTATGTTAGAGGTACACTATCTACTTAACAAACTCTGTCATTTTGTGAAGAACTGAGGCAGTATGTGTCCTATTGTATGTTTTCAATGTCTTTGTATGACCTGCCATCACAATCTGCCATCTGTTCATCACAAAATGACAGGTTGCAGCAAAAGCCTGCAGCAAATATGTGCTTAATAAAACTCTCAGTTGTTGTATTGAATTGCTGACAGACAGTGGCAGAGAAAAGAGTTTACCTATTACAAATATAAGACTATGAAATGAATACACACTCATCATATTAGTTTTCCTCCCTAGAAAATATTCTCATAAGTAATAGCCTCTATGGTGATGTAGTATCTTGTGTAATGGTAAAGTTCAATTTCTCATAGGATCAAGTTGCCTGGATGAGTTTTTAATCCTGCAGGCCTTGGTCCTGAGTTCATTTGAATGCAAAAGTTTATTTGAATATTTGCTCAATCATCATCATTAATAAAAATTCTCTATAATTCTCTTTATCCTCAGTACTTACAAAGTATAGTAGTAAATATGATTAAACTCTTGAGTATATAAAACAGAACAAGAATTTGTATGCTTTAGAAGTTCAAATTAAAATTTATAAAGTAACTACAAATGCTTAACTCACAGGCAATGAAATGTTGCGTAAAACACAGTTTTATGGCACAACTTTCAGTGTTCCTTGGCTAACATCTCTATATTGTTATTAATGAAGACACTTGTGCAAAAAATAACTAAACATATAAAATGTGGTTTTTGAGACAAGGATACCTAGTACAGGCAAAGAATAACATTTTGAAAAGCATGGAAAGTTTTGAACTCGAATGTCTTTAGCTTGTACTTTGTGTGGGTTTAATTCCTTTTGCATTACCGTTGGTCCAAGATTAAATTAAGTTTTATTTATGGATGTTCTTTAACTGCTTTGGTTCTAAGTGTTCAGTTCATATATTCCAGTATATGTTATACAGAGTTTAGATTACTTATATTATTTAGAGATAAAATCTTCCCACAAACAGCTTGTGTGAAAGAACAATTACCAAGATCAATAGTAGCATCATTTGTTTATTTATATACTTGTAGCTGTACATTTTGCACTGTTACTAACACACTAATTTGGGAGGTTTGCATTTATTGTGTATGTGTGTGTGTGTGTTGTATTGGTCTTTTGTCCTTGGGATTGTGATATTAATGGTGTTTCTTTGTTTGTTTTCTCACTTTTGCTGTGGGTGAAATTATACCTTGGTGATGGGAAGTACAGAAGAAATAACAGGTAAATACACAAAAAATAAGTTTTAGCACATTAGGAATAAAACATTTTTGTTTTGTTTTGCATGAAACTTATTTAAAGCGATTCTGTATGCTGTTAGTGACATCTTTATGAAAAAATATTTTAACTTGTGCAATTATTTAGCAATTTGGATATATAATTTTGTACATACTAGGTAGAAGGCCTATAAATGTCATTCCTTTCAAGAGGATTCTCTCTGCATGCAGGGAGAATGTAATATTATAATAACCATTTTAATTTTTCGATTTTTTTTTCACCAGAAAAAAAAAAAAAAGATAAGTAGCACACATTTTTGGCATCTTATTCAATTATGAAATGATTAAGGAAAGACTTATTGAATGTGTGACAGGTAATATACATTTCTATTATCTGGACTTTCTTTCTCAAGTGCTTTGCTTCACCGAGTTACCCTTTCCTCCCACCTACTTTATTTATTTATTTTTTTTTTTTGATATAAATGGCAGCTTTTGTGTAAGTTAATAAGTTCAACCATACTGCCATGACCTAACTTTTTAATTAGATGGTTTTAATATTATTCTCTGTGAAAGGTATCACTATTACTACTTTACATATTGTCATTGTTTTATTTTAGTGAACATTTGAATTACAGGTGTGACTAACAGTTATTTTCGCATAACAGTTATAACTGTAACAGTTACAGTGTGATACCAGTAACACTTTAGTTATTTTGCATTTGGAGTTGCATTACATGTAATGGTTACCAGTAATGAATAAGTTATCTGTTTTTAATAGTTAACATGTTCACAGCTTAAATTATGTTACACTGTGAACATGTTGTTAGACCTACTCTCTTATTTGATGCACTCTAAAACATTTCTCTACCTGTGTCAACACTGATTATTATGATGGTTTATAATCACACAATTAACTCTTATTTGCTTCTATGCTCCTTGTATGCTCACACACACCCCCACGCATGCATGCACATGTTCACACAAAATATGCATTCCTTCGCACTTACATTTTATTAGAGCTAAATCTTTGCATCTGCACATATGTTCTCCTCTTAGCATGCAGTGTACAATGTTAATCAACAATATTCAACTTACAATTATGGTGTGTTTGGTAAGGAGGCAACCCTTTTATCTTCAAGGTTTGTTTCAAGAAATCTGCCATATGTCTGTCAGAGTTTCATTGTTTGTTATGTAAAGTTAAAGACGTAAGTATCCATGCAAAGAATTCCAAAGAAACTGTAGCACATGCCTTCACACGTGCTTTTAGTTGACGAAATTTCACATTAATTTAATCAATCTTAGAGAACCAACATTGCTTGAAGTTGTAACTCTGTATCTTGATTCACCAATGTTAAAACTTTTGCATTCTTATTTCAGTTTACCAGAAAAAGCATATTTTATTACTAATAAACCTTAGTGAGAATTAATTTTGTGATGGTTTATTGAATTGCATCTACCTGTGAAGTACATATAAAAAACTTGTGCACTTATAAACCATCTTAAACAAGTTTTGCTGCTTGAGTGAGAACTGATGTGTTTATTTGTGACTGTGACCTAATTTTGAAGCAATAAAGAACACAATGTTATAAACAATACTTACTTGCAACTGCATGATAACCAGGCTCTGGATATTGATGACCTGAAAATATCTAAAAAAATGATCAATAAAATGATTTAAAAGCTCTATAAAAATGATTTAAAAGATGACTTTAAAATTTTAGTCATCATTTAAGAGTATGAGAGTAATTGTTACTTCTGTAACATTAGAACTGAAATTAAAAATTAACATTAAAATAAACTCCCAAATTTCTATGTTGTTGGAAGTTGAACGAAAAAAAAAAGTCCTACCTTATTTAGAATTATTGCAGTAGATAACCGGCAGCATAGGATCTCGAAAGTTAGGGAGCGCCTGTTGTTGGAAAGCATATTCTTGTGCTGTGAGAGAAATTCCTTTCCACATCAGCTTATAAAACTGGAGCATACTTGAAATACAAAAATCACTGGCACTAAGACCACCTTCAATGCAGGAAGTATCAAATGTTTCACCAGTTAGCACTTAGAGAAATGGGATGCATAGTTTTTGTATCCAGAGTTTTTATCAAGGACTGCTTCCACTTTCTTAGATATCCTTCTTCATTTTCTTCATTCAAGTTAGGGAACTTTCCAGACTTACACCTTTCTCCTGTACACTTAAGATTCCATGTGCTTAGTTTCTGAAATTTGCTTTATGAAGGCTAGCTGTCCTTCAATTTCATTGCTGGACAATAGTTTATTAACTGTATCAATTGCAGTAGCATCAAGAGGATTTAATGTTTCAATAACACATTTCACTATCTGAAAATGATTGCAATAATCAACTGCTGAATCAATCCAGGTGCTCCACTGGATGATGACAGGTTCTGGTGGGAGTGGAATACCAGGAGCGATGGACATGAAGAGCAATTTACTCATGAATAGTTATTGTCTTCAATACTTTGATAACCGTTATCATATATATATATATATATATATAAAACCATTATAGTATTTGTTATTTGTGTTAAGAGTTAATGGATAACTAGTTACTTTGTATTTGTTTCTTTTGTAATCATTATGGGTAACAAGTTACCTATAATGTCTCAGTCATATCTGTAACCATTACATTACAGTAACAGATGTTATTTTCTGCCCTTCACTAATTTGAAAAAAGTAACATGATAAATTTTAGTTTCTTCTATTAGTATTTTTTTAAATGAATTATTCCATTTTAAGCTATTATAGCCCCATAAATTGCAACATAAAACACCCGGTTGTTTTTCTTTTAATTTCAATTCAACAAATTGTCAAACTAATCATGAATTACACACACACACACACAATTTCCGTTGAAAACATGTCCGAAGTAAATCACTTTATTTCAAGAGTGAAGTTTGAGTGTAATCTATGTTTTTACTCCTATTTAAATGACTGCTTGTTTCATCATCTTATATTTATTTTACAGTACACGGATCTTGAGATACTGTGTTTAAAATTGTATCACAATTTTGTTTAATTTTCTTGTGTATACATCCCTTTTCTCCAAGCATAAATAAATACTTGGTTCTCTAGTCAGAGATGGTAGCAACTTGTATCAATACTTGAACATTATTTGAGTGCAAAAGTAATATAGTGCATGTAATGGGTTAGAAAATAAATCATTTAAATAGTTTATATCAGAGCTTTTCTTCTAATACTATCTGATATAAAGCAAACAAACTGACAGCTCACAGCTTAATAAAGTATCAAAAGAATTTTTTGATCTAGTAATTCTCCAAATTAAGAAGATTTCTAATTACTGGGCCGGCGCACCTTGTTCTGAATCTGATGATACAACCATGCCTGAACTTCCTGCAGGGTTGTGCAGGGTCTGTGGGCTCGTCAGTCATAACAGGTCTCAACCTTTTTGTTCACGTCCTGGGTGTGTTGACGAATCGGACGGTTCATAGGGCCTTTCGACAGCTTTTCACTAGACACGCCCCAGCGGCCAACACACCCTCCTTAAGGGTCAACCTGCAGACTCCAGGATATCCATTAGAACACCTATTCGTAAGATCCTCCTACCAATATCGACCATCGCATCGTGGCTTCTGAGGGCATCTAGTCCCAACAGCACCTCTTCAACCACTCTTACAACAAACACCACAAATTTATGGTGCTCCATCCCTGGGTCAGCACCAGTTTTCCTTCTCCACTAGCAAGATTTCGCCCGATGCTGTCATTATCTCATTAGAGCTGGCAATCCCTCTGTCAGTTCTTCCCTTGTATCCAGCTGACCAGAATGAGGCTGTCTTCCATCCCTCCGCATAAGGCACACAGCATCAAGTGAGGAGGTGGCGATGATGAATCAGGGGCTCCTTGCCCCTCGGGTCTTGTATGTGCACCACCTGCCAGTTGACTAGATTACGAACAGCATTTCACTAGGTGCCCACATCCCCAACACACACATTGTCTAATGCTCGTCATCTCAGTTGTGTACAGTGCTTCACCAGGTATCCAAGTCATCCACATCCCCTTCAATACTTGAAGGTTGCTGTTGTCCTTGTGTTGACTCCCTTTTGTCATAGCACCAAGCACTCCTGATCTTTTTCATTACAGGTCTGTGCTTTCCTGTGTATGTGCAGGTGTCACCAGGTCGACGTCTTGTTTTGAACAGTTCTGTGTAAGGTGTCCTGGCCGGCCGCACCTCCAACACAAACAACTGCAAGATTTTTGCCAATATACCTCAGCTGTGTCTGTCCCCGCTATAGTACTGAAATCTTCTAATCCTCTGTATGGATTATGGCCGCCTCCATTCTAAGTGCTGCCATTAACACCTCATGGATCGTCTTATAGTGGCTGAACATCAGGCGCTGTCGTATCTCAACGTTACACACCCTTTCAAAGAAGGAATAGGCAGCTTCCTGAGAGAAGCAGCTAGGTGGCAGATATACCAGTGCTTTGTTCACAAGCAGTAGGGTAAACTTCTGCATCGCCTCCCCTGGCCTCACCTTAAGTTGACTGCGGTAGGCTGCTGTCAAGTGATGGTTTCCAAAGTGGTTTTCGAGAGCCTCACAGATCTCCCCGGATTTTGCCAACGTGGGGATCACGTTCGATACCTTTGCCATTCGTCCATGGAGGCTTCTATCAGCTGAGCGGCTTCTTCTTCTGCTGAATTGGTTGTGGGTGGCAGCAGCAGCAAAATGTCAGTGGAAGCCTTTAAAGGTTGACGCCCTGTTGTACCTGCGCTTGGATGTTGTGTTGCCTTCATGTCCTGGCATCTTGATATTCAAATCTTTAAAATTTCCATCAAGCATCCTTTCCATCATAGCGTTTAGTTTCTTGGTGCTACTGTCGATTCTTCCCTCCAGTAAAGTGTTGCCTGAGGTCTTCCAAAGCATCAACTCGTTCATCAAGTACCTTCATTCTTCCACCGAGCTCTTCATTGTTTTTCTCCACTCCAGCCAGTCGTTCATTAATGTTGGGCATTAATTTTGTCTTCATAGTTTCCATTGCAACTCCATTTTTTCTTCCCTCTTCTCCATGCCAAGTTGCATTTTTGCAATTTTCGATACTATCTTCACTATTCCAGAACCTATCGTCTCCATGTTGTATTCCAATTTATTATCTATTTTATCTAATCTATTTCCTGTCCTATACATGGCTTGTGTGCAATTAGATCAATACTGGATGACCTTAATAATTAGCTATACTATGATCCGTTGGCCCTGTATCGTAGATTTACGGCACATAAAAGAACCTCAAGACTGATAGAGAGGCCTCTGAGTAAAATTAAGCAGTCTTTCACACCCAATTTAGAATGGGACGCTGAGAACCACATTAGTTAAAGAGCATCCATAAATAACATGCCATTTACATTTTTTTTAAAGTACTTACTACATTGTAAGTTGCCATTGGGCTATGTCATCTCAAAATAATTTGAGATTACCTTGAGTTTTACCAGGAAACATGTGTCAGTTTAGATATTTAATGCCATGTTGGCATGTTGTCATGGTAGCTCATTAGTAAAGCAATGAGCTAGAGACTGAGAGATCTGTGGTTCAAATCCTGGCTATGGCAATTTTTCAGCTTGACTCTACCTATCCAACTCCTGAAAGGTTGTGTGAAAAAACATTTAAATCAATTTCAGTTTTGTCCCTTTATGTTCTTTGATTAATTGCTCCAGATAATCTCTGAAATTTATATATTTTACTATTATTATATTCTCTATCATAGCCATTATACTATACTATAATGGGCCACAAGCTTGATACATCTATTATTGATAATTCTTTTTCATCTAATTGGATCTTTCCCCGTGAATGTCATTACTTTTGTCTTTGTAATAGAAATATTCATATTATACTGCTTAAGTTAAAAACAAATCTTTTTAGGGTAGACTCATTATTTTGGATGATAATAAAATCATCTGCAAATAATAATATATTGAAGTTATTATCCTTAGCTATTTCAACCTACATCTATCAATTGCTTCCATTCCTTCACTAGATTGCCAATATAAATGTTAAAAAGTGTATGTAATAAACTTGTTGGGCACCTTGATTAAGTAATTTTTGTAGATATTTTTCCATTATTTCTTATGCTTATTTTTTTGGTAGTAGAAGCATTGTATTATTACTTTCTCTACACGTACTATATACATAGTATAAAGAGAAGGTATTGTAATGCACCCAAAAATTTGATAGTGAGATTTTACTGGAAATATATGTTTTGAGATCCCTGAATCCAAAAAAAAAGGATATTTAGAAAAATTGTCTGTGTCTGTCTGTGTGTGTATGTTTGCGTGCGTGTAGGATTTGTCAACTCCTGTCCATAAAAACAAAGGAACTTCAGTCACATAGCAACCAGCTTTTGACTATCACTTTAACCTATGTTACTCCCTTATTTCACTTATACTTAGAAGGAAGCAAGTAATAAAGACTATTTCTGTTAATTTTTGCTCGATTAGCATGAAGTAAATAGAAACATAAGCATTTTAATACTATTTTTTGCAGAGATGTAGAGAAAGTCGTGTGAATGGAACACATCAGATTTTTTATGAGTATTTGTGGGTGTCCTTTTTCTAGTATTTGCCACATTTTACATCAGCCTTATATATTCCTCTGTCTGTGTGTGTGTGGGCATGTGCGCGGGTGGGTGCGTGCGAGACCATGGGTGTGTGTGCATGCATGTGGGCATGAGCGCATGTGTGCGTAGGCATGCATGTATGTGTGTGGGAGATGGGGGGTGCATATGCTCTAAAATCATTCTATGACATTTTATTGACTTGGTAATATCTATGTTGGCAACAAGCTCTTAAGTAAAATTTGGGATCAACTTGATTTTCTGTTGAATTAGAATCTGGTTTTCGGTACACTGATGTATAGGAGTTTGTCTCGTAAGTTAAATTTCATGTATTTTAATTGAAAATGAAATGAATTACTTAAAGCAAAAAATTCAACAAAAATGTTTTGTTCCAGTAGAAATGTTTAGTTTTACATGAGGCCACCATCTTTGCCTCTTGCAATGAACTTTGAGAAATAATTGTTAAAACTCTTTCATTGTTACTTTCCATCTTCTTTTTTGTCTTCATCTTCTTCCTCATCTTCCTGTCTCCTCTCCCTCTTTCCCTCTCTGATTCACTATTTATTTAGGGATTCTTATAACTTTATCTGATGAAAACCTGATTCCAAATTTATGGTTGAAATGGATTATTTTCTCTGTAAGTTAGAGAAAGCACTAATAGGTAGAAGAAATTCCAAAATGCATGTGGTGCATGGTATGGTGAAAAGAAATGGTAATCCTCAAATGTGGAAACATGGTGGCAAGCCATGAAGCAGTATTTATCTCTGCTATGTTTGTTTTCATTTACACATTAATGGTAGCCTTCCAGGTGAGAGCACATCCTTTTTCTTTTTTCAATACTCTATATTTTTATTTGATTACTCTGATTACCAAGTTCTTTTTGTAGCGATAAAATTTTGTTGCATTTTTGTTCTTCATCATTCAGTTTTTGAGTGTAGTAATGAGCTGTTTTATCTTGTATAAATAATTTTTTTTAGCAACGGAAAATGTTTTGCTGGAACAAGGTAGAATTTTTAACTTTTCATGACTTCTTCAATGGACCTTGTAAGTCATTGTGCAATTCGGTAAGATAATTACATTCTATGGAAAAGTAACTAGATTATTGTTTGGAATACTTTGCCGAAGTAATAAAAGAGGATAATAATTTAAAAAGAATATTAGAGATAATTTGATTTTTTTGGCGCTGTTAGTTAATTTGCCAGAATTGTAATTGCACTCATAAGAAAGCGGCTCATTGTATTCCACAGAGAAGGCCACCATTCAAGCTACTTTCAATTGCTGTGTTGGAGGTTTATTTTATATATATATATATATATATATAAAAAACAAATCCATTCAAAGAAAATGTTGTCTTTCTTCCTAACTAACTCCTGCACCATCAACACACCCTGAGAATATAGATACCTCATTAACTACCCTACCGACTAGAGCAGCCAAGGCAAGTTCCAGCAACTTACCAACTGCTATCATGGGCCACAGTATGTAGTGTGGTGGAATATATTCAGTTTAATGGCAACAAATGATGATACTGTGTCAGCAAATAAATATCAATAACTGTTGTAGGGAATATTTCATACTGAATCATGGTTAATATTTATTTTTTCTTGTGCTTTAATTGTAGGCTTTGTAAGCAGTTAAGCAAAAGTTTTACATAGTTTTAATGCAAGTGAACCACAGAATTATGATTCAGCTCATGAATAATTTCAGTGCATCAGTTTGATTATTCCAGGACATGGTATTAAGTTATGCATACTGTCCTCTTGTCTGCTTTGTATATATTGTAAAAAGTGTGTTTATTCACTCAAAAATTGTTACAAATAAAGTCTGAAACAATATCTAGCATTACGGAGCAATAGCCATGTTTATTTCATGTTTGATAGCCTTCTTTGTAAGAACAGTCTTTTTCCATCATTTTTATTTTTTATTTTAGTACTCCTTGGTTAATTTTTGAGAAGAAAGAATTTAATTGCAGTTTTGTTTTCATCAGTAAATTTTTCATATGACAATGAGTTGTTTAATTTTGTGTCAATAACCTTTTGTAGCGATGGAAAATTTTATACCTTTTACACTTGTCTTTCTGATTCTGTCAGGGAAGAAGGTCCCGTATTGATTCTCCTCCTGCTAATTTGCATAAGGGAGAGAGATTAAGAGAATACTTCTTGTCATGCAAGAAGATTAATTATATAAAAGAATTTGTGCTTCAATTTGATATTGCGTCGAAGAATAGAGCAGTTACAATCATTGGCAAGATAATTGAATTTCTAGCAATTATTGAAGTTATTGCCCAGCACAACTTAGTTCAAGCAGAAAGAAAGCATTACATGAAAGAGAAAGATACAAAATAAAGTGAATATTTTGACGAGAACAGATAAATTTTGTTGGAAATACAATCTCTAAATTATAGACGATTCAGTTTGTTTAAAAGAAAGAAGGCTGTTGTTCAAATTGGAACTATTTTGATGTTGAAAAGTTCTAAATAAAGGTGAGTTTTGTTTTAAAGAAAAGGAAAGTGTCCTTTTCTACAAGTAAGTTCCTTACCATCTATGCACCCTGAGAACAAGAAATCTCATGCAAAGCTATACCGACTGATATGGACCTGGGCAGGCAGAGCTTACCACCACTCCTGCTGCCTTACCAACACTCATGCTGCAAGTGTTAAGTTCACTGCAGCAAAAAATTCACACGATGTGTAGACAGTTTATGGCTCACACACACTGCACTCTAACACTTCAGTCACTCATGTCTTTGTACAATTCACAACAAGAACAAAAATTGCACTGCAATCCTTCCTCCTTTTATAACTAGAAAATTACATCACAAACTTTCTGCATACTTGTTGAAGATACTGAAAACCGAAGCTTGGAAAAGAATTGAGAGTTGTGTTCCCGAAGGTTCCTGTTACATTGTACCACTCTTCCCTGTTTATGCATCCTAACTGTAATGATTCACTTACCAAAGCAAACATGAGAACCATTGCATAACATGCCATAACTGTCACACTGCTCATGCCATCTCATGCGTGTCATGATGCTCCACAAAGTCAACTGCTGGCTGTTCTGCCCCAGGAGGACTCCCGTGCATCAGCTCATATGTTAGACACATCTCTCTGCCAAAGACCAATGTTGGGTCAATCCAGTGGTGTAATGGGTTGAAGAGCAGTAGGATAAGAAAAGTGGCATTCTCACATCCTAGTCTTTCTGGTGATTGGCTACAACCTTCCTCAAATGTTCTTCTAGGGTCTTAATGTACTGCTCAACCATGCTGCCTGACTGGGTGAAGAGGTGTTCTTGTGCACTCCGAGTCACTCCAGTGTTTCCCTCATGAGGTTGGACTCAAAATTGGTGCCCTGATCACTGTGTAGCTCCACTGGTACTGCATAGTGACAAAACAATTCTTCCATGAGGCAGTTTGCAAAGGTCTTAGCCTCTTGGGAATGGCGTACATCTCCAGCCACTTGGTGAAGTAATCCATTGCAATCAATAGATACCTGTTGCCCCTGATGGACATAGGGAATGGCCCAACTACGTTGATGGCTATGAGTTCAAAGAGTGCTCCCATGTTATACTGCTGGTCAGTGGTGCCATTGTTGGAGCATGTTGATGGTTTTGTTGTGTCTCAGATATCCACCCGAAGTCCCCACATATACTTCTTTCAGGACTTCCACGACCTTACTCTTAGGGAGGATCAGCTGTTCTCTCTGGGTCTTCCCATTGGGTGACTCCCATCCTCTGAACAGAACCTTGTCCTTGATCTTTAATGGCTCCCATTGGGCCCAGTAGGAGTTGTACATACTACTCCGTGCAATGACCTTGGCCTAGTCCCTGCTTCCTCTTTTCCCAGGAGAGGCCCCAAATCAGCATCTGCCAGTTTTTCCTTCCTCAGCCCTGCACTATCCCATCCAGTACCACTGAAAAAACATGGATAGTTGTGGCATGCTCTTTCTCTTCAACCTCAGTACAGTGGAGAGGGTTGTCTGGACATGGCATCTGCTTTGGTGTGGCTCCTTTGCATGTTCTAATGTGTGTAAAGGTGTACTTTTGTGGCCTCTAGGTCCAGCAGGCTGTCTGGCCTTCCAGGTTCTTGAAACTTATAGCCAGATGAGGGCAGAGTTGTCAGTCCTCAGGTGGAATGGCTGACCATACAGATACATGTGGAAGTGCTCTAGTGCCTTCACCACTGCTAGGAGCTCTCGCCAGGTAACACAATAGTTCTTTTTTGCTTTGGAGAGCTTCTTGCTGCAATTACCCGCTGGCATCGGTGTCCACAATAAAATCGCCTCCAGGTATGGAAATCCTAAAATAGGAGCACTGCAGAATGCTGGCTTTAGCGCCTGGAAATGCTTTCTGCCTCTTCTGATCAAATATAAGATGGGTGAGAGGTTTCGCGATTCAGTGGTAGTAGCTGCATAGGCCCGAAACTTTGCAGCTCTCATTTATCTTTTGGGCAAGGTTAACCTCTCGCTGCCCGAGCCTTCTCCGTGTTCATGGCCACTTCAGATGGTGAGACTATGTGGCCCAAGTAGTTCACTTCCTTACAGAAGAGTTGGCACTTCTTCATGTTTAACTTCAAGTTAGCTGCCTGCAGCCTTTGCAATATTTTGGACATGTTTTCGAGATGTTCTTCAAAGTTGCTACCCACATCGATGATGTCCAAATAGAACAGACAGGCTTCGTAGGTCAATCCTCTCATCACTGATTCCATGAGGCACTGAAAGATGTATGGCTCATTGCAGAGGCCAAAGGGCACAACCGTAAATTGCCAAAGTCCTTGGCCATTCGAGAATGTGATCTTCTCTTTGTCTCTGGGATCTAATGCCAGTTGCCAGTATCCCAATTTAAAGTCTAAAGTCGAGAACCACTGGGCACTATGGTAAGGGTAAACAGTTCTTTTTGGTGGGAGCATTCAGCTTCCTATAGTCCACACAGAAGCGTAGCTCGCCATACTTCTTCTTCACTAAAGGGGAGTACCAAGGACTGTTGGACTCTTCAATGATTCCCCTAGATTTCATGTCCTCCAGCATTACCTGTACCTCTGCCTGCTTTGCCTGGGGAACTTGTTGGTTACCAGATAGATCAGGCATCTCCAGTACTAATGTTGTGAAGTACTTGGTCAGTGCAACCATAATTGCCTTCCCTTCATTGAAGATGAGCTGGTACCGACTAAGAGTATGCCAGACCTGTGCCAGTGTGATGCAGTCAGATGGTTAGTCACCCTCTGCAGCCAGTCTTTCAGTCGAGGTCCAAGTTCCTTCGACAGTGCTGGCTGTTTGGATTCATTCCCCAAAGTTATACTGACAGCTGGCTCGCACTTTCCTAACTCCTTTCTGGCTGGGATGTCCTGGTTGGTGTTTGAGTTCAGCAGCCTTATGGGTACTTCCTCCCAGTGAGGCAACAATGCTCAGACAATATATAGTCTCTGTAGTGATGTCTTACGGTCCAATATCAGGTTCCTTGACCTTTGGCCCTCCAGGTGCCATTCACCACCTCCTCGCTTCTCAAAGGCACAAATGCATTGTCCTTCAGGATCATCCTTCAGATCCCGAATTCATGTGGCCAGTCGGTTGTTCTTTGAATTTCTTGGAAAGTCCATTTTCAGGTTAAACATTGCATAATTCATAGTCATTATTTCACTTCTCATTTTCTGCAAACTGAGTTGCATTTTTCCCAATTTTGATTCCATCTTCTCCACTGAGATTTCCATTTCGGTCATTTCCATCTGCACTATCTCTAATGAGGAATTTACTGTCATTATTTTATTTCTCATCTTCTCCATGCCGGATTCCATCTTCTCTAATCGTGATTTCATTTCCTTCATTTTGGCCAACAAATTTTTTATCATCTCCTCCATCTCAGCATAAGTATCCCACTCCTGACACCAGTGTAACAAATCTATTAATTGACGCAAAAATTGTTTACAAACAAAGTCTTTCATTGCTGCAAATAAATCATTTGACATTTTGGTGTGTAGGCAGTTTATGGCTGCATGCCATCTATGGCTTGCGCACCACTGCGCACTAACACTGTAGTCACTCATGACTCGGTACAATTCACAACAATAAAAACTGCACTGCAATCCTTCCTCCATGTATAGCTAGAAATTGACGTCACAAACTGGTTGGTAACTTGTCGAAGACACTGGAAGTTGAAGCTTGGAGGAGAATCGAGAATCACATTCCTGAAGGTTACTGTTACTTCATGCTCTTTTTCCGTATTTATGCATCCCAACTATGATGACTCGCATACCAAAGCAGACATGAAAATCATTGCATATGTCGGTACTGTCATAATATGTTGGGCTTGTGCATGTGGAAGGTATAATAAGTACATCAAATAGTACAACTAACAGGCCCTATATATTGTCCTAAAAAACTTTCTAACATGCTTTCAATATATTGCAGTTCCCACATACGGTTGTTGTCTGCACTGGACTCCTCATGGGTTGTGAATAGCAATAATGGACTTCATGCTCATGGGCATCCACATTGGCTACAACTTCAATTAGCAGCTGCAAAATTATTGGACATGGGTGTAGTTTTGCCAGCTAATAAGCTACCACAATTTCAAATGTAAGTAAGTTAATATTGCAATATAATTGCCTCGATACAGTTTTTCGACTTATTATCATAAGTAAAGATAGGAGTTTAGCCTAAAAATCATAGTTGTTAGTAGTGCACAAGATATAGACTGCTATCTGCATTGGTAAATAACTTGCATTACTGGTGGTAGATCACACTGTATTAGCTGTAAGTAGACAGGAAAAATATGCTATGAAATCAAATCCTGCATAAGCGAGGGCATTCATAAAAAGTCACTCAGATACAGTTTTAGCAGATATGTCAGAAAGAATCTTTCCTCTAATTTTTGGAATTTTATTTGTAAGTTGTGTGCAGCAAATATAAGATATGGCATTATAAAATTAAGAACAACATTTGACCGCTAAGCTCATAATCGTGGAGAAAGTTTTTATGAACTGGTATAGATGTAAAATAAGAACTGAAGCTTTCCTGGTGAGTATTAATTCAAAATCTTCTCGGGCTTCTAACCAGGTGAAAACTTGGCTTGATACCAACGTTTCGAAGAAGTGCATCTTCCTCGTCTTCAAGGTGAACTGATGGATTGAGCTTGCGGAGACTGGTATTTATAAGAGCTGGAATGAAGCTAACATCTGATTGGTTCGCGTGATATTATGGCCTGGTATTTAAGATGACTGAGACATGGGCACGGACTTCGTAGAAAACTATTTATAGCAGTTATACCGCTAATGTTTTGTGTTTGAGCACACACCTGCGAGTAAATAAGCCTTGGAAGACTGCAGGTAGAGGATTAGGTGTTAAGGCTCTTTAACATCGGTGTCCATGCTGAGTTTAGTTGTAGGCCAGAATCGCAATTTGGATTATTTGTTTGAGATTAGATGACTAAAGCTTCTTTTACTCTCCTTTCCCAGTAGTTCGAACATTTTGCCACTATCTTGGTGTTGGTAAAGTTAGCTCTGTGGCTTTGTTCTATACAGTGTTCAGCCAGTCCAGATTTTTCGGGTTGCATAAACCTTATTGATCTTTGGTGTTGAGAAGCGCGTGTGGCAATAGTGCGTCCTGTTTGGCCAATGTACACTGCGCTGCATTTGCAAGGAATGTGGTAGACACCAGGTACTCTTAAAGCTAAATAATCTTTAACTGGCCTGACCAAATTTTTGATTTTGGATGGTGGCTTATGGATGGTTTTGACATATTTGTAGAGTAGTCTACTAATCTTTCCCGAAAAATTGCTGGTAAACAGTATATAGGCTATGGCGGCTGGCTTGTCTTTTTGTTGAGTGTTCTTGCTGGGGTTTCTTTTTCGTCCGGCTCTTTTCAACGCAGATGTGATGTCCTTGGCTGAATATCCATTTTGTTGGAGTGTGAATTTTAGGTGTTGAAACTCAGTTTGCAGGTTATCTGGCTCTGATACAGAAACTGCTCTATGTGCCAATGTGTTGAGAATGCCCATTCGTTGTGACTTATGGTGGAAGCTGTTTGCGTTGAGATAAAGATCGGTGTGTGTAGGTTTTCGGTAGACAGCATGACCAAGAGTTCCATCCACTTTTCTGGTAATCAGAATGTCCAGAAAGGGGAGAGAAGCATTTTTCTCAACTTCCATTGTGAATTGTATTTGTGATCTGAGGCTATTTAAGTGTGCAAGAAAATCTGGAAGAGTGTGCAGTCCATGCGGCCAAATTACAAATGTATCATCTACATACCTGAAAAAAATGTGTAGGCTTTAATGGGAATGTGTTAAGTATTTCATGCTCCAGAAACTCCATATAGAAGTTGGCAATAGCTGGTGACAGAGGAGAGCCCATGGCAACACCATCTGTCTGCTCATAGTAGGTGTTGTCATACAGAAAATAAGTGGAAGTAAATGTGTGACTAAACATTGCAGTAATACCAGGTGGAAAGTGTTCTGACAGTAGGTGTATTGTTTCCGCAAGGGGAACTTTGGCGAAGAGATACCACATCAAAACTAACAAGCAGGCTTCACTTTGATGCTGTCAAGAACTTCAGCGAAGTGCATAGAGTTCTTCACATGGTGTACATACTTACCTACTATTGGTTGCAGCAGATTTGCCAGATGACGAGCTAGGCGATAGGTAGGGCTGCCAATAGCGTCCACTATGGGCCTTAGAGGTATCCCAGGCTTATGGATCTTCAGGAGACCATATAATCTGGGAGGTATGGAGGCAGATGGTGAGACCATCTTCTGAACATCAGTTCACCCTGAAGACAAGGAAGATGCACTTCTTCGAAACGTTGGTATCAAACCAAGTTTTTACCTGGTTAGAAGCCTGAGAAGATTTTGAATTAATTGGTATAGATGTGTTAATTTAGATGACAATAATATAGTAAAAGAATGCTTAAAAGCTTCAAAAGATATAATGGGAAGAGAGAGTTGCTACAGGGAGATAAATATGATATTAAAAGAAATTGGCATGTGAAATATTTGACTATTAAATAAAAATAACAAAAATGGATTTTGAAAAGAAGTGAATTTGAGGGTGAAAGACATGGAGAAAGAAGAGATATGGGCAATTTTTGAGGATAAAGGTTCTCTAAGATTGTATAGGACAGTTAAAACAAATTGAGGGAGGAAGAAATATATAGATATATGTGAGAAGTCTGAAAGAATAGGTCTCAGGAGTATTATTATTCAAATGGGTCAAAAATAACTGGGACATTTTTTTAGGAAATGTAAGAGAAAAGTGTACAAGAATCTTAAAGAGAGGACAACAGATGCAATAACTTAGAAATTGAAGAGTTAGTGAAGTAGCTCTACCCCATACATATAACCTAGTATTTTAAGTAAGGGGGAGGAAGTCAGCACACCCTTAAGGTAGTGTGGAAAGGATGACATATGTAGTTAACAGCGTGGGTAAGCAAGGATGCCATTGGCATAACAACAGTAAGGCAGCACTTCCATAATGTGGCAGGTAAATGCTGAAATATTTAATGAATTACATTAAGGAGAAAGTCACAAGGTAACATGCACACTTCTTCCAAATCTCTTTCTTTCCTTTACTCCTAATGTTTTCAACCTCTTTCTTTATTTTCTGCCTTGTCAAAACAGACATTTTTAAGGCTAATAATGACATAACTAAAGAGCAAGTAGATATGGTTGGGCAATTGATAAGCTTTTGAAAATTAGTTGAGTCAATTTTGTAATACTACATCACTTACTTTTTATTTCGGAAAACACATCACTGTCACAAAATCCACCATATATCAGGATAATAAGCTGTTATTTGATGATAGCTCTGTGTATTAAATTTCTCCATTTAACCCAAAACATTACTTGATCAAATGTATTAATAGCACCACAATTGCAGTGTGATGGAGACGGGATATCTTCATGTTTTGATGAAATCCCCTTTAGCTAGTTCATGTACCGCATAACCTCAAATAACCAACATCCGCAATAGGAATTTAACCTAAAAAGGTTTACTACCCGGGTCCCGTCAATTCTCCACAATTTTTAGATTCCAAGAAGGATTATTGATTTTGTGCATAGTTTATAACTTGTTCATTTTAAAAAATTTGATGTGTTCCATTCACATGACTTTATAGCTCTGCAACAAAATATTGTTAAAAATCTTATGCTTCTATTTACTTCATGCTAATCAAGAAAAAATTAGCAGAAATAATTTTATTACTTTGCTTCCTTGTAAGTAGAAGCGATATAAGGGAGAACCATAGGTTAAAGTGATAGTCAAAAGCTGGTTGCTATGTGACAGAAGCTCCTTTGTGTGTATGGACAGGAGTTAACAAATTCCTGTGTGAGAAAAGCATAAGTTTTTTTAAGGTGAAACCAAAAACAAGGAATGACTCAAAAACGATCAATTCCATGAGAAAAATGTATATAACATAAATTGTGTGTTTTAACATGCTCTGGGCGCACCGTGGCCGAGTGGTTAGATCACTTGCCTCTCACCTAGATGGCCGGGGTTTGATCCCAAGCGACCGCATGTGAGATTTGTGGTGGACAAAGCTGGGGCGGGTTTTCTCCGGGTACTGCAGTTTCCCCCGCCATCGCATTCCACCGGTGCTCCATCATTCATGTATTACCAGTATCACCACCTGCGGTGCCATTAGTAGTTAAAGCGGGCGTTAAACACTACCAAAAAAAAAAAAAATTAGCATACTCTACATTTTTTGTGTGGTAGGTTTTTGTCTATCTCTTACAGTTTAGCAGTTATACAAAATCCGTAAAATCATCCAGAATAAAGTAGTCTTCAGAGGCTATTCCCAGAAAATTCAAGATATACATTTTGTCAGGTAATATCTTTAATATACGACATTTTAATCAAAATCGTTACAGCCATTTTTTAGAAAATCAAAATTTTCGAAAAAAAGTTCCATGTAAAGGGTAGTTTGGGGTGGGGGGATTTTTGTCAAAATCTTCGTGTCACATCCCTGGAAGATACTAAACTTAAAAACCAAGTTTGGTATTTTACCGACGTTTCGTTTTTGAGTTATCATGTTCACAGACACACACACACACACACACACACACACACGCGCGCGCGCACGTGTGCAGACCTTTTTCTGAAAATGCTTTTTTTGGATGCAGGGAACCCTAAAACTTATTTCCAGTGAAATCTCGGTATTGAATTTTTGGGTGGAGTGTAATACCTTCTCTATACACTATGTACATAGTGCGTAGAGAGAAAGTAAAAATTACAACAAAAATTTACTTATCTCTCGCTTCTTTTTTAAACTATATGACCAATGGAACGATAGTTAATACATAAAGATATATATTTGATTTTCACTGTTATCTTGCATCATTGACTCCATAACTGGGTGCATTCACTTAGCATTGAATGGGGAAGAAGATTAGAGTACAACTACGGCCATCTAGAGGCAAATAAATATGTACTTTAGGTGTTCGTCGCCAGGAAAGCTCCTTTGCTTCGTTATTTTAAACAATAGGAGCCAGGAAAGGACAGTTAATAGATAAAAAATGTATTTGAATTTCACTGCCACATTTTGTCATTGTTTCAATAAACTGGTGCATTACCTTAACATTGATTGGGGAGGGAAAAAATAGAGCAATACTACAGCAATCTAGCAGAAAATAAATAGGTGTTCGTTGCCAGGAAAGCTTCTTTGCTTCTTTATTTTAAACAATAGGAGCAAGGAAAGGACAGTTAAGACATAAAAATGTATTTGAATTTCATTGCTGTGTTGTGTCATTGTCTCAATAACACTGAATGGAGAGGAAAAACAGAAAACTACTACTGCCATTTAGCAACAAATACCATGGTACCACTGCCATCTGCTGCTATTAACCGATTGTGTTCCTTTGGCTGTGTATGCTGATTCATATTATGAGAGACTAAAAATCTCCCCGCACAATTTTTAAACATTTTCTTTTACAGAAATTTTGTCGTGACAATAACAAACCCAAAAAAAGAATTGTTCAATTTAGTGCAGTCATTTGAAAGTGATGCACGGACTTACATTTCAGTGATTCATTTTTATATAGGTATATAGATATTTAATAACAAAATTGAAAATAAATCATTCATTCAATTAAGAAGCATAAAAATATTTTACATTATTCAGGGTGGACCATTTATATTGGGACTGTACAATATCTCCAAAACTAAGCATTGTAGAAACAAATGTCTTGAGTAAAAGTTGCTTGATATTATGGGTGAAGGTAAATCCAATTAGTCATATTTTGTTCAGAGAATATTGTAATGGTCATTTTAGGGTCAATTTTGTTTTAAATGAGAACCTACCTTTTTTTTTTTTATGTTGTTTTCTCACTCATAAAAAGTTAAACAGCATTTGTGTAAAGCACTTTGAATTGCTCTAGCAGCACCATAAATAATACCAAAAATTTGAATGGCTGTGTACAAGATTGCAATGAGATATTGTACTGTCTTAACTTAAATGGTCCTCCATGTATAAACAGAGAAAGAGGGAGCAAAATTTGCTATCAATGTTTAACACTAGTTTAGACAGAGTTGTGAGTTGTGCAACATGGTGATGAATGCAACCATTACCTTCTGGAAAATCGAAAATCACTATTTCAGACCGTTAAAATCCAAACTGGTAAAATATTACCATCTGAAACAACAATATGCAAGAAATACTTGAAGCTGTGCTTTGATAATGTATTTCAGGATATTAGAAACTATTTGACCATCAGTAGTGGTGGTGGCGGCAGTGGTGGTGGTGGTGGTGGTGGTGGTGGTGGTGGTGGCACTCAAATGGCATTGGTGATTAATTGATGTTCATCATATTCCCCCTAGCTTCCTAATACAATGTTGTTGTATCATTGATTGTTAAGCCTTGACAGGCTACAAGATGGCTTCTATTCGTTATACTATCATCATCACATAATCCAACAGTAGAAGGTAGGCAGTTTATCTTGTACAAATGTTCAGCAAGTCAACCGTGGCTGGTTTCCATCCTAAATAGGGTCACTGGAGTTTTCCTTGGCAAATTGAGCAAGTCTGCTCCATCCATGATGTTTTGGTAAATTTTGTCTCTCAACAATTCCTTCTGCAAGATTTCTTTTTGAGCTGTGACTTGATGTTTTATCTAGTTTATTTGCTTATGGAGCTCTGATTTTTGACTAATTTGTGGCTTGTGGAATATTTTGTAATGATATTTTAATTTTTATCAGTTCACCATCATAATGATTTGCATACTTATCAAGAACTTTGCATTGTGAAAACTGTTTGCAGCAAATACCTGCCCCTACATCTTGTCTATTATTTATTAAGGATCCGTATGTATATATTCTTAACCATTCACTTTTCGGGTATCTGTTATTCATAGTGACTATTGCATTGGAGCTCATATCCTCTGGTATATTTTATCTTCTTGCATATTGGATATATTAGATCAGTACTATGTTCTATGTTAATGTATTCTGCTGAATTTACTAGTCTTGGAGTGTTAACTTCATCTATTACTAAATTATGGAATCTGGAATTTTGAATATATGATTTGAAGCTTGCTTGTGTTTTCAGTCTTTGTTCATTGCTGGAGTTATGGTACCAAGGTGTTAACTTTTATTACTAGGATGATTGCATATATTATTATTATTTTTTTTCTTCTTTTTTTTTGTAGTTTAATGTCCTTTAACCTGGTTGGTCATATCGGACGATGAATGAAATTGGAGAATTATGCTCAAATGATCTCGGGGTACATAGAGCTTAAAGTTACTCAACATTCATCTTCTCAGGATAAGGGAAACCCCCAAAAAAAAACTTATCCGGCTAACTCACCCTAAGCGAGATTCGAACTCACGACCTTTTAAATGTGAGGCAGACACACTACCACCACACTACCCAGGCAGGCTAGTAATGATTCTTAATTATTTGTTTGTACAATTTCAATGTTACCTTTTGGGTCTTGTTTATTGTGGTCATTATTTTGCCTCCATATAATATGTTTGGTTTAATATAGTTTTTATAGGTCTTATTTAGAAGATCCATGTTTCCACCCCAGTGCATCCCAGCTAACCGTTTTAGGATATTGTTCTTTGCATTGATTTTATATATTATGTTATTCACATGATCTTTCATAGTAAGTTTCCTATATTCCCAAATGCATTGTTGTGTTAGCTTCTTGTATTTGATTGTTATTTATAGTTAATTTAATGTTCATCTGTTTTATGTTGGGATGTAAATATATGGTAATGTGTTTTGCTTGTATTAATGCTCATGTTGTTTTCTTGTGACCACTTCTCTAATGCTGTTACTGTAGTCGGTAAAGTTGCTTCCAGTTTTGGGTAATGTGTTTTTTATTTTGTAGGTTTTTTGCTGATGTTCATGCCACCACATCATCAGCAAATATGCCTAACTGAATTTTGTCAGACTTCTTTAGCTCTTCTCCTAAGTCATTAATCTTTGGGAGATAAAATCTTGTATCAAATTTAGCATATATCCATTTATGTCCATACACTTACTTCATTTTATAAATTAACTTCTCTCTCCATACACTGCCTAAAGTTCCTTTAAAATCTACAAATTGGGCTAAGCGGTTTGATTTTTGTCAACATTTTCTTTTTGTCTTGTGTAAATTTTGTTAGTTGGTATATTGGCAAACTGTCTTTTTGAAAACCTGCTTGTTTATTGGCTATTAATTTTTGTGATTCTAAATAATAAGTTAATCTTGCTGCTATCATTCTCTATAGAAGCTTAACTGTAGTTGATGTTGGATATATTGGTCTGTAACACTCTATTAGATATAGAGGTTTATCTTTTTTTATTGGTATAATTATGGCTTGTTTCCAAATTGCTGTTAAGCTGTTCTTTGTTGTCCGTATTTTATTACATTATTAGTAGGATCTGTTGTGCTATATCTCCCAGGTTTTTGAGAAATTCAGTGTATATATCATCTGGACCTGGGTTCTTTCCATTTTTCAAAATCCTTAATTTCTACTATCGAAAATGGCTCATTAAAATATTTTGGGTACTGTGTATATTATATATTATTTTGATTTTGTGTCTTAAGGTATTTGTTTAATTTTTTATTCTCTTTGTTATTTACTGTCATTGATTGTTTCTTTGGGTTGTAAATATTACTATTTATTTGTTTTTTATGGTTATATACCATGTTACTATTTGGGATTTGGTCCAGCTATAACAGAAAATCTTCAAAATTATTTTTATGGCAGTTTTGTGTCTTGTTTTAATTTTGCACTTGCCTTTCTCCACTCAATAACAACTGGGTTGGTTTTTGTTCTTTCATCTTTTTGTCTAGCATCATCTTTTCTAAGCTTCAAATGGGCTGGTTGTTCATTCCAAAAAGGCTTAAAGGTTCATTTTTTCCTCTAGGGACACACCTTTTAGCTGCTTTGATTATTGCTTCATTTAATTGGTTTACTATTTTGTGTAACCAAGATGGGTGCACATGATAAAATAAATTACTTTTTCATTTACAGCTACTTGTTAATATTAATGCATCTTTTTACTTTCTCTTGCATATATGTACATACGATGTACATAGTAGCTAGAGAAGGTTTTGTATTCCAACCAAAAATTTGATATCAAGGTTTCACCGTAAATATATATTTTGAGGTCCCCAGAGTTCAAAAAAAGCATTTTTAGTGAAAGTAAAAATGCTCAAAATAATACTAATATAATCCAATAATATTTAATTTATTCATTAATTTCATTGGTAGTTTTATAATTACATACAATTATGAAATAATATGAGGACTATTTCTTGCTTAGCATTTATTAGGCGATGGTTGTAGCCTTAGTTGCATCTTTTTACATCCTGAGCTAAAAGTATTTATTTACATCTGGTAGGGTAATTATAATGGATATATAATAAAAATAAGTTTCAAAGCCTTATGTGCAAAAAATACCAGAAAAAAAGACCTGTCTGGAAGTTTCTTCTTTTAAGCAGCCTTACAGCTGCTAATGTTTATGTTGATTTGGCATAATATACCCTTTCTTTTTCAGGTATCGTTGGGCATTTGTAGGACAAGCAGAAGGCAGTGGGTTAAACAACAATCCTGCAGAAGACGAGACACCTCGACAACCTGACTTTGTTCCTCATGTGATGAGAATAGCTCGACTTATGGATCGCAAGGTTGTATGCATATGCCATCCCATTTAAGTGCATAAAAAAATTATTATTTGAGGGACATTGAATTGCAATGCACTGTTCATGAATCACCTGTTGTATGATATTCATATAACTTTCTGTACTTCAATTGTTTATTAGTAGTTATACAGACTTTTCTAATGAAAATCAATTTTTCTATCTACTTCTTCGTAGATAGCCATTTCAATCAATGCATTGTTGTAAGCACTGTAGCAGTTTTTATATGCCCATGTCATACCATCCTGTCACTATGCAATTGAAAAAGCGTCATTTCACCTTGTCGTCGTCACTGAAGCATTTTCAGATGTGTTCTTTCAACTTGGGGAAACAAGTGGTAAGGTCTTGGTGCTAAGTCCTCACTCTAGGATGGATGGGTGAAGAACATTGAAGAAATTTGCAGGAAGTTTCAATGTATTGTCTTTTGTGGTCTTCTGTCAGCATCCTTGGGACCCATCTTACACACACCTTCTGAAATTTCACACTTTAATCAAAGTCCGGTGAATGGTGCTTTGAGAAAACAGCTACAACCCAATTTCACACAAACACGCCTGATCAACAGCCTTGCATTCAGACTGGTAAACTTACCATTAAGCCAGATGGAATACAAATTCAGCTACAAAAAATTCACTTACCACCCTTTACATCAACTTAGTACAGTTGATGTTCCATTTAATAAGCACAGTTTAAAAAACCTCCATACAAACACAAAAGATAAAATCCCCCCATTGAAACAATCAGGGATAAATGAAATGAGCTGCAAGGAATGTGAAAAGGTATATATAGGAAAAATAAAACAAACATTGGACAACGTTTTAAAGAACACATGAGATATTTAAAATACAAGCAGACAGATAATTCAGCTGTAGCACATAATTTTTGGACTCAAAACCATAATTTTCATAATCAGCCCAAGTTATTAAAATTAGTGCAGAAATTATTGGATTAACAGTTTGGGAAAATCTATTAATTTTTAAAAACAAAAATGTCATAAATTTTGACATACCACAAACAAATGGACTCATCTCAAAATTCATCTACCCGGAAGAGAGACCTCCACAGGTCGCTACCACGAATGCAACAGTGAATCTCCATTGAAAATGGTGGCAACAGCCACAAAACATTTCCAAAGTAAGTTACTTTATTTCAAGAGTGAAGTTTGAGTATAATCTATATTTTTACTCCTACATGATAAATATCAGACCTAATAAAAATAAAACTCCTACAACTGAAATGCAACACCATGTTAGAAAATAAATTACAAAAGAATGGAGATATAAAACTTAAGAATATGATACAAAACAAGAGTATGGACACCTAATTTTTTCATATATAATGTATCTTCATTCATACAGAATTTAAATACTTATAATGGATCTCCACTAAATATTATTACAACAGAAAATGAAGCTTACATACACAATATATCACAGATTATAAATACAAACATCACACTTAACAATCACATGAAAGCTTTCCATATAACTATCTATTGTAACTCTATTTCGTTCATGATACATGATGGTAGGAAGTGGCCAATCCAATACATTGGCACTTAAAATTTCAACCAATTGGAACTCATTATCTCTGCATTTTAATTTTTTTTTATCACACCCATGTGCAATTGTTTTTCTAAATTTATTGCACCCACATGCATTTGTTTTCCCTCTGAATATCAGAGTGCAGTGATGATATTCCCGTGCTTAATGGTAAAAATTCCAATAGACATATTAATTGCAATCATACTTTACTAAGCCAAAATATTAGAATTTAGCAATACAAAGAGATCTGTGTCTATTTTACGCCACAGTAATGTAATGTAGCAATACAAAGAGATCTGAAATTTATGATATGTGCATCAAGTTGCAGTGATTTTTATGCGAATATACGTCAAGACAATTGGGATTTTAGGAATATTATTTTTTATGTCCATATAGGCTAATAATTGTTATTTTATTCACGAAATAGTTTTATTAAATACAACTCGAGCTACAACTTTTCTCTAGATAAATTCGCTTGCAATAAGTTGCTCGTGAATTTATCAATAAGAGTTGAAGCTCTCATTATATTACTTATGATAAAATGTTCAACCACCAATACTATAACACTTTTTATTTCTATATAATCTATTGGTACCAGCTAGAAAATGAAGCTACCACAGTATGCATCAACACTAATTTTATCAAATCATGCCTTCAAAACTTAAACAACTAAAATTACTTTTACTCTAGTCTGTACATTTAGGAGAATGTGGTGTGCATAGTCTTCTTTTAATTCTGTAGAAAACAAAATAATTACTTCATAATCTGAAGAAGTCAGAAAAAGCAATCACAACCACATCACTCTCATTCTAACCACACTGCAAGATCATTCGTAGATACTGTTGCATTGTTCTTACTTTTTTTTCATTTTCTCTCTCTCTCTGTCACAGGAACATATTTGAAACACAGCCTGGACATATACTGACCATATTATGCTGCTTGACAGATTCGGTTTGACAATTCCATCAATCAGGCTACCATACTTGAATACATAGTCATTAGCACATCAATTATCAACTGTATGAAACAGAACAAAACAAATATTAACATACATCCTTACTTTATTTTCATTTCTCCAAACATACTTAAGCATGCCTTAATGATGTGCATATCCATGCTAACAACATCACCACTGTGTATTGTTCTTACACAGCTCTAAAAATTGTCATACATATCACATACATTAAAGCAACAGACATTCATATTCACACATAAGTATCATAGATGGCAAAATCCTGAAATAGGTTACATTTAATCAATCAATAAAAAGCATACATATTAAAGCTCTTTAATGCCAATCATACAAGCAATAATATTCAGAATTTTGGTGCTATAAATATACAAAACCTTCACAAGTTGTAGAGTTCTCATCACATAACTAGCAATTTGCAGCAGAAAATCAAATGTTATTGGTAAACTTTTGAAAATCAAACTTGAAAAACTAACACAACTAAATCATGAATATATACACACAAAATCCACACTCTATAAGGACCAATAGGATTGTAGAAGTATCTCAACAGTTCATCTTGGTATGATGATTGAAATGTCTGTTTGAAATGATAAGATTACCAAGTTCCAGTAATGTTG
This sequence comes from Hymenopus coronatus, assembly GCA_030762935.1. NCBI lineage: Eukaryota > Metazoa > Arthropoda > Insecta > Mantodea > Hymenopodidae > Hymenopus > Hymenopus coronatus. Next base: position 68,409,349 of record CM060881.1, read on the forward strand.
ATGATGTCTGTGACAAAACACCTGGTTCTGTGAAGCAGCAGTGTCCTTCAAGTAGCAAGGAAAAATGTTCAGCATATGCTGCACATTCCACAAGTTGGCGTTTGCTACCTTTTGAAAATTCCTAGCAAAATCATATGCTGGTGTGACTTCAGGATTTACAAAATATGTGGGTTGAATCATAGGTCTGCACACTACTGGTTGCATATTTTCTAAAGCACTATAATGAGTACTATAGGTAATTTGCACAGCTGTGTTAGAACCTTATGTATTTTTTTTTTTTTTTTTAAATGATTTATTGATTGATCAGCGCATGTACGCTCTACAGATCATTGATTTTAGACATTATTTCAGAAGTCTTTTTCCTAGAAGGCATCTTGTTTGAAAATTCAGACAATTATATATATAATATCAAAATATAAATTCTAATTATACGAGTTATCAATAATACCTACTTAGAAAGATACAGCTATCCCAGCATGAATTTATGCCCTCCGTGGTGTAATGGTTACCATGCTAAATTCATATACCCAAGGTCAGGTGTAAAAATCCTTAGCATGGCTTCCTTTGGAAGGGAAGTAAAGCTGTTGGTCCTGTGTCGTAGATTTATGGCACATAAAAGAATCTCAAGCTCTGAGCAAAATTAAGTGGTCTTTCACGCTCAATATAGAAGGGGGCGCTGAGAACCAGAGCAGTTAAAGATTGTCCATGAATAAAATTCCATATGTTAATGTTCACAATATTAATAACACCAAAAAGCATAATCACAAAAGAGTGAACTATTTATAAAGAACATGCCGACACATTTTAATCAACCTGAAATATCAGTTTATGCAGAATTACAACAAAAAGAATTTCCCAAAATGAAAGTACATGAGCATACACACAACACATGGAGTATTAAATATTCCACATGAAGTGAAGATGGGGCACTGTTTGAATGCAATAGCAAGGGAAACTGAGAACTCAGAGAGGCTGTTTCATACACCACAAATACATGTGCTTAGGATCGAATCTGTGCCATCTTGGTGAGAAGCGAGTGGTCTAACCAAGGCACGGCTGGGGGAGGGGACTTCTGTGATTGACAGTAAATGTAGATAATATATTGGAGGGTGAAAACCCCTCCTAATGCAAAAGTTCAGGAATTATTTTCTTGCAATTTATTGGTGGTGCCACTAAATTGAAAAATCGTATTGTAGGTAATTTTTAAAATAAAATTGTTGGAAGTTAAAGCAATTAATTTTTTCCATTTTATTAACTCCTGCAAATTAAATAACATTTACTTTATAGTCAATTATAGGAATCAGAATGTCAAAAGATTGATGCAGTGTTACTTATTTGCATCTGTATAATTATATATTTTACTGGCAATGTATGGTTCCTAGTTCATCAATTTGAGATAATAAGCCAATGCATGGTCTATGAGGTCAAGTTAGCAAGTTGGGTGTATTCAAAGTAATTAGATATTGGGATCAATAAACCATAATCAGAAAGAAATATGTAAATAGTTTGCATTTGGAACAAAGCTAGAGCCTGTTATGCACTTACAAGGAAAGTACTTGGGCTCGAGCAAACACATATTCACCAAAATCATGTGAGAGATGATTTAAAGGTCCCTTATTGAACTAGTGATACTCGCTCATCTGCAAAACTCTGCTGTTGTCTGTTAGAGGCCTCTGTGTGTGCCATACCTCATTGCACATTGGCCTGCCGGTATGCCAGTTGAGACCAGGTGCAGTGTGCCTCTGAAGTTGCATTTTGTGAAGTTATTTGTGTAGTGAAGCATCAGATGGATCAGCAATTGGTAATCAATCCTTCCAATGTATTGCGATTGGTGTAGAACCTGAATAGCCTGAGGAATCAAGTTCCAACCTGGATATGGGCAAACTTTTATTTTCATTTCTTCTCCATCTTATGAGCAATATAATGCTTATGCCTTAAAATTGCAAATTACCACTGTCATTTACAATGCACGGATATTGCTTATTGTGCTTCCTCTCACATCTGATGGCTAAGGCTGTAGGGTTGTATATTGACTTGGCCTGAAGTTGTCGGTTGACAATAAGCAATAGCTTAAGTATGCCCTTATAATGAAATATGTAATGAAACCGCTTCTACAAATGTTTATCTCTATTAACATGAAGTAGATATAAAACTGAGCTTTTGTAATTTTTGTAGAAGAAGAAAATAAACAATAGGGGATAGAGAAAGACATATAATATGTCATAAAATGCTTTTTAACTGTTCTGTTCTAGTATAATGGACCTCCATCCACATTACCACCAGCACCAGGTCAGCTATCGTTAACTATGTCAAATATCCGAACACTACAGGAACTGCATATTTTCTTCACGGCACTGAGTACATTTTCTCCTTCAGCAGCAATATCAAGATCTGCATGTCTGAGTGAAATAGAATCTATCATAGAGCATGACTTCCTTGAAAAGTTACCAGGCAGATAATAACAATAGGTATTCATGCGTTTTAATTCTGCAGATACACTTTAACACATTAAGCTGACACACATATGCACATCTAACAGAAATATGTTATATTCATGGTGCATACATTTATTTGTATTTCTGTATTCTTTTTAAAAGAGAAATCTGTGATAGATCATATAAATGGACTTCAACTGAGATAGAAGAACATAGAGAATATTTATGAAGTCTTCGTGTAACATTGTATAATATATTTCATAATTCTAATTTTGGATCAGTGTTGAATAGCTTTGTTTAAAGTGGTGAGTGATGATGGTGATTTATGATACTCTTTTATATCAACATGTATATATTTTGGGTCCAATGTTAAGAATTCTGTTACTAGTACTGATGAAATACAGAAGACTTTTCATTAGAGATTCTCTGTTTATATCCAGGCATTTGTTCTAGTTTGTTATATAAATCTAGTTAGATGTTATATGAAGTTGAAAACTGCAAGTGATATGCTATGTTTCTATGTTATAATGCTGTATATATTGTATTTATCATTCGTGTGATGAAAGAAATTTGCAGTCTTGATTACAAACAATGAAGGAACAGAAGTAAAGGAAAATAAGCTTTATTTCACAGAATGATAACAAAATGAACATGCAGATATTTTTTTACTGATAAAAGCCTGTGTAATTACTTTGAATGATTTTTAATGCTGTGGAGTGTTGTAGAATTTGATTAAACCTTGTCCTCTTTAATGTGTTTGAAAGCTTTAAACACCAGGATTAGAGGCTTTAACTGACATAAGTCAATACTAGATTGTCCACTAGGTTTTATAATGATAGTTAAATTAAACAAAAGCTACTGGTTTGACTAACTGCAAGTAAAAGCAAAGAAATGTAGATTTAGACTCTCAGAGAAAGAAAATAGTCATAGCAAAATGGTCCAGCAGCTTGCTCTTGATAAATTCACAAAAGACATCAAAAGTTTTTTTGATACTTAGAGCCATTGCTTCTTCATTATCTCCTAAATTTCTCAAGGACTTCATAATGATAAATGTATCCTGTTCTAGCTCTTTCAGAATGAACAATCCAGGTACCAAGAAATAAAACAAGTTTCTGGTCCTATAAGTTACTGTACTTCCCAATATCTTAGGAATGGTCCTTAGGCAATCAACATTTACTGTGTATGATGTTTTAAATCTTCATGCTCAAGCGATTTACATTCCAAGGTGAAAGCATATCCCAATAAATAAACTGTACATTATTATTTGTAACTCATGATGGAATGATAGCGCTATTTCTCAAAATTATACTGATTTTTTAGCACCATTACTGGTTGCTCAGTTTGTAAAATACTGTAAAGGATAGCCTGTTCATTGAAATATGTACTTATTAGTGATTTTCTGTGTATAAATGCATGTAACCAATTTTCAAGAGGTGAATGACGTGTTAATGCCAGGCTGCCAGAGTGAAATATGCACCTCTGGGTTGATCAGAAGAGGTGAAGGTCATTTACTGCTAAAACAAGATTTCAGAGGATTTATTTCTGTTGCTCTGGATCTTCACTTAGCGTGATCGCTGAAATGACAAATCTAATTATGAGCTTATAGCCAATTGTTAGGCTGACAGGCAACAGAGCTGTTCCCATTAAATTGATTTCAATTTAAATTTTGCCCAGAATATTTTTGGAGTGATACCCAGAAATCTGCTAGCATCAGACTTTTAATACAATTCTCATGTTTTAAGATAGTGTAGAGATACTGATACAATGTAATATATTTGATCTCCAACAAACAAAAAATTCTTTTATTCATACTGAAATTGTTATTGACATTACTTTGAGATAGCATGAATTTATATATCACCCTTAATTGATTTCTCTTTTCAGTATTGCAGATTCAATATTGATAATTATTCTTTATATTTTGCCTAACAATATAATTGCACAATAATTCTCTTTTACTATTAAAATTGGTGACATTTTCTTGCGTCTGCTACCAATCTATTCTCAAAGATGTATCTAAACATCTGGAAGTAAGAAAATGTTATATACATCTTAAAAGATGAAGATCTTGTTCATCTTCTATGTACTTTGCCCATTGCTATGGCAGCAACAAATATTCAAACATGAATCTGATGTTAAATTTAATTTAAAATACATTGTGGGCATAAATAACAGTTAAGTTATATTACATCATCTGCATAAATGATGCTAATATTATTTATATTTTCTAAAAAATATGCTACAGATTTGAAATTTCTTGTACATTCTGTATATAAATCTATGTTCATGTGTTTTCTTTTCTTTCTTTCTTTTCTTTCCGAACTTGTCATTTTATAACGCTTACTTGCATTTCTTACAATTAATTATAATCTGCTACACAGAAAATTACATAAATATAATATGGTACTTAATAAGTGCACAATGACATACTTAAGAGTATATACAATCTTGAAATAATTAAAATAACATATTGCCAAACAGTTTTTGACATCATACTTTGACATTTTATATCGTTTAGAAAATTTAACATACCCTTCCCACAGTATAAAACAATACAATTTTTATCATTTTCTATTCAATTTTCTGTGCTACAAAAATGACTGAAGATTAAATACAGCTTCAGTGCTTAGCAATATTTTATTTGATGAGGGTAAGGGTAGGTGTAAAGGTTGCTCCATGTTCAAACAATCCACAACTATATTGTGCTTTAATTAATATACCATTAATTAATTTATTCGCTTGTATTTGTTACCTTTTAGAACGCATTTTGTGACCATTAATACAATTTTTATACTACTAAATGCTTTCCCCATGGTGTATAATACATTAAATTCATTTGCTTTTAAATCTTATTCTTACATATAATTGTATTTGTTTTGCATTACTGCATAATTAACTATAATTAAGCATCATGTTGAATGCACTCAATATTTCTAAAGAAATTATTTTCATTTTTGTACCTGTAACCTTCTAACTTCCTTCCCATCTAACAAGACATTTAAACATGGAGATACAAATGCTTCAGTATATCCATTGTAAGCTAATATAAACATTAGAAACTCATGGCCAAAATAAATTCTTTAACCTGTTAATAGTATTCCAGAATTATAGACAAATACATTTGAATGTGAGTGTTTAAAGTAAATGTTGATTTTGGGAGAAATGTTTGCTAATTGAGGTAATCTTATTTCCTGGTTTTATTTGCAGCATTTGCAATTTATATTACATAAAGCATTTACTTGTAAAAATTTAATTGTATTGCAGTGTTCAAAAGATGGCAGCAAATATTACAATGCTATGCAAAATAAAACTAACCATGCAATTTGCTGCTCTATGGGAGGAGTTTTATAAGAAAGAAGTTCCATTAGTCTGTCAAATTTATATTTTGCACAGGTCACAAAAATAGTTCCCAAAAAAAAAACTAAAAACAAATTGCACTTGTTACAAGGGATTCAATCCACCCCTCTTCATCTTTCTCTGCTATTCACCAGGAGCACACCTTAACCCCTTCAGTGATTCTAGTTGCTTGCAAAATTGTTGTTTATTAAACTTATCTTTGTAAGTAAAGCACTCAACACTAGGAGTGTTTTACTTCAAGTCCACTACTTAATCGAAACACAACACATTTTCTGCAATTGTATTGAAGTTAAATTTGCAATAATTTCCTGTTAGTTTTCAATGTTTGCTGAAGTATTGGTTTCCAAAACTGTGAGGGGGGCAGATAGCTGCCATGCCCTCTGTAACACAAGGTATGGGAAGTAAATGGCAAATTTTATTCTCATACCACATATGCAAGAATGCCTGAGAATTAGGTGACCCATCGTGCAGTGGGTATTTACTTTTGTGAAAGATAGTGCAACAATGTAGTTGTCTTGTTTCACGTTGGGACACCTAGTATGTGACGATAGGCATTATGTGTCTTGTTGCGTCGTTCCCCACGATGTATATTGCGTGTGTGTATATACTCCCCTACCAATCACTTATACAGATCACTCCTCGTATGTGTTTGTCTCAACGTCTGCTATAGTGTTGCCTCAGCTTTGCTCAATCTCCACTGACGTCGGCCGACAGGAACGAAAATTGACTTCTCAGACTGCAGTGACAGTGGGGGTAGTAGGAGTTATTCGTTTAAATATTATAACACACTGTAACTTTGATATTTTAATTTATTCATAACTAGAATCGTCTAACTATTCAGACAAGCACTTTGCCTCACACACTAAGTTCCTCTAATTTCTATCACTTCCTGATACTTTCTATCTTCGACAACTCAATTTTACTTTGTAGAATTTATAACCCATGACGTATATAGCAACCGACCTTCACATTGTGTAGCAACCAAACTTGACATTGAGTGTCCCAACAACCTTCAAGCTGTTACTTATATAGTAAAATATGGTGACATGGCTGCTTCATTTCCATTGGTCAGAAAGACAGCAAACTTGGCGTCTTATGTGTCCCATAATGCATTTCTCCTTACCCATAATACATTATAAACACCACTTGACTACCTCAATACAATGAAGAAAAACTCACTTCTTAAACATTTAAGGCTTCCCCAAATCGCTTTCACTTATTACTCTGTTGCACACATATGCATAAAGGAGTGTGTGACTTATACCAGCTTTCTACCTCATAAAAGAATCTCCCTTTATGCAGCAACCTAGTTTCGTAAACAGCCTAACCTGTTGTTTCAAGCTAGTTTTCTACACATTTAAGTTGTACATTAAATAATAATAATAATGAGGCCAACTAACGGTCTCAATAGTACATATAAAATCAATGACAATTACTTGAAATTTTCCTTATCTCATTCTAAAGATTTAAAATATGATGGTTAGCACCAATGCTCTGTTTTGAATTGAGAATCATGCTTTTTGAAAAAGCATGTTGGTGCAAATTATCATTATCATTATGGAAAAATATATGAATCATTCAGATAACTATATATATTGTAATAGGAGAAATTCTAAATTTTTTGTTTCTGTACATCATAGGTTTTAACATTAGCACCCTTAGCAACATGGACATGCTCAGTTAGCATGTGGCCAGATACATGGAATAGCAACATCAGTTGATGACTTCTGCATGCATTTTCATTATATGCTTCTGACAATGAAACAAAAAATCAAATAGATTGTGAGAAATACAATTTGGAGCTGAAACAGGCTGCATTTGGAATGCTGGAGAAGAAGGTGCAGTTTATTTTGATGAGTAAAGTTACAGGAGTGTTCAGTTAAGTATATTTTTAGAGCAAACAATATCAGTTTTACTGTTAATTTATTTATATGCAATATATGTAATATTTTGTTTGTTTTAGGTGATCTTGTCTTTTGAGCCTTCCCAATATCAGATGTTGTAACAATATGTGCTTTTATTTGTTATCATTCTGTGCACATAATCAAATACAAGTATACATTTCATTAAAAGCCTTATTTAGTTAGCTTCTTTAGTGCCATGCATTGATTCTGACTTTTGATGTAAGCCAAGTACTTGCATTGTACTATAAAGGCAATGCCCACAGTGCTTGGCACCTAAAACATACATACATACACACATATGTACGTATGTACGTTTATTCGTTCGTTCATTCATTTTAAGTTAATGTAAGAATTGTTTGATCTAATTGGAAGAGTCAAATGAAAACAAAACAGTTTTTACATTTTGTGATTGCCATTCAGCTCTATCATTTTTATGCACAATGTTCTGTGTTAAGTATTAAATCATGAGAGTCGTGTGTTCCTAAGAACTTTTTCTGTATACTAAGAAATTTTTGTTTTCATTTGACTTGCAAACTGTCGAGCACTGTTATTAAGGGATATTAATGACTATTATCAAATACTATCCATTTTAATTGTTTTTTAAATAAAATTTGTCTCATCTGCATGAACAGTAAGAAAATAATTTCATCATATTGAGGCCTAAACACATGCCATATTAAAAGCATATATAACAGCTTTATTTATTGTCCATTTATGTGTTGCTGCCACTCCCATCCTCGTAATAAATCATGAAGTGAATATTCTTTAGAAATAAAATACAAATAAATAATTATCAAAAAGCATAAAGTTGTATAATTATTTAGTTCCTTAAAAGAGGAAAAAAATTTCATTTGATAATCCTGGGTGAACTTGCAATTAATGCATGTTTTTGCTAAATGATAATGCATAGTAGTTTTTTTTTAATGAATGAATTTGAATGTTATTAGTACAAATCATAATGGGCTGCCATTTTTAATTTGAGACCCCCACCATATTTTATTGGATAGCCCTCTACATATTTTACACCAATTTCACTTTACAGAATTCCATGTGCTATCCTAATTGTCCATGTAGTCCTTTGCATTTAATAAGTCAACTTATGTTCCTTTTAACCCTTTTTCCATCTATTTCTGCCTGTGTTTTTGATTGCTCTATACTGCCTGCTTACAACTTTCTTGGATCTTAATTGAAATTTCACTTGATTTCCTTTTTCCCTCTTTTACTTTTATTGCCTGTAATCACATCACTTTCCACTTGTCTTCCCCCTTTTATATACTTTATTCACACTGCATTTGTCATTGATCCCTCCTTTTCCTCCTATCTTTACCTTCCAATCTTTTTTTCTGCTTAGTTATCCACAGTGAAGTATCTGTTTCCTCTTTGCTCTTCCCATAATTGCACAATATACCCCCCTTTTTCCCCTCTACGTGCTATTGGTCTATCTTTTCATCTTTCCACACTTGTAACTTGTGTATCTGTTCTCCTTTAATTTTTCCCCTGTAATACTCCCATTCTTCACCTGGATTCGTATCCTTACATTTGTATGCTTCATATTCTACCCCTCTCCCTTTTTCTTTTGCTAATAGTTCTGAATTTGCCTGTACTTCTGCCTATCCTCTGATTTCTGGGATTGCTCCTTTGCTCTTTTAGCTCACTGATCTGATTCCTCCCTTCTTAACTGCCACCTCCTCTAGTTCTTTCTTTTCCTCTTTCTCCACAGCTTTTGCCTTTACATATTGTAATTCTTATTCTCTGTCTTTTGCTGAGTTTGTCTTATATGTCCAAGAATGCTCTATCATGAGTTTTTGTTAATGCCTTCATTTTTTCTGTTTACTGCTTCCTTACTTGCTCATATGTTCTTTTCTATGCAATTTTTCTTATGTATGGACTGTTCTCCATTGTAATAAATTTTCTTAGCAATTAATTCCCTTTGGTCTTATGTCTTATCTTTATTAATATAAATGTCAACTCCTGATAAAAGAGGCCTCTGAGCAAAATTAAGCAGCCTTTCACGCCCAGTATAGAATGGGTTGCTGAGAACCACAGCCATTCAAGAGCATCCATAAATAAAACTCCATTTCAGCTCCTTTCAGTTTCCTTGTTTGCCTTATCACGTCCAACACTTTGTATATATTTCTCTTTCCAATTCTAAAGGCTTTGCACATTCATAGTTAAATCACCTCTATTCCCAGTTCTTTGCCAAATAGTTCACATCTTATTTTGCTCTGTTCCTGCTTTTTCTTTTATCCTTGATATCACCAGGTTAATCTTCTGCTCACATCTTTTGTTTTGTTCAACTTTGGCTTTACTATTCTGCATCTCCTGAATGATTTCTCTCATTCACTTAATAGTTAATTGAGCAGCGTTGGTTACCAATTAGTCAGAAAGCAGACACATTATTTTGAAAATCAAGACAATAGCAGAATACTGCAGAAACGAAACATTAAATTATTTTAATACAATATGCATGCAGCAATGCATTTAGAGAACCCAAGCCAATAATTTATATGGAATTACCAAAATATAACTTGTGTTATTAACGTATAAAAAAATGTATTTACTACTGAATATTTAAAAATATGTTTTATTACTGTATTTGACAATAGTATACAATTAGTATAATCAAAATGTTGCTAAATTTTATTCATTGGATAGTCTTAATAAAATGATGCAACTTGTTTTGAGTTTCCTGAAATAGACTCCTTGTATTGCTTAACAACACAGAATATATTCCTACATAACTAGTGCTAATACAATGTCTTGAGTCTTTAATGCAGCAGCGTATATTAAAATTGAAAAATGAAGACAATATTATGTGTCACACTTTGTTCCAAGCTGAAAACAGTAAGAAATGTGGAACTTTGCAGTTCAGTACCTTTTCTGTACTATATTTTCATCATAAGAAGAAACACCATTTTGAAGTGCTGTAAGATTACTAATATGAAAATAAGAATTATAGAGACTGCCTCCATGGCTGAGTGGTCAGCAAGCTGACTTCCCACCTTGAGGTCCTGGGTTTGATTCCCAGCAGCCTCAGGGAATTATTTCCTATTCCCGGCAGTCTGGAAGTGAATGTGCATGTGTTTGAAGAAAAGAAAATGATTAAAAAATCTAGTCTATAACTTATTTCTTAAGTAAAAGCCCTGAATATGACTATAGATGTTAAAGTGGGCTATATACATGCAAAAAAAAAAAAAATACAGAACAAAATACATTTTTTTCATACATTGTTTGCCATTTTTAAGAAACTTTAAGTTATTCAAACTGGTATGTTTTTATGGCATTCATCGTCAGCTGCTGGGTAACTGTAGCTTGTTGATTAAGAATGAGTCACACTTCTTTTATAAAAACCTTCATGTAATAAATTTTTGGGGGCATTTGTTCTCATTTGTCTTAAGTTTTGAAAACATTGTCAAGCATAAAACTGTTAAAACCAGTTAACTCTTTATTAGAAGTGACTATTTGTCAAGAATGCTGAAGAAATTCTACCAATGAGTAGTTTGTTAGAGCTTTGTTATTCTACCAATAGATTGCAGAAGGATCAAACCTGAAAGGAGAGGACAAGGAAAGAAAAAAGAACAAGCTTCACCACCCAAATGCTGACATTGAGGATGAATAACCTTGAAAATATTCAAGTTTTAATAACTTATCAAGTTAGAGATTGTATAAAGAATTTTATGACTCATTTCAAATTAAGCACATAAAATATTCAGTGACATTTTCAACAAAGACCTCAATAGTTTGATCAAAATCATATCATTTTTACAAAGTGTAGAAGCATACAAAGCAGCCACAAAGAAAGCTACTTGTATTGAAATTCCATCTCACCTACAACTAACTCACAAAGTTATCACAGTTATTTACGAAGCTAATTCGCCATTAAGGTGGTTCTCTGCCAGGTAAAAAACATATAATCAGTTGGAGAATTGAATGGCATATTGTCACAGTAGCTTAGTGGTTAGAGTAACTGCATGGAGAGTGGGATAACCATGTTCAAATCCCAGCTGTGGTTTTGAATTTTTCAGCGGTTCTAATGTAAAAAATATCAAAATATCCTTCACTATTTAGGAAGTATGCAGTGTATTAGCATCACTATTGACTTGGTAATTAATAATGACTATAGGTTTGCATCGTGTCATACAGTCAACCTTCAGTAATTAACTGATTATTTTTACCAGATACTGCTGAAGACAATCATATAAGTTGTATAATTTTTAAGCTGCTTACAGTGAAGGCATAATCAAGTTGAATTAACTAATGCGGTAAGTATTAACACATACTTCACTTTTATTGTGCAGGACAGTTGTTTCACAGACTGTTGCCCGCATCCTTAGGTGATGAACCACTACTGCTTGAGTTTGGATTCCAAGCTGTAGGTGTGTTGGTTGTGGTGACATATATTGGACAGATGATGAGATTGGTTAATCAATCCTTAGGGGGGAATTCCATGTTCATCAATGTGTGGTAGTATTTATGGATGTAGATTTTCTCCCATGCTGATAGTTCAAATGGATTCGAAAGTTCTTTCAAGAGTTTGATATTAGGGCTGCACATCACTTTTAGATAGCACAACACAAAATCAACCCTAACATCAAAATCGTTAGAGCCTTTTTTGAGAAATACATTTTTTATGTAAGGGGTAGTTTGTGGTTAGGGAATTTTTTTGAAGATCTTTGTGTCTCATCCTTGAAAGATACTAATATAAATACCAAGTTTGCTTTTTAATGGTCTTTTCATTCTTGAGCTATGCTGTCCTCAGTCACACACATACAAACCGACCTTTTTCTAAAAATGTTTTCTTCAGATTAAGCGGACCTATACTTCACCCTGAAGATGAGGAAGATGCACTTCTTCGAAACGTTGGTGTCAAGCCAAGTTTTTACCTGGCTAGAAGCCCGAGAAGATTTTGAATTAACACGTCGCCAGGAAAGCTTCAGTTCTTATTCTTCTTCCTTGTTGAATAACACAATTTGGAGATGATAGCAATCCAGTTTTATGCAGGCATTTGCTGAGACAGTCCTACCAGTGGTAAGTCTGAACATGGCGTCAGCTGTTTTTCAAGGAGAGAAATGCACAGCTAACCACTCTCTTTCTGCTTGACCATTGACTTTCAATATAACATTACATGCAAACACTGATGTGAAAGGAAGTCCTGAATTTTATTTTAGTCTCAGAGAGTAATATTTTTTCCAATGAAAATGCTCATAGGCTCCTTATCCGCTAATTTTCAGTGTGAAATGAAATGCTCAAAATCTGCCACATATGTCGCAATCTTGATGGAAATCTATACCATTTACCCCAGGCTTCGCCACTGTCATGCCCGCGAAGTTTTGAAACTTACTTTTCCCCCATATGGTATTTGGAAAAAACATGAATGCAAGACAACCCCCAGTTCTGAACATTAATATTTTGGAAAAAAAACGTTGGTATTAGGATAAATATGGTAAATGAACAGCACTTTGGGGATATAAATGCAAAGAATTAATAAAACAATTTTTCTCTCTTTTACTGCTATATTTATAAGCCACATTTCTAGTACATATGTACATTACATTAACTAAACAGTGTAAAAAAATTATTTACAATTTCCATGTTTGGGAAATACTACACTTTACAACCATCTTTTATCAGAGAGCCAATTATCTGATGTTATAAGATCACAGTGTTCATTTTTATCTGCGATTTCCCACATACTGATTGAGCAAGGATGATGTCACAGTACCTTGTAAGTATAATAAGTACTCCCTTACTGAAAGATTGGCAACTGTTAGTGGAAATCCAAGGAGTATAAATATACACTAAAATACAGCCTATTCTTTGACATAATTGAGCTGTTAATAAAACTAACCACACCCCCCCCCCCCAACCCAACTAGTAATGAATAATTCTCATTCAAGTATGAACTGCTACTAGAGCAACAATTATTAATCTTTGTTCCTTGATGGTATTGCATCAAGTACGTATTCCCGCTGCTAGTTAGAGGAGTTTTTTGCATGGGAAATCACTAATAAAGACGAACACCATGTTCTTTTGTAATGCTTCAGCTACTGACTGATCAGACAAGTAATAGATTATCTAAAATGTGCTCTATCTTATTCTCTTTGGCATTACAGATTATGGCTTTATAAATCCAAAAGACTTTAAGCGCTTTGAGATTTAATGCAATGTTGAATAAAATTTGCATAAACAATTGTGTATAAAATTATATAAGCACCACAGCAAGCAACAGCTTATCCACACTGTACTGAGTGGTGCATACCTATGACAAATAATTTGCAATTGTATTTCCCTGAATCTGAAGGGTTCAGATCATAGATACTGGAATGTGTAATAAATGAAAGTAAACCAATTCTATTTAATGAAATATAAAGCACAAAATCTGAAACTCATACAAATAACTACAATCTGAACATTTAATTCTGAGTTTAGGAACATTAACCATCTGTAAATGCATTATTCCTAAGTGTTCTTAGCATTGGAAATTAAAGTTATTAATTGATAAATAAATGCACAGAAAGAGGTAAAAGAGAGCTAGTGGAATGTGGTATTTGCTCCATTATACTTTAAAACTGCAATTATAAAAACACTTGAACAAAACCACTTTTGAGATTCTAAAGCAAAAAGAGTGGAATAAAAGCCCAGCTTATATTTAGTTCACTTTGTTTTAAGATGCACACGTTCAGTTCCATTTATAATTATTGCAGTTGTATCCTCATAAATCTTCTTTAAACTTTGCCCAGTTTGAAACATTATTACGACACTACAGAAAATTCAAAATAAGAATGTTATTGTGTGTTACACATTTACTGCTCTTCCTATTCGTTTATGTTCATGCTTATTCCATTCTAGTGATCCCCTAACTGGTTCCTTGCTCTCAGAATAGATATCTGCTGTCAGTTCCTCCATACCTACTTCTCTATCAGACTTAGCTTTCTTCACTGCATCATCCACCATTGCACGTATTTCACTTTCCAATTTCTAAAAGCACAAGAATAAAATGCTAGAACCTTCATTAAGCAAGAAAATGCCTCTGCTTTTAGTTTTAATAAAAATGCATGATTTTTACATATCTTTTATGTTAACTGTTTCAGGTTTTGATGACACACTTAACATTATTTTTGTTCTTGCTTTTTGTATCTAAATTATACTGAATTTTTAAAAATAAAAGCAATAATGTAAATCATTTTACAATTGACAAACTATCACCAAGAAAATTACATATGATGCATCTGCTGGCTCTCGAGGGGAGCAATTTATTGGGTTACTTCCTCTCATGCTGTCAATCAATATTCTTCCACTAAATTAAGATACTACTCATAACTAATGTATTGGTTATCCTGCTTCTGTAATAACTGTATTAATTTGCTCTTTATTCTTTACTAGTATATGTCTGTGTTTGTTAATAATAAATCTCCAACTGACTTCAAAATATATGACTGAATATAAATATATTACTGATAGTGGCAAAAGTTATATTTAATTAACTTTTATGAAATGGCCCTGATTTTATTGTATTATTAAAGAACAATTCAATAGCCATTTATATTTTGAATTAGAAAAACAAACAGAAACTTGAAAAATATTTTCCTAAGCATATTGGAATTTTTTGTTGGTTTTCTCACAAATGCAGAAAATGCAGTTTTACTTGTTCTATTTACTGGGAATAAGCTACAATGAAATAATGTTACCTTTATTTCATCAGCAGTAACCAATTCAGCAGCAATAATTTTATCTTTAAATGATGTGACAGGATCTCTAGTCTGCCGCACTTCCTGAATTTCCTCCCTTGTTCTGTAACTCGTCCCTGGATCAGACATTGAGTGGCCACTGTATCGATATGTTGCCATTTCTAGCACAATGGGACCCTTACCACTGGTGCAGTAATCAATGGAATACCTTGTTGCTTCTCTAACAGCCAATACATCCATTCCATCAACCTGTGAACATAAAATGTTTGAACTTTTAAGCTCTATAAGAGCCTGTAATTTTTTTATATTGCTAACACAATGCAGTAAATTTCTTTAGCTGTTTATATGGATCTTGGCATCTGCTAATTCTTTCACAGAACAAACTTTCTGCCTCCTAATCCAAAGAGCTCAACTTTGAATTATTTAATGGCTAAAGGTTTTTTTTTCCCTGGAAATTTACTCTATCTCTAGAAGCCAAATGCAATGCAATCCCTTAAGTCTATTCCTGAGTAATTCCCATATGTGGTGTAAATTATAGAAATACTTGTCCCAAATTCACTCAATACCACAAAAATATTGCTTTATCATTCATATAAACATTTGGATAAGCTAGTACCAGTGATGTGAAATTTAAATTTAAAAGAAGCTTTGAGTAGCTTACATTTTTTATTAGACTGTTTTGAGAACTATTTGCTCTCATCTTTAGAAACCAATTCAGGCATGTTGCGAGTTGGCATTTAGTGGTGAGGTGAGTATAAATGAATTTTGAATTGCTGTCAACAAAACAGTTATGCAAGTACATCAATCCACTCTAAATGTCAACACAAACAACCAGTCAATAACAGGAGCCAGTTGGTCTCTGAAGATGAGAACAACTAGTTCTTGAAATCGGTCAGATAATAAAAAATATGTGATGAAAGTGTTTCTATTCTGATTCAAAACTTCTCTTAAATTATTTTATCAGCACTCATTCAATTTTTGGCCATATTGCATATTTGTCACTCCAGTTAAACCAGCAAGCAGAGAGTGGCACAAAATGCATAATTGAGATAAAAAATGCTTTAACTTGACATTGTAATGTAATCTAGAGTAGCACAAAATGCACAACTGAAATACAGCATGTTTTAACTTAGCATTGTAATGTAATCAAGGGAGTTAATTTACATCACATACACAGCGAGTTTTACAAATGAATGGCATGAAATGTTTCTTGCTATTATACATCAACAATGATCTACCAGTATGTGAAACATACAGCAGTAAGCAGATATAATATTTGAATATATAGCAGAGGAACCGATACTGTAAGATCACAATGTTGATTCATCTATTCTTACAGTGACAAAAGATATGAAAGCAATGGACACATTGAAGCAATATATGTTCTTGAAGTTGACAACAGAATCAAACAAGACAAACAGTACCATTTCAGAGAGAGAGAGAGAGAGAGAGAGAGAGGGAGAGAGAGAGAGAGAGAGGTAGAGACTACAGCCTTGAACAATTTCCTATTAACTTAAAACATATGGATTATATTATAAATTCTGAAAGTAATATGAAGGCTTCTCTTGCTTACTGTTGCTATAATTTTAGTAGGTTGCAGGAGCTATGAGAGCTTCTTTCTTCTCTGAAAGAAATTGCAACCATAGTTGCTTATTATTTCTCCCTAGTTACTATCAAATGAATAACTGCTTCTTTACAAATTCTATATGAACAATGAAGTTGCAGGTATTTCTGCTTTCTATTGTTTAAAAAAACGCATACATATATCATTTTTTCATTAAATATGGTATTATCATAAGTTGTCTGACATAACTGATGTATTCTCAAGCGAAGCGAGATCAGACCAGAAAATATTAAATTATATAAAAAAAATAACCCAGCAACACTACTAAACAAATGAAAGATCAGGTAGAAAACCGTATATGATAAACTAATACCTCCATGTAGGAAATAGTTTGCTTTATTGTAGTATGCATATATATAATAATTGTATATAATAATTTCAAAATAATATTTACAATAAGCTCTACTTGGCAACAAAGAAAAGATCTTTTTGTGCTCAAATACAATACTATAAAAATAAAGTAATGTTGTTCCAATGTGCAGGAGTTTAGTCATCAATTTCTCTCTTACCAGCCAATATAATTTGTGTAGACTGTTGTCCTTACTGGATTTCTTCAATTCTTTACAATTACCAAGGTGCTCAGATTTGAGATATCACCAGAATTGCACAGGTGACAGAGATTATTTTCTTTAAATCCAAATCTATGAAGATGTTCTGCTAGACAATCATTTTCTGTTCCCAATCTAGGAGCATGGAGGATTTTTTGTATTATTTCTTTAATATCAGAATAAATTTTAATGAGAGAGGGGGAGATTAAACCTAACATAATATAAAATGGCAGCTTTGAAAATCATCTCCTCTTTTATAATTGTTGGTGGAATAAGATATTTATATGATAAATAAAATGTACATCTTATATTTTCTGAGAATAGCCATTAAGACTACTTTGACTGTCTCCGTGGTCGAATGGTCAGCAAGCTGACTTCTCACCCAGGGGTCCCAGGTTTGATTTCAAGCTGGGGCAGGGAATTTTTCTTTAACCAAAAATATTCCCTATCCCTCACAAAAATATTCCCTATTCCCTATCCCCTATCCCTGGACGTATAAATGTGAGAGTGAATGAGCTAACCTTTAATGATATGAAAATGATTAATCTAATGTTCTAAACCTACAATAATATGAGCTGTTTCACAAGTCAAAGCCCCCAATATGACCACTGAAGTTAAAGAGGGCTATACAAATGAAACAATTAAAAAAAAAGAAAAAAAGACCACTTCATTCAGAGGGAATTTTGTAAAATCTTCAAGTTGTAATCGACAGGTTAAGCGAAACAATAAACATATTATGCAAAAAATGTAGAGATCTTCAAAACACACAATTTTTTCCAAATCCTTTATATTACAGAACCAGTCTAGAGCATCCCATTCTTAAACTTTGAGTCGTATAGAATAGCTATTTCTGTAAAAGTTTAATTCAATTAAAATGAAGTAAATAAGAAAATAACTTTCATATAAATAGTTTTGCCTAACTAAACAATAGAGGGTAGAGAAAGTAATGTAAGAAGCTCATCTTTTTCTTTTATTTCTTCAATACACATTGGTGCCACAAAGGCAGATACTTGATTATCCAAATATATGTGATTATCGATGATAACACATATAACATTTTTGTATGACTTTTTTTATTTTTTTTTATTGCTTCATTTATATAGCCCCCTTTAACATCAATGGTCATATCGGGGGCTTTCACTTGGGAAACTGTAGGTTCGGAACATTAGGTTAAACTTTATATTACTAAACACATGCACATTCACTGACACATTCATACTTCCAGACTCTATGGCGGATAGGGAATAATTCCTGTTAAAGAAAAATTCCCCGCCCCAGCCGGGAATCGAACCCGGGACCTCCGGGTGAGACTTTTTTTTATTTTAATTTTTTAGTTTAACATACTTTAATCTTGTTAATGTATGAAATTGGTGAAATGATGCTCAAATGATCATGGAGCTTAAAGTTACTCGACATTTGTCTTCTCAGGATAAGGAAAAAGCCCTTTAACTGGGTAACTCATCTTAAGCAAGATTCAAACTTGCAACTTGCTGAATATGAGGTAGACACGCTACTGCCACACTACCCAGGTGGGCCTTGGTTGACTTGTTTATGCAATAGAGTTGGAATGTTGATAGGAATTGGAGCATCATGTATGCCTCAACATGTTTCGCATTGCATTGTTTTCAAGTTGTATTTTGTTTGGTGTAGATTGTTCGGGTAGATTCAAGTTCTGTACCAGTCAGGTTAGAATTATAACACAGTGCGACAAATGACACTGAAACCTCTGCACTATCAGAAAATACCACACATACTGAGATGTACCTCAAGTAGAGGAAGATGGATCCACAATACTCACAAATAGGCCTAATGTTTCCCTAGCACCTAAAGATAAAACAAAATTATTGCATGAATTTAGAAACCACACTATTGATATTGTCGAAAATAATATTTTCTTCTAACATTATAACACATACTGTGAAAGAAAGTGCTAAGTATGCAGTCACAGTGCATAATTAAATAGAAAGAGCTAAGGTTTTTCTGGACATACTCATGCTTTCAGTTTACAATTAACTTGTACAACAGGATTTATACAGGTAGTCTTCTGGGGACTTTGGAGTAAAATTAGTATAAGAAGCTGTATCTAAAAATAAATGCAAATAAAACAAATGTACATTTATGTGATAATACTAATTTGGTGGTTCTAGAGAATAAGCTGATAAATGCCTCAAATTGAAATGATGAAATTTAGTAATGGAAATGAAAAACAAACACTTTCCAAATTTTGGATACTTCGAGCATGATTTGGCTGTAGATGAGATGTTTGTACAATATTATGAACACTGTTAGAATTGTGGGGGAAAAACCAACCAATCTCCAATATATTGTTAAATAAAACAAAGAAAATGGAAATGGATAGGTCACAAATTGAGAAAACCAGACAGAGCCATTCAGAACCCCCAAGGAGCAAGAGAGGACGACCTAAGAAAATATGGAAGCGATCAGTAGAGGAGAAAGCAAAGGAAAGAGGAAAAAGCTGGAGAAAAGTAAAATAGCTGGCTGGAAACAGAGTACAGAGTACACTGGAGGAACACTTAAGAACAACAGGAAATAAATCAAGTAAGTCATGGACACTGTGACCTTAAACCAATACATAATATAGCATTCAAATTTTAAATTACTTTATTATTAATATTATAATAATAATAATAAACAATAATAGAAATTTGTCTGTAAATGGGTAAGGATGAGCAATAAAGTATGTTGAATAACTTTAATTAGTAGCTTAAGATAGATATTTAGTAACTACAAAGTGTAAGTAGAAAATCCAATCATCTAACATTCATTCTATTAAGGTTTCCACTGTAAAGTTATGATAGGTTGCAATGTCTATTTTTGATAATTCAAAATTTCCAGAAAAAAAAATTACATGATCAGAAATACTTTTAAATAAAAATACCTAACCGTACTGTCCACTTATCTTTAAGATTTCAGGAGAAAAGAATTTTAAATAACTTTTGTCTATTCTATGTCATTTACAAAAAGCATCAAGTGCATTTCTATAAAATACTGAGATCTCAATACTGTTGTACTGAGTGGTGCCAAGTATATTTAATACTTTGGGATAAATCTTCCAACTTTTAAATGCTTTTTGCTATATAGAAAGTTGTTGCATTTAATTTTATGCTAGGTAAGGAATAAAGGAGTTGAGCCTTTACATGTGTCCCCCAAAGATTTGCTGGATTATAGTTTTTGATATACTGACTGACTGCATTTCCTGTGGGTATATGAATGTAACATTCCATTATGGGAGACACAGATGACTTGCAGTGTTGACTGAGTTATGAATTTGGCTGATGCCTAAATTGTATATCTTCATTCGCCTGGTTTAGTGATTCACTATCAGCTATCACATTTACCTACTATGATGAGCAAAATCTGTGAATCCAGCAGAAACAAATCAGAACTTAAGATATGAGATAATACAGCATATGAAAATATATGCTCTTTCCTTCAAACTTTAGTTTGCATTTATGCAAATCAAACTTTAGTAATGAGCTTTGCTTACAGGTATGACTAATTTTCCTACATACTTTGTTTTACTAGAACACACCCATGATACTGAATAAATATGCAAATAATATGAGTGAGGTATGCAACTACTTTGAAGTAGAAGTACTATTAACAACAAAACATGTACAATAATTGCAGAAAAATATTTGTATAATGTGTTAAGTCACATAATGTACAAATTTAAAGAAGCATGTTACATTCATACACTGAGTTAAGTTTATAGAACCTCTATTGAAAATGAACTGTACAAGTTTCCAATTGCTGTTAGAAAATGATGCCATGACATCTGAAAATGATGAGCAAAGTGACAGTTTATCTCTATGCAGTTATGTAGCTTTAACATCAGCCACATAAAACAGTGCAAAGTGGTCACCAAAATTATTTACATGTTATACATAAAAATCTTATGTGCTACACTCACATGACTTTCTCTAGTTGTTTTAAAAACTTCTTACAAAAGATTATTCTTCTTTCTACACCATGTCAATCAAGATAAACATTTGCAGAATGTTCTTATTACTTAGTTCCCTATAAGTAAAGGGAAATTAAGGGAATACACTAGGCTAAAGTGATAGTCAAATTTATTAAAAGCTGTCGTTATGCAATTGTCATTGCAATTCACTTCTTTGCTTGGCATAGAACAAAAGAAAAATGGACGTTTCTTGTCTGTGAATAGCATAAGTACTTTATTATTAAAACCAATAACAAGGAAAATTTCGGAAACACTTACCTCCACAAAAAAAAAAAAAAAAAAAAAAAAAAAAAAATGTAAAGGACATATATGATATATTTTGAGGGGCTCTACATTTTGTGTGCAGTAAGCTTATGTCTATTTCTTACAGTTTAGCAGTTAAATAAATTTGGCAAAATTAATCCAGAATGAAGAGGTTTCAGAGGCTACTCGCAGAAAATTTAAATATATATTTTAGTTGGGATGTAAATATCTTTAATATACAGTATTTTACTCAAAATCATTAGATCCATTTTTGAGAAAATCAAAATTTTTGAATGTAAAGGTTAGTTTGTTGTGGGGGGATTTTTTTGAAAATCTTCATGCCACATCCTTGGAAAGGAGGAGGGAGAGATGCATGCGCACACACATGTGCAGACCTTTTTCTAAAATGCTTTTTTTGGACTCAGGGGACCTCAAAACATATATTTACGGTGAAATCTTGACATCAAATTGTTGGGTGGAATTCAATACTTTCTGTATCCGCTATGTACATTGTACATACATTCTAGAGGAAGTATAAATTACTAATAAGACATAATTCAATAACAAAAATCAGTATTAGTATTGAGTATCAAGAAATAATTGTAGTGTTCTCCCATTACTACTATAAATGTTAACACATTTTTCAATTCCATTACTGTCATTAACTGTGGAGATTTATGTTGTATCACTCTGAATACATAACGGTATAAAAAGATTTGCCAGTAAGTATAAATGTATTTATGCTGTGATAAAACTCATAGAACTCATACATATTAATTGAGTAATTATTGCCAGCCTAAAGCACACTAAATGAAAATTATTTTATTTAATTATTTCATAGAAGGTCCTATAAAGCATATTGCTCTAGGTAAGGACTGCGCAAGATGTTAAATATAAAGAATAAAATAAATTCATATAAAAATGAATGAAATAAACATTGATGCTCCTTGCTGTTTTATTACATTAGATGTTTTAGCTCTACTTTTAAGCAATATTTCTGCCCAAACTTCACAGAAATCACTTACCCAAATGCCAGGAACGTAATCCCCTCTAGTATAATATGCTGTACTTGCAGATGCTCTATCAACACTTGTGCCCATGCCATAGCCATTATTTTCACAAACAAAGATGCATGGTACATCCCAAAGTTTTGCTATATTGTACACCTCAAACACTTGGCCTTGATTAGCTGCTCCATCTCCATATAGTGTCACACATACTCCATCTGTCCCAAGGTATTTTGATGCAAAGGCTATTCCCACGCCCAGTGGAACCTATGTGGAAAAGTTACAATTTAGTACCTTATAATATTCTGAACATTATTGATACAAACAGCAGCAAGTTACTAAGTAATAACATGGGAAAACATTGAAAAATGTTGATGTCATGTTTTAGAAGATAGTGATGGTAAAGTTTAGCATTTATCTGAAGTTTGTTCTTCAGTTATGCTATTCAAAGACACATTATACACTTTTATACAAATACTTTGAGATGAGAATCGTCCTTCATCATGAGGTGTTAAGACATAGATATATTTAGATACAATGAAACATGAGTGGAATATAGCAATATAACAGCCTGAGTTGATGTATGACCATATTCTAATGTAAGATTATTTTGCACAAATAAATAAATAATACTTTCTTGGATGCAATGAATCTAAAAATATGTATTTCTGAATGGTCAACATTAATTCCTGGACCTAACATAGGTTTTGTTATGTATTTGGCTTACCCTCCCAATATTCGTAGGACTGACCCCCCCCCCCAGGACTTACAAGACAATGCCTAGGAGTCAGAAGCCTGTCGGGTAGCCAACGGCAAGAAACCACAGAATGAGAATGAGAACAGTTACGAGGTCTGTGGCCAGGATGTACATGAGGAAGTGAATGATATGAAATGTAAGCAAAATTGATGATAGGAAAGGTGATGATGGAGCAATTGGTGGAATGAGTGGTGGGGGAAACCGGAGGACCCAGAGAAAACCTGCCAAGATGCCACTTTGTCCACCACAAATCCCAATGCAGATGCTTGGGATCGAACCCAGGTTGCCTAGATGGGAGGTGAGTAGTCTAACCACTCAACCATGGCAAGGGTTTAAAATTTGTATATCTCAATGCTGATGGCCTTTTCAGCCATTTTGCTGTTCAATAGTTTTTTTAAATACCAAACTACGGTCAAAACCATTATCTGCATAGCAAAATCTCATTAACCGGGCCCCATTAAATGGATATTACATTAATGTGAGCAGTTTAAGGAAATCAAGACACAATAGTTAGGAAATTAAACAGTGCCATGTAGTTACTATTGATCCAGCCTTAGAACCACACTTGATACGAACAAAATGTTTTGTATCTTTCAGTGTTTAGGCTAGTTCACAACAATTGAGAATTGTAACCAGAATGAGAATGACAAATTTGAAATACATGTTTTAATAGGAGTATTACAATAGACGGAAATGAAAAAAAAGACTTGACAAGTTTAACTTTCTTGTTCTTGTTACCGGGCACAGCATATTAGATCCAAATGGTGCATATTGGATCTTCACTGTACGGATTATTCTAAGTAGCTATGATATGAGCTCACTCTAGATGCAATTATTTCAAATTTTGATGTTGGCAACCCACATTATGTTGGCTGAACTGGAAGCAAGTAAAAAATAACATTGTCATTTAAAAACAAGTAAAATCCCAATGCAACAAATTATTTTTACACTTGGAGATCCATGGGTTATCAATGTGCATTCCCGTTCTCATTACTAGGCTACTGTGAACAGCCTTTAACCTGTGAAACCATCTGTGTTGCCCTTTTAACCTGCAACTCATTTTTGCTGTTTAGCACAAGGTACTGTTATTTCACCTGCATATTTTTTTTCTCACTAATTAATTCACTCTTAAAATTAATAAAGTGCAAAATGTCATTCAGCAAGCTAGCATGAGAAACATACACATAAATCCTTGTATGATTCTGAACTTATACTTACAAAATTTAAAACTGTGCTACCTTTACCAGTGTATGAAATTTAAAATTATCAAATAACTAGTTTTAAATATAATGAACAAATAGAAACTTTAATTAATTTTATTGATTTAATAATCTTTAACATTAAATTTTTATTGTTCTATTTAGTTTATCCAGTTTGTAAAGTATAGGAAATGATAAAAATCAAAATATAAACAGCAAAGAAGATGTCAGAAATGAAGGCAGCAAAATAAAATTATTGAAGGGAAGAAAAAAACCTCAAATTGAAATAGCACATGGCGTTAGGGAAGTGCAGATGATAGTGTCCTTACAGAAGGTAATTGAACTCCTAAGTATATATCTAAAAAATGCACAGGAAGAGATATGAACTGAAAATGCAGAAAGGTGAATTAGAAATATATACACAGATTCAAATGGATAAAACATATGTGTTGGCAATGAAAATAAATTCGGAAGCAAGCAATAAAATCTCAAACATTGACATTGTTAATAGGTTCAAAGTATTAAATGAAGAAAGGATGCAAGCAGATGAAACAGAAGAGAAACATGAGGAAAAAAACAAATACAAATGAATAAATAAATGCAAGGAAGAAGAAAGGGAGAAAATGAAGGAGAACAAAGAAGTGAAAGTGTTATGATATATGATGATTCAGTCATAAAGAATGTGAATTTGAACAGAAAAGATGCAAATGTGAAAGTGTTTAGAGGAGTAAAGGCAGAATATCTGCCTAATATAATAAAAGGTGACAGTGAAAAGTGTAAAGCATGTGGGTGCTGTTGCATGTGGGCCCAAATGACATTAAAAAAGGAAAAAGCTCAAATGAGGTTATGGAGAAAGTTTATAACTTGATTGTTTGTATCAAAAAGTATTTTTCAGGGACAACAGTTCTAGTAAATAGCATAGTGATAAGAAGAGACTACAGAAAAAGTATATAAGCATTATGAATGATGATTAAATGGGTATGTAAAGCTACTAATTTATGTAGAATCAAATAGACGAAAATTATTGGGAAGGGATGGTATGTATTTATATAGAAAAGGTTTGCATGTGTTAAGCCAAATGATAAACATGGTAGTAAATTTGTGCGTGAAGTAGAAACTAGAAATAAGTACAATAATGGCAGAAAATATATAAACATAAGCACAATTCTGAAAATGAAAAAAGTAAAATGAAGCAGAAAGGAGTAATTCAGTAAAACTGAAGCAAACAACAAAGAAAAATTATAGGGTAACAAATGTGAGATGAGAATTTAAATACATTAAGACAATACCTCACATGGGTTTGTTGGAAAGACGTTTGTGAAACAGAAAATGTAAATAAAAAGTATGACATTTTTGGTAATATCATAAAAAAAAAAAATAAAATTCCTTTAAAAAAAAGTGAAAGTTAAGCCTAGATTAATAGGTATCCAGTATGAAAAAAGGATGACAAAAGGAATAAAAATTTCATGGGAGAGAGAAATTTTTTTAATTCTCTAAAACATGTAAATATGAGTGAAAGATCACTAAAATATATTGATGATATCACTAAAATAGAATATTTAAATTAGTATATGAATGTGCAAAGAAGAGGTATAACCAGGATTTTGTAATAAAGTTAGAAAATAAAACAAGAACAACATGGAACATATCTAATATAATGTGCAAGAAAAAAAATCTGATGTGTACCATTCACATGACTTTCTCCATATCCCTGCAACAAATAATTCTTAAAAAGCTTATACTTCTATTTAATTTATGCTAATCAGAAAAAAAAATAGCAGAAATAGTTTAATTACTGGCTTCCTTGTAAGTAGAAGCGAAATAAAGGACAACCGTAGGTTAAAGTGATAGTCAAAAGCTGGTTGCTATGTCAATGAAGTTCCTTTGTTTATATGGATAGGAGTTGACAAGTTCCTGTATGAGAAAAGTATGTTTTTCATAGCAGAAACCAAAAATAGGAATATCTAAAAAACGACGAACTCCACAAAAAAAATGTATATAACAAAGTGTGTTTTAATGTGCTCTACATTTTTTGTGTAGTAAGTTTTTGTCCATCTCTTACGGTTTAGCAGTTATTCAAAATTTAGTAAAATTCATCCAGAATAAACTACTCTTCAGAGGCTATTCCCAGAAAATTCAAGATATACATTTTATTTGTCAGGTAAATATGTTTAATATACAAAATTTTAATCAAAATCGTTAAAGCCATTTTTGAGAAAATCAAAATTTTCGAAAAAAGTTCCATGTAAAGGGTAGTTGGGGGTGGGGGGATTTTTCTCAAAATCTTTGTGTCGCATCCCTGGAAGATACTAAACTTAAGTACCAAGTTTGGTATTTTACCGACTTTTCGTTTTTGAGTCATCGTGTTCACGGACACACACACACACACACGCACACCTTTTTGTGAAAATGCTTTTTTGGATATTGAGGACCCTAAAACATATATATCCGGTGAAATCTCGGTATCAAATTTTTGGGTGGAGTGTAATACTTTCTCTATACACTATGTACATAGTGCATATGGAGAAATTAAAAATATATAAATAATGGGAAAATTGGCAATCAAAGAAAATGAGAAATAAACAACCCAAAAGAAACATGCATTAAGGTAAAAAAATAGTTTATGAATATTATAAAGACAAGTAAAAATATCAATAGCAAGTTAGCTAAAGTTGATGAGAATAATAGAAATAGCAATAGTATTTCCTGTATCTACT
The DNA here is from genome assembly GCA_030762935.1 of Hymenopus coronatus. Classification (NCBI taxonomy): domain Eukaryota; kingdom Metazoa; phylum Arthropoda; class Insecta; order Mantodea; family Hymenopodidae; genus Hymenopus; species Hymenopus coronatus. The sequence continues at coordinate 68,436,813 of CM060881.1, forward strand.
AACCGCAGCAAAGGGTATTGTTATGATATTTCCATGATCAGATCTGAATTTCTAGTTTGTGAGATCACCAATATGTGTCATGGTGACAAGGGATCAACTAGTCACCCACAAATGGCACTGTAGGATGAAATTCACGAATTGCGGACATAAAATGGCAGAATATTTTGCCCAGGAGCCTTCTTCTTTCAAGGTATGGGCTCTTTTACGTAAAAGTAAACATTACTTGGGACCATCAGCTTTATTTCCCTTTCAAAATAAGCCATGCTAAGTATTTTTGCATCAAAGGAAACCATGCTTATGATTTTTGCATCAAAAAGATCTATCAACCTCCCACCAGGTTATATTAGCAGAAAAAAATATATTGCAAGAAATCAATAATCTGAAGCCTAAAAAATCTGATAGTTTTGGTGAAATAGCAAATAAAACTATAAAAGATATTAAAATTGAAATTGCTAAAGTGCTGATGCACATTACAAATGCATCAATAAATCAAGGGACATTTCAGATATTTTAAGGAAAATAATTGTAAGGCCATTATTTAAACAAAAAGGAAACAGGATATAGAAAATTATATGTCAACTACATTATGTTCTACTATTTCAAAAATAATGGAAGGTGTATTTTTAAACCAATTGCAAAACTTTTTTACTAAATTAAACTTATCAGAATGGCAATTTAGGCTTCAAAAGAAGAAACTGACAATTAATGCAATCAGTAAGTCAAATAATTACATAACTAAAGTATTAAATACACAGAAGAAGGTAATTACTATTTTTTTGGACTTATCAAAGGCATTTGACTATGTAAATATACAGATACTGATAAGCAAATTAGAAAATTATGGGTTCTGTGGATTGGCACAGAAATGGATCAGTTCATATCTTACAAACAGTATAGAATAAATCACATAAGTGCACTGGTATTGTAACAAAAAGTAAATTAAATTTTCAAATAATTAGGCAAGGAGTATCACAAGACTTGAAACTAGGTCCATTTTTTGTTTCTAAAACAAAGTTTGTTTTAGTACAAATAAATGGAAATATAGCAATTGAATATGCAGATGACATGACTGTAGTAACTAAAGGTAAGTCAGTGCTGAAGTAGAATTATAAGAAAACGAGTTAATAAGAAAAATAAAACAATACTGTACAAACTTGGACATAATATTAAATACTAAAAAGACAGCATAGGTAAATTTTGGATTAAAACATTATTGTTTAAATAGTATATAACTGGAAATTGAGAAAAACATCCCAAGATCAAACACACAAATGTTTTAGACATGATAATAAATAAACAGTTAAATTGGAACCCATATATAGTGCATATAAAAAATAAGATAAATACTGGAAAATATATAATGAGACAAATAAGGAAAACCGTGGATGATGAAACACTTAAAACAGGCATCCTTTGCTTTTATATACTTACACACAAAATATAGGATAATATTGTGAAGAAATATTTCAGCAACAGAAGTCGAAAATATTTTAAATTGCACAAGAAAGCAATTAGAATAATAGGTAATGTAAATAGTAGACATATATGTAGATTGATGTTTAAACAATTTGGTATGTTGACTGTTCTTTACAAATATGAAACTATAAAACATGTTTTACAAGAAAATGAACCAAAAAAATTATGGTATGCACACACACACTAAGAAATAACTATGATGCTTTCAGATTGGTAATTAGTGAGATTAAGCAGAGATTGTACAAAGCCCATAGGAAAATAACTTTTTAAAAAGCTACCCGAAGAAACAAAACTGTTAAAAAATAACAATTTAATTATGAAGATAGTTAAGAGGTACTTAATGGTAAATGTGTTTTTATAATCTGGAGGAATTTAAGTGTTGAACATTTAATTAAGAGTTGTATAACTGTTGTAGCTGATAAATCTATGACATGCAGATGTTTACATTGAAGGAAATAAACTGAAATTAAAAAAAAATTATGGAAGTTCATTTTTACAATTATTTCTCCCTTAGGGAATAAACTAACATATGCTTAAGAATCTGCATACCCCCAAACTATGCAATTACCTCTCTTTTCTATATATTTGATCTATTCAAAAGTATTATACCTGAGCACCCACAATGCCATTTCCTCCATAGAAGTTTTTACAATACATGTGCATTGAACCACCTTTACCCCTGGCACAGCCAGATTGGCGACCAGTAAGTTCAGCAAGCACTCCTAGAGGAGGGACACCCATTACATAGGCCCAGCCATGAGCACGATATGCTGTGATGACAGAATCTTGATTTCTAAGGGCTGCCCTTATTCCAACTGCACAAGCTTCCTATCAACAAAGACATTTGCTATTAAAAGGATTTCTCTCTTTAGCAGATTAACAAAAATGTATTTAATATTTCACCAATTTATATGTTTAATCAATGGTATGAAATCTTAAATTAAGATTTTCTTTTGTAATAACATTTAGATTAATGACTATACAGAATGAAAGACAACTGAAGTAATAAACATTGAGTTTAATAAGTGGAACAAAGATATGACTGACTTTTAAAAAATAAGAAATATTTTAGTCTCAAAATATTTGGAAATTCTGTTGAGTCATATTTTGGCTGAGGTAAAAGATCATTACTCAGCTACTAACATAAGCACTACCATGTTAAACTCTGCGTTACAAGATTTAGTCTCATGAATTCATACTGATCAACACTAAACCTATCAGGTAAATTATGTCAAAAGTGCTTCAAGATGGCAGAAATGATTAAACATATTTTATTGTCTCATTCTGTTTCTCTATTCATTATTATATTTAGAACGAAAGAAAATGAGTGCATTAAATTTAGGGCATAATTAAGTTAATGATTTCTTCAGCATGTAAATGTATCAGACATCCGGACTTCTACAGTCAATAGCAAATATTCTTAAAACAAGGGTGCAGCAATGGTTTTATTTTGCTGTAAAATATCACTGTGCAGTCTACTTGTTTAGAAAACCTCTTTACAGTTATACATGTTTTATTATTAAATCAAAGTTCTGCATTATTATCTGGCACATTTATGTAAAAAGACAGACATAATAAATTCACCTGATTTATGTTATAAATACTTGATGGAGCTGAAAAATACTGCTTATAGGTCAGTTTAAGTTTCTAAGGTAAACTATTCATATTCTGCAATGGAACTATTTTACTAATATTACTCACATTCACATTTAAACAGTTGTTTGCAAATATTATCTTCACTCATTTTATCCAAACGGTAGCTTTAGCAGTTATAATTAGTAAATGCCAAATCCAGCTTTACACATAATATATGAAATATTTGCAACTTATGAATTGAGTTTATGCATGTCTAACTGGAATTAAGGTACAAAAATGCTTATGAAGGAAATTATTATATTCTATATAAAGAATTGTGATGCCAAGTTCATTTTGATCCTAAATGAAATGATAAGAAACTTATACATAATTTAGTAAGCATGTGATAATCACAGTTATTCTAGAAAATTAAACTGAAGATTAAATGATTACTTGTCCAGAATAGAGATGGCAAAAACCTCGTATAATCTTCTCTTTGTACATATTACCAGCAGCTGTTTCCAGCCTTCTGATTGTGTGCATCTGCTGATAGTATTTCAATGCTTCCTCTCTGTTTAATGTTACTGTACTGGATGGTCCAGCTTCAAGTTTATGTAGGCGAAATGGCTGGAAAAACACAACATCAGTTAGGCTTTTTTCTTTTATTAATTTACAGATAATGAATCTTGATTGTTTTTCAGTTAAAAGAAAACTTACCTTTGTTTCAAATGTTGCTTCTGTAGCATAATTCTTCTTTGCAGAAGTGAAGAAAGATGAAATTGCTTTCTGCAAGTAGAACATGAAATTAAGGAAATTAAATCATTTATAACTGACATTGTTAGGGTAGAAAAACAAAAGCTTCACACATAGTATTACCATTGACATCTCCATAAAATCAGGTGCCATCCTAGCTGCTATGTCCTTACTCATCTGATACCATGTTCCAAACTGGGAGGCATTAACAAAAATAAAAATAACACTAGGTACAATATCCCTGAAAACAACTATTATGTTATATTTAAGAGTCTGCATCAAGTGGTGATACTAGAAAATTATTGTAATGCTTATACAGGGGATGGCATTTGAAATCAAGAACAAAAAGTGAGGCTGAAAACTAGAGTACTACAGCAAGATTAAGGAGTGTTAAATAAAGACTGGCACTGAATTATTTTACTTCCCTTAAATGACAACTGTAACATCTGTCTGCACGCAATGAAAAACAAAAAAAATATTTGTTAGTAATTGCCATGATCATATCAGTGCTGCCGGTATGCTGGAATTTCATCTCACAGGAGTTCTGTAACATGACAATAATTCTACTGACATGGTGCTGTCTGGGCCAGGTTTGAACCTGTGACCTTGAGATCAGAAAGCCAGTGCCTAATCAACGGAGCTACCCAGACCAACTGCATGCCAATGAGCTGTGTACACTAGTTACTAATCACAGAGAAGGTTTCACAGTGGTAGCTGTGTCAGTTGAGTGTTGGCACACTATGAGAGTGAACAATATTCATAATCAACTCTAAGGATTGTCATGGAGATATTCATAAACATTATGCAATATTTGTAATTCTCTTGAAGGAAAATGCTACTGAAACCTATAATGGAATGAAGGGAGCTTATGAGGAGTCAGTAATAGCTCATTGAGATGTTTCCGTTAACATTAAGCTTACAAAAATGGTCAGCAAAGTGCTGAATTGCAGGGAGCAAGTGCATCTGTCATTGCCATAACACAGCAGATGTCATAATTTGTGATGATTTGTGCCTCCCGGTGAGACATATCCTTGAGATATTATTTAGGAGCACTATTACAATTTTAAAAGAGCATTTGTATGTCAAGGGGTGTGCACAATGGAAATCATGACTGTTTACTCTGCAGCAAATACAGGCTTGCATTGATGTTTGCTGCTATTGCAAACAATGTGTTGAGGATGAGGACGATGCTTAGTGGCCAGTACAGAATTGATGCAACATGGTTAGCTCAAACACAAAAGCATAAGCACAGATGTCTGATAATGAGGACATGGTCATTACTTTTTTAATTACCAGAAGATGGTATATACTCACAATTTCCAAGACAAGCTACAGTAATTAAAAATTACAACAAGAACATCCTGAAGCAATCATTAAAGGATCACATCCTCAAAAAACAAAGTCACTTTCTTGGTTAATGCAGTACATTTGTTACAAAACTTGGCCACCAGCAGCACGGCCCATGTGACCTTCACTGACTTTCCCTGCACACGCATCCTCATCCGTTCTGTCGTCAGTCATTTCTGTTCTAGTCCAGTTCACACATGAATAACATTAGGAATGTTTAGAAGTGTTTAACTTTGCTTGAAGTAGGTACTTTCAAAATGCAGTATATAGTACCACAAAGAGTGTTTATGTACGATATGTATGTGATTACATCATCTTGTAGGGAAGTTGTAAGACAATTTGAAACTAAATTTCCTGGCATGCATGTTCTAAGTACTCATAAATAAATTCTGGGAGATGGGATAAATTTGTGATAGGAAAAGAAAGGTAAGCAGATGTGTGCGTACAGAGTAGAAATTAGACAAAATTGGAGAAAGGTTGCAACGGCCACCTTGAAAATCACTTAAGCGCCTTGCACAAGAAACTGACATTTTGAAAGCTTCAGCATGGAAAGCAACAAAACTTTTAAAACTCAAACCATACAGAGTTACAGTTGTCCAGGAATTGCTACCATGTGATCTCCAGGGTTAGGCAAATCTCTGTAACGGTATTTTGAGGAATGTTAATGATGGAAAAATTGATCCACAGTTAATACTGTTCAGTGATGAAGCATGGCTTCATTTACATGGTCATATGCCATCGCAACACAACTGATATTATGCTACAGACAAATCCAATTTCATTCATGAAACTCCCTTGCATGATCAAAATTTGAGATATGGTGCGCAATAAATAGATACAATCCTGTGATTAGGTATGTTCTGTGTTTATTCTGATTGTTGTTAATGCGATTTGAGATTTTATTTGAGGTCCATACATGAGTGACTAGGTGATGGGCCAACTGTACAGCACGTCACCGGCAAACGGACCATGTGCCTGATGGCCAAGTTTTGTACCACACTTACTGTAGAAGTTCATCATGAAAATGCCAAGCCTCTAGATGCTACTGTTGTTATCAAGTCCTGGCATAAAAAGAAGCATCCTACTTAAGGGATGTTGGTTTGATGAGACCATGGCAGTGAAAAGTTTAGAAGCAATCCTGAAGCAGATGTCCAGGAATGGCCCCTGCACATCTTCTAGGGATGGCAAAGTAGGTGAGACAAACACATTGTATTGCAGGAGAGGGGAAGTATTTTTTGGGGAGGGTCATTCCATGTGAAATCAACACACTTTGAATAAAAATTTTACCTCACTATTTTAGATTGTGCTAAAATTTGGTATATTTTGGTGCTGAGACTAAGGAAAATACTGAATGCAATTTTTATATCTCAAACTGTTTCTGAAATACATTTCCAAAAACTGGCCAAAAAACGTTAATGGTCTTGTTAAAAATTGCTCTATGAACTGTCCTAATTAAGCAAGAGAAATGGGAAAGGTGTAATTTTGCAGCATTTTTATACTCTTTCCAGTTATATACAAACATAACATGGGTTCTAATTAAGCAATTTATTCAAAATACAAATTTTAATATAATTTTTTTCCAAAAAGTAAATAATTTAAAATTGTCAGAATATTTTCATAAATACTTAGTGTTGTTGTAAATCATATGGCAAAATATAATAATGGGATGATAAGGGTTCATTGTTAAAAAAATTATTTCCAATTCTTGTTTTTCAGTAATAGCCTGATTTAGACCAACCTTTTGACAAATAGAAATTTAATTAAAATATACAGAAAGGTAACTAAAAATATCAGAAATATCAAAATATCATCATTTTAAAAAAAAAACAATCACAAAATTTGTTATGAAGTGTTGTATGGGCAATAGCACCAGTCTTTTTTTTAAACACCCCTTGTACATGCCATTTATGCAGTCTACTCAGGGTGTTTATTTTTGCCAACAACTTGTAATAACACAGATAGAGAATAAGTAATCATAGGTTACGTTAGATTAGGCTGCATTTAGCTAACTCAGTTATTTACTAGCAACTCTGTTCCCATTGTTGCTTTAAATGTGGAGAAATATCTCCCTCCCCCTCCCTCTCTCTCATTATCTCCTTCTTGACTTCCCTCCTTTTCTAAATCTCACTATCTCAACCCCAATGTATGTCCTACTGTTGTAGGAGATACATTCTCTATGATCTGTGGGCAATTTATATTTTATGTGAAGTTTAAAGGACCTGTAAAAAACCCAACAATAAAATAATCTATCTTGGTTTTAAATAAAAAATGAAATATTCATTAATCAGTAAAATATTTACAGTGCACCAACTGTGAACCTTTCTTATTCTTGTATTACAAGAACTATTCACTTTCTCATGATGAATTATGAACATGATCAGCAGTCATGAAAATAAACCCAGCAAATGTTGTAAAGAACAAAACTTATAAGAAATATAATGCTTAAAGCTTTGTAAGATAACATTTTTACTATGTACATGGTGGGTAGTAAAGGTATTCTACTCCACCTAAAAGTTTGATAAGATTTCACCAGAAATATATGTTTTTAGGGCTCCTCTGAATTAAAAAGTATTTTTTAAGAAAATCCTATGTGAGATTTATTTAAATTAATTTATTAAACAACACATTCCATTACATTAAGTAATATTATGTCACAGTTTAAGAGAGAGAGAGAGAGAGAGAGAGAGAGAGAGAGAGAGAGAGAGAGAGGGTGAGTGAGTGTGGGGGGGGGGGGTGTTTGCGCGTGCACTAAGTAATTTTCTTGTTCTAAATGTTGTAAAACCAATAAGTGTATTTCTTATGGCTGCCAATAACATTTGTACACAGGAAATAACTTCTACTCAGTTAAACTAAAAAGCAAACATTGTGCACATATCCGCCAAGTTAAGATTGGCGTGTTGGTATGTTTTATTTTCATGTTAGCTATTGGTGTTCCACATTTTTGAAAAAAAGGCCTGATGCAGATCTGTCAAGCTCTTCAGTCTGCAACAAGCATTCAGATTTTGAAGGGCCTATTACTGACCTCTACATGTTCAACATTTTTGTGCAATATTTGATATTGCTCAATATTATTGACCATCTAATGCTCATATTAAAGGGTTGTACAAATTATTACATTGATCAAAACAAATTTTAAATATACTGTGCAATGCTAGAGAGGTTGACTCATATGCGACAACAGTGTGTAAAAGAATTCTGAACAATGAAGAGCAAAATGAGCAGCCGAAACATCTGATACTAAACTTAAACACCAAGTTTAGTATTTAATGGTTGTTTCGTTTTTGAGCTATGCTGTCCATAGACAAGACACACGCACAGACCTTTTTCTGAAAATACTGTTTTTGAATTCAGGGGGTCCCAAAACATGTATTTCTGGTGAAGTCTTGGTACTGAATTTTTGCGTGGAATACAATACTTCCTCTTTACACTATGTACATAGCACTGTGGAGAAAGTAAAAAGGTGATTAACATAATCTGTCTAAGACCTATGTCACTTCTATTAGTTTGCTCGAAGATTTTTGAAAAAGTAACGTTTAACAGGTTGTACAATTTCTTTGAGCACAATCACATCTGGTAAAAGAACATTGTTTTTAGGAATAGTGTATAGTTTCAGAACTGAATGCGAAAATGCTTATAGGAGGCATATTCTGCAATCTTGTCAAGGTGTTTGACTATATTAATCATGAAATTCCAATCGAAAAACTAAGATTTTATGGAATAATGAGAAACTTATTTAGTTTAATTCTTATCAAAAACAGAGTTCCACATGGGCAATCATTATGCATAAACTTCTGCAAGGATCAATCCTTGGCCCATAATTCCTTTTGATTTATATCAACAACCTTTCCTTAGCAATAAGAAGCAGTGCAAGCACCAACTTGTTTGCTGATGATACTAATATAAAACTGACAAGTGATAACTTACAAAGCTGTATTAAAATCGAATAATGCATTCAGTACTGTATGCAATTGGTTTAAGGTCAACAGTTTCAGAACTGAATGCGAAAATGCTTATAGGAGGCATATTCTGCAATCTTGTCAAGGTGTTTGACTATATTAATCATGAAATTCCAATCGAAAAACTAAGATTTTATGGAATAATGAGAAACTTATTTAGTTTAATTCTTATCAAAAACAGAGTTCCACATGGGCAATCATTATGCATAAACTTCTGCAAGGATCAATCCTTGGCCCATAATTCCTTTTGATTTATATCAACAACCTTTCCTTAGCAATAAGAAGCAGTGCAAGCACCAACTTGTTTGCTGATGATACTAATATAAAACTGACAAGTGATAACTTACAAAGCTGTATTAAAATCGAATAATGCATTCAGTACTGTATGCAATTGGTTTAAGGTCAACAAACTCTCTTTAAACATTGAAAAAACTAACATCTTGAATTTTGCAACATACAATTCAAAAAGTTTTGCTCTGCAGATAGGCATTGATAAAGTTGTACTTGACCAAACGTTACATATTAAATTTTAGGTTTCAAGTTTATATATAATCTAAACGGGAAAGCTCATATAGAGGGCATTATATCTAAGTTAAGATCGGCAATATTTGCTCTTAGGTCATTGAATTCATTTCACCTAATCCATATATTAAAGCAGGTATACTATGCTTATTTTTGTTTCATAATGAAATATGGTCTTATATTCTGGGACAATTCAGTAGAAAGTAAGCAAGTATTTACATGACATAAGAGAGCCATCAGAACCATGTATGCCTTCAACAATACACCCCCATGTAGGGATCTGTTTCAAAGGCTGAACATTTTGATACGTCCTTGTGAACATTCACATGTTTCTATATTAAAAATCAAGAATACTTTGCAAAAAATGTAAACATACTTAATATAAATACTAGACAAAGAACGGGTTTACATAAACTCTGTGTTAACTTATCAAAAAGGAGTATATTATATGTCAGAAATTTCAATGTCCTTCTGAATGACTTAAAATTACTATCTTTGGGAAAAATAGAAAAATACAAGTCTGCTCTTAAAAGCTATCTACACAGCAATGCCTATTAGTCCACAAAAGAGCTTATGAATGATCAGTAAAATATGTGTAACTATTGATTTATTGTATTGCACTCCCATAAGCAAAAAGTGGTTACAATTTCTTAATTATCTTGCTCACTTGTCTGATGTTTGAGCCAGTAAGATTGTATCTCTCATTTTCATCTAACTAGTTTTTGATCTGTAAGTTACTAAGATACTTTTTCATGAATATTGATAGTGAGAATTACATAATATTGAAAGTTAGTGGTGGTAATTAAAATGGTTATGTGGCTTGAATTGATAAATTCGATTTTCTTTATAATGTATTCAATGTCCCCGAGCTTTCCTTGATGGTGGGAGTAAACTAACAGAGCAGAGCAGAGCAGAACAAAAGCAAAAGGTACAGAAGCTGCATCTTTGTCACTGAACATGAGCGTAATTAATTATTGAGCAAAGTGACTGAATCGTTTAGGGCACATCACAATTTTATAGCACAGTAACATAGTCTGTCTAAGGGTCGTTTTATGAATAGTACTACCCTTTTCACTGACCATGCTTAATCTATGAACAGGAGCCATTGCCAGTTTATTCAATTACTAGAATGTAACTAGTAAAAATCAGACCACAGATTTGATATGCAGTCTGGTATCAGTGAGGCTCGTGCTGAATATCTTTGAAAACACTTACATGTTTAATTTATATTCATATCAGACTTACATATCCAGACATATTTATCACTAGATATGGGTTGTAAAATGTAGTTAAAAGTATTTCATATACTTTCTAATACGATAGCCTTGGCACAAGTTCAGTAGGCGCTATTTATTACGATTTTGAGGAAACCAATTGGATGTAATTGATGCGTAATTAACCTATACATCAATACACTTTGAGACGCAGCATATACAGCTAATTGTTTACTGGAATTCACAGTTCTTATACAACTAGAAAATCCGCACCCAAACCTAATTTTAATAACTACGTTCAACTAACTTGACACTGTTGCGTTTTATTTCCAACACTTCGAATATAGTATGGCAGCATATTGATGAGTCCTGTACTTCTAAGAAGAAATTAAATGCTCTCGTTGCTTCTTGAGTTGAAAGAAAATTTCGTTTCAAGGTTATCTTGGAATTTAATCAGTATTTAAGGAAGAAACATCAGCTGTTTACGTATAAATTAATGCAGCGAATGCAGAAGATTTGAAGAGCGACCCTTAACAAGGGTTGCCAAAATATGAATAGCAATTACTGTTTAGATGGATCGAGTTCTGTTTCAGCTAAATGTATATCCTTCATAATCATTTCATTTTCGGCGCGCAATTAAAGCAGTAGACTGTGAAGTGATTAAAAAAGCTATTTCATGGACATGTTTTCTAATATGGGTTACAAGAAAATGTTTTTATGGTTTTATAGCTTTAGTTCGCTTGGGTATATAGACCTTGGGTGTACTTTGTGCTGAACTCTAGTGATAAACAAACAAACAAGCAAATAGTTCAGAGAAACTGGCGGTATAATTAAATCATTTGCATTGCGTGTCAAATGCCAATATCACCTGAGCTCAATTGAGAATGGTATGTGACATACTGGTCTTGTAGCTAATTGCATTGTCAGCAAAATAATTTACACTATATCTTCGAGCGCTTGTACTCCAGGATTTGGTAAGTTTTATTTATGCAAACTATCTTTTGTGCTGCAAAAAACATTTAACTGTTATTTGTTCATGAACTCATGATCACTTTGGGATGTTATAAAGCTATGTATCTCACATTCAAGAGGTTGTCAGTGTGAATCTCAACCAGCTGAGTACCTGGGGTTAGGCAATTTTCCAATATCTATAGTTGCAAACTTAAGTATTGAGGGTCCTAAGCCACAAAGCATAGCCGAAGGGTATGCACATATCTTTGATGGGGGATCATAAGAGTACAAGTCAAAAAATCTGATTTTTCAGAAGAGCCAAAAAAGCTATTTTACATTGTAGGTACTTAAAGATTAAAAAATGATTATAAAACTAGTTCTAAATGCTATGTTGGACTACTTTAAAGTTGCATATATTCAATAAGTCCAAAACTCCATATTAACAAAATAAAATGACTTGTACCTTTTGTACCCCAAAAACTGTGAGTGCAAACTGACTTGTACTTTTATGATCATAAAGGGAATTACACAAAACCATAGTAGTTCAAGAAAAAGTAAGTATCATTTTATTAGAAAATGAACTATAAATTCACAGAGTTTTTACAATTAATAGGAATTTAATTTGATAACATAGGTAGTAAACTTCAAAATTAAGATTTTGCTGGGAATTAGTTTCATTTTCTTCAAATTCCTCAATGTCAGGCAGGATATCCTCTGCTAAAGTATTGACCTTTACATCTCTATAGAAGTCATAGAATTGTTGTTTGATAAGTGGTAGCAGAGAAATTAAGTCTTTCTTTTTTTCTTTAGAGATGGAAAGACTGGCAGCATAACATTTTCTGGTTTTCAGCACCGGGTTAGGATTGCTTCTTCTCAAAAATGACAAAGATTTGAAGCTGTCATTTTCATCTTGAACAATATTTCTCCAGGACTTTTTGTGTATCGGAACCATTGTACTTTCTGCCACTTGAAGGGTTCACCAGTTGAGTCTTTCTCAGAACCAACAATGAGTGATAATGAGATGCAAAATCCAAAAATGCATCATGTGTAATTTCATTCACAACAAATTTGTTCTTATTTCCTACAGTTTATACAAGTTGAAGCCACTAATATGAATGTGAAATAGGATATTCTATGTTTTTTTCTAGTGCTTCTCAATTTGTGCATGATCTGCATTACTCTATATGACTTTGTCTGCTGACATTGAACTTGTGATCTATAACTTCCAATGAGATTTAGTTTTGCATCAATGTTAAAAACATAGTAGTTACATGTGAATTGTTGTTTGCATCAGAGTACAGAACAACTTTAGTCACCTCATCTGGACAAGTTCTTCATATAAGATGTTGCAATCTGATTTGCACCACGTGCACCTTCTCCCTCATGCCACATATAACATCTTACTTCCCCTGTGCCGTGATCATGAATTGATGCTTATAGAAAGATACTGAGCTGTTCAGGTAAGGAGTTGGAAGACACTGCTGTAAATCGAAAGTATAACTTTTAATGGTAGGGTTCTGTTTACAAACTCCTTTATCACTCTTTTTGGAGTTATAGGCCATGTCAGCCAGATTGTGATGGCGACTAATTCTAACTCCACTCATTCCTTTTCTACTGGGTCATTTGAACGTTTAATTTTTGTGTATAATGTGTCACATTTGTGGCGCATATCTACCTGAGGGATTTTAAAACTAAGATTAAATTTATGAAACTCTTGGGTATGAGTTTTTCGAGACACCGGGTTAGGATTGTTTTCACAGTATAATGAGTACATTTTCTGAATATTTAGTCATAATGGCAGTTACTTTTTCTGATTTGTGTGTCTTGTGTAGTGTGATTCATAAGATGGAAAGGATGTGATATGTTGTATTACAGAAGTCATCACTTCAACAGGATGTTTTCTGCTTACTCTGAGACTTCATTTCTCATTCAGAGGTGTTCCTGAGGTTTCTTATGTTTCTGCTTCACTGCATTTATCACAAACATCTGACTTATATTATACACCTTCTTGAACCATCCTCGACAAACTTTTACCTTCTCACCATTAATCTGAAGATGAAATGTATTTGTAATTTCTCTGTTGTTTCTTTTCCCAAACTGAACACTTTCCCTTTTTCTAGATGTTTTTAGTCACAGGTTTCTATGAGATTTTTCCATCTATGCTACTCTTTTAGAATATTCTCCCAAAGACCAAAATTCCTGGAATAGCATAAATCTGATATCCTCAGGGATACTCTCTCTGCATCTTAAGTAACTTGATTCTAGAGGTTTCATTTCCACTTTCTTAATTTCTTTTCCTGTTATAGTGACATATGCCTCACCTGTGTTTTGCTTTTGTTTTCGTTCCCTCCTTAATTTTCTTGCATACAATTTTGGAACACATACCTTATTCTTTCCTTCATTAATTGTCACAGAGGGAAAGGTAGAGGCACTTGGAGAACTAAACTTACAAGTTCCTAGCACTGGAAGAGCTAGCAAAATAATCTTTGTCCTTAACTGAGTCACCACGGTCAAAATCTATGTGAGTTAGGGGCTCGTTTGTCTTCTCCTGGGTCATCGTCAGCTTCCACATTTCTGCTGCAACTAGTATGGTTTGCAGGATGCAGTTTTAAATTTACATATCTGATGTCAATGTCACTCTGGAAAAAATAGATTAATTACTAAACATAATACTGTAACAAAATCTTTCTCTATCTTATTACGAATATCTTCTAATGTAATTGTAAAAGCAAATTTAAGATTGTGAAATATAGTTAATTATAATTAATTATTTACAAAAAGCATAGCAGGTAAACAAAAAAAGTGCACTATATTATTTACTACTTTTAATTTTCAGTTGAGTTATACCAACGAGCTACTCAAAATATTATTACAAAAAAAATTACCAAGACCCTGAACCTCAGAATTGATGAAATCTATAATTTATTTTACATCACTTTTATTTTTAGAGTTATTGTCTCTGAAATTTGGATTAACTAATATGGTACATTATTTTTCATATGCTTAATTAAAAGCAATTTCAAGACTTTCAAAAAGTAATAACATTATTTTGTATGGAAACACAAAAGGTGGGAATCTCCTGAATTTTATCTGATCACAGATATTAACTGGTTGGGAATAAACATTAGAAAATTGTGTTTACAGCTGAAATATAATTCACTTACCATCTCTGTTCACTAGAGCAATTATTTTAGCAGCAAGGCTGTTGTACATATCTAAAACGACTGTCATTTTCAATAATTAACGTAGAACTGCAAGTCGGATCAACTATAAAACTGCATCAAAGCACATGACTGTTAACAATAGTGAAGAAGAGCTCTTTATTGCTGTGATGAAAACAATTTGGGGACAATGTTATCAAGACATTTAATCCATTTATATCTAAATACTACACATATGACTCATGTTACACATTACAGTGATTGAAGACATTTTATGGAATTACTATGGAAAACAGCAGTGGCACAAACAGTATAAGTCGACACCAATTACATTACCATTGTGTGGTGATAAGAGTACAAGTCGAGTTGTACTGTTTGACTGCACATGGTTTTGAGGATTTATCTTGTACTGTTATGAGCATTAGAGAATTAAACATTTTATAGCAGGCTTTGACATAGACATCGGGCTGATGATGGGAAAAACGTACATATGTCAATTTGGCCAAAATTTGACTTGTACTCTTATGATCGCCCATCAAAGATAGGATCTCTGCCCTCTGGTGGTTTTCACTAACACTTTCACTGTTTTCATACATTTTCCAAAAACTATAGGTGTCAAAGAAACACCTATCTTTATCCTCAGAAGATGAATGCTGAGTAGCCCAAATCCCTCAGGCTCATTTCTGCCATTTCATTTGTGCACTATCCAACATGCACTATCTGGTTAGAGAAGCACAAAAATATTAAGGGGGAGGGGTTATGTATAGGGATCCATTTTTACTTTCTCTACATGCACTATGTACATAGTGAGTAGAGTCAGTATTGCATTCCACCCAAAAATTCGATACCGAGTTTCATTGGAAATACATGTTTTAGGGTCCCCTGTGTCAAAAAAAAAGCCTTTCTGAAAAAGATCCATGAGCGTGTATGCGTGTGTGTGTGTGTGTGTGTGAATACCATAACTCAAAAACAAAAAGTTGAAAGATACCAAACTTTATATTTATATATATTTTTGAAAAAAAATTCCCCCACCCCAAATTACCCTTTACATGGAAATAATTTTGAACATTTTGATTTTCTCAAAAATGGCTCTAACGATTTTGGTTAAAATACTGTATATTAAAGCCATTTACACAACAAATAAAATACATATTATGAATTTTCTGGGATTAGCCTCTAAAGACCAGTTTATTTTGGATGAATTTTCCATAGCCGCTAAACCGTAAGAGATAGACAAAAACTTATTATATAAAACAATGTAGATCTCATTGAAACACACAATTTATCTCATACATGTTTTTTTCTTAAAATTGACCATTTCCGAGATATTTCTTATTTGTTTCAGATTTAAAATACTAACTTTTCTAACACAGAAATTTGTAAACTCCTGGCCATGCATAGAAACAGATTTCAACCACATTGCAGGCAGGTTTTAAAAGATTTGACTATCGCTTTAACTTAGAGTCTTCCCTTATTTATCTTCTTCATACAAGGAAGCAAGTAATTAAGACAATTTCTGCTGGTGTTTATCTTCATTATCATAATGTGGATAGAAAAATAAACTGTTTAACAATTATTTGTTGCTGCAATGTAGAGAAGGTCATGTGAATGGAACACATCAGATATTTTAAACACGCTATATACAATAAAATGATAAAAATCTGATGTGTTCCATTCACATGACTTTCTCTATATCCCTGTAACAAATTACTGTTAAAAAACTTATTCTTCCAGTTCATGCTAATCGAGATAAACATTACCCAAAATGCTTTCTTGTCTGTAGAAGGGAAATAATGGAATACACTAGGCACTTACTAATAAAATCCTTTAAAATCTTAGTTACTTTGTTAACTAATATATAAAGCTAATTAATATGATAGGAAATATGATGAGACAATGATGACAGATATGTAAAATTGATGGGTATTTTTAATATTTACCTAATTTATGAGAATGCAGTACATGTTGACTATTTCTGGAATTTGTTTTTGTCGTTAGAATATTAATTTCTTTGAATGCTATAATATTTTAATTTCTTTGCTGGTAAAGAAGAAAGAATTTTCTTCAATGTTCTCTCCTTATCCTCAATGATATAGATATGCAGTTCTAATTAGGAGGGGGAGAAAAGAGTTAAATGTTTAACATGGATTCATACATATTTTCCAATTGTATCACCTAAATGTTTAAATATATATATATGTATGTATAAAAATGAATTGTCCAACGACTTTCATTTTCTAACAACTGCACCAAATTGAAGAATTCTTATTTTGTTGTTGTGTTCGTTATTGTCACGACAAGATTTGTGGAAAAGAAAATGTTTAAAAATAATATAGGAAAGTTTTTAAAATCTCATAATATGAATAAAAACAATGCCAAGGGAATGCATTTCAGTTAATAGCTGCCAGATGGCAGTGGTACCAAGGTTATTTGTTGCTAAATGGGTAGTACTCCTATATTTTCCCTCCCCATTAAAGATTAAGGTAATGCACCAGTTTATCGAAACAATGATGCTATGCAGCAGAGAAATTCAAATACACTTTTATATATTAACTGTCCTTTCTTTACTCCTATTGTTTAAAATAAAGAAGAAAAGAAGTTTTCTTGGCGACCAACATCTAGAGTAAGTACTTATTTAATTGCTGCTAGATGGCCGAAGTAGTAATTTTGCTCCCATTCAATATTAAGTGAGCACAACAGTTTATCGAGATAATGACACAACGCAGCAGTGAAATTCAAATACATTCTTAAGTATTAACTGCCCTTTCCTGGCGATGAACACCTAAAATACATATTTATTTGTCACCAGATGGCCATAGTACCTACTGCTCTAATTTGCTTCCCCACTCAATGCCAAGGGAATACACCCAATTATGGAGATAACTGTGAAAATCAAATATATTTCTTATGTATTGACTATCATTTCCTTGGTCACATCATTTAAATAAAGAAAAGGGTATATTTTTGTTGTAATTCTTTAAAATGGACAAATTATAAACTACGCACATAACCATTAACCAATTCAGATTCTTGGAATTTGAAAATGGCAGAGAAATGATAGGATCCATTTTAGAGATGTTGGTTATTTTACATTATGTGATACATGAGTTAGCTAAAGAAAAGGAAGATAGCACATCACCATCACGCTGCAATTTCTTAATACATTTGATTGAGTAATATTGGCTTAAATGGAGAAATTTAATACTCAAAGCTATCATCAAATAAAAATGTATCACTTACTCAACCAGGTCTACTTGATCTTTAGTTATGTCACTGTTAGCCTTAAAATGGCTGTTTTGACATAGAAGAAAATAAAGAAAGAGGTGGAAAACATTAGAAGTAAAGGGAAGAAAGAGATTTGAAAGAAGCATGAATGTTACTTTGCGACTTTTTCCTTAATGTAATTCATTGCCTATTTCAGCATTTACCCGCCACGCTATGGTAGCGCTGCCATTACTGTTATTATGCCAACGACATCCTTGGTTGCCTATGCCATTAACTGCATATGTCATCCTTTCCACAATACCTCATGGGTGTCCTGACGTCCTTTTCGCAATACCATATATGCTACATTTCTCTTTTCAGATGCAAAGGCATTATTAGACATTGGCAATGGGAAAATTCTTGTTGACACTTCTACTAGCTTCATTTCATTTCCATCAAATTTTTGTCACTTCACAACATCAAAGGAAGAATTAATATCGAAAGTGTTCATAAGTATTGGTGCAATTACAAAAACTATGCTTGGTTGAGCGAACAAGCCATTTTAGCAACAAGTAATAAGAATGTAGATGATTTGAATATAAAAATTCAGAGTAAAATTGATGGTCAAATTTATTCAATTAAGTCAATCGATTCTATTACCAATTCAAATGAAGTCGTCAATTATCTAACTGGATTCCTAAATTCATTGGATTTGCCTGGATTACCGCCTCACAATTTACAGCTCAAAAACAGTCAACATTTTTGTTGTAGAGTTGACTGTTTCAGAAGTATTCCATGTTATTGTTTCAATTTTAAAATATGTAATTTTTTTTTTTTTTCAAATGGGGTCACTTTTGTTTCAACTCTCTTTTGTTTTACTGGCAATGCAAAGCGAACCAAACTTGAACTGTTCACATACTGGCCAGCTTTTAAAAGAATTGACTACTGATTTAGCCTAGTATATGATCCCTTATTTTACTTCTGCTTAGAAGGAAGCAATTTTACCGCCTGCGGTGCCATAAGTAGTTAAAGCGGGCGTTAAACACTACCAAAAAAAAAAAAAAAAAAAAAGAAGGAAGCAAGTAATAAGATAATTTCTGTTTTCTCAAATAGCATGATGCAGATATAAGAGTAACCATTGTGAGAATAGTTTATTTGTAGATGGGTAGAGAAAGTCATATGAAGTAACACATAAGAATTTTTTTTAACATTGATTCATACAGTATTTGCAGTTATATTTGGTTTATACAGGGTCAGGCAGAAATATTTATTTTAATACATTATATTTTCAAATTATGCAGGGCTTTTGTTAGTTATGTGTGACAATCTTGTAATGTTGACCTTTGGAGATATGGCTTTTGTTTGTCATGTGTGGTGATCTTGTAATGTTGACCTTGGAGATATGTTTAGCCATCTCGCTCTGACTCTGATTCAGGTTGGTCAGCCATGGAGTGTTGAACAATAGAAGAGGGCATTGTCGCTGTTGAGTGTTTCATCAAAACAGGTTCCATAATAGAGACACAACGAGGATTAAAAATGCAAGTTGCACAACGTTGTTTGGATGGAGATAAAATGCCCTGCTGACATTCTGCCAAACTTTCACGCGATTAATTAATCAGAATCCAATAATGATTAACAACTTTCTGATGAGTGATGGGGCACACTTTCATCTAAGTGGTACTATAAATAAGCAGAATATGTGGTTCTGGGCAGCTGTGAACCCACATGTCTTGCATCAGCATGACCCTAAAGTGCTGTGTTGTCTTCCACAATAATCAGGCCGTATTTCTTTGAGAATGAAGATAATGAAACTATTACTGTAAATTCTGAACATTGCAGGTATATGCTACAAACTTTTCTTGTGCCAGAGCTCCATGAGCATGAAAATCTATGATTTCAGCAGGATAAGGCAACTGCCCATTCCGCACAAATCAGTATGGCAGTTCTTGGCAATTTGTTCCCAGGGCGCCTAATTTATTGCTTTGGAGACGTGCCATGGCCAGCTCAGCCCCCAGACCTGACAGCCCCTGACTTCTCCTTGTGGAGCTCTCTCTTCAAAACCAGGCCTCACTGCTTGGAACAATTAAAGGAGAGGATCTGCAAGGTGATAAGAGAGGCTCCATCAGTCGCATATAACAGTGTATTGAAAATGATGGAGCGTATCTAAAGAATGTTATCTTTAAAACGTGAAAGTGAATAATTGTAATTCCAAACTCTGTAGTTTAAGTATGTACCACCACAGTTGTTATATGTATTAGGGTCTAAAATATATATATCACTTTAAAGTACCTTTACTGTTTCTGCCGGACCCTCTACTTATCACCTAAACGTTTACATGTTGCAGGGCTGCATTAGCTTTGGCTGTAGGTTTCCTATCATCTATTTATATTTCTCTCTACATATAAGCAGCAACTGAGCATTATTAAGTGTACCTACATGTGTTGGGTATAACCACTTGTAGATAGGATGGTGTTGCAGATGAGAGTAAAGCTAACTGAGTGAAAGGAGGAAGCAGTATTGCTCTTCGATGGCTGCCAGTTATGGTGGTTCTGCACTGTTAGTGTTAGGTGTTTTCAAAATATTTATTATTATGGGGTGGTATTTTAGTTTCTGTCTAATTAACTCTTGGAAGGATCATGGGTGGAGCTCAGCTTTTGCTGCTGTATGGACCAACTTCCTTGTTACCAGGGTGCTGTGAAGCCATATGCTGAACCTAGTTCACCTGAAGCAGCATTGTCTGAGCCTATAATCTCCAAGAGATCAAATGAGGGTGCTCCAATGGAAAGGTAAACTTGCATAGAATTTTTTTATTGGTATTTCCTTAGCAAACCCTTCCTTTATTACGGCATTAAATATAATCATACTTTTCATAAATGCTTTCGATTTCATATATTCTATTCCAGTTTGCCTATTATTTATGTTTTAATTTTGTTAGACTTTCATTGTTAAGTTAGTTGTCTTTAATAAATATAGATATTTTGTACCTTCTCTTTCTGTTTGATAATTCTTAATATCTGCTCATAATAATCTCCTATTCCTGATCTTTAATGTCATTTCCCATCTTGTTTTTGGCACATTGATAAAGATACTGTCATTGCAACATTGTGAATTTTTTGTTACTCTTATAAGTTCTTTAATTCCAGTTAAACTCTTCCTATCCAGCATTTCCATCATCATATGCTTCTCTTTACTGTTTTCCTGCATGTATTTATCTGAATATTTATGTCGCCCATTATTATTAGCTTATTGCTTTCTTGCAATAAATTGATTAACTCCTTCAGGTTAAAATAAGAACTATAGCTTTCCTGGCGACGTGTTAATTCAAAATCTTCTCGGGCTTCTAGCCAGGTAATAACTTGGCTTGACACCAACGTTTCGAAGAAGTGCATCTTCCTCGTCTTCAGGTTGTCTAGAACTATTGTCAGCCCAATGGGTGCAACAATTGCACACAGTGAACAAGTGGGTAAGACTTTCAAATTTGAAGCTCTGTTTGGAGCTATTTAAGTGAAATTTGAAGAACTTTTGGCATCAAGTTGCAACCCTTGATGGGACATGGTTTCATGAATATAATCTGAAAACCAAGCAACAATCAAAACAATGGGTTACTTCTGACAAAGATGTCCCATTGGCTGGAAAAGTAATGGTGAGATTTTTTTGAGATGCAAGAGGTAATATACTTATTGACTTCTTACTGAACAATATTGCACTGAATTATTGGCTTAATTCAACAAGAAGCTGAAGGAGACACGGTCTCATTTGGCAATGACAACGTGCCATAGGGTTACCAGACTTATGGTTTTAGCCAGAAATTTACAAAAATTTTAAGTTTTATTCCACGTACGGTGAAGTACCTATATGCCAAATGTTCTGATTTTGAAATTTGAAAATGACTGCATGACGACTAATATGTTTGAATTCACTAGAATTATCTTTTTAGTTGGTGACATAGTTTCTGTTGTGCATGCTAAGATGAGCATGTGAAGGCACAATGGTTGTTGTAAGGTAACAGATATAACATCAGAGCTACATTGTCCCTTAGCATCAAGCATGGTTAGCCACCAACCATGTGAATTCTTTCATGTTATTGCAAATCATTGTGGAGTTTAGACACATTTTGAGTGGTAGGAATGAAATGAATCTTAGGAAAGAACACTTGAAAATGGTGATGGAAAGGATAAAAAACCAAGAAGGTGGTTCCTCGATTTGGGAAAAAGATTTTTCAGAATTGTGGCCTTTTCCAGGAATAAATGCAAAGGAAAGTGCATTTTATGCATTGGAAAAGCAGTGAATGGATTTTCAATTCCACACGGTGTTTTAGCAGTGTTAGGCATTTAATAGTGACAATTAACTTTGGTACAAACCACATTGATGAAAAGCTTTACAAGGAGAACAGCGATGAATCAGATAAGTTAAGTGCAAACAAAAGTGTTTTAATATTTGCCAAACAGTAAATTATGAAGGTAATTATCTACAGTGGCTAAGAAAGTGGAAAAACACAATTTATAGTGATTTTTCTTGTTTCATTACATTCTGAGTTTACACTTGTATATCTGACATTTAAACACCACCTTAGCTACACTAGCATTGACTGTGATGTGAAAGTGTTGTCACAGTTATTCTTAGACTAAATATATATAAATGAATCGCTGAAATGTATGTATGCATATCACTTCCCAGCGACTGCATCAAATTGAGCAATTCTTTTTTTGTTGTGTTTGTTATTGTCACAACAACGTTTGTGGAGATGAAAATGTTTAAAAATAGTTTGGGAAAGTATTTAAAATCTCATAATATAAATAAAAACCGTGCTAAGTGAACGCATTTGAATTAATGGCCGCCAGATGGTACAAGTTATTTGTTGCTAAATGGTCGTAGTACTACTATATATTTCCCTTCCCATTCAATTTTAAGGTAACACACCAGTTTATCGACAAAATGACGCAATGCAGCAGTGAAATTTAAATACATTTTTATATATTAACTGTCCTTTCCTTACTCCTATCGTTTAAAATAAAGAACCAAAGTCTTCCTGATGACTACCTAGAGTAAGTAGTTATTTATTTTCAGATAGATGGCTATAGTAATATTTTTCCTCCCTATCCAATGTTAAAGTAACGCAACAGGTTATCAAGATGAGATAATGCAGCAGTGAAATTCAAATATATTTTTATTTATTAACTGTCCTTTCCTTACTCCTATCGTTTAAAATAAAAATGCTTTCCTGGCAACGAATACCTAAAATATGTACTTATTATTTGCCACCAGATGCCCGTAGTTACTACTGCTCTATTTTTCGTCTTCAATGCTAAGGGAATGCACCCGGTTATGGAGTCAATGACGCAAGATAACTGTGTAAAATTTAATATATTGTTGTGTTCGTTATTGTCACGTCAAGGTTTGTGGAAATGAAAATGTTTAAAAATAGGACGGGAAAGTATCTAATATCTCATAATATGAATAAAGACCGTGCTAAGTGAACGCATTTCAGTTAATGGCCGCCAGATGGCAGTGGTACAAGTTATTTGTTGCTAAATGGTCATGGTACTGCTACATTTTCCCCTTCCCATTCAATGTTAAGGCAACGCACCAGTTTATCAAGACATTGACGCAACGCAGCAGTGAAATTCAAATACATTTTTATGTATTAACTGTCCTTTCTTTACTCCTATCGTTTAAAATAAGGAAGCAAATAATCTTTTCTGGCGGCGAACACCTAGAGTAAGTACTTATTTTATTTGCCACTAGATGGCTTTTGTTCCTCCCTATCCAATGTTAAGATAACGCAACATTTTATCGAGATGGGATAATGCAGCTGTGAAATTGAAATGTATTTTTAATTATTATTTGTCCTTTCCGTAATCCTATCGTTTAAAATAAAGAAGCTTTCCTAACGTCGAATATCTAAAATATGTACTTATTATTTGCCACCAGATGGCCGTAGTTCCTACTGCTCTATTTTTCATCTTCAGTGCTAAGTGAATGCAGTCGGTTATGGAGACAATGACGTAAGATAACTGTGTAAATCAAATATATATATATATATATATATATATATATATATATATATATATATATATATATATATATATATATAAATGGATCGCGGAAATGTATGTACGTGTATCACTTCCCAACGACTGCATCAAGTTGAACAATAATTTTTTTTTTTTTTTTTTTTTTGTTCGTTATTGTCACGACAAGGTTTGTGGAAATGAAAATGTTTAAAAATAGTACGGGAAAGTATTTAAAATCTCATAATATAAATAAAAACCGTGCTAAGTGAGCGCATTTCAGTTAATGACCGCCAGATGGCAGTGGTACAAGTTATTTGTTGCTAAATGGTCGTAGTACTGCATTATTTTTCCTTCCCATTCAATGTTAAGGTAACGCACCAATTTATCGACACAATGACGCAATGCAGCTGTGAAATTCAAATACATGTTTATATATTAACTATCCTTTCCTTATTCTTATCGTTTAAAATAAAGAATCAAAGAAGTTTTCCTAACGATGAACACCTAGAGTAAGTATTATTTATTTTTCGATAGATAGCGATAGTAGCATTTTTCCTCCCCATCCAATGTTAAGGTAACGTAACAGTTTATCGAGATGACACAACGCAGCAGTGAAATTCAAATACATTTTTATGTATTAACTGTCCTTTACTCACTCCTATCGTTTAAAATAAAAAAGCTTTGCTGCGACGAACACTTGAAATACGTACTTATTACTTGCTACCAGAAGGCCGTAGTACCTACTGCTCTATTTTTTCTTCTTCAATGCTAAGGGCATGGACCTGGTTATGGAGACAATGACGCAAGCTAACTGTGAAAATCAAATATATTTCTTGTGTATTAACTATCGCTCCCTTGGTCACATCGTTTAAATAAAGAAAAATAACTATATTTATGTTGTAATTATTTAAAATGAACAAGTTATAAACTATGCACATAACCATTCACCCTTCTTAGAATCTGAAAATAACGGGATCCGTTTTAGGATTAACTTCCTATTGCAGATGTTAGTTATTTGACGTTATGTGATACATCTGCTAGCTAAAGAACATGAAAATACCTGCGTCACCATCACACTACAATTGCGGTGTTCTTAATACATTTGATCAAGTAATATTTTGGGTTAAATGGAGAAATTTAATACACAAAGCTATCATGAAATGAAAGCTTATCAATTGACTAACTAGATCTACTTGCTCTTTAGCTACGTCATTGTTAGCCTTAGAAATTGCTGTTTTGACATATAAGAAAATAAAGAGGTGGAAAATATTAGGAGTAAAGGAAAGAAAGAAACTCGGAAGAAGCATGAATGTGACTTTCTCCTTAATGTAATTCTTTGCCTATGCCAGCGTATACCCACCACACTATGGATGCGCTGCTATTACTGTTATTATGCCAACGACATCTTGATTACCAACGCTGTTAACTCCATATGTCATCCTTTCCACACTACCTTATGGGATTTGCCAGGATTCCCGCCACACAATTTACAGCCTAAAGTAGACTCGGACGACGCAATATCAATCAGCCGAAATATGCAGCAGAACAAACTCACTGTTAAAAAAATTATGAAAATTTTGATTTAAGTTACTATAACATGGGAAAGTTAAAGGCGAGGATATACTTATTCCAAGATCACCACTAATGTCACCCCACTTTCGTTTTGAATTTAAGCGCGCCTTGCATTCGCAATGGCAATAAATCCCAAGATCAATCGTTACAAGTGTGTGTAATATACCCTGAATTGTGTTTTTCGCATGTTGTACGTTGCGTGCTCGAGAGTCGGCAAAGTATCCGCGCAATTTTTTTCTTTTTCTTCGGAATGAAAATTGTACATTACAACAAAGTGCTGTCAAATTATTTAATTGTACTCTTATCTCATTGCATGGTCATACTGTAAACGGAAGATTTTGTCTGAGTTTTTTTCGTTAGGTACACCACCCGTGCGAAGCCGGGGCGGGCAGCTAGTATATATAATCGCGAAAATGTAAGCGCATCACTTCCGAACAACTGCACCAAATTGAACAATTTTTTTTTCGTTGTCACGAGAAGGTTTGTGGAAAAGAAAAAGTTTAGAAATAGTACGGGAAAGTTTTTAAAATCTCATAATATGAATAAAAACAGTGCCAATAGAACACATTTTGGTTAATAGACACCAGATGGCAGTGGTACCATGGTTATTCGTTGCTAAATGGTCGTAATACTGCTATATTTTCCTCTCCCCATTCAATGTTAAGGTAACGCAACAGTTTTATCAATACAATGATGTAATGCAGCAGTGAAATTCAAATACATTTTGATATATTAATTATCCTTTCCTTATTCCTATCATTTAAAATAAAGAAGTAAAGGTTTCCTGGCGACCAACACTAGAGTAAGTACTTATTTATTTGCCGCTAGATGACCACAGTAGCATTTATCCTCCCCACCAATGTTAAGGTAATGCAACAGTTTATCGAGAAGACACAATGCAGCAGTGAAATTCAAATACATTTGTATGTATTAACTGTCCTTTCCTTACTCCTATCATTTAAAATAAAGAAGCTTTCCTGGCGACAAACACCTAAAATATGTACTTATTTATTTGCCACCAGATGGCCGTAGTACCTACTGCTCTATTTTTCCTCCCCATTCAATGCTAAGAGAATGCACCCTGTTATGGGGACAGTGACGCAAGATAACTGTGAAAATCAAATATATTTCTTAAGAATTAACTATCGTTCTCTTTGCTACATCATTTAAATAAAGACATAAGTATATTTTTTGTGTAATGCTTTAAAATGAATGTTATAAACTATGCACATAACCATTAACCCTACTAGGAATCTGAAAATAGCAGAGAAATGACAGGATCTGTTTCAGGTTAACTTCCTATTGCAGATGTTCGTTATTTGTGGTTATGTGGTACATGAGCTAGCTAAAGAACATGAAGATACCCGTGTCACCATCACACTGCAATTTCAGTGCTCTTAATATATTTGATCAAGTAATATTTTGGCTTAAATGGAGAAATTTAATACACAAAGCTATCCTCAAATAAATGCTTATCAATTGTCCAACCAGATCTACTTGCTCTTTAGTTATGTCATTGTTAGTGTTAAAAGAGGCTGTTTTGACATAGGAGAAAATAAAGAAAGAGGTGGAAAATATTAGGAGTAAAGGAAAGAAAGAGATTCAGAAGAGGCATGAATGTTACTTTGTGGCTTCCTCCTTAATGTAATTCATTACTTATTTCAGCATTTATCCGCCACACTATGGAAGCACTGCCATTATTGTTATTATGCTGACAACATCCTTGGTTGCCCATACTGTTAACTGCATATGTCATCCTTTCCACAATACCTTATGGGCCCGCTGACTTCATCCTTTTTGCAATACAAACTATATATGCTACATTGCGCATATCATTGTGCTTTTCAAATGCAAAGGCATTATTAGACATTGGCAATGAAAAAATTCCTGTTGACACTTCTACTGGCCTCATTTCGTTTCCATTTAATTTTTGTCACTTCACGTCAAAGGAAGAATTAATAATGAAAGTGTTCCCAAATATTGGTGCAAATTACAAAAACTATGTATGCTTGGTTGAGCAAACGAGTCATTTTAGCAGCAACTAATAAGAATGTAGATGATTTGAATATAAAAATTGCTGTACAAATGTATTCATTTAAGTCAATCGATTCCTTTACTAAACCAAATGAAGTCCTCAATTATTTAACTGAATTCCTAAATTCATTGGATTAGCCAGGATTACCACCAAACAACCGCTCAAGGTTGACTTGGTGATAATTATGCTATGCAATCTTATTCAGTCGAAAATATGCAACAAAACAAAACTCGCTGTTAAAAAAAGTATGAAAAATTATATTTAGGCTAATATAACAGGAAAGTTCAAAGGCGAGGATATACTTATTCCAAGAATATCACTAATGTCAACTGACTTTCCTTTTGAATTTAAGCGTGTTCAGTTTCCGCACATTTACAATGACAATAAATCCCAAGTCAATTGTTTGAAGTGTGTGGAATATAGCTTGAATTGTCATGTTTATTACATGGCAGTTGTATGTTGCGTGCTCCAGAGTCGGCAAACCGTTGGCGCTATTTGTTTTCTCTCAGAAGAAAAATTGTACATTAAAAGGCATTACAATAAATTATTGTCAGATTATTTAATTGTAATTTTATTTCATTGCATGGTCATGCTGTAAACAGAAGATTTTGTCCGAATTTTTTCATTAGGTACACCACCCTCACAAAGCCAGAGCGGGCAGCTAGTTGTAAATAAAATTACATGTGGGAAAACCAAATGTCAATCATTAGTTAATAGTGTTTTAGAGTTAAATAGTGTTAATAATTTAATTAAAAGGTTAAAAGAAGGAACATCTTTTGGTGTAGGGTTTGATGCTTCCAACAAGGGGAATCAAAAGTATTTTCCTATTTGTGTGAGATATTTTGATGAAGAAGCAGACGTTTGTCATAGAATTCTCAATTTTTATGAGGACTCTGATGAATCTGCATGTGCAATGTCTGAGCAGATTTTGGATAGAATTTCTAAATTAGATTTGAAGTTCTGTCCGATTTCAAGTTTTACTACAGACAATAGTAATGCTAACTTTGGAAACAAACATTGTATTTATGTTCATTTAAGAAAAAGAAAATCCTTGTATTGTAAAATCAAATTGCTGTGCACATATAATTCATAATTGCTGCAAATCTGGTATGAATGATATGTCTGTAGATTTTGAAATATTAATAATTAAGCTTTAGAATTATTCCTCAAATTCTGCTAAAGGGGTAGTTCAATTGAAATATTTCCTTCAATTGTTGATGTCGAATATAGCACACTGTTGAGGCATGGTTAAGCCTAAAGCCTGCCATAGAGAGAGACTACTGAAAATCTTACTGCTATTGTATCATACTTTTCTAGTATTGACGATTGTCCTTGCTTATTAGAAGTAACCTTTAGGGTGTTCCTAGTTCAGATAAACGTATTATTTGTACCATAATTTTTCTTTGCATTTGAATGAAATGTTTTACAGATGTACTAAACTTAGAAAAAAAAAATGAACTCACAATCCGTGAAGTGCATAGTGTGATGAAAATATCAAATTACAGTTAGAGTATAGGACAAATGACCTCTTCTTTGGTTGCAAGGTACAACAGTGTTAGATAAATTGATGAACTTTATCCAAGTGAAAAACAAACACAATTGAAAGAATGTGGGTCTATATATGAGGTGTGTCTAAACTACTTAAATGGTTTGATTTCAGTGATGAAAACATGTTGTTCTTAATATATTGCACATATTTTAAAGAAAAACCTGACTTTAAAAAGATCTTAAAACTAGCAGAGTCACTTAATATTTTTGATCACATAAATGTAGATTGTTTGTATTCAGATTGCTATAGTGTTTTATTTTGGTTTGTGAAGACTTGAAATCTAAATTAACTGTTATGGCAATATCGCAGAGATGGGTGTACATTATTGTGCAGATTAGCGCATCAAAACTGTATGACTGTAATTTTGGTTACATTTGTTTTAAGTATATTCCCACAGAGAGAATTTTCTCTATTATGAACATTAAATGGAGGGATGAGTGAAACACGTGTACAGTGGACCTAATAAAAACTGAGTTGTACACCTAATTAAACTACAATGTAAGCTGCAGTAATTGTTATACTGCAGTACTTCCAGACAAGAAATTGCTGAAAAGTGCATGCCAAAATAATAATTTGTTTCATGTGTTCCAAAGTATAATCCTAATCAGAGTGTAATTGTAATAATACAAGAACATGTAGGCTACTTGGTGATTTGCCCCTATGTGGAAATAAAGCTAGCTAAAATTACAGTGTTGATATGTGTTCCTATTTCTCGTCCCTGAAATCTGGCAACCCTAACATGCCAGCATATTCATCTGGAGTTTTTTTCTGTCAAACTGCATGAATTTCTGCTGCACATCCCATATTTTCCCGACTTGGCTTCCTGTGATTTCTTCTTGTTTCCAAACATGAAGGTCAAATGAGGTCATCATTGAGACAGATGTATTTTGCAGCACTTGACAGCTCCTATTTTTGGAAGGTTTAAAAAATGCAGGAATATTGGGAGAGGTATATCCCTTAAAAGGGAGACTGTGTTGGGAAATAAATAGTTTGTATTTAAAAAATGGCATCTTCATTCTTAACACAGGTGCTTATTGAACTGTCATATTAGCATGTTTCACTAAATGTATTTATAAACACTGCCATTAGCAGCATAGAATAATGAAATGGAGATGCTTAGAACTATGTCTTTATTTGACTCTCAAAAATGTACATCATGTAACATATACTTATGCTTTTTAGTTAATGAGATTATACAGACCATTTTATTAATTTTTTTAAAATTACAGAATTAGCTGTATAGCAGATAATGTTTGACAGATACTGGTAAGCTGAAATGCTCAACAGCCAATTTCACATTTCCTGATAGCTGATGGCGTATCTTGGCACGACATAACTGCTGTAATGAGCACACAGGGTTGCCAGCTGAAAAAGAATTATGATGCTAATAAATTTTCAGTAATTATTTAAGGAATTAAACAAAGAAGAGGTAGAAAGCACTTTGCAACATCAGTAAAGAATATTAAAAACAAAACAGCTTCAAAATCCAAATAAATGTTTCAAAATGTTGAGAGAGAGAGAGATATCTACATTGGAAAAATGAGTCAAATTTACACTTGAATTGCTTCACTAAGTAATTAATTACCTGGACATGTTTTGAAGGCATATGTTGCCTACATCATCAACAGGCCGGCCTGTTGTTGGTATTTTTTGTGGATTCCTCTCCTTTCTCTGGTGGCTGATAGATGAACTTGTAGAGCGGGTTGTCATAGGCGGGAATTCCAAATTTCTGCTTTAAAATAAAGATCTTCTCCCATATGTTTAATTCTAGCAGTCGCTGTACTGATTTTAACAAGTAGACATTATCTTCGATTTTATGGCTATTGCCCCAAGCATGTGAGGCTACAAATCCCAGAGATAAAATTTACAATGGAAACCGAGAAAGACAACACCCTTCCATTCTTGGACCTCAAAATTATCAGAAACTATAAAAAACTGGAATTTGGAATCTTCAGGAAGGTCATGCATACAGACAAGCACATAAAATCTAACAGCTTCAACCCAACTAGCCACAAACATGCAATCATCCACAGTTTGCTAAATAGATTACTCAACGTCCCTATGGAGAAGATAGAATATGAAAAAGAACTTCACCAAATAATAAGAACTGCCGAGAACAATGGTTTTAACAAAACACTTGTCCTGAAAAAACTAAAAACAATAGAGAGAAAGGCAGCACCTTGGCCGAGTGGTTAGACCACTTGCCTCTCACCTAGATGGCCTGGGTTTGATCCCAAGCGACTGCATGTGAGATTTGTGGTGGACAAAGCGGCGCTGGGATGGGTTTTCTCCGGGTTCTCCGGTTTCCCCTGCCATTGCATTCCACTGGTGCTCCATCTTCATTTGTGTATCATCAGTGTCACCGCCTGTGGTGCCATACGCAGTTAAAGCGTGCGTTAAACACTACCAAAAAAAAAAATATATATAAAAACCAGAATATTTTCAAAAAATTCACATTCCACCCTCAGGCCTTCAACAAATTTAAAAAGATCTTCAAGGAACACAACATCTTCTTAGCCCCACAAAACAAACATAGCATAAAAAACCTTCTAAAGAACAAGTTGGAAAAAACACCTGCATCCAAGAAATCATGAATTTACAGAATCAACTGTAAAAACTGTGATAAAAGACACATAGGGCAAACCAGAAGAAACATAGGAACCAGGTTGAAGGAACATCTGGCACACTTAAGAAACAACCAAATGGAAAAATCAGCAGCAGCCTCACATGCTTGGAACAATAGCCATAGAATCGAAGATAATGTCCACTTGTTAAAATCAGTACAGTGACCGCTAGAATTAAACATATGGGAGAAGATCTTTATTTTAAAGCAGAAACCTAGCCTGATGAATTTTTTCCGCCGATGTCAACCTGCTCTACAAGTTCATCTATCAGCCACCAGAGAAAGGAGAGGAGTCACAAAAAATACCAACAACAGGCCGGCCAGTCGAAATCTATTGGTGATGTAGGCAACATATGCCTTCGAAACATGTTCAGGTAATTAATTACTTAGTGAAGCAATTCAAGTATAAATTCGACTCATTTTTCCAATGCATAATTATGCTTCACTGTGTACCACTTCCAGTATTTCGATTCTTTTGATCAGAGCCTGAGCAAAAAAAAAAAAAATCTGATGTGTTCCATTTACATGACTTTCTCTACAACAAATTATTGTTAAAAAGCTTATACTTTTTTTTTACTTCATGCTAATCGAGAAAAAATTAGCAGAAATAGTCTTATTACTTGCTTCCATGCAACTAAAAGGGAAATAATGGAGTAGCATAGGCTAAAGTATTAGTCAAAAGCTGGTTGCTATGTGACTGAAGTTTCTTTGTTTGTATGGACAGAAGTTGACAAATTGTAAGTTTTTTAAAGCAGAAACCAATAACAAGGAACATTTCAAAAATGATCAATTCCATGAAAAAAAAATATATATAACATAGATTGTGTGTTTTACCAAGCTCTACATTTTCTGTTCAGTTATGATTGTCAGTTATGTAAAATTCATCCAGAATAAAGTAGTCTTCAGAGGCTATTCCCAGAAAATGCAATATATACATTTTATTTGTCAGGTAAATATCTTCAAAATTGTTAGAGCCATTTTTGAGAAAATCAAAATTTTTGAAAATTTTTCTATGTAAAGAGTAGTTGGGGATGGGGGGATTTTCTTGAAAATCTTTGTGTTGCAGCCTTGGAAGATACTGAACTTAGATACCAAGTTTGGTATTTAATGGACTTTTCGTTTTTGAGCTATGCTGTCCTCAGACACACACATTGATCTTTTTCTAAAAATGCTTTTTTTGGATTCAGGGGGACCAAAACATGTATTTCCACTGAAATCTCAGTATCATATTTTTGGGTGGAATGCAATACCTTCTCTATATGCAGTAAGTGTAGAGAAAGTAAAAATACTTCTGTTGGAGTTAAGTGCTTAATAACAACTTATATATCAGCTTAAACCATTTTATAGAAAATGTTAACACTAGTTTGTTACTAGTGATTTGGCATCTTTAATGCTTATCTGAAACAGACTGTTGAGGATGTCCCTTTTAAGTAATTAGCTGGACAATCTTGTACCACCTATGAGGTCTTCTGTCCAGAGTTCGCTGCCATCACCATCCATAACACTAATAGTCAACAGAGGAGGAAGCTGCACAACTGCTAGCAAGCCTTCAAGGATAGCTGGCAGAAGTATTGAATGTGATCTCAACATCAGCAATGTCTGGAGAGCTTTGGGAGGTCTCAAGAATCTCTTTGGGAAGCATCGTTTGGTTACAGCCTACCACAGCCAGCTTAAATTGAGGCTGCAACAGCCAGGGTAGACAATGCAGGAGTTCACCCTGGCTATAGAGCAGCTTGGGAACAAAGACCTGGTAAACCTGCTGCCTAGTTACAAGTCTCATGAAGCGACTTACTCCACTGACATGGTGCATGAAGCTGAGATAAGAGAATACCTGATTATTGGCAACTATTACACGATCCAAGGCATTGATTGCAGCTCCGAGGATGGAGGCAGCCAATATAACAGTTGCATCCATCTCGAAGACAAGGATTATTCACTTCAGCAGAGAGTGAGAAACTACCCAGTGATGCTGACAACAACCTTCAAGTGGTGTGTGCTAGGGATGTGGCGAGCCAGGTCACCAGTGAAGGGCTGTCCAATGAGAGAGGACTGGCATGATGAGGGGCACATCAGGCTGTCTTCACCACCCCCTTGAGTGACGTTGCGTGCCTTGAGCAGAAGATGGCTGGATGAGTAGATAATTTATCAATTTTTTCTTCAATTCATTTGAATTAAAATTTTTTTAAAACAATTTGTTTAGTTTTGTTTTGAGTGTACATGTGGAATTAGCCAGGGAAAGAATTTATCATGATTTTTATTCTTGGTATAGAAATTGTATGTATGAAGCATGTGCCATTAACATCTTGCGATGTTTGAAGACCTTTTTCTGCCTATAGGAATATATTAAAAAACAACAGAAAATTTGGAAAGGTGTGAAGGTTGTGTACAGCAAGGTGCTGAAATGTGAGTGCTATATATTAAAAATACACGCTGAATGTTTTAGTTAAAATGTTTTTGCATGAGTATGCTGTTAATAAAATGCCTCAAATTACAGTATATATTCCATGAAGTAAAATAGTTTTTTTATTTTAATGTATTATATTATGAAAGGCATTTGCCGTTGACTTCCTTAAATAGGCACGAAAATTGCTTAAAAACCTAAAGAGGCTAATATAAGATAGTAAAAGGCTAAAACTGCATTTATAAAAATCTAAAAATCAAGCCCTAGTAATAGGTCAAGATGACTCATCGTTTAATAGTACATATATCCCAAAGGGGTTCACAGTGAATGGTTTGAATCAGCAATATTAATTATTAATGACATACCTATAATTTGTGTTGCTATGTACTCGCATATAACTTTACTTATACTTAAACATGTTCAGAATACAACCGAAAATAGAATGACTTCTTGCCATATAAATATCTTACGAGTAATAAAATATATACACACTTATATAAATAAATACAAGTGCAGACCACATACATATATCTCAGATTGTGATATCACATTTCGCTTTTAACCCTTTCCCTAGCATGGGTTATTTAAATATCATCCTTACCCTGGTAGACTATTTAAATCTTAAATCATTTAAACATATAAAATAATATAACTTACAGAAATGATTATTTAAGTTTCTGCACTGCAGTCTAGCTATTAACAAGACTTATGAGTCTTGCAAGTAATCAAAAAGCTCGTATGGCCATTGGTCAAGCTCTCTCCTGCCAGCTATGCATTCAGCTCCATCTATTGGCTGCAAGAGGCATGCTTAATGACAGGTGAGAAATGAGTGAGATTGAAAGCTGACTTGCCCAGCTTTACAATTTTACCTAGACTTGTTTCAAAGCATGGCTTCATCTTCAGCAGTTTCCAACTGACATAGTATCTCTCTTGATAGTATTTGAAGTGGATAGCTTTGGCATGGTTGGTGCTCTTATGTATTTCCAAAAGGTGCTGTATGGCAGCAAATTGAAATTCATAAAGTTGTCTTGACTTTCTGTACTGTGGTTTCCAACTCTACTGCACATCTTGCTGGTTATATAAGCGTTATGTTTTTATTTCATGGTTTGATGACTAGAAGTGGTGAGATTTGTCTGGTTGTATTTGATTTCTCTAAGATGTTCTTTCAGTATTGTTTCCAAATTTCTCTTAGCTTTTCCCATGTAAAATTTGTTGCAGTCTGTACCTTTTATTTTGTAAATACCAGATATTATGGGTTCTGGGATGGGGTTCTTCAGGTTGGAGTATGATGTTGAAGGTTTTAAAGATTTTTTGGAAGGTATGATGTAGACATGGATGGAAAGGGATTTTCTTGAAGATGGGTTTGTTTTTCATTTGGCCTAGTTTTATGATGTCTGATTTGTTTTGTTTTTTGAATTCTCTTATTTTTTGTCAATAGTTGCAGATTGAAGCCATTGTTCACTGGAGTGTGTAGTATGTGTTTACATTCAATCTTATACTTTTCTTCTTTTAATAGTGAAAACTAATCTGAGGGCTAGGCTGTTTAATGCGCAAATTTGTGTGTTATAGGGCAGTGTTCAATCTTTTTTCTCTGTATACCTCCACTGACAATTTTCCATTCCAGCATGTGTCCCTAGGCTTAGCTGTAATGTTATCCCTAATTTAAATTATACATAATCATATTTAAAATAGGTTGTAACATTTACAATTTATTAAATATTACAAAATGGAGTATTATGGTATAATTATATAAATAAATATAGGAACTATGTAACTACATGCCAGATAGCATATAGAACCAGAATTATATAAATTTACGTATGTTTCTGACCTGCTAATGAAATGGTTGAGCTTGTTTTCTGGACAACAGTTCCTCTATTCATGGCGGAATCTTCATTAATGCAGGCATCAATGGTGATTCTGGATTCAAGCAATTTCTTTGTTCCGTTTTGATTGCTGTCAATACAGAGAAACCCTGATCACAGGGAACGGAAGAAGGCGTGTAATGGCACAGTCACTAAATTCAGTGTACTCTTTGTGTCCGTCAGAAAACACAAATTGACATGTTTTCGATTTTTATTTTCAGTGAGCTGTCAATGGACATTTTCAAAAGACTTTCTTTTGAGATCAGAGGAATTTAGGGCAGTGTGCAAAACTGGTTTGCAATCCATTCTTCTGTAATTTCATCTTTCTCAATTTCTGGGAAATACTTTAAAAGCTGTAACCTGAGATTTTGTAGGTGGAATTTGATTATTTTCAAAAATTCATTAGCAATACTAACTTCATTTTGTCCACTAAGTTCTAAGGGTTGGAAAAACTGCAGTATTTTCTTTTTTAATGCAATCAATCCAAAACAAAACTTTCTTATAAACTCCCTTTATTTTCTCATGGGCTTTAAAAAGTTTTTGTCAAAACCTTGGAGTTGAAGACAGAGCTCATTAAATTTGTTGAATATATCCATCAAATAAGCTAATTGACAAATCCACTCTTATCTTCAAAATGCTTCACCTGATTGGATTTCAGTTTTGTGAGGAAACATTTTACCTCATTTTTCAGTTCAAAAAGACAATTCAATATGCATCCTCGTGATAACCAGCATACCTCAGTATGCAAAAACAATTGAGCGTGCATAGCTCCCATCCCCTCACACATTTTTTTGAACAGATGGGAGTTCGGTTCCCTTGACTTTGTTAAATTGATTACTTTATAGCATTGTTCAATATTTTATGTCAATCAGGAGTTATTGTTTTCACTACCAAATTTTCTCTATATATAATGCAATGTTGCCAAATTATTTTGGGGTTAATTTCGCAAATACAAGCAGTAACTCTTTTTATTACCATCTGTGGACAAACTTACACACCAGTCCCATAACAAATTTAATTTTATAAAATTTCCAGGAACTTTAAAAACATCCTGCCCTGTTATTTGTTCTGGTAATTGTTTACATTCTAGAATATCATCAGCAATAGCAATTTAATGCCAAAATAATGTACATATACAAGTAGCTCAGCACCATCACACACACCCACCAATTCATCAATTTGAATTTCAAATATTTTGTCTATTTGAATATTTTCTATTATTCAGTCAACAATATCTTGAGGCATATCATAAATCCTAGGCCCTACACTTGTGTCAAAATTTGGAATTGTTTTGATTACTTTAGTGAATCTTTATGTAACATTTTATCTGCTATAATCCAACAACCAGGAATAATAAGAGATTCAACTGTGGTATAAGGTGATTCATTTTTTGCAACTAGGAATGCTAACTCATACATGTCTCCAGTGCCACCTTAGTTGATTTTGTAAAACTGAGTTTCATGTTTG
The DNA here is from genome assembly GCA_030762935.1 of Hymenopus coronatus. NCBI lineage: Eukaryota > Metazoa > Arthropoda > Insecta > Mantodea > Hymenopodidae > Hymenopus > Hymenopus coronatus. The sequence goes on from CM060881.1 coordinate 68,474,498, forward strand.
AACTTGTATTTAAATTTTCTGCTTTGCACCAGAAAAATTTGACTGACTTTCTTTATATTGCCATGATTATGATAACCATGATTGGTTACCAAATGTCTGTGAAGTAGGGATGGTTTTATACAATTATTCCATAGAGTTTGGCTGCAAATAATATGTCTGCTATTAAATCAGCGATTTTGTTGGAGTTATACAAGTTTTTAAGCCTTAATTTAGCAGAACTATTTCATTATTAGAAAAGGTTTAAATGGATAAATTTATTATACGATGGAGGTTTTTGTTGTGATTTGGTGAAGGTTTTTGATGTTGGGTATGTTTTGTCGTCTTCTTTGTCGCAGAGGTTTTCTAATTTCTTTGTAGTTTATTGATTTTTTGGCTCATTTTATTGTTTCAAATGGGAAAAGAATTTGACTGTAGGTTTTCCCAAAATTCATATCCAAGGTTGGATATTTAGGAGAAAATCCTCAAAATAAAGACTTGATGAATTTTGATTTGCGTCCCAAGGCACCCTTTAGAAATACATAACAAAAGCACCAAACATGTAAAAGCTATTCACTTCAAACACCACCAAGAGAAATGGTGCATCAGTTAGAGACTTCTGAAGATAAAGTGCACACACTTTGAAACATGTCCAGGTGATGTTCCCAGTATTACTATTCCAAATTAGCAATTTGTAATTCATATATTCATTACAGTTACTAACTTCTGCACACCAAATACCTATGAGTTGTTTAAAAAGTGTAAAATACTTACCTATATATTTTCTGAGTATTTCACAATTTTCTATACATGTACTCCATAGGTTTATATTGGACATAATTGTCTTTCTCAGCATTCTTAATGTAGTTGCATCTGTTACTCCCAGACTTAAAAGACCAACTAATAATTTTACCACTTTTTCAAATGGAATATCAAAACGCCGCCGAGAAATTAAAATATTCAGCAAATGCACTGGTGAACCACTGGAACCATATCTAAGCAAAAGTTGAACGGTTTCCCAGCGTCCATTGTCTGCTGCATATAACAGAGCGGCTGGAACTTGCTTGGAACTGTGAACATATTACATTAAAAATGTAGAAATGCATTTCATCATTATTTCCTATATGTAAATTTAGTGCCACCTAGTTTTAGACACTCAGGCTTGGCTGTGTGCCAAAAAATAAAAGAAATGTAAGAAAAGAAACCCACGACCTTGGGCATATGAAGTTAGCATGGTAACCATTACACCACAGAGGGCGACGAGAAGATTGAGCAAACACATGCACACACATGTGTATATACACAGATCTTTTTCCAAAATACTTTTATTGTATTCAGGAAGTCTCAAAGCATGTATTTTGGTGAAATCTCAGTATCAACTACAATACCTTCTTGATACACTATGCATATAGTACATATAGAGAAAGTAAAAAGAAAACTCCCTAAAAATGGAAAATGGTATAAAATGACCAAAAATGATTAAATATACACTTGCATAATCTGGTACTTATGATAAGGATTTATATACACAACAATATTTATTATATTATGATTTATATAATGCAACAGTTCAAAAAAGGGATGAAAATAACAATTGAAGGCATGTGCATAAAAGCTGTCTAACCCTCAAAACCAGAATGTTTCTGATTAGTGCTGTCATCTATTGTTTAGGACAAATACTAATAATTTATAGATGGTATAGCACCAAAAAGCTTGATTTTAAGTAAATATAACAAGTTTTATTACTTAGGGTCATGTCCTTAATGCAGAAGTATGAAAATCCAAGGTCATCCATAACTTCACCAAAACTCAAAGATGTACTTTAACTGCTCAATTATGTGTCTCTAATTATTCCAAGAATATTATAGAAGTCTTTCATTTATGTCTGGTTAAATATTTATGAAGAGTCTGTTTTACTTACCTGACTTTGAATGAGTGTCTCAAATAGGCTCTGAAGTTTAGAAGGGGAGTTTTTATAATTAATTTTTAATAAGCACTAATGTAATAAATGTAATTTAATATGCAAGGGTGTTTTTGCTAATAATAATTAAAAAATATGTATTCTAGTTTATGTTTCATTCAGAACAAGCAATATAAATGTTGTTATTGTTACGTTTTCTTTCTTAAGTGCAATAAAAATAAATTAAAAGACTTTGGACTCTGCATAAAAAATAAGTATGAGGTGAGAGCTTTATCCTAACTGTAATAAAATGTACGACGGTATCAAATAATATTTCTTTTTCTGCTGCATGTAAAACTTTTATTTTTATAACTTTTTTAAAAGTTGAAGCAATATTATTAAACTAAGGATAAATTTAAATCTTTCAGGGGTAAAATGTTTGAATTTCTTTGTGCCAACTATGCATAAGTTGCGTGGGTAGAAATAAAAGGCACATAATGCTATACATTGCAAATAAGCACTAAGAGAACTTAGATTATTTTGGTAGCAACCAAATAAATATTAAAACATTGTGAAATGAAACTATGCAAATGATTTGTGCATTTGAAAACATATTGGTATAAAATGTTAATTTTTCTAAAGGGATTATACACTCACTGTAATTTAATTTTAAACATGCAAATGCCAAAATGTCAATCAATTAAAAGAGAATACTGGATAAAGCTAGTATTCCAGAGAGTCTCAGGTGATCATGTAGCCTTTTTGTGAGTGCAAAAGATAAGTTGATCATATTGTAGTTTATTGTTCCTCAAATAATGACAACTGATTTTAACGAAATTTCATTAAAAAAAATATTAAAATGTGTTATTATTTATTTGAATAGATAAATTACTAAGTCCACTCTGAGATCAAATGCCTGAGAAAAAAAAAAACATCTTGTTGGAAATAATGAAAAGCAGAGTCTGCAGCTACTCCGGCAAGCTTAGCGGGGGCATAATTTACAATAATAACACGTCCCATTTGGAAAATATATATAAAAATATTACAAAGTGAGGGTTAAACTGTTTTTATGCACATGTCTTCTATTGCAGTAATTAATTGAGTTAATAAATAATTTTTATTATGATGAAATTTATTTAACTAGGATGATCATAACATAAAATAAAGTCTTCTTTAAGTTTAATATTATATGTAGATATGTGATGCATGTTTAAATTTGAGCCCTGGGGATAAATATACCAAGAGTGATAAAACTTCTTTCAGTTTTCCAGGTCAAAAATTAAACTAAACACTGTTGAATACTTAAACATTCATAGGAAAATTAAATACTTGATTTTTTGCAACTAAATTTCAAACTCTCATTGCAGGCAATAGAGCAAGTAAAATATAAATAATAAAGAGAAAACATACTGCATTAAGTATTCAGTGTCAGCTCCATGTGCTAGAATCTTCTCAATGCACTGTAATATGACAGGAGAATCATTTGGTACCAGGCATGCAGCTTCTAGTGGGGGCAAAATATTTCTCTCGGTTGTGTTCACAGATATGCCTGTAAATTTAAAAAACTTCATATGGCTTTGACAAAATTTGGTACGATAAGTTTAAAAATTTGGCAAAAATCATAGGCTAATCTACAACATTAAAGCATTAGTTCAACAGCATTTTTGACTCTTTTGGACAAAATTATGTAGAATTATACAACAGGATCTGGCAAATATTGGTTATCTTGTAACTTCCAACATATTTTTAGCCTTATTTTCAATTATATTATACTCACAGTTTTAAGTAACTATACTCTTGGAATCATTTACCAATGAAACAAAATGTTAAACACTTTAAAATTCTCCACTTACATGTTGATCTTTTTTATGCCTAGTTTCAACTCATTGTTAAATGATTCCATTATAAATCCACTATGTACAAATATGTCTAATTATTCATATGTTTATAACTTTGCTCTTATTTATTTTTAACCTCTTATATACAAAAGCAAACCACCTGACCAATAATAGGTACCTAAATATGTACACCTTTGCTCAGCAAAAATCATGTTTCAAAAATGTGATGCTTAATACTAACATTACTTTCTCTACCTTTTTACAAAAAGCTATTCTTACAAAAAATTAATCTTCCATCTGAAAATTAGTTGAGTCAATTTTGTAACACTGCATCACTTACTTTTTATTTTGGAAAACATGTTTCAGAAGCCACGTGCTTCCGTTGTCAATTCCTTTGGTCGAATGCTAGCATTGCTTGCTGTGGTGATTGTCTCTGTCCCCGGTGGTGGTTTAATGAACCTCTGAATCAGTAGGTCGCCTGGTGGGATTTTGAAATTGATTTCTTGTTTTTCCAAATATATATGTTTTCCCAAATTTTTAATTCTCTCTTCCTTGTGATGTTTTAGAGATGTTTTGGGCTTCTATTTATGGTGTGTTTCTCTTTCCAAAAATGCCAAGCTACCGCGGATTTGTCTTCTTGTTTGAGTTTCATATTTCTATGGTGTTCTTTTGATCTTGTTTTTATATTTCTTTTTGTTTGGCCGATGTACACTTTTTCACAGTCATTGCAAATGAACTGATGTATTCCTGGTGTGTTTTCTGTGAGATATCATCTTTTAATTTAGAATTTAAAATGTCTTTTGGATAAAATGTTTTTTGGAAAGAAGAACACACCATAAATAGAAGCCCAAAAATTCTCAAAAACATCACAAGGAAGACAGAATTAAAAATTTGGGAAAACATATATATTTGGAAAAACAAGAACCTCGTTTTCAATTTCGAAATCCCGCCAGGCAACCTACTGATTCAGAGGTTCATCACACCACCACGGGGGACAGGGACAACCACCACAGCAAGCAATGCCAGCAGTCGACCAAAGGAATTGACAATGGAAGCACATGGCTTCTGAAACATGTTTTCCGAAATAAAAAGTGATGTAGTGTTACAAAATCGATTCAACTAATTTTCAATTGTTAAAACACATCACTGTCACAAAGTCCACCATATATCAGTAATAATCTTCCATCTATTTCATACAAATTGCGATAAAGATTAGCAGGAATGGCTTATATTTATATTTCTTTGTAGATTCAAGGGAAGTAGGCTAAAGAGATAGTCAAATCTTTTAAAAACTTTTCGTCATGTTATCATATTTAAATTAGGTTCTCATTAGATTGCAAGGAGTAAACAAATTATTGGAGCTTTTTTGAGTAAAAAAAATCTTCAAAATGTTTTCCCTATAAAGAGTAGTTAGAGGTGGGAGGATTTTCTTGAAAATCTTCATGTCACATCCTTGGAAGAGTTTTGGTATTGTAAGCACCCACGCGCGCACATGTAAGGGTGTGCCCACGCACTCTCTCTCTCTCTTTTTTTCTTTTTTAATTCTAATTTGTCTCATTTTTTCTAATTTAATTTTAATTTTTTTGTTCATTGTTGATTTAACTAATTTTTTAAATTTTTTTAATTAATAATCTATTTCTGGTGAAATCCTGGTATCAAATTTTAGAGTGGATTGCAATACCTTCTCTACCTACTATGTACATACATAATACTCAGTAGAGCAAATAAAATATTTTTTGTCCAATGGAGTTAGGTAATTACTTCAGGAAACACTTGCAGCCCTTAAATATAAAGAGGTACTGTCATTGTGCAGAGTACAGCTCAAGAGCAAATACTAGTAGTTTATTGTAATTATCTAATTACAGCCATTCTCAGCATTCGTGCACATTTTTCTAAATACTTCTGTCCACCTCGTGTGTAAGGTTTGAAAAGATGACTAGGAGTACTTTTCACTTTCTCTATACCATGTTTGTACAATCTACATGGTAGGTAGAGGTATTTTGTTCTACCCAAACTTCTGATACCAAGGTTTCATTGTAAAAATGTACTTTAGAATCTCCTGAATTCAAACAAAATTTTTTCTAAAAAAATGAGTGCGCATGCATTTGTATGTGCATGAAAGTGTGTGCGCACACATGCATGTAGGAGAGGAGGGATGGAGAGAGAGAGAAGGGGAGCACAGAATAACTCAAAAGAAAATTTTGCCAAACTTGGTATTTAAATTCAACATCTTCGACCCTAACCCCAACTAACCTTTATGTGGAACATTTTTAAAAAGTGTTTATTTTCTCAAAATGGCTCTAAAATTTTGATTACATAATTTATTTCATCTTTTCAAGTTACAAACATTATATATACATTATATATACATTATATATATATATATATATATATATATATATAATATTAGCATATATATATATATATATATATATATATGTACCTTTCCCTTTATTTGTACATTTTTATACCCTACCAACTTAATCTATTTACCTCTTCTATAAATTAGAACCTCATCAGTTCTAGTATTAATATCCTTTCTTTCTTTCTTTGGCAATTTTCCTCTCCCATTTCTCTCTTATTTTCCATGTGTAATGACCTAGTTGTTTAAAAAATTCTATCCTATTATTTCCAAAAAGTTTTATTGCACAATATCTCTGCCAGTAACTTTTCCCAGTTTTTATTCCATATTTTCTCTCTCTCCACATTTTGGTTTCCTCACACTTATTACAGTGTAAATTGTTACTGACATTGCCAAATAGTGGACCTAGATCTTTATAGACTTTTAGATCTTTTAATAACATTGTTCCTGTTCTTGTTCCTGCCAGACCCTCTCTTTCCATTTTTTTCAACAAACAGGTATAAAATTTTGAAGAAAATACTCTATTAGTAAAATATTTTCATAAGAAATGAAATGTATATCTTGAATTTTCTGGGAATAGTCTCTGAAGACCTCTTCAATCTGGATAACTGGTTTACGGTAAAAAATAAGACTAAAACTTACTGCACAAAGAATGTATATCATTTAAAACAAATCATTTATGTCACATACATTTTTTGTGAAGTTAACCACTTCTGATATACTCCTGGTTATTGGTTTCAATTTTAAAATTCATATACTTTACTCAAACAGAATTTGTCATTCCTTTTTTTTTTTACTCCTGGCCAAGCTAAGAGAAACGAGTTTCAATCATATAACAACCAGATTTTAAAAGGTTTGACTTTCTTTAGCCTAATACACTGCCTTATTTCCCTTATACTTATAAGGAATTAAGTAGTACAACCATTTCTGCTAATATTTATCTAGATTAGCATGAAGTAACTAGAAGATTAAGCTTTTGTAAGAATACTTTTTAATGCAATAGGTAGAGAAAGTATTGTGAATGGAACAAATCAGATTTTTGTAAATATGCTATGCAGAAGGAAAACACCTGGTAAACAGTGCACTTTGTGCACTTATCATGCTTAATTACTTTCTCCTGTGTATGGCCAAGGGATAGTGTTCAAAACCTCCATTTATTCGGCTGCTTCCTATCAAGAGTAAACATGGGTTATAAAAGAAAGGAAACTACTGCTGAGGAACAAGATAATATGCATGCATATAGAAGGGAAAACCTATGCAGAGGTAGGAGAAATGATGAAAATAAGTTATTCAACTATATGTAATGTTGTTCAGTACTACAAAAAGCAATAAATGGTTGTCAGCATACCCAGTAACAGAAGACCACCAAAATTGAATAGCAGGGACAGAAGAACTTGAGATTAATCTGATCATAAAACTCCAAATTGTAGCCCAGCTGAAAGAATTGATTGGTAAAAATAGTTTATCCACATATAATCAGCAAAGTACTGAATAGAGCTGGCTACCATGCAGGATGCCAAGGAAGAAGACATGTAAGGAAAATCAGAAAAAAAATAATAATTTGCAACATATGTGTTGTGAAATGTAGAATCCTGGGATAATATTCCGTGGCCTGATGAGAGTAAGTTTAATATTCACTGCCATGACAGGAGAATTTTAATCTGGAAGAAATCAAATATTGGAGATAAGCCAAATATGGTGGGTGGATGTGCGACATCTACAGATGTAGATGATCTTGTTTTTATAAACAACTAATTAAAATGCCCAGCATCAAATGGTAGTTTTATGGCTTGCAAAAGATATTTCAAATTTTGTATACCTTTGTTTATAAATGTTGGTGTACATGTATGTTCAATAGGCTTCTACTCTGTTCATATATTTTAGAATAAGAGTAAAACTACTGTAGTGATGATATCACAAAGCCTACACTAGAGGGGTAGAAAACTGTTTGGAGAGATAATTTATAGAATTTTAAATATGAATGAGAGTGTTTTAAAATACTTTTCTTAAATAATAATCAAAGGCTGTTTCCTTTATTCCTTTTAAAAGTGGTAACAATAGTTATGCCCTAAGGGAACATAGAGCTGAGAAATGCTCAGAGTGAGGCAATCTAGAGACATTTCTGCATAAAATGTTTTTGATAAATAAAGATGTGATGTTCTCTTCATTATTTCAGAAATAGAAACATTCAAACCCATCTCAATTCATTTCAATTCAATTTTTATTTACGGCAAATATACAATTTGTACATATGGCTTCATCATCACTTACAAATAAAATAGTACAAGAAATATACAGGTGTAATATGATACAGTTGTCCTAATAAATTAAGTGCTAAACAACAGAGTTAAGAAAATCATTAATGTTATAAAGGATGAAAGAGAGCAGAAAAATGTTTGATACAAAGCAATTTTGACATTTTCCAGTATTAATGCTTTATTACATTCATATTTTTTTCACTTTAAATTAATTTACATGCAAGTTTTTACCTTGGAATTTCTTTTCCCAGTATTTAAGTAGATATGTATATTTTTATATTTTCTTTTATGAACGGTCATATTTTAAACAAAAACTGCATCTTTGTAATACTGTGTATTGCAGCTAATTAATAGTACATTAATTAGCCAAAGAATAAGAACATTCTAATAAAATAAAATAGATATTACCTTTATTAAGGAGAAGATCCAAAAAGGCCAATGTCTCTTCCTCTAAAGAATCCAATTTATCCAGAAAGAGAAAACTAATAGGATGTAGCTCATGAGAGTGAAGTCCTGCTTCCATGGATTCAAATATCTGAGTGACACCCATTGGCAAATAGTGTAGTTTGGAATCAAGATCACTATCTAGCAGTACCCTTACACATTCCAAACTGAAACAAAACAAAATTTCATTTTAAAACAAATCCTTTGTACTAATTTTCTGTTTACTTTGCTCTTTATTTATCCCTTAAAGAGCATCACAAATCTGGGTGGAAAATATAAAACTGAGTTAACAGTAACTCATAGTTTTTTTTAAGGGATGAAATTATGTTCAAATGAACTAGGTTACCATCATTCAACTTATCAGAATAATAGAAATTAACTCACCCTAACCAAGATTTGAACTTTTAATAGTGTTTAACACACATCTATACTATATGCAACACCACATTTGCTAGGGAGGGAGGGAGAGAGAGAGAGAGAGAGAGAAAACACCACAACTTACAAACTAAGAGTAAGTTAAAAGTCAGACTTTGATATCTAAGTTCAGCACTGTCCAATGACACAATTTTAAAGAAAATTGCCTGCTTCAACTAAGCTTTACATAGAAAAAAATTTGAAGATTTTGAATTTTCTTAAAGATCATTAATGATTTTTACTTTTTCTACACATACTATGTACAAAGCGCACAGAGAAGGTATTGCATTCCAACAAAAAATTTTATACTGAGATTTCACCGGAAATGTACGTTTTAGGGTCCCCTATATAAAAAAAAGTATTTTCAGAAAAAGGTCCATGTGTGTGTCCGTGTGTCTGTGAACACAATAACTCAATAACGAAAATAAATTTGCTTAAAATAACCAACTTGGTATATATGTTTAGTATCTTCCAAGGATGCGACATTGGAGAAATCGTCCCCACCCTAAACTTCCCTTTACATGAAAAAATTTTGAAAATTTTATTTTTCTCAAAAATGGCTCTAATGTATATCTTGAATTTTCTGGGAATAGCCTCTGAAGACCTCTTTATTCTGGATGAATTTTGTTGGATTTTGCATAACTAGTAAACTGTAAGAGACAAAAATTTAATACACAAAAAATGTACATCTCGTTAAAATATGCAATTTATATCATGACCATTTTTGAGATATTGCTTGTTATTTGTTTTAGTTTTAAAATGCTTAAAGCTTTTCACATACGAGGATTTGTGAACTCCTGGCAATGCATTGAAATGGATTTCATCCACATGGCTTTTAATGTCTTTTTAGCCTAGTGTATTCCCTTTTTTCCTTTCTGCTTACAAAAGGGCAATTCTCCTAATATGTATCTCAATTAGCATGAAGTAGTTAGAAGCTTAAGCTTTTTAACAATAATTGTTATAGAGATATAGAGAAATTCATGTGAATGAAACACATAAGATTTTTAATGAAATACTGTATGTTTAAGAAATGTTCATGACAAACAATGAATGAATTTTCTGGGAAATGACTTTGCACAACTGGTAATCATAGAAGATAGCTAGACAAAATCTTATTACACATAAATGTAGATCCCATACGCACATAATTCATGTAAATACATTTTTGGTAGACTTAACTGTTCCCAATACATTCCTTGTTATTGGTTTCAGTTTTAAAATTATTATTCTTTTTTAAATGGGATGTTATTTATGTTTCTTTCTCCTGTTCAAGCAAAGAGAAGGGAGTTTCAAAGTCATTACTAAGCAGCTACTGACCAGCTCTTAAAAGATTTTGCTGTTGCTTATGCCTACTGTATTCCCTCATTCTCATTGCACCTACAAGGAAACGTATAATAAAATCATTTCTGCAATGTTTATCTCGATTAACATGAAGCTGAAAAATGGATAGATAAACCCATACGAATGTATCTCATCAGATTTTTAAATAACTGATGTGTACTATTTAATCAACTTTTTAAAATATAAGTTAGTATTTGAATTTATGAAGGTCCAGTTTACTATTTGACCTGCAATAAGCGTGTTTGTGTCTTTTCTTCTCTTCGTATTTGTTGCTGCATTTATCTGATGTACTAGCTCCTTCCCATACCCATTTTAATGGCTATCTTTATTATGTTTAGTTCATACGCATATTTGTCATATAGAAGTTATCCTCCATGGTCTAGGGTAACTCTGGTTTCCAAGGTTGCGGGTTCAGGATGTTGAATTTTTTCAGGTGAAAAATACTTAGCATGGCTTTCTTCAAAAGGGAAGTAAAGCAAATGGTTCCATGTTGTACATTTTCAGCACATAAAAGAACCTCAAGCCTGATAAAGAGGCACAAGCAAAATTATGCAGTCTTTCATGTTCAATATAGAATGGATGCTAAGAACAGCAGCAGTAGGAGTGTCCATATATACAACATAACTTCATTTTACTTTTACATCTTTACATACCTTTACATATTGTTGTATAGCTTTCATTATACATCATATTCAATGATCATCCTAGAGTGTACTAACCTTTCACTGTCTACTGCAAGGCACAGCAAATTGGGGTATTTAGCATTTTTATGAAAACAGTGTTTATAGATGGCCTCTTTATTTGTAATATCCAGAAGTAGTTTCAAAACACTGCAAGAGAACAAAATAATGATTTAAAACTACCATAGTAAAATAAAATTTTAAAATTTTACCTTTAATACTCTAATATGTAAGTTTAATATACACAATACTTTGTGAAAGACAATATGACCAACATTATGGGTATAGATTCATAACTGGATAGAAGCCTAGGCAAATCAAATTGCTGGTAGTGCATATTCTGTCAGAAACCTTGCAGTTAACACCTATTTCAATATTTTTTATGAATGTTTAAAATAAAAACAACTTAAAAGCACAACTGAAAATAATTCAACTGATAATGCATGGTCTACAGTGTTAAATCCAGGAGGGCTTGGTGCACTACTTTGGTAGCCATCCCTTTAATTTCTAAAGGTGCTTTCTGACACTGAGATGATGCATGGAGGGTTAACTGGTAAGGGAGTCTGTCTTAACGATTATCTATGATTATTATTTATTCTTAAAGATGCAACTGTAGGCCAATGGTTGAAAGCGTTTCAAGTACTATTGGGACTATACCATATACATCACGTTTTTGAGGCACCATTAGCATAAAAGTTAATCTTAAGCTGCTGCTTGAGATTTAGGCTAAAAACAATTGACAAGGAGTGATTTGTAGTGCATGTCTTGCATTTTGATTATTGATAAGGGTATGAGCCAGGTTTCAGATTTGTATCGACTATGGTAAAACATACTTTTGAAATTCTGTGCATTTCTGAAAGAAACATTAGGTGTTTTTATAAGGAAATCAGCTATAGAGGGCTACAGGATTATGTTAGGATAGTCTTAATATAATCTATTCCAGGAAGATAAGTGATGATGAAACTGATTTCATTTCTTGATGCTGATTTGGTCTTAGGTTCCTAACTGCAATGTGAGGGAAGAATGAATACGTTCTCTCAATATATGTTTTATTAATTTGTTGAGTTGGTTTTATAATTTGACCGTCACTGTTACTAAATTCCTCCAAACATCAATCAAGACTGAATATATTAGGGAATCAGGGTAACCGTGCTCAGATAGTTCATTAGTGAGATTATAAACATCTTCTTCTTCCTTCCAAGGTGTAGACTGATGACCTGTTCCTAGGCTAATTAAATTTCAGTTGCATATGTTGATCACTCCCTCATCTTCTTGGTAGATTATTAATATATCTTTCTGGCTACCATTGATGTTTCATTTTTCACCAGTATCTCGAATAAGGAGGCCATTGCAGATATTAAATGTTATTTTAACACAGTTCACCACCTCATAATTCCTTACCAGTCATATCTGCGATCTGGTCAAATTTATATTTTCTTGCACTGTTTTTAATTGAGATCCAGCATTGTTTACAAATTAAAGAGCACGGCAAAGACCATAAAACACTGCTCGACTGTTCCGTTATATGCAAACTTATTAATAGCTTGTTTAAAACAGTTTTTACATTATAAATATCTGGTCTCAATTAGGTTAATTAAAAATATTATTTATATATCTTTCTAATTAACCTAATTCCAACTCCTAGGTACATTATCCTCTTCAAAAATTGAATTTAGCATCCTAACAATCTTAATCTGTTCTCATATAGACTCCATGCTTTCCAGAACTCTCCTGGTATGCCATCGATACTGCATGCTTTGTTCCTTTTCAATTTGCTCCCCTACTTCCCCTATATCTATCTGCTTATCTAATTGATCAATACAATTGCTGACATCAATACTAAACGATACTGTTTTTGATTTAATTGTTTTTTTTTTTTTTCACACAAGCCATATATAGGACAGGAGTTGGATAGGTAGAGTTGAATTCAATGCCATAGCTGGGATTTGAACCACGGATCTATACTGTTTTTATTGTATTTGCATTTTTATCTACATCAGTTAGCCTTTGTGATCTGTTTATATCTAATTTGTTGTATCCCAGTACTGATTTTTTATTACTGTACACATTAACATGTATATATTAATTTATATATTAATGGCTTTTGCTGAAATCTGTAATTTTGTGAAAATTCTAGGCAAATCAAGAAAAGCAGGTATATGCTGTAATTTCACTATACACAATCTGCCTAATAAGCTTCATTATTTCATGAAAAACTGTGAAGAATTTATATTGAGCCTTTCAACAGCTAACTTTCTCTTCAGTATTCTCAGTGTTTCTTCATGATGTGATCTAATTCAACTTTACATTTTCATTTCACTTTTTTCTGTGATGTCATGTCACGAAATATGCACAACATGGCCTTTCTTCTGGACAGTTCACTCTCTGAGGAGTCAAACCCAAATCTTCTCCAACACCTTGCAGTAAAACTCACTGTATGTTGCAGCAGTCAAAGGATGCAGTTTATTATCTCGGTAAACCTTCTGAAAACATTCTGGAGGCAAGGGTAAAAAAAAATCTCCAGAAGATTCCAGTTATCTCTTGATAGTATGTTGTTTGCAGTGGGTGAGACTCTGTTTATCTCTTACCAGCCCATTTGGTTGGCATCACTGGTAAAGTAGGTCACAATACTTTTGAATTTTTTTATCATGTGCCAAATTATTTTTAATGCTTCAGATTAATCAAACAGGCTGACTTCATGCAAGCCAGAGAAACACGCCTAAATTAAACATGGATTGCCAGAAGAGTAAAGTTATTTCTTCTGTGCCATTATATCTACCAATATACATTTATCCTGGCACTACAGTATGGTTTTATTAAATGCTGCTAGGTTTTACAGTCACCAAAGAATTGCCATTTGCTCACAGCATAAAACTTTATAAATGTCACATTTAAAGATGTAAGAATTTTTTTAAACTGTATTGCAGATTTAAAAAAAAAAAAAAATGTAACAAGCTAAAACTGAATAAAAATACTATACCATTTAGGGCCAGTTGTATGAACTCAGAATAAAGCTCTGTTAGACGTTATTCCATGGTTATATGCTAAATTGTGTTGTACGACAACGGAATAAAGACTATCAAAATATAAACATGGAATAACTTATTCCATGATTCCTTGCGGGGATAAACCATTATTCCGAGAATAAGGGATTAATTGTTGATATTGGTCAAATATGGGTCAAAATTGTGTCGTGTACCCAGGCAGCCATTTTCCTTTTTATACTAAGGATAGTAGATGTAAAGATTATTAGGTTTTGAGCTTTGGAAAAAATGAATTGCAATTCAATTTATAGCTCAAAACCTAATAATCTTTACATCTACTATTCTTAGTATAAAAAGGAAAATGGCTGCTTGGGTACACGACACAATTTTGACCCATATTTTCCAAAATGAATTGCAATTCAATTTATAGCTCAAAACCTAATAATCTTTACATCTACTATCCTTAGTATAAAAAGGAAAATGGCTGCTTGGGTACACAACACAATTTTGACCCATATTTGACCGATATCAACAATTAATTTCTTTATAATATGTTTTTAAGGACATATACCTAAATACAATATATTGTAGAGATAGTCCGATAAATGTACACAGTTATAATGAGATTAAAGTTGTGAAAAGATATCACACAGAAACATGGTGGTTATAAGATAAATATGACAAGAAGATAGTTTATAAAATAGTGTAGTGCAGCAATTCACCAGCACAATGCATAGCGTTGTAATGAATGAGGCCACGTTTTATTGACGAAATACAAAGGATAGCTTACTTCTAGGGCAATATGCTTCAAAACGTAAGATAGCCACAAGTGTTAATGTTAGCGACATTCTGTACTATATTCAGATTTTGGAGGTTATGTGCAAGTTTAAAAATGATAACACTACAAGCTTTGTGATGTAGGGAGGAAATGCCTAGATTAAAATGTGCCTTCAGAGCCCGTAAATCTAAATATATTATTTTACAAAATATCATAATTTTTCTCATTATATGCAGTAGGTTTAATATATTGAGACAATTTTGATTGAATAGAGAATACCTTCCGTAAAATATAATGTTCTCGGTTTTATTGGTTTGGTTGACAATTTCTAGCTGCTGTATTAAATATTGCCATCAGCAAAGTACGGACTGTAATGGGAACGGTTTAATGTACTATTCAACATAATTGCTAATATTTCTGTTGGTTAATAATACCTGTATAGCAAATTGTTTTTGTACTTATCTTGGTGCAATGATTCAATTATGCATATCTTAAGTTGATAGTGGTATTGGCAACTCTAAAATGTATTTTAGTAAATGTAAGTATTTTAATGAATAAAATGCAGAAACCAAGCTTTATATTAGCTGTTTTGAGTATAGAAACGGAAAGATGTCATATACTTTGCACATGCGGTAAGGTTTCATTCCCATACTCCTAACCTATCGCAAGAAGTCACAGTATACATATGTGTTTATGTTTTGTAAAGCGTATAGCAAATTCTAATCCGAACACGCTTGTGAAAATTCATAATTATTTCATAGTACCGTAGATAGTTAAAAAATAAGAAATAATACATAATTTAGGGACAGCTGCTTGTGAAAACAATGCAAATTTTCAGCAAAATAAAACAGTAATTACGTATCAAGGGCCATGAATGACTTGCAATATAGCCAACATTAGTTTTAAATCTACAAACAGTCGAATAGATATCTAAGGGATAAAATTGCATCGTACAACCTGGCACTACATTTATACCGTGAATAGTGTATTCCAATAATAACTATTCCAGGATTTATTCCGAGTTTGTACAACCGGCCCTTAACCATGTTTAGTAATGTTTAGTTACATGTATTTCATGAATAATAATATTGGAATATTCAGTATCAAATTATGCATCCAAATTATCATGAAAAAAAAAAAAAAAAAAGCTTAATACATGGCATATTTTAGTTGATATTTTACAAGAACCAAATAAATTTATTATTTTCTCTACACGTACTTTGTACATAGTGTATAGAGAAAATTTGATACCGACATTTCACCAGAAATATGCGTTTTGGGTCCCCCTGAATCCAAAAAAGGCATTTTTACAAAAAAGGTCCATGTGTGTGTGTGTGTGTGTGTGTGTCTGTAGACAGCATAGCTCGAAAACGAAAAGGCCGTTAAATACCAAACTTGGTATTTAAGTTTGGCATCTTCCAAGGATGCGACACAAAGATTTTCAAGAAAATCCCCCCAACTACCCTTTACATGAAACATTTTTCGAAAATTTTGATTTTCTTAAAAATGGCTCTAACGATTTTGATTAAAATGTCAAATATTAAAGATATTTACTTGACAAATAAAATATATATCTTGAATTTTCTGGGAATAGCCTCTGAAGACTACTTTATTCTGGATGAATTTTACGGAATTTTGCATAACTGCTAAACCGTAAGAGATGGACAAAAACCTAACACAAAAAATGTAGAGCACATTAAAACATACAATTTATGTCATATACATTTTTTTCATGGAGTTGATCGTTTTTAGATATTCCTTGTTTTTGGTTTCAGCTTTGAAAAACTTATACTTTTCTCATACAGAATTTGTCAACTCCTGTCCATACAAACAAAGGAACTTCACTCACATAACAACCAGCTTTTGACTGTCACATTAACCTATAGTGCTCCCTTATTTGCCTTCTACTTGCAAGGAAGCAAGAAATAAGACCATTTCTGCTAATTTTTCTAAATTAGCAAGAAGTAAATAGAAGAATAAGCTTTTCAACTGTAATTTGATGCAGAGATGTAGAGAAAGACATGTGAATGGAACATATCAGATTTTTTTTTATGAAACTAAAATTGATATATCACTTTGTAAGAGCATTTAAACTGCAACAATTTATCTCATTCAGCAAAAAACCATTAACAATTATTTAAGTTATTGTTTTGTTCTTAGGATTATGACATTTTCAGAGGGTGACAGGCTGAACCCAAAAATTTCCATTTGTTAATGCATGTAATATCTATGCAATTAAGGCAATATTTTCTGAAAATAATTATTTAAACTTCTTTCTTGCTTATTACCTGTCGTCACCTGAATGTGCTGCTTGATGTAGTGCTAATGTATGATTTCCAGCAGCTAAGTTTGGATCAGCTCCATATTTCAGCAATTCACTGACAATTTTTATATTGGCACTTTGTGCAGCCAACATAAGTGGCGTTGATTCATCATTGGTCCTAGAATATGAAGTAAATATTGACAGCCTACATGTATACTGAACTGTTATAACAAAGTTAATATTTTTAATAATTTTAAGATATTGCATATTAGAATGTACAATGCACTCACTACCTCAATACCAAAAATAATTATTTTGAAATTTTGGATGTGTTTCCTTAAAACTTGAATGATTGAATGAATGAACTATTATGAAAATTACTTGTAACATATTAAGTAATACTGCTTGTAACACTGTAATCCTAATCATTTTCTCTGTAGGGGAGGGTTATAATGATCCAAAAATTAAATAAGTTGGCATATATTTTGCGAAAACAATTTATGATTTAAAAAAAAAACACTATTGGCATATAAGAGGGTTGGAACTTTAATAGTGACAATTATTTATTTACAACTGATGCAAAAGAGATACATGTTATTAAAGTAGTCCCATCATTGTGTATAACATAGTAGCAGTGATGTGGAAATTGTAGGACACAGCAGCACCTGTTGTGTTGATACTTTGAATGAAGCGGTATTCTGCCTGACAAATCTGAGATCCTGCCTGAGATCCGAGAAGATGAATTAAATCTCTAGAATAGTTCTGAATTAAATCCATGAAGTTCATTTTTGGAACTAAGCCAAAGTCATAAGGGCTTAAGGGAAAAAGGGGTAAATGCAATATTATAGCTTTAAACATGCATTTTCTTGTAAACTGGACTTCAAGCTTTCTCTTGGTGAAAGAATTCTTTAGGCATCATCTCTAGTTTAGAAGATATGAATTAAAAGGCTAGTGGCAGCCAAACTGGCATTTACATAAATTCTGAGAGCTACACATTCGTAAGATGGCAATTGCTTCGAAATGACTTTGTCATTTTGTGCTTCAAGCCTTGCAGATGCAAATTGTCATATATCCTTTTGAAAAATACTAGGAATGTTGTCCCGTTGGGTGTTGTCGACTACTTCATTGACCCTCTCCACTACACGGCATGATCCTGCACATGGTTGTTGGAATCTGGGCTTGCACCCCTTGGTCTAGGTTTGGCCATACAATCACACCAGAACTTCTTACTTGGAACCATCCTTGTTGACTTGGTCGTAACAGGTCTCCACCCTGCTACTCGCACTCTGGATATGTTGACGAATTGGATGATTCACAAGATCCTTCAACAGCCAGTCTATCAGATTCACCCTCATAGCTACTGCACCTCTTAGCATGACCATACCCTACTTCAGGGTCACCCTGCAGACTCCAGGATGTCTGTCAGAACTCCAGAGCGCCAGCTTGTCTTCGCCCAGTTGTAGGATCGTCCTGCTGTTGCATTGTGGTTCCTGAGGGCATCCCAATATCACCTCTTCAGCCACCCTCCCGCAAACTTAATCGCACTCCAGCCCAGGGTCAACTCCAGCAAGATCTCCACTGGTAAGGTTTCATCCAATGCCATGACTATCTCATAGGTCTGATTCAGTTCTCTTGTCAGCAAGCCCTCTGTCATGTTTAGTCAGATTATGATCATGACTGTACCAGTGTCCACTGGTATGTAGCACAGCTTCCCCTGTATCCAGCTGTCCATGATGAGAGAGATGTCCTCTAAGGCACACAGCATCAAGCGAGGAGAAAGTGATGATGACTGAGATGTGCCCCTTGCCAAATGGGTCTTATTTGTGTCCTGCCTGCTAGTCAACTAGTTTGTGTACAGTGTTTTACTAGATGCCCTTGGCTGTCGCATCTGTAAAACCACACTGTCTGATGCTTGTCGTCTGTTGTATACAGTCCTTCACCAGGTGCCTGAGATGGCCACATCCCTAGCACACACCACTTGAAGTTTGTTGTCTTCATCCTTAAGTTGATCCTCTCTCTATGTAACTCCTGATCTTCTCAGTTACCCCTGTCACTGGCTGCTCCACTGGCCTACATTTTCCTGTTTATGCACAGGCACTGTCTAGTCGACATCTTAGTGAAGATAGTTCCATGTTAGGTGTCCCAGGGGGCCACACCCCCCTGAAAGATCTTCGCCAACATCCCTGAGCTGGGCATCTGTCCCCACTATAGTACTGATTATTCCTAATCCTCCTGGTAGGGACTGCTATAACTTTGACTGTCTCCATTTTCAGTGCTGGCATTAATGCCTTGTGTATTACCTTATATTTGCCAAGCATCAGGAACTGTCGTATCTCAGAGTCACATATTCTGTCAACGAAGGAATAGGCACTTCCTGAGACATGTAACTAAGTGGTAGATTTAACAGTAGATTGATAGTTAGGATGAGCTCATACACTGTGTCATCTAGCTGTTGCAACCCTGCCTTAAGCTGACTGCAGTAAGCTGCAGCCAAGGAATGATTCCCAAAGCGGTTCTCAAGGGCCTCCTAGATCTCCCCGGACTTTGCTGATATTGGGATCGCATTCAGTGCTTATGCTGCCTGACCCTGGAAGCTTGACATGGTGTAGCTTCTCTTTTGTGACCATTGGATGTGGGTGGCAATAGTAGGGTACTGTCAGTGGAAGACTTTGAAGGTTGATGTACTGTTGTACTTGGGAGACCTGACGTGCACAGATGTGTCACATCCTTTAGTCTTTCAACCTTCCGTTGAGCATCCTTTCCATCATGGCATTCAGTTCCTTAGTCTCAATGTCGATTCTTCCCTCCAGGGAATTAATGAATTACCCGGGATGTTCCAGGGTATCAACACATTCTTCCATGTGCTCCAGGGCATTAACACGATGGTCAATATTCTTCATTGCTCCCCCAAGTTCTTCCACGTCCTTCCTCATGCCAGCCAATTGTTGTTAAATTTACTAGGAAAGATCCATTTTCATCTTCTCAATTGTGCAATTTACAGTTATTATTCCATTTTACATCTTCTCTACTGCGGTTTCCATTCCGGTTTGCAGTTTCTCTTCCATCTTCTCTAAGTTGAATTCCATGTTCTCGATTCCAAATTTCATTTCCTCCATTTTCTCATCCATCTTCTTCAAATTTGATTTCATTTCGGTCTTCATTTCCTTAATTTCAGCCAGTCAAGTTTTCATCATCTCCTCCATTTTGTACAACAATCCCATTTCTGACACCAATGTAATATTTGTCATTATTCACTTAAAACTTGATTACAAATAAAGTCTTTTCTTCATTGCTGCAAACAAATCACTTGGCACATAAAGAGTTGATGGATGCATGCCATTGCGCACTACTACTCCAGTCACTCACAACTTACTATATCCTATACACATCCAGGTTTGCAATTCCACCTCTTTTACAGCTAGAAAATGCTGTCAAGCATGTTCTGGAAGCTTATCGAAGCTATTGGACAATTCTAGCATGTGTCACATTCCAAAGGCTTCAGTTAACATCTCACAGTATTTCCTGTGCATTCAAGTTCTCCAACTCTGCTGAATCGCATAAAAAGTAAATTTGAGAGCGGCACTGTCACAATATGTCCATCATTCTCTTACTTAACACCACCAGCACAGCATTTTGCAGATGTCTTGGAATATTGACAATATTTTGAGAGGTAGCATTTTCTTTCAGTTGCAGTAAGTTTATTGGAGGAAAACCCCACAACCAAAAGTTGAACAGATTGAGACCTGGAGATAGCAGAGGACATACATATTTTTGAAAGCAGCTACCACTGATACACAATCAACAAGTATCTGTTTCACAAACTTCATGATTAAATCTCTACATTACAAACTGAACATGGGCATGCGCTTATAAATCTTAAATTTTAAATTCTTTTAGATATGGAGAAAAGCTTATATCCTTTTCATAATAGACTGTACTGGTCTTATTTAAGCATTTAATGACAGAGCCAAGACTTGTTATTTACAAATTGTTTTATTCAACAAATTATGAACCAGTATATGGGATGCAAAAAGAAACAAATTAAAATGAATTCTCATTGTTTGGCTAGGATCAATTTCATTCTACTCATTTTTTCTCTTATTCGAGTATTACAATATTTAATATTCTTTAAAGTTTTAAGTGACATTGGAAAGTGGAAACATATTTAAGATCCCTAAAAACTGTATGAATAATGATATTGCTGATGATAAAATTGAAATTTTGATACTTGGAAGTATCAAAGGATTTGATATATACCTATGATACTTTTAAATTTAAATTTTGCCCTTTTGAAAATGCATTTAACTTTATGCTAGATAAGGAATGAAAGGAGTTGATGTTTCACGTTATTACTTCATACATCCTCCCAAAGAGTTGCTGGACTACAGTTCTTGACAGATCTTGACTGGTTTCCTGTGGGTGAATGAATGCAACATTCCAGGCTCTCATGTGTAAATGAAATCATGCAAAATAATGGAAAAAGGAGTAGAGGTACTCATGTAAGAACCAATGTTAATTGAGCTGTGAATGAAGTTGAATTAACTGATTCAGTAAATCATATTTCTGCAATAGCCTAAATCAACGGTTCCCAACCGGTGTGCCCCGGCACCCTAGGGTGCTGTGTGATTGGCTAAGGGGTGCCGCGAGATTTTGAGATAAACAAAAAAAAAAAAAAAAAAAAAAAAAAATACCTTCTACTGAAGCCTTAAGTCTTGTAAGGTCTTGAAATAAAATAAGTCAAATCAATTACTCTCATGCACGGCAAATGGTGATAGTGGTCGATTCATTTCAATAATTCAGTTATACTAGTATCCCACAGATGACATTACAGCTATACCCTGCCGAACATTCCCGAGACTACTTGCTTCCTCATGAACATTCCCGAGATTTCGACAGATGAATATATAAAAGTGTACGCCACTTGGCGCTTTCAGTTGTCTTCCTCGCGTTGATTCACAGTGTTTAGCTATGGATAAGTTCATTGTTAAACGTAAACGCCAGGACAGTGAAAGTGAACAGTCGGCTCCTACTGCTTGCTTTAAGAAAGTTTCTCCCGGACCGTCGAATTCACCACATAAAGAAGACAAACGAAAGAAAAGAACATACCAGGACAGTTACTTAGCGTATGGATTTAAGTGGAATAACAACAAGGAAAACCCTATCCCTGTGTGTTTAGTTTGTGGCAAAACACTTAGCAACGAGGCCATGGTACCTAGCAAACTGAAGTGGCATCTTATAACAAAGCATCCTAGTGTGTCACAGAAAAGTGTAATGTATTTTTCACATATATTAGAAGGGGAGAAGAAAACAGCTGTGCGAATGGTAAAGAGAACGACCATAGGTGATACTGCTCTTGAAGCCTCATTTAAAGTAGCAGAACTGATAGCTAAAAAAAAAAACCTCATATTCTTGGAGAGGAAATCATTGGCCCTGCATGTCAAGTTATAGTTTCAACAATACTTGGCGAAGGAGCAGCTAATCAAATTTCGAAAGCTCCTCTGTCCAACAACACAATCAGCGGCAGGATATCTGAAATGTCATGCAATATCAACGAACAAGTCACAGAGAAAATAAAAACTTATAGAACATTTGCTTTGCAAGTAGATGAGAGTCTCGATATTGGTGACAAACCGCAACTCCTTGGTTTTATCAGATATATTGATGAAAAAGATATTAGTGAACAGTTTCTGTTCTGTAGACCGCTGGAGACTACAGCCACAGGCCATGATATTTTCGTTTCTATTAATTCCTATCTCAATGACCATGATCTTTCATGGAAAGACTGTTGTGTTATATGTACAGATGGTGCACCATCTATGTCTGGGAAAATTAAAGGTTTTACTGCCAGAGCTCTCAATGAAAATCCATCCATTATTATAACTCACTGTTTTCTGCATAGAGAGGCATTAGTCATGAAAGCGTGTAATGAAGATTTTGCTGAAGTGTTTAACCAAGTTGTGAAAATGGTGAACTATATGAAGTCTCGACCTTTAAAGTGCAGAATTTTTGAACAGTTACGTCGCGCAACGGATGCAGCTCATACCTCTTTGTTACTACACACAGAAGTAAGGTGGTTGTCATGGGGTCATGTATTGAACCGGTTTCTCGAACTTAAAGAACAGCTAAAAACTTTTTTTAAGGATGAAAATCAAGACACATTTCATGAGCTCTTACTAAGTGATTCTTGGTGTTTTGAACTGTCGTATCTTTCAGATATTTTTCATAAGCTGAATGAACTGAATGTTTTGATGCAGGGTCGACATGAAACAATAATCTCCTCAACCAATAAAATGAAAGGTTTTAAAAGAAAACTTAGTTCTTGGAAGTCTGCAGTTCAAAAAGGAGATTTGTCGAACTTTCCATCTCTTCTTAATGTGGCAGGAGATAAAGATCTGGGTAAACTGAAAGACCGCATTTGTGATCACTTATCAAGATTGCAAGATGCAATAGATGCGTACTTTCCAACTATTTCCACTACGAATCTCGACTGGGTTGTCTCACCATTTGATTTCGTAGATAGTGCAGAGGAAATAGATTTCACTGCTTGCGAACGAGATGAATTTATTGATCTTTGCGCTGATTCCACACTCAAAGGTAAGTTCACACAAGAGTGAGGCGTCGGTGGCTAGTTTTTGGCTTCAACAGAGAGAGGAGTACCCTAACCTAATGAAGAAAGCAATTAACGCACTTTTGCCCTTTTTAACATCCTAACTATGCGAGCAAGCCTTCTCTGCTATGGTGACAATAAAATGCAAAGCAAGAAATAGACTGAGTAACCTTGAGGATGATTTGCGTGTTTCACTGTCAACTGTAAGACCCGACATCACATATCTGTGCTCTAAGCATCAATCACAAGTTTCACATTAATCATTAATCGAACAAAATTTATTGATGTATTTTTACTCAGTGATTGTAGTAAAGTTTACTGTATTATATTATGGCATACGTTATTATTATATAATATTTCAATAAATTAACATATTAAGCTTAATTTTCTTTTAATTCAAGGAAGGGTGCCCCTGGTGTTTAATGTTATTCCCAAGGGTGCCGTGAACTTCAAAAGGTTGGGAAACACTGGCCTAGATCAAGACTCATTCTCAGGCTATTACCTTTACCTTTACAAAGTGGTTGGTGTAGTGATGCGAGCAACCAGTCAAGTTTTAATGGCAAATTGTGATAAAGAAGTGAGGAATATTCAATCAAGGGTGATGTGCAAAATTAACAACAGTCAAACAACCATTGTGAATAAAGGTGGTGAAAAGAAACATGTGGATGGTTAAAAAAAAATCTAAGTGAATCGGAAACATGTGCTATGTCTGCGGCAAGTGAAACTATCATGGCTCTTCAAATGGTGATCTCGTTAATAAGCAAAGATCTACTAAGGCCCCAAATGAGATAAGTGCTTTAAAAAAGGAAAATGAAGAGCTAAGAAATAAAATAAATGCTGAAAACAGAAATGAAAGTTTTTCATTGATAACAGGAAAAAACAATCTGTGGGACCTCAACCGACTGAGCGAAGCATTACAAGCTTCGTAACAAGAAACAGGTTTGAAATGCTGGACGAGTTAAGTGATGGAAGTGCTCAAGCATTTGAAAATCCAGTCCAAAGGTATTCTACAATGCGTGAAGTAAAAAAGAAAATGTGCTAGTGACTGGAGATTCATTGCTAAAATTCGCGGGAGAAAAGTGCAAGGAAAAGGGATACAAGGTATGTTGTTTTCCTGGTATAAAAGTAATGGAGCTTCAACACCAAATGGAGAAAATTAACTTGAGACAATCATAACCTGATGTGGTATTGGTTCATGTTGGAACAAATGACATTAGGCGTGATGTTAGGCCCCAACATATAATGGGTGATACTATGGATTTGATAAAGGTGATTAAAAGACAGTCTGGAGACACCAAAATCATAGTGAGTGGCGTACTGCGCAGAAGAAACGTGAACACGAGTTATATCAAGGACATTAATCAGGAGCCTGATTGGATGTGTGGTGTAACAAATTGTTTGATGGTAGATGGAAATTTCTGTATAAATGATTGGGATTTGGCAGGGATGGGTTTCACTTAAACCGAGGAGGCTCGTTTAAGTTTGGAAGGTTATTAAACGATGCAATATCTTCACTGTTGATGGGAAACTAGTAGAAAGAGAGGTGGATGTGTTTCCATTAGAAACTAGAAGTTCTGATGTGCATTTAGGTATTCAATGTAATAAATTTGCAAAACAAACATTCAATGTTAGTATTCCTCCAGCCAAAACAATTTAAACTGATACTCAAATTCATTCAAACTGCAAAAGTAAAAGCTTATAATGTAAAATCTTTCACCAAGATATTCAGAGTTTGAGAAACAAAAAATGTAATATAGAAGTATTATTAAATTAAAATTTAAATTATGTAAATACAATATGCCTATCTGAACATTGGCTGGAGGTATCGGAAATAAATCAGTTTAGTTTACCAAAGTATGTATTAGCCAGTTTTTATTGTAGGAAAATTAAGAAAAATGGAGGGTCATATATATATAAAATCCACTGTTAACTTTGCAGAAATTGAATAATTTAAGTACCTAAATCAGGAAAAAAACTTTGAGGCCAGTATATGTGAGCTAATTGACTTCAAAATGGTTCTAATTTGTGTATATAGAAATCCAACCTGTAATGTCATAGTTTGCTAACAAAATTTGGAAACTATTTTAGAATTCTATATGCAATCAAAAAAAGATATAGTAATCATGGGAGACATGAATATAAACTATTTAACATAAAATCTATGTAAAAGTCAACTCTAAAATATTTTAAACATGTACGGTATGCAAAATATAGTAAGAGTACCAACTAGTCGCTAGCTTTAGTGCTATTGCAATTGATCAGGTTATATTAAATACAATTAGGTGGGTGTATGAAATTCAGGTATTTGACTTGGCACTATCTGATCATTATGCTCAGGTACTGCAGTTAGCTATTCAAATGAGATTCTCACCTCAACAAAGGCAACACAAAGTTTTTAAAATGTTAGGCTTACAAATGATGCAAATTTGAATTATCTAAACTTTTTATTAGGTAAAGAAACCTGGAAAAATGTATGTATGATCAAATCACTAAATGAAGCAGTCAATAAGTTCTTAGACATCTTTAATTTTTACTTTGAAGCAGCAGTACCAGTAGTCAAAATCCAGATAAATAAACAAAAAAATACAAAATGGGTCACAAATGGGGTATGGAAATCAGCAGAAAGATTAAGGTTCTTAAGTAAATTTGTTAGAGAAAATAAAATATCACACAAATCAAAAAGCTACTATTTGAAGTATAAAAAAATTTAAAATAAGGTAATCAAGAAAACAAAAAGGTTACACTATGATATCATAATCAATGGAGCAGTTAATGAATCTAAATCATTGTGGGAAATAATCAAGGGTGAAACTAAAACTGATATAAATATAAATAACTATTGTATCAAAAGTGATGGTCAAAACATAACTAATCCTAAAGATGTTGCTGAATTATTCAACAATTTGTACACAAATGTTGCTGGAAATGTGCTAAAAAAGAAATCATTGGTGAGAACGGATAAGTTAAGTCTAAAACATAATGAAAATACTATCTTTTTAATGCCATAACGACTGAGGAAATTAAAACCATAATAAACACATTAAAAAACAAAATTTGTAGGGATTGATGGACTCTCAAATTCTATTGTAAAAAAATGTGTCTCATTTCTAATTGAACCACTGTGCTATTTAACAAATCTTTCACTAACAAGTGGACTATTCCCTGAGAAACTAAAAGAAGAAGGTAAGAAGGGTAAGAATGAAGTTGAACATTTCAGACTGATATCGGTAATATACACTATTGCAAAAATATTTGAACGAATAATGTATACCAGATTATTAAAATTCCTGGATAGATTCAAAATAATAAATGAAAATCAAACAGTATTAGGAAAAAGAAATCAATTAATTCTGCACTAATACACTTTGTTGAACAGGTTTATGATGCATTAGATAATAAACAATTAAATTAGGTTAGGCCTATTTCTAGATCTAACAAAAGCGTTCAACATAGTGGATCATTCGCTTTTACTTGAGAAATTATCTATTTATGGTGTGAGAGGATATAATTTAAACTAGTTTAAATCATATCTCGAAAATAGGAAACAATCTATAGAAATGAATATTTTGGCAATAAAACCAATGAAATTAAAAAAGACCTCTCTGATTTTAAAAATGAAAAATATGGTGTACCTCAAGGATCTGTCCTCGGGTCGCCATTATTATTATTATTATTGTTGTTGTTGTTGTTGTTATTGTTGCTGCTGTATCTGTTGATAATGTAAATAGTCTGATAAATGTGAATGTAACACTTTTTGCAGATGATACAAGCATCTTTATAATGGGGGGTAAATGAAAATAATACTAATAATCAAATATGTACTGCTCTAGAGCATATTCAAAAATGGTTTAGTGCAAACTTATTACTACTAAGTAAAGAAAAAACAGCAGCTCTAAGCTTCCATAATAAACTTAACAAAAATGTTATACATCCAAAAATTAACTGGGCCAAGACGAAATGAAATATGTAAAATGTAATAAATTCTTGGGTTTGTTACTAGATGAAAATTTAAGTTGGGAAATACATATAGACAGCCTGGCTAAAAGACTTAGTAAGATATGCTTCTTAGTAACGTCAGTCAAATTTATGTCCAGACTGCATATTCTTAGAGTAGCTTATTTTGCATACTTTTATAGTCTACTAGTATACAGTATTATCTTTTGGGGAAATTCTAAAAACAGTATTAAGGTCTTCAGGATGCAAAAGAAAGTGATAAGAGTTATGGCTAATGTCGCAAATAAAACTAGTTGTAAACTATATTTTAAAAAAATTTAAATTTTACCTTTACCATGCATGTTTATTTATGAAACACTAAACTATTCAAAAGAAAACTTAAAATCCTTCAAAACAAATGCTGAAGTTCATACACATAACAGCAGAGCAAAGAAAAATTTATTTGTAAATTCACATAGAACAAACTGCATGAAAATAGCTTCACATATGCTGGTCTATATTTATACAACAAACTACCCTAATATATAAAGAACATTGAATCCCAGCTAAAAATCAAAAAACTTTTGTTTAAATTCTTAATGAATAGTGCAGATGAATTTATACATCAGGAACTAGTGTTAACTGCACAATTTGTAAAAATTGTCTTCATGACTCAATTCTGCATATTATTTCCTTTTATATTTAAAATTTGTTAAATCTTATATTCTGTATTTTAATCTTGTATGCATCTTGATATAATTTTGTTTTCTCTTGTATCTTAAATTGACGTGTCCTATAGCATGTATCGTGTTTCTATGGATGAAAGTAAATACAATACCTACTTTGGCAACCAAAACTTGTAAATTCAGCAGAAACAAATCAGAACTTGGCACTTGGAAATACATATTCTTCCCTTCCATTTATGTTTATGCAAGTCAAACTCAGATTTCAAGTCTAGCTTACTTGAATAAGATATGACTAATATCCATAAATATTTTGTTTTACCAGTGTACAACAGTGACTTGAATAAAACCTGAGTGAAAAGTGGAACTATTTTGATGTAGACACTAGTAATAACAACAGCACAGCATGTAAAATAGCCAAAAAAACATTTTTGCACTGATAGTCACATACAACAAATTTAAAGAAGCACATTACATTCATATGCCAAGTGAAGTTTATAGAACCTTTACTGTATAAGCAGTGTACAAGTTTCTCATTGCTTTTGCAACATGATGTCATGACATCTGAAAATGGTGAACAAAGCAAGTTTATCTTTATGCAATTATAGCTTCAGCATCAGCTACATCAATTAAATAATTTAAGGTACTCACCAAAAATGGTTATGGGTTAAAACATTAATAAAAAATTAATTCAGTGAACAAGCTAACACTCTTGCAGTTTATGTTATGCAATGCTGATAACCATTCACTTCCTATTGGGCAAGATACGTGATATGTAACGTAAAATAACATACCTACTATTTACATCTGGATTCCTTAAAAGAATGGGCTCTGTAAGCTCCCATTTACCAGAAAGGCATGCCAAACATAAAGGTGTGCAAGAGCATTCATCTTTTTTATCTATTTCTGCTTCATTTGATAGTAGGAACTTTATCAATTCCACATTTTGCTGAAATATAAAACAAAATAATATCAGTCAAACTGAGCACAGTTTTCTCCAAATGCTTGGAAGAGCATTTTTCTAAAATTAAACTTTTTCTAATTACTAATCCATAGAAGGGGGAGAATGCATGAGTTTTCATCTTGTAAACACAGTTCAAATTTCTGGCCCTGGCTTTTATTTACTTATTTTTTAACATTTTACTGTATTGTGAGTATGGAAGTTAACACTTACACTTTTGCACATTTGTAGTCTTACTAAAGGAAAATCTAAAATTATTATAATGCATGTGACACAGCAGCTGTGGTCCAAGTTTATTGGGAGATTGGCTGTGACCAACCAGTGGTTCAACAGCTGAAGAGGATGCCAGCAAAGGTCTGCAAAACATTGTCCTACCCATTAAGTAAGTGTAATGTGTGTAAATTTAATGCTTTTATTAATTTTCTATTGAGTTTGATTCTATTAAATCTGAGATCAATGTAATGTGAAAGATGACACCTCAAAGAGCTAGAAGAATTTAAACTTGACATGAAAGGAAAAATTAATGCAGTGGAAGAACATCTAATCCATGGTTAGAGAAGCTGATGGGGGAAAGAAAGAAATTGGTGAATCCTTATGGAGGAGGTCAAAATCTGTGCCAAAAATAGAGAGGGTTCCAATGTCATAAGACAAATGCTAAGCAGTAAATCTTCCTAAATTTGATGGTACTTCATTTTGGGCAGTGTTCAAGCAGCAGCTTGAAGCCATTGCTTGTTACAACATTGGCCACTGGCAAAGAAGATGACATAGCTCTTGGTTGCCCTGTAAGGGTAAGCAGCTGGAACTCTCCATACTATTTCAACTGAAGACTCGGCAGTCAATTTAATTAGACTTAAATGTTGGAGGGGTGCTAAGGAGAACATTGCCTGGCCGCCACTTACTGAGCCCAGCTGAAAGCAAGAGTGTAACAACCCAATGGGACCTTACAAAACTTTGACATGGAGGGAGAGACAGGACATCAGATTCTAACAGATTTACAGTTAGATTTTATCTGGAGACAGCCCACACATTCATCAGTGGGGTTAGTATCCGGGAGTTGAAACAACAGCTTCTTTTGGAGGGACAGCATAAATAATAATAATAATATTTTTATTTTATTTATTTGTACTAAGTACCCATACAAAGAATATGGCTATCATCAGCCCAGGCTGATGTCTTGCCATATTCTAAACCCATCTTCTTTTGTATCTAGAACAACTTTGTTTTCTTGCTAATACCAATACTACTGCTACCATAACACTCCTACTACTAATAACAATATTAATAGTGATAAATAATTATTATAATAGTGTTAATACTTGTCCCTATAATATTAATAAATAATAATAGTAATGAGGATTTAATACATTCAACATGTTTTAGAACATAATACCTATTAAATTTGTGTTTTGACATCCCATAAACTTATGTTTCTTTTGCCTCCGTTTTTATAGACCACAACCATTTCTTTCTAACTTTGGTCAAGTATTCTCTTACTGTCTTTGTTAAAAAGTTTAATTAAGGCTACCCTTCTGACTAATGTCATCCATTTTCTATTTATATACTCTTTCCTCCAAAGTTCTGTCCCCTTTGCATTCAAAAACTATATGCTGTGTATCTTCCTTTTCTAAGCATATTAGACACAGATTCTGTTGGAATCCTTTCCTCGTCCTCCCCACATCCCCCCCTTCAAACCCAATCAATACTCTTTGTTACTTATTTAATTTATCTACATTCCTTCTTTTTCAAATGTATTTTTTATTTGCACATACAACTCTGGAGAACTTTTATCCCCTATGTACCTAAACAATTCTTGTATTTCTACATCTTCAAATCTCCTCCTAGCATCTTTCCAGAGCCCATTTACATTTTTTTCCTTCCTCCAAATTTCTCCCAGTCCATTTTTCTCTCAATAGTCTATATATTGTAACTCCATCCACTTTTCCTTAAATTCTTTTCTTGGAATTCTAAGCACTACCTTAACAAATTCTTTACATCTAAATTTAGTATTCTATTCCAATATTTAAGGTCTCTCTCTATTATTATACTTTTCCTTTTCACTCTTGCCATTTCTGTTTGAACAAATTCCTTTACTGTTGTATTTGATAAGCCTAAAGCTTCTCTACAGAACATCCTATGCACCATGTCTATTGCTTTCCATCCACTATCTAGTCCCCATATTTCAACTCCATATAGCATTTTAGCATCAACTGCTATATTATATATTCTTTCTGACTATTTGACATTTATAACTGGTATCCTATATTTACTCCTAACTGCAACTAATGCTCTCAAGGTCGCGGGTTCAAACCCGGTGGAGGACAATGGATTTTTTCAGGTGTAAACCTTTAGGAATATTAAATACAAACAAATTGATAAATCAGCTGTGGCAGAACATTTTTGGAAATTTAATCATGAAATAAATCCAGATGTCAAATTATTAAAACACTTAAATGGATCCATAGATTTAATGGTTTGGGAGAAAATATTTATATTAAAGAATAAAAATAATGTACTGAATTTTGATATTCCACCAACTGACTCTGGATGTGACAAAGAGATCTTGAGGAGGGAGGAATGGAGGATT
This sequence comes from Hymenopus coronatus, assembly GCA_030762935.1. Taxonomy (NCBI): domain Eukaryota; kingdom Metazoa; phylum Arthropoda; class Insecta; order Mantodea; family Hymenopodidae; genus Hymenopus; species Hymenopus coronatus. Next base: position 68,506,504 of record CM060881.1, read on the forward strand.
GAGACTTTATTCCTGAAGGATAAAGAAGTATACAACCAGCATGTGCCAATGTTGCTCTATAAGAGCTATTGAATACAATGGCATTCTCTGGTGGGAAAACCCACAGCTGGTACTCAGAGAAATATGCTGAATGAAATCCTCAAGGAAACTAGCTGATACTACCAGAGGGTGCCTGAGTATTGATCAGATTATGAAGAAACTACATCATCGATTCTATTGGTTCCACCTACAAAGCAACTTAGAAAACCAATAATACATCTGCAGTGAGTATGGGCTCCTCACTTGCAGTTGGGGATGAGTGCAACAGTATTGGAGAGCCAACAAACAGGCTGGAAATATCATGGTAGTGACCGGATGAAGGCTACTATGACCAGCTGGCTAACAGAGACAGATTCCAAGAGGGTGACCCCATATGGCTGTATCGTCTGAGTACTAAAGGGAAGCTGTCAAAGCTGCAACATTCCCAAGATTGCCTATATAATGTAATCACTGGATCAATGTCAGGAATACCGTGCTAGGTGTCAACCCTGAGGGAAACTTATGATAGTTCATTTTGATCACTTTGCTCCATATCATGAAGCTGTGTGATGCAGCTACTATGGCCCAAGCTTATCGAAAGGTGAGAACCTAACAATCAGTGAAGAGATAAGCACATGGGGTAGTAATCTGACCCACCCTAACCATCAGAACCATAATTGAGAGATAATGGGATTTTTATGGAAGATTTTTTCTTCCTGCCTCCCGAATATTTTAGAATTGCATGGAAAATTCCACTGGGCATATAAGCGAGAGTCTTATCTTTACTCCTTTTCTTTTGCCAATTAATTCTGATGAAGTGTTAGAAAAAATAAAAAAAAGTAATTAACAGAGTTCAAATAATATTGTGAGCCATTTTGCTGCTCTGGTTGGCTCCTACTTTGTTTTCCCTTTGCTCGTCACAATGGGTTTCCCCCATCCCCCCTGAACTTGCTTTTCTTTCTCGGTTCTGATTGTGCCTTGCTCATAGTGAGAGGAATGGGAGGTCAGCTCTGCTCTAGAAAGTTGGGAGCAAACTATGAGATAGGACTCTAGCTGTGCAAAAAAGGCAACGAGACCCCATGTTATTGTCTTCTGACACATCGCCCTAAATTCATTTTCTAAGTTGATCTATTCTTGATCTTTAAATGTATTCTGATCATTTGCTTCCTTGCCATTAAACTTTTGCTTCTTAAAATTTGTGCTGTCAAGAAGTTAGGTTGCAGGCAATACTTTATGCCAAAGAGCAAAGATCTTGTGTTTGCTGTCGAGTTAGCACGCATCTGCCGGTTTTTCAGCATTGTCTTATGATAAAGTTCATGCTACCAGGATATCTTCTTTTGGGGGAAGATACATTCCTAAGTGGTACGTGTTTGGATTACAGGAAATGATTGTCTGATACAGTGAGTTAAATAGGGCTGACACCAGCTAAATATAAACATTGATAATATTCCTTTAGAACAGGTAAGAGACTTCAAATTTTTGGGCGTTCACATTGAAGAAAACTTAACTTACAACAGACATGTGGAAATGGTGTGCAACAAAATTAATTCGGGATTGTATCAACTAAGACAATTTGCACAATATGGGAACATTAATATACTTAAAGCAGCATATTATGGCATTATACATATACCCACATCTAACGAATGGCATAGAAATTTGGGGGGGAACAAATAAAATATGAATAGATTGCTAAAAATACAAAAAAAAGTGTATAAGAAGTATGTACAACCTTCGGCTTTGACAATCTTGTCGGGAAACATTTGTAACCCAAAATATCCTAACTGTAGTCTTGCTATATGTGTTTAAAACTATTATGCTTGTTAAAGAAAAGAAGCAATTTAACATACTTAATAAAGAATGTTGTTCATATCATACAAGGAGAGCAAATGATTATCATAGGGTGAGCACAAATAAAACTCAAACTAATAAAGACCCACATAAAAAAGGAGCTGTACTGTACAATAGATTACCATTAGCAATTAAGAACACAAATGAATCAAAATTTAAATCTGTATTAAAATCATTCTTAATATACAAATGTTTGTATAACATCAGTGAATTATAGATACATGTAATGTAAATATTTTATGTATTCAGATTCTAAATTCTGTTAGAAAAATTGACGATGTCAGATGCTTGTAAGAGTCTATTGACTGCAATAAAGCTATTACTATTACTAAACTTCTTGAACTTACCTAAGACCAATAAGTGTTTTACTTGCTATATAAAACATTTTCTAAGAAAAAAAAATAAACTACAAACAAATGAAGGAAACACTCTAAAATATATGGACAGTACAGATAAAAACAAATCCTTTGTAACTGCCAATTTACAATCTGATTGTGGACCAATAGCCACATTTATTCATGTTTTATTTGCATTTTTTCATAGCCTCCTTTAGAATATGTTTTTTTCCATCATTTTGTGTTTTTATGTTATTATTCCTTGGTCACTTTTTTGAGAAGTTAGAATTTCATTGCTTTTTTGTTTTCATCAGTCGATTTTGCATATAGCGACAGCTGTTTAATTTTGTGTCAATAAACTTTTTTAACAATGGAAAATTTTTGCAGTAAGCAAAGAAAATTTTATAGCTTTTACACTTCTCCTTCTGACTTCGTCGGGGAAGGAGGTCCTCAAGACACTAACTATGAGGAAACGCATTCCCACATCAGACAGGAAGATTAAGATGATAAAAGATTTTGTTGATTCAAGTAATATTATGTCGAAGAGTTCATTAGCTACAACTTTTGACAAGATAGTTGATTTTTCTGGGGGATTGAGAAGTCATTGTCTGGAACATTTTAGTTTGAGCTAGAAAGAAAGCAAATTGCAAGCAAGGAAAATTAGTAAAGTGAAAAATTTTCAACGAGAATAGAGAAATTTTGTCAGGAATAAAGTTGTTATTAAAGAAAGAAGGATATCTTTCAAATTTGAACTTGTGTTGAAAAGTTTTGAATAAATGCAAGCTGTGTTTCAAAGAAAAGAAAATGTTCTTTACACCAACTAAATCCCTGCACCATGTATGTGCCCTGAGTAAAAGAGATCTCAAGAAGTGCTCAACCGACTGATCTGGATCCAGGCAAGCCACATATTTGAAACCCTGCTGCAATCGTTAAAAAATTCTAGCACTGCCTATGGAGCTTTTGAAGTAGTATTTATCTGAATAAAAGACCAACTCAAACTCAAGATGACCACTTTTCTTCAGAGCTTAATTTTGGAATTTAACACAGTGCTGCCATAAGTTCTGTCAGTAAAATTTAAACACGGTAAAAATTATGAATGAAGAAACGAGGCAATGTTGTATATTGTCGTCTGCAAAGTCATCTTTACTACTCTGCAAGTAACTGACCTGCAATGTGCCAGTAACAGGCAAGATGGATTGGGGAGTGTATGAAAATGATATCACTATACTAGGATTATTTTGTTGTGGAAAGTGGGTGAAGAAAATTTTTTCAACGTTGAAATCCCTTGGCATCAATGAACAATTTGTGTTTCAGACAATAGCACTGTTTAAAAAAGTGGGTGCAACTGTCGAATGCATCAATTTTGGCCACCTAGGCATGTACGCACTAAGGAAGTTGTGAACGAAGTTTGTGCAAGGATTCAATGCAATCCTTTGCATAAACAAACAATTTTGTTTCATGAAATGAACATCTTTTCACAAACAATGTCACGTATTTTGAAGAATGATTTCATGTTTGTGCATATAAAACATACCAAAGGCATTTGCTAACTGAAAAAATAAGAGAGATACTGGGTTTGATCCGAAGCTTTAACGACATATGGAAGAGAACAAAGACACAGCAAAAACCACGCAGCAGTGGTTGACAACCAATGTCCCATGGTTCATCGTTGCTGCTGACTAACGGAAGTTTCATTGTCAATCCATTGGATTATTCTCTGTGGCAAATGCTCAATGCAATAGCATATCAAAAGAGGCACCCACCGCAATATTGAGATGCTAAAAAAATCAATCATGATAGCTGTCAAGAAAATTCCACTGGACATGATTCGGGCAGCTATTGATGAGTGGCCTTAACATTTTCGCCGCTATGTTGTCACATATGGACATTATTTTTAATTAGAATATGTTCATATTGTAGCATATTTTGTTTTTTCAGAATATACGTAATTAATGGATTTGCATAGGTTAATTTAGTAGTGTATACATTGAAAGTACTGACAGAACTTAAGGCAATACTATGTATATTAGAAGAAGATGTGATAAATTAATTTTTAAATGAAATTTTAAGTGTAGCACATGTATTTTGAACAAACTAGGTACACTTACCTGAATAGTTTATTTTTTTTACCTAAATTGAATTTACATGGAAAGTCACATAAGGGGCAAGAGCGACAGGGGAAAATGGAAATGTATTGGCACATGTGTGGAGCAAGAAAGTGATGGTAGCAACAGCAGCAGGAGCTGCAATGATGATGGTGCATTACAATTTTGTATTTGGACAACATATCTAATAAAACGCATCATTGTAAAAAGTTGTATCTAATTCAAACTTGCACAGAAATTTACAAAATGGGGGTGAGAGAGGTTAGGGGATTGGTATGTATGTGGTGGAAGAAAGTGAGGCAGCAGTGGCAACAACAGCAGCAGCAGCAGCAGCAGCAGTTGCAGCTACAATGACGATTAAGATTTTCTATTTAAACAACATACCTAAAATAACATATATTGTACAAATATTTACTAATTCATATTTGCACAGAATTTCATGTAATGGGCAAGAGGAAGAGGGGAGAATGGAAATGTATTGTATTTGTGCAGAGGATGAGTGACAGCAATGTAGGTGGCTGCAAAGCTGTAATGACAATGATGGATAGGATAATCTATTTAGACAACACATATTATAAGACATAATTATAAAATGTATTACCTAATTTGAATTTGCACAGAAATGCATGTAATGTGTGGGAGAGAGAAGAATGGAGGACTGTTAACAGCTAAATTTACGGGGTGAAATGAAATGCACAAAATCAAATGACTCTATACAATTTCCTCCATGCTTTGTCACTGCCATATCCGCAAAGTTTGAAACCTACTTTTTTCTGCATGCTATTCGGAAGACATATAGGTATCGAAATGCAAGATGACCCTCAGTTCTCAACATTATTATTTTGGTGAAACCAAAAGACACTGGAAAGATTAGGGATAAGAGGATCAGCTCTGGATTGGTTTACATATCTCCAAAAAGATATTAGTATGTCTTACTAAATTATACATAATCAAATACAGTGAAAATTTACTAAGGCACACCACAAGGCTGTATTCTTCAGCCCACATTCATAAATTATATATGAAAGTTAATGCCTAATGGTAAACTGGTTATGTATACTGATGATGTGTCATCATTTTATCAGGATATAAATGAAGGAAGTTTAATATAACATATGGAACCACGTATTTACACACTAGTCAAATGGTACACATCTAACAGAAAATATATGGTATTCCACAAAACAAGTTAGTAAAGAAAATTGATACTCTAAATGTTGTACCAGCATCACAGTAGCTCACAAGGTTGCCAAGATGCACTACCAGTGTTTTTCTTGGGACAGCTTCTGGAACTAATTATATGCATAGTGCCAAGAAAATATTTGTTCTGATTCTATAATACCATACTTCATTCTAAACAAGATAATACAAAATTCGAGCTTTTTGAGAAGCTCCCAATGGGGTATGTGTCAGACATTTTGTGAATTAACTGCTCCACTGTAGGGGGATGGCCTTGACTACAAAAATATATACTTTGCACCACACTGCAGTCACAAAGAAGACAATCCCTTCTGTAAAACTTCTATACTAACAGCTCCAGTTTTAAATAAGGCAGTTTCTTACATTCAACCTTTTCCTAAATTAATGGCTTTAAATACTCAAGTTAAACTTTAGACTTTAAAGTACTCAACTACATTACATGTCATGTTCTGGGATTATTTACTCACAGCTTGTCTTGTAAAATTGCAATTTTGATTTATCACACTGTTTTTTTATTTTTCCTTTTGCACACTTTGAGATTCAGTTGCTTCCTGAGGCTTCAACATGTTTAAAACTACAGTCTAAGTTACATTTACAAGAATGATTAACCCAGTGAAGTGATTCATGTATGAACAAGAAAGACCATGTTTTCTTTCTGGAAGTGCATAGTCTACCAAAACATCATGAATTGATGTGATGCAAACAGAACCTGCCAACCAGCTCTTCTAACTGGCAAAATACTTACAATAATAGTGCTGGATTTTGGGTGCAACACAGGGAAATAGGCTTCCCATATCTTGTCTTCACTTGAATACCTTGACCACTGCTTGAAAATCAATTTATGAGAACTGTCTATCACAACATATGAAAATATATGCTCTGGAATTTGACAACTCAGCTGTAGCTAAGGAGGAAGTTTGGAGGTTAATGCACATTTAACATTTTATTTATACAAATTGTTTAAGAAATGAATATACATAAACTCCCTCTATATTTTTCTGACTTTGCCACTGGTCACCATCACCACACCTTTTGAAAGCAGCAACTTGTGTTGAACCAAGACAACCCTGTAGATTCTAGGGCACCATCTCATTTTATCCTTGTTACATGAGCTTTTTGCTGATATTGAGATGACAACAATGCAACAATCACCTACAATCTGGCATTCCAGTCTTCAACTTATAACAATCTTTTGTTCAATAGTTTTGAAGATGTAGCATGACTATATAATATCTCATTAAGCTGACTTCACTTTATAAATGTTAGTAACTCATATATACTTACTGATGAAACAGCATGATGTAAGGGTGTAGAATCATTAAAATCAACTCTGTTTACATTACAATCAGCCTCAACCAATATTTGAGCTAGCTTCAGATTTCCACGCCTGCAAACTAGAAGCAAAAGTGATGTAATGCATCGTTTGATAAATTCCAAACAAGGAATACTTAACAGAATCAGATCCAAAGTATATAAAACAAACATATATAGCGGTTTATTTTTTCTTGTACACAATTCACAGATATCTCCAATGTTGTGGGGCTTATTGGGAAAACTTGCTACCTTTGCCCATTTAGTTATTATTTCTTTACAGATATTTTATATCGAAACACTAGTAAGTTGTAAAAATCCAGCAAATTAGAAAACTGCTATCACTAATCATAATATACATTCAAAAAGTTCCCAGAATGTGTAAATAATGCAGAAACAAGTTACCATAAAGCAATTTACACATTTCCTGCAAAATATTTCCCTTCCGCAGTTGTACACTTCAGACACTGCATGTAAAGAGACAGGGATCACTCCTGGAAGCCATTTTCAGATACCTGTTGTAGTGCCTTGACACATGAACAATAATTTCTTCAGCATTCGAAAATCTTGACATCCATACATCTAAATTTTCTTCATCCCTGCTTCACCATAAGCTTCTTCCATCATTCTCAATGTCTCTGAGGGAGATTTGTTTAACAAAACACAAATTTTATGTTTGAACATGCTCCGTTGCAGACATTATGAAATGAAAACAAAAGAATTTGAGTCAGTTTGTGTAACACAAACATCACTTAGTAATTACTTACTTGGAAACCAGATTAAAGGAACACATGAGAAACCTAAAACACAAGCAAACAGCAAAATCATCAGTTTCCTCATTTTTGGACATCAGAACATGAAATCACACCTAATATAAAAGCATTAAAACCAGCATATAAACCTACAGAATTAGATATCTGGGAGATCTACATCATGAAGAAAAAGAGCCATACCATGAATCTTGATTTACCACCATACAGCAACCTTTGAAAGTTAACCTTAGATTCAGCTTCAGATGCTTCCACAAGGGATACACCACCACCCCCATCGTTGACACCAACGAAGCAAGCTTTAGTTGGAATAAAGGGTTGAAAATGGGAACAAGTATTCCTAAAACTGGTCCCAGTAAGTAATTACTAAGTGATGTTTGTGTTACAAAATCCAACTCATATTCTTTTGTTTTTAATTTATGATCACTGTCACAAGCTTCTTTGCATATTTGCAAGATTCCAATTATGTAATGTGATAAATGAACATGTATATACAACAAAAACTAGCTGTCAATTAAATATAACAATCATGAAAATTGAAATGAAGTGTCATCACATAAAATAAAATATCCTCTACTTCATACACATTAAAGAGAAAATAAACAATACCAGTGACTTTTTGGATGTGCACTATAAGTTCTAGCAAAATAAAGAATGTAATAATTAGTCTTTGTAAACAAACACAGTTTAAAAAAATCTCCAGACAAATATGAAAGATAAAAATCCCCTCCTCAACATAAACAGGAATATATGAAATCAGCTGCAGGAGCTGTGAATAAGATATATAGGAAAAACCAAAAGAAACATCAGGCAACATTACAAAGAACATATGAAAAATGTAAAACATAAGACAGATAAGTAGCACACCATTTTTGGACTCAAAGCTATGATTTTCAAAGTAAACCCAAATTACTAAAAATCAATGCAGAATCCAATAGACTTAACAGTTTGGGAAAATCTACTAGTTCTAAAAAACAATGTCATAAATTTTGATATTCCATTCCACAATCTCATTTCAAAACTCATCTATCCAGAAGAGTTTTGAAAAGACACATCTACAGACTGCTACCATGGATTTGTTAGTAAATCTCTGCTGAAGATGAGGGCAAATGTCACTGAAACATATTTAAAATATACTACTTATTTTAACTAGTGAAGTATGAGGTGATGCTGATTTTTACTCTTAATTGATTAGTTACTTCACTGGTATTCTCATTACAGTTTTAATTAATGTAGTTAGCTGTTTTTACTTATTACATTACTCCATTATATTTTTCTTATTGTGTTAATCTTTTGCACATTTCAATGACAGAAAAGAGTAAGGATACATTTATCTACAAATACATTATCATTTATCTGAAGTCATTGTGTCCTCTACTGCACATTACATCTCCAATAGATAGACTTTATACCTTGATAATTTTGCTTTCATTCTGCTCTTTTTATTTTCCTAGTCTGTTTCCAAAAGTATTGTTATTGGTCTGAATTTTTAAATTAGTGCCACTATTCAGTTCTTTCTCATAATGTTATGAAAAGAATATGAAATTTCAATGCCAGAATATAAAAATTTGACATTTGTTTCAGCCTCCTACATTCCCATTGTACATACAGTGAAATGACTCATGAAAGCATTTTTGCTATCAGTGTGCATGTGTGGGGGTGTGGGTGTGTGTATGGGGGTGTATGGGTGTGGGTGGGTGCAGGGGGTGTGGGTGTGGGCGTGCACGTGTGCATGGGCGTGTGCGCTGAATAACTAAAAAACAAAGTATTGATAATACCAAACTTTGTATTTAAATTCAGATTCTTCTGAAGATGCAGGACAAAGATTTTCAAGAAAATCATCCGATTTCAAATTACCCTTTACATGGAAGATTTTTCAAAAAAAATTAATTTTCTGAAAAATGGGTATAGCAATTGCCATATATTAAAGATATTTACATGACAAATAAAATGTATAGCTTGAATTTTCTTGGAATAGATTGTAAAGTCATCTTCATTCAGAATGAAATTGATACAATCTTGCATATCTGGTAAATGTTAAGCAATAGACAAAAACACACAAAAAATATAAATCTTTTTAAAACACCTAACATATTTATAATTCCTTTCTTTCTTTTCTTCTTTTTTTTGGTATTAGCTATTTCCAAGATATCCATTGTTTATGGTGTGAACTATTCAATAGTTAGTCATTCGATTTTCACTTGTTTCTCATGATAGCATGGATATACTGTGGAGTTCAAAAACATTTGATTTCGCTTTTACCAAAATACATAATGCTGCTATTTCTAGAAAGGTTTATCTCGATTAAAATGAAGTAAGTCTAATAATTTGTACATCAACTAATAATATGTGAAAGACGATAGAGAAAGCTGTTTGAAAAAGGTAAAGATAAAGGCTAGACAACAGTGGGGCACACCTCATGCTCCAAAACCTACATATCTCTAGTTGTGTCAACATCCCCCAGAAGGAAGAGATGAATTAGTGAGGGAACCACAGGTAGCTAAAAGGTGGCAGCAGTGACATAGGAAGTCCCTAACCATTTGGCTGATAGTTCATTACTGCACCAGGAGCTGCTGTGCACTCACCAACACCATGGGTTCTGTATGCCGGTAACTGCCCCCATCCCTTCAAGGACAGCGACCACAATGCTGCCCCAACATTGAGAACAGCAGTCATAAAACACATGCATCTACATGCCATCTGCCAGCACTGCCACTCACTACAAGCGCAGAAACATTTGAAAGATGATACTTGTAAAGAAATAGCAATGAGAGAAATGAAATTGCAGATAATAGTCACCCCAGTATTCGCTATGTGACATGGAACCACAAGTCAGAATATGCAGTTGATGAGAATTGAATCTGCATTCTCCTGAATGCACATTGCGGTGGTGCCACCTCACTCGGTAAGTCAATAGAGCAAAAGGACAAAATAGCTGGACAAACTAAGGCCTTTGTGTAAAATCCCTGCAAGACTTCTTGGAAGTTCTTCCAGGATCATATCATTGTCAGAATCATATCAGTGCCCCTGGTGTGCCAGAATTTCAACCTGCTGCTTTTTTACAAGCTAGTAAACCTATTGACGGAATAAATGAGATATGGGGTGGTACTCTAATTCTGTATAATTGTGATGCTACAATGGTGAATTGGTTTGAATGAGTTTGGAGAAAACAGAAGAAAGAGTAAACAAACAAAAAAATAAAATTCATATTTAACTTATACAATCACATGTCATGTCATGTTAAAGAACCAGATTTACACATCTACATATTACAGATTTACACATATAATTTTATGGCAAAACACTTTAAGTTTTTTTTCTCTGAGAAACTGTGCCTCACTGTAACCTCAATTAATGTTTTCAAAGGAAGATGATTAATATGTACAAATGAAAAAATATAAAAAGTATTTTCTTATATAACTAAAACTGAATTATTAGATTATTACTCAAATTAATTATGTATTATTTAAGGTAGGAAAGCAACAAATATAAGAATCATAATAAACATAATATGCTATTTAGAATACTTACATGCAAACAATGCTAATTCCAAATAAAGAAAAAAGAAATCCAGAGTACTGATGCTTTATACTACTTTAAAAAATTGTTAATTTTAATTCAATTTACATAATAAGTAGCTTTCATGATGACTTCAACTTGTGAAACAATATAAATTTCATAAATTTTCTATATTTCTGCAAAAAATAAAATAAAAACTTAATTTAAAAATCTGATTAGTTGCATTCACATGTCTTTCTCTACATCTATATAACAACTTATTGTTAAAAAGCTTATTCTTCTATCTACTTCATGGTAATTGAGGTAAACTCTAGCAGAAATTGTCCTTATTACTTGGTTCCTTGTAAGTAGAAGGGGAAAACTCTAATGTGATCCATTCACATGTCCTCTATCTGTTCAATAAACAAACCTTTAATTCAAAAGATAATTGTTATCTATATCACGCCAATCAAGATAAACAGAAGCAGAATTAGTCTTATTACTAGCTTCCTTGTAAATACAGGTAAATAAGAAAAATTCATAGGCTAAAGTGATAGTCTAGTCCTTTAAAAACGGTCACTATGTGAAACAATTTAAATTCCATCTCTTTGCTTCCCAGGAGTAAACAAATGAGAAGCGAGAGGAAAGATGTCTTCCCGTTCAAGAAAAGTTTAAGTGGCTTAAGACTGAAACCAATAATCTGGAATATCTCGAAAATGGTTAACTCTATGGTTAAAAAGAAAATGTTTGACATAAATTACACATTTTAATGAGATCTACATTTTTTGTGTAGTAAGTTTTTGTATATCTCTTGCAGTTTGCTAGTTATACAAAAGTTGTCCAAAATGAAGAGGTGTTCAAAGGCTTTTCCCAGAAAATTCAAGATATAATTTTGGTTGTTATAAAAATATATTTTATATATAAGATATTTTATTCAAAGTCGTTAGAGTCATTTTTGAGAAAGTCGAAATTTTTTAATAGTTCCATGTAAAGAGTTAGTTAGGGGTAGGGGAATTCTCTTGAAAATCTTTGTGTCACATCCTTGAAAGATACAAACTTAAATACCAAGTTTGGTATTTAACGGTCTCTTCATTTTTTAGAGAGAGAGAGAAACAGAGAGACACATACACACACACACATACACTGACCTTTTTTCTAAAAAGGAATCAGGGGGGCCTAAAACATGCATTTCTGGTGAAATCTCAGTATCAAATTTTTCAGTGCATTACAATATCTTCTAACTACAAGTACATGTAAAGAAAGTAAAAAGCCTGTGGCTTTCATGGTAATTAATAAAATGCTTGTGTGAATTTTTAACTTCCTTTTTAAAAAAAATCTGAAGTGTTCCATTCACACAACTTCCTCTAGCTGTTCCAAATGCAAACTATTCTTAAAAAAGATTATTCTTTTATCTATAACATGCTAATTGAGATAAACATTAGCAGAATTGGCTTATTACTTGCTTTATTGTAGGTAGAAGGAAAATAAGGAAATACATTATGCTAAAGCCAGTCAAATCTTGTAAAAGCTGGTCGCTATGTGAAACAATTGAGATTCAGTTCGTTATGCATGGTCCCATTTGAGAAAAGTTAGTTTAAAACTGAAACCAATAAGGAAGGAATATCACAAAAATGGTGAATTCTACAAGAAAAATGTATATGACATAAATGAAGTGTTTTAATGAGGTATACATTTTTTGTGTATTAAGATATTGTCTATCTCTTTGATTTAACCACTATGCAAAATGTATCCAGTCTTCAGAGGCCATTCCACGAAAATTCAAAATATACATTTTATTTGTGATGTAAATATCTTTACTATACAGTATTTTAATCAAAATCGTTTAATCATTTCTGAGAAAATCAAAATTTTCAAAAGTTTTTCCATGTAAAGGGTGGTTTGTGGTGCGGCAATTTGAAAATGTTTTTGTTGCATTCTTGGATACTAAAAATAAATACCAAGTTTGGTTTTTAAAGTTCTTTTTGTTTTTCAGCTATACTGTCCCTCACCACATATACACATACACTTTTTTCAATTTTTTTTCAGACTCAGGGGACCTCAAAACATATATTTCCAATAAAATCTAGACATTAAATTTTTGATTGCTATACAATACCTTCTCTAGCTACCATGTACATTGTATGTACATACTTGCTAGAGAAGTAAACATCTGAAATAGAAGGGGAACCATGGATTACACTAGGCTAAGGCAATAGTAAAATCCTTTAAAAGCTGGTTATGTAAAACAATTGAAATTCTGCTCTCTTTGCTTGCCAGGAGTAAATAAAAGGGAGACGAAAAGAAAAATGACCTCTTCTTTGAGAAAAGTTTAAATACAAGAGGCTTCAATACAAGACTACCTTCAAAAAAAAAATTCATAAAAATCATAAAATATATACCAATGAATATAAAATTTCCTAAAAAGAAAGAAAGTTTTTTAAAATTCAATGACCCCTTAGAAAATCCAGGAAATTACACTTGTAGTATAGAAAAAAGTTTGTATTTAGTAGCCATCGTCTCTTACTAGATGTTAGTTTAAGTTTAAGCTATATCTATTACATTGTTTCGTTGCCATAGGCTATTGTATCAACAATCTTGTGCTTCTTTAGAAGACAGAAAAAAAAAAAGTGTTTTATTCAATGATTAAACACTTCTTTAAAAGGCTTAACACTGATAGAGATAAAAGTTGAGGTGGATGAAGTTCATGGCACATATATTCCTGCATTTGCAATAATTTACAATTGGATAATGAATTTAAATGTGGCAAATGATGAGCATCGTTCTGGACATCCAGTAGAAGTGACTTCCTCCGAAATTGGCAAATTCTAGGATATGGTTTTGAGTGATTGACGAATCAAAGTTCATGAAATAGTAGAGGCCACAGGTATATGATTAGGAACAGCGTTCTCAATTTTGTACCAAAATTTAGATCTGACAAAGCTCTTGGCAATATGGGCTCTCAATGGAGTATAAACAAATTGTGTGATCAATTTAGAAGTTGGTTTGGCGCTTTTCCATTACAATGCTGACAAATTTCTACATCGATGCACTTACACTACTACACTCCAGAGACAAAAGTACATTGAAAACAGTGGGTTTTTAATGGCAAACTGACTCCAAAAAAGGCAAAAAATCTACAGACTGGGTGATGGCCTTGGTTTTTGGAATGCATGTGGAATCATCTACATTGATTACTTGCAGAAAGGAAGAATGATAAAAGGAGAGCATTATGCATCATTATTACACTGGTTGAACAGAGAAATCAAGACAAAATGCCTCCATTTGACAAAGAAAAAGATTCTCTTCCATCAAGACAATGCAAGGGTGTGTAACTGCGCAGTTTTTATGGCAAAAATTGTAAAATTAAACTTTGAATTACTACAACATCTACCATATTCACCAGATTTGGTCCTTAGTGACCTTTTTTTTTGTATTTCCAACTTGAAAAATTTGGCTCGGCGGAAAACGATTCACATCTATTGAAGAGGTCATCTACCAAACAAATGCCATTTTGAGGACCTTCCAAAATCCTACCGTTTGGAAGGCTTAAAAGAGTTTGAGAAATGCTGGGGAAAATGTATCAAGCTAAAAGATTATGTTAAGAATAAAAAAAAATCTGCAAAAAATAATTTGTTTTTCTTTCTTTTTCTAAGGACTTATTGAACTTCCCTCATAGCTTAAAATTGAAACCAATAAGACAGAATACCTTGGAAATGGTTGATTCTTCAAAAGAAATGTATTATATAAATTGTGTGTTTTAACAAGATCTTTTCGTCTATCTTTTATGGTTTAGTAGTTCAACAAGTCATCTTCAATGAAGAGGTCTTCAGAGGCTATTCCCAAGAAATTCAAGATATATTTTTGTTTATCATAAACATATGCCATTTAATAAAACTCGTTAGAGCCAGTTTTGAGAAAATCAAACTTTTTGAAAAAAGTTCCATGTAAAGTGTAGTTGTGGGTGGAGGAATTTTCATGAAAACTTTCATGTTCGTTTTTCAGAAAACACATGCACAAGCTCAAGTGCTCTCTCTCTAAAAATCTGATGTGTTCCATTCACATGACTTTCTCTAAAATGTAAAAAGCTTATTCTTCTATCTACTTCATACTAATGGACATTAACATTAACAGAAATTGTCTTTATTACATGCATCCTTGTAAGTAGAAGGGAAATGAGGGAATATACTATCTAAAATGATAGTAAAATCTTTTAAAAGCTGGTTGCCATGCAGTTGAAATTTGTTTCTTGCACGGCCAAGAATTTACAAATTTCCGATATGAGAAAACTATTTTAAAATTGAAATGAACAATAAGGAATATCTTGAAAATGATCAACTGAATGAAAAAAATGTATATGGAATAAACTGTGTTTTGATGAGATCTACATTTTTTATGTAATATGTTTTTGTTTATCTCGACAATTTACCAGCTGTGCAAAGTTCACCCAAAATAAAGAGGTCTTCAGAGGCTATTCCCAGAAAATTCAAGATGTGCATTTCATTTGTATGTAAATATCTTTCATATACAGTGTTTTATTCAAAATCATTGAAGCTATTTTTGAGAATTATCCACTTGCAAAATGTTTCCATTTAAGGTAAGTCTGGGGTGGGGAGATTTTTCTCAAAATCTTCATGCCGCATCCTTGGAAGATACTAAACTTAAATACCAAATTTGGTAGTTTACTGACTTTTGTTTTTGACTTATCATATTTACAGAATACACACCTTTTTACTAAAATTGCTTTTTTTTTGATACAGAGGATCCTAAAATGTTCAATTCCGGTGAAATCTTGTTATTGAATTTTTGGATGGAATACAATACCTTACTTCTCCACTATGTATGTTACACATATGTGCTAGAGAAAATAAAAATATTCCATCATCATATGTTTGAGTGGATATGAGTTACTGAATTGCAACAGTTAACAGCTGGGTGAAAGGGAAGACCATGATACTACCTTGACAGCAAATGAGGAGAGCCAATGTCAATGAAATTTATTTATTAAATAGTAAACAGAATTCCAAAATGGTAATCTGAAGATTGGAAACTGATCTTAAATTTGGTTTCATTTTTACTTTCTCTATACGCACTATGTACATAGTGTATAGAGAAGGTATTGCACTCCATCCAAAAATTTGAAACCAAGATTTCACCAGAAATATATGTTTTAGGGTCCCCTTTATCTAAAAAAAGCATTTTCGGAAAAAGGTCTGTGTGTGTGTGTGTTGGTGTGTCCATGTGACTGTGAACATGATAACTCAAAAATGAAAAGTCGGTAAAATACCAAACTTGGTATTTAAGTTTAGTATCTCTCAGGGATATGACACAACAATTTTGAGAAAAATCCCCCCACCCTCTACATGGAACTTTTTTCGAAAATTTTGATTTCCTTAAAAATGGCTCTAACGATTTTGATTAAAATTTTGTATATTAAACATATTTACCTGACAAATAAAATGCATATCTTGAATTTTCTGGGAATAGCCCGGGAAGAGTACCTTATTCTGGATGAACTTTACAGAATTTTGCATAACTGCTGAACCGTAAGAGATGGATAAAAACTTAAAACACGAAAAACATAGAGCACGTTAAAAAACACAATTTATGTTATAGACATTTTTTTCGTGGAGTTCATCGTTTTTGAGACATTCCTTGCTTTTGGTTTCTGCTTTGAAAAACATACTTTTCTCATACAGGAATTTGTCAACTGCTGCCATACAAACAAAGGAACTTCTATGACATAGCAACCAGCGTTTGACTATAACTTTAACCTATGGTACCCTCTTATTTCGCTTCTACTTACAAGGAAGCAAGTAATAAGACTATTTCTTTTAATTTTTGCTGATTAGCATGAAGTAAATAGAAGTATAAGCTTTTTAAGAATAATTTGTTGCAGGGATGTAGAGAAAGTCACGTGAATGGTACAGGTCAGATTTTTTTGTTTATTTGTCACCTCTAAATATATTACATCATTAAACACATACACTGTTCAATTGAAAGCATTTTTAACATTAACTCACATTTGCACCTGTAAGAGACAGTCTTAACACTAGTTTTTACAACTCTTATTACAATAGGGATAGTGCTTTGCATAGAAAATGTCATATCTTTGATAGGCACTAAACATCAGCTTACTACCAACTGTTTTATAGTGGGCCATAGTACTGTGAAGGGATTTAAAAATCACAGTGTGTATAACAGGAGCAGGGCTTTTTCAAAGAGTTTGAATATGAAAAACTAGATCATACATTAATGCAGGTTACTTTGGAGGGTATATTCTTTACATGAGAAAGTACTAGGAATCGCAACAGAAAAGAGTTAAGCTCTATATTCTTAACGGCAAAGAGAAATGGCAATTGCACATACTAGCTTTCACTTTGTCAGGATAGAATTGATTTAGAATTACTATGAAATGTCAATGGATGGAGAAAGAGTGAATAGAGCATTTTGCTGCTATACCAATATGATCTCAGCAACATCCTGTCAAAGGTGGAAATAGAGAGGTTAACTTCAAGGCTTCTTTTATTTGCTGCAAACATGAATGTCAAATGTAACAAAATGAATTACAGCTTAAAAGTTACATACCAAATTTATTTATTTCTTTATTCAAATATTATACTTCACAAATCTGTCCTCTGTGCTTAGAATTGCTCAATATTGATGATTACTATATGCTTACCTTATGAATGTTTGTGTAAAATGTATCCTACTCATTTCCTCATGCTGAGTAACTTTATCCTTCTGCCTCTTAGGGCCAGTTTCACCAATCGAGAGTAAATTTTAACCTCGGATAAAACAGGCTTTACTCCCGGGTAAACCTTCCCAGCATTTCACCAACAACTTACCAGAGAATAAACCATGAATTCTAGAGTAAATGCGAGAGTAACCTTACTCGGTCAAATTTTGCCATGTATAGTGTGGAGTAAGTGTATCTATCTACATTACAGCATTACCGATGGCCAGAAGATTAATAAGAATTACATTCGAAGACACGGATTATTATCCTGCAGAATATGTCCTAGGTGGATAAGAGATAGAACAGACTGGTTTAACAGTTATGACCAAGACTTTGTCATGCGATTCCGTTTGACAAAGGCTTCAGCACTTCTTCTTCTGAGCAAAATTGAAGCTAATTTGGAGTATACATTGGATAGGTAAGTTTAATACTTCAATGTGAAGTTATGCTACATTTAACAATTCCATCTGAACAGCATATAGTGTAAACAGTTTGAATTAAGATTAGATTTACAGATTATGTCATCTATTTGCTGCAAATTCTCTCTCATGCTATTTGTAGCAGTCACATATGTAAAATTGAGTTCTTTAAACACTCATCTCTAGTTATAATAGTACACACCTGATTCTCCGTAGTTGGGAAAGACTTGGAGGTCTCTACACTTAATAACCTGTTTGTAGTGCAAATGCTGATAATAAATATTCCCCAGTTAAGCTTCCGACTCCTGGACTGAGCTTTTTGGTATGCACTTAAGTGAAGTACAATGTTGAGGGCCCTAAGCGTAAAGGCGTAACCAAGGGATGTTTTTTAGTAGCAGGCTGCAATTGTGGAATGACGACAGAGTAGCTGAGGGGTCAGCCCATCTAAATCCCCAATCATCCGCAAAAAACACCTCATTCCAGCAGTAGCTAAACCCAACTTTCTTGTTTTATGTCAACTATATACAGTAATTTAATGCACAAGAACTTTGCAATTGCTTAATTTTATATTTAGTCACTTTATGCTCAAGATCTATATGATAACCCCTACATATTAATTTAATGTCGAACACATTAGTGATGATTCCCAGTTGCATTGCATATGCTAGATATTAACTTAATGCTGTGAAATACCTACATATCCTTTGTGATAATTCCAAATTCCCCTTGTTTATTTATATGTATATAAAGTGCTACTTTTGTTTTCAGTATTATTCTCTATTTGCCTAGGAATGCTTCACTTTCACCTATGAACCATCTCCTGACTACTATCAGATATTATGCCACTGGTTGCTCCCTGATGGCAGGGGACTACATTGGAGCTAGCAAGCCAACTGTGCATAGAATTGTGCACAAAGCTAGTGCTGCCATTGCCTCTCTTTGCCCAGAATACATAAGTATCCCAGAAGAGTCGGAGGCTAGAAGGAAGGAGCAATTGAAGTTTTATAATATAACAAGATTTCCAAAAGTTATTGGTGCAATGGATTGCACTCACATTAGGATTGCTTCACCCGGTAAATAAATAGTCATTTTTAAATATTCAACAAATTATATAGTTGCAACCAAATGTCATTGCAAATGAAACATGATTTTGCATTTATTTTTGTTTTAGGAGAAAATGCAGAACTCTATTACAATAGAAAGAATTACTTCTCCCTAAATGTGCAGGCCATATCGAATTCCAATCTGGAATTTACCAACCTTGTAGCACGATGACTTGGCTCCACCCATGACAGCACGATCTTTAACAATTCCTCTTCCGTGCCAAGTTTTTAAGTAGGATTTTGGTGACGGGCTTCTGTTAGTTAATGGAGGATATGCTTCAACCCCATTTTTGATGGCTCCACTTGAAAACCCTCAAACTCCAGCAGAACAGCTATACAATGAATCGCAGATTCATTCAAGAAATGTAGTTGAATGTTTGTTTGGAATTTGGAAAAGATGGTTTCCTGTCCTAGCTTTGGGCATAAGATTAAGATATTTTTGTAATTGTTATTGCTACTGCAGTAGTGCACAACTTGCTGCAGCAAAGAGGTGAAAATATACCTCCAGATGATCCTGAGGTCCATTTTCCAGCTCTTTGGGAGCAACTGTTGGAAGAGGAAAGGATGCCCATACAGCCACAAGGTAGAAAAGGTGCAAATGATGCTGCAAGATGGGCGCTGATTGCAAATTATTTTGATAGGTCAGAAAAGTTACATTTGTTTATTATTAAGCTTCAAAGCTCTTCACTTTAAGGCATCATATATTTATATATAAACTTCAGAGTGAACCGGAATAAGATTGCACTTACAAGCACTGTAACATTTATAAACAAGTATTACATAATAAGACTGGAATGGTGTTAAAGGACATTTTTCATGCAGCTATATAATACAAGAAGTTTGTTAAATTTGGTCAAATAACTCGCTTCTTAATTTCACTGTTGCAAGTTTCTTTCCATTTAACTTAATTTTATATTAAACATTCCATAAGTGGTATGAACTCTGTAACCAATACTAATTCACAGATTTTCCTTATATATTCTTATACAATATTATCCTTCATCCATTTTAATAATATTTTTCTTTTGTGGCAAATAGGTGCACTGGTGTAAAGCAATGTACATAAATTTTAATTATAACACAACATTAGCCTGCCTGGGTAGTGTGGTGGTAGCATGTCTGCCTCACATTCAAAAGGTCGTGAGTTCGAATCTTGCTTAGGGTGAGTTACCTGGATAAGGTATTTTTCGGGGTTTTCCCTTATCCTGAGAAGACGAATGTCGAGTAACTTTTAAGCTCCATGGACCCCGAGATCATTTGAGCAGCATATCATCAATTTCATTCATCGTCCGATATGACCAAACCAGGTTAAAGGATGCTAAACTACACCAAAAAAAAAAAAAAAAAAAAAAAAAAAAAAAAAAAAAAAAAAAAAAAAAAAAAAAAAAAAAAAAAAAAAAAATTTTTTTTAACAAGCTTTTAAAATTTTGCGGTAGTTAACCAACTATCCACTGCCAGCAGGTTATAAGCTTTTAAATCTTAGGTAGGCAAGTTAATGAAATCCTGTAAGAATCAAGCAGGCTATTTTTAGAAAATTAAAAACATAAATGTATTTTATTCTTTATGCCAGTATCTCAAATATACACAAACCAATGAAGAAATTATTGAGCGAGGGTTCCCAGGTTCGATGCCTGGGTGGGGGTGGTAGGAATTTTTCTCTAGCCCAGAGTCTGGAAGTATGAGTGAGAATGTGTGTGTTTAAAGTTAAAGAAATTTGAGTGAACACTATTGCCATGAGCAATTGTTCCCATCATTGCACATTGCCATACTTGAGGTCCTCAATAAAAATGCTCTTGACCTCAGATTCTTGCAATGAAATTGCAATTTTTAATTTATTTATAAATTTATATATATATATATTTTCTTCTTCCAAGGATCAAGATGAAAGGATCAAGCATAATTATATTATAAATTCTCTTAGCACTTTAAATAAATAAAATTAAGGATCAAGAAACTTTATTGTAATTCTTTATTTCTCTTTATCTGTAATAATTCAGTTTTTTTTTCTTGTTTTAATTGTTCTGCTCTTATTTCCTTCAACAAACTATGAGCAGCTTTTCCCTCTGCTCTCTCCTCCTCTGCATTTGGAGAACAGCTATTTTCTCCTCATACAGCTTTTCTAATGAGGACTTTTGAAGCATAGGTCTTCGCCTTCTCGTCCAGTGGCTCCTTGATAAGTCTTTCTTTTCCACCTTCTCACTCATGCCAGTAACCTCTTCTATTACTATGTCATATGCAACTAATGCTGCAGATATTGGTGTCTGCAGCATTCTTGGTGTACACGAGGACCAGTCACTAGCTGCTTCCTAAAACAAATAATACAAAGGAAAGTGTGTATTTTGATTGGGATAGACCATTTAAACACCTGATTCACTTCTCAGTGGAACACATCTATGTATTAAGATGATGTAGCACACAAAAATTATTATAATGGAATTTGGAGTAAGAATTTCTAAATAGCTACAATAAAATGCACATCTGCCATTGACTAAAACATGAAAGCCTCCTCTGATGAAAACTGAATTTTTGTTATAGAAGTATACCATCAGTATTTTGCATTAAAATGTTAACTTACATTGTTTAATTGTCATTATGCACTGTGTGAATCACAGAGTAAGAATATGATTTAAAATATTTTTAAACTTTTAAAAACTCAACCAACAATTACAGTAATAAATTAATCTTAAAAGCATTTTCACATTATGTTTACTTGTTCTGTAGACCCCAGAAAGAGACAAGCTCAGGAATGTGGAACCTATCATTTTATACAATATCAATGCCAAATATTTGCATATAATAAACTTATGTCAACTTACAACTGAAATATAAGAAAACGTTGTCTACTATACTCATCGACAATTATATGATCACAGAATGGGTTACGTAGCCATACAAATTATTTATATACACTACCATGATTCAAGGAGGTGATCTGAATAAATGTACAAATTTTGTGTAAGCAACCATTCTACCTTATGATAAGGAAATTATCACTGCAAGCATGCAAATATCACCTTTCTGTCTTATGATAGCAAAATTACACCATTTTACCTTATATCAAGGAAAGTATTATTGCAAGCATGCAAAGATCACTGTTCCACCTTGTGATATGGAAAGCACTGTTACAAGCAAACAAAAATGTTATGCCAAATACAACTATCCACATTTTTTTTTTTCTGCACAGAAATATATTTCACTTATTTTCAAAATGTACAATCCTTGCTCATCTATAAAACTTTGATGAAACTGTGTTAAAACAAACTTTAGTCAATTCATAATAAAGTAGAAGCAATTAACAATCAATTACAATAATTACACCATATGAGGAGTCTCTTGATACAACATTCTTGAGCCTATAGCTCCTTAGCCAAAATGCCTCAAGAAGAGTATATTTTGCCTACTTTCACTCCCTGATGTGATATGAAATAATATTCTGGGATAACACAGCAAGTAAGTATTATATTATTTTTTCTTCAACAGATTATCCTCTTCCTAGTAGCACTTACAAGCCAAAGCCTATCAAGGAGTAACAGAACTCTGGATCACAGCATATACAGGATGTGTGATTACCCCAATGCCTTATATGGCAGTGAAGGGTGTTTATACGTATATTAAGAAATATATATATATATATATGCCTTATGCTTGGTGCTGGAACCTGTCATTGCTGTAGGCTTTCATTAAAAATTTCTAACTGTTATTGACGCATGCATATGTTCTGTCTTGAGCTATCTATAAATAATTGCAATAGTTTGACAAAATATGAGGCGTATAGGTGATTTGCATAGATTAGCAAATGGCTTAAAACTATTCCAAAAATATTGTTACTGTTCTTCAATAAAAATTTGATAACCTTCCATGTTATCCTAGCCAAAAATAATATCTTCACAAAAGATTTAAAATCATTCTTATCACTTCCATATATTATGCAAGAATTGAATATGTTGTGCAATAATAGGTAAATATTCAAAACTTAGGACAGTTTGCATGACATATTGTTGTTACAAAAAAGGTTTAAGCAACTTCATAGGTATGCATACCATGCCAATGATCCTTTTCCTCAAATTAATGTTATGTATACATACTGTAATATTAAAAAGGTTTATAGACATTTATTGTGGCCAATTAAGATTGTGACAAAGGACAGCTTTATTTAGCATGCAGTTACTGGAACCTAAAGTAAGCAATTACCAGCTAGTTTATCCATGCAATCAAAATTTACTTCCAAGAGATAAGTTACCTCATCACTAGTCATTACTAGTGCTTTAAAGTTCTATATAAGTATATTCATTTGTAATATATATACAAGGGTTCATTGAACATTTCTATTCTAAGAGAATTAAAAAATTGTATGCCACTATACAAACCCTATATTCAAGGATTCAAATTTATCATTAAGCATTCCACATCTTCAAATTAAGAGTGTACTTAGATGTATGTACTTCCACGTATCAAGAAAATCGTAGCAATTTGGTAAATTCCAGTATAGGTAGACAGAACAACAGGATTTAATTTCTCTACAATCTGCATCTTTCCTCAGATCTGCCTCTATGGATATTTATACTGTGTTCAGTAATAATTCCTGTGCACAGTTTTAACCAAAATATGTAGGAGCTGCATATATATCCTTGTGTTTTAGTAACTCGCCATAAATTCCAACTATGGGAAGAATAAATTCCTATTACTGCTTCAAAATAGATGGATACTTTTCATATCACCAATAGCTCACACAAAAATGTTTCTAATTTGATGTTACCATAAACTTCCAAAAACAAAGATGAAGGCCATGCTTTTAGCTTTATTGTGTGCTTTGAATACTGAAATGATTTAATACCTGCTGATAAGAAGTGCCTGTCTCCTGGTCTTCTACCGCCAGTGTTATAGGCTGGGAGTCACCATTACTATCAGCTTGTTTCTCGGGGGCAGTATTAGACACCTCAATAACTGGAACAATAACAAACAGAAGTATCATCTGAATAAAACAGGACTTAGCTAGTAGAAAGCAATTTTAGGTACTAACCTTCCAGGGGCTGACTCATTGCCATGTCTGAATCAAGAGTTATGGTCCCACTGCAATATGGTAGATCAGTGACAGAATTTTTACATACAGTGGGTCATCATGACACTCTGGTTTTGGAGGTCCACCACCTGCACATATACAATAATACACAAATAACTTTGTTGCTGCTCCAAAACTTGCAAATATGCACAGAAGCTTGTGACAGTGATGTGATTAAATAAAAAGTATATAAGTAGAGTAGTTGTGGTAGAAGGAGGCCCCTGTGGAATGATGACAGGGTATAGCCAAGGTGTCTGTGAAGCTAAAATACCAATGCTCCTAAGACAAAATCAAAACCTTAGCAGTCTAACAGATTTCAAATCTGGACATGTTAATATTTTCAACACTTTCAAATTTGGATCACCTGTGGGAATTTTTCAAATTCCAAATTTTTACCTCATTTTTTACCATGTAAACAGCAGCAACAAATAAAAAATCAAAGAATTTGAGTTGGTTTTTGTAACACAAACATTACTTATTTTTACTTACTGGGGACCGGTATCGGGTAACACTTGTTCCCATTTTCAACCCTTAATTCAGACTAAATCTTTCAACGATGCGGGTGGTGGTGTATTAATTGTGGAGGCACCTGTTGCTGTATGGTGGCAAATCAAAATTCATGATATGGCTCTTTTTCTTCATGATGTAGATCTTCCCCCAGACATCTAATTCTGTGGGTTTATAAGCTGGTTTTAACAGATTTATATTCAGTGTGATTTCATGTCCTGATGTCCAAAAATGATAGGCAACTGCTGATTTTTCTATTTGCTTGTATTTTAAGTTTCTCATGTGTTTCTTTAATCTGGTCTCCAAACTTATCTTTGTCCTTCCAATATAGACCAGATTACAGTCTGAGCATTTAATTTCATAAATTCCCGGTTATTTGTCTGCAAGGATAGGATCTTTTAAATTTTTGCACAGCAGTTTCTGAATGCTGTAGTTGTTTATGGAGCTAAGGTGATGTTATAATTCCTGAATATTTTCTGAAACCGAAAAGAACAAACACTACATAGTTTAGAACTTCAACTGTATGAGCTACACTTAGCGTTACTGCAAAAGTTAGGCCATGATCTTTGGGATAATTTACGTGCAAATTTCCTGCAGATCTTAAGCGGAAAAATGAACAGGAAAACGCTTACCCTAAATAAAAAATTAGATCTTTGCAAAAAGCAGAATAAAAATAGACCAATCAGACACAAGAGACCTCCTGAAAACCATGTTATAAACTTATCCAAAAACGAACATTTTCAACAAATCTCAGTTAGTCATTCTCAACAAAGGCCTAAAAATATGTGTAGATTATTGCAAAAAAACAGAAAACTTAGTAACAGATATAGAAATAGTCACAAGCCACCTAAAAGAAATAGACCAAAAAGCAATTAAGAAGCAATGTGAACCAATTTTGGACCAAGTGCATACAAGAATAAAAAGAAAGAATCCGCAACAAAAAATCATAAAATCCTTAACTCAAAAACCAGTTGTTTACACAAATCAGACAAAGGCAACCAAATAGTAATACTGGACCAAGAAGACTACAACCAAAGAATAGAATCCTTGCTGAACAATCCGGAATATTAAGAAATATCCAATCCATTAAATAAAAGTATAAAGATTTTACAAGAAACATTAGCAAATTGCAAAACCATAACAGAAAAAGAGAAATCCAAATTAAAGCCAGATTTACCAACCTTACCCAGATTGTATGCCCTACCAAAAACACAAACCCATAGTAGATAATATCAATGCACCCACATATAAACTCTCCAAATGGCTCACACAAAAATTCAACTCCTTCCAAAATTCAATAGTAAAAATGTATCAAATTCATTGGACCTGATTAATCACCTGAAAAATTTCAGTGTTTCGCCTAAAGATAAGATAGTATCCTTTGATGTCACCTCCCTATTCCCCAGCATACCCATAGACGAACTCCAAAAACTTCTGAAAACCTGGCTACAAAGCATAAACATACCAACAGAAGAAATAGAAGCTCTTGTCCAGTTAACCAATTTATGGGGTAAAACAGACCTACTTCACATTCAAGAATAAATGCTACCAACAAACAACAGGACTAGCAATGGGGAATCCTCTATCACCATTCCTAGCTGACCTATACATGAGTAATTTTGAAATACACATCACTGAGGCATTCCCACATATATACAAAAAATCTGAAGTGTTCCATTCACATGACTTTCTCTAAATCTCTGCAACAAATTATTTTTAAAAACTTATGCTTCTGTTTACTTCCTGCTAATCAAGAAAAAATTAGCAGAAATAGTCTTATTACCTTCTTCCTTGTAAGTAGAAGCGAAATAATGGAGTACCATAGGTTAAAGTGATAATCAAAAGCTGGTTGCTATGTGACTGAAGTTCCTTTGTTTGTATGGACACGAGTTCACAAAGTCCTGTATGAGAAAAGTGAAGTTTTTTTATAGCTGAAACCACAAACAAGGAATATCTCAAAAACAATCAACTCCACGAAAAAAATGTATATAATATAAATTGTGTGTTTTAAAGTGCTCTACATTTGTTGTTTGGTAAGTTTTTGTCTATCTCTTGCGGTTTAGCAGTTATGCAAAATTCCATAAAATTGACCCAGAATAAAGATTCAGAGGCTATTCCCAGAAAATTCAAAATATACATTTTATTTGTCAGGTAAATATCTTTAATATACAATATTTTGATCAAAATAGTTAGAGCCATTTTTTAGAAAATAAAAATTTTCGAAAAAAGTTCCATGCAAAGGGTAGTTTGGGGTGGGGGGATTTTTCTCAAAAGCTTCGTGTCGCATCCCTGGAAGATACTTAACTTAAATACCAAGTTTGGTAATTTACTAACTTTTTGTTTTTGAGTTATCGTGTTCACAGACACATAGGCCTTTTTCTGAAAATACTTTTTTCAGATACAGGGGACCCTAAAACATATATTTCTGGTGAAATCTAGGTATAACATTTTTTGGTGGAGAGCAATACCTTCTCTACATACACTATGTACATAGTGCGTATAGAGAAAGTAAAAATGGTATAGGTATGTAGATGGCATCATTGCCATAGTTCCAGAAAAACTCGTAAACGATGCACTCAAACTTCCTAACTTGCAAAACAAGTCCATTCAGTTCACTATTGAAACCGAACAGGAAGGAGGCCTACCATTCCTAGACATCAGAATAATAAGAACAGAAAAACATAGTCTGACATTTGGAATATATAGAAAATCCAACAATATATATATAACCACATAAAGTTTGATAGCTACAACCCTACAACACACAAATATGCAGTCGTGAACAGTTTAACATATAGATTAGTACACATTCCCATGGAGAAGAATGAATATCAAAAAGAATACCAACAGATACTCCAAACAGCTACCAACAATGGTTTCCAAAAAAGTGCAGTAGACAAGAGAATACATAAATACAAAAAACTGAATTGCATAACACACACAACCACCCTACAGAACCTCAGTGACCAACCTCAATTCAGAAAATTCACCTATCATCCTTGGGCACACAACAAACTTCAGAAAATATTCAGGAATTATAACATCACCTTAGCTCCGAAAAACAACTACAGCATTCAGAAACTGCTGTGCAGAAATTTAAAAGATCCTATCCCTGCAGACAAAAAACTGGGAATTTATGAAATTAAATGCTCAGACTGTAATCTGGTCTATATTGGAAGGACAAAGAGAAGTTTGGAGACCAGATTAAAGGAACTCGTGAGAAACCTAAAATACAAACAAATAGAAAAATCGGCAGTTGCCCATCATTTTTGGACATCAGGACATGAAATTACCCTGAATATAAATCTGTTAAAACCAGCTTATAAACCCATAGAATTAGATGTCTGGGAGAAGATCTACATCATGAAGAAAAAGAGCCATATCATGAATTTTGATTTGCCACCATACAGCAACCTCTGGAAGTTCATAGATCCAGCAACAGATGCCTCCACAATTAATACACCACCACCCCCATCATTGATGCCAAAGAAGAAAGATTTAGTCTGAATTAAGGGTTGAAAATGGGAACAAGAGTTACCCGAAACTGGTCCCCAGTAAGTAAAAATAAGTGATGTTTGTGTTACAAAAACCGACTCAAATTCTTTTATTTTTTACTTGTTGCTGCTGTTTACATGGTAAAAAATGTGGTAAAAATTTGGAATTTGGAAAAATTCCCACAGGTGATCCAAATTTGAAAGTGTTGAAAATATTAACATGTCCAGATTTGAAATCTGCTAGACTGCTAAGGTTTTGATTTTGTCTTCGGATCATTGGTATTTTAGCTTCACAGACACCTTGGCTACACCCTGTCATCATTCCACAGGGGCCTCCTACTACAACTACTCTACTTATAAAAAAAAGCATCCATCGGCTACATTTTGCAGCTTAGAGCATTCCACCTTGGGCTAAGCTTTACAGCTTAGCACCCTAAAAGTTTATGCAAAGTGCTCTGGTAGCAGAATAACTTAAGTATCAAATCCAAATCACATATGGAAGTGGACAATTATTTCTGGACTTCCGCCATAATGTAATACTAGAAATCTTTAAGAAGCTTTTAGGTCTATTTTTAGTCTTTAAAGTTGGATAAAACATGATTTACATTAAAATTCATCACAAGGACTTCAGTGCAGTTTTTTCTTATTTACTTACCTGTCATGTTGGCTGCTATGCACTTATTTGCCACATCTTTTTTTTGCAGCCTTTTTCAACAGCTCCCACTCAGCTTTAAGGTTAGCTGCAGTCCTGTGGCCCATGCTTGTGCTGCTGTGTAACTCTCTGCAACTACCTGCCATGCTTTATTTTTTTCACACATGGTGGCACCATCAGTTTTTTTATTTTCAATGGTTTTTATATTTGCTTCTACTACAGACAACAGCAGCCTTTTTTCACATTTATGCAAACTTGGGCTTTGCTTGCATTTAATTTGTTCCGCCATTATTGAATTTAAAACTGTGGAAGAGAGGTACAACAAAGTTGTTAGCAACGAAAAGACGAGGCGTTACACAGTTTAAAGTATACTTAATGATTTTAAAAGTAAGCTTCAGTTAACTATTAATTTAAAAATAGATACTCACCAGAATATATGATGCAGCTTAACAAAAGGCGTTCAAATTTTGAAACTTGTTTACGTTTCAACCAGAAAGTGAGTTAGACTGGAACCACAAAAGATGAGAAACTGTGCGACCAGCTCTTTATCAGAGTAAAATATGGCATTATGTACCCAAAAGTAAACATAACCTGACAGAAGCATCATGAAATGTTTATATACCATTTCGGAGTAAATTTTAGGGAGTAACTTTGACTCTAGCTGTTATCATCGAGTTTACTCTTGGTTGGTGAAACTGGCCCTTAAACTACTTATTTCTCACATTTTATTTCAACCATTTCTTTCTTAGTTTCCCTACTCAGCTTTTAAATCATTTTAGAAACTTTTCACTGCTATTCCTCATAAATTAGCATTGAATTCATCTCTAAGCAATTCCAAATGTAGTTCCAAACTCTCTCCAGATTTTAGTTTTCATGTATTATATCGGAAAATGTAAATGATTGCAACTGTTCTTACCTTCATGAATTGGAGTACAGCTTTCATTATTTCCTAAGTTTACATCTGCTCCTTTCTTTATCAGAAGTTCAATGATGGTGGTACTAACAGGATGAACACAAGCCAGGAGTAAAGGTGTGTAACCTTCCAATGTGCGCTGATTCACATAGTGTTTCCCTTAAAGCATGAGATCATGAATTAGGTATTACATAAAAAAAGACACCTGTTCGGTTTACAAAACTCATTAAATACAAAATCTCATTAATATGTTTCTACAGGGACTAGAATCTAAAATGTGTTGATGAAAAAGAATATTATTGAATATTCAATATAAAACTACTCACGATTATAGAACCTATTTATGCTTAGAGGTTGTATTTACACAAAATAAATCTGCCCCACAACATCTCAAACAGGCAGAATATTGGTAAAACAAGCACTAATTTTTAATTTCCAACCTGTCACCTGCGTGCTATCGTCTTTGTCTACCAGAAGCTGGTTAATTGATTAGCTTGTAGTCAAGTGTATGCTGGGTTACATACCTTTTTCTCGTTATTGCGCTGGCAGCAGCAGTCAGTTTTTTGACAGCAAATGTAACTCTCTCAGATGTGGTTTAACGACTATAATTACAGGTTATACAATAGGAAGGTAGAGAGAATAAAATACTTCACTACGATGAAGTTGAACAATAACACATATATTTCCAGATAATTAGTAATCCTGGAGTTCAATATGTTGGCAGCATTAGACTCCTAAGCACTCTCGGAAAGCACAAAATACTTGTTCTCTGAATTTCATTTAATGCACACTTTCTGAATATACGAACATTGACTAGTAAGCATAAAGTTAAATTTACCTCAGAGTTAAAGTACTATATTCCTTTGTTACAGTTTGTGTGCACTTTTGTGAAAAAGCGGGCATGGATTTAGGTAGCATGAAACCAAAGTCACAAGTGACGCTAGCAGGCTTTTCTACAGCTTAGATAGTTTTTCTTTGAATGTTGCACCACCATGCCATTTGCTTTTTTTTTAAGTTGGTTGATTGGGAGGATCATGTGAGAATATCATGTGACACCATTGTTACATAATCATGCAATAGAAAATTACAATGAAAAATACCCTGGTTCTAAATATATAGGATTTCTCTGGGAAAGTGTGCATATGTCTTTATAGCATGTAGCCCATAAGTCAAATACAAAGGATTTGAAAGTTGGAACTTAATTGCACATATTATATTAAATTGAAATTATTCATATATATAGGACAATAATTACTTCTTCACATGCCCCTACGGAGAAATTAGAGCTTCTTTGAGTAAAAGAACTCTAAATTCCACATACTTTCCTTCTTTTTACATTGAACTTTCTCAGCTGACTCACTAGGTCATTTTGACTTTGCATCATTGTGTTTAGAGAACCTCAGTTGGTCCTTGCTACTCTGGATGGCTGGGATGCTTATACCTGAAGTTAATTTGGTCCCTAAAGAACAGTTAGTGGTCGAATGACCTGCCTTTCACACATAAATTCATCACACACCAAAGCCTACATGGACTAGTGCTCACCCTACTAATTAAGATATTTTAAAAGAAATATAAATATTATATATACCCTTAAAATAAATTGCAAGAATAAACAATTACAAATAGCATATAGTATAGAAATATTTATACTTTACATAGCTTTGTGTCTTTTAAGTTATTTTGTTAAGAAATACAAGGTAACTATATTTTTGTTTCTTGTCTTCTTTCTTTCTAAAGTTCAGAATGTGACATATGCATTTTTACTTTATTTATAACACATGGAGGTGTTATACATGCAACATAACCTGTTTTATTTGTTTTAACTAGCGCCTTAATTACCTTAGAATAGACAACTAAGACAAAATAAACATAGCTACACTTTACCAGTATTGAAATACCATAGAATTTTCCTTATTAACATGCATGTAAATTGTCTCCTTATTAATGGATAAGTTTTCCCATAGTAAACATAGTACTTTGAATATTAATCTAAATCTATGCTATATATAAAAATCTGATGTGTTCCATTTACATGACTTTCTCTGCATTGCTGTAAAAATTATTGTTAAAAAGCATATTCTTCTATCTACTTTATTATAATCTAGATACATATAAGCAGAAATTTTTGTTAATTACTTGCTTTCTTGTAAGTAGAAGGAAAATAAGGGAATACAGTAGGCTAAAATGATAGTAAAATCTTTTAAAAGTTTTTTTTAATCCTATAGATAAAGGATGATAAAGAAATATGAATATAATTCTTAAGGTTAAATAATTCTTAGTAAAATATATATATATATATATATATATATATATATATATATATATATATATAATATCCATGTGGTTGAAATCCATTTCTATGCATAGCCAGGAATTTACAACTTTCTGTATGAGAAAAGTTTAATTATTTTAAATCTGAAACAAATAACGAGGAATATTTCAGAAATGACCAACTCCATGAAAAAAATGTATAGGACATAAATTATGTGTTTTAACATGATATACATTTTTTGTGTAGTAAGTTTTTGTCTATCTCTTGCGGTTTGTCAGTTACACAATATTCACAAAAAATCATCCAGAATAAATAGGTCTTTAGAGACTATTCCCAGAAAATTCATGATAAACATTTTATTCGTCACGTAAATATTTTTAATATAAAGTATTTTCTTCGCATCCCTAGAAGATACTAATTGTAAATACCAAGTTTGATATTTTATTGACTTTTCATTTTTGAGTTATTATGTTTACAGCCAGATAGAGAGACACACATGGACTTTTTTCTAAAAGTGCTTTTTTTTTTTTTTTGATACAGGAGATCCTAAAACATGTATTTCTGGTGAAATCTTGGTATCAATTTTTTGGTGGAATGCAATACCTTCTCTATACACTATAGACATAGTACAAGTAGAGAAAGTAAAAATGAATAATTCACAATTTCTCAATCTTCCTAACATTTCTCTCATTTATAACTCTACCCTTTGATGTTATTGTTTAAACATTTTTTTTTCCCCTTTCTTTGTACTTCTATATATCGTCATCATCATCTTGGTGAAATGACTTTAACATATCCTTATATCGGCCAATGATTTTATCATTGTTTGGATCTGTTAGCTTGTACGTGTCAGTACTGAAAATTTCCTTTACAATAAAAGGACCAAGAAAATATTTTATAAGATGCTGATTTTCGTCTTTCACTTTACTCAAAAGTGTTTTATTCCTACAAAGAGCAAGATTATTTCTTTATGTATTCCATATGATACCTCTATTTGCTTAGTCATATCTCTGTCGTCTTTTTTCAGCTTTATTTATTCTTTCTGTCACTTGTCGGTACATGTGTTGTGTTTCCGAGATGATGCTATTATTGATGGGTATTGTTTTTGGTAGACTACAGGTGATCATTTTCATTAATTTCCCTTTAGATAACTCTATGGGCTTGTACTTTGTAACTTGTTCTATTGTTGAGATGAGTTCAACAATAATTTCAAGTCTGCCCACATTAGAGTCATTAACGTTTCTTGGAGATGAATTACTTTGTTCTTGTGAATG
The DNA here is from genome assembly GCA_030762935.1 of Hymenopus coronatus. Lineage (NCBI taxonomy): Eukaryota > Metazoa > Arthropoda > Insecta > Mantodea > Hymenopodidae > Hymenopus > Hymenopus coronatus. The sequence continues at coordinate 68,540,021 of CM060881.1, forward strand.
TACAGAATGCTCATCATCTGAATGGTAGCTCCTATGGTTTCCCCTGTAAGAGCTATGTCTACCTCTAAAATTCCTGTTTTGATTATCCCTTCTCCAATAATTGTAAGGTTCAGTATTATTGTAAACATTGGGGACCCTTAAGGTGTTAAGTGCATTAGTGTGGCGATTTATTTGCATGATCCCTTTCTCGCTCAAATTGTGGGAGAGTGCACTCTTACCATTCCCTTGGGTGCAGATTTCTTCCCAGAACTAGTCTACTATTCTCACAAAATCTACCATTGTTGTCATGAGTATTAGAGTTCCAATTTCTATTTGATTCAATTTCTTGCATTTCCATTGTTAATAAGAGGTCAACCATTGCAATTATGTTTCTTGGTCTTGCTATTAATAAGTGATTTTGTATTCTTAGCACAAAATGATAGGTGATGAGCTCTATACAATCTGGTTCAGTTATTTGTGACTGAAGACGCTTGATATATTACAATTTTGGAGAAGATAATTAGACATTGACAGTCCATCTTGGAAAGTATATTGACCATAACCCAATTTGGAATGGATTTTCTGTTGCTGCGAAGCATTCCAATATTGGTTTACAAATGGATGTTGAAAGAAGTCGTAGGTGTCTAGTGGAGACATGGTCGGTTGTATCCAATCCAACGTTTGAGTATCTAAGCATTTCCTAATGGTCATCTTGAATTGATCTGGCACATTTTTGAGTTGAAAGTACTCATTCAATTGTTCAAGAAATACAATGGGTGAGTCATTATTGCTCTCAGAGAAGTTAGGTAGGGGAAAATCCATGAATGCATTTGTGGGTAAAGAGTTAACACTTCCTCCAGAATTACAGTGATTTCCAAACAGAAAAACTGGTTGCATGTGAATATTTCCCTGATTTAGCCTACATTCCTCGCATAGCCAAGATTTTCAGGTCCAGTTGTAGTTATGTCATCATGCAGAACATCAGACTGTCTATTACTAATCACTAGGAACGTTAGTACTGCATTTCTGAATGGAGGACAGGCTACTTCTTTTAACTCAGAACTAACTCTGGAATCAGCTTGAGTGATTTTAATTAATGGGCCTCAGACAATTCTTTGTGGCTTTAAGCTAGTTTTTTACCAATTTCAGCATTTTTGCTTTCAATTTCAGCTCTGATATGCACTAGTTTCTCACTCCATTCATCGGTTACTTTATTATTAACAGATAGACTATCTACCTTGCAGTCTAACAAGCCACCCTTCAAAATGGTATGAATTAAAGCAACTTCAATTAATATCACATATAATTTGACCATCACTGTTACTAAATTCCTCCAAACATCAATCAACTTCAATTACTGAACTCAATTTTCTCTTTGAACTCATTTTCCTGTTTAATCAAAGCAAGATCTAATGTACCCAGAATTTCTTGTTCTTTTTTAAGCATTGACTTATCATATTATCTAACGATGGTCGAAAGAGTTGAATAATTTTTACATTTCTCCCATTCCGCTTTCTGATTTTCAAACCTAGCTTTAATTTGCTGGGAAATTTCATTTTTAATCTCAAGTTTCTGTGTTTTTAATTCCCCCCTGATTTCTTTTTTTTTTTTTTTTATCATCATTATTCATTGAATTTTGCTACTAACATAGAAAATTGCCCAGTTAAATTCTGTGGTGCAGGTTCTGTTGAATTTACATTATAAGAAGCATCTTCTAGCTGTGAAGGCGAATTGGCTATAACAGTATTCCCTAGGCCTGACATGGTTGAATCGTCACTGCAATTAGGTTAAAGTTTTGTGTTTCCATTTGGTAACAATCAATTTTCTAAGTCCAAAGTATATTGATTTTTGTAGTACCTGTTACATCATCATTACCTTCAAATATAGTTTCACCCTCTACAAACCGAACATTTCCCCTTTCAGATTGTGTAACAGCATATATAAACCCTTACAAAATCTTAATCTATGGTTTGGTCTAACCTGTTTTATAGACTACACTACAAACACTACACTTTTTACTGGGGGAACATAACTTTATGTTTACAGATAAGCAAATACTAGGGAACACTGCACAGTAGAAGAAAAATACCCAAAGTTCTATTTGAGTTGTTACAAGTGTCCCCTCCATTACTAGAAGAATGAGTATGAAGTTCTACAAGGGTTGTGAAGGTCCACGGTGATCTAGTTGAGTACTTGAATGAAATCTGCCGCGCCCCTTCCTTCTGGTCATGAAGCACTTGGGTAGCGGATGATGCAGAAAATCCAGTTCACGGCTTTTGCTTGAATTGAAGCATCAAATTGTAGTATGTGTAGGCATTATATTATTTTACACACATTCAGCATATAGTTTTCCAGTGCTTTATTGTTGTTGTTTCATGCTATGTTGTCATCTTTTTCTTTGCGCTTTGTCGTTGTTTTATCAGGCCCCACTGTGAGGGCCAATACTGTACAGGCTACAGAAAATGGTTTCTGGACAGAAATGGTATACAAAAAATTTAACAGGGTCAAAAATAGGAAGAGAATAAAAAAAGAGCACACTCACTCCAAACAAGAAAGAAAAGAAAAGATTTACAAGAAGTTTACATACCACCCTACAACTTTCTACAAATTCTAGAGGATCTTCAAACAACACATCATTCTGGCCCCAAAAAACAATTACTCCATAAAAAACATATTAAATTCCAAATTGAAAGATGATATTCCACAAAAAAACAACCGGGAATATACCAGGTCAGCTGTAATGACTGAAAAAATCTATATTGGGCAAACTAAAAGAAACACCTCAGAAACATTAAAACAAGAAGACAAATCAGCTGTAGCTTGGCACTTTTGGAACGAGTAACACATCATAAATAGAAGTGCAAAAATACTAAAAAATATCACAAGAAAACAGAATTAAAAGTTTGGGAGAACATCTATATTTGGAAAAACAAGAGTTTGGGAGAACATCTATATTTGGAAAAACAAGAACTGTGTTTTCAATGACAAAATCCTGCCAGGCTCACTGATGTAGAGGTTCATCAAACCACCACAACAAGCAATGCCGGCAATCAACTAAGGGAATTGACAATGGAAGCACATAGCTCTGAAACATGTTTTCCAATAATAAAAGTGAGTGATGTAGTGTTACAAAATTGACTCTCTAATTTTTTCAATTCTCTTTGAAGTCTTGATATCTATCAGAGAATTCTTAATTCTGATATAATTTCTGCATACTTTTGAAAAATTCTGATTTTTAGTTTTATAGTGCTGGTAAATGCACATAGTAGTTTTTTATTTGTGATTCCCAAAGCAGCAATTTTATTTCAAAGGCCTTCACATGATCAAACATAGTAATGATCAATCAGTCTTTACCGGAGACATGAATTAAGATGGTTCAGAACAAACTTGTACAACCATTCTGCATCTTTAAATTCAATAATACATTTGCCCTTCTCCTCCATAAATGTTAATATTTTGTTTTTGAGACCAAATGTTCGCTTCAACATTTTGCTACAGCTCAGCCACCTTATTTCAGTATAATAAACACTATCTTCTAATTCAGAATCAAGGAGTTGTAAGACATTTCAAAATTCTCTGTCACAAACCATGTTTATGAATGAAATTCACTACTTTTACAAAGACTTTTAAAACATTATCTAAATTTAGCTCAAAGGTTTTCTTGCTGTATTAAGCAGTGATATTGCATTACAGAAATGTTTCCTATTTTAGCTGCCTCTGCTTGCAGTAATTTAACTAACCGTTCTTGTTTCCTGCAAATGCAGGAGCTCCAATTGTTACACAGATAGATTTGCAAATTTCAAGCCAAGCCAGTTCAAGGTTTCATGACATCCCCCATTAAATCACTGGCTTTAGTGGTACCTTTAATAGGGAGAAGAGCAGCTAATTCCTCTGAAATATTGAAATCTTTATCAAGTTCCCTTAAGAAAATTGCTAATTAGGCAATATTGCTAGCAGCACTATTCTCACCGAGTGTCAGAGAACAGAACTGGAAATATATGGTTTGGTATTTTAAAATTCTCTCTATATTGGATGCCAATTTGTCACTATGGCAAACTACAATTTGTCATGACGAGCTTAGTTTTGCAAACTGCGTTTTTTTACCAGGAACTATAACATCAGCAATACTCTCAATGAATTGTTTAATGAACTCACCATCTGAAAAGGCTCTATATTTTTTTACAATAATTTCTGCCAGTGCATGGCTTGCTTTTACCAGAGTTTGAAGCGACACATTTTTAAAAATTAACTGCTGTTCCAATTGTTTAATTCTGTCTTCATGAAAATGACCCTCAAATGTATATGTTTGGCATTGTAATATTGCTTTATGTTATACCCCTTAAACATTGAAACTGTTTCACTGCAAATTAAATGCATTGCTTTCTGGTTTACTTCAATAAAAATGTACTGATTCGTCCACTTATTTGAAATTATCCACCTTCGTCTGAAACTTTTCTTTTCTTGCTGCCACACTTAGAAGCAACGATTATCACTTATAAAAAAAGCAAAGAATTAATTATATTCTTCAAACCTCTCATTAACAGTGACATTTCAATGTGAACAAACAATTGCAAACTGGAAACTAATTTGAAAGTCCTGCAATGCAACGATAATAAAACATCTGGCACACACTTGCCTTTGAAAGCAGTCAACAATGCTTCAAAGCAATGCACGATAAGTAGTATCATAAATTAAAATCAGGGCTGGGTATTTCTTAAAACAGATGTGATTGTGCCATGTTTTGAGTAAGAGGATGACTGATGAACTTTCGCAAGCACGTTTGTTTGAAATAGAAAAAAGTTTAAATTTATCTTATTCCAAACAGAATTATTTATTTCATAAATAATGTTACAACTTATAAATATCACTGTGGGCCACATACAATGGGATTGAGAGCAGTAGGTTAGACACACCTGCATTAGATTGTTCACATTAAGGGAAAAATGAAGCAGCTAAGGCTACCGGGTGTTCAAAAACAGTAGTGTATGGAATAAAGAAGAAACAAATGAAAGGGGACCTGCAGCATCACCATTAAAATAGAAAGCAAGCACAGGAAAAGAAAAATATGCTAGGTTAATGCAATATAATGGAATAGTGAAAATCAAGTATGGCACATAATTTAACTTTTGCTTTTTTGAAACATTCCATTCATCTGAATGTAATTTTTACTTTCTCTACAAGTGGTATGCAAGTGTACAGAGAAGATATTGTACTCTACACAAATATCTGATACCGAGGTTTCACTGGAAATACACGTTTTGACACTCTCTGAATAAAAAAAGAATGTCTGTGTGTCTGTGGTCAGTATAGCTCAAAAACAAAATGTCTGTTAAATACCAAACTTGTTGTTTGGGCTTAGTATCTCCCAAGGATGCAACATTAAGTTTTTCAAGAATATGCTCCCACCCCCAACTACTCTTTACATGCAAAAAATTCGAAAATTATGATTCTCCCAAAAATGGATCTAACAATTTTGATTAAAATATTGTATATTAAAGATGTTTACATGACAAATAAAGTGTATATCTTGAATTTTCCGGGAATAGCATCTGAAGACCTCTTTATTTGGGATGAATTTTGCATAACTGTTAAAACTGTAAGACATGCACAAAAAATTACTATACAAAAAATGTAGATCTCATTAAAACACATAGTATATGTCATATGCATCTTTTCTATCGAAGTAACTATTTCAGAGATATTCCTTGCTATTTGTCTCAGCTTTAAAATACTTATACTTTTCTTATACAGGAATTTGTCAACTATTGGTCACCATAACAAAGGAATTTCAATTGCATAGCAACCAGCTTTAGCCTAGGGTACTCCCTTATTTCGCTTCTACTTACAAAGAAGCAAGTAATAAGACCATTTTTGGTAATTTTACCTCGATTAGCTAGAAGTAGATAGAAGAATAAGCTTTTTAACAATAATTTAGCAGAAATAGTCATGTGAATGGAACACATCAAATTTTTTCAAAGGTAAACAATGTTGTTATTCTACAAAATTAAAGCTTTTATAATTTTATACTACCATATTTGAATCTTTCTATGGATGCAAAATTGTATTTCAAAGTACTATAAACACAAAGAGGAGGGACAATTCAAAGTGCAGTGAAAAATAAATATCTTATAATAGCCATAAATAGCAATGTATATATTTGACTATGGTGATCAATAATTCACAAGATGACATTGAATTGGTAGACCGATAGCAACTGAGTACCAAAGTTAAATGTACATAAGTGCATGTGGCAACAGTGTGCTCCACTTAACCTCTACTGTCTTTTAAGTATAATGTGTAATAGAAGCAACTGATGGTGGCAAGGTCAACCCACAGCTATGATCAAATTCATGAAAGTCATCCTCCATAGTCTAGGGATAACATGCTAGCCTTCAGTTCCCAAGGTTGCAGGTTCAAACCTGCTGGTGATGGATTTTGTTGAGTATAAAAATTCTTAGCATGGCATCCTTCGAAGGAAAAAGAAGCCAATGGTCCCACGTCATTGATTTATGGCATGTAAAAGAATCTCAAGCCTGAAAGAGGCTTCTGAGCAAAATTAAGATATATTCCATGCCCAAAAAGGCCTGAGATATTGAGAAACAAAGTATTCAAACATCGTGCTTAAACGAAACTTAATTTAATTTTATCCATGAAAGCTAAGAGGTCAGATCCTGCCCTGGTATTGCAGCTGGAATGTTACAAATTCACGTAGATATAGTTTGATGTTTTCACTACACGGGTTATTTTTTTGTTTTATGTGCAGCTCTAGCGAGAGAAGCTAACTATGCAAAAAAGATGCCATGTATGCTATTATCGTCCATGTGTGAAGAGCAGAGAGGTGTGGTTCGATATTTGTGGGCCAAAGGGCACAAGCCGAGTGAAATTCACAGGGACATGCATAGCATGTATGGGAATGATTGTATGGACCTTACAATGTCTCCAGGTGATGTGTATGCTTCCAAGAGGGCCATGTGAACCTTAGTGATTTGTCACATTCCGGGAGGCCAGCAACAGTTGCAACCCTGCAGAATGTCAGAGGCATTGAGGCAGCAATTTTGAACGCTGGTACATGCACCTGCGAACCTTATCGCAACAGTTCAAAATTTCCTATGGTGCAATGTACAATATTGTGCATGACAGATTGAAATTTTGTAAAGTTAGTGTTTGCTGGGTGCCTAAGTACCTGGCAGACAACCACAAGACCAGCAAATAATGACAAGCTTGGATCACTTAATGTGGTACCGTAGAAGGGCATGACTTTCTAAAAAGGAATCATCACTGGTGATGAGTTGTGGCATATCACTACATGCCCAAAACAAAGCAGGCCTGTATAGTGTGGAAACATGCTGGTTCCCCTTAAAAAAAAAAAGTACAAAGTAACTCAAGCTGCTAGGAAATTGCTTGTGAGTGTTCTTAGATATGCATGGTGTTTTATTGGTGGAATTTGCTGAGCACGGGACCACTGTGAATGCTGCAACCTACATTAAAACTTTTGTGAAGCTGTGTCATGCCCTTTGTGACAAATGCACAACATCAATGCTGATGATGTGAAACTTCATTACAATGCCACCCCCCCCCCTTGCATGTTGCTGCTGCTGCTGTTCATTAAAAAGCATCCACCATAGAGTCTGGAGCTTGATTTTCATTTGTTTGGTTCCATGAAGAACTTCCTGGCTAGCTAACACTTTGCGACAGATGTGGAAGTGAAATCTGCAGTCTTCAAGACGGCTATACTCCAGGGAAATGGACTTCTACGAACAGGGCATATATGCCTGGTATTATGATGGGACAAACGTGTTGAGAAAGTGGTGACTATGTCAAAAAGCAGGTAAAAGGTGTAAATTCATTTGTTTTTTTAAATTAATTAACTTTTTTTGTAAAATGGTAACACTACATCACTGAAAGTATGTAGTGTTACTCACTTAGTATATGACTACGCATCACAGTTACTAGCTTCTATTCCCTCAAATTAGGTTATATGACTTTCCTTTTCACATTATCATAATATCATTGGTTACATGCAGAAGCAGATCTTAGAAAGAGGCAAGCATTAGATTATGTGATATGTCACTGCCCAACAATTTTTGCAATCTTGAATACCTTTTCCCCTGAGTAGAAGCCTGAGGCAGTCCAGCCTGTTGTTTGCAGCTGCCTCATGTATGGGTGTCCAGCCTCTATTGTCAGCCAAGTCTACCCGATGATTCCGAGCAAGCAGCTTAGCAACTGACTTTGCATCTCCAATATGTGCTGCCAGTCCCAGCTTTGAAACTGCTAGTGGATTTGGTTCATTAAACTGCATGATGAGAATAGCCTGAAACATTAAGAAATGAAGCTAAGGCACTCAGAATTAGTGACCCAGTGAAAAGAAATATTGGAGTGAAAATAAATATTGGACAAACCAAAGCATGAAGCAATGAGTTTGAATACACGAGCAGCAGTTAATCTTTTAAGGCTGGAATTATTCATTTCTCTACATGGACTGTTTACATAGTGTATAGAGAAGGTATTGTAATGCACCCAAGAATTTGATACCAAGATTTCACTGAAAATATATGTTTTAAGACCCCCTGAATCAAAAAACATTTTTAGAAAAATTTCCGTGTGGGCCTGTGGTGTTTACATTCAGCATCTTCCAAGGAAGCAACATGATTTTCAAGAAAATCCTCCCCTCCCCCCAACTACTCCTTACATGGAAAAAATTTCGAAAATTTTGATTTTTTCAAAAATGGCTCTAATGATTTTGATTAAAATATTGTATATTTAAGATATTTACATGCCAAATAAAATGTATATCTTGACTTTTCTGGCAATAGCCTCTGAAGACATCTTTATTCTGAATGAATTTTGTGGAATTTTGCATAAACTGTAAGAGACAAAAACTTACTATAAAAAATGTAGTTCGTTAAAACACACAATTTATGTTATATACATTTTTTTCATGGAGTTGGCTATTTTTGAGATATTCTTTGTTATTGATAGCAGTTTTAAAATACTTATACTTTTCTCATACGGGAACTTGTCAACTTCTGGCCATGCAAAGAAACAAATTTCATTCCCATAGCAACCACATTTTAAAACCATTGACTGTCAGTTTAGCCTAGTGTACCCCCTTATTTCCCTTCTACTTATAAGGAACTAAGTAGCAATTTCTGCTAGTGTTTGTCTCAATTTGCTAGATAGAAGAAAAAGCTAATAACAATAATTTGTTACAGAGATGTAGAGAAAGTTATGTGAATGGAACACATCAGATTTTTTTGTCACACATCCTACTCTTCCTCAAATTCTTAAACTGGTATTCCTACCCCTTTCAAGGCACTATACTTGAAGCAGTTCAAATGGCTGTGAATGTTAAGGCAAAAGGTGAAAGACTGGCTGTTCATTCAAAGCAAAACATTGTAAATTAGAATCCTAATGACTCAGTCAAATATGCCTGAGTAAAGGACGAGAACTCACCTAGATGGCCTGGGTTCGATCCCAAGCGACCACATGTGAATTTGTGGTGGACAAAGAGGTGCTGGGGCAGGTTTTCTCCGGGTTCTCCGGTTTCCCCCACCATTGCATTCCACCGGTGCTCCATCTTCATTCATGTATCATCAGTGCCACCACCTGCAGTGCCATAAGTAGTTAAAGTGGGCATCAAACACTACCCCCCCAAAAAAAAGAAGGGCCCCAGTGAAATAATCAGTGTAATGGAACACTTTGATGATGGCGGAGTTACATTTGACTACAGTTACATGGATTTTTCTTTTGTTTTTAAAAGAAAAACAAAACACAACAGATTACAAAAATTTAAGATTTTTACAACATAAACCAGCTATAAACACTTCCAGTTTATAAGTTGAAGTTTACTGTAATATAGTGGTAGCTGGTGAGTAAATGCCTTGGGGGTTGCATGTACTAATGATATCTGTATCAAAATGTTTGATTGTGAGGATTATAACAACATCGCTGATGTGCCGGAATTTTTATCAAATAACTGATTCCTCAAGACCTAGGAGCTAGCTGGATTGTCAATCTGCCTAGACCATTCAATATTCACATAAGATTGCACATTTAAATTAAATAAATTGCTAATTAGTTGCATTGTCTGTCTGCCTGAGTCTGCATCTGGTTGGACTAATGTGGAGCAACACTGAAATGCTGCATTTGGGTGGGTCAATTCACTCTTATCACATTATTCTTGTTCTTGATATTTTACCTGCCAAGAACATACAAAATAAAGTTAACCTTATTTAAATGTCTCATCTTACAGTTCTACATGATCTTTCTTAAATCAAATTAAAAATCCTAGATTGTTTATTTAATCTATCAACTTTCTACCTGATTAGCATATTTTTCATTAGTCAACTACAGTGAAGTATCATCTAGAAAAAAAAAAGTAGACAAAAATAATGTTTTAGTCTCCAACATGATGCTTTTTAAAGACATTATTTCAGTTGAAAAGGATGCTAGTGAAAACAAAGCTTAATGTTACACTTTTTCCCATGCCAGAGTGTTGTGTCTATTGTGAAGAAATCCACATATTCTGTTTTAAAATCTGTATATTCATAGATATTTCCAAAATAGTGTAGATCTAAGGTTAAATCAGTGAATGAATGATATATGGCTTACATCATTGAAGATTGTTATACTATTGCTTCTAACATATATAGTAGGAACATAAGGATTGAGGTAAATCTAAACTTGAAGCCCAAGAAATATTATGATACTTCAGATATCCATTCTGCAAATAGTTATTACCGTTTAAACAAATGAAAGGAATATCTCAGAAAAGTTAATGCTACTAAATTGTACAAATATGGGCTTTTTACAAAATTTAAAATGCCACTTTCTTAAATACGATTTTTGCTATTGTTTACTGTTTTGAAAATAGATAAAAACTTTAAAACATACAAGTTAATAATCTCAGAAATGGTTACAATTACCCAAAAACCCTCATAATATAATTGTGTATTTTAGAGAGCTTTAAATTTTTCCTTTAGTAGGATTTCCCCTACTATATTATACAGAATTCTTATAAGTGACAAAAAGTTTACATTCCCAGAAATCTTAAGGTACAAATTTTGTTTGTGATCTTAACACTTGTAATATATCATGAATGTGCTGTTTTTAAAAAAAAAAAAATTATGTACAGGGTAGCTTCAGTTGGGAGAATTTATTTGAAAATATTCACCTTGTACCCTTAGGTAATACATAACTTAAGTATGAGATTTAGAATTCCTGTGGCTCTCGAAAATGTTTCTCTATAAAGAGTAGTTTTGGTTGGGAGGATTTATATGGAAATCTTCGCACTATATCCTTGTAGGATACTTGATTTAAGTATGAGATTTGGATTTCTGAGACTTTTAGTTTTTAAATTATGCTATTAACACACATGCAGACACACACACAGTTGACCTTCTTTCAAGAATGCTTTCCATTTTTTGAATTCAGGGGTCCCAAAACATGTATATCTGCAAAAAAAGTTGTTTACAAATGTAATATGTATTTCCTCTGCCTACAGTCCATTCAGACCGGAACAGAGAATGTAAAATAGAATTTGTTGAAACACTGAATGCCAATATTCCAGATTTAATCAAAGGTAACCTTCCTATTAATTTTGAAGCAAGAATTAATAAACCTAGAATCAGCAAATAAAATTCAATGTTCATTACACTTGAAGATATTTCACTTTGAAAGTATGTTGCTCATAGTCCTACTTTAATAACAATAATAATAATAATAATAATAATAATAATAATAATAATAATAATAATAATAATAATAATAATAATAGGCTGGTTTTTTCATTGTTTGGAATTCCTTCTGGATAATAGAGTTAGACTGTGAAAGAGTGCATTACTGAATACCAGAACCTTGATGGCGCAACTCTTAAGAATCGCATACCTCCATTGTGGCTGTTAAGTGTTGATTTAAAAAGCAATAGCATTGAGAATTGTACAGCTATATGAAGAGCACGTGAAAAACATGCGCTGTCCCCCATTTCTCTTTCTTTGGTGCCAATGTATAGTTTGACAAATGAGGGCAAGGTTTATCACCATGCTTTCCTATCCCCACCCCCTATTCCATGCCCTCCCTCAACATGCCTATTGCACACCTTAATGAAAATTGCTGCCATTACATTGCAAACCAATTCCCCTACAGTCACTTGAAACTAAGTGTTCCTGATAATTAGGAAATAAAATTGTAATATAATGTTGAAAATACAATGGAGATTTGGGAAAATTACTGGGGGATGGACTTGCAACCCTCTTGAGAAGCAGCCACTGCTATAATATGCCATTACAAACCTAAACCATTAAAAATAAAAATTAAAACCTCATCAAAACAGCCTTTGTATGAACTAAGAAATTGTTTTCTGCATTTTTTTTTTTTCATTTAAAGAAATGTTTAATTCCTTGGAATGGTTTTTATATCAGGCTCTAAAGGGTCAAAAGTATACATGTAACAAGTGTAGTGAGCCTAAATCATGAGGCTTATGTTGATCTAGCTTACAACATATGTGGCATTATGCAGATTAATAGGGGATAGATGACATGTATTATCTGTTTTGTTTTCTTTACTAATGAATACGCCTTTTATACTACATGAATCATTTCTTATTACAATGTAAATAGCAATATAATACTAATTGCTCCAAAAGTTAACACAACAAGAAATAAAGGTTTTCACAACAAAATGGCTCAAACTTTGTAGTCGGTAAATCTTTTAAACATAAATTCAAATCTGTCTATGAAACGTACAACAGAAAATACTGCCCCCAATTTACTAAACTCCGTATGGCAGCATCAAAAATGCTTACTTATACATTGTAAATTCATTTTTACTTTCTCTACAGGTACTATGTACATAGTGTATAGAGAAGGTATTGCATTCCACCAAAAAAATTTGATACCGAGATTTCACCGGAAATATATGTTTTAGGGTCCCCTGTATAAAAAAAAAGTATTTTCAGAAAAAGGTGTGTGGGTGGGTGAGGGTGGTGGGTTGGTGGGTGTGTGTTTTTTTTGGGGGGTAGTGTTTAACGCCCGCTTTTACTGCTCTGGCACTGCAGGCAATGACACTGATGATTCATGAAGATGGAGCCCCGGTGGAATGTGATGGCGGGGGAAACCAGAGGACCCGCCCCTGCACCACTTTGTCCACTACAAATCTCATATGCGGTCACTTGGGATCGAACCCAGGCCGTCTAGGTGTGCGTGTAACAAAAAAAAAAACTAAAAGTCGGTAAAATACCAAACTTGGTATTTAAGTTTAGTATCTTCCAAGGATGCGACATGAAGATTTTGAGAAAAATCCCCCCACCACTAACTTCCCTTTACATGGAACGTTTTTCGAAAATTTTGATTTTCTAAAACATGGCTCTAACGATTTTGATTAAAATATTGTATATTAAAGATATTTACCTGACAAATAAAATGTATATTTTGAATTTTCTGAGAATAGCCTCTGAAGACTACTTTATTCTGAGTGAATTTTACAGAATTTTGCATAACTGCTAAACCGTAAGAGATAGATAAAACCTTACCACACAAAAAATGTAGAGCACGTTAAAACACAAAATTTATGTTACACATTTTTTTCGTGGAGTTGATTGTTTTTTAGATATTCCTTGTTTTGTTTTCAGCTTTAAGAAACTTCAGTGACATAGCAACCAGCTTTTGACTATCACTTTAACCTATGGTACTCTCTTATTTCTCTTCTACTTACAAGGAAGCAAGTAATAAGACTATTTCTGCTAATTTTTACTCAATTAGCATGAGGTAAATAGACGCACAAGCTTTTTAACAATAGATTGTTGCAGAGAAGTAGAGAAAGTCACGTGAATGGAACACATCAGATTTTCAAGTTAAATATTACAGTATTTTATACAAAATCAAAATATTTCTTGGCTTGTATCACCAAACAATAATGTTAATAACCATATATGATGGTTGTTTCATACAAACTGCTGAGTTTGCTGTTGACAATGAGTGGCAATAATGAACTGCATTCCATCAGTGGTTACACTTCAGGGAATCGGCAATGGATTGCGCAAGCAAGCACACAAAGAGTACCACTGCAATATGTCCAAAATGGAAAATTTTACAGGAAAAGCAAAAAATGTATTACACCTGAATTATGGAAGGCATTTCAAAGCCAACAGTCACAAAACTTGTATTTACATGTCCCAAATAGAGTTGTATTACAAATGAAATATTCTTTTTCAAAATTTAAGCCTTCGAAATTAGAGAACTAATATTAAGCCCAATATAGGTTGTTCCATTATACATTTGTAAATATGAAAGCAACAACTTTAAACAGAAAAGCTCTATATAATTAATATGTATTATACAAAACATGGCACAGCTACTCCTGAATGGATAACATAATTTACATTCTTGTTTATTTTGACTAATAACATTTTACTTCATTCAAAGATATTTGTTTCTTATTTGCTTGCAGTAACTACAAATAAGAAATTTGGATAAGTTGAATCAGACCGAAAAATTCAACGCCATAGCCGGGATTTGAACCATGGATCTTCAGATCTCTAGCCGCATGCTCAGCCACTGAGCTACAATGGCAACATGCCGGCATAGCACTGAATTTCTCAACTGACTCCTATGTTTTCCCGGTAAACCACAAGGTGATCTCAAATTCATTTTGAGATGATAACCTCACTGGCGACTTACAATGCTGCAAGTACTTTAGACCCAGGATTCAGAATAGTTGGCCATACTTTGCACCGAGTTGCTCCAGAATATAATATTGTATTGTATTTCATTGCTGAACAAAAGTTAGCATAGAATAACTCCTTTAAAGTATGGATTTAATGACCTAAGTGCAAATATTACCGATCTTAACTCACGTATACATGAGCTTTCCAATTTAGATGCAACTTAGACCGTCATTGACGATGGTTCCTAAGCACATATACAATAAATTACCATCCATATATTAACACTCCTTTTACTCACTTTAAAACATATTTATTGACGTAAGATGTATTTGGGTACAAACGTCACAATGGTCATAATTTAAAAAACACTTGCGGCACACGGAAAATATTTACAAAGATTTATAAACATGGTCACCAACAAACGGAAGACAAAACTCACCAAATACAAGATTAAAAGTCGCTTAACTACCACAGCTACCTACATAAAAATATTTGTATAGCATGTTCAACTTTTTAAAATAAAAAATTAACTTACATAGTCAAAAGAAAAGTGTTTCCTCTTCGTCTTCCGATTCTGCTACCTCCATCATGGATGTCGATGGTTGCTTTGTATTTACGTCCAGAATCCAACCTGGACCAACTGGACGGAGTGTAATTTCGCCACAGTACCAAACCTCTTACCACATGGCTCACGCTCACGACAGTTGGCTCTTGGCAGGCTGAGGGCAGCCCGAGGTGTCTTATATAATAGACGTGTCTATTCTTTTATATCACACGGGTAAATCCGCGAGAAAAGCGGATAGGTACCGTGGTGATTTGCCCCCGCCCGAGTACACTCGGGCGACTAGTTCCTGCTCCTGGCTCCTGGCTCGGACAACCCCAACACTCACTCGCCATCCTGCAAAAACCCACAATCCCGTCAGAACGTGGTTGTTGAGGCTTGTTTATAGACGCGACTGCCAGCCAGAGCGGATAGCTACAGCGTCTCTAATAAGAAGTGGAAAAGAAAAAGATGAAACAAGTATGATGACCGGAAGTGAAGATGGAGAGGATTCAAAATGTCATGCGTGTATGTGTAATAAAACGAAATAAAGCCTTACAAATGGGCGGAGAGTAAGGGACCAGAAGCGAGGGGAGTTGTAACGGGCCAGTTGGAAATGTTTGTAGTAACTGAGAGAGAAACTGGTGTGATGCTGCAGCGTGTAAATGGCACGCAAAAAAAGAAAAAAGTGGTTAATGTCGGCTACGTGCCCGCAGACACACCTGTCAGAATCACATAGACGGATTAGATATAAGTAAGCCGGGGTCATAGCCACATGTAATAAAGCGCGAAAATAATAAGAAAAAAAAAATTCTGTAAGCGCGGAGTGTGTGATAGGAACGGTACCAAGTGTAGAGAGGGAAGTTCCGGTCGGCGTCCGGGCTAACCGTAACAAGTCAGAGGAAATGTCACACGGAGGTGTTAAAAGATAGGGTGTAATATCCGCAGCCGAAGTCGCCGTCCTAGCTACGGCATCTACAATATCATTACCCTTGATGCCGACATGGCTAGGTATCCAAACGAACGTGAGCTCTGTGCAGAGCGATAAAAGGTGAATGAGGTTAAGTATAAGAATTTCATAAATTTGTCGACGGATCCTCTGAAAGGGACGGGCAAGGGCTAGAAGGGAGGGTAAGAAAATCTGTAAAGATAAGGGCCCGATGTGGAGATGAGGACTGGAGCGTCACAAGGGCCTGATATAGGGCAATAGCTTCAGCAGAATATATAGATGTACACGAGTGTAATCTCCAAGTGCGAGGGGTTCGCGTGGTCCAGCTGTAAATACCCGAACTGACTCCATCCGGCGTTTTGGAGCCATCTGTAAAAAGTATCCAGAGCGAAACAGACGGGGTGGATGCAAGGTACGGTGATATAAATTCCCGCCAGGTCCTGTCAGCGTCAGTGAGTGAGCTCTGAAAAGACGTAGTGTGAATGGTTGCAATGGGGGGGGGGGAGATTCCACGGCCAATGCAGTAGATATTCTGGGCGGACCGGTGTCCGGTACATGTGATCATAGGTAAGAAACGATGCAAGACATTGGGCCAGTGGTAGCGGGATTCCCGTGTCAATCGAATGAGCATCGCGGAGAATCGCTAACAGCCGGGTCAATTTAGGTAAGAGAATGTTACGCGAAGATGTTAATAAATCGGCAATCAGAGGGCAACCAAGAGCAAACTGACAATGCGGAGCATCGTAAGTAGGAAAATAACGTTGGATGAGGATTAAGGTGGGACGGCCCGGGATATTAAAAATAATATTGTAAAGCTGATAAAAAAAATACGAAAATTTCGCCTGGAGGTCCTTCGTAGGCAAGGGTGCCAAGAGAAGTCCGTACTCTATGCCATAAAAAATCAACGGGGGAAAAAGACGGAGCAAGACCATCGCCTTAAACAAAGATTGCAACGTCGAGCGAAGAGATTTGTAATGTGCGGTAATACGGAGGTCTTGTTGGAGCAACACACCGAGAAATTTAGTAGTTGTGACCGCATGCAGGTCCAGATTATTGAGGTGGATGGAGACCCTCGGAGGGCGCATCGTACGCTGAAACTTGGGAAAGCGGGTTTTTGTGAGGTTAACGGATAGACCCAGGGTAGCGAGGAAGTTAATGACGCGTTGATAATCGGATTGAAACGTGCGCAACATCGCGTGGGAACGCGGCGAGATCACGTGGTATAATATGATGTCATCGGCATATTGGAGAATCCGTAAAGAGACCGGCACCTCCGAAACAATATCGCCCACATAGAGTGTATAAAGTAAAGGGCTAAGGGCAGAACCCTGAATGAGCCCATGGGAAGTGAAACGGGCGTGGTTGTATGGGAGGCGGGGAGACAGCGTACAGCGTCGGTTAACATGTAACGCGGCAATGACGCGACAAATCGGGGGAGGAAGTCCGATGTCCCGTAAACGTTGCAGTAACAGAGGAAGGGATTCATGGTCGTACGCAGAGGAAACGTCAATAAAGAGCGCAAGGACGTGTTTGCCGGTACCGAACACGATGTGGACATCGGTGAGGAAAGTATATAGAGGGAAGGTAGTACCGTAGCCCTTACGAAAGCCATGTTGTGTGCGCGGCCATAAGTGATAGCGCTCCAGGAAGAAGCTGAGAAGCTGTAGAATTTTCTCAAAAAGTTTACGTAGAGTTTGGAGTAGACAAATCAAACGGTAGTATATCGGGGAATGACCAGAGCGACCCGGTTTTAAAATAGGAAGAATAATGACTTCCTGCCAGGACGATGGGACCGAGCCAGAGTGTAACACCAGAGTAAAAACCCGTGCCAAAAGTGTGTACCAAGATTCCGATATTAGCTTCAGAAAGGTATAGGTGCGCCCGTCTGCCCCCGGGGCAGACTTATCAAAATTATTCTGTAATGCTAAACGCGTTTCCGATGGTGTGATCGGCAATAATAACGGATCCTCGTGATCTATAATGGTGTCGGCAACCTGCGAATCCGCCGATACGTAATCCGGAGTAATCATACGAAGAAATTGTTCTTGGAGGGCCGGATTCCCCTATAAAGGCGATAGCCGTCGGGAGAGATGGGAATGTTTGTACCAAGCAAGTTGACGCCATAGTTGAGGTACCGGGGTGGACGATGTAGTGGAATTGCAGTAGTTCGCCCAGGCAGCTCGTTTAATACGTCTAAGTTGTCTACGAGTTCGGGCCAAGGTGCGTTTAGCCAAAAAGTAGGCTTCCGCGGTACGAAGATGACGATATCTGGTGTATGCCAAACGTTTTTCTGCGACCAGACGAGAACATTCCGCTGTCCATCAGGACGGTTTGGGTACTTTAGGCAATGAGGTTTCATCTAGAGCAGTGTTTCCCAACCTTTTGAAGTTCACGACACCCTTGGGAATAACTTTAAACACTAGGGGCACCCTTCCTTGAATTAAAAGAAAATTAAGCTTAATATGTCAATTTATTGAAAGATTATATAATAATAACGTACACCATAACATAATACACTAAACTTTACTATAATCACTGAGTAAAAATACATCAATAAATTTTGTTCGATTAATGATTAATGTGAAACTTGTGATTGATGCTTAGAGCACAGATATGTGATGTCGGCTCTTACAGTTGACAGTGAAACACGCAAATCATCCTCAAGGTTATTCAGTCTATTTCTTGCTTTGCATTTTATTGTCACCATAGCAGAGAAGCCTTGCTCGCATAGATAGGATGTTGAAAAGGACAAAAGTGCGTTAATTGCTTTCTTCATTAGGTTAGGGTACTCCTCTCTCCGTTGAAGCCAAAAACTAGCCACCGACGCCTCACTCTTGGTGAACTTACCTTTGAGTGTGGAATCAGCGCAAAGATCAATAAATTCATCTCGTTCGCAAGCAGTGAAATCTATTTCCTCTGCACTATCTACGAAATCAAATGGTGAGACAACCCAGTCGAGATTCGTAGTGGAAATAGTTGGAAAGTACGCATCTATTGCATCTTGCAATCTTGATAAGTGATCACAAATGCGGTCTTTCAGCTTACCCAGATCTTTATCTCCTGCCACATTAAGAAGAGATGGAAAGTTCGACAAATCTCCTTTTTGAACTGCAGACTTCCAAGAACTAAGTTTTCTTTTAAAACCTTTCATTTTATTGGTTGAGGAGATTATTGTTTCATGTCGACCCTGCATCGAAGCATTCAGTTCATTCAGCTTATGAAAAATATCTGCCAGATACGACAGTTCAAAACACCAAGAATCACTTAGTAAGAGCTCATGAAATGTGTCTTGATTTTCATCCTTAAAAAAAGTTTTTAGCTGTTCTTTAAATTCGAGAAACCGGTTCAATACATGACCCCGCGACAACCACCTTACTTCTGTGTGAAGTAACAAAGAGGTATGAGCTGCATCCGTTGCGCGACATAACTGTTAAAAAATTCTGCACTTTAAAGGTCGAGACTTCATATAGTTCACCATTTTCACAACTTGGTTAAACACTTCAGCAAAATCTTCATTACACGCTTTCACGACTAATGCCTCTCTATGCAGAAACCAGTGAGTTATAATAATGGATGGATTTTCATTGAGAGCTCTGGCAGTAAAACCTTTAATTTTCCCAGACATAGATGGCGCACCATCTGTACATATACCACAACAGTCTTTCCATGAAAGATCATGGTCTTTGAGATAGGAATTAATAGAAACGCCTGTGGTTGTAGTCTCCAGCGGTCTACAGAACAGAAACTGTTCACTAATGTCTTTTTCATCAATATATCTGATAAAACCAAGGAGTTGCGCTTTGTCACCAATATCGAGACTCTCATCTACTTGCAAAGCAAATGTTCTATAAGTTTTTATTTTCTCCGTGACTTGTTCGTTGATATTGCATGACAATTCAGATATCCTGCGGCTGATTGTGTGGTTGTACAGAGGAACTTTCGAAATTTGATTAGCTGCTCCTTCGCCAAGTATTGTTGAAACTATAACTTGACATGCAGGGCCAATGATTTCCTCTCCAAGAGTATGAGGTTTCTTTTTTTTTTTTTTTAGCTATCAGTTCTGCTACTTTAAATGAGGCTTCAAGAGCAGTATCACCTATGGTCATTCTCTTTAGCATTCGCACAGCTGTTTTCTTCTCCCCTTCTAATATATGTGAAAAATACATTACACTTTTCTGTGACACACTAGGATGCTTTGTTGTAAGATGCCGCTTCAGTTTGCTAGGTACCATGGCCTCGTTGCTAAGTGTTTCGCCACAAACTAAACACACAGGGATAGGGTTTTCCTAGTTGTTATTCCACTTAAATCCTTAAGCTAAGTAACTGTCCTGGTATGTTCTTTTCTTTCGTTTGTCTTCTTTATGTGTGTCCGGGAGAAACTGTAAGATTTGGCTTCTTAAAGCAAGCAGTAGGAGCTGACTGTTCACTTTCACTGTCCTGGCGTTTACGTTTAACAATGAACTTATCCATAGCTAAACACTGTGAATCAACGCGAGGAAGACAACTGAAAGCGCCAAGTGGCGTACACTTTTATATATTCATATGTCGAAGTCTCGGGAATGTACGTGAGGAAGCGAGTAGTCTCGGGAATGTTCGGCAGGGTATAGCTGTAATGCCATCTGTGGGATACTAGTATAACTGAATTATTGAAATGAATCGACCACTATCACCATCTGCCGTGCATGAGAGTAATTGATTTGACTTATTTTATTTCAAGACCTTACAAGACTTAAGGCTTCAGTAGAAGGTATTTTTTTTTTGTCTATCTCAATATCTCGCGGCACCTCTTAGCCAATCACACGGCACCCTAGGGTGCCGGGGCACACCGTTTGGGAACCGTTGATCTAGAGGATGAAAAGTATCGCGGTATCCAGCAGGTTGTAAGTAACGGCGGAGTCAGGAATAGCGTCCGTAACGTTCCGCATAGAACGCCGAAAATGTTCTGGATCCACCCCCCCCCCCGCCGGCAGCGCCGGAAAAGGGCTGGACCCCCCGTCGGGTAGCCGTATGTTGAATAACAAAAGGAAAGTGGTCACTCCCCAGCGTGTCGGCATGGCGAGTCACAGTCGTATGAGGGGCGATGTCCGGGGTAGCATAAAACAAGTCAGGAGATGTGTCCGTCTGTCCCGGAACACCTAGGCGAGTCGTCATGTGGGAATTCAGAGAGTCCATTGGGAAGTCGTCGCGATCTGTAGCAAGGGGTGTCGGTGGCGTTACAATGGTAATATCTGATGGAAGTTAGCGATGCTGAAATCCCCGCATATGATCTGATGATGTGACTGAGAAGCCAGATATCCCTCCCATTCCGGTACAGTGAAGCGTCGACCCGTCGTGTACACCCCAAAAATTGTAAGATCGCCCAGGACCACCCGGACAGCTTCTAAATGTGGGGGACAGCGAACATCTGTATCCCAACTGTGGACGGAGAGATTAATAGCTACACCAATGGCTACGCCCCCACCCGGGGTAGCACGATCATTGCGATACCGCTGGTATCCAAGAATATTTAAAGAATGATGCAAATTCAACCAAGTTTCGGTAAGGATAATAACATGTGGCCTGACCCGCGGTAAAAGGCAAAGTAAATCTGGAATTTTACGGTGGAGACTACGTGTATTCCAGTAAAGGAGCTGAAGATCGTGCATGTCGTTAAATCTGTACTAACTTAGAGATGCAATTGAGTGTGTAAGAGTGAATCTGGAGCCTCCTCAAAGAGTTTATTGAACAGGATGTGGAGATCCCGGAAATCCTTATCCCGGGACATAGAGGGTCTTTGTGGGCTCATAGGAGTGGCACAAACCTCCGCCCGCGCGGCAGGTCCTTGAGTGATAGCAACAAGCACCCCTGAAGGGTGGTCTTTCCCCGTCATCATATCTGGTGTAGTGGCGCTATTGGCGGCCTTAGGGGCCGAAGGCCATCGGCCATGTGGAGCCCAGCGGGCTAAAACCCAATCATTGGGTATAGGTGACTGCGCCTCCATGCATTTACGCTTGGTCGACACAGAAGGAGTTATATGAGAAACTCGTGACATCGGGGGCGGAGCCCTCCGTGTCCCGACTAAGGGGCCTGAGACAACAGGGAAAGCCTCCTCCCCGCGACCATCAACCTGGCGGTCGGTGTATGTGCGCATCACTCCCACATAGGACGTACGACCTAGTACCATTTCTCTAGCTTCGTAGCGTGATACTGGTAGTTCGGCTATTTTAGTCGCAATCTGAGATTCCAGCTTGTAGGCGGGACATTAATCTAACTGGTCTGCGGCATGAGCCTGCTTATACTTAATACAATGTAGCTGGTCTGATAAGCAGGCCAGCTGCGCATCCAAATGATCCTGTCCGCACTTCAGGCATCATTTTGTGTTTCAGCAAAATTTTGCCCAATGGTGGAATTTGCCGCAATTTGTGCACACCCCCACCCTTTCGGTGTACGTGTCCACAGGAAATCTTTGAAAGTATAGATAGATATATGAAGGCAGTCTTTGTGCCCGGAATGTTATCTTTAGGGTATGTGTGGGTACATATGCATTAACCCCATTTTCCTGAGTGCGGCGATTGAAGCGGTGTACATGATGCACATGTAACTGCCCCGTAGCACGCAAAGGGTACTCAATTCCTCCGACGTAATAACAAGATCAATGCCGCGCACCACCCCCGTAACAAAAATATTATAATAGGGAATGGAGGAATGCGTATCATGTGATGTAACAAAATCAGAGTCCAAAATTTATTAGCGTAAATATGTGAGGAGAAATGGACTTCTAATTGATTATATCCACATTTATGGCTATGGGTAACACCCTCCGCGTGCTGAAACAGCCAGCACCCAATTTTGAGGGGATGAAAATCTCGGATATTTCTGCTATTACTACGTATAATAACAAAGTAGGGACCAAACGCGACACGCCAGTAGGCATGGCCTGGTCACCAACTCCGGCCCGATTCGACTGTATATTATCAGATTGCAAAGTGGAAGTAATTGGTGTCGATACCAAAATATCGGCATTGGTGACAATATCGGTCTCCATAACGTCGCTCGATGGGGAATTAGAATGAATCACTATGAGATCCTGCATCTCTGATGCAAGGACCCCCTCAGGGGGCCCTTACCCCTCCTGGGAGGCCAAAGTCAAAGTATGTCTGAAACACGCTACCTCAAAATCCAACCAGAAAACAAAACATTAAAACAAATACACACACAAGAGGTCGCATACAAGCACAAGTGAAGAACTAGGAGACGCCTTGAGCGAGACGTATGTATCAAACACACGTCACACACAACCCTAGGTTCCCCTAACCTCCCCTCTCACGGCTGGCAGCACACAAGAACACGACAAGCAGCGCGCTCGTTAGCAGATCAGAACGTGGTTAGGTTCTCTCCGAGAACAGGGACACGTCTAACACACCTCGGGCTGCCCTCAACCTGCTAACTGCTCTGGTCTGGTCTCGGAGAAAACTTTAGCCACTTTCTGACGGGATTGTGGGGTTGTGCAGGATGGCGGGTGAGGGATGGGGTTGTGGAGTGACAGAAGGAAGCAAGTATTGCTCCTCGACGGTTGCCAATTATGGTGCAATGGCCCTGTTTAGTTGAAGCACGTTTTAAGTCAAGCCACCGTCTTGGGATAACTCACGTTACCATATACAATATACACAACATCTATAACATTCACTGTTTTTCCAAGTTTTTGAAGCAAAAAACAAAGGACAATGGAAGGGGAGAGATCTCCAGTTAAAGAAAAGTTTAATACAATCACATATTTTTGCCTGTCATATTTTATTATTCATAAATTGGCATTATTGCAGTAAACATCGTGGCAAGTTCAAAACTTAACATTTTACTTTCTCTACATATTTTTGTTATTTCCGTGAACTTTTTAGGTAATTTCCATGAAATTGCGCAAATTTTATTGGAATGTCCCTGAATTTTGCGTAATTTCATGAAATTCGCTGAATTTTAGGTAAAATGAGTGAAATTGTCTGAATTTTACCAGAATTTCCCTTAACTACTATGTAATTTCCGTGAAAGTTATTGTAATTTATCGGAACTTCACTGAATTATTATATAATTTCCGTGACGTATTTTATCGGATTAACTGTGAATTTTCGTCTTATTTCAACGAAATTGTCTGAATTTTTAAGTAATTACCGTGAAATAGTCTAATATTTCGGATTTTAGCTGAAGTTTTAGGTTAAATCCGTGAAATTGTCTGAATTTTTAGCAATTTTCGGGAAATTCTCTGAATTATATCAGCTTTTTCCTGAATGTTTGGCTATTTCCGTGAAATTCTCCGAATTTTATCGGAATATTCCTGAATTTTTAGGTATTTTAGGTAAAAGTTTTAATTTTCACGGAATTTCCTTGTATTCTTAGGTAATATCCGTTAAATTGTCTGAAAGTTATCGGAATTTCCCTGAAATTTTAGGTTACTTCCGTGAAATTGTCTGAATTTTAACTGAATTTCCGTGAAATATTCTGAATTTTATCGAAATTTCCCTGGTTTTCTGGTAATTTCTGTTAAACTGCCTAAATTTTATCGACATTACCCTGAATTTTTAGGTAATTTCTGTGAAATTGTATGAATATTATCGGAATTTCCCTGAATTTTTAGGTAATTATCTTGAAACTGTCTTAATTTTTAAGGTATTTTTCCTGAAATTGTGTGAATTTTATTGGAATTTTCCGTGAATTTTTAGGTAATTTGCGAGAAATTGAGTGAATTTAACGGAATTTCACGGAATTTTTAGAAGAATTCCTTGAAATTGTCTGAATTTTATTAGAATTACCCTGAATTTTAGCGGAATTTACATGAACTTTTAAGTATTTTTCATTAAATTATTAGAAATTTAATGCAATGTCCCATAATTATCCGTAAGTTCCTTGAAATTGTCTAATTTTATCGGAACTGCCCTCTTTTTTTAGGTATGCTCCGTGAAATCGTCTCAATTTTATTGTAATTTCCCTGAATGCTTAGGTAATTACCGTGACATTTCACGAATTTCATCGGAATTTCCCTGAATGTTTAGGTAAATTCCATGAACTCGTCTGAATTTCATTGAAAATACCCTGAATCTTTAAGTAATTTCCGTGAATTTTTTCAATTTTAACGGAATTTCTCTTAATTTTTAAGGTATTTCCGTGAATTTGTCTTAATATTATCGGAATTTCCTAAAATTTTAGGTAATTTTGTGAAATTGTCTGAATTTTATCGGAATTTTCATGAATTTATTAGTAATTTCCATCAACTTATCTGAATTTTATTGGAATTATCCTTAGTTACTGGAAAATTCCTTGAAATTATCTGAATTTTATCGACATTTCTCTGAATTTCTTGTTTCTTCCGCAAATTGTCTAAATTTTTATTTAATTACCGTGGAATTGTATCAACTTTATTGGAACTTCCCTGAGTTTTTAGGTCAATATCGTGAAATTGCGTGAATTTTAACGGAATTTCTCAAACTTTTTTGGCAATTACCCTGAAATTGCATTTTATCGGAATTCCCTTGCATTTTTTGGTAATCTTTGGGAAAATTGTCCTAAGTGAATCAGAAATTCCCTAACTTTTTAGAGCATTTCCCAGAAATTATCTTAATTTTGTCGGTATTTGCTTAAATTTTTAGATAATTTCCCCGAAATTTTCTGTATTTTATCCGAATTTACCTAAAACTGTCTGAATTTTATAGGAATTTACTGTATTTTTAGGTAATTACCGTGAAATTGTTCTAATTTTATCGGAAATTTCCAGAATTTTTAGGTAATTACCGTGAACTGGTTTGAATTTTATGGGAATTTCTCCGAATTTTTAGGCAAGTCCCATGAAAATGTCTGAACTTTATCGGAATTTCCTTGAGTTTGTAGGTAAATTCCGTGAAATTATCTGAACTTAATCGGAAATTCCCTTATTATTTAGGTAATATCCGTGCCCTCGTCTGCATTTTATCAGAATTTTTATGATATTGTATGAATTTTTGCAGAATTTCCTTGAATTTTTAGGTAATATCCGTGAAACTTTGTGAATTTTATCGGATATCCCGGAATTTTTAGGTAAGTTCCGTTAAATTGTCTGAATTTTATCGGAAATTCCCTTATTATTTAGGTAATATCCCTGAAATTTATGGAACTTCTCGGACTTTTTAGGTAGTTTCCGTAAAATGATCAGTACATTATCGGAATTTCCCAGAAATTTTAGGTAATTTTCGTAAAATTGTCTGGACTTTATCGGTAATTCCGTGAAATGTAAGGCAATTATCGTGAAATTGTCTGAATTTTATCAGAATTGCCATGAATTTTTAGGTAATTTCCATCAGATTGTTTGAATTTTTCAGAAATTTCCTCTAGTTTTAGAAAATTTCCACGAAATTGTGTGAATTATACGGAATTACCCTGACTTTTAGGTAAAATCCATGTATTTGTCTGAATTTTATCGGAATTTCCCAGAATTCTTTAGTAAATTCCGTGAAATTGTCTGAATTTTATCAGAAATTCCTTGAATTTGTAGGTAATTTCCATCAAATGTTTTAAATTGTATTGAACTTATTTTTAGGTAGTTTCCGTGAAAAGATCTGAAATTTATCACAATTTCCCTGAATTTTTAGATAATTACAGAGAAATATCTGAACTTTATCAGAATTTCCCTAAATTTTAGTTAAACACCTCAAAATTGTGTGAGTTTTATCAGAGTTTCATTAATCTTTAGGTAATTAACGTGAAATTGTCTGAAATTTTAGCTAAGTATCGGCAAATTGTCTGAATTTCATAGGAATTTCTCTGTATTCTCAGGTAATTTACATGAAATTGCCTGAATTTTATTGGAATTTTCATGAATTTAGGTAATCTCCCGGAAATTGTCTGAATTTTGTCAGAATCTGCCTGAATTTTAGCTAATTTCAGTGTAATTGTCTGAAATTTATAGAAATTTCTCTGAATTTTTAGGAAATTTACATGAAATTGTTTTGAATTATATTGGAATTTCCCCGAATGTTTAGGTGTTTTCTGTAAATTGTCTGAATTTTATCGGAATTTACATGGTTTTTTAGGTAATTTTGTTGAAATTGTCTGAATGCTATCGGAATTTGCCTGAATTTTTAGGACATTTCCGTGAATTAGTCTGAATTTTATCGGAACTACCCTGCATTTTTAGGTACTTTTGGTGAAAATGTTTATATTTAAACGGAATTTCCATGAATTTTTGAGGTAATTTCTGTG
The DNA here is from genome assembly GCA_030762935.1 of Hymenopus coronatus. Classification (NCBI taxonomy): domain Eukaryota; kingdom Metazoa; phylum Arthropoda; class Insecta; order Mantodea; family Hymenopodidae; genus Hymenopus; species Hymenopus coronatus. The sequence goes on from CM060881.1 coordinate 68,567,351, forward strand.
AAATTGTTTGAAGTTTAATGTAGTTTCCTTGAATTTCAGGTAAATTCCGAATTTTATCGGATTTTTAGATATCTTCCGTGAAATTGTGTGAATTTTTTTTCGTAATTTCCCTGAATTTTTAGGTAATTTCCGTGAAATTGTCTGAATTTCATTGTAATTTTCTTAAATTTTCGTAAAATTGTCTGAAATTTGAGGGAATTTTTAGGTAAATTCCAAAAAAATTTCTGATATTTATCGACATTCCTAAGTTTTAGGTAATTTTCGTAAAATTGTCTGAAATTTATCTGAATTTCCCTAAATTCTTAGGTAAATTCCTTCTGTCTGAATTATAGCGGAATTTCCCTGAAGTTTTAGGTAATTACCGTGAAATTGTACTGGAATGAAGTGTAATAGCCTTTCGTTCCTTGATCAGCTGATTTCGAAAAAATAAATGATATTAGTTCCAAATTGGATGTGTAATTCCAGAAGAATGTACAAAGATAATGCTTTGTTACTTGTAAGAACGTAGAGTAACATATTTCTGACATTAGTTTTGGTAGGAATTGTGGGATATTACACAGAGTTTCGAAATAATTAACCTCTTAAAAGAATTAAAGGAATATTCCAAGTAGCTTTATCAGACGTGAAGTAACTCAGCAACGTTGCATTGAGATTGGTCATGGATCTGGTCTGACTTCTTTAAATTACAAAATCACCCTCATTTCTCTTAGAAAGGTGAGAAATTAAAATTAAACTTCAAAACTTAAAATGCCTCCAAATTGGGAATTAAGAGAACTGGAGACATACTACAGTTAATGTTCGATTTTTGGGAAGATGACAATTTAGAAATTGCCAATGATACAGGTCCCTCATAGCATTGGCTGATTTCCCATTTGCAGCGCAGTTAAATATCTAATGATTGAGCATATGTAAAGCCATTCATTGTGTAAAGGAAAATTTGTGACTGGATCGGTCCCTTGTTTTCTCACTGAGAGTCACTGGATGCAGGCTGGCAGTATCAGAATTCTATTATACACAAGAGCTGCCTTTGCATGACATAATGCAAGACTGTTCAAAACACATTAGACACTGAAATGTATATGTTATATGCATTGTTCTCTACAAAATATCAAATTATTTGCACTTATTCACCCCCCACTCTGTATGGCACCTCCAAGTCCTATGGATGAAGCATCGAGACAATGCAAACCAAATGGCCATCTTCAATCTGTGCAACTATGATGTGACTGGTGTTTTATTCGGACCCCAAGTTTTGTATTTAACAGTCTTTTCATGTTTGAGCTATGGTGCCCACATACACACACACAGATTTTTCTAAAAAAGTTTATTCAGGGGATCTCAAAACATGTATTTCTGGTGAAATCTCTGTATTGAATTTTTGGGTGCAATACAGTACTTCTCACTTCACTATGTACATGTAGCTAAAGTAAAAAAAACAGAATAACACACATCCTATTGTACTGTTTTTTTTTTGTAGTGTTTAACACCCACTTTTACTACTTGTGGCACTGCAGGTAATGACATTGGTGAGACATGGAATGAAGATGGAGCACCGATGAAATGCCATGGCGGGGAAACAAGAGAAAACCCGCTCCTGTGCTGCTTTGTCTACCAAAAATTTTACATGCTTGATCTGTACTGTGTCTGACAATGGGAAAAACATGGCTAAAATGAAAAATATGTTCCATTCACATTACCTTCCCTACTTATTTTGCAAACTATTCTTATAAAAGATTATTCTTTTATCTACATCATACTATTCAAGCTAACAATTTGCAGAAATGGTTCTTATTAGTCTCTCAAGGGAATACACTAGGATAAAGTGACAGTCAAATGTTTTAAAAGCTTGCAACCATCATTAAAATTCAGTTTTCTTTCCATGGCCAGGAATAAAACTAAATATATATGAAATGGATGAGGAATTTCCTATTGAGAAACAAGATTTTAAAATAGTGTTTTAACAAGATCTATATTTTTGTCTATCTCTTCTGATTACCAGTAATGTAAAAGTCACCTAAAATGAAGAGATCCTCAGAGGCTATTCCCCAGAAATTCAAGTTATACATTTTATTTGTCATGTAAATATCTTTAATGTACGTTATTTTAATCAAAATCGTTAGAGCCATTTTTGATAACATCAAAATTTATGAAAATGTTCCAATTTTAAGGTTGCACACATATACACCCACCCAACTTTTTTTTTTTTTATATAACTTGGGGAACCTCAAAATGTTTATTTTGGATACCTTTGACATAACATTTTTGGCTATATACAGTACCTTTTCTACCTACTATGTACATAGTATGTGTAGAGAAAGTAACTGCGTCATAAATAAATTATATCCTCCTGTAGCCCTCACACTGTAAATCTATTAGCTCATGACTTAGTATCCACAAACATTTAATAAAAGTTCTGATGTAATAAAAATTTCAAATCAGCAGCATTAACTTTTATCTATGATGGTTGTACTGTTAATCTTATTGGACACCTACTGGTAGTCTCAACAGCATACCTATATGCTACTGAAAAATATTGCAGCAGTGCATGAAGCAACACATAATGATGAAATCAATAATTTTTCAATATCAATAAAATCACTCTTATTTGAAGTAAAATTCTTTTGCAAGTAAATGAAACAATTCACTCTTAGTTCCTGTTAGTGTTGTTGATGCAGCAAAATTATGGGTAGTTCTACAGTAACCTAATGGTCATGCAAAGAAGCTACATCATACTAAGAAACAGAGAAAATAATATGTTGATAATGCAATGAAATCATTGTGAAACTAGTCCAAGCAAGGATTCCAAAAGATAAGTGAAGATTTGTTGCAACTATTATTTTTATATTAATATGAGAGAAAATAATCTCTAAATATATACAGCTAGGCAGCAAATGTACTTCACCCACAATACCAGGGACTTAATTTCAATTACGAATATCATGGCCAATTAAGGATTTATATTTGAGGTACTGGTTACGGTTTCTCTAACTTTCAACAGTATTGAAAAAAAGCAAGAACATTTGGATACAGGTGTTCAACCTCCAAATCATTCTGGTTCTTTGCTTGTATGCATCATTGAAAACTAGCAGGTTTGGCTAATAAATTGCTGAACATTCCAGCTTTGTCTGTAAAACTGGAGAGGGTATGTTCCAATTAGTGTTTTGTTTATAATGCTAACAGAAATAATCAAAGTTATATTTTCATGTAATTTGAGTACAAAAGTTAGTAACTGTGATATATATGAATTAGAAATTTAATTGAGTTGGGTAATAATAACACAGTTACAGAGTTACTATTATTCAACTCAATTAAACTTCAAGTTAATTTTTGTATGCACAAGTTCAGAATTTTATTACTGTAGCTGTATTTTTGAACCAGGACCTCAGAACACTCAATTTGGAGAAAGCACTTACATGTAAAAATAAACACCATACATTAAACTTTTATGTCCCATATGAAAATGATTTCATTGGACAGCATATTCAGCCAGAAAATACCATCTTCAAATCACAGGGGAAAGCTGGCAGTAAATCTTAGCTGATGATGGAGACAGTCTACAAAACATGTAAAATCCAATAAGTTCTGGTGCAAAAAATGAAGCTAGAGTAATAATAATCTCAATTTGTGCATATAAAAGTTGGTTTTCCCAAAAAGAATTTATAAAGGCAATAGTTGTGTATTACTCGGAATGAATGGGCAAGACTGCACATATGTTTATTGACCAGATAATGTGAAAGTGTACTATCCTGTTAATGTCTCATACTCAAAATTATAAAAATCTGGAGTTCAGGTGATGTATAAACAAAATCTGTTTTGAAACACCCCCCCCCCCAAAAAAAAAAAAATTCTTACATGAACGTTTTCTCTCGAGATAAATATTCTGTCACTTGAAACACCACAAAACAACAATTTGCCATGTAGAATAAAGTGAAGTTGGAAAGCATGACTAAATAAACTTTTTGTTTGCATAACATTAATAACCTAATAGGAGCATTGTCAAAATCAATAAAGTTAGTCTATTTTGTGTGGAAAACAGTTTCCTACATTACTTATTTTACTTGCAAATTACAAAGCGTCTTTGCACACAATGCTTTTATATGTAGCATAATCTTATTGAACGTATAACTGTATAAATTCAACGTAAATTCTTTTGGGAATGATGTGTTAATGCTATCCCTATACCTCTGATCTTCACCGTATCTTTGGAAAATATAGATCCTATAATAATTCTCCAATTTTTACTTCCTCTAGCACATATGTGCAAAGTAGCTAGAATGGATATTGTATTTGATGAGATCTCACCAGAAATATGTTTTGAGGGTTCTGAGACCAATAAATGCATTTTTAAAATAAAAAGCGCATGTGTCTGTGCCTGTGGACAGCATAGCTCAGAAATGAGAAGATTGTAACTTGGTATTTATATTTAGTGTTTTTCAAGGATGTGACACAAGATTTTCAAGAAATCCCCCCCCCACCATAAACTACCCTTTACATGGATAATTTTTTGGAAATGTTGCTTTTCTCAAAAATGGCTCTAACGATTTTGATTAAAATACTGTATTTTAAAGACATTTACATCACAAATAAAATCCATATTTTGAATTTTCTGAATACCTGCTGAAGAGCTCTATTGTGGATGAATTTTATATAACTGTTAAACCATAAGAGATAGACACAACCCTACTAAAACCAAGTGTAAATCTTGTTACAACATAATTATGTCACATAAGTTTTTCTTGTAGAGTTGACTATTTTCAAAATATTTCTTGTTATTGGTTTCAATTGTAAACTAGGTTTTCTCAAATAGGAAGCCACCAATCATTTCATCTTGCTTGTTTACTGCAGACTATGCAAAGCAAATTGAACTTCAATTGTTTCGCATCGTAACCAGCTTTTAAAAGATTTAGCCTAGTCCTATATTTCCCCTCTACTTACAAGGAAGATAGTAATAACAAAAAATTCTGCTAATGTTTATTTTGATTAGCATGATGCAGATAAAAGAATAATCTTTTGTAAGAATACCTAGTTTTTATATGGAACAGCTAGAAAAAGTTATGTGAATGGAGCACATATTTTTTAATCATAAAACAGCATTTCCTATACAAGGTCAGCCCTTTCTGCACTCTCCTTTACCTATTGTTTTGAGTCATTGCATAGCCATATAAATAAAAGCATGGTTAGTCAAACGAACGTCCTTTTACCTGGTTGGTCATATCAGATGGTTAATGAAATTGGTGAAATGATGCTCAAATTATATCGAGGATCGTAGAGCTTAAAGTTACTTGACACTCATCTTCCCAGGATATGGTGAACCCCCCCCCCCCCCCCCAAAATATTATTTGAATAACTCGCCCGAAGCGAGAACCAAACTTGCAACCTTTTGAATATGTGGTAGACCTGCTATCCCCAAACTATTGAGCTGGGCACGTATATATAAAAAGTGTTTTCAAAATTACGTTTAAATCAATAACCTATTTCTGTTACATTATCTATAATTTCTACTGTAGGATCACAATGTGACTAAAATGGTATTTGGTCAGGTTGTTATGAAGAACAAGAGATGGAATTGTGTTCCAGTGCCTATTAACTTGTACAATATATAGAAAAAGGTACAGTTAAACAATATTGTGTGATCAGAATGAAAAGTAATTAGAACATGTTATGCACTTTAATCAGTGTTTGTTAAATCTTCTTTAGTCTTCAATGATTCTCCATTCTAATATCTACCTTTCTTTTTATTGCTTCCATGTTCTATAGTTTAATGTCATTCTTAATTTGTTCTGTACTGTAATCTTGCTTTTCCTTTGCTCTCTTACCTTCAGTTTTACTTTCAATTATAGTTTTCAAAAAAATTTGGTGACTTACAGTATTTTTCTGAACACCATGTTTGAAATGCTTCTATGTTTCTTTTTTCTGAATTTAGACTAAGTTCAAGTCGTTATTTTGCTATTTAGGTATTGAAATGCTTTAGCTTCATTTAATGTAATTTGTTTTATTTTCCTTTTTTCCTACAAGGAAATATTTTTGTTTACAATTTATTAACAAACATTTCTGAATCTCTCTTATTTTCCAACACAATTGCGATGCAAATCATTAATTTCAAATCTCTGATTTTATATCCATGTCTATTTCTTAACTTTAATTGATGCCCTTTGTAGGTATACATTGAATAGTATTGGTCAAGTTATTTGTTAAGCATCAGCTTTAATCTTACCTTAAGGAGATAACACAATTCATTAATGGACCCTCATATTTATTTATTTCTGTCAAAGGTTTGGAGAATCTTGGAGAAATGATTAGATATTGGTAGTGGAAAATATGTATATCTCAAGTGGGATTTTTAACAAAATGTTTGTTAAAAAGCTCCAATAAAGGAGATTATTTTTATGGTTATTTATGTTTTTAAATTAACATATTCTTTGAATAATAATTATATAACAATGACGTGAAAAGTATAACAACGTGCTAAATTTCTCATTTGTAAAATAAAAAAAATTATCAAAAATAATTTAGCAAGATTTACATAAAAATGTTTACCTTTTTTTTTTTAAATAAGTATAGTGTAATATGCAAATAAATGTTAATTTAGGATAAAGGCTGATTTCAGAAAAATTTTCTCTGTAGTACATTACCTTTGGGAAGCCCTTTACGCCATTTTTAAGTGTGATTCATATTTAAGGGCATGAGTTCATCAGAAACCAAAGGAAAGGACACTTGATGTTTCAACTTGAAATGTAAATGAACTACTACTACTACAGAAATCATTAATGCCACAAAAGTTTTTATTTCACAAAAGCTCTAATTTTAATGAGATCTACATTTTTTCTGTGGCAAAGCATGGTTATAAAGATATAGAAAAATTGATAAAAAAGGAAGAGGACTTCTTTGGCAATTTACAAAATTTCATGATAGATACTGTGTGCGAAAACATAATAAACTTGTTACTGTTGAGAAAATTAGTATTTTACCATGTAAAGAGCTGTATTGAGTGGAATTTCTTAAAAAGAACACACACACACAAATGCACTGACTGACAGTGCATCAAAAGAGAATGATTAAAGTGAAATAATTAGTATTTATAGACTTAAACAAATTCACAATGCTTTTATAACTTATCTTATTTCCTATTTGGGAAAGGGAAATTTGTAGGTACCAATAAAAAATACAGTTTTATAAAGTTTTCAAAATGTACATCTTACATTATTCACTTATGATCACCCTTATGATACATACATCTTTTAACATAGGGGCAAAAAAAATTAAATCTGTTATATATGTAAATGCCTGTGCAATAAAATCAACCATCAAATATAAAACAACATTTCTGAACTTCTATCTGCAAATGTTTTCCCAAAAAATGTAATTATTGTATGCAAAATCTTGCAGTCTAAATAATATCAGGAAACGTAACTTCAACAGGTATGCTAACACTTCCAACTTGGAAGAAGGTAATTGAGTCAGGAATGACAACTGCAAACACAAGAGGCACATCATCTTGGAACTGTCTCATCATCTTGGCCAATTCTCCTAAAGGTGGAATGTCATCCTGAAAACTAAAGCAATAATATGGTAATGTAAATTTGTAAGCTTCTACTGCTGTTTAATATGCTGGTGGCTGCTTCTGATATTGGCCATATTGTCTTGTAGCTCATGTTTTTGCTGATGTTTTGTGCAACTTATGTTGAGATTCTTCTCTGGGCATTTCCAAAAGAAGAAGCTTTACATCGAAAACATAAGCTACAAGACTACACGGCCAATACCGAAAGCAGCCATCAGTATAATAATATGGTAAGTCTAATCTAATAACACATGCATAATAGAACAGATACACATGGATCTAAAGCTATGAAATATTGCTTATAACTGAAATTAAATTCCTGACAGACATGAAATTAAAAATGTCAAAATTTGGAGGATTACAAATGTACAGAAATTTTGTTTAATGTACATTATTTTTAATGTTGTGTACATGACTGGGAAAATGCAAATTAAGAAGACAAAAAAAAAAAAAACTTTCACTATCACTATCACTCAATTTTACAACCTGTATAGTGTTTTTCAGAACATGATGGCCCTGCCCCACCCTTCTTCAAAAGTTGGCAGTTGGAAACCAACCCTTGTTGTTGCCAAGTCTTCCACTTACTGGTCCCTTAACTGAGGCACATGTATCTCGGCGTGCAAGCAGTGTCTCCAGGAAACAATTCTACTACATTGCCTCTTGCCCCTAATACAGGTTCGTGTTTTGTTTGCTAATGGCTATTGCTAGTGGTAGGGGGAGCGGTCCCGTTTGAGGGCTATCATGTTTTGGAGAAAACTATATTTTCACTTCTGCATGTTGTTAATTTTTTATTATTTAATTTACTTTTAATTTTCTCTACTCTCATTCATTTTCAGTGTGCTAGATGAATAGCCACAAGGTTACTTAAAAGATATTCAATCATTTATCATAATTAAAACAGAATTAGAATGTGTTGTAATTCTTGTATTCTTCAAGGTGAATTATGCTAAGAAAATGTTTCCTTCACTTGATTTATATTAGGCGCCTATTAACAAAGCATACAGCCATTTCATCTCTCGATTGTTATTTTACAAGGTCATCTACTTAGTATGATGGTAGCGATGGCTGCTTACCAAGTGGGAGCCCGAGTTTGACTTCAAATATCGGTGTAGGGATTTTCTCCCACTGGGAGATCTGGCCCAGGGTGCACTCAGTCTTGTGGAGTCTCTGGGGGACCAATTGAGGGAAAAGTAGTGACTCCAGGTTGCATGAACCACTTTAACCAGCTGGAGGGACTCAGGGCACTAATCACATCCCACCCACAAGTACTGCACCTCACCTGTGATGCCTGTAATGGGCAGAGGTGGGGCATTCTATGTAAATAAATAAAAGAACATGTCACTCCCCCCTCTCTCCTACCTATTGCATGAATTTCTGCACAAATTTAAAATAAGTAAAAAGGAAAGAAAAAGAAAATATACTTTATCAACTTGAGTGTCTCTTAGTTTGTTTAAAATATATGTCAAAACTTTAAATTTCATTTAAAAATGTCTTCTTTTTATACAGATGATATGCTTAATTCCAAAACTTAGTTCTTGAATTTGAGGTTGTTTGCATTTGAATTAATACAAAACATATTCAACAGTTGGTTGGCTATTTAGCAACGTAGGTAATATTGTTGCCAATTTCCTCTATGCAGTTTTCAGTGTTGGTCCATATTAAGCAATCTGCTGCTAAGGTATTTAGAACTAGTCCCGGTGACAATGTTTGTAAAATATGATTTGCAATTCTTCCACTGAGTTTTAACTTTTTAATGTTTTTAAATTTAATATTCGACTTAAATCTGGCTTTGACTTAAGTTTTCGCAATTCAACTTTAACAATGTTATTGTTAAAGTTGAAGCAGCACATGTTAAGGTATGTGCTCGTGACCTCACAGCACTTGTACAGCATCTTGAAGGATCCAAGTTCCCTACTGCACATGATCTATACTCAAGGTAAAACAACTTAAGCACGTTTTATTAATTTGTTGAGTTGGTTTTTTAACACTACGTCACTTACATTGTTATTATGAGGGACTAGTTTCGAAAGCCTATGCTTTCATTTTCAACTGGACCAACTGCCATTGCTGGCTGCATTTGCTTGTACACTCTTCTCTGGTGGCAAAATGATGAACTTCTTAACTAAACTGTCTACTGGCGGGATTTCAAAGTTTATTAGCCGATCTTTGTTTTTCCATATGAGGATGTTTTCCCAGGTTGTGAGTTCATTGTGGCCTTACATGGTTTTAAGCAATTTTGGATTTGGATTTAGATTGTGGTTTTCTGTCCAAAAGTGAAATGCTACTGCCGATTTGTCTTCTTGTTTCAATTTTAGGTTTCTAAAGTGCTCTTTGGATCTGATTTTTAAACTTCTTATGGTTTGTCCTATGTAGAACTTTTCACAATTTGTGCATTTAATTTGATATATTCCTGACCTATTTTCTGGTGGAATTTCATCTTTTATTTTTGAATTCAGTAATTTTATGACAGAAAATCTGTTTATTGGAGCCAGGGTGATGTCTTGTTCTTTGAAGATTTTTTTTAATTTTCTAAATGCTCGGGGGTGGTAAGTGAATTTTTTGAATGTGTTGATATTGTTTTTTCCTGCTGTTAGGGTAGTTATTTCTTTTATGGTTTTTTTCTGCTTTGCTTTGTTTAGTTTCTTGTACACAAGGTTCTTGCTGTATCCATTTTGTTCTGCTGTTTGAATTATGATTTTTAACTCTTTGTTGAATTCGGTTGTGCTCATAGGTACATTTACTAAGCTATGGATGAGGCTATTTATTATTGCATGTTTGTGTGGTAATGGGTTGTAGCTTTCATTTTTAATGTAATTTTCTGATTGAGTTGGTTTTCTGTAGATTCCAAAGTTTACTTTTGTGTCATTTCTGATGATTCTTAGGTCTAAGAATGGGAGTTCTCCATTGGTTTCTGTTTCCATTGTGAATTTTATTGTTTTTCCTGTATGTTTATTAATTTTATGGCATCATCTAAATGTCTACTTGGTACTATTGCAAATATGTCGTCAACATAGTGGTACCACACTTTGAAAATCCATGGGAATGCTTTCTTCATGTGCGTTTCGAATTTGCTCATAAATAAATTTGCCAAAAATGGAGATAGAGGGTTGCCCATAGAGAGTCCTGATTTTTGCCTGTAATATTTACTGTTGAAGGTGAAGTAGTTTTGTTCAATGCACAAAGTTGTTAGCTGTATGTAATCTTCTACTTCTGCAGGTTTTATTTCTGTTGTATTTAGCCTGTTTTTTAATAGGTCTTGCAGTTTTTGTGTTGGGATGCTAGGGTATAGTGGTGTAACATCAAATGAAACTAATGTGTCTTCTGTGTCTATTTTTAGATCTTTGATTTTTTCAATTAATTCCAAAGAGTTTGCTAGATTGGAACTTTCAAATTTTGGAAATAACCATTTTGCTAATTTATATTTTGGAGAATCAATACTACTGGTGATTGGTCTCATTGTTTTTCCTGTTTTGTGAATTTTTGGTAGGCCATAAATTCTGGGTAATGTTGGATTGTCAACTTTTATTTTATATGATTCTGCTTTTTTGATGATTTTACTTTCTTTTACTGCTTTGTTTAATGTCTGGATGCAAGAGTTTAGTGGGTTGGTTTCCACTGTGATGTATTGGTCATCCTGTAATAAATTTTCCATTCTGTTTATATATTCTGTTTTGTCCAAAATTACCAGATTTGGAATCTACAGAAAACCAACTCAATCAGAAAATTACATTAAAAATGAAAGCTACAACCCCTTACCACACAAACATGCAATAATAAATAGCCTCATCCATAGATTAGTAAATGTACCTATGAGCACAACCGAATTCAACAAAGAGTTAAAAACCATAATTCAAACAGCAGAACAAAATGGATACAGCAAGAACCTTGTGTACAAGAAACTAAACAAAGCAAAGCAGAAAAAAAAACATAAAAGAAATAACTACCCTAACAGCAGGAAAAAACAATATCAACACATTCAAAAAATTCACTTACCACCCCCGAGCATTTAGAAAATTAAAAAAAATCTTCAAAGAACAAGACATCACCCTGGCTCCAATAAACAGATTTTCTGTCATAAAATTACTGAATTCAAAAATAAAAGATGAAATTCCATCAGAAAATAGGTCAGGAATATATCAAATTAAATGCACAAATTGTGAAAAGTTCTACATAGGACAAACCATAAGAAGTTTAAAAATCAGATCCAAAGAGCACTTTAGAAACCTAAAATTGAAACAAGAAGACAAATCGGCAGTAGCATTTCACTTTTGGACAGAAAACCACAATCTAAATCCAAATCCAAAATTGCTTAAAACCATGTAAGGCCACAATGAACTCACAACCTGGGAAAACATCCTCATATGGAAAAACAAAGATTGGCTAATAAACTTTGAAATCCTGCCAGTAGACAGCTTAGTTAAGAAGTTCATCATTTTGCCACCAGAGAAGAGTGTACAAGCAAATGCAGCCAGCAATGGCAGTTGGACCCGTGAGGTTGAAAATGAAAGCATAGGCTTTCGAAACTAGTCCCTCATAATAACAAAGTAAGTGACGTAGTGTTAAAAACCAACTCAACAAATTAATAAAACATATAATTTGACCGTCACTGTTACTAAATTCCTCCACACATCAATCAACTTAAGCATGGTTTCAAATCAGCCAGGGTATTTTTGAAGGTGAAATGAGTAAATTTTTAGAAAGTGTTGGCAACCACTGCTTCAAGCAGAAGTTATGCATTCTCTTATGGGAGTAGGTTTACATCTTCAAAATAAACTCTCAGAACTTTTGAGTACTGATCCCTCAAAGCTTGTGTTCACAACGCTGAACAAGTCTTTTAATCCTAAGAACACTAAGGTAAATGAAGGTCTTGTGAAGAGTGTCTCTTGCTGCTTCTAGAGTGGAATTGCTCTGCGCAGTCACAAATCTGAAAATGTACAGACAGCTGCAAAATGCAGTCAAGTTATAACTTTCAATAATTGAGAAGGTTGACATTGTGAGAAATGATAACAAATAAATTTATAGATCAATATGCAATAGATGGTCAATATCTAGAAATCCTTTGAACGGTTCTAGAGACAACAGAATTGAATTTGCAGCTGCAGCTCTATAAGCAGTATAGATTCCATATTTCCAATGTGGACTGTGAACGACTATTTTCACAGTAAAGTAGGATCCGGAGTGACTGATGACACAATCTAAGTGGAGAAAATTTGGAACTCATGACCTTGCTATCATTTGAAGTGTTACTCAGTGAATTTACCCTTGGTAAATATGTTGTGAAGAATGCATTTCATGTTGGTTGATAGAAGTGCAACTAATATGAAAGTAAATCCACAAGTAAAAACATGCAAGTATATTTATGTAAAAATAACATGCTTGCTTTCATGACTTGATACATAAAGTGTTTGTATTTAAAATAACTTATATATTAAGTAATTTTAACTTATAAGCAAAGTTTTAAAATTATGCACCACAAAAGTGTTTCTAAAATAAACTTTATTATACTAAAACCCACTGAAACATAACACCAAAGGGACAATATTCATTTTATATCTAATAAATCATATCCCTATCCCTTTACAAGGATATGATTTATTGAAACACAATTTAATAAGAAATGCAGTACAATAAATTTTATTTCCAAATATTCAGATGCAGTAGAGCACAAAATCAACAAGAGATAATTTCTTATGATTGCTGATTGCAATTGCAAATGTACGCTATTTATTGCATTTACACTTTGTCATTTTGTGCTACTGTATGACAACTATTATACTCTGCACAGAATTCAAAGAAAAACTCAAAGAATAAAAGACTGTGACTGGGAGCCTTTTGAAAGTTAAATTCATTTCAAGAAAAGAATACACCACATAGAGTGTATGGGTTTTCCAGGTAAAGCGCTTGACTACTGAGTATAGACAACATTTTCGCATCATATCTCTAAAACATTAAACATTTTAAAATTTATACAGAATATTTTTGTTTATTTTTAGCTGAAAAAAGTGTTGTGGGATATGGAAGTGTTAAAGGGATAAAATCATGCAGAATTAATATTGAACGTCCAAAAACTTTACAAATAGAGCATAATTAAGGTATTTTTACTGTAGTTGAAAGTATTTGTGCAGTTACCTTTGTCTGGAACCACAGGTATCACAAACATTGAACAGTTCTGATTTAAAGCAGGACTGCATGTAGGTAATTTCTTTATTTTAAGGTCCAGATTTATAACTGCATTACATATCATCTAAATACTAAAAATCTACCTCAACTACATCAAATGATAGCCAGTTTGTAAACAAACAACTCCAATTGCTTTGCTGATAGAAGTCCAAGTTTCAATCCAATTAACTTACCCAAGAACTGCAATCCTATACTTTGGCAATCCAGGACTAGACTTTCGGAATGGAGTGTTTGGCAAGTAGACATCAAAATTAATTTTCTGTATTTTTTGTGAAGCACAAAAATTATCTTCTTGCAGGTTAACAGAATTGATGATCTGAAGTTTTGAAAGGACAGTATCTGTTTAAAAAAAGAAAACATTCACTACATATAAATACACAGAATATAAAGAATTATACACACTCAAAATAATTACCAATGTTCTGAAGATTAAACACCTTTAAGTTTTACAGATTAACAATATACATATTTCATCAAATCTTAAGTAAACTTGAATTTTCTGTGATTAATTAAAACACTGCACTATGATCAGGCCCATGTTTATAAATTATGATGCTCCTCTAAATATCCTATATATCTCTTCTGAGTGGTAGTTTCCAAGATATCAGAATTTCTCTTATAATTCTGCCATGAAGTTATAAAATGATAAAAATTCTAATTTCACCTTTAGTTCAAGTTAATATTAAAATTCCTCCTTTAATAATAATTATAACAATATGCATAACACTCATTTTTGATGTCCATTACCTTAAAGATATTTCAATTAAAAACAGTCTAGACAATATAAGAATTTTCATGGTATTACACTATTAAGTGGCAGGAATCCTGCACCAATGTATACAATATTTATAACTCTGAAATTGCAATTTACAAAGAATGCATGTAAGTTCCTTTAATACATACTGATGCAGCTATCTTTATGAAATGTGACTGACATTTGAAGATATGTATATAAATCTTAGGCATTTGATGAAATCTGTCATTTCACCAAGATTCTTCGCAAATTATGAAGAGCCATCATAACTGCTGCGGTTCTTCTTTAAGTAACAGAGCTTCTTAAGCATTCAGCATGCTTTCATTCGAAACACCTTCTAACAGGTATGGCAAACGCCAGCACACAGCAAAAATAATTATGCTGAAATGTCAGTTTTATATCTTACACATCCAGGGATGGGCATTTACTAATTAGAGAACCAGACCTTCCCCCATATGACAGAAGATGCCATTGTGGAAGTACATGACAAGTATAATAATGTAAAAATAATAGTTGCAACAAATCTTCACTTATCTTTTGGAATCCTTACTTTGGACTAGTTTCGCAATAAATTTATTGAATTATTAACATAAATGTCCTTTTGGTCTGGTTTTTGATGAAACATAAAAAACCAGACCAAAACTGAGACCAAAAGGACATTTATGTTAATAATTCAATAAATTTATTGCGAAACTAGTCCAAAGCAAGGATTCCAAAAGATAAAAGAAGCTTTGTTGCAACTATTATTTTTATATTAATATTTGTGTTATTACTTCACTGTTACTAGCTTCTTTTTACATTTACATGACAAGTACTGTGTTAAGAAAGTTCCGGGAATTTGCCAATAAAACCAAAAAATAAATTATTCATCCAATTTTATTTTATCGCCTTCAAAGTAGGCCCCTTCTGAAATTATACATTTATGCCAACAAATAATCCAATCATCAAAACATCTCTGTAACTTTCAGCGATTCGGCACATGAAATACCATTTGCAATGCAAAATTTGAGACAGATTCTTTGTTCAATATTTGTATCCATTGTAAAATTGCAAATAACCTTTGAGATGAACTAACAAAATGGCATACTGTAAACAAACTAGATGACAGATGACGACGATCAAACTCTGCGTGGGTATAGAGGAAACTTAGCAACAACAATAATTTTGAATCCCCTTTTAAACAGGATTTTTAAATGATCAATTCCCGGTACTTTCTTGACAGAATGTATACTCGTGTACGATGTAACCTATTAGCAAGCATTGCATTGATGGACCACTACAGAATTCCAACTAGAGAGTTGTCTTGATAGATTCTATACCTGTATTTAAAGATTTGGCCTTTCTTGTTAACCATTATGCTCTGTAATTGGAACTTTTGTTCTGTTGTAAAAGAGGAAATTATAAACACTTAAATTAGCTTAATCAACAAGGAAAACATTAAAATTTAGAAACCACATACAATGCAATTATTAAACATTTTCCATGTAGATGGAACTGTGGAAGGGCTGGGGCTGTATTACTTTAACTCTTTGCAATCCCTTCAAAATAAAAATGGGAACAAGGGATTTATTCAGTGTATTTCCTTACTAGAAAATAATTCTGAGAAATAATTTTGATCTTTTTGTAAATCCTATGCATTTCAAACCTGCAAGGGTAAGACTGGATTTGCAGCTAAAATTAATATCTGTGAAAAATAATTTATATATTTTAAATATTTGTGCCATGGTTATTCTACTTAAATAAAAACATCCAATTAAGATTCTTTGTAGCCAAAATGTTGGCTATATTTGCTCCTACAAGACTCTCGGCAACTGTTTTCGCAAATGAATTGTGTCAAATTAAAAATACATATGCCATTAGACTAATGAACATCTGCTGGCATAGCAGAAAATAGTTCTATTGGATATAAAACAGATTTTGACAAATAACTGCAAATGTAAAGAATGAAATAGAAAATTCAGTGTTATTTATACTATTTTACTGTAGTCTAAATTATATACAAGAGAAAACAAAACTTAAACTGCCTCTGCATGCATTGCCTGTTTTTTCCTTCGTCTACTGGTTTGTTTTAAATTATGTGGTGTTGGCCAACTTTGCAAAATTGACAAACAGCTGGCTGGTGTGGAGAAAGTGCCTGGCAGAAAGATGAAGAAAGTTGACCAATACATTAACACCATGGAGGATGTTGAGGAATGACTTAATACCCTGGAGGAAGACACAATGATAGCTCAACACCACAATGGAAAAGATGTTCAATGGGAGACACAAGAGATTGAAGGTAGAGATGTCAGGACATGACACACATCCGTGTGCATCAAGCCACTCACATAAGATAGAACATCCACCTTCAAAGTCTTCCGCCAACAGTTTGATGGTATTGTCACCCACAACTGAAGGAAGCTGTACAGCTGATAGCAAGCCTCCAGGGAACGGAGGCAGAAGTCTGAATGTGATCCTGATGCAGCAATGTCTGGGGACACTTGACAAGCCCTTGAGAACCATTGCTTTGGCTGCAGCCTACCACAGTCATTTTATGATGAGGTTGTAACAGCCTGGGGAGACAATGCAGGGGTTTACCCTGGCTATAGAACAGCTGGTAACAAAGTCCTGGTTAACCTTCCACCCAGTTAAGTGTCCCAGGAAGCTACCTACTCCTTTCTCAATGCAGTGCGCAATGCCAGGATATGAATTGCTTGATGCTCAGCAACTATAAGACAATCCAAAGAGTATTAACACTGAGGATGGAGACAGCCAAGATAAAGCCATGTGCACCTTGAGGCTCAAGTGTGTTTAGACTAAGAGAGAGAGACACACACTTCAGAGACAACCATCAAGTAGTGAATGCACTTGGTGTGATCAACCAGAACACCTAGGGGTAGACTGTCTATAGTAAAGTGGACCAGCATCCAGGAAATAATGGAGGGGCACATCATAGCCATTATTACCAACAACTTGAGTAATAATACTATTTGCCTTGGGCACAGAAGAGAGAATGACAGCCCCTTCGTAGATGGGTGGATGTAAGAAAAGCTGTGGCAGATAATCAGACTTGATGACACAAACACCAGTTGGTCCTATCAACTAATGACAGCTTAGGGGCACATCTTATCTGTGGAAAGGCCGTACTGGAGTTCACTCTGAGACAAAGCGAGCTTGTGGATGTTCATTGCGAGGGTGGCTGAGGATACTGTGACTGGATGCCCTCAGAAACCACAGGCGATGGTCAACTCGGCCAGAGGATCTTATAACTTGGCTGAGATGAGGTGTTGCTCTGGAGCCCCCAAGAACATCTAGGGCCCTACAGAGTGATCCTGAGAGACAATGTGGCTTTGGCATTTACAGTTTAGCCCTTTGGCCTCTGCAATGTGCCAGGCAACTTCCAGAGCTTCATGGAATCAGCGATGAAAGGTTGACTAATGATGCCTGCCTGCTATACCGGGATGACACCCTTGTAGGCCACAACTGGAAGACCTCCTCGAGAACCTAACTAAGATATTGCAAAAGGTGCAAGCTGCCAAGCTGAAGTCGAATACAAAGACGTGCCTACTCTTCTGTAAGGAGGCGAACTACTTGGGCCATATACTCACCATCTGGGGTGGCCATGGACCTGGAGAAGGATCGAGCAATGAGAAATTGTCCTTACCTGAAAGACAAACAAGGGTTGACAAATTTCCAGACTGATTCAGCTACTACTGCTGATTTGTCAGAGGTGCTCTGACGGAAGAGCATCGGTCTTACATATGATCAGAAGAGGCAGAGAATGCACTGCATACGCTTAAGTCAGCACTCTGCAGTGAACCTATTTTAGGACTTCTGCAACCTGGTAGTGACTTTATTGTGGGCACCATAGCCAGCGACATGGGATTGGAGGTATTCTATTCCAAGTCCAAGATGGCCAGGAGTAGGTAATAGCCTACTACAGCAACATACTATCCAAGGAAAATAAAAGACTACTGTGTTACCCAACAAGAGCTCCTGGTCTTCATAAGCATCTAGACAGTCAGCCATTCCACCTGAGGACTGACCATTCCACCCTCGCCCGGCTGTTGAGTTTCAAGAACCTGGAGCGCCAGACAGACTGTTGGGTCCAGAGGCTCCATGAGTACAACTTCACATCAAAACATAGGAAAGGAAGAAGACAGTCCAATTATAAAGGCCATGTCCAAACAACCCTTTGGCCATTGCACCAAGGTTGAGGAGAAAGATGTGCCGCAGCTGTCCATATCATTTTGGCAGTGTCTGCATCTGGATGGGATAATGCAGGTCTGATGAGGGGCAACTTGGATGCTGACTTGGGTCCAATCCTGAGGGAAGTGGAGGCAGGGACCAGACCTAGCTGGGAAGACATTGCACCAAGGCCAGACCAAGGAATGCTGCCCCAAGCTTCAACACTCATGGCAAGTGCCATCATACCTTTTGATGAAGAGGATAAATGATGTCATCTATTGCATCCAGAGGCTACCCTGAGGGAAGAGGCTGGTAGTACACATCCAACCTCCTATGATGGTGCTGTCCAGAATGACCAGCTCTTAAGAGGGAGTAGTGTGACTGTGCCTTGCTGGCCCATAATCACTGCATGTGTAGGGACAGTTTGCTTTGGAATGCTTATAGCTTTATTGTTGCAAATGTGAGGTTGGTTGACTTTATGTAGCTACACTCATTGTTTCACAGGCCATAAATGTAATACATGAAGCATGATGGCAGTAAATCAGAGCCTTGGAATCATCCCTGGGTGCAATAGATACATGCTAGAAAGTTCATATTTCTGGCCTTGTCATCGACAGGTTTATAACGGGAGCTGCAGGCCAGGAGTGAGTTAAGTTTTTGACTGGGAGTTTGAATGTGATGCAGTTGCTTGAGAGAGCAGTCAACTGTCTTCACATTGAAGTGAAGAGAGAAAAAACTGTAGTGCAGAACTGTTATGTAATACAAATGTATTGGAATACAAATGTATATTTGTAATCGGCTTGAAGTAATAAAGAGAGTTTTGTTACAGTATTTAAAGTACCAAAATGTGCTTATGATGCAGTTTATATATTTTAAGTTCAACAACCAATCCTTCATACTGTTATGATTATGCATTCATTACTTTCTTCTAAGCATTGTTGTGTTTAATCACAGTTATTGGAGCCCTGATGGTACTCATTTGTTGTGGTTTGTTTTGGCTAAAAGTTAATTTAAATAATCATGTATTTGATGAGGCTGGAGTTTGTACACAGCATTTGAACCAGAAAAAACATGTGTTGATGGAGTTAAGAGATCTGATTTTAAAAAAAGAGGAGGTAAAAGAAAAGACAGTAAAAGTGCTATTTTATGAAGTAATTACTGATTATTTTTTTAAAGTAATTTGTATCTGAGTATTTTTTCTTAAGTAACTGTAATTCATTACAATTAAAAATTCTTTTTATTATCCCTATCTGTGTAAATATATGACTGATTCTAAAGTCATAGGCACTAATACTAAATTTATCTGGGGTTGTGTTATGTTTTATTAGATTTTTTTAATTAATAGTTATGTCTTTATTAAGATTTATATTTTGTACATATTATAAATTATTTAATTTATTTTGTTGAATAACAAGCATTCAGATTAAATTCCTTTCTTGCTACAGTATTTAAAGGTGGCTCTAAAATGCTACTAAAGATTTGCAGTCTATTTGCTAATATTCTCAGAATACTGATTATTATTATATACAGCTGCATGCATTATTTGCTGAATAACAAAGAGGGGAGGCCTTGATTTCTCTTAGTGTTAAGTAAACTTTATTCTTACCTATGCTGATGCAATCTTCAGGCTGCACCAGAGAGGTGACTTGGTTTTCGCATGGCTCAGGATCTGATGTTACATCAATTTCTTCATCACTCTCTTCTTCGCTGCTAGCTGAACCCAAAATTATCTCTTGCATTACATGACTCGCAGTGTCTTTCAAGTCCTTCCAATTTTTCATATCTCCCAACTTCAGTGATTTCCTCCTGTCTGGCACATTTGACTCATCATTCTGGGCATCGTCGTCTTCATCTTCTTCCTCATCTTCTTTTTTCATAATTTGTTCTGTATTTGTGTCACTAAGAAGTTTCTCCATTAACCCTCGAAGCTTTTTAGGTGGTTTAAAACACCTGGTAGGGGCACTAGCACCTCTTTTATTATAGTTTTGCTTATCCCTTCTTTCTCTTGGTCTGATACATTCTGATATTGCAACTGGTTCATCATCGTCATCATCTAAAATAACTAACTCTGCATTTTCTTCTGAATCATTTGAATTGGATGGCTTTATTTTAACTACATCCAATTTTCTTTCAGGGTGGTTGTTTCTTTCAACAGGCCAGTTATCCTCCAGTTTAGCAGGAATGGCTCCATTGCTTTCATTACCTTCAAAATTCCGTGTCTCAGTTTCAGCGTCACTGGATGATAAGTGATCTTTCATTGGGTATCTGTGGTATTGAGGCCTAAATCTGCCTCTTGCTCTCCCTCTATATGGTCTCCTCCATGGAGGTCTGCCACGATTTTGCCATGGTGGGCGCCACATATTCATCTGTGGCTGTAACCATGGTAGCTGCATGCCAAATGAATTAACATTCCACATAGGATTGTTCATAAATGGAAAAAAGCTTGCAAACTGCTGCCACATTGCCTGAAACATGTTAAATGGAGAAGCAACAAAATTCGGACTGATGAATAAATTTGGGGCCGTTTGCACATTTGGAGCACCCCATGTATTATGCTCAGTTTGCCTATTTCCCCTATACTGCTCTGGAGGTCTTGCTATCCATGGGTTTATTCTTGCTTCTGGCTGTGACTGAAATTCTCCTCCTTGATTGCTGTTTTGTTCACCATTTTCAACAGTTCTTGGCCTCCCTCCAATTCCTGCTGCATTTAACCTCCATAACTGTATATAATAGTCTTTCTTTTGGGGTGTAACATTTGGTGGTAGCAGATCCTGAGCGGGGGCTTTTACATGAATGAGAAACTTGCCTTCTACGCTTGGAAGGGAATCCAGAATGCGCATCTTTTCTTCTTTTTTTGAGAGTGATGTTTTAACATCTCTGTCATCATTACTACTACTATCATCATCTTCAAGATCTATAACTTCTATATCACTCTCTTGTTTTACTAACTTCTTTTCTTGTGCTTTTTCAATCACCCCGGGTACTATTTCTATTTCTGTATCACTTAGCTGCACATTTGTGATTCTATGTTTTCCAACATTATTGACATCTACATTTGAACTGGATGGCTGGTTCCAATCTAAACCATTTCTTTGAAAACTTGTTAAATGAAATTTTGTTTCAGTTTTCACATCTGGTGTGTCTAATAGCCTCTGTATTGTATTTCTAGATGCTGCTTTATTTAGAGACTGCTTTGGCTTTTTCTTTGTACTTGTACAGATTTCCAAGACTTCACATTCGCTATCAAGGTCAGACACCACAGGCTTTCTGTCAGCTATAGCCTCCACTTCGTCAACAAACTTCCTTTTGCTCGAGGTTTTGAGATGTGTTTCACACTTTATACTACCAAATTCTGATGATGAGCTATCACTTAACTGCCTATGTCTGCTTGAGACCGAAGGTTCTACATCTTCATCTAAAATAATGATGTCAGAGTTAGTATGGCTGTGTACAACTGCAGCTGTCTTTGAGTTTATAGAGTCATTTATTGTTTTAACATTGCTAGCAGGATCTGTAATTTCTTTCTTAACTGCATCATTTTTTTCTTTCTTTACAGGCATCACTTCTATCATACTCTGAGAGCTTTTTCTATAGAAACTTCGTTCGTTCTCAGGCATGATAACGCTAGTACTCTGTGAATATGTGTTAGAACTGAGATTTCTATAATCTGATTTTTCAAATCCTGTGCTTTCATGATCATTTTGAGATGTCCATAATCTGCTTTGTGTTTCGTTATTTTGTGACCTGTCAGTCATAATTCCCTTCCTTGTACTTTCATGCTCTTGCCTCTTTTCTGCTGATGTGCTCGAGTTAGGATATTCCTTATCACAAATTATATTTTCGTGCGCCTGCCTCTTCTCTGCTGATGTGCTTGAGTTAGGACATTCTTTATCATTCCTTATATTTTCATACTCATTCCTCCTCTCAGCAGATGTACCTGAGTTATCACTCAATTCCAAATTTCCAGCCATTCTAAGTCTTTGTACTGCCCCAAAGTTTGATTTTCTGTGGTCAGTGCTTTGTGTTTTTGATGGTATAGCTTCTATAATATCAATAACTTCTACATTCTTATTTATTTCATTATGGCTGGTAATACCCTTGTCATTTACCAAAGCATTAGAAATACTTTTAGGCTTTGCCCTGCTGTGCTTGTGGCTTAATGTATACTGATGGAGACAAATCTTTTGTTCATAGCGTGTGACATGCAGATTTTTTGAATGTCGCACTAGGATGTAACCTTGTTTAACCAGATGTGCATATGTATGATATTCATTTAAAGTGCAGCCATTATATGACCCCAGTAATACTGTATATGCCTGCTGTACACTCATAGGCACTCCATTCAAAAGCACTTGTAACTTATTCTGCAACAAAAATTAATACATGTTAAAGATACTACAGATTTTTTTTTTTTTGTGTACTGTGAAAAATTGTCATTAGTTATTAATGTTGCATAGGATTGGAAGGAGTATAGCTTATGGGATGATATATTTCATCGGTAAACTGCATGGTATATGAGAACATCATTTTTCAAAGTACGTTCCCACAAGGATAAGTTTGTGTTACAATTTTATTACATCAATATGAATATTATGACAGAAAAAGACATGAAAAAATATTTTCTCTACAAATTTTTTGTAAAATCAATGGATTTTGCAGGATGCAAGTCAGAATATCTAATAAGATCACTGGCACCGTAATGATGTGAAGATACATGACAAAAGGTATATAGAGATATGTAAGTCCTTACAAACCTACATAATTTAAAATTGACTTTTAATCATTACAAATAGTAGGCTAAATTATAAATAAGAACAGTGCTAGAGTTTCAGTTAGAATTTATGAAGTTCATTTTGCTAGATACTTTTCACCAGATGAATTTGTCCTTGTGTAAACAAAGCACAAAATGTACTCCTCTGCTTACTTTCTCTGATTGAAGAGGTAATGGGACTACTTTCCTAACCATGTGGCAACAAGGGACATGAGCACATGGAACCTTGGAAATGTCATTGCTTTCCTTCCACCCGGTCTTCTTCATGGGATAGTTAAGAAAAATGCTACTGATTAGCTAACAATTGCATATAACATCCAAACTAAAGTTATAAACAAGAGATACAAAAATCAATATGAAGAACATACCTAATCTGATTCAGAGAGATTGTATTCCATCAAAATCAGAGTTTTACTCCTCCCTTCTTCATCTTCTTCTTGTGTAGTGTGGGAAGCTGAGTGGCCTTCTACCCAGATTTAGTTGGGAAAATACAGTTTCCTGTCTGTACGCGGGAATTTAACAATGCATCCTCAACAATGATATTCTTATTGTTTCTTTTCCAGAATTCAAAATCAATGTCAAGTAACAGCTTATAAAAAGATGTTTGTTTGAAAGTAGGAAGGTAGGAGTCACCACTCACAAAGTCAAGTAGTTTCTTGATTTTAAGTGGCTCATTAATGTGGAAGAAATTATGAACCTTTAGACGCACTGCACTCATAACCAATTCGTCACACTGAACTTTTAGCACTGGCTTTTTACGTTACCTTGATTTTCCAAGTGTGGTTAACTTGCATGTTTTTAACCTTTCCTGCATGCAGAATTTATACTTAATGTACACATAATACATCTATAAACTCTGATGTCATGTTAACAATATCCTTAATGGTCAATGTGGGATATTTTTTACATAGTTTGTAGCACAATTCAAAATTACATCTTTCTTAACATTCATTAAAAGGCTTACCTCTGCAATGTTTTACAAACTGCATTTATTCATACTAATGATAGTTATATACTAATGGCCTCATCAGCAGAAGGCAGTCTGCGCATCCTGTTTGCTCATTTTCTGATCAAGTCCAATTTGATTGTTCACTTTAGATTTATTTTGCTGCAACTTTACATTATCACATGCTAAACATACAGCAGAGATCCATTAGTTTTTATTAGTACTCAGCAAACTACTTTGTAACAGATGTACCTTGTAATACGTGGCATCAGCCAATGAACGTAAACTTGATTCGCTTTGGACACGTCTCTGTTTACAGGAGTACCTATTCTCTGGGTGAAAATGATCTAGTAACAGTCTCCACTTCCCTCCCCCACACAAACTACTCTTAACATGGAAAAACTGCTCTAATAATTCTGATTAAATTACCATATGCTTGATAAACTTAAATAGGAAATACAATGTATATCTTGAATCTTCTGCAAATAGTATATTAATTCCCCTTCTTATGGATGAATTTTGTATAATTAACAGGAAAAATCTTTTAAAAATATAATTTGGGGGGGGGGAGGAGGGGGGTTAACACTTTACGTGACATCTGTTGCTATTTGTTTAAATTTTACATTTTTGAAGTACTAAGACAACATTGTTTTGATTTTGTGATGTCTGGAAACTGTATGGAGCTTTAAGCACAGCATAGAGGGAGCTACTGTTAGAACATTTGGCTATATTACGGCTTCATATAAGGTGCATTGCAATATGATACAACCAACCCGCTTTTCAACTGTAGCGCAACATAGGCACCTAATGAGCTTGCATAAGTATATCTAATGCAACACAGTTGACATGCCTGCATTCATGACAAACCACGGAAACATTTGACCCCTTTGCCTTACAGTAACTTGACCAAGAAACCATTCAACTGTTGTAAAATGATACAACTATGCTTCGTACTCTCCTCTCCCCGTTCCATCCAATGATGATAGTAGCCATAGAGGCTGTAGGCATACTGAATTGACTGTTTACAAAGCTGCACACCAGTATTCGATGCGAATAGTGGTGCAGGAAGTGTTTAGGAAAATGGGATGCCAACCAGCATTATTAGGTGAGGAGAAAGGGCAAAATTTTGCTTATAACATGAAGGGACCACTTTTCAAAATAATTAAATATAACATTAACAAATATAAACAAGGATGAGTATAAGCAAAGCTGGATAAACATTGCCAGTAGATGTATGAAGCACATGCTCCCAAAGTCATAACCTAAAGTGAAAAGAGGTTCATGAGATGAAATGGAGACTGCAATGATTCAAAATGTCTGGCCCATTGGAAGGGGGGGGGGGGGGAGAGGAGTATTTAATAAGCAACAGATTAAATAGGTGGAAACTGATTCCTACTTTCTAAAATATGCTTACCATTTCCAAAAGAAACAGAGCTTCTTCTGGAAACAAAAGTAACTTGCCCCTTCTCTCATGGCCCATTGTGTTCCACTGTGCTCCGACTCTGCATGTCACCTCTGCTACTCTGAACTGAGGATCCCATTCAGCTTTTGCCAGTGAACCCCTATAAGTAAAGCTAACATTGTAGCCAATTCTATTTTTGTTATTAGTGTTAATTTACAGAGGCAAGTTTTTTTATGCAGCTAATATCCTCATGTCAAATGATATAGTTCATTGAGATGGGATATTTCGTTGTTTTTAGAATTTATCTCTGGAATATATTCACTAAACTTAAAAAACACCACACGAATAATAATGTCTTTCAAGTTAAAGAAGGCATGATGCAAAAGCAAGTGGCTTTCACTGACAGTGTGAATGCTTGACCACTTTTATTTCCATAGTGGGTGTGCAGTGTAAAGTTTAAGACACGTCTTTTCATAGCACCTGACTGGCTGCATATCACTGCTTGAACAATGTCCATTTAAACGCTGCACGGCCCGCAATAGGTACCCAATACACAATTCAAGGCATTTAAATTGTTAAAAGTAGGCAAGTATGCTTCGTACATAAACATTTATATCTTTGGTATTTATTAAGATATTTTAATAAAACAAAACTGGCTTAAAACTCATTAAAGGCACTATACATCTATCCTAGAAACAAGAGACTGTATTAACAAAAGTTTAAATATCACTAATTTTTTCTCTGTAGCAAAAGTCATTCTGAACATCGAACGCACCTAATTTGAGAGTCAGGCTTGTGTTATGTGCGTACAAATGTATATATGTATAGCTAGCTAAGCACAAAGTTCTCAGTATTATCATTCTGTTTATTGCTACGATGCAATTATGTATGTGTGTTTGTAAAGAACACCCAAGCTGCAAAGAAATCAAACCTCTCTGTCAGCGTTTCTATTTACACCTTAAAATAAATACAGAGTGGAGATTTATGGTAAAGCCATTTAGCTTCAGGGTTCACAGTTTTTTGTTTTAGCTATCAGAAAAGCACATTTGAAAATGTTATATCTCAGTTCTAACAATGGCTTCGACTAGCAATGTAACTAACAAATTAGCTCGTATAGTCGGTGTACAGGCTTTAGAAATTACTTCAGATAATGTGGAAGACTTTTTGCTAAATGACAATGATATTGATGCCGAGATTTCAGATTTTGAGGGGGGCGTTGAGGATATAGGTAGCAGTGAGGAAGAAAGTAACTCTCTTCCTTCAGGTGTTCGTGAAAAGCAACATTGTGAGGTAGTCAAAATGACTCCAAAACAACTAGACATATCTTCACAAGCACAGCCTCTGGTATACAACCCCAAACTCAGCTGACTTCTGACAGCCAACCGATTGACATTTTCACATAATTTTTTACTGCTTAGTGTCTCTCATTGTTACAGAAACAAATACATATGTGAGTAAGGTGAAGGACCTGACTTCTAAAGGCAATTTAGGGCCTAAGAGTAGAATTCAGAAGTGGACAAAAGTAACATGAATGAGATTTACAGGCTAATTGGTCTAATTATGCTCATGGGTGTTATTCGTAAACCAACTTTAGACATGTACTAGTCTACATATACATGCTAATTTAGTGTCTCTCATTGTTACAGAAACAAATGCATATGTGAGTAAGGTGAAGGACCTGACTTCTAAAGGCAATTTAGGGCCTAAGAGTAGAATTCAAAGTGGACAGAAGTAACACTGAATGAGATTTACAGGCTAATTGGTCTAATTATGCCCATGGGTGTTATTCGTAAACCAACTTTAGACATGTACTGGTCCACAGATGACATGCTAGCTACTCCATTTTTTGGGAAATGTATGTCAAATAAAAATTTTACTTCCATTTTGCGGTTCCTTCATTTCACCGGCACAGAAAATGTAAATGATAAACTATACAAAATTAGGTAGTTTTGAAATATATTATTTCAAAATTCAAATAAAATTACGTGCCTGGTGATAAGGTCACTGTAGATGAAAGCTTGAGGCTTTGGAAGGGCCGCTTAGGTTGGAAGCAATACATCAAAATAAAGAGGGCCAGATTTGGCATAAAGAGTTTTGATCTTTGTGAAAGTAAAATGGATATCTTTACAATAGCTGCATTTACACTGGTCAAGTAACTGATAATCCTGGAAACAAAGATTTGGGGTTATCTGGCTCTATAGTAATGCACCTGATGGAACCTAGGATCAGTGTAGGACTGTATAGGTACAGCTCCCCTAAATTATACATGGCCTTATACAAAAGGAAAACAAATGCAATTGGAACAGTAAGTTCAAATCATATTGGTTTGCCGTAGAATGTGAAAACAAAGACTCTAAGGAGAGAAGAAATGCAGGTGCATCAGCTCCCACCCTTGGCCTACATTACTTGTCAAGGTAGAAGGATGGATACGGCACTGTCCAATTGCAGCCCTAAGATTTTGATGATTGACACCGGGAAAAATAGATGCCCACACCAAAATATCAATTTTTAAGCCTGATGTTATCTAGGCATACAATATGCATATGGGTGGTGTGCATCTGGTAGATTAGGTATTGCAATCATATCCTTCTTTATAAAAAACAGTTAAATGGTTTAAAAAGGTATTTTTGCCCCAGCTGGATATCACCATATACAATTGTTTAGTAATTTGGAGAACTCTAAACCCACGCAAGACAATGACCTACCTGGACTTTCGCATATCAATAGCTTGTAGCCTAATTGAGCACTATAGCATTCAGAGGCCTCTTCATACAGAGGGTAAAAAATCTACAACCCCTGCACCCCTCAGACTTGAAGGAAAACACTTTCCTAAAAGGATACCACTGACAGCAAAAGATTGCATCCATTTCGAAGGTGTTTGGTGTACTGCAAAAAAGGAGTTCGTAAAGAGACTAACATGTTATGCCATGAATGTGGAGATGTGCCCTTATGTGTCTATCAATGTTTTGAGATGTATCATTCAAAAAGAAACCTTTAAAGGTAAGACTATTTTAGAATTTATTTAAATTTATTATAAAAGACAAAAATTAAAATAATTAGGGTTACATAAGCATTTAATGCATGCATGCACGCACAGGAAGTCATATGACATCCATATTAGTTCACCTGCATTTTAAAACTGACATATGACGTCCATATCTGCGACAAGGTTAAATGAGGCTGCTTTGGCATGAAAATAGTCTACATAGCATCATAGTGCCAAAGCATAGAGAAAATTTTAAAATATAATTAAAAAGCTTGTTTATTAACATATAGAGGGCCAAATTTGGCAACAACCCTAACATTTCAGAGGCCATTAAACGATAGCCAAATCTGCTCTGCTACTTGCCAAGGGCGACTACCCTTGGGTCAACATAAAAGAAAGCACATTATGAAATGTGGAAAATGTCACTTGGCTTGTACACATTGCTGACACTTGCAGATAACACCTCCATTGACTCAATATAGTTTGTTTTCAAAAATTAGTGAAATTTCATGGCACATTATAGCTCATATGGTGCTCAAAAGCATGGTATTTGAAGTTTTTGATAATATTACATATAATTTCTGAGCAACTCACTCCTTGTAACTTTTCTTTTGGTAAAAGTTAAAAGATAAAAAGGGCACATTTCAATCCCACATACCATGAAAGAAGTTAAACAAAAACATTCACCATAAATTTTCATTAGGTTGCTTTCTAAATGGTTATTTCTCAATGATAATTTTACCTGCAGTGTATAAAAGCCAAGTAGCAACAATTTTGGCACATTCTGTAAGAAATGAATACTAATTATTACATTATTTTGCAATATGGTTTCTTCTATGCTAGTACACTCAGCATGTACTTCGGCTACTGCAAATAGTTATCAACAAGCAACCTTTGAAATATCCAAGATGATTTTGTATAAATAAGATGACATGATTATACAGCTGGTGCCTCAAGACTTATGATCCTCGAGTTTTAAATTAATGGTTCAAACTGTGAATAAGATAATAAAACATATAAAATGCCTATCAAATTCAATGCTATCTACATGCATTAAGCTTTCAAGGGCATATTCAACAATGCATACTTTACACGTTCATTGCACACCAGCAGCAACAATGATTTGATACTCTTTTTTATTAAACAAAATACTATAAGAACTCTTCATAGGTATGGTGACTCATGAAAAGCTACAGATATTTAAATACAATAAACATCATCATTTAATACTTGCTAACATATACATGCTGTCAGCAAAAAGTAAACATGAGTTCTCCAGAACTCAATGGTTCAATATAGTGCAAATATTTTAATTATAGAAGAACTTCCAAAGTGCATTAAACAAGAAGCGGTAATTAAGGGACTTCAACAAACATGATGACTAAATGGCTAAAAATGCAACATTTTAAAACAACCTGAATGAAGTTCAGTGTGATAAATATTTCAGATTAATTAATAAGAGCGTTTCAGCTTTAAAACCAACAGTAGTACCCCTCAACTATGGTTGCTAGATTTTTGTTTTAACACACCATATTACTATTACAGCATTAGAAGATAGACATACTGTTAATGCTGATTGATACACAAATGTCTGTTTACCACAAATTTTTGAAAAAGTTCATGAAAAATGCCTGAAAGGAAAAATAATTTTACCTCATGACCATGCATTGTTGCTTATAGCAAAACAGAGTATCTGGATCCCCTAAATTTCAGCACCATACAGCCCTGACTTAACACCTTGTCATTTCTTTTTGTTTCCAAAAATTGAAGACAAAATGTGTGTAATCATATTTTTGTCACCAGATGAAGCCGAGCATTATAAGAACCTTAAATGCCTCAGGAAGAGTGGCATCATTGCTTTAAGGATTGGTTTCATTGAATGCAAAAATGTTACTTGTTCAGCAAGTTAGGCACTGGCCATCTGATTCCAAAGTTGTGGGTTCAAACATGGCCCAGATCGATAGTTTTTAAATGTGCTTAAAAGCTCCTTGTCAGTAAATTTATTGGATGTAAAAGATCTCCTGCAGGATGAAATCCAGCACATCAGTGGTAATGATATGATTCTGGCAATTGACATCATATTAACAAGCAAATAATTTTTATTTAATGAATGCAAAGTATACTTGATTTTAAAGAGGAATATTTTAAAAACAATAAAATCATTTAACTATATTTTAAAATCCTTGATTGCAATGTTGCCCTCATATATATATATTTTAAGCAAAACTTTTTCTTACTGTCATTCCTGGTTATTGTGATTAGCCTTAACATGTAACTTCAAGTGCCATAAAATGCACATTTTATTAGTGGTCCCTTTTATCTCATTCAATCTGGGAATTGCCTTAGTTTTAAAAACATAAGTCATGATTTTAACAGAAGATGTTTTTATTATATATTTGAATCAGTTCAAAATGTCCTACCAGCATGTCGTCATAATACTCATTAGTTCGAGCTACCACATGGAAAACTGTGTTTAAATTCTAGCTATGGTATTGAATTTTTCTGCTTATTCTCCTAAAAATATTTTGTTCTTACTGTGCATCATGTAATTCATTTAAGAAATACTAACTGCTTTTCAACTCTCTGCTCCTCAAGTAAAGCTTTTGTTTCATCTAAAGATGACTGTATCTGTTTTTGCTCAAGCCAGGAACCTGATGGTTTAAACTCCTTGTACTTTTTCACTGGTAAGGATCTTCCTGCTTTTTTCCTTAGCTGTACCAGCTCTGCACCCCTGAAACAAAGTAAATGCTCATTCAGTATTTTGGTTTGAAAATGCATAATTATTCAACTTAACTAGAATTTATATAACTCTATTGTCTTATGAAATCTTTTCTTACATGTCCACTAGGTTTGGAAAACTAAATGCAACATAACATTCTATTCAAATATATTTTCCTGCAAGTATTTTCATAAATGGGTCATACAATTCCATATACCATAATGGCTGTATCTTTTTATATAAGCACAGTTATGTTATTACAAATATGGCAGGAAAAGAAATGACAAAATGTATATTTGAATTTTCTGGCATTCCACTTCATTCGGAGGGAATTTTGTAATTGTATAGTAATTGTAAATTGTAATTGGTATAGTTAAGCAATAGACAAAAACCTACTACACAAAAAAGGCAGATCTTTTTAAATCACAAAACTTATCCGAAACAAACATTTTGTCATGTAAATATTTATGTGTATGACATTTTAAACCACAATCATTAAGAGACAGTTTTAGAGAAAATCAAAAATTGTGAAAAATGTTTCAAGTAAAACTTAGTTGGGTTGGAAGGGTATTTCCTTGAAAATTATGTTGCATCTTTGGATGATACTAAACATAAATATGAAGTATTGGCATTTATCTCACTTTTTGTATCATTGCACATATGGATGCATGCAAGCGCTTATATCTTTTTCTCAAAATGTATATTTTGGGTACAATGGAAAACTTAATCAGAAGGATATCAAACTTCAGATTGTAATATTGGCCATGCTTGGAAGTTTCAAGCTGAAGACCCCTTCATGTTAAGCCCCCTTTGGGTAGAATAATTTTTAACCTTAATTTATTATTATTTTTTTTTAATTTGCTGTAATATGTCACAACCCTGCTTTGTGGTGAAAATGACTAATCTTTTGTCAGATAAAATCTTCTTGTATGAAGAAAATGATTTTCTTCTGACTTCAAAGATGTCACAAGATTGTGCTTGAAGACTATTTTCCCTAGAGATATACCTTAAGGAGGCTGCAACTATTCACCATTTAAAATCTTGCATGAGGAAGAGGAGAGTAGTAAGGAAAGCAATCATAGTAGTTGGGGTATCTATCAATTACTTTCTGCAACTATTCAGAAACATTAACTCAGTTACCTTTTACACAAGAGTTTCTATTTTCATCTTCTATAATATACACAAATTCCTGCAAAGAAGAGCTTGAAGATTCCAATCTTGTGAACCTCTGTGCAAAGAACCAAAATTGCTTATAATGTATACAATAGAGTGCTGCAATATTTGGTTCCTGAAAGCAACTTGGCATCATGTACTGACAGACTTTTGACTCACACTCACAAAATATTCAGTGTGTAAGTTCATTACTTGCAACAAAGTACCCCACCTCAAAAAAAGATGACTCTGCAGGCAGCTTTATGTGGCTCAGTTGGTTAGAATTTCTCTTTTGTACACAAGGTTTGCAGGTTCAAACCTGACCCAGATCAATGGTTGTTTAGTATGCTTAAAAGTGACAGCTCTATGTTAGTAGATTTACTGATATGTATAAGAGCTTCTGCAAAACAAAATTATAGCACACCAGTGGCATGACATAACCCTGGCAATTCAAATCATCATTAACAAATAATTTTTTAATTAATTTATGGAGACAACTCAGAGCAAAATTAGGCAGCTGCTCTTTGTAGCACTACTCTTTGAGCAATTTAATAGAAACTTTTTTTTTGTGGATGAAATATGATTAATCCTATAGGAAGTCTGTTCATATTCCTTGACACGCAATCTACAGAGCAAAGCATGATAGTGCACTAGATTCAGACAGAATACTTTTGAGAGCACTCGCAGCTTTCAACACATATTTGAGAATTTTTTTTTATAAAAATTAGTTAATATTATTACAATAAACTAAATTATTAATATGTATTCCACCCAAAAAATTGTGTGCAGAGTTCACTAGAAATATATGTTTTGAGACACCCTGAACCCAAAAAATGCCATTTTTAGATCAAGTTCTATGCATGTATTGCAGAGTTAACCATTTCCAAGTTATTCCTTAATATTGGTTTGAATTTTTCAATACTTATACTTTTTCAAATAGGGATGGCTTTTTTGTTTATTTCTTTCCCCTAATCATTTGACAAATTTCAAAGCCTCGCAGAGCAACCAACTCTTAAAAGATTTGACTATTGCTTAAGCCTACTGAATTTTCCTATTCCCATTGTATCTATAGGGAAATATGGAATAAAACCATTCCTATATATTTTATCACAATTAAACAAAGCTTTTCTAAGAATTCTTTGATAGTGAATAAATATGAATAAATATACATTTTATTTGCCATGTAAACATCTTTAATATAGGGTATTTTAATTCAAAATTTTCGAATTTTTCCATGTAAAGGGTTATTTAGGATGCGGGGGGGGGGGGGGGATTTTGTCCAAAATCCTTGTGTCACATCCTTGAAGATACTTAACTTAAATACAAAGTTTAGTATTTTAAAGACTTTTTGTTTTTGAATTATCACATTCACAGACCTTTTGTTTATAAATCCGATGTATTCCATTCAAATGACTTTCTCTGCATAATTAATAAATTATTGTTAAAATTCTTTTTCTTCTATCTACTTCATGCTAATCAAGATAAACATTAGAAGAAATTATTTTGTTACTTGCTTTCTTGTAAGTAGAAGGGAAATATGAGATTACACAAGGCTAAAGCAGTGGTCAAATCTTTTAAAAGCTGCTTGCCATGTGGTTGAAATCCATTTATTTGCATTGCCAGGAGTTGACAAATTCCCATAAGAGGAAAGTTTTAAGTATTTTAAACTAAAACAAATAACAAGGAATATATAAAAAAAAAATGGTCAACTCCACAAACAAAAAAAAAAAAAAACAAACAAAAAAAAAACAAAAAAAAAGTTTATGGCATAAAGTATGTGTTTTAATGAGATCTACATGTTTATGGAGTATGTTTTTGACCATCTCTTATGGTTTATCAGCTATGCAAAATTCATCCAGAATGAAGAGTTCTTCAGAAGCTATTCCCTGATAATTCAAAGTATATCTTTTATTTGTCATATAAACATATTTACTATACAGTATTTTAATCAAAATCTTTAGAATCATTTTTGATAACATCAAAATTTTCTAAAATGTTTCCATGTAAAGTGTAGTTTGGTGTGGGGAGAATTTCTCCCAAAATCTTCATGTCACATCCATGGAAGATTCTAAACTTAAATACCAAGTTTGGTATTTTACCAACTTTCTTTTTTAGTTATCGAGTTCACAGACACACTGACAAACACACACTTACTTTTTCTAAAAATGCTTTTTTTTGGTTACAGGGAACCATAAAACATATATTTTTGGTGAAATCTTGGTATCAAATTTTTGGGTGGAGTGCAGCATCTCCTCTACCTATGTACCATGCACTATATAGAGAAAGTAAATAGCTCTGAACTGAACTCAGCATTTAATATGAGCATCTGGAATTAGAAAAACAGAAGGTGCGCTTCTACTCTTTCAGTTAATACTAAAATTAATTTGCAAAAGTGACAAAAGTTTTGAGAACAAGTGAAGTGACAAAAGTTTTGAGAATTATTGTGACAATTCCCATCTCAACTGCAGAACCAGAATGCTGTTTCTCCTCTTTGAAGAGTTTAAAAACCTTTTTGAGGAACACCATGTGCCAGGTTTGACTTACCTCTCCAGCCATGTTATCTATTGAGAGGAAATCGGTCACAAGCATGAAGGATTTCAACGCCAGAGTGCCAAATATACATTGTCATATGGACTTCATTTTTCAAAACTAGGTGAGTTGCATGCACTGTTGTTTTTATTTTTCCATGTAGCGAGTCATATTTTTTAGGCATGAGCTGTTACTACTGAATTCCAATGACAAATTATTTGCTCATAATGGCTGTTCCAAATCCGTGAAAAAAATTATGTGCAAGAGCTCTTTGACAACTTGAAGACTCATCCAAGTGCAAGTTCAGAACCTGCCTTGCTTCATTATGCATATCTAATGTATTTATGCAATTGCCTATGTGCTTCATTGCACTGTATTATAAGAATATATTCTCACTGTATATTCTTTCAACATTAGTAAACAGAATGCATGCAGAAGAACTGCATTACATAACATACCGCTCATTGAGTATTTTTAGTTTCTACTGTAGAGAAAAACTATTACATTTGTATTGCATGCGAATTATCCTCCAGTGGTAAACAGGAAAATTCAACATCTTATTTCTCAATTAAGTGTTTGATGACTGCATTTCCTAAAAAATTGAATGACAATTTCCTTTCACGTGAAGTTGAAATGTGAAAAGTATTGGAAGCTACGTATATATTATACCTAACTGATCTACTCAGCGCACTTTCAGTTCTCAAATAGTATTTGTATAGCTAAGAGTAACCACTGCTATATATTCTTTTTTCACTGCATCCTTATTATGTCCATAATATTATATACCTAAATGTTCTCTGAGTGGAAAAAACATTTGACTATCAAGTTTGAGTTAGGATTTTTCAAATAATGTTTCATTTACCTATTTGGAAGTAATCTTAAATTAAAATTCTAACATCTGATGACCACTGCTTGAAAGATTTTTCTAGCGGGAGAGAAGGGAGAGAAGGGAGAGAAGGGAAAGGGAGGGAGAGAGAGAGAGAGAGAGAGAGAGAGAGAGAGAGAGAGAGAGAGAGAGAGAGAGAGAGAGAGAGAGAGAGAGAGAGAGAGAGAGAGAGAGAGAGAGAGAGAGAGAGAGAGAGAGGGAGGATGGATGGATTCAATTACAAGTTGCCAATCTGGTCACTGTGTGGCATAGAACATAGCTGCTCTGTCCATCCCTATCATAGCATAAAATTCTAATGAGAGCTCTCATTTCTTCTCTTGAAGTTACAGCAGTACTCTCCTGCAGCTTTCAATAGATGGTGACAATAGCATGGTACAAAGCCCTAACAGGAATTTCTTGCTGCAAGCTCATACTCTAGCTGGGAATTAGTTGTCGTGGATACATTTTGGGCTCTCTTCTTGATTTGATTTTATCCAGTTTTCTTACTGTTTATATTAGACATGCCATTTTGTGACACTTGTGTGTCACATGTCATTCTCCCTTCAACTTCATGCATTGGGGGCTTTAATGTCACACAGTGCTAATAGAACAGAAACTCCTTACATTGTAGGCATACCAAAGAGTAAAACAGGGAGATAAAACTTCATGACCTCTCCACTGGAAACTCTGGTTTCCAAGTCAGTTCAAGGTTACATACATAAGTAATATAGAGGTCATTAATTATAAGGTAGCCCCTCTCGTGACCTCTCTCTAGTGCAAGAGAGATCTGGGAAATGGTGCCGCCAAAGGTACACTGGAGTCCTTACCTTAAATAAATGCTGAAAATATTGACCATCTGCTCCCAAACAGGCAGTATAATAAATTGAAAATGTTTTCACTCATTCACCTAAGCTCAGCAGCAGAAATCCTTCTGTAA
Source organism: Hymenopus coronatus (assembly GCA_030762935.1). NCBI lineage: Eukaryota > Metazoa > Arthropoda > Insecta > Mantodea > Hymenopodidae > Hymenopus > Hymenopus coronatus. The sequence goes on from CM060881.1 coordinate 68,604,317, forward strand.
TCTACAGAAATAGTGATAACATCATGCAAGAAATCACAAGGATTCCTGCTGTTAAGCTTAAGATGAGTGAACAAGAATATTTTTACAAATTGCGCTGCCCTATATGAGCAGGTCAACATTTCCGTAATTTATCTAGATACGTATTTTAGTGCATCTTTGCCTGCACCACTTTCCTGGCAACTCTCGGATCTCTTGCGCAGTGGAGAGAAACCGCAACAGGGTTTATGTTGTAATTTAATGACCCTATACTTACAGATGGAAGAGGGGCACTGCAGTATTAAGGACACTGCCTTACATTGTTAATGGTCTATACAGTAGCTACTGTTCTTGCCTTTGTGTGCAGTTGCAAGACCAAGCAATTCCTTTATGTAGAAAATGTTTTGTATGAGGCAAATATGCTAATGTTACTATTATTATTTTTAATGTTATTCTCCCAAGTTTTTAATGGTAATTTTTGCTTTATGATTGATATGTGGTCAAGATAACAAATGAATCTAATTTTCTGTAGACAGCTAACGTTTTGATTATAATGGGAAAGCACAGGAGCAGCCAAAAATATATTTTGGAAACATTGTAGTCTTTAAAATATACAACCTGTAACTAAAAGCTCCTTTGTAACATTTAATGATGGTATACAATGAACATTTATTCCTGTCTGGAAGCATCCTGGGCCCATAATCCAGAGGTCCGTGGATTGTAACCACACTCTGCTACCACTTTGTGCTGTTTCTTGACCTTTGTATTACTGGATACTTGAGGTTCACAACAAATCCCTATTAAGGTATAAGTAAATAAATGGCATATTATTTATGGACACTCTTTAACTACTGTGCTTCTCAGCGTCCCATTCTAAATTGGGTGTGAAAGACCGCTTAATTTTGCTTAGAGGCCTCTCTATCAGGCTTGAGGTTCTTTTATGTGCCTTAATTCTATGACACGAATCAGGTATAAGGAATGCTCCTCTCATTACATATATAAAACGTAGGATTCAATTCTCAGTGACATTTATTTCACATAAGTTCCATTAACAGAACTACAGACACTATACCATTACATAATTAATCACTCATTACAAATAACAGCATGTATAAGAGCGCCACAGCACAATAATTTAGTGACTATTTGGTCTAGAGAATGACTAAAACCCAGGAATGAATATGAAAGCATATATTGCAGACTAATCTACATACAGGGAAACCCTTACATGGAAGACTTGGCTGAACAGATTTTCATCAGGAAAAGTGAAGCTTTTCAGAATACAAAATAACATATTTAAATTATGTACACTTCAACAACTGGATCAACTATTTAACTATTATAAAATCTGAAACAAATAACTCAAGCCTATCCCCAAGACATGGCCCTCAAACAATATAAACCTGAGATCTGAATTTATATTTTACCCTGTTCAATAACTGGATTATACAACACTTATACCAAGCCTTCGCTCCTCTTATAGATTATACATAATCATTACATACTATACATCAACACTCGATTCTGCTCACACAATAAATTTGAAGATATGAAGAGAATGTATGTATGAAAAGCAAGTCAGAAAGACCAATTAAGGTCAAGCAAATAACACTTTTTTACATTACTTACTTACTGGGACTTAGCTCTAACCGACTGAATTGAGCTCACTTGCTCGACCAACACCAGACTACTCTCGACCATTCGAGCTAAGCAATCTCTGGGGAGGGAGTAGGCACTGTGTGCCTAGCGGCAATTTCCTTCTTGTTTCTGCTCTCTCGTAGAGAAAATAATATTATAGCCAGAAACAAAGTTGAACATATGGCATAATACAAAAAGTCTCACTTGTAACACTGTTCCCCAAATATTCGAATATTTAAATGTTTTCCTTTTTATCTTATTATTAACAAAGCCTTTCTGTGCTATAAACAGTAGACTACAGTTTATATACCAAAGGAAACTAAGGAGCCTTAGTCTGGATGCATGGATGGATAATGGGGATTTGCTTGCCCTATGCTGCACTATTTCTAATTTTTTTCTTTTCCCCTACTCTTTCTCTTCTCTCCATATCCCAGCTAATCAACTAACATGAAGTCTTTTGCTGTACAGAGGTTGGTATGCTGTGAGGCTATATGCTTTAATGCTGTAATGAGTTAGTGCTGTTATAAATTATGTCAAGAAATTATCATACTTTAGTACATAGGAATCTTCATGTATCATTCCTATACAGCAATAACAAACTTTATTTTTTAATGGTTTCATTTTTATAGCCCTCTTTTACATCTATGGTCATACCTGGGGCTTTGACTTGAGAAACAACTTGTTGACTGTTGACTGAACATTGTGTACAAACTCTTGTAACTAAGTGGGTTTAGTCAGAATGCTTGCTGTTCTTAGCCTTATAGAAAAATGGTTCCTAAGCTTGTGAACAGATTTGGAAATGGGATCTGTTCATTAGAAACCAAAATTAAATTGCAGTGCCCTTACAGCGGAAACACTCAATGACACCACAGAAAAGTTAGAATGAAGTCCAAAGCAATCTCTGAAAAGAAATCAGGAATTTCAAAACCTCAACTTGGAAGGCCATTAAAGTGTAAAACTAAAACCCTCTGTTGTTCAGGAGTTACAATAACACGAGTAGAATTAATTACAACAATTGAGTGTTGGATAGTATGACTAAATTGACCAATGTTTAAGATATTTTCAATAAGACTCATCTATGTAATAGCATTGAGGAAATGTTTGAAGATGGAGTCATCAGAGGGAAATATGATCAGCAGTCTACAGTTCTTACTATAGACCATTTCTATTTATGGGAGACGTTAAAAAATAAAATGTATTGAATAACCTGTATATAATGGAAGAGCTGAATGACAATATAAGAGAAACACCGAAATTGCTCCAATTTCAGAGGATTTAATGCTTGCTAATGTAAATTTTCTAAAAGGTGTAAGGGAAGTGTGATAGCAAAAGAACATGATTTTCACATCATCTAAACTGAAAGTATGTGGTTATTGTAGTTTTAATTTGCATGAAGGGTACGACTCTGCAAACAATAAGTGCGCAAAGAGTGTGCTTTCTAGTTTCAGCAAATCTTTGTATTATTCCATTTCAGTTGCACTGCAAAGAAAATTATTATTTTGTCTTTTATTCGATGATTTCTTTTAATTTTATTGCAACCTTTCTTAGTGGAATCCTTCACGGTGGAAAGAGACTATATGCAGCATTTCAAAACTTGCATTCATTAGATACTAATCTCTGCTGAGGAGTATACATTTGAATTGTTTACTGTATATGTTCAAATTTTGCACACTATTGACCTCAAAAAGTAAAACAAAGAAATGGTGAAAGAGCTTTGGAAAAGTGTGCTGCTGGTGTTGTGTGCTCAAAATATTTTCACGAGACTTTCAATTTAAAATAATAAAATAACCACCTACATTTGTTTGCATACTGGTCCAAATATTTAAGCTTATACTCCAGTAAATGTAATCAAATTGATCTCAAAGGAACAGCTCGACCATGCACAATCTGCATACCTTCCTTTAGAAATTTTTAATAGATTTTTTGTTTTTCTGAAGTTAATGTCCATCATACTTCACAAGCATGTGTAATTATGCACCGTTAACTGATATAAAATACTGCAAGTCAGGTTGTAGTTGTCTGATTAGTTTGAGAGTCTGTTTTATTCTGTGATAGCAGATAGTATTTGGATTTATACTTCAGGATCCGCATTCGTACTTGTATTCAAATCGTTGACTATACTAACAAAACTTATCCTGTAAATTAAATTCTAAATCTGACTTTCTCAGAAATTCATGAAATCAGTACTTACGAAAGCAGTTGCTTTGAAGGTGCCTCTGTATCTGAAGAGGACATTCTTATGCTTCAAATTACGGGGAAAACGATTTATTTGCATAAAAACATTCTGCTTTTACCACAGCATCTATAGTGCTTCTTTCGTCTTTTTTATTTAGCTGTGATTAGGTAGAGAACTACATATTTTAGCTGTTCCTTAAAGACTTCATAAAAGCGACTTCCATTTAACCAAAATTGCATTAAACGCTCTATGTGAGAAAGTACCACCATGCACTTTTACATCATAATCGAATCTTAACACATAATACTGTTATTAGAATCACCGGATCGGATAGAAAGCTCCAGTACGCTAACCCGTATGGGTATATGGTGGTACTGTGGTAAAGCCGCAATGACATCCTGACAACATTGACAGCAGTCTTGATTGACAGTAAGCATGTGCTTTTGAAAACTAATTCAGAATTTAAAAGCATACAAAAACTTAATTTAAAAAGTAATTTTAAAAATTAGTCACTTTTAAATCTTTTTTCAGGGATATATAGTTGGTGAATAATGTGGTTGCTACTATAATTAAGGTCTAGGTGTTGGTACTTTTGATTGTCACTTGTACAAATAATCATGGTGATCATGGTTGCGTTGTTTAGGTTATAAGGTGTTTACGTCAATCTGTTGTTTATTGCACGGGGTTGTTGTTTATTGCACCTTCAAGAACCCCTAAATTGAATAAAAATGCCACTTCCAGCTGCATTAGTTTCCCGGCTTGCCAAAAGAGGAATAATACATGCACCACAACAGCAACAAACAGGTCAGTTCATTTATTAATTTTATACAATAAAGTTCTCTATTTACAGTAGGTAGAAAAATAAAAGTGTTGCTCAGTTACTCACAGTTTAAAAGATGGACTTTAATAGAATGGACATCAAATGGATATAAACATAATTTTCCAGAGAGAGAGAGAAATACAAAAACGATATTGTTATTTACATCCATTGCTGTGCCAAATAATTTATAAGTACACATTAAGTGTACCTAGATGTCTGTGTAAGCCTCAGTTTAATTAAGATCTGTTCGTATGCCAGTGGCTATATTACCTTTCACACACTTGATTACATAGTTCAAACATACACAATCTTCAGCTGGTTCATGATAGACTCAATGTGAGAACATGTTATGATAGCTGTTTTAGGCGTTGCTTGACATAGCTTGTGGTATGTTTCCTTCCATTCTGTGTTCAGCATGGTGATTATAAAGTAGAATAATGGGAAACTTTATTATTGTTATTTTTGAAAGTGTTTTTATAATACTCTGATAATACTGGTTTGTATATATATTTTTACCCATTTATTTATTTGGATAAAGGTCCCAAGGAGCACTTGGGCTCATAAGGAGGGACACTGATGCTTTACATAAGTGGTAGTGATACATTCAGGGATAGAACCTATATAATAATGTAAGTAGATGCTACAGAACAAAATAGTCATATTTTCACAAATAATATAATAAGACGTCTGATTTTATCGATAAATTCTCGAACAGAGTGTTCATAAAAAAATATGAATTTAAATACTTAATCACAGAGATTTAGCGAGAAAATTTTAAATTGTATAAAAAAAAATAACCTGACGACACTCACTAAACAAAAGAATGACCTAGCAATAAATGGTACAAAACAAAAGAATTGCAGGTAGTAGATCATATATGATAAATTAATGCCTCTGTATGAAATAGTCAATATAAAGCACTTCTCTTACCATGTTGTAAATCAGTCTTAAAAGAATTGTTCTAAATTGCCAGCTTAAATCTTTTTCTGTTTGTTTTATGTCATTTTTAGCTAGGTGTGTAACACCAGTGTATATTTTACATTCAGTCAAAATCATTTCATTGTTGCTGACAGAAAATTGTGATGATCAGGCATTCCCAAGTCGAGTCAAGGTCGCTTGAGGGCGCACGGGGCTGGATATTACACTCACTGTGGGCCGCACAGCTACACAGTCCAGTATATCCGTGCAGTGGTGGTGTAGCGCTACATATTAGTACTGTGGTGTCGTACTTACGATGGCTGGTACATCCGCGTTGGGAAGACAGTTGTCCATACCTGTGATGTTTTGAGCAGAGCGGGAAGAAAGCTTTCTCTTTATGGAAGAAAATGATGCAGCAAAATGTTTAGTGTGAAAAAAACTTCTAAACAAAATAACTAAATATAATTTGCAATGGCATTACTCGCTATGTCATGCACACGATTGTAATAAATACAAAGACACTGAACGTACGAGTGTTGTTGCAGATCTGAAATGTAAAATGAACAAGGAAGATGTAAATACTCGTGCTAGTGTTAGAGTGAGTTTCAAAATAACGTCACTTATTGCCAGGAACATGCAATCCTTCAATGAAGGTGAGATGATAAAACAACATTTAATTGATGCAGCTGAAGAATTGAACCAGAGTATGTACACAATTATCAGTCAGTCAGTTTATCCACCTTCACGATAACAAGTCGTGTGGAGGACCTTGCAGACGATATTCGGAGTCAGTTGTCTGAGATAACTATACAACATTCATTGCGTCTTCTCTTGCAATAGATGGGAGCAATGATATAACCGACACTGCACTCTTGTCATCTACATCAGTGTGTAGAAATCTTGGACTTTAATGAATATATAACATACTGTGACAATTACACAAAGAATTTGAACGTAGATTCCAGGACATTATACCACTTGAGAAACAATTTAAGTAATTTGCAACACACTTTTCAGTGGATATCCTTGATAGTCCTGTTGAACTGTAGTTGGAAGTAATAGATATGCAAAATTATATTGAGTTAAAAGATAAATATCAAAATAGAAAAAAGTATAAACTATTTCTACACCTCTGTAAAATGCAAAAGATTTCCTAAACTCACAATATGGCATTTGGGACAACCTATGTTTGCAAATCACTGTTTTCCTCATAAAAAAGGATGAACACTTGAAAGCATGTTTGCGATTGGGTAGCTCGCAAACATAATCCCACGCATTGAACAGCTGGTTGAAAACAGACAACTGCAAACATCAGGGCAATTGTCCAATGCCTAAGAAAGAGTAGTTTTCATGGAGACATTTATATGAAGAATGTTATGTTGATTTGCATTGTTTACTTCATTGAATTGCATTGTACCAATAAGAAAAAAGGTCTATGTCATATTACATTATTTATGTAGTTTACTAGTGTTATACGAGTGTTTGTATTTCGTTAATTGAATTTCCTGCCAATTAGATTTTATTTTGTATTATATTAGTTATCAGTATTAAAATATATAAAATACTGCTATCATTATTATGTAATTGACAGTGAACTACACAATCGTAGTTCTGTCACTGCAGCACCTCCATTTCATGCCAGCAACCGGACGGTCTGGGCTTGAGGGCTTTTACTGCAGCCCGAGCGTGCGATCTGTTGGGGATGCCTGATTTAGACCATTAATTGCAAGCAAATCAAGTGTATTGTTTTCCATTTATTTCCTTATGTAATCTGAATTTAGTACTTTTTTCATTAGAGCTGCTTAGTAGTTATTTACAGATCTGTTGTAAACTTTTAGGCCTTAAGCCATAAAGTGTAGCTGAGAGATGTTTCTTTTATAAGTAAGGACTCGAAATGGCTGCAACTGATGAGTGATGACAGGGTGCAGCCAAGGAATTTATAAAGCTAAAACTTCGATAATCCTAAGAAGTAGTTAAAACCTCTGCATTTTAGTGGATATCAAATCTGGACATGTTAATATTTTCAATACTTTCAAATCCAGATTACCTGTGAAACTTTTACTAGTCCTTTCTTATATGTGCTTGCTAATGCTGAACTTATTGATTGTGGTGTTAATGCTTAGATATTTAAAATCCATCAATGCATATAACTTGAAAGCCCTTTAAAGTCTTACTTTTTACATTTTCTGAAATTCATGTACCCTTTGGTATCCGTGTTATCAAGACTGAGCTAAATCGATTGTCAGGTTTTTTTCATAATTCAAAATATTTGATGAAACCCCATTAATGCATATGCAGAGCCTTAGAAGTCTCCTTACAGTTATACATGCTCTTTATTTTATATTGCACTTCTGAATATGTGTAAGAGCAATTATAAATACAACAATAACAGTAGTAGTTGTGAAGGTTTTGGCAGTGGCAGTGGCAACCTAATAGTAAAAGTAATAGAAATTCCCTTTATTTCTAAAAGATGTAGGTGCACCTTTGAGCACTTTTGCAATCACATGCTTTATAGATGAATAATACTACTGCTCTATGCTGCTTTTGCCACCATCATGTTTACTTTGTTGCCCAATGCTGGTATTGTTACCATTATGACTTGGTTAGTTTGCACCAGCTGTTTCAATTGGCACATTTTATTATGCTGTAACAAGGAAGAGAAGAGAGTAAATATGTGTAACGGCAGCTAATTTTGAAAATGTTGTCACTGGTTTGAAGAAGGAAGTAGGATTTTTGAAGACAGAAATAATGAAAAATCAAACTTTGAATCAGCTGGTGTAAATGTTTTGAAATATTACAGTACTTCTGACAGTTTAAGTCAACAGAATCTGAAACTCAAGTTCAGCATCAACAACACAGGCTCAGAAATGTAAGAACACACATTAGTTGTAATAGAACTATTTCAAAGTTGGATTTTCCCCTTACTGCTCATGCACCTATTCACAATATCATAAAGAAGACACCAGGTTCAGCTCATGGATTGAAAACCTGTACATCTGAGGATGCCTAAGAAAATACTAAATGAAGCTATCAACTGCATAAATGTAGAAGACATAAGAGTGTCTGCTTCTCATAGTAAAACATAGGAAAATGTTTCACTTGTTGAAATGGTGGATTTTATCGTTCTTTCTTGCCGGTGTTGAGTATTGAGATGTCCCCATGAGAGAATATCACTAAACAGATTTGAGTATATAAGGAGAATAAGAGTATTTGATGGCAGGCTTACCTGTATTGCTTGATCTGTAGATGGCAAACATGCAGCTGTTTGCTATATATTGGAACTGTGAAATTGCTAATGATTCTCTTACATTTGATAAATAGTTGCCCTGTTCCAGGAAAATATGGCTTTATACAGTTCAAACCCAATTAGCCTGCCAAGTGTGGCATAAAGATGTTATGGTTATAGTTGCTTTAGATGAAATTGTATATATGGGAAGTAAGCCACATGAATCCATTCAGAAAAATCTTGGATTGAATGTGATGAAAGAGGAAAGCTAAAAGCATAGAGGAATCATCCAGAAATATTACTATGGACTTCTTCCCTAGCCAGCTGGCAGAGGAGATGCCTCAGAAACAAATTACTGTGATGGGAACAATCAAACAAAATAAACCAGAAATCCCCAATTGGATGAAACCATCCGCCTCAAGATAAATGCATTCCTTGCTGTTTGTCTAGAGAGATGAAATCATAATGGTAAGTTATGTTCCCAAAATAGAGAAAAAAAAAAACTTTGCTCAGTGTATTGCAACAAAGGTATCAATCAAACACACATAAATAAAATATTAGATATAACATTATATAACTCAACAAAGGGTGAAGTAGATCAAACGGACCAGGTGATTTGATATTATACCTGCAGGGGACAAACAAAGAAATGGCAATTTGCATTGTGGATGAATAAGATGGATGTTGTAGCAATGATCAGCAAGTGTCCAACTTCTGACTTTGCCGTGGTAGAACAACCGAAGACATTTGTTCCTAAGAGATTAGAAGAGGAATGATAAGACCACAAGTAAAGCTTGGAATTCAGATCCCCAATCCCCTAAAGAAAACAGGTGATGCCATGCTTATTAGCCCCAGACCACAGAGGATAAAAATGTAAATGGCATGTCATTTATGGATGCTCTTTAACTACTGTGGTTCTCAGCATCCCATTCTAAATTGGGTGTGAAAGACCGCTTAGTTTGCTCAGATGCTTATCTATCAGGCCGTAAATCTACGACACGGGACCAACGGCTTTACTTCCCTTCTGAAGGAAGCCATGCTAAGGATTATTACACCATCGTCCTCCGCATGGTAACCATTACACCATGGGGACGACCCACAGAGGATGACAAATATTTACTTTAGCTGCACATGTGCTAATATGATATATAGGGATTTCAATAGTATTCATGATTTTGTTATTTATCAGTTTATACAAGACTATGTGTAGCAGTAGAAGATCCAGTTGTGTATCTTTTCTGTAGTGAAGTAGTAGGGTTAAGTTTGGTGTTGTTGGTAGCATCAAAACATGTGGATACAAAGGAATTCATAGTCTGAGTTCAGTTCAGTTCGGGAACCTACACATAAACACATAAACACAATGTTTAACCTTTATAACACATCAACTATATAACAAAATGAAAAAAACAAAAACTTAACTTGCAATTGATATTATTAAATTCTTACAGAACTCAACATTAATGTGATGTTTGTGAATCCACAGCCTCCTGTTGAACCTTTTGTATTATTTTATATCAATACACAATAAATAATCATATGAACATAAATAAAATGATGAGGTAAAATAGGATGTTAATGATGCTGTAGTTCATCACCCTTAAATATATCATGAAGAAGAAGAAATAATGGTATTCAATATAATATGGTTCAACATTTTATTAATTTTTCAACCATGTGGTTATAGTGCTTTTGCAAAACAACTGTTATTTGACTGCATTATTACTCCATGATCAACATTAGAAAGATCAGTGAATAATATGAGAACTTTCTAATCCTTTCTTGTTTTGGGAGGCTGTAAAAAAAAACCACACATGAATGCACCCGCTCACTCTTTTATGTATTAAAATAATGTGTAGAACTGCAACTTATAACAACACTAATGTAGTTATTTGCATATATTGGATGTAATTGTTTATAACTGAAAAAAAAAAATTACCTAATAGCGATGTTTTAAAAAATAATTAATAAAGTATTATTCAGACACTCCAAATTCTTGTAGAATAGCTTAGGACCATTTCAATATGCCAATAATACTGAAACTAACAAATTCATATCAATAATATGAATATGTGAAACAGATAAACATAAAATAAGGCTAGGGCCTTGCAGGTGTGTGCTTTGAACACCATGTATCCAAGGGTTAACACGTTTTTGTTTTCAATTATCTCCCTCTTGATATTCTTTTTTACTTTCTCTATATGCACTATTTACATAGTGTATGGAGAAGGTATTGCACTCCACCCAAAAATTCGATACCGAGATTTCACTGGAAATATATGTTTTATGGCCCCCTTTAACTAAAAAAAGCATTTCGAAAAAGGTCCGTGTGTGTGTGTCTGTCAAAAATGAAAAATCGGTAAAATACCAAACTTGGTATTTAAGTTAGGGATGCAACACAAAGATTTTGAGAAAAATCCCCCAACCACTCTTTACATGGAACTTTTTTTCGAAAATTTTGATTTTCTCCAAAATGGCTCTAACGATTTTGATTAAAATATTGTATATCAAAGCTACCTACCTGAAAAATAAAATGTATATTTCGAATTTTCTGTGAATAGCCTCTGAAGAGTACTTTATTCTGGATGAATTTTACAGAATTTTGAATAACTGCTAAACCGTAAGAGATGGACAAAAACTTACCACATGAAAAATGTAGAGCATGTTAAAACACACAATTTATGTCATATACATTTTTTTTGTGGAGTTCATCAATTTTGAGACATTTCTTGTTTTTGGTTTCTGCTTTAAAAAACTTAAACTTTTCTCATACAGGAATTTGTCAACTCCTGCCCATACAAACAAAGGAACTTCAGTGGCATAGCAACCAGCTTTTGACTTATTTTAACCTATGGTAGTCACTTATTTCGCTTCTACTTACAAGGAAGCAAGGAATAAGACTATTTCTGCTATTTTTTTTTATAAGCATGAAGAAAATAGAAGTATAAGCTTTTTAAGAACAATTTGTTGCAGGGATATAGCGAAAGTCATGTGAATGGTACACATTTTTTATTTATAACATGTGTGTGTGTATATGAGAAACACACTATAAAGTTAGTATGCGGACATGTATCATGTTCTGCATGAAATAAAACTAAATAAATTAACTAAAACATTTAAATTTTGGTGAATTATGTCAATCAAGTTCCATTATCATCCCTAATCAGGAATAACGTGATCAATATATCAATACCGGGTGAGAGAACGGTTTAGTTTAAAGCTAAGCTAATTTCTACAACTATGTTTCTGCATAGGAAACCTAGAGGTGCGTTCTCGTTCGAGCTTTTCTACAGCCACATTTAGCAATTTATTTCTGACTGTACCTACAACCAAGCAGGTCCTTGCTCATTTCAGCTTCTCCTCAGCAAACGTTGACAAAGGAGAAACCATAGAGTAGAGATTTGCTCCTTTGAGCTTATTTTGCAGTCATGAATGGGAAGGGATGCATATTTAATAACGTTTAGAACAACAGCAAATGCTGCCTTTGAAGCATGCACAAATGTATGCTAATGATGCTACAAAAGAGTGAAAGAAAGATAAATATACATGAAATAGAAGGAAACAAAGGGCCTTGTTCATCCGTTCCTAGGGAAAATTTAAAATTAAGTGCTTTCAACCTTTAAAGTAGTTTACAGTTTGCACAACAAAGGGAATTGTTTATCAGATGACCTTTTAAATTTTCATGTAATTTTCTTACAGTGCTGAGATTGTTTAAAACACTTTTCATTTTTGGTGGTGATACAGCATACGTTTAACATTGTTTCTGAGATGCGTCTCATAGTGTTATACCTTCTAGTATGATGCTGAATGTTAAGTCATGTATACTTATTCCAATGGTCATCTCTCATATCTCTAAAAGACAAAAAATGCAACATTTGTAAGTATTGGTCTCTGGTAATGGTTGACACACTTGCATCCTATTGGTAAGCTTACCAAGTTTACTTTCTCTAAACATACTATGTAAATACATAGTAATTAGAAAAGGAATTCAAACAAAAAATTCGATGTCAAAATTTCAACGGAAATATATGTTTTGAGCTCCCATGAGCTTGTATGTTTAGTATCTTCCAAAGATGCGACATGAAAATTTTCAAGAAACTCCCCGCACCCCAAACTACCCTTCATATGGAAAAGCTTTCGAAAGTTTGATTTTGAAAATATCATGTAATAAAACTGTTTAATTAGGAAAATGTACATCTTGATTTTTCTGGGAATAGTATCTGAGGTCCTGCTCATTATGGGCGACTTTTGCACACTTGGTCAACAGTAAGAGATAGACAAAATCTTTAAAAAAATGTAGGTGTCATAAAAACACACAATTTTTGTCCTTTATATGTTTGTGTGGAGCTAAGCATTTCCGAGACATTCCTCATTATTTGTTTCAATTTTAAAATATTTATACTTTCCTCAAACAGGAAACAGTCCTTGTTGCTTGTTTTGTTTTTGTTTTATTCCTGGCCATACAAAGAAGCAAAGTTTAATCATAATCACATGACCAATAGCTTTTAAAACAATAGACTATCGTTTTAGCATAGCTAGCTATAAGGAACTAAGTAATAAGAATATTCTGCTAACGCTTCTCTTGATTAACATGGAGTAGAATGAGAATAATCTTTTGTAAGAAATTTATTTATAGTTCTGGAAGAGAAAGTCATGTGAATGTAACATATTTTTGTAGGCCAAGCCCAAAATAAACATTTGTTTTCATTGCTCTAAATCCAGGACACTTCCTGCAGAATGTCAATTTTCCACTGATTACCATTTTTACTTTCTCTAGCCCCATATGTACAATGTACATAGGGATAGAGGAGGTATTGTAATGCACCCAAAAATTCCATACCATGATTTCACCAGAAATATATATTTTGGGGTCCCCTGAGTCTGAAAAAAGCATTTTTATAAAAATGTCTGTGTGTGTGTTTGTGAACAGCATAGCCCCAAAACGAAAATACCATTAAATACCAAACTTGGTATTTAGGTTAAGTATCTTCCAAGGATGCGACACAAAGATTTTCAAAAAAAATCTCCCCATCACAAACTACATGGAAAAAATTTCGAAAATTTTGATTTTCTTAAAAATGGCTCTAATGAATTTGATTGAAATCCTGTATATTAAAGCTATTTATGTACAAAATAAAATGTATATCTCAAATTTTTGGGGAGTAGCCTCTGAAGACCTCTTTATTCTGGATGAATTTTACCGAATTTTGCATAACTGGTAAACCGTAAGAGAAAGAAAAAAAAAAAACTCATAACACAAAAAATGTACATCGTGACAAAACGCACAGTTTATGTCCTCCGAGATATGCCTTCTTATTGGTTTCAATTGTGAAGCACTTAAACTTTTCTCAGAAAGGAAGTGTCCGTTTCTCTTTTGTTCTACTGCTGGCCAAGCAAAGAAGTGATTTGCATGACAATTGCATAATGATAACTTTTAAAACATTTGACAATCACTTTAGCATAGCACATTCCCTTATTCCCTTCTACTTATAAGGAACTAAGTAATAAGAACATTCTGCTAATATTTATCTCGAGTAGCATTGTGTACAAAGAAGAATAATCTTTTGTAGGAGGTTTGTAGAGCAACTAGCGAAAATTATGTGAGTGTAACACATCAGATTTTTCTTCGTCTTCATTCCTGATTTTTCCATCTCTAAATGCCTCATATTTTTTTGTTATTTGTGCAGGTCATTTGTTTTTGTCTATAATGCCAGCACGTTTAGAGCTTGTTGTAGTGGGTTACCTAAATTAACATTCCATTTTATTTATTAAAGACTGCACCGAGGTAATGTGACTGACTACCATTTGAGATATCCCTGGTTCAAACTCCCATGTTGTCCAAACCGACTGAAGTTGTGGTTTTCCTCAGTTGCTAGGTAAATGCAATGTTGAATAATTTGATCTGAACATTTTCCTGTCATCATTTACATCACTACATTTCAGTTCCTTCTTCACCTCACATCAGTTCTTAAGCTGATCATCCATTCTGGTTTTGCTATGATCCAAAGTTTGCTTACTCCTTGACAGACTATTGTCCCAGTTGTAAGTCCTTGAAAGAGGATGTAATCCTTTGAGGAAAAATAAGAAGAAGAAAGTATGAATGAAAAAAATGTATTGTCATTAATCACCATACAATACTTAGTTACATGTCTTACAGTAATAAACTTTCCTCCTTTTTATTAGACACATACAGCTAAATTACTATCCTTGAGAGTTGCTTGTTCCTTTGGATCTTACACTCACTAACACTGGTTATTGGTGTATGAGAATTCTGTTTAACTAATTCTACATAACTAATCTCATTTCCTCTCCATCTCATTTCCTCTTCCTTTTACTATATACAATTCTATATCATTTCTTGTGCACCTTTCCTAAGTATTTTTTGCAAGCTGTAATAAATTCTCTTTATCATCATCATTAAAATTCTCTAAGCTGATTCCTGTATTCCTAGATTATGTTATTTATCAATATGCCACACCCACATCTAATACAAGGGACTCGCTTGCTGGGAGAGGTAGGATTAGGTCAACTCTACTTTTCACTACATTTGGGTGGACATAAAGGGACGCACCCTTATATCCTATACAACAGGAGAAAACTTAATTAATTCAATAAAGAAGGACAAAGATGGATAAACTAAGCTACTAAATTAAATAAAACATGTCTAAATCAAATGGCACTTTATAGCATTACCTTCGGTTTCTTCATAGCACGAGGCCAGTCTTGGTGTCCTAGTTACACATGTCCTTTTCACTAACTTCACAATTCAAAAGAGAGCAATTCCATACTGACCGTAGTTTTTAATGAACATTCAAGTTGGCAATGTTGCCAACATTATGATAATTATATATTATAATGTTACCACATCCTGTGCACACAGCCAGGATGTGACAATATCCTTGTTCATTCTCATCACGCAGCAGCATATTTTAATGCCTTAATCATCTCCTAGCCCCCTTAATTTTGACACACCTGTTCTTGTCCTTCTCTCCCTGTTTTATCACTAAATCCACATATATCTATCTCTCTCTCTCTCTCTCTCTCTCTCTCTCTCCCTCTCTGCCCTAGTCTGTTTATAAAGTTATATATAGTTCAGTGAATGTTTGTCTCTTAAACTACTACTTGCTTTTGAATATTCTTAATGTGTGTCTTTATTTCTCTTCAGAAACACATTTTCATGCATATGTTCCCATTCCAAATGTTTCCTATAATAATTTCTCCTAAAATTTTCCCCATTTTTGCACACCAACTGAATTTGCAACTAACCTCTTCTTGGATTAATTAAAATTCCATGACAATGCTTACCAATATTTTCACTCTGTATAAATGTTTTAATCTTTCAGTGGTCTTCCCCTTATTCCCTGTTTGTTCCAACTCAAGTAGTCATTCCACTTTCTATGTAGCTCAGTACAAAGAATAAGGATATGCTCTGGGAAACCTGGCACATATCATTTATGGCTGCAATGCAAGCTGAGTTTTATGCATTTCTTTTAGCTGACAACCTAAACTTGAGGTCTATTGTAGTTGTGAGTATATACCTATAGTATGGTTTTTATTTTATTCTATTTTTGTTTTCAGTGCCATCTATTAATATTGAAGAAGAAGAAGTGATAGCAGAAGACTATGATACACAAAAAAAGGATGCAGTTAATAATAACAATAATAATATAAATGATAGTGAATATGGTGAAGATTTTGTAGGCAATCTAGAGAAAAAATTTATGGTAAGGATCAATCAGTCATTAAGCAGTATCCAAACAAATACATTTCATATAGTTTTTTAGGCCAGAATTTAGAACAGGGTTTTAGAATAGGTACTTAGCTTTTTCTGGTCCTGTAGTAAACTGAGCTTTGAGATACAGAAGATGATATATTGTATAGTGTACTTAGTATCAAAGTATGCGAAAGAGGGTAGTGGCTTGAGCAAAATGTGCCCTTGTTGTGCAGGCACTTCAACTCATAGGTTTGCCCCTTATTCTTAACTGTCACATGACATCACCTCTCATTGGTTGACATAGTGAAATAGGTGAATATTCTTTGTTTTAAGCTTGCCTCTTGGATGACAGAGCGTTTATATTACTTGTATCATCTGACCTGGTTCTTTATAGGGTATATACGAGGTACGTCCAGAAAGTAAGTTCCGTTTCAATTTATCTCCGCTGCAGCGCTGCGATCGCAGTTTCACACATAGGGTATATACGATGTACGTCCAGAAAGTAAGTTCCGTTTCAATTTATCTCCGCTGCAGCGCTGCGATCGCAGTTCCGCACATGCGCGGTAGATGCTCTGTATCAAGGAGAAGAAACGTGCGCCATTTTGAGATCGCTGTCAGCCACATACGCTTTGTTGTGCTTGTTTACAATGTCGGTGTTGATTGAAAATCCCGCCGCTTGTGAAATCAGATCTGTGATTAGTTTTCTGAATGCTAGGAAAGTGAAACCAATTGAAATTTATCGGCAAATTTGCGAAGTTTACGGACAAAATGCGATGAGTGATTCAATGGTGAGAAGTTGGGTCCGACAGTTCAATGAAGGACGTAGTGAAGTGCACGATGAAGAAGGAAGTGGGCGTCCATCTTTGGTTACAGAAGAACTGGTTCACGCGATTGATGACAAGATCCAGGAAAACCGCAAGTTTACAATTAGTGCTCTCGCTATGGAATTTCCCCAAAGCTCACGATCACTAATTCATGAAATTGTTACCAAAAAACTGAAATTTCATAAAGTTTGCTCACGTTGGGTACCAAAGATTCTTACTGAGCAACACAAAACAAAACAGATGGGTAGTGCACTTCAGTTTTTAACCTGTTATGATGAAGACGGCAAAGAATTGCTGACACAGATAGTCACAGGAGATGAGACTTGGGTTTCTTACGACACCCCTGAAAGTAAGCGGCAATCAATGGAATGGAGGCACACTTCATCCCCAGCAAAGGTTAAGCCGAAACAAATCTTGACACATCGAAAAATTATGTGCACAGTGTTCTGGGACTGGAAAGGCAACTTACTCATTGATTTTTTACCGCGTGGTCAAACAATCAAAGCATATGTTTATTGCGAGACACTTAGGAAATTGCGCCGCGCAATACAGAATAAGCGCTGAGGATTGCTGTCAAAAGGTGTTGTTTTTCTTCACGACAACGCACGACCACACACTGCAAATGTGACGAAAAACCTCCTACAGGGATTTGGCTGGGACGTGTTTGACCATCCTCTGTACAGTCCTGACCTCGCTCCTAGTGACTTTGCCTACAAATGCCTACAAAATTTCGGCAGTTGTGTGGAAAAGTAGCTTAAGAGTTGTAGAATTTTGTGCAATAAATAATTATTCTGTATCTGTACACAATTTAATTTTATTACCAAACGGAACTTACTTTCTGGACGTACCTCATATATTGCATTCAAAACTGTACTTAGCCAATCAGGGGAAAGGGGATGGGAATGGTTAAGTGATACCAGGCAAACTTATGTGGAACAGACCTTAGTACCACACTATGGAGAGTGTGTTACTAAGTGTTACTGCTTGCTTTCCCAGGTGTTGCTCTAAAAATTTTTCAGTTTCATGTATACATTTTTTTTTTTTTTTCTGAGTTCAATAGTGATCAAAGAAGATCATTGTCCCTTTAAATCTCCAAGTGAATGATATACATTTAGGAAGGTAAATCAATGCTACAATGAGCTCTCTGACAAGCATATTTTTGTTCAGGTACAGATTTAGATCCCAATGTTCCCTTAGAACATAATTATACTTTAAGCTCATATTGGTGATCCAGATTTTTCACTATATCTGTTGAAAAACTGCATATTCTACCTTCCAAAAAGAATACAAAAATTTAATTTTCTGAAAATTCTCATTGTTATTCTAAGATATCAAAATGTTATGACACAATACTGATGTTTTATCAGAATAAGTCTCTTTTAACTGTTTCCTAATAGCTCTTTTTACTAAGACAATGTTTATTAGAGCTGGGATACCTATTTGCAGGAGAAACTACGGTGATGCATTCATACAACTTTCCGTCTCAGTGACACATTCAGATATGTTCATTAAGTATTACATTTACATTATATGGTTTTAGAAGGCGCAAAGCTTAACCACTTTCTGCCATGTGATGTGACAGAGTGAGGAAGGTGGGGATAGAGAAAGAGGAAAGTAACAAATTGCCAGAACATAAACTTAGGCAGCAAAAATGGTTTTGAATGTCATCATAGCCTTAAGTCCTATGGTATTTAAATATTAATGTATTTATTTACTGAAAATAATGTACCTGAATTTCTGAAAGAGGAATTGTAGAGGAATTGCCAGCTTATAATTCTCCTATTTTGCTTCTTCCTTGCCTCACTTATTTCAGAAACTGTTTTCCTGCAGATTTATAATTAAATTTTCTATGCTATTATTTTGAGCCACTTCTTTTTTTGAAAATCTTCCCGCAGTTTTTTCACAATATGTAACAGTCTTGTTTGTCACTGTCATTAAGTGCATGTATAGTCTTTAAACATCTCCAAGAAAAAATATTTTCTTTAGCAACTTCCCCCTGTACTTTAGTCCACTTTATTCTATGGGGTTTTTCTAGAAATGACAAGGAGGTAAATTAACAATTTGGTGCCCTTTTCTAGTGTAATTTGATCTGGCTCCAGCTCCTTGCATTTTAATTGATTTACTGTTTGTAACAATTCTCCTCTAGTTTCACAATGGTATAGCATATGTTACTATGTGCTAACTAGTCTTGAATAATCTTGTCCTTTGGAGTTAGTAGAGGGAGATTTATCATAGATTTTAGAATAGTAATTGCATGCATTATGGACACCTCTTCTAAAAAATGTAAAATTTGTTTATGAACCAATCTGTGTAGAATCTGCACATGTTTCTGAATTGTAGTCAATATTTTGAAATTATTATTGTTGTGTGGCAAAATACATCTTTTCACAGTCTTCTAAATTGGTTACACTTTTTTTTTTAATGCTTTCTAGGAGATTGAATAAAGGTTCACTGATTTCTTTGCTAAAGGGTTCTTTGTTTCACAATGTGCAACACAGTATGCATGTGCACTCACATTGCACACTTTGGCTGCCAGTTCCCAAAATTATACGATCACATACTTCCTCAAATAACAGTCCCTTAAAGAAAATGTACACCATAGAAATAATATTTCTGGATTGAGAATGGAATACTTTGCCTTTAGTGCACTGCTGATTTTAGGAAAGTGTCACTAGCAATTCACAAAGCACAGAATGTAATAACAATTTTTAGTTTTCTGTATAGTTATACAAAGCTCTTAAAACTTAAATTATCATACGCTGTGGTCTTGAACCAAACTTAAATAAACACATACACAGTTCCGGTATGCAACATGTTCAATAGACATAACCATGCTCAATAAACTAATATGAAAATACAGATTGGATTTATACAGACAGTGAAGAATCTGTAACCTTGTTAGACCAACCATCTGAAACAGAAAATTCTCCACCTTGTTATAATCCAATTAATAAATATTTAATATTTTTAATATTAAATATTTATTAACTATTGATTCATCTTAATGAAATATTTAATAAAAATTATGTTAATCCTGTTCAAACCAAAGCTTGAATCCTCAATACAACATAACCATTCAGTAACTGATTCATATTTATACTGATTATAATGAAGGAGCTGGAGTAAGTGCATTTTGCCAATTCTTTTCCTTTTATAAAAAGGTGAGGAAATATAAGGTATAGTCACAATAATGCATACAGTTACTTTCACACTTATAAAACAGAAAACAAATCAAGACTATTTGGCTGATGCATTTGTAATGGAGTGGTACTTTTATATTTAAATATAAAAATCTTTTATATAAGATTGTAACTATATTTTCCTTCCACAAGGGTTACAAGAGTGAAGTAGCCAATGATTGTTACCTTCATACACATGCTCTTGTTTAGAATGGAGCTATATAGCTGTTGTTGGATTTATGGGATCATGTTTTATTATATGTTTTTGCTTTGTTTTTTGGGGAGGGGATGGGTTTAGAAGTGCTATACAGTGGGCATACTGCTAGCTGTTTGTTTTAATTTAGTTCTTGATTTGGTGTATAAGGATAGCAACTACATTTCCTCTTAAATACTTAATATAGCATTTCTCCTTTGCTCCCTGTGTATTGTTTCTGAGTCATATACTTATAGCAACAGGACAATAAATATACTGGTACAAATATAGATTGCTGTTAATAGCAATCTTAATGATTATGGGAGGATAGGAACAGAACCGAGTGCCAGGGAAATAGGAGCAGATGCTGAAATTGCTAGAAGGAATGAAAAACTGGCTAGGTGAGGGAATGCATAGAAACAAATAATTAAAAGAAGCAATGAAGGTGCAGAAAGAAGAAATAGAGCAACAGCGAAATACAAGAAGATTGATATGGTTAAAAATGTTAGGCAGAACAATATAGGAAAAATTGCACAATATTTGGTGTTAAAGAGGATCAAAGCAGAAGGCTCAAAAAGATAGTAAAAGAGATTATACAGCAGAAATTAGGAATTAAACTATACAGATTGAAGATTGAGAACACACACAGAATCAGAAAAAGAGATAAAAAGACATTCCAAAATTTATGAAAAAATGGAAAATAGCGAGGAATACTAGAAAATTCAAATGAACAAAAATTTATATCAAACAAAATTATGGAAAAAAAAAAAAGAGAAAAAACTTAAGAAAGGACTAATAATAAAGATGAAAGAGGCAAGAGTGGAAGGGAAAAAGGCTTTCTTAAAAGGATTATGGTTATTTGTTGAGCCTTAGGGGAAATGATTAGGAAAAATGTACAGATGTCAGCAATTGATAAAAGACAGAGGAAATGAAGGTCAACAGCCCAACACAATGAGAGAAAAGGAGAGTTGAATCAGAAAGTATCAAAAAAGTAGGCTGCAGATGAAGGACAAAGGGAAGCAACAAGGATCAAGGCAAGTGAGAGAAGAAAGAAGAGAGGAGGCAACTGCAGGCAAGGCAAGAAAATGAGGAGTGATAGTGTTTGGAGGGAAAAAGTCTGATGTGTTCCATTCATATAACTTTTCCTAGCTGTTCCAAATACAAACTATTCTACAAAAGATTATTCTTTTATTTACATCATGCTAATCGAGATAAACGTTAGCAGAATTGGTCTTATTACTTGCTTCATTGTAAGTAGCAGGGAAATTAGGGAATACATTATGCTAAAGCTATGATCAAATCCTTTAAAAGCTGGTCGCTATGTAAAGCAATTGAGGTTCGTTTAGCTTTGCATGGTCCTATTTAAGAAAAGTTAGGTAGTTCAAAACTGAAGCCAATAACAAGGAATATTTAAAAAATGGTCAACTCTACAAGAAAAATGTATATGACACAAATTATGTGTTTTAACGAGATGTACATTTTTTGTGTGTTAAGTTTTTGTCTATCTCTTGCGGTTTAACAGTTATGCAAAATTCTACAAAACTCATCCAATAAAGAGGTCTTGAGGGATCATTCCCAGAAAATTCAAAATATACATTTTATTTGTGACACAAGTATCTTTAATATACAGTATTTTAATCAAATTCATTACAGCCATTTTTACTTTCTCTACATGTACTATGTACATAGTATAGAGAAGGTATTGCACTCCACCAAAAAATTCAATAATGGGATTTCACCGGAAATATACATTTTAGGGTCCCCTGTATCCAAAAAAAGTATTTTCAGAAAAAGGTCCATGTGTGTGTGTGCCCATGTGTCCGTGTGTCTGTGAACACGATAACTCAAAAACGAAAAGTCTGTAAATTACCAAACTTGGTATTTAAGTTTAGTATCTTCCAAGGATGCGACAAAGATTTTGAGAAAAATCCCCCCACCTCAAACTACCCTTTACATGAAACTTTTTTTGAAAATTTTGATTTTCTAAAAAATGGCTCTAATGATTTTGATTAAAATATTGTATATTAAAGATATTTACCTGACAAATAAAATGTATATTTTGAATTTTCTGGGAATAGCCTCTGAATACTACTTTATTCTGAGTGAATTTTACGGAATTTTGCATAACTGCTAAACCATAAGAGATGGATTAAAACTTAGTACACAAAAAATGTAGAGCACATTAAAACATACAATTTATGTTATATACAATTTTTATCGTGGATCTGATCGTTTTTGAGATATTCCTTGTTTTTGGTTTCAGCTTTGAAAAACTTAACTTTTCTCATACAGGAATTTGTCAAATCCTATCCATACAAACAAAGGAACTACATTCACATAGCAACCAGCTTTCAGCTTTTGACTATCACTTTAACATACGCTATTCCCTTATTTCTGCTAATTTTTTCTCGATTAGTATGAAGTAAATAGAAGCATAAGCTTTTTAACAATAATTTGTTGCACAAATGTAGAGAAAGTCATGTGAATGGAACACATCAGATTTATTTAGTAAAACATTTTCAAAAAATTTGCCATGTAAAGGGTAGTTTGTGGTTGGGAGATTTTTTTGAAAATCTTTGTGTCGCATACTAGGAAGATACTAAACCTAAATACCAAGTTCGGTATTTAACAGTCTTTTTGAGCTGTGTTATCCACAGACCCTTGGGCCTTTTTTTAAAAATGATCTTTTTGGAGTAAGGAGATCTCTTACATACATTTCCGGTGAAATGTTTACATCAATTTTTTTGGTGGAATACAATACCTTCTTTAGCTACTGTGTTTATTGCATATGCATAAGTGCTAGAAAATAGACATGCAAAACCTAGTGAGATAGTGGTGCATGGATACCTAAAAGAGGTAGAGAAATTAGCAAGAGAATAGGAAATAGTTCCAGCATACAGATGCACTATAATTCAAATTGAGGGAGTTTTAGAATTGTGTGAATAATGATACTGTAATGTATATGTTGAAGCATATTGGGAAAGTTTTATTGTTCATTTAATACATTCTTTTAGTAAACTCTTCGTTTCCTGTATCTCTTCACTCTAAACTAGCTCAAAAACTTTGCTGTATGCCACAGTAAACCATTAACATTCCCCACCCTTCTTGAACTTCTTTACACCTACCCATCCAATTAAGGTTGCTATCAATTTATTCATTTTTGCATAAAAAAGATAATTATGTAGTTACAAGTGTAACCTGACTTTTGGTCCACACATTATGTGGGAATTTAGAGAAACTTAAAACACCAACATTGCTTCAACGATCAGAATAATTTAGAACACAACATATTATTCTCAATAAAAGGAAGGTGATAAATATATGAGGAGACAGAGACAAAGACTATATTAGTCAGTAATGTATTTTTAGATTTTTTAGATAATTTTGAAACTTCTCTCTTTTGTGGGAGGTAGTTAATGCATAAGGATTCTCCCTATTGACTGTGTAGTGTTACCATAGTACAAATTTAGCTGTTTATCATGATATGCAAACTATATTGATATCTTTATGTAAAATATTATGCTCTACTTTACAGGGCCATATTGGTTGTCCAAATAAATATAACATTTATCATGAATGCAGCTCATATTGTGAAGAACAGTGGGGTCAAGGACATAAAGAACCAGATCCAGCATATTTGCGCAAAAAACAGAAGATGCTGTCAAAATATCCGCTTCCAGAAAACTGGGTTGAAGTGTATGACCCTGGAACGTAAGTATTTACTTGGAATTTGTACCAACTTAAAGGTCTATCCATAACAAGAGATCCACTTTTTAGCTTTCTCCATCATGTACATAGTGGCCAAGATTTCAACAGAAATATATGTTTTGGGGCCCCTCTGTGAACAGTATATTTCAAAAACAAAAAACATATGAGGTACGTCCGGAAAGTAAGTTCCATTTGGTAATAAAATTAAATTGTGTACAGATACAGAATAATTATTTATTGCACAAAATTCTACAACTCTTAAACTACTTTTCCACATAACTGCCGAAAATTTGCAGGCATTTGTCATAGCGTGGCACAAGTTTTTGTATACCTTCTTCATAGAAGTTTGCCGCCTGTGTCTTCAAAAAGTTGGAAACATTTTCTTTCAGCTCTTCGTCATTGTTAAAGTGTTGACCACCAAGGAAAGATTTTAGATGTAAGAACAGATGAAAGTCGCTAGGAGCGAGGTCAGGGCTGTATGGAGAATGATCAAACACGTCCCAGCCAAATCCCTGTAGGGGTTTTTTCGTCACATTTGCAGTGTGTGGTCGTGCGTTGTCATGAAGAAAAACAACACCTTTTGACAGCTATCCACGGCGCTTATTCTGTATTGCACGGCACAATTTCCTAAGAAAACTAATCACAGATCTGATTTCACAAGCGGCGGGATTTTCAATCAACACCGACATTGTAAACAATCACAACAAAGCGTATGTGGCTGACAGCGATCTCAAAATGGTGCACGTTTCTTCTCCTTGATACAGAGCGTCTACCGCGCATGTGCGGAACTGCGATCGCAGCGCTGCAGCGGAGATAAATGAAACGGAACTTACTTTCTGGATGTACCTCGTATTACAAATGAGGTATTTAAGTTTGGTATATTCCAAAGTTGTGATGTAATCAGATTCAGGAAAATCCCCCATCCCAAAGTACTTTTTATGTGAAATATTTTTCAATTTTCTCAAAAATGGCTCAGATTTCAAGCACCATATATTTAAGATATTTAACAAATAAATGCATAGCTTGAATTTTCTAGGAATAACCTGCGAAGACCTCTTCATTCAGGAGGATTCTTGTATAATTTGGTATAACTGGTAAATATCAAGTGATAGATGAAAATATATAGTGCGAAAAATGTAGTCTTCCTAAAACAATTTATTCAACTGGTGCTCATCAATCTGGGGTGCTCTCACCCAGCTCAGGGTTCAGCTCAGAGCTGCCCCACCATTTCCTTTTCACTAGTCACATCCTCTCTCCTCATTTGCTGATACCGCCTTGCGGCTTGACATGGTAGACTGCATTTTGTATGCATAGGCACACCTATTTGCTGCAATTTTTGGCTCAATATATGTTTGTAAGCAAATATTTTTAATAATTAACCTTAAAAAAATCTGATGTGAAAAATAAATGTAAATGGCGTTTTATTTATGGACGCTCTTTAACTGCTGTAGTTCTCAGCATCCCATTCTATACTGGGCGTCAAAGACCGCTTAATTTTGCTCAGAGGCCTCTCTATCAGGCTTGAGGTTCTTTTACGTGCCGTATATCTATGACATGGGACCAACGGCTTTACTTCCCTTCCAAAGGAAGCCAGGCTAAGGATTTTTACGCCCAAAAAAATCTATAGTCCTCCGCCAGGTTTGAACCCGCGACCTTGAGTATATGGAGTCAGCATGGTAACCATTACACCTAGGAGGGCGATAAAATCTGATGTGATCCATTCACATAACTTTCTCTACAACTCTGCAATAAATTAATGTTAAAAAGCTTATGCTTCTATTTATTTCCTGCTAATGGAGAAAAAATTAGCAGAAATAGTCTTATTATTTGCTTCCTTTTAAGTAGAAGCGAAATAAGGGAGTACCTTAGGTTAAAGTGATGGTCAAAAGCTGGTTGCTATGTGACTTAAGTTCCTTTGTTTGAATGGACACAAGTTCACCAAGTCCTGTATGAGAAAAGTATGCTTTTTGTAGTGAAACCAAAAATAGGATTATCTCAAAAACTATCAACTCCACGAAAAAAATGTATATAACATAAATTGTGTGTTTTAAAGTACTCTAAATTTGTTGTATGGTAAGTTTTTGTCCATCTCTTACGGTTTAGCAGTTATGCAAAATTCCATAAAATTGACCCAGAATAAAGTATTCTTCAGAGGCTATTCCCAGAAAATTTAAAATATACATTTTATTTATCACTTAAATATCTTTAATATACGATATTTTAATCAAAATCGTTTTTGAGTTATCGTGTTCACAGACACACAGACCTTTTTCTGAAAATACTTTTTGGATACAGGCGACCCTAAAACATATATTTCCGGTGAAATCTTGGTATAACATTTTTAGTGGAGTGCAATACCTTCTCTATGCATTATGTACATATAGAGAAAGTAAAAATGATCAAGCATTATCAGGTGCAATGTTGGGAACTATATTACACATTCAATCAGTGCAAACCTTTTTTCCTGACATAACTGAACTGATAGAATCAAGCAAGTGGCAAAGTCTTTCCATATAGACAGATTTGGGTGGGCTTTGAGGAATTGAAAAAAAGGATTTTCAGTGAAAACTAAAAAATTAATATCAATGAAAGAAAGTGTTATTCTGAGTATTTTTCTGTGTTCATGAATTTCGGGCTTTCGTGGGCCCTTATTGATGGAATTATTTTGCCACATACGTCACACTTCATTTTAATTCCTAAATGGCTTATATATCCCTTTCACAGGCCCACCACCACAGCAGTTCAACTACCTATGAGCATTAGGGTGAGAATTAATTATGATTTCAAGGGAAAACTACAGATTTAAATTGGAATCATAAAAATCCAATTTAACTTGGATATTTTCCCATGAAGTCATTAATAATGAACACCGAGGAAGTTTAAAATCTTTAATTAGGACAAGAAGTAGTGTACTGGCCGTCTATTCTAAATCAAACTTTTAAGTATGAATTCATGCAACTGCAGTCAAATGTGCCTGTGGTGAGAGACAGTGTGGGCCCAAGTAAAATAACCATTGTAAACTAACAGGCTTCGATGCTGATGGGGCTACAATTTTATTGACAGCAGTTACAAGAATTTTGTTTCTTTTTTGTAATTAAAAGAAAATATATATATAAAAAAAACACACACACACCCTCTCTCTCTCTCTCTCTCTCTCTCTCTCTCTCTCTCTCTCTCTCTCTCTTTTATGGCTGGAGGTTGCTTCTGCGTTATTGCTAAATGCTCATGTTTCAATAGATGCCTTAACTTAATGTATTCTGAAACAATGTTTACTCACACATTAGAATACTAGCCTACTTGGATCAACAGAATTAAAGGGATTCTGGAGGAAAGTAGGAAAGGGGCAACATGGGGAGAGAGAATTAAAAGGAAGAGTCTTTTGAATCAAATTAAATTAAGAATGGATAATATTGAAATTCAGGAACTATTTGATTGTTTTAATAAAAAAGGAATCACTGAATATGTATGAATCCCAGAAGAATGGAAAAAGTAGATGTATTTGAAAAAAGGAATTAAAGGAGTCAAGCAAGGAATTGCATGACCAAGAATACAGATGGTAAAATTGAAAGGTCTAGCAGGCAAAATAGACTTAAATAATGCCCAATGTGTGGAAGGAAACCTAATTATTGCCATGCAATGTTGGAATGTGAAGAAACTAAAGAATTATGCAACACTAATGATGCGGATTAATTTATCAACAAATATATCTAATAGGGAAAAGGCTATTTAAAATAAAATCTGATAAGGACATTAAGGAAATTGATAGCTATTTAGGAAGTATAAAACAAAAATGGATGAGATTGTTAATTAGATTAAGGTGGAGTAAAGATTACAGAATGTAATTATGCATATATTTAAATGTGTGGAAAATGTATATATTTATACATATAAAAATGGGGGGGAGGGAATCTAAAGAAAAACCTATTTCAAACTAGCACTCATCTCAGTTAACAGAAAATGTTTAAAAATGTTTTGTTATGTTATTATTAAAGCAATCTATAATTTTTTGGAAATACAAGTTATTGACCCACTTAGTAGGCAACATAGCCTGTTTCCTTAGAAACTTTATGGATATTTCTGGCTTTTTTAGAGTTCTTGTCTTTATACTAACAATTTCTGAAGGGAAAATGTGCAGAATAAGTGCTCTTTGCTTAATATTCATTTAACTTCTACCTGTGAAATTGTAGGTTTGTCACAGATGAAAACTTAGGGGCTGATATTTGCCTACAGAAATAATTTTAATTACTTTCATGCTTAGAATGTAAATAAAACCCTAGTATATTACTATTTTTGTTCTAATCAAAGAACACAAGCAAAGCAAACACAGAAATGCTGAACCATTTATGAAGAGCTAAAGCTAACGAAGAATACAAAGTTAAAAGGAAAGAATATAATGAAGAAATAACAGGACTAAGAAATGGCCAAGAGAAACATCAGGAGAAGCAATGCTAAGCAAAGCCAAAGGGGCAGAAAAAAAAATAATAAAAATTATTTTGCACACCTCTTGGTGCCTTGTAGTTGCGTCATGCTAATTTTAGATTAACTGTTGTTATATAAATAGATACATATGCTCAGGGCTTTTCCCACTGGCAATCTTGAAATGCTGTGCAAATTGGTTATTAATTTATTACATAACCCAAACACTTTCTCATTCACTCACCAGGCTCTGGGCATTCCAAGAAATCTTTTATTTTAAACAAAAAAATTGAGCTAAACCAGGAATCCAAAACAAAAACCTTTGACACCAGGCAAGATCAAACTGTGATGCTAAAACCTATAAAGATGAATTTAAAAGTATCTAAACTTTCCATCTTTAAATGCAGAAACCTAAAAAATTGAAATTATGTTATTTATTGACACTCTTTAAGTGTTATGGTTCTCAGCATCCCATTTTATGTATTGGGCCTGAAAGATTACTTAATTTTGCTCAAAGGCTTGAGGTTTTTTTTATTAAATCTCATAGGACATTTATCTCATTTGCTAATCTGTGAAAGAGGAGTTACTTCCATTTTTACTCTTCAGACTTACTTTCTATATTACAGCCATACACTGCATACAGCATTATATCACTTTCAGTAAGAAGGTTTAAAAAAAAAAATTCACATGAACTTTTCTGATACAGCATAGTGTAACACTGTACTGCTAATTAGAGATGGGCTGAAATGAAGCCCGGAGTCAAGTCTGTCGACTTCATCGACTGCGAACACTGGTGTCGACTCTCTCACAAAATCTTGCTTTCGCTCTGACGTCTTGCCCCGCTCTAAACTAATGCAATACCTCAGTCAATGCAAACTTGGTCATTTCGCGCAACGATATAGGACCAAGGACCATTTTCAGGTATCGGACCTAGCTGTACGTCCATTAACTGAAGTGCTCATATCGCATGATAAATGAACGAAATGGTTGAAATTTGAATAATGCTCAAAATAGACCTGTAGGCTGTGGAGCTTAAGAGTTAGGTATCCAACTTTCGTCGTCTCAGGATAAGGCAACATCCTGAGAAAGCATATATCCAGTTAAATCACCCTAATTTAGATTTGAACCCAGGACTTCTTGAATTTGAAGTCTATGTACTTTTCAGCATGTGTGTGTGTGTGGTTGTGGGTGGGGGGGTGGGTGTGGGGTGGGTGCGGGCGGGCGGACGGGCGTGTGTACAGCAAAAACAAAAAAAATGTTAAATACCAAACTTGGTATTAATGTTTAGTATCTTCCAAGGATGCGCCACGAGATTTTCGGAAAACTCCACCCCAAACTACCTTTACATGGAACACTTTTTGAAACTGTTTTTTTTTATTCTCAAAAATGGCACGATGATTTTGATTAAAATACGTATACTAAATATATTTAGATCACATATAAAATGTATATCTTCAAATTCTGAGAATAACCTCTGAAGACTCTTTATTCTGGATGAATTTTGCATAATTGGTAAACCGTAAGAGATAGACAAAAATTTACAACATTAAAACACATAATTTGTCACAAAGTTTTCAGTTCGCCGTTTTAGTGATATTCCTTGTTATTGGTTTCAAATACTAAACTATATAACTTTATTCAAACAGAAAGTCATCTTTCGTTTCACCTCTCGTTTTACTGCTGACTATGTAAAACGAACCGAACTTCAATTGTTTAACATAGCTTTTAAAAGATTTATCACTTTAGCCTAATGCATTCCCTTATTTCCTTTCTACTTACAAGGAAGTTAGTAATAAGATGATTTCTATTATCATGAAGTAGATGCAAGAATAATCTCATGTAAGAATATTTTATAAGTGGAACAGCTAGAGAAAGTCATGTGAATGGAGCACATCAGATTTTTTTTCTATTCAGGGAGTCTCAAAGCACATATTTCCAGTGGTATCCCAGTATTGAATTTTGCGTGGAATTCAATATCCTCCCCATTTCTGTGCGTAGTAGAAAAGGTAAGACACCTTCAGCATGAGTTCACATCACGTTAAGTATATACACAGCATAATTCTTTCACACAGTACTTTATTTGCAGACACGCGTTTTATATCTGTTTTAACAACAGATGGCGTGCGGAAGAGGGAGTCGACTCCAGAACCGAGAGTATCGGTTCCCGGGCATTAAAGTGTTTGATTCTTCGCGACACCTTTTGCGGCCCATCTCTACTGCTAATCATACTTGCATTGCTGTAGGCACAAGCTGGCTGGCAAGTATGTTTGATCAATTGATGTTGCATCATTTCTTACTTCCTTCAATTGTTGGCAAATGAAGCCATGTAGCAACAAATAAATATATCAATATGTACTATTGAAGGTCCACATTCTTTGAAGACAAATTGATATTTTTGTTTTGTTTTGGGCTCCTTTATGAAATGAGATAAGTGTTAAAAAAAACTGTTGAGCTTATATTAAAATAAACTGGAGGGAAATAAGGAAGCCCAGAATACCAGGTGAAGCCTACAGTGCTGGTTTGAGAGGGTTAATTAAGGGAGTAGTTATATATGTTGGAGGGAATGTACCTCAGCACTTTCTGTTTCATTAGCAGACAACTAATTATATTCCTAGTCATTGGCCATGTGATTTTCCTGATTGTTTGAAATTAGAATCATGATGTCTATTGAAAAATCTAGTTGCAGGGGAACTATGAATGATACAAAAATCTTATTAATTATTTTAGTAGTGGTTGAAGAATTATCAAGTGTAAAAATGCTGACAGACTTATATTAGAGGATAAGGATGCAAACTAGGAAAAAACCTCTGAGGAATTTAATTGTAATGGTCATATTTCTCTAAGGTTCAGTAAGCAAATGCAGCTTACTAATGAATGATTCACCTTCTATAAAGCCATTAGTTATAAGTGGTTAAAGAATCATCAAGTGAAAATGCCAACAGACTAAAATTAAAGAATAAGGATCCAACCTAGGAGAAAATCTTGGAGGAATTTAATTGGAATGCACATATTTCTTCAGGTCTGTAAACCATTACTGTGCCAATTTTATGATAATGCAAAACTCAGTGCCAAAAAATGCTAAATGCAAAGAGTATTTAAAATGGTTTAAAACTAAATTGAAATCAAATAATGAAATCATTATTATTGATTAAGGATGCAGCAGTAAAGGTTCCAAGAGCCTATATACTTGCCCACTCAGGTTCCATATCGTTGTCGACATCATCACCACTATCACTACGAAGGAAGAAAGACACCCATATTTTCTATAAAACCATATTCACAGCCAATTTGTACAGTTCTATCACTTTAATCTCCTTTTACAGGTTTTTTAAATTTATGGTGGCATTCAGCTGTTCTTTGTTTAGGATAGCATTGAAAATGTCAAATACAACAAACTCACAAGAACAGCTTGGCTTGCAGCAGCAATTTTCCAACTGTTAGTATTTATTAATACACAAGGATAAGAGGTGCAGGTGTTAGCTTAACACCAAGTTAAATACAGTGTTAAGGCACACAGATTTTGCATTAACTTTTATATTAAATTGCTTTAACATTGTGTTAAAGTTTAACATAATTTGGTGAAACTAGCCCAAGTTTGGAAAATAGAAAATATTCAGCATTTCAAATGTATAGCACTAATGTTAAAGCAGTAGAATTAAAATTTATTTAGAAGTTTGTTTAAATCAAACAAAAGTTTGGGAAAATACTGTCTTTGCAAAATAATTTATCTAAAACCAGCCACTTTTTATAGTGTTAATTTTTTCTTAGGAAAAAGAATTCAAGAAAAAACCTATATTGCAGTTTAAATCCAGGCCTGCTGGTCATGTGTAAGAGATAACTTTGGTACATCAAAGGCAGAAACCACCAAAACAATTTATCAATTCTGATTTATACACTTTGCACGATCAAAAATACAGTTTCTGTGAATGAGGAATTGTAGAGGAAGAAAACTCTCATAAGTTCCTTTTCGTGGATGATTGCTTATTTTTTACAAGCTAAGAACCATATTCTCATATATTTTTAGAAATTGCTTGTCATTTAAGATTTAGAATAATTATCATTAAGTAAACATGTGGAGAAATTAAAAGTACTCTAATAATAAATAAAATAATTATTTTATATTTCCTGTTATTCCTTTAGATTGGTAGGTTGTAAAGATGTACTTTCATTTGACATTCATTTATAATGCAGATGTATTGGCAGAGTTTCTCTTTGTTTCATATATCAGAGGTCGACATTATTACTGGCACACTGAAAGTGATGCTGTAACATGGTTGTCTCCAAGACATCCCCGTGCAGTAATATCTGAGTCTGCTGCACATATGCGGGAGGAAATGCAAATGGTAGAGGGTGATGAGGATGAAGAAGATGATGAAGAGGAAGAAGAAGGCAAAGACAGTGATTTAGACGATGATGGAGAGGTATGCAATATCTCTTGCCACTACCTATACCAAAACATTTTAATTCTCAGTTGTATTTACTGTGTTGTTTGAAATATTATTAATATTTCTTCTCATATTCAAAGATGACATTTGCTTCATATAGCTCCTTGGAGAACCTTTTCATACCCTGTGACAATTGTTGCTGAACTTAAATGCAGTCTTTCAGTTTTTAGAAATGATTGAGCTACTACATTGTGAACATATTAGTTGTGGTATAACATTCATCCTAGTGCATTCTATGTTATTTTGGCTGTTTCTACATTTATCCTCAAGCTATTCTTTTTAGAATCCATAGTGTTTTTCTTTCTATGTTACAGAGATTTAATATACTTATCAGGGTAATTTCAGTATCTAACATAGTCCTACATATATTTGGGACATTTATTACACTCTGAAAATCCATTCTTTAAGCATATATTTGGTTCCAAATTATATATTCTTTTCCTAATTATAAAAAGCGCAGTTTTGAATTTATTAGGTTTAAAGTTTAATTTGTATTCTGTTTCAAAGGAGAGTAATGTAACTCTTTTACTCATTTTTTGGGGAACTTGTGAGGGGGGCAGAGAAACAAAATTACTGTACATGGAAGATTGTTTACAGCAAACACAGAAGATGGGTAACTCATATGATTGAAAAAATACAAAGAAAGATATGCAAATCTATGAGAAAATCAATTGTATAACAATGAGTATAATATTAATTGTAGTCACCACTTATCCGTTCCCTTTGTTAAGTGCAATTGCAGGTGTTGCCTGCAAAAATAGCTAGAATCATATGAGTTATGCTTGCTGTGTAGTCAAAATCTACCAGTCCTGAATTTTGCTGAGTGAAATGAGGCTGAATTTTGCTGAATGAATCACTTGTAATAAAGGTGTTTACCACAATTTCTGGCTAAACCTGGGCACCCAGATGCTCAATAGCAATGTGCTTTAGAGTTTAAAATTCCTGAAAGTATATAACTGTAATATATTTTTCCTAAAAGTTTTAATCTAAGCTAATTTCTAAGATCAAAATGAGAAATGGTGAAATTAATGTCAACATAGAAACTGAAATTAATTGAAATGCATAAAAAAAACTTCATTTGAAAAGAATAGAAGAAAGCTTATGAAACCAGCTGTAATCAGCATGACATGGGACTGCACTGTATAATTATGTAAATTTCTCAGAATTGTCTCTTAAGGGCTTCGTTTTGAATGACCTGAATCTCTCCTTTTTATTTTTTCTAATACATTATAGTGTATGGGAAAGTGTTGTATTCCATCTAAAAATTTAGTGCTGAGGTTTTACTAGAAATGTATGTTTTAAGATCCCCAGAATAAAAAGAAAACAATATTAGAAAAAGGTATGCATGTGTTGTATATATGTGTGCACATGTATTCTCGCTTCCCTCCCATCTATTTTCTAGAAATGCAACATGAAGATTTCAAGAAAACCCTCCCCACTCCAAACTACTCTTTAATGGGAAATGGTTAAAATTTCATTTTTCTCAAAAATGACTCCAACAGTTCTGATTAAAACACCTATATGAAGATCACTCCAAAAGAAATACACAACATTTATTCGTAAATTATATGTTCATCCTACAGCTCAACTGTTTTTGCAGTATGTAGATACATCCCTTAGGAACATAATTTTATTTTTCCGCATAATCCTCTTCCCTCTCAACTGTCTAATGCCATCTTAGAGTGGGACCTGTATACTTACATAGTAAATGTCTGTCATTATTTGGCATAATTTATGAGGTAGTCATCATATTCAAACCTTATTCCACAAATGGATTCCTTCAGTTTATCAAGGAAATGGTAATTGCATGGAGCCTCTTAGGTAGATGTTTCAATGTTATCCATCCAAGTTTGCGGATATCATCTGTGGTTTTCTGATGACATGTGGCTGTGCATTGTTGTGCAAAGCAAAACATCCTGCTTCTCCCAATATGGTCAAACTTCTTTTAGCCAAGCTTTAAGTTTCTTCAGAGTTGCCACATATGCATCAGAATTAATGGTGGTTTCAAGTGAAATGATTTCTAAAAGCAAGAGTCCTTTGGAAACAAAAACCACTGTAGCCATAACTTTTCCAGCCAAATGTGCAGTTTTGAATTTTTTTGTCTTTGTAGGTAAGTATCCATGTATTGCCTTTTTGTCTCTGGTTCAAAATGGTGGAGCCACGTTTCATTTCCTGTCACAATTCTTGCAAGAAAGTTATCCCCACGTTCCCCTATTGTTCAAAATGTTCTATGCACATTTTTCAACCTCCTTGGAACTCACCTAGTACAAACCGTTTTCAACTCCAACTCTTTCAGTATTGTGAAAACACTCCAGACAATGTGACAATTTTTTCACTGTAATATGTTTGTCAGCTGAAACCATGTTGTTAACTCTCTGCACATTGTCAGGAGTGTGGTATATTGCTATAAGGAGTATCCTGAATATTGGCATGCCTGCTTTCATCATATAATCTGCTTTCCCATCAATTAACTATACTGCGATTGACAGCAGTATCTCCATAAACCTTTTGCAACCTCTTGTGGATGTTTCCCACTGTCTTGTTCTAATAGCACAGGAATTCTATAATAGCACATTGCTTTTGACGAATGTCAAGTGAAGCAGACATCTTGAAAACATATCATGGCAGTGCCACTAATGGGAATGGTTTGAATACAAGCAAGAAGGATATATCTAAGACTTAAAACAAAAGCAGCGCACATTGCTTTTGGAAGGACCCTCATATTTTAGATAGTTTCATGCACATGAAATGTATGTCTTTAATTTTCTGGAATAGCCTCTAAAATCCTCTTCATTCTGGATGATTTTTCACATACCTGGTAAGCCATAAGAGACAAAATATTATTACAAAAAAAATACAAAACACATTAAAGTAGGCATAATGTTAATTGCACTTTTTACTTTCTCTATACGTACTATGTCCATGTGTGTGTGTGTGTGTGTGTGGGTGGGGGTGCACGTGCGGGGGTGGGGGTGGGAGCGGGACCGTGGGTGTGGGCATGCGCGTGCGTGCATAGCTCGAAAAGGAAAATACCAAACTTGGTATTTAGGTTCTGAATCTTCCAAGGATGCGAAACAAAGATTTTCAAGAAAATCCCCCCACCCCCAACTAACCTTCACATGGAAATAATTTCGAAAATTTTGATTTTCTCAAAAATGGCTGTAACAATTTTGATTAAAATTGCTTATATTCAAGATATTGACGTGACTAATAAAATGTATATCTTGAATTTTCTGGGAATAGCCTCTGAAGACTACTTTATTCTGGATGAATTTTACAGAATTTTGCATAACTGCTAAACCGTAAGAGATAGACAAAAACTTACCACACAAAAAATACAGAGTACATTAAAACACAGAATTTTAATTATGTAAATTATTTTCATGGAGTATATCATTTTAGAGATATTCCTTGTTATTGGTTTCAGATTTGAAAAACATACTTTTCTCATACAGGAATTTGTCAATTCCTGCCCATACAAACAAAGGAACTTCAGTTACATAGCAACCAGCTTTTACTATCACTTTAATCTATGATACTCCCTTATTTTGCTTCTATTTACAAGGAAGCAAGCAATAAGACTATCTGCTAATTTTTTCTCGATTAGCATGAAGTAAATAGAAGCATAGACTTTCTAACAATAATTTGTTTCAGGGATGTAGAGAAAGTCATGTGAATGGAACACATCAGATTTTTTTATGGAGCTTTTCCAAAATATTGTTTTTTGTTTAAATTTTCCAATGCTTATATGAGGGTTGGTTGATTTTTTTTATTTTTGCTTTATTTCTCAACGTAATCTTCAGAAAGGCTAGTTCATATGTCATATTGGTGTTCTAATTTAATTAAACCATCTTTATAGTGTGATTTATCAAGGTCCTCAAAAAGGATCTCCTCATTGCTGAGAAATTTTTGTCCTCCAAGAAATTTTTTGAGATTTGGGATTTTTTTTTTTATTTGCCAATGAGGTGTTTTTCTTTTCACCTCATCACTCAAACGTTGCAGTAAGCTTGTGAAGTAGCACCAGTGATACTTTTACCCTTTTCCTAGTAATCAATAAAAATAATTCCAGTTGCATCCCATTTGCCTTTTTTGGAGTTGTTCTGCCACAATCCACTGTTTTGACTGTGATTTACTTTCTGGAGTATAGTGATGATGTATCCACGTTTCATCCATGGCAATAAGCCGTCTCAAAAATTCACTGGGATTTTTACGAAAGAGCTCCACATTCTTAACAGAAAGAGGTTTTCTTTGTAATTTTGGACCAGGTGTCAACAAATGTGGCACCCATCTTTTACAGACCTTGTGAAAGCCTTGCACATTTTTTTGATATGTTGACAACCTCTGCTATCTCAAACAACTTTAATCTGTGGTCTTCCAGTACTAAATGATGAATTTTTTTCAATGATCCCTGGCGTTGTCACTTCTCAGGGCATCCAGAGCGAGGCCCATCACTAGTACTTGTACGTCCCATTTTAAACTCTGCAACCCACCTTTTAATAATTGAATATGAAGAGGCGGAGTCTTTCAAAGTACTGTCCATTTCCTCCTTGATTTATTTAGGTGTTAAGGCTTTCAAATGGAAGTATTTAATCACGGTTCGTTTTTCCAAATCCTCCATTTTTGTGAAAAAATTAAAGTTGTCTTAAAATAAGAACTGAAGCTTTCCTGGTGACGTATTAATTCAAAATCTTCTCGGGCTTCTAACCAGGTAAAAACTTGGCTTGATACCAACGTTTTGAAGAAGTGTATCTTCCTCGTCTTCAGGGTGAACTGATGGATTGAGCTGGGGAGACTGGTATTTATAAGAGCTGGAATGAAACTAACATCTGATTGGTTCGTGTGATATTATGGCCAGGTATTTAAGATGACTGAGACATGGGCACGGACTTCGTAGAAAACTATTTATAGCAGTTATACGGCTAATGTTTTGTGTTAGAGTATGGACCTGCTAGAATACAAGCCTTGGAAGACTGCAGGTAGAGGATTAGGTGTTAGGCTCTTTAACATCGGTGTCCATGCTGAACTTAGTTGTAGGCCAGAATCGCGATTTAGATTATTTGTTTCAGATGAGATGGCTAAAGCTTCTTTTACTCTCCTTTCCCAGTAGTTCGAACACTTTGCCACTATCTTGGTGTTGGTAAAGTTAGCTCTGTGGCTTTGTTCTATACAGTGTTCAGCCAGGCCAGATTTTTTGGGTTTCATAAACCTTATTGATCTTTGGTGTTCAGAAACGTGTGTGGCAATAGTGCGTCCTGTTTGGCCAATGTACACTGCGCTGCATTCGCAAGGAATGTGTTAAAGACCAGGTACTCTTAAAGCTAAATAATCTTTAACTGGCCTGACCAAATTTTTTATTTTAGGTGGTGGCTTATGGATGGTTTTGACATATTTGTAGAGTAGTCTACTAATCTTTCCCGAAAAATTGCCGGTAAACGGTATATAGGCTATGGCTGCTGGCTTGTCTTTTTGTTGAGTGTTCTTGCTGGGGTTTCTTTTTCGTCCGGCTCTTTTCAACGCAGATGTGATGTTCTTGGCTGAATATCCATTTTGTTGGAGTGTGAATTTTAGGTGTTGAAATTCAGTTTGCAGGTTATCTGGATCTGATACAGAAACTGCTCTATGTGCCAATGTGTTGAGAATGCCCATTCGTTGTGACTTATGGGGGAAGCTGTTGGCGTTGAGATAAAGATCCGTGTGTGTAGGTTTTCGGTAGATGGCATGACCAGAGTTCCATCCACTTTTCTGGTAACCAGAATGTAGTCTACTAATCTTTCCCGAAAAATTGCTGGTAAACAGTATATTCTGTATCAGATTATTATTATTATTATTATTATTATTAATTTTTTTTATTATTATCATCATCATCATCATCATCCATATGCCTGCATTTAAAATGCAATACTGGGGTTGTTTTATGTAGACGATCTGATGGTGTGTTCAGTATCAGCAATTGGACCAAAGTTAGCTATAGGGGAGACTGTTGTGAAGAACGGGATCCGAAAATAAATCAGGATAAAACTAAAATTATGGTGTTTAAGAAGCGTAATAAGTGCATAAAGATGAAAAGTTGTTCATGATAAAGAAATTCAAGTTGTAAGCAAATACTCATATTTGGGTACTAAGCAGAATGAAAATGTTTTTATCTGATACCAGCTACACGTAGCAAATGATTTGAAAGGCTGCTTTGGTTGAAACTAGATGGGTTTATGAAGGGGAAAATTTGGGAAATAAATGAATGTAATTTTAAGATATTTCTGTAAACTAATTGGAGTTTCCAGTAACACTGCAAATGACATAGCTTTAATATAGTTGGGAAAGGTAGGGGTGAGAGGGTTGCTGATGGAGATCACACTAAATACTTTTTTCAAGTACAAGAGTCGCCTGATGTAGACACGTAAAAATATACCGATATATCAAAAAGAAAATGTGAATAATATGTCTACTGACTGAGGTAAATCAGGGAACAGTTATTTAAAACTGGCTTAGAAGATTTGTGGGTTAAAATTGGATTTTTTTGAAAGTGGTTTTTGGAAGGAAATGAGACTGAGAATGAAAAATTGGTTAGACAAATATGGATGCAAATATTATCTCCTGGATGCAGGAGAAAAATATAGTGACACACTACAGGAAACTCAGAAGACTCAGAAAAGGAGAAATACTTGTCAAGTACCATACAAAACATGAAAGAGAAAATCCAGTAGAATGTGGTTTCCAGGCTTGTATTCCAATAGATGAAATATCACCTGACATTTTACTTATGACTCCTCTGAGCATATTTGGAGGATAATGGCTCTTGCCAGTTTACAACTACATTGTGAGCACCAAACTATATATAGGCAGGAGTGAACTCCATCTTCCTCCATTAGTGGCTTGTCCACCAATTCCTGTGCGGTTGAGAAAATAGCCATATGATTTGTCTGGCTGACTTTTTTCAAGCTTTACTTTTGTTGTATCAAGCAATGGCATCCAAGCTTTGTGTATATGTGCTATTTCTTCTTTTCTGTTAAAATTGTTTCTATGTTTATAAATGTTGGATGAAACGACAGGTGATATTTCATCTACTGGACCATGACCTACAAGCCTGGAAACTACATTCTACTGGATTAATGCTGGCCATGAAAACCTAACCATGTATATGAAAGAGAAGGATTAACCTGCTTTTGATTAGGTGTCTGAAAGGGAGTCTGGAATGAGAGGAGAGGTTATTCCAGGAATGTTCCAGGAATTTGTGAATATGAAATTCACAATATTCGTGTAAAGCCACAAATGAACAAAGATATTGGAATTAGAAAGATCATTGAGGATCTGAAGTACATACTAAATTTAGGGGAGTTTTTAGTTAAGGTTTAGTTGCCTTCCATGGTGTAATGGTTACCATATACCCAAGGTTGTGGGTTCAAACCTGGCGGAGGATGATGGATTTTTTCGAGTGTAAAAATCCTTAGCATGGCTCTCTTCGGAAGGGAAGGGAAGCCGTTGGTCCCATGTGGTAAATTTATGGCACGTAAAAGAATCTCAAGCTTGATAGAGAGACCTCTGAACAAAATTAAGCGATGTTTGCCCAATTTAAAATGGAATGCTGAGAACCATAGTAGTTAAAGAGCGTCCATAAATAACACGCCATTTACGCCATTTTTAGGGTGAAATGGAGATGGTGTGTGGAAAAATGGAACTTAAATTAATTTTAGGTGACAAAGGCTAAGTATGTAGCATTTGTCTCTGTGCATTTTGAATCTAGATGACCTGGCCAACTAACCAGGTTAACTAAGGTGTATGTAGTAGTTATTTTGTAATTCTAAGAAAAGTTATAAATTGCATATGCAAATTGAATTGTTTATTGGATGATTGGCTAAGATCTTAGACTGAATGCCCAGTTACATTCATATACGTAGTAACTTAGTACAAAATAAATTTAAAAAAATAATCTGATGCGTTCCATTCAAATGACTTCCTCTAT
The DNA here is from genome assembly GCA_030762935.1 of Hymenopus coronatus. Taxonomy (NCBI): domain Eukaryota; kingdom Metazoa; phylum Arthropoda; class Insecta; order Mantodea; family Hymenopodidae; genus Hymenopus; species Hymenopus coronatus. The sequence continues at coordinate 68,645,504 of CM060881.1, forward strand.
CTATTCTGTAACAAACTATTCTTACGAAAGCTAATTCCTACTTCATGTTAATCAAGATAAACATTACCAGAAATGGTTTTATTTTTTAGTACCTTATAAGTAAAACAGAAATAAGGGATAAAGTACTAGTCAAATCTTCTTAAAGCTGGTTGCTATGTAGTTAAAATTTGGTTTTCTTTGCATGGCCAGGAGTTAAACATAAGAAAAAGGAATGACAAATTTCCATTTGAGAAAAGTTTTATTTTAAAATTGAAACCAAAAAACAAGGAACATCTGAGGAACACTAACTCCACAAAAAAAATAAATAAATAAAATAAAAAAATGTTTATGAAATAAATTGTGTGTTTTAATGAGACCTACATTTTTTGAGATGTAAATTTTTACCCATCTATTACCATTTATCAGTTATGCAATAGTCATTCAAAATGAAGAGGTCTTCAGAAGTTATTCCCAGAAAATTCAAGATATACCTTTTATTTGCCATGTAAATGCACAGTATTTTAATCAAAATCGTTGGTCAATATTTGAGGAAATCAACATTTTTTCATGTGAAGGGTATTTTGGGGTGAGGGGATTTTCTTGAAAAGCCTCCTCTCACATCCTTGGAAGAGCGCTGTGTTTGTGTGCATGTAATAAAGCCATTTCTGTTAATGTTTAGCCTGATTAGGTTAAAATAGTTAAAAGAATAACCTATTATAAGAATAATTTGTTGTAGAATAGGTAGAGAAAGATCATGAGAATGTAAAGCATCAGATTCCTCCTACAACTTAGACGACTACAAAAGCATTGTTTTGCAAGCTTTAAACTATTAGTTAACTTATGGAGTTGTTCTCAATGTTAGGAAACTTTAAAATAATTGTCATTATTGTTAACTTATCTAAATGTGTTTTAAAACTTATCACTGGATGTATGATTTTGTTAATGTTCTAGCAAAACTAATGTCAAAATTTCTTTGTATCCTATATTCTTTTGCTGAAGAAACGATAGCTTTATGCTCTAGTATTTATGTATGCACCATTTCACAGTAATGATCATGTTCAATGTTTTTTTTTCATTTAAACCAAGAAGTCACACTGAAAGCAATACAGCATTCATTAATTCTTCTTTCAGCTATGATAGCAGCAAAGACTAATCAGCAGTTTTACCCAAGATATACCCTGGAAAAGAGATTAGCTGTTTCTTGATTTATATCATTCCCTTTATCATATTACAATTACAATATAATAAAGTTATCTTTTAAATTTGGAACATATACAATGTGAAATCCTCATGGTTTCAGTATTTTTCCTTTTCCCTTATACTTAAAGTTTGGTCAGTTGCATAATATTGTTGCTTTTATAATAGTTGATTATCAAAGATTTAATTTCTGAATTTAAACTCTTAGGCAAGTGATGAGGAAAGCAGAGAAGAAAGACGAAGAGAAGAACAAGAAAGGAAACGAGAAGCACGGGAGAAGCAGAGAGCTAAAGGACGGACTAAAGTCAAAGATAATGACATTGATCCCATGGATCCTGCTGCCTATTCAGACACTCCTCGGTAAGTTGGCAACAAATACAATATTTTGTTTAGTGAATTGATTCTTTGAGTTATTTGTATCCTTAAATTCATAAGTCTCCTTCACTTCTTCCACAAAGGCATTGGGCCTGTATAGTACTTTGCCTCATCCTTTTACTCTCTTGTGAGTAAACAATATGAGGGCTAACCAAATTCAAAATGGGAAACCACACAATGAAACTTGAAATTTAAACTAAGAAATGAGTGAAACTTAGCATTCTTCTTAACCTTCATTATTTTAAGTATTTATGTAGAATATATTTCATAAGATGCTTCCTGCATCTTCAGCTCAAGTCAACTGTCTGAGCCCAGTAGAAACTGTGTGATGATCACCTCCTTTGGTGATGGTTTGATGAACTTAAAGTTTGGATTTTCTTCCATATTTACTTCAAAACTCATTAATTGGTTTCATGTAAATTTTCTCCCAGGTTTACAACTGAATATGGTGTCATATGTTTTTAACAAATGAGCATCTTCAGTATCTTGGTGATTTTCCAAAAATGATAGCCAACATCAATATATTTTATCTTGTTCCTAATTTTTGATGCCAAGATTTTTGGAAAAGCACTCATCATGATTCACTGCCAATATTTATCAGTGAACATCAAATGTTAACTTGCACTCCATAGAAGAGGTTATTTACTATCATCCATATTAGTAATAGTTTAAGATTTTAAATTATCTTTAAAAATATGCATACTAACACAAATTTTGCATAAGCAGTATATAATATAATTAATTAATGCTTAAACAATCACTTTATACACTGACCAGTCCTAGGGATCTGCAGCCTGTGGGACTTAACATAATGAACCTGGATTACATTGAAACCTTTAAGTATATCTGAATCATTGCTGATAAGTGCAATCATGCTTAACAAATTAATGATACCATGTATTTTATCTTATTGCTTTTGTTGAAAGTAACAGTGAATTTATTTCATTTTTTCCCCCCAGAGGAACATGGTCAACTGGCTTAGGAAAGAAGAATGAGGCCAAAACAGGGGCAGATACCACAGCTGCAGGACCACTATATCAGATGCGTCCTTATCCTAGTCCTGGTGCGGTACTAAGGGCAAATGCGAAAAGCAAGTCGCATTCAGAGAAAACAAAGGTCTCACATCCAGAACCTCCTCCAAAATAAAAATATGCATAGCTCTGATATAAGATTGTTCAGAACTTTGTGCTTTTGGTTTGTCAATAAATATGATGTCTGATTGTTGACAGTTATAAGCAGTTGACACATAGCCATGAATGAACCAGGCTATTAAAACAGGTATGTGTTTTGAAAATATCTCCATGGAGAAATATCAAGAAGAGAAAAGTAACTTTGGCCAGATGAGAGGCATTCATTGTAGAAGAATAAAAAGTAACAAGCACAGTGCTTGAAAAACTTAGATCATAAAATAAATTTCTGTATTGTTTATGACTTTATGCCCTTCAACACAATTTTATTTTGAAAGTATAAATACTTTATTGTAGTTGATAAAGGTTCATAAAAATTAATTCTGAACATTAATGTGTGAACAGAGGAAATGAAAACAAAAAAGTGATTAGAGGAATTTCTAAAATAGCGCTTGAACATTATGAAGCTTATTATCTGTTATTCCTACAAAACATCAGAACTTTCAAGTGTTTTACAAAACGTTGCGTCTGAGTTCAAGAACAAGGAACTTAATCATACAAATGTACTGGCGAACATTTTAAAGTTCAGCAAAGCTTGATTCATTTTCTTCCTTGTCCTCGTTATGAAGCTTATAACCTAATAATTCCTATGAAATGTTACTCTCAAGAGTACTGAAGAGAAAAAATGAAAAAATCAAAATAAAAAATAAATCTTGTGCATCCAAATTCAAAGAACTTGAATCTGAAGAAATAAAATGCAGTTAAATGTGCACTGTTGTAAAGTTGAGCTTAGCTTCAGATCCCCTTCTCATTCTTCCTCCCCCCCCCCTTATCAAACTCAAATTCAACATTTGCAGATGGAGAAAGCATATATTATTTATTCTTTTGGCATGACCAATGGCTTAAGTCATAATTTCTGTTGATTATGACCTTTTGTGATGTTTCCTTTGTTATGATCCCAACTCGTAATTTCTAATTGAAATATACATAACAGTTACTAACCTGTACACAACAATTACAGCATTACATTGTTGTTTTGTTTCTTTTTTTCTTTGTCTTTCTTTCCTTTCTGTTTATTGTTTATGTGTATACAAATTGAAGCAAATTCAAAAAATAAATCTTAATAAAGGTATAAATGTTAATAAAAAATCTGATGTGTTACACTCACATGACTTTCTCTAGCTGCTCTACAAAACTTCTACAAAAGATTATTCTTCTTTGTACACAATGCTAATCAAGATAAATATTAGCAGAATGTTATTAAGGAATAAAGGGATGCAGTATGCTAAAGTGATTGTCAAATGTTTTAAAAGCTAATGTTATGCGATCACGTCTTTGCTTGGCCAGGAGTAGAACAAAAGAAAAACAAGACACTTCCAGTGTGAGAAAAGTTTAAGTGTGAGAAAAGTTTAAGTGTAAATGTAAACAGAAGCTAGTAACAGTGAAGAATAACACAAATGTTAATATAAAAATAAAAGTTGCATCAAATCTTCACTTATCTTTTGGAATCCTTGCTTGGACTAGTTTCGCAATTTCATTGCGAACATTATCAACATATCCTTTTGGTCTAAAAAGGATATGTTGATATGCAATGAAATCATTGCGAAACTAGTCCAAGCAAGGATTCCAAAAGATAAGTGAAGATTTGTTGCAACTATTATTTTTATATTAAAGTTTAAGTACTTCACAATTGACACCAATAACAAGGAATATCTCGAAAATGGTTACCTCCACAACAAAAACGTAAAGAACAAAAATTGTGTGTTTTGTCATGAGGTACATTTTTTGTGTAGTACGTTTTTTTCTATCTCTTACGATTTAGCAGTGGAGCAAAATTTATCCAGAATAAAGAGGCTATTCCCAAAAAATTCGAGATATACATTTTATTTCGGACATAAATAGCTTTAATATACGGGATTTTAATCAAAATCCTTAGAGCTATTTTTAAGAAAATCAAAATTTTCAAAATTTGTTTAATGAATAGGGTAGTTTATGGTGGGGGGATTTTTTTTAAAATCTTTATGTCGCATCTTTGAAAATCTTTATGTCGCATCTTTGAAAGATACTAAACGTAAATATCAAGTTTGGTATTTAACGGTCTTTTTGTTTAGGGGCTATGCTGTCCACAGACACACACACAGACAGACGACACACACACACATAGACCTTTTTTTAAAAATTCTTTTTTTGGACTCAGGGGACCCCAAAACATATATTTCCGGTGAAATCTTGGTATCAAATTTTTGGGTGCATTACAATACCTTCTCTATCCCTATGTACATTGTACATATGGGGCTAGAGAAAGTAAAAGAAACTAATAAAACATAATATAAATATATCATAACCTAAGATAACTTCCGAAGATGAATATAGTGATGCAGTAATGAAGAAGTCTTAGGTGCGCAGTGCCAATAACCCTGCAAAAGGAATGTTTGTAACTCAAACACAACTATAACACAACTTTTAAAGCTGATCTCTTTTCATGTAATATTAAAAAAGTATATATTGTGGACATGTGAACAGTTTGGTCACAACTAGAGTTTTTATTCAAAGAAGTATGGCATTCATAATTATGGGTGGTGTGAATAAAAAATGGAGTAAACTTCTGGGTCGAAGTGTGTATGTGCGACATGCTTATTTTTCTGTGAATAAAACTTGTAGCTGAGTAAAATTTCAGGACTAGGCCTCCTCGGTCATGATTCAGTCAGCTGAGTATTAATCACACTGTCTGACTGAAATTGCAGTTTTGTTTATTTTGGGTATTTAAAACAGGTCATGGAGGGATTAGTTGCCTGTCTTCTGAAAAATGTTTACAATTTCCTTTTTGTTACTAGATGTGGTGCTTTGTCCCACAGAGTGTGTGGCTGATGTATCTGTTGTAAAAGTTGGCTTGTAATCAGCTGTTGCTAAGTATCAAGAATGGAACCAGAGGAAAACCCTGAGCTTCAGTTCATGTTTCTAGATTTGTTAAATACATATTCTATTCTAATGGCAGCACAAGAACAAGAAATTGCACAAATTAACTGAAATAAAACGTCACAGGTTTTGCTCTCGCATGACTTTCTCTGCTCATTTTTGTGCAAATTACTCTTACAAATTTGTATTCATTTGTTTGCTTCATGGTCAGGAGGGAGAGAAAAAGGTAATAACAACTTCCCATTTGACAGAAGCATAAGTATTTGAAACTTTAAACTGAATGGTTACTTCACAAAAAAAAGAAAAAAGGAGATATTTATTTAGGGTTGTAGAAATATGAAAAAGTGTTTAATAGTTATTTCATAACCAATACATTTACATGTTTTTCACTACAATCTTTCACAACACTGTTTCTCACAGATCACCTCAAAAATGTGGAAGTGTGTGGTACTTTTCAAAGCAAGGATGTACACATAAGGCAACACATGTCTCTGATTTCTCTGTTTCTTGTCTCCTATGGGAGTGTTGGAGCACACACGGCAATGCCTGTTAGGTTGCATTTTCTTTGGGGTTAGTGGCACAGGTGATGGAAAATATCTTTCTGTCAATTAGAGTGGTTGTTCATTAGCTGATGTAGGGGTAGCTCTTTGAGTGTGATATTTTTAAAAAAATTCTGTAATAAGCAATAGTTGGAATTCAGCCAATGAAATATTATTGGGAGGTTTTACATAATATAGTGTCTGTGAATTTAGAACCACAATATCCAAAAGATGAAAAAATAATTTTCAGTACCATTTTAGAGACTTTCAAATGCAATGAAGAGAACTTAGAATCATGTCAGATCTATTCACTTCACCCATGTTGCTATTGTAGTCACACTCTAGTTTCCTCAGTGTCATTCTATTAAGTTTCTCTGAATTCTTCATGGCAGTTATATGCATTGTAGACAGCATACACACTTCTCGCCTGTCCATCCATCTCAGTGATATCATGTTGTTAGCGTGACTGGATTCCAGCTCTCCTCTTTTCAATTTTGATGTTAGCTTGGGCATTTACATACTATTTTTCTGTACTGTGCCATAAGTGCAATTGTATTAGTGCCATTTTTGTGAAGCCAATCAAATAGGAGAGGATTAGAACCCCAGAAATCCCAAAATCTTGGCCAGAATGTCTGTAGTTGCCTTCGTGTACACAATAAAGTTGATAACATATCCTGTTTCATAGTCCTACATCACAAATAATTTTATTCCAAACCTATTGTGCTTGGATGGAATATACTGTAGAAATTGGAGGCATCTCTTCCAAGGCTCTCATCAATGCAGATATCACAAAAAGATCTGGATGCTTAACTAAATTTATTTCTGAGGCAATCTATTACAGGTTTCAGTTTGTAGAGTCTTTTCCCCTGTACTTGTGTACCATTGGCATTGAAATGCAACATGCACAAAATAAGCAGGTACTTATCCCTAGTAATGGCTGAATTGTGGGGTTTCAAGAAGTGGATGTTTGGACCAACATTCTGCTATTGACAATTTTTTTTTATCCTGCCCATCAGAAGTGTTATTCCAAAAAATATGTTAAGTTCTTCCTGGGTGATATTTTTCCATTTTTGTATATGAGATTTGGGAGTTGGTGTAATTTCTTTCATACAAATGTATAATACTTATTTATTTCATTTGTGATATGCTAAGTGAGGAGAGAAAAACAAGTTGGAAAAAATTTAAATACATTGCAGTCACTCCTAAAATTTACAGAAATACCAGACTGGTCCCTATTGAAATTATGAAGTTGTGGAGTAAAATTCACATGTCTCCATTGGAACAAAGGTGATGTATGTGCTTGCTTATGTTCTGCTTGCTGCTCATTTTTACCATCATCAGATTCTTCATTATTATTGGGAACATAGATATCATTGTCTCTCTTCCCAAAATTCTGATAAATACAAATAATCTAATGGTAAAGACTCAAAAACATCCAATAATTCATCATATTAATGAAACTCCGTGGACTTCTTGAAGAAGCCATAGTTTACTGCTTTTGGAATACCCTGATTACATCACACAAATCACATGATTAGAGCTGGTTACAAATGAAATTCTCATGCACCAACTTCCTTTATTTTCTTTTAGATGGCGATACCATGCAGGGAAGTGTATCACATATGTATCAACATGCCCACGCAATTCAAATGCTTTTACATCCACAATTCTGAGTGTCTAAGTCAATCAAAGCTCTGGTCGAGATAACCCAACCATAGTACTGCAGGAATGTTTTTCTGTGATCAAGTTATCTCGACCATAACCCTCAACTGTATACTAAATAAAAATCTAAACAAAAAAGTTAGAATGGTGTGGTTCTATTCAGGACAACAATCTTTCAGTTGTATAGATTTAGATAAATAGCAATAAAGAGACTTATGCTTTTTAACCAGCTTGAATTGCATTCTTTGGAGGATTAATTCCTTAGGCTTGCTTTTATTTTTTTTTTTAAAAAAAAAAAAAAAAAAAGAAGCTTAATACAGCATTAAGCTATCACAAGAGTATCCCAAATTGTTTTTTTGTGCTTAAAGATGTAAACATTTGCATACTTATGCTATGAATTATAGATAAAGAGCAGGGATTAAAAGCAGTGTTCTTACATGACTTTCTCTACATCTCTGCAACAAATTATTGTTAAAAAGCTGATGCTTCTATTTACTTCATGCTAATCAAGAAAAAAATTGGCTTGTTTCCTTGCAAGAAGAAGCAAAATAAGGGAGTACCATAGGTTAAGGGATGGTCAAAATCTGGTTGCTATGTGACTGATGTTCCTTTGTTTTTATGGACATGAGTTGGCAAATCCTGTAGGAGAAAAGTACAAGTTTTTCATAACTGAAACCCAAAACAAAAAATATCTAAAAAATGATCAACTCCACGAAAAAAATATATATAACATAAATGGTGTGTTTTAATGTGCTCTACATTTACTGTGTGGTAAGTTTTTGCTTAGCTCTTACAGTTTAGCAGTTATGCAAAATTCCGTAAAATTCATTCAGAATAAAAGTCTTCAGAAAATTCAAGATATGCATTTTATTTGTCAGGTAAATATCCTTAATATATGATATTTTAATCAAAATTGTTAGAGCCATATTTGTGAAAATCAAAATTTTCAAAAAAAAGTTCCATGTAAAGGGTGGTTGGGAGTGGGGGGATTTTCTTAAAAATCTTTGTGTCGCATCCTTGGAAGATGCCAAACTTAAATACCAAATTTGGTATTTAATGGTCTTTTCAGTTTTGAGCTATACTGTCCACAGACACACACACGGACCTTTTTCCAAAAATGCTTTTTTTGGATTCAGGGGGACCCAAAACATGTATTTCCAGTGAAATCTTGGCATCAAATTTTTGGGTGGAATGCAGTACCTTCTCTATAAGCTATGTACACAGTAGAGAAAGTAAAAATTTGTTGAAAAAAAGACACTATTATTTGTTGGGTTAAGATTTTTATTCATATGCTTATTGTGCCATAATATGTTCACAGCATAAAATGCATAATACATGGTAACTTGAATATCACTGACACCTAAAATTAATTTGGTGTGGCACATTATACTTTACATACCAAGCATTTTGAATTCCTTACCACTATTAGCTAGTTTATTGACTAATGCATCACAAAACTTGACAAATTTTAATTTAATTATTTTTGGAATAGAAAGAGCTTTTTGTTTGTTTGTTCTTATGTCTGGATCTTAAAAATTGTTTATATTGAAAGTAGTTTTTAATTGGAAAGCTGAAAAGTAAAGCTTTTTCATTATAAGCTTAGTTTAAAATTATATTTGGCTCTGAGCTCAATGATCAGATCAGTTTTACTACACTGTTAGAGCTCTGCTGCAAAGCCTCCTGGTAAAACTTTTGCATTTCCTGTCTCTCCATCTTAATATACAAGTCTAAATTTTCTCTTCAAATGGTACTCAGATACTTTCCGTATCTAATATATGTGTTTCATTCATTTAGTTTACAATTATTTTAGGAAAAAAAAAATTAAATCAATTTTGATCATTGTATAATGAAAGTTTGTGGAAAATATCTAACACTTTGTACCCTAGAAACATAATAAAAACACCATGACTAGCAGGAGCTGTATGAATGCAATATACATTTGTATCTGGAAAGAAAAAAAGTTGCTCTCTACACATTCACATTAGCTAAACATGCCCCATGGATTTTTAATGCAATCTTTCTATGTATACATACACATGCATAATCTTATATGCCTAAAATTTAAACATTTGAAATAAATTTTATGAAAAACAGAGTTTTTATTTATGGACATTCTTTTAACTGCTTTGGTTCTTAGTATCCCATTCCATGCTGGGCATGAAAGACTGCTTAATTTTGCTTAGAGGCATTTATGTCAGGCTTGAGGTTCTTTTATGTGCCATAAATCAATGACACGATCATCGGCTCTACTTCCCTTCCGAAGTAAAAAAAAAATCCATCATTTCCCCCAAAAAATCCACCACCCTCTGCTTTATTCGAACCTTCAACTTTGCAGATCAGAGACTAGCATATTACACTAGAGGACGACAAATTTTTGTGATGGTAAAAGATCAGTATCAGCCGTGAACCTGTGTTCAATAAGACAATTTGAACTTGATTAGAATGTTTTGCATTGGAATAGGCAGCATAGCATAACCTTGCAGAAGAAGAAGATCAATAACAAACAAATGTAGTTATTCATTTTCTTACTTAAATGTGTTAAAAAGCATTTGTTTTTTTTTTTTTTTTTTTTTCATCATGATTTGCCAATATTCATAAAAATGATTAGGAGAAAACTTGTGAATTCAAACATATTTCATGAGTTAATAACTAAAAGTTCTAAGTATATGTATATGTCTATTGTTTTGTGATGCATTAATATATCATTACCAAATATTTTCACACCATACTTGCCCTGCAATATCCAAGACAACCCTGAGATGTTTCAGTAATGGTAAGTATAATGATTACCGTATGCATGGATCTACTCCTAATACTGGTAGCAGCTGAATTAATTATTCTAAATGTGGTTTACAACACTTTCAACACAATTTAAATACAGGGATATTTTAAATGCATTTTGCAAGAAAGGGCATAAAAATACAAACAGTTCATTCATGAATTACGGAATTTTAGAATAGGCACTTTGAGTTTCTTTAGACATAAATTTGGATAGTGTTTCTCTCCTCAGTGATATGTGTATAGAATGACCCTTATTTTTGAAAATTTGTTTCTTTCATAAGTTTCATGGCTAATAGCCCTTTATGCAGAATGCATATAGTTTAACTGCTAATTATGGTTTTTGTTAATCTGTATTTTCTATCTGTTAACTGATGTATCTTTACATTAATGATGTTATTGTTCTATTTATGAATCAATATGGATGACATACAGAAATATATCTGCAAGGTACATTTTATGTCCCAGCCTGTACAGTGAACAAAATTGTGTTCCATTACTGTACAAATGACCTGTGTTGTAAACCTGTCTTTGTTTTGAGACTGGTAACTCTAGGACATTTTGTAACAAAGACAGAACTAATTACGCAGTGCAGCTTTGAGACGTTCCCGTTCTGCTTCATCACGCAGTTCCTGAAGTACTGTAGACTCCTTGGAATTGATAAATACAGAGAGGTTGGGTGTAGGTGCAGCAGATTGAATAATACCAGCTGGTACAACACCCTGAGGTGGATTTCTATTCACTAACTCAGATTCAGGATCTATTGCAGGCTGGTATACAAGAACGGAGGGTGTGTCCACAGTGGAGGGAAAATCTAGTACTGTTACCAAAGGTGGTGGGACAGGACGGCTTGGTGCAGTCACAGGTGGTTTAATTGTTGTTGTATTAGGTTTCCTGTAAAAAAAGGAACATTATTTGCTTCAGTACATGCTAATAAAGGCATACTATGCAGTAGGTATAAAATATTCACAGTTCAAATTTACTTCAGTTTTTCTGTGTGCCAATATAAATCAGTAATATTAACTGCTTATTAGCAACTAATTGCAACTTGAATTAAAGGGTTGTTGTATGGTGTTATAATATGCTTTGGGCAGTTCTGCCTTAAAGTATCACTATTTTAGGAAAAATAAAAGTATGAATACCTGTTATTTACTCAAGACCAAAGTAATACTTATAGCTCATGTCTTTACTCGTAAAAATTAAGTTTACATTGCTATGGTCAGGACCCAGATCGTGATAATGTTGCATTACATCATAGTTATTGTTATTTTGTACATTAAGTCGTATCATGGCTCCCAGATCATGAACACGAATATTATGATGTAGCAGATATGATGTAAGTTAATTCAAAATCTTCTCGGGCTTCTAGCCAGGTAAAAACTTGTCAAGCCAAGTTTTTACCTGGCTAGAAGCCCGAGAAGATTTTGAATTAACACGTCGCCAGGAAAGCTTTAGTTCTTATTTTATGATGTAAGTTTATTAGGAAGGTGTCAACTGATTATGGATGGGAAGAAATAAGGGGTCATGCTCTTGTCTAGTGTAAACACCTGAAATATTGAGCGACAACCTGAATATTCTGCAAATTTCCCCTCTCACCAATTCCTGAAAATTCTAGATGTCTTTGGAATTTCAAGCTATATAAGTGAGCATTCTTGTGAGTGAATGCTCTTTAACTGTTGTTGTTCTCTATACTGGGCATGAAAGAAATTTAATTTTTCTCAGAGGCCTGTTTATCAGGCTTGAAGTTCTTTTATGTGCCATAAATTTACGATATGGGACCAACAGCTTTACTTCCCTTCCAAAGGAAGCCATGCTATGGACTTTTATGCCCAAAAAAAAATCCATTGTCCTCCACCAGGATTGAAGCTGCGACCTGGTATTGAAGTTAGCATGGTAACCATTACACCACGGAGGGCGACATTCTTGTAAGTGAATCAGTTAGTGTGTGCATTTCCGGTGCAACAAAAATACCTTTCTCTGAGTGAGGTTATGATGATAATGCAGTGAGCGCTGCTACTGCAAGAGACTAGAGAGTTCTTGTGTTCAATTCCCTAGTGAGTGAAGTTGAAGCTACATTATCTATGTTTCATTACACTGTTATGGCATGAAGAAAGCGAAATGACAGAAGTTAGTGAGGTGACAATGAAAACTGGACTAAGAACAGTATCCAGGATGGAAGGTGAATAAGTGTAAATATTTGTGTCAGCTATTAATATACAATTGTAACAATTCTCCACTTATCTTTTTGAAATCCAATTTAATTCCTCAATTGCTACAGTTAATAATTGTTACATTAATATTTGTGTTACTTCACTGTTATTAGCTTCTTTTTACATATTATATTTGTATCAGCATTTGAGGAGGGTGTGATGATCCAGTATTCAGTTTTCTTTTCCACTATTTTCTAAAGTTAAGTTCACTATATTTTTGGGATGGCTATTATTCCCTATCTCAGATGCTCAGCGATTGTCTATACAACAGGTCACATAGTTGACCCTCCTCTGCCCTTTGCCCTGCCTGAGTATATGTGGTTGTTGTGAGGGAAGAAAGTTGATTGCACTGAAACTTCAATCTACATAACCATATATTTTTGTTTCCATAAAATATTATCTGACAAGGATTCAGAATTCATTCAAGATTCAGCTTAAAAATATTGAACAAATGGCATGCTTTATTGAACAAATACATAACTTAGGCATTTACATTTTCATTTGCTAAACTACAAAATCACCCTCATTGCTCTTACTAAGATGAGAAATTATAATTAAACCTCAACACTTCAAAGGCCTTCAAATTGGGATTTAACAGAACCTGTGTCACAGATCCTTTGATACACTGCAGTGAACATTCATCTTTTGGGAAGATAATGATTTAGAAATCACCAATGATACAGTCCCTCATAGCATTGGCAGATTCCCAGTTCTGTCGTAAATTAAATGAATATCTGCTAATTCAGCATATTAAAGCCATTAATTGTGTAAAGGAAAGTTTGTGACAGAATCAGTCCCTTGTATCCTCACTGAAAGGCACATGAATATACAGGGTGGGAAGTGAATAAGTGCAAATAATTTGATATTTAATAGAGAACAATGCATATAATGCATTATTAAACAGCATTCTTAAAAATGAAGCACAAATATCAGAATCTAATGCCTGTCTTTAATACATTTTGCAACTCCAGCTCTATGTTTAGCACAACTCGCATACTGCCAACTTGCATTCATGTGACTCACAGTGAGGAAACAAGGGACTGATTCGGTCGAACTTTCCTATATACAATGAATGCCTTAACATATGCTGAATTAGTGGATATTCATTTAATTTACACCATAATTGGTCAATGTGCCAATGCTGTGAAGGTCCATATTATCAGCAATTTCTAAATCATTATCTTCCCAAAGGATGAATGTTCACTGCAGTGTATCAAAGGATCTGTGACACAGGTTCTCTTATTTCTAATTTGAAAATTTTTTTAAAGTGTTTTTAATTTTAAATTCTCACTTTTGTAAGAGCAATGAGGGCTGAAATTTTTTCTCTGGTAAACCACAAGGTCTCAAATCATTTTGAGATGTCATTCCTCAATTACAATTACAAATTCTGAAACTACTTAAGTTCCTGGTTTAATAGTTAACCAACTATGTGAATTAATGTTTCTTTCACACCAACTATGTGTAGGATAGAAGTCTGGAGAGGTAGTGACCTGCTTTTCAAAGTTTTGACTATTGCTTTACCCTTCTATATCTTTCTTACACCTACAAAGAATGGTAATGAAAGCTTACCTCAATCAACAACAAGCAGATAGAGAATAAGGTGAATTGAATTTTCTTATAATTTACCTATTATAAAAAATTCTTTCCAGATGAAGAGAACTTCATAGGCTATACCCAGAAAATCATTTACTTTATCACATAAATATCTTAAATAGGTGTATAGTATTTTTAAATTTGTGAAAATAATTTTTGAGAAAATAAAAATAATGAAAGTATCCATGTAAAGGGTAGTTTGGGATGTAGGGATGTTTTTGAAAATCTTTGTGTTGGTCCTTTTGAAGATCTAAGTTTGGTATTTACTGAATTTTTAATGTTTTTAAGCTGTGCTGTTCAAAGAAAAATAGACAGACACACATACACATGGCCTTTTTTTTTTTTTGTAAAGGTGTTATTTTAGATTCAGGACTATCAAAACTGCATATGGCAGATTTTTAGTTGTAATGCAGTTGTTCTATTGCTATAGTAGAAAAAGTAAAAAATCAATGTTTATTTCAAATGGATGTTGCTATACTTACTGGAATGGAAAGCCAGGAAGGACCAGGGGGTATTGTGGTGGAAGTGGTCCTGTTGGTACTGCATAAACCACTGTCACTGTAAAAGGCTGAATTCGGGATATAAATGTCCCTGGTGGCACAGGAGCTATCACAGCACCAACAGGAATGGGCATGCAGATTCCATCATGTACCACTGTAAACTCTGCAGGGAAAGCTACTGTAACTCTAGGTACACTGATAAGAAGAGGACGCTGGAGTTCTACTTCAACAGCTGGCATTACTTCATGCTCCTGTGGACATAATGCTTTTGATAATTACAAAAAGATCATAATTGGTTGACAAAATTTGTAAATATATTTTTCAAAAAGCTTGTAGTTTAGTTTTTTTTAGGAATGTTGATGGAGACAAACTAATCAATATTATATGTAGTTTTTCAAGGGAACACACCAATTATTAATCATTGTTAGGTTTATGTTCAGGAAGCCTTTTGATATAATGCCAAAAATATTTAATTATTTGAAAATAAGCATAATATTTCAGAAGTGCTCAACATACTCGAATAGTATGTTGCTAAAAGCAAATTGTTCAAACTTACTGGTCCCTTTAAGGTAACTAACGGCTTGGTTTGAGAAACACCACCAATTTGGGCATCAGAGACAGGAACAATATGTAATCTGTCTTGTGCCATCAGCACCAGTGGTACGGCTGCCAGTGCATTATCTATGGCATAGGGATTTGCCACTAGTAGTGGCGGCAGTTGCTCATAGAAAAAGTGACTCTCAGTGCTCCTAATCACTGCTACCAATACAGCTGCCACAAGTGTTACCTGGAATAGACAAAGTGAAATATTAGAAGCCATTTCCAGGGCAGTATGGAGTAAACTGTAAGTTAGTCCTGAATGGGGCTAATTAAGTCTTGGCTGTCATCAGGAAGACATTAATGTAGGAGATTGTTATGTGCACAAAATATGATACTTAGAAAAGTTAGATATGTTAGATATTGATTTATTCTCAAAAGTATTCTTCAATTAACATAAAGAATATGCACAGACTGAAATGTTAATCTTTTTCTCTTCACTTTCTAACAAGGTTCCCTGGCATGCTATATGGTGTGGAGTTGGGGAATTTAAAACTTTTTGTGGTCAAAAAAGTTTGTAATTTAAATAAGACTATAAGAACTTGATAGATATCCATACTTTAAGGATAATACAGGAGACTACAATTTTTTTTAAAACAAACACGTGTTTGAAACCAGTCCCTAATTAAACAATTATCTTCAAGAATACTGTCAACAGTTCTCTATCAGATCTCTTATCTATTCTTCTACAAATTATTCTTACAAAAGCTTATTCTAAGCTCCATGCTAATCAATATAAACATTAACAGAAATAGTCTTTTGGTCCTATGTGATGACAAATGAAAGGATTTTAAGGTTCAAATTATGGTCAGAAAAAGGGCAAAAGGGTTTTAAAAATACACACAAAAAGTTGCAATAAAGGTGTTTATGAAATTCCATTATTCATGTTAAAACAAATACATTAACTTTCTTTGTCACATTTACTGGGTTATAATAATTCATAAACTTGTTATATTGAATTACACACGGCATTTCAAAGTTTTTGGCACCAAGTCGTGGCACTTTAGAGCTCAATAGCTGCTTATATATGGAGAAACCTCGCTTGACATCTACAGAAACCAGTGGAACAAATTTTGTCAGCACCTGTAAAGAGAAGTTCAGTCAACATTACAAAGGTTTCCACATCTGGATTATTCTTCAAATTTAATTAAAATTTGTCTTTAGCAAATCCCTCAAGGTTCTCCCTAACACTCGTCAACTTTTTTCAATGTTTCTCCTTCATACCTCCTTCCAAACTTTGAATCACATCAGTAAATACTTGCAGCCATACACTGCAAAAAGTTCCAAGATTTTTTGTTGTTGACTAATTGTTGGCCCTGCTTAGTGGAACTACATCCCTTGAGACTAGGGCGCATATGACGTATTTGATTTTGATTTGATTTTATCAAATACATTTTTGCTCAAGAAAACTGCACATCTTATACAAGTTCCCTTGTGATAACAGGAAACTGTGGAAGGTGGATCCTGGTCATTTCTTAATATAAAATTTCACTACTGGGAAACTTTACCAGAATGAAGTCATTTACCCTGCAGTATATATCATATGGTTGAGGTTGGAGCACATGCTCTTACTTTGTTGGAAAGTTGGAAAGCATATAGCATGCCTGATCATTTACCACAAATCTGACTTTTTCAGACTTTTCAGAACCTGTAATCCCCCTACATGAGTCGTTGAATGTTTGCATTATTGTGCAGATATTTGTCTCCTTGTGTTGGTAGATTTTAAAAAGCATAAGATGTACCCATTCACCAGATAATGGAAAACCCAAAATATTCAAAATACAATATCTTTGTAGCTCATCAGTAGCTTCGTCTAAAAATTCCCATGTCATGTTTGCACTTCTTTTTTTTTTCTCTAAGATGTTTTCATATAAATTGGCCATGTGACTTTTTCTCAGAGTACTATTATCCAGTATGATCTTTGCATGTACTTCTCAGGAAATGATTTGAATGCAAGATATTTTACCTTGTGTATGGAAATCCTAACTGGACTATTGCCATGGGAAGATCCATACTAAACTGTTTCAATGACTGCTGCTTTTCTGGTCCTGAAGTAAAGGTATGCATCAAAGTGGTTTGCTTAGGTGTCAACTTTGCAAACTTCAATGTTTTTAAATGTTTTTATGGATGTGTTGGTTTATTCTGTTTCTACTTGTCATAGAATGCAACATTTACTTCACAGATGACACATCACAGAATTATGCTATCAGTTTTGATAAACCAAGTCTTGAATTCTTCTGAAAGTACACATAACTTTTCCTTCTTAACCTTTGGCATGATTTTGTTGTGAAAAATCCATTCTGCTAAAGTACTAACTCTGCCATCAAGACAGTACACTGTCGATAGATAGAAGCCATTAAATTCAGTTAATGCTCAAAAAGCAAATTTAACTTTTAAACTAATCCCATGCAGATGGTATAGCAAAAGAAAGGCCTGCATGCAAGTAAACGAGTATCTATACCTTGTAATCGAAATTCAAAGTGAACAACAAAACCTAAACACATCAATAGTTGGTGCCATTAGAGCCTGGGTGGCAGCATAATGCTTTTTTAAAAACTTCCTCTGAACTTTGTTGTTCACTTTGAATTTCGATTACAAGGTATAGATACTCGTTTGCTTGCAACCGGGCCTTTCTTTTGCTATACCATCTGCATGGGTTTAGATTAAAAGTTAAATTTGCTTTTTGAGCAACTGCAGACATTTGATGCATGCCAATTATTGTATCTTGAAAATCTTGTAGGTGATCTAGCTCATCTTCTCTTAAATCTCGCCGACAATGTATGATATATATAGTGGCAATAATGGCGCCCATCATTGTTGTTGATCGAAAGTCTATATGTAGTTTCCATCCAAGCAGTGTGCCAGAATCAGGCACTGTCCAAAGCTTAATGCAGTGGTATCGATCAGTTTGCAAATTATTTTCAATTGCATGTGTTATTGTATCAATATTTCACCGTCTGCCAATTAACTGAAATTAGGTTTCTACTATTGCAGCATCATTATTTAAATTTGATTGATTTCACAACTGTAGGTTGATCATTGTTGCTGAGGTTGGCTATTGCTGCTGGGGGTGTGAATAATTACTGATGCTTTCCATAAATAATATACTTTAATAATTTATTGACCATTGTTGATTTCTGATTTAACAAAATTATAAAATCTTGGACAAGAAGATAAAAAAAATTCTCTCTAATCTTTAAAAATGCAGAAAGAAATGTCAGAAAAGGTGGTCAAGCAAGGAATAGAAGGGAAAAGGTGCAAAATATAGTAATCTTACAATAAAGTGAAAAACAGTGCAACAAACTATGTTTATTTTGTTCCATTTTAAACCCCAAAATGTAAATATTTACCTGAATATTGAAAAGGTGTTGCACCTTAAAATCTTTTCCTTAGTGATGACATTGAAATTCAGTTCTCTTTGCTTTGCAGAAGTAAACTCAAAAGAAAAAAGAATAGCTTTTCATTTGAGAAAAATATATTTGAAAATTTAAACCAATAACAAGGAATATCTTGCAAATGTTCAACTTCACACCAAAAAGAAAGAAAAAACGCATTTGACATAAATTATGCATTCTTTCATATACATTTTTTGTGAAGTAAGCTTTAGGCTATTTCTCATGGTTTACCAGTTATGCAAAAGTTATCCAGAATGAAGAGGACTTTAGAGGGTATTCCCAGGAGATTCAAGAGATATATATATATTTAATTTTGCATATAAAGATCTTAAATATCTTGGTATTTTAATCAAAATCGTAAGCCATGTTTGAGAAACTCAAAATTTTAAAAAAAAATTCCATATAAAGAGTAGTTTTGAGCAGGGTATTTTATTGAAAATCTTCATGTCGCATCCTTGAAAGTGCTAAATTCAACATTTCATTTTTGAGGTAGGCTATTCAGACACATGGATCTTTTTCTAAAAAATATTTTTATTGATTCAGGAGATTCCAAAACATATATTTACAGCGAAATCTTGGTTACAAATTTTTGCTGTATGGTATATGCATCTAGAGAAAGTAAAAAATGAAAAGTTTTAAATTCTCAAGTGTAACTCAGAATGATAATGATTATGTTACTGTGAGTCCTTATATTTTGATATTTAATAATTATAAAATGTATATGATGATCAAAATAAGAATATTTCATACATTTTGGATTTTTCATTAGTTGGTGGTAAAGTTGCATTATTGATATCACTGAAATAGAAAACTCCATTTTTATTGGTAGTTGCTGTATAAGAGCACAAGGACACCCTAACTTTTGCAGGTGTATTAGTTATTTTTAAGAGACTTGAATGTAACATGCCTATGGGATTTATAAACTATGGTGTTAAAATATAACATGCTTGAATGAAATGTGGCAAGAGGGCCGATATCTTGCTATGTGTTCAGCTCATGTTTGTCGATTAAGACCACTATCAAAGTTAACTTCTTAGAAGGCAAGGAAGCAATGTTTGTTTGACTTTGTCCCTTACTAAGTGGATGGGCTCTTTCTTCGCTGCATGATAACTCAGTTACAGGTAGAAGTTCTATATGACTTTTGGAGAAATGGCTAATCAAGCTTGTGGGCTGGCTACATATTTTTGGTGCCTAACATGCTTTATTGTTCCTATGTGTGGAAAGTAAATATAAGTTATCAGGTTTTCCTCATTTTTGTATATGTTGTATCATTTCACATCTTACCAAAGATGTATTTTATATAAACAAAACTTTGAAAAATTAATTAAACTGCTTTTATAAAAAATAACTGCCAGTTATGAACTCTGGAATAATGACAATGCAAATTGTCAAGTTATTATAATTCATAAATGTAAATAAACATCTCAAAATTAATTTTAAAAACCTGATATGTTTCACATTCACATTACTTTCTCAGTCAGCAAACTGTCATTAAAAAGCATATTCCAAACATTTCACGTTACCTCACACAAACATGTACATAGATGCTTTTATTACACATTTCTTTGTAAATGCAAAGGAGTAGGGGAATACATTAGGTTTAAGAAATAATCAAATTCTATTAAGATCTGGTGATTTGTGATGGGTTGAAATTCCATTTTCTTTGCTTGATCAGGAATTAAAATGAATAAAGCCATCCCTTTTGAGGAAAGTATCATTATTTTAAAATTAAAACCATTCATAAGGAATATCTTGGAAATGGTTCTTCATAAAAAAAAATTACATAAACTGTGTGTTTTAACAAGATACAAAATATTAATTTCTTTATTTATTTATTTTCTGTCTCTTATGGTTGACATATTATACAGAAGTTACCCAAGTGAAAATAACTTTAGGGCTTATTCCCAGAAAATTCAAGATATACATGTTATTTGTCATGAAATATCTTAAACATGATATTTAATCAAAATGATTAGAGCCATTTTTGAGAAAATGTCAAACACTCATCTAAGTAAAAGGTGGTTTGGAGTCAAAATATTTTCTTAAAATTCTTCGTGAAGCATCCTCAGAATATGCTGAACTTAAATATTGAGTTTGGTATGAGACTGACATTTTGTGTTATTTTCTATAATAAAATAATAAATTTTATTCTATAATAAAAATTCTTTTTTTTATTCAGGGTACGCAAAAGCGTGTATTTCCAGTGAAATCTGGGTATCAAATTTTTGGGTGGCATGCAATACTTTCTCTACTCACTATGACTTTATTGTACATGGTAGAAAAAGTAAAACCGCCCTCGTTCAGTATCATATCCACGGGGAAATAACTAGAGTAGAGACGCTACCTCTAAGTGGGAACCAATTGCAAAATAATTACTGATTATCATATTATGAAATAATAAAGCAGTCGTTGATTTGGCCTGTGTTAAACCAATCCATCATTCTTTTACTCGCTTGTAAAAACTGTATCGCTTGGAATGTCAATAAATCAAGCAAGGTCATCCATTCCAGCCAGCAAATATCGTTTCGAGCTGCCCCTTCGAACGAATTTGACCAGGCGTGGGCAATTTAAATTATGCACTCTGCTCATGTTTGATGGTTGCCTATGCAGTAAGGATTACGTCCCTTCGGATTCCCGTCTCAAGTTTTTTTTTTTTTTTATTTTCTTTTAATAAAACAGTGACGAAGTCTGATCAGGACTCCGGTACTGTATCCCTATTTACATTTCCCCCCGTAGGTTTTACTGATTACTGGTTTACTGGTTTTACTGTTTCTTTTACAAACATATACACATTGCACAAACATATAACACCCATGCCCAAGGCGGGACTCGAACCCACGATCCCCAGCCCACGAAGCACCAAAGCGAGACGCTTTAGCGAGCGTGGCCATGGGGACCGGCTCAAGTTAAAACATTGCACGACATTGGTCGATAGTACATCTTGTACACGTTAAAGAGCCTCGCGCATGTGCGACATGTATAATGTAACTACTCTATGGTTCAAATGTGCTCATACGGATCGTGCACAAATGAAGGCGGTTCCATCAAATACCCTGTAAATAACTAACAACTCCCGATTTCTCCGTACCAAACATTCCACCAATTACAATTTAATTTACACATTACTTGGTTTTTGCCGTAAAACGCTGAGCCTAAATATGTACACAACAACAAATATTCCACAAAAGTATTTCTTTCGTAAGATAGCGTTATTATTACTACTATAATTATTAACTGTTGGGAGCTGCAGTTGTATCAGTTTATTCATAAAATAACTATAATGCAGCAACTGTTATTTCATATTTACAGGGCTATCCAACTAAACTTTTATGAACGCCCAAAATATATACACACGAACCGCTATTGTTCATTTTCTTCAGATGAACAGAAATCTTCAGAAGGTTAAATCACATGCATAGAGGAAAAGAAGACGGTGATGATTATGAATAATAATAATAATAATAATAATAACACTTTTATTTAGTCGAAATTATTTTATTTCTATCGTTATAAAATTCTTAATATTGCATGATTATTGTAACGCTTATAGCAACCAAGAAATATCTTAGGTTTTAATGGCAGTTAGATTCTTCGATAATTATATTGCTTAAAACCGTGCTAACATCAACGGCTGCCATTAATGTTACCTAAACCTTTTCTTATCTTTCTGCCCAGACACATTCCTATTGCCTATCATTGAATCATTGTTCTGCAAAGTTTCAAAAACAAGATAGTCATCAAAATGCCCACAGTAGCTTGTGTGAAATATGACCAATTAAATTGTTAAGTTGGCCTTGGTTTTGCCACTACCTTACTGCAACCGATAATTACACGACTAGGAGTGTGATGTGTGTAGGCACATTTCTAAAATACCGCAACGCTATCACATTTTGGGCTTTCTAAGAATTCTTTCACAATTGATACAAAAAATTCCGCAAATGAGTGAGTTGGCAAAATGTATGTACTAAATTTTTTATGCTTATTAATACAGATGAGAAGATTGTTAGCCATTTTCTTGAAATTATTATCTACAATTTATTCACATTTTCACCATTTTTTTTTTACCGCGTAAAGACTGGGGAATTCTTTTTCTTCGTTTTTCAGGGTGGTCTGTATTAAAACGCTGTTCTGAAGCTGAAATAACCAACAGAATACATTGTGAAACGATCTTGTAATATCTGTTAATTAATCTATGCTTGAATGGGCCCCGATTCCACAGAGCTTAGAGTAAAAACAAAAATCGTTTTCTGAGAATAAGGAACCCTGCTCCATAAAAAATTAAAGAAAGATGTATTAAAAAAAAACAAAAAAAAAAAAACAACAACATGTAACCAGCTAGCTCATCCCAAACAAAATTCGAACTCGAAACTTGAATATGAGACATACGTAGGTACACGTAATCCTCACACTATGCAGGAGAGCAATGTAAATATATTCCAGGACGAGTGCATGCCATTATATTATGCCATTTTCAACTACCATTTAATTAAATACTAAGAAAGAACAATACTAAATAGTAATAGTATGCTCACATTATTTTGGAACAATCGTTTACTTAATAAGTAAGAACTGAACGGTCATTTACTAAAATATTTTCATTTGAAATGATGCGATTGCAGGGTTACGATTGCGTATGAAACTGTCAACACAGTCTGGGTCAGTGCGAAACAAAACACTGCCACTGCTGCCTGCTCATGGGAATAAACAAAATAGAAGCATCTTTTTTGTGGTGGTAATTGTGCAAATGTATATTTTAGACAATACTTCGTGTAAAAAATGTTACATGAGTGATAAAGACGTGAAACTAAGTTCGTTAATGCCTGGAATCGTGGAGGAAGCTATAAAGGTGAGCCTTTAATATTTTAATATTCTCACTAAATAAATAGTTGCATCTAAATGAAACGGTATTTAATCTTCGCTTCTTCTTGATGGACATGCAAACGCATAGAAAACGTTTTATTTTGTTTTTAAACAATATAAAAAAAAAAGACCACTGGGAAGTCTGGCTCACCCAGCTTGAAAACATATCCCAGAATTTGGCTTATTGAAGATTGTTTACTGTAATAAACAAAATGAAAAATATTGAAGTTCTGCGCATTCTTTAATTTCATCTGTTTAAGAGCAGCAAATACAGGTGTATTTAGTGATATTGTTTGCCCTGAAGCTCATTTCAAGTACTCAAAGAAAGCTACAGGCACCAGTAGGGAATATTTTAGCCCACGGATGGAAATGTGTGTTTTACTGGAGAAAGGAGGACTTGTATTGAAAGTATCGCCTGAAAGAGTACTGAGAATGAGAAAATCGTTGGAATAAATTTAATTAG
The DNA here is from genome assembly GCA_030762935.1 of Hymenopus coronatus. Classification (NCBI taxonomy): domain Eukaryota; kingdom Metazoa; phylum Arthropoda; class Insecta; order Mantodea; family Hymenopodidae; genus Hymenopus; species Hymenopus coronatus. Next base: position 68,669,695 of record CM060881.1, read on the forward strand.
GGTAGAGGCGGCTATACTCGAAAACAGAGGTGTTGGGACTGCTCATTTGCAAACATTATATAAGTGAAAAATATGCCAAAGGGTATTATGAAATTAATAGATGGCGACTACAACTCTGGGAGAGAAATTCCGATCGGGCAATGCTTTTGGCTTCTGAATTAACTGGGATTTTAGAAATAGCGCACAAATGTTTTGCTCGTATAGAATATATTTACCTAATATATTACTTTCTCTAGCGTCTTTGTGCAGAGTGTCCCGGAATTCAACCGCACAAGTTGGCAGGATTGTAAAGGAGTCCTCCAAGATAAATAGTTTGAGATAAGGGACCTATGGGGTGCTTAATTGTTTGCTACTGCCACTGATCAAACTGCCATGGGCCTTGATCTGAACACTTGAATTTGGGAGAGGTTAGATATAGTGGTATTATTTTACGCTTTGGTTACCTTATGGGCATCGGATTAAGATGCTGAGGGGGTTGGAGGTTCAAGTTTCCGAAGAAACCTTTGCTTTAATGCTCTTTCCTTTGTTTGAATGTAGTGAGTCGTTCATATTTTGCTGCGTTACTCAATATGATTTATTTGTATTGACATATAAAACAAATGTAATATACGATTAGCATCTAAGCGCAACTGAGAACGTTTCAATATCAATTACATTAAACACTTGAAGGGGTACACTTCTCCGTACCCCTCGAAAGAACTTCTAAAATACAGTGATCGCACATTGACATACGTACATTTTACAACTGTAAGCACAGCTCAAAATCTACGAAACAATAGACATGAACTTCAACTGAAATACAAAAGAACAACCATCTCTATAGTAAAACTAGTTGAGAACTATGTACTAGTGCTTTTTTTCTTTTTATCGCTGCATGAGAGGCAAATGAAAAGAGACTTTGAGAAATAGTACTTGCAATATCCGAGTTACAAAATATAGCAGGTTAACGACCGGCAACATCTCTGCAGAGTTTGCGCCTACGAAGCACAACCGTGGGGCCAAAATAGCTGAAGATATAACACCTACATAGACAAAAATCAAAATACCGCTGTTCGCATCCTAGCAATTGCAGAGGTTGCTTTATTAATTATTATTATTATTATTATTATTATTATTATTAAAATCAGTTTACTTTCTACATTTCAAAGCACACTTTACATACATGTTTTCAACAAACATACTTTTATTAAATTAATCTGCACAGGTTCCTTGATAATCAGTGTATTGAATATTGAACGCTATGTAGATTTTATTCAGTCTTTTGAAATTAATTTGTCCTGGAGAGTGTGTCGTCTTGACTTCAAAAATGTAACGTAAACTAAGCGTATTAGGTAATTGTGTTTTTCTTTGAGAATAGCAGCGAAATAAAAAACTAAGCATTGGAAACTTCAGAATACGATGAGATCTTACAATCGTGGGACTCGATGACCAGCTCTATACCGACTCACCCACCATATGTTATAGGGTGGCGCTCTAGCTAACTACATAATTATGTGACATCATGGTTAGCAGTGGCATGCACACCTTCGGAACACGTGCAATTTTGCCCAGATTGCAATTCCAATCGTTTTAAATGTGTTGATTGTGCATCAATACTACAATCCTTCGACTACTGACATACAATGAAGCATTTTGAATTAAAGTAGGATACACAGGTCCATGTTTTTTGTTTTTGTTTTTGTTGTTGTTTTTTTTTAATTACTGTCACTGATATCGATCCATAAAACATGACATAATTGACATTTGGCAAAAGGGATATTAGGTTCCCTATTTCAAAACGTTATCTATGACCTCCTTACAATCCTACTAATTTGTGCGGTTGAATTCTGGGACATTCTGTACAATGTACCCGTGGAGTGCATGTCTGGAACGTGAAATTCGTCAAATCCTACACGGCACAGCACCTATGTACACCATCCACATGACAGTTGTGTAACGCAGCAACAAGTTATCACAAATTCCAAGTCTTAATATTACCTACTACCCATATGATCAATAATCACAATCAAATACATAACTTAAGCTTCTTCAACAGCAAACTATTAATATTAACGACACAAAACATGATACCCACAGTTTGTATTGTAACTACGGGATTACTAAACCCGCCACCTTCCATCTTGTTCACTGAGGCGCTGTGGCATAACATAGGTTACTTCTCTAGTGAGGGTCGCAGGTTCGCTTCTCGCATGTAATATATATATTACTTCTTTTAATGATGCTGAATGAACATATAGCGGCTATTTATTTTAGACATACTTATTTCATACACGACATTCGGTATAGTTAATAATTCTACAATATACCGCACACGAAAGCATGCGGTGCGCAGAATGGTACACAAACGCCAGGCACGAAAAAGAGAATCTGTAGAGTATAAAAATACTAAAAGTAATTTATTTATTTATTTATTAAGCGTCATTTAACCTGGTTAGTCATATCGGACGATGAATGACATTGGTGAAATGATGCTCAAATGATCACGAGGTCCATGGCACTCAAAGTTGCTCGACATTCGTCTTCTCAGAATAAGGGAAAAGTCTGAAAAAACCTTATCCGGGTAACTCACCCTAAGCGAGGTTCGAATTTTGAATGCGAGGAGACACATCGGCCATGCGGTAAAAGTATTGTTAAGAAGAGTAATTTTGAAACTTGATTTTTTGGGAGGTAGGACTTTTTTTTTTTACTCTACACACCCTTCACAAACCGATCCAACAGGAAAATGCCAACCGCAACTGGAAAAACATGATATTCTGAGATGAGGTGGCATTTCCTTCCACGTGTAAGGAAAAAGCCTATCGTCCAAAGGGGTCCCGATACGATGCAAAATATGTACAGTTCCATAATAGTCGCGAATCTATATCAAGTTGGGGCTGGATATCAAGGGACGGTCTATGTGTGTTGTGGCAGCTTGACGATATACTGAACGATATGCAGTACACGGCAATACTCGAAAATATTTTGATTCTTTCTGTGAGGATGAGATATCCTGATGGAATTGTTGTATTGGTACAGGATAATCATTCTGTCCACACATCTCTTAAGGTTTCAAATTGGTTTTCAGAGAGACAGGATATCAGAGTGTTCACCAAATTTGAATTTGAGAATGTGTGGGCTGAGGTAAAAAGGAAGCTGCACCCTAATTTACCTGTAGATGGGCGAAGGACAAAGGATAGCTTCTGGACACAAATTCAAGAAGCCTGGGATCTTGTAGCCTCTCGTCCGCATTACTGCAGACATTTAATTTTCTCTATGCTCTGAAGATTGAGGGTAGTTATGTGTGCTGAGGGCTCACACACCCGATATTAATTATGTTTATGTTTTGTGTTTTAGTTTTAGAAGATAATATTTTATTTGCACTTTTTTCAGTTATTTAACACGAGTGTTTGTAGAATTATGTTTTTGTATGCATAGATAGACCCATCATTTCAAATGCCAAAGTTATAGTAATACAATCTTATATTCTGCATATCCAATCAAAATTAACTAACATAAAAAAATGACAAGCAGCGCGAGATTTGAACCTAAAAACTTATGAGTGGAAGTAAGGCTTTCTTAACCCCTTGGCCACCGTGATTTTTTGTTTTGTTTTTTTGTTTGCTTTTTGTTGTTGTTTTGTTTAACGTCATTTAACCTGATTGGTCATATTGGACGATGAATAAAATTGGTGAAATAATACTCTAATGATCTCGGGGTCCATGGAACTTAAAGTCGCGTAAGGGAAAACCCCGAAAAAAACCGGGTAACTCACCCTAAGCGAGATTCGAACTCATGACCTGTTAAATGTGAGGCAGACACGCCTCCCACTACCCAGGCGGGCACCGTGAAGTTGTTCTGTGTTCTGTTTTCAGTACTCATAAGTTAATCATTGCGCTGTTAGTCACAGGCCATTGTACAGTTCTTTCGTGTTCATTGTGAACACAGCTTTTACGAAAATACACGAAACTATTCGATCGACACATGGATTCTGAGGACGACTCATTTTTTGTGTCCATGGCTGCGCATAGTAGGTAGAGAAGGTATTGAATTCCACCAAACAATTAAGTATCGCGATTTCACCGGAAGAACATGTTTTGAGAACTCCCTGAATAAAAAAAAAATTACCTTCATTAGCACGTATTTTCAATGTACATAGTAGATAGAGAAGGTATTGTATTCCACCGAAAAATTCGATACCGAGATTTCAAAAGTAATACATGTTTTGAGTCCCCGTTAATAAAAATAATTTTTAGAAAATGGTCCGTGTGTGTGTACCTATCTACGTGTCTGGACAGTATAACTCAAAAACGAAAAGTCGGTTAAGTACCGAAAATCTTCGTGTCTAGGAAAGTTTACCCACCCAAACTACCCTCTCCATGGAACATTTTTCGAAATTTTCTCTTAACAATTTTGTTTTAAATATCGTATGTTAAAGGTGTTTACATGGCAAATAAAAGTATATCCTGTATTACTTGGGAATAGCTCTGAAGTTCTCTTCATTTTGGATGGCTTCTGCATAAACCGTAAGAGACGTACAAAAACATCACTAAAAAAAAAACACTCGTTAAAACACACAATTTGTGTCAAATACTCAAACGCCAAGTTTTCTTCTCAAGTTTCATATGTCTTTCATTTTACTCCTGCCAAAGTCATTGCATAGCGACAGTTTTTAAAATATTTGAGTATCGCTTTATCTTAGTGTATTCCCTTATTTCCCTTTTAATTACAAAGAAGCAAATAATAAGACCCCAATTCTGCTAATGTTTATCTCGATTAACATATGTAGATAAAAGAATAGTCTTTTGTAAGAAACGTTTGTTTGCGGAACAGTTAGAGAAAGTCCAGTGAATGGAACGCATCAAAATTTTAAACTCAGTCTTCTGTTTGCTGAAGTGTTATATCATGGTCATATGCATATTTCTTGAAATAAACTGTAACCGACTTTTGCTATACTTTATTGCAAGGAATTCTGTTTTGCATCTTTTATTCTGTCGGTAGCAATAAATATTTTCTATTTTATGGCATTCTCAACTAAACGTCATGACCCTGTTTGCAAGGATATTCTTTTATAGTTTTTATGTGTTCAAATTCAGTAGATTTACTGGCGTATAAAATAACTCCCGCGGGACAAAATTCCGTTACACCGGCGGTGTTTATATGATCCACCTAATTGACAGCGTCGTTAATAAAGAAATAATTGTCCAGGACTAGAAGTGCCAATATCCAGTAATGAAATGAAACTTCAATTACAAGAAGTCACTTTTTAAAACTAAACGAATATAATAATGATTCAGCAAGAAACTTCTTCCATTGCCAAATTAAAATGAAAACTACAAAATCGACAGAAAAATTTGTATCCTGAGCAGATTCAACATTTACGAAACTGTAGAGAGACTGCTACCTACATTAGGTTCACGAGACAGATATTAATTGCTGCTTCGGCTATTTAATCTCTGTGCTGAATCGTTTTTAAAATAAAGCAGTGATGCTCCAGATATCTAAAAAAATATCAAAATCAAAAATATATAAATATAAAAAATAAGTTATAATAAGCAGTGCCAATCAAAGGAAGAACATTTGAAAACGCAGTTGCAACTTGAAGATATGCGAGAATTCACCGAGGTGGTTTTGAATATCACAAAGTGCTACTCCAAAGCCAAGCAATATGGGCGCAGGCGAAGCCCGGGGTAAACGTTATAATTTAATATATTTACATGAAATAGAAAATGCTACGTTGAGTATAATGTATTAGTTGTTCATCTTATTTTCAAGCCCGATTCAACTTTAACCCGAAAATTTTCTTTCTTTCTTTCTTTCCAATGAAAAGTCGGATAAGTACCAAATTTGGTATCCAAGTTTTGCATTCTCCAAGGGTACTAAACGAAGATTTTCAAGAAATATCCCCACCGCAACTACCCTTTTCATGGAAGATTTTTTTAAAAATGTTGATTTTCGAAAAAAATGGCTCCAACGATTGTGATTAACATACCATACCCTTAAGATATTTTAATGGCAAATGAAATGTATATCTTGAATTTTCTGGGAACAGTCTCGAAGTTATCTTCATTCTGGATACCTTTGCATAACTGGGTAAGCCATAACAGATAGACAAAAGCTTATTAAGCAAAAAATGTAATTTCGTAAAAACACACAATTTATGTCAAATACATATTTTCTTCCTTTGTGGGGTCAACAATTGCGGAGATACCTATTTATTGTTATTAGTTTCAATTTTTCTATACTTATACTTTTCTCACAAATGAAGTCGTCATTCGCCATCCTTTCTACTTGTGAAGCAGAGAACGGAATTTCAAAGCCATCACATATCGACCAGATTTTTAAGTTTTTATTATCGTTTAAACCTGCAGTATTCCCCTACTGCCGTTTCATCTACACGGAAATGTGTAATAAAGTTATTTCTGCAGACTTTTATCTCGATTAACGTGAAGTAGATAAAAGGATAAGCTTTTCAAAGATAAGTTTGTTGAACTTGGAATAGAAAAATTCTTGTGAACGTATGAACGTATTACCACATCAGGGTTTTAATAGTGATTAACGCTCGTTCTTATTACATGCAGAACAGACAATGGGCACTGATGATTAATGTGACTGGGGATTTTAATAGGGCTTAAATGCCCTCGGACTTCGACCTAAGGATCTTTTGTCCAATTCCTTTATCTTATCATAGGAATTTTGAAGGCTCCAGCATTGATGGTACATGAAATGATAATTAGGAAAGGAAATTTGGGGAAAAAATGTTCCAGGTCTAAGCTTAGAGTAACTCCACAGCATTTGCCGATTATGAGAACTACTTAGAGAAAAAAATCTGAGAGACAGAAAAGTTGAATGGAGAGATAGAAAGAGACAAATGTTATTGGATAGAATAACGCAACTAGAACTGCGGATCCTGCTGGTTAATAAAAGTCATGATAAATAAGGCTTCTTTTTTTACTTTCTCTACCATGTGTACAATGGTAGAGAAGTCATTGCAATTCCTTACTGATATTTAACCAGAAATACACGTTTTAGGATCCTCTTTGTAAAAACACGTTACTTTCTCCTCCACAAATATAGCAGATATAGAAGGTATGCATTTCGCTAAAAAATTCTGTACTACCATTTATATGGAATGTTCTTCGAAAATTTTTATTTTCTAAAGTAGCCTCTAAAGTCCTATTCATTCTGGCTGACTTGCATAACTGGTAAACCATAAGAGATAGACAAAAAGCATAGATCTCATCAAATGATGTCAAATACAGTTGGAGTTAACCTTTCCAAGATATTTGTAGTTATTGGTTTCAATTTAAAAATGGTTATATATTTCTCAAATAGAAAATCTTTATTCATGTTTCTTTCTCCTGGTCAAGCAAAGAGAACGGAATGTCAATTCATCACTTAGCGACCACCTCTTGAAATATTTGACTATAGTTGAACTTTCTTGAAAATCTTCGTGTCGCATATTTGGAAGATACTGAACCTAAATACTAAGTTTGATATTTATCATGGTTTTGTTTTTGAATGATGCTTCCCTCAGACACACGCACACACACTGACCTTTTTCTAAAAATGTTTTTATTCAAAGGGCCCTAAAACGCGTATTTCCGGTGAAATCTCGGTATCGAACTTTTGGGTGGAATACAGTACCTTCTCTATCCGCTACTTACTTACACTTACGCGCTAGAGAAAGTAACACGTGAGAATCGATTCCTGTTTTATATTTATTCTGTTTCTTTAATTGTATTTTCAAATGCGCTGATGTGTATTTAAAGAAAATGTCCAAACTTCTGAATAAACATTTTTACTTATTATAATTCTACATATGTATGCACCGAGATTATTTAAACATGCAGTCTATTTATATTCTGTGGATGGAAAATATTGTTAGAAGCATTATGCTTATAAATGTTTGATAAGTAACGTTTATAGAAAAGAACATTATTATTAATGAGGAGGAGATATTTCAAAGTTTTAATGTTACGCCCCACTGAACCCACCGTTTTGAGGATAATTAAGATACCAAAACGCCAATTTCCTAAATAGGATCTAAGAGTTGCAGTCCGAGTGTGAAAGAGGACGGTCGTGTTTTGTGTCTTGCTCGTAGCTACCTGGAAGAAGTTCGACAATGGAAAGCGTACGAGATCTCATTGAACAGTTGAGGCAAGAAATGCGCGTAGGATTTGAAAAGTGCAGCCTAAAATCGCTGAAAAGTGCCGTGGAGAATGTGACAGTTCGAATGCGTGCTCTGGAAGAGAAAATGGATTATTTGGAGAACCAATCTCGTAGAAATAATATTGTGCTATATGGTGTGACGGAAGAAGCGGGAGAGAGTTGGGAGATGACGGAGGAAATAGTGAAAAAGGTCATCTCACAAATAGGAATCGAACTCCGCGAGTTTGATGTGGAGAGAGCCCATCGTGTAGGTCGACGTGGCAATGTAAGGCGACCTATTGTGTGTAAACTGGCCCATTATAAACTCGTGGCCATCCTTCGAGATGCTCGTTATTTACGGGGAACGGGAATAAGCATTAGCGAGGACTTTAGCCAGCGTGTAAGAGAAGAGAGAGAATTCTTAAAGGGACACATGTTCGAGGCCAGGAGGCAGGGCTGTCATGCCGTATTGCGCTATGACAAGCTCTTCATTAACGGACGAGTCTGGAACCGACAGGAGCTGGAGCGCATGGAACAGCCTAGAAGTAGTGCGGAAACCGAACCCAGGACAGGGCAGCTAGAGCAGGTAGCCAGTGCATCAGCCCAGCAGGTAGCAGGTCCCTCAGCAGAACATCAGGTGCCTCAAGTTATGTCGACAGGGAGGAGCAAAGAGGAGAGGAGGGTGAGACAATCTTCGCCGGAAAAGCCAACAACAACGCCCCTCCGTGCCCTTAGGTTGACAACAGCTCGACAAAGGGTCAGCCAAGTTGTAGGAAGACCATCAGCAAGGAAACAATAGGACCCAACCCCTTCTCTGAGGATTGTCACATGGAACATCGAAGGCTTCAAAAAAAGGTTGGGTAGCGAGAATTTCTTGTATTTCCTTAGTGATTTTGACGTTGTATGTTTAACAGAAACTTGGTTGAAAAACGGAGAAAATGTAACACTTGCTAATTTCCGTAGGAAAGGAGACACGGGGAAGGAGGGGAAGGTGGCCAGGAGGGGTATCAGTTTCATTCAGGTCTGAGCTGGAGGCTGAGATAACTAAATTAGAAATCAGTTTGGAAGGGGTGATTGCTGTATCTTTGGCACAGGGGGGAGTACAAATAATAGTTATAGGATTATACAACCAGCCAGCAACGTCCAAGTATGCAAACAGGAATTTCTTCAGCGACTTAACCGAAACGTTAGTGCAGTTACAGGAAAAGTTTCCAGGAACTGAATTAATTCTCTTAGGAGATTTTAATGCGAGGTTAGGAGGGGAGAATATTTCTCTAACGGGGGGTCATCAATGGGGGGAGGAATTCCGCGAAGGTCAACGAAAGAGCAAGGATAGTTTTATTAATGGGGAGGGCAGACAATTACTTGCTTTCTGCGAAGCCTTCTCTTTAGAAATAATGAATGGCAAGTACGGTGAGGATCGAGAAGGAGAACTCACTTTCATAAATGAAAATGGGGGTAGTGTAATAGATTTTATTTTAATAAGTCAGGGTTTAATTGGCAGAATTAGAAATTTTTGGGTGGGGGATCGTAACGAGTCACATCACTGTCCGGTTGCCCTGGAACTGAATATAGAGACGGCCATGGCGGCGCTAGCACTTGAAGAGGGGCAGGGGGACGAAGGGAGATTCATTAGTAAATTTATATGGAAACCGATAGAAAAAGAAGTATTTGTTGATAAATTAGAAAGAAGATTAGGGGAAAGGAACGCAGGCACAGCGGAGGAACTAACGCATATAATAGCAACGGCTGCGGGGACAATGAAAGTCCAAATGCATGGTAAGGTAAAAAGATTCAATGGTTGGTATGACCAGCAATGCAGAGCTGTAAAGAAACAAGCAGAGGAGGCTCTGTCAAAATTCAGAAGGGAGGGGGGGAGATGACATTAGGAAACTGTTTACAAAAAAGCGAAGGGAGTATAAACAGCTCTTACGGGACAAGAGAACTATGTGGCAAGACAAAATTACTCAGAAAATTAGTAATATGTTAACACGGGGGGATAACGCTGAGATGTGGCAAGTAGTAAAACATTTAAGAGGCAACTGTCAGGCGCCCAACGAAATTTCTCCCAGAAAATGGGCAATGCATTTTATGGGAATATTCGGGAAAGGTGAAAGGGAAGGAATTTTTATAAAGGAAGTGCAAATTTTGGGAAATCTTGAGATTCCAATACTGGACGAAGAAATATCAGCACGAGAAATAGCACAGGCTCTGAGGAGTCTGAAGGAAGGCAAAGCTCCAGGGTTGGATGGGCTGCCCCCGGAAGTTTTTAAAGCCGCAGCCAATGTTAATGAGTTTGGTAGGAGTATGCTCCAGATATGTAACAGATTGTTTATTGAGGGGAATTACCCTACCTGTTGGGGAAAGGGCATTATTCATCCCATTTATAAAGGGAAGGGAACTATTGGAAATCCGGATAACTATAGGGGGGTTACTCTTTTGCCAATTATGGAGAAAATTTATTGTAGACTGTTATATAACAGAATAAAGGACTGGGAATCTAAATTTGGCAAACTTTCAAAATTTCAAATGGGTTTCAGAGAAGGACACAGTACCATAGATGCCGCTTTTATATTAGACACTTTAAGGACGAAGCAACTGTTAGTTAAGCGGGGAAAGCTTCATTGTGCTTTTGTGGACTTTAAGAAGGCATTTGACTCTATCAATCGAAATGCATTATGGTACAAACTAGGCAGAAAGGGGTTATCAAGTAAAATGGTTAGAGCATTGCAGGCAATGTATCAAAATGTCGAATTCTGTGTGAAGTACGACAGAAACAGAGTGTCCGAGAGCTGCCGAAGCTATAGGGGAGTGAGGCAGGGTTGTATTTTATCTCCCTTGCTATTTAATCTCTTTGTGGATGATATTACTGATACAATAATAGCAGAGAAAATGCAAGCGCCAGTAGTAGCGGATTTGCAGATCCCAACACTTTTATACGCAGACGATTTAGTATTGTGCTCTACGACAGTAAACGGATTGCAACGAGGACTGGACAAACTTAAGAACTATTGCGATGAATGGCTACTTACAGTTAATGTGAATAAGACTAAGGTAATGACTTTCAAAAAGGGTTGTGTTTATAGCAGGGAGGAGACTTGGACATATGCAGGACAGATACTGGACAATGTTAAATCTTTTGTGTACTTAGGACTCACATTTACAATGAACGGAAAATGGACAAAACACATTGACATTGCGAAACACAAGGCAAGGGTGAAAGCGGCGGAAGCTCTCCGGATACGCTGCAGAATTCCGAATATCTCCATAACCTTAATGGAAACTGTATACGGAGCGACAGTTAGATCCACGATGACATACGGAGAAATATGGGGATGGGAACAAACAGGAAATCTGGATCAAGTGAGGACCCAATTTTTGAAAGGAATTCTGGGTGTAGGGAGGGGTACGGCAAACTGTGGAATAATGAGGGAATTCGGGGCACATAGTGAAACAACAGAGTGCAAAATCAGAGCAGTTAAATATTGGATGAGAATCGTTCACGGAAACCAATCTCTAATTAGGGCAGTCTGCTACCGTGAACAGTTGCGAATGGAAGGTAATTTGACGTGGGCATCAAAATTAAAGAAAGGGTTGGAAACCATTGGGATGGGAGACATTTGGATGGCGGGGCAGGAAAACAGGCGAAGTATTTGGAGAAAAATTAAGAAACGTCTCTGTGATATTGACAGACAGCAAACGATTGCGCAATGCACAGAGAAGGTGTCATTAGAAGTACAATCTGGGCTGAAATCGGAGTGGGGTATGGAGCAATACATCAAAACAGGTACCAAACTCATTAGAGAGGGGCTCGCGTGGATTAGACTAGGAGCATGGAGGAGCACGAAAATTTCTGACGAGAATGGTACGAGAATCTGTCCCATTTGCGAGGAGGAAGAGTCGTGGACTCACATCTTGGCAAGATGTAGGGGTACGGAGGAATGGCGGGAAAAATATTTGCCGCGATTTTTTACCACTGCGAATGTAGGGATAGAAGCATGTTGGACGCTACTGGCAGGCACGGAAAACATGTACGGGCTAGGTAAATTTAAACTTAAGGCAAGACAGCTGAGATCTGAGGAGGCTGCCAATAGAGAAGGGGGGGGGATAAGATCAACTAAACAAAAGTGACTACAATGTTCTACATACATATATTATGTCATACTTAGGTCACTGTTGTGCTAGGGTTGTATATATTATGTGTATATATGTCTTTTAAGTGTAATTATCTATTATAAGAGGGTGCATTTATGAAGGTGTACTCTGTGCTGTAAATTTAAATTGCTATATTTTAATATCTTTGTATCTTTATTTTCGGATTCACTCTTAATTTTATTGTTGTTTAATATTGCGTTTGACTGTGTATTTCCTTTGTCTTTTTATTTTCGTGTTTACTCTTCTAATTCTTTGTTGTGGTTGTTGTTTTAATATTGCTTGTAATGTGTATTACAAAAGCACGTACGGTCTGTGGACCCGTGCGACTGTTGAAATTCTATGTATGATATTGCTATGTTAATAAATACACTTATTCATTCATTCATTCATTCATTCATTCAAATAGGATCTAAAGTACGATGTTATACTCCAATTTTTATAACAATCGTTTTGGTTCTTGTTGCGCGTAATAATAAAAGTGATAATTTTATTATTATTGTTATTATTATTATTAATAATAATAACAACAGCATATATATTTTTGTTTCTACGCAGATCATTATATCTGTTAGTACTGGGTTATTTACCAAAATCGATAAATACCAGAAACATTTTTGTTTTCTATTGTTGTATTATATACCTTTCATGTTTCACTTACGATGAATTTGACCATAGATAACTAAGAAGTGCTTTGTTTTATTTTTACCTCAGCAAATGTAACTAACCGCTAAGTTTCTGCTTTGAAATTAAAAACAAAAAAAAAAAAAAAGAAAAAAAAGAAAAAAGAAGCCCGCGCGCACATCGTTTTTCAAGAAAAAACACAAGAAGTAAAATGTACTCTGCAATTCCATGCTTTTGTAACAAGTAGCATATTCCTCTGCAATTATTTGCCGTTAATATAGTGCTAAAAAGTATAGCGAATCAAAACCTGCCACTGCAGCTCTATGATTATGAAGTAAAAGGCAAGCAAATTAATGGATGATTGACGTAGGTCAATCAGAGTAGCAATATACGATTGTCAAAGGTGACAAAATATATCCTTTTTGGTTTTCGTTTTATTTTTAAGTTTCCACAAAATGAATCGATCGCTCACATAGCCAAACAATCAATGATTCAATTTACTGCCAAGGTCAGATTCGTCACTGAAACCCAATCTACTCTATTTTTCGCTCTTTTGCACTCCACTTTTTGGTTCAAAGTGCGATCCATTTATCTTAATATTGTGCAACATGTTCTATCTTCTCCCCATACCTTCTGCATGTGTTTCATGTTCACGCCAACTTATCGACTAGCCAATTCGCACATGAGAAGCATTGCATTTACCATTGGTTTCAGTGCATTGGTTAGTAAGTAAGTTTTTTCAATGTTCCGGCCAATTTCTCTTTCTGTGTATGATTACATTTCCGTCACCAATTCTGTTCAAACAGCGCTATAATTTCACTTATCTTCCATTTCGAACGCTCTGATCTTCCATATATTTATTTAGGTTTCAAATAGTTTCAGTTGCATTTTCCTCCTTTGCGAAACGCCCAAGTTTCCGCACTTTAGAAAAAGGTCTACGCTCGTTATGTGAACAGCGTAACTCAAAAAGAACATTTCAGATAAACACCCAACTTGGTATTTATTTTCAGCATCCTCCAGGAATGCGAAAAGAAGATTTTCAAGAAAAGCTGTCCCACCCCATACTCCTCTTTACAAGGATATTTTTTCTCAAAAATGGCTGAACATTTTTGGCTTAAGTAAACATTTAAGATATTTGCATGAAAATTACACGTTGAATGTTATGGGAATAGCTTGTGAAGTTTCCTTCATTGCGAATGAATTTTGCATAATTTTGTATAACTGATAAGCCATAGGGGATGGACAAAAACTTACTACACGAATAATGCACATTTCGTTAAAACACGCACTTTATTGATATAAATTGTTTTGCGGCATTAATCAATTATTAGATATTCACTATTTTTAGTTTGAATTTTCAAACACTTCTAGTTTTCTGAAGTGCTAAGTAGCCATTCAATTATTTCTCGTACTCATGCAAAGAGAGAAACCCGCTTTTTAAATACTTGACTTTCCTTCAGCTTCCTCTATCCCAATTGTATCTTCAATGAAATGTCTAATCAAACCATTTCTGGGTTAACACAAAGAGGATAGAATTCTAAGCTTTTTAAAGCATAGTTTATAGAAAATACAATTACATATATTATTCATTAGTTATACGGTTTTGGAGCTTATTCACCATCACTTGCGTATAACTTAGAAAGCACCTGGACTTAATAAAGGTGCACATATAATTTTCACGATGAATAAGCTCTTTATAGGAAAAACTCTACTAGGATTTTTATTCTCCTACCATCCTTAAACTTTGAAATATTCTCTGAACTGCGTAAAACGATGTAGCCTCTGAATTTATCTTCAACATGGCCTTGATTTTTTTATTTATAATTGTTTAAACGAGAAATGCTCTAAATGAAAGCGCAATTATACAATTCTGGCATAATACAGCGGAAAGAACGAAGAGAGAGAGAGAGAGAGAGAGAGAGAGAGAGAGAGAGAGAGAGAGAGAGAGAGGAGAAAGAGGGACAAAATGTTTGCTGGAAACAACATATGTTGAATATGGTGGCCACATTACCAGAACATTATGCAATTTGGAAGGCTGTGCCCTAGCCTTTCATTCACCTTCGACTATTTTAATACCCTACAAAATACAGGTTGTGAAACCTTGGTTGACTAAGCCAAAGGCAAAAAATTAGCCCGTCTCTGTAGTATAGTGCCTCACATACAAGAGGTCTTAAGTTCGAGTCTTGGTTAATGTGAGTTACCCGGATAACATTTGTTTTCTTTCGGATTTTTCCTTTAACCTGAGAAGAGGAAGTTAAGTAATTTAAACTCTATGGTTTGAGCATTATTTCACCCATTTTATCTATCGTCCAATCCAACATACCAAAGGAAAACCGGAATAAAACTGGACGCACAACTGTAAAAGATATTGCCCAGTGCAGGGGCCCATTATCAAGAGTAAAAATGTGTATATTATAAGAGGCAGAAAATGCGCACTCTTTTTCTTATTCCCACACGAGCTAATGAAAAACAAATTTTTATTTGTATTAATAAACGTTTTAGTATTTTCTTCGCATCTGGAACATATTCATGGTGCTTAATTCGAAATAATTTTGGTCGATATTATTTTACTTTGATAAATAGTTTGACGGCGCCTTAGCCGAGTGGTTAGACCTCACACCTCTCACCAAGGCAGTCGGATTCGATCACAGGGGACCACATATGGAATTTGTGGTGGACAAAGGGGTGTCTGGAAGGTTTTCTCCGGGTTTTTCGGTTTCCCCTACCATTCACTCTACCACTTGCCCCATACTCGCCATTCCTTTCATCCATTTCGTCCTCATTTCATATCATTTCACTTTCATGCCAGACATTGGGCTAATCATCCATCCTGGCTAATTTCTCAGATCTAGAGTTAATTTGCTCAAAAGCATTGCCCCAGGCGCTGACTTATGTCTTGCGGGTGTAAGCTCTCTATAGGAGGAGGGTAAATAGCGAAAGAAGATATAAACAGTTTATTTCTCAACCGAGTGAGGTGGCGCCACGGTAAAGTGTGCGAGGTCCCGGGTTCACATCTCCGGGTGGTTTTCCTCGGTCGCCAGGGGAATGCTGGGTTGCATAGTTTGAGCCGCAAATTTTCATATCATTTCTTTTATCAGTACGTTTCACTTCCTTCTTCTTCACTGGCTGATCACCCATACTGGATGTGCTATGACCTGCAGTTTGCACGCTCCTCAATAGGCTACTGACTCAAGGCTTGGAAGTCCTTGGGGTGTAAGACCTACAATGAGGAGGTTAATTAAATTGAGCTTCATTTATGGACGTTCTTTAACTTCTCAGCGCCCCATTCTATATTGGATGTGAAAGACCGCTTAATTTTGCTGAGAGGCCTCTTTATCAGGCTTGAGTTCTTCTATGTGCCGTAACATGGGACCAACGGCTTTACTTCCCTTCCGAAGAAAGCCATGTTAAGAGTTTTTACGCCCGAAAAAAAAAAACATCGCCCTCCGCCGGGTTTGTACCCACGAACTTGGGAACCAGAGGTTAAAGACAAAGGTATACATGGTTTATAGAATTTGTTAAATTACTAATGGTAAACTATCAAGTATTACACATTAAATTATATTTTATTTTCCTCTTCAGTAATGCATTATTCTAAAGTTCAGGGTGCCTACACTCCCTGGTCATCTACTAATTTTATATAGGAATATTGTTTTATTATTTTTAATTTATTTAGAATAGCTTCTAGTTTTATCATTTGAATCCTCGCTTTCCAAGCTTTCATGTATACGGGGTATTGGTGAGCAAGATCTTTTATTTGATTGCTTTTTGGACGCTATGTGAAAGGTTGATTATTCATCGTCCATTGTTTGACCGTAAAGGATTGGTTTGGAATTCAAGTCCGTTTTCGGTGCTGAAGAAATCCAAGAATTACATTGCTACATTTTTGTGACTCTGTACATGGAAGTGGTATTGTTTAAGGCTGTCGTGGAATGCAGGGATCCGTTGCAGTCCAAAGTGGTAGGGAACGTCCTTGCATCGTTTGCAGCATGCAGGAAGCCGACTGCGGAGGTCACGTAGGAGTGGCTCTTGAGAAGTAATTTGGGTAGTGTCCATAAATTTCGCACATGGCATCAATATCCGGGTGCTGGACCCCGGAGGATGGAATTCTTATGTGAAGGCCATGTTGAAGTAGTATGTCAACAAAACATATTAAGTCAATTTGGAAGAAAAATAATTGAGGAAATCCAGTGTTGCATCCGGTTCTAATCATTATCATTTATCACCAATAAAGTTTAAAACAGCAGCTCATAATGGGATTTTAGCCATTTTTAGCATGTTTGGACTTCCAAGATATTATCAATTATGTAATGCATAATACAAGCAATCGAATTTATTCATCAAAATACATCGGTTTATTTATTGCTGGAACCCACAACTTTGCTCCCTTAATTGCGTTTAATATAGAGATTCCCCTGTACTATTCTCCCTCTTTCAATTGTCCAATGTCTCTCCTACCTTTTTCTTCTCCTATCTCTCCTTCTCTTTCCTCCGCTTTCTGTACATCCTTACCTCCGTCTCCACCCTCAAACCCTTTTGTACCTTCATCCAACTCTCTACAGTTTAATTTGGATACAATACTCTTTGGAGTTCTCACTTTATTTTTGGGTTAAAATGGTATTAATTTAAGATACGATTGTTTTGACAATCGAAATAGAATAGTAAATGCAATGAAATACTTTTCTCAAGTACAATAGCGAGTAAGCCTGAAGAAAAATGAGCAGTTCTCTTCTAAGCTTTGGTTTGCGAATTTTCATCGTGTTAAGGAAGGGACCATTCGAGCAGTGTCGCTGCCTTCATCACTTCACCATCAACCATCTAACCAAGCGATCTATACTTGTGCTGCATAAAGGCATAATCATTCATTAACATTGCCAGACCCGTTAGTCAGGGCCACTAGACAAATAATTGGAATTTCAGGGTCGCAGGTTCGAATTATTCCTGTGAATGTGGTACGCTGTAGGTGGTATAGTTTAGCCGGTTCCTACCAGTTTGCACAGAGCGTTTGATCGCCGGATTGAGTGTTGAATTTATATGAAAAATGGCATATCTAATCTTAAAAATAAATGTTAAAAATCCTTAGTTTGCAAATTTAATGAGACGTTTCAGACCTCTTGATACCAGTAATATAATTCCACTTTTATTTTCTAGGTATGCTGGATGAAGGAAGTACTAGTACATTAATGTTAATATATAATGTTATATGTGTACATTACATAAAGTCCCATGCAATGTTTTTCTCTGGGGTAAAATGTCTAGATAAAAAGAGATCTTTTATATTTTGAACCCATATAATGAAACTCTTTGGGTAGATGAATTTCTCAACATAATATACTTAAAGCAAAATACTACATTAGTTTTTCATAAAACTCATTGCTATAATACAATTCAATTTTTACTTTCTTTACCACGCACCTAGTAATTTGAGGAAATATTGCAGTACAACCATAATTTCGATATCAAAATTTTACCGGAAATAAGGTTTGAGGTCCTGAATAAACAAATAAATGAATAAATAAATAAAATGCATGTTTATAAAAAAGGTATGTATGTGATGTGTGTGGTATCTGTGTTTTAGTGTATGTGCATCTGTGTGTGTGTCTGTGTCTCTGAACAGCTTAACTCAAAACGAAAGTCATCAGTTCAGAACTTTCCAAAAATGCGAAACAAAGAAGTTGAATATAAATCCTTCATCTCATACTACCATTTAAATGTAAAATATGTATTTACTAGTTAATTATTATTTTCAAAAAATTGCTTTAGATTTTGATTAAAATAGCATATATTTTAGATTTTTACATACCAAATAAAATACATATCTGAATGTTTTGCGTATAACCCGTGAAGTCTTCTTATTTAGGGAGAATGTTGTACTTAGTATGTTCATCTTAAGATATACAGCAAAACGTAATACACAGCAAATGTAGTTCTCTATACAGCAACTTATTTAAAATACATTTTAAGGCAACATCGCTTCCGACGTTGATTTCCATCATAAAAAGAGTATAGTCATCCACTTTCAAATATGTAATTGTCGCTTAAGCTTCTACATCCACCTTGTACTTAGAAAAATAAGCTTCTGCAACAATAGCTTGTGGGAGTTATATAAAAATAAACGACAGTAGGTAGAGAAAGTCATGCAAAAGTACACGACAGTTATTTTTACACGTATGTAACAGAATCCAATTGGTAAGCGATTTTCCATTAATGAATAGCTTTTATGACTATTTAATATTGAATAAATATAAACGAAGACAAAGGCACAGTACAATTTTATCCATAAATAATGTAAAATTGAGCAATATGGGCATGGCTGCATAAATAATATGAGTAAAATAAACAGAAGCGTTACATATTTTAATTTAGGCATTATTATTAACGCACTCGTGGATGTTAAAAGAAAAATCTGTGAGATCTGATATAGATGCCATATTTTCAGTGCAACGTGTGCAAACTTATAAATGTGACAAATACATTTTCGAAAATGGCTAATACAACAAAAAGTTTCCATTGCTATTTGTGAAATAATCTTTTGTCTCTCCTTTTTATTGTTCCATTTATACCCAGCCTTTAATTGCGTGTCTCTATCGGTAGAATTTCCCTATGGAACTACATTGCCTATCGGCGATGGTATTAACTTATGTACTATAGTCGTTAGGCTTAATTCATCTTTAATTTTTAATTACTAGGTCACACACATGTTCACACTCAAATTCGTACTTCCAATCTCTGGGTAGGACAGATAATAATCTGGGATAGAGAAAAACAGAATCGAACCCAGAACCCTTCGCATAAGCAGTCAGGTACTCTACCGACTGAGCTACAAGGCCAGCCTTTGTCTCTCTTAATCCCTGACAATCAAACATAATTCATTCAGAATGACGAAAACTTCAAAGCTTATTCACATAGAATTCAAAATACATTGTATCTGTTCTGTAGACATTCTAATTACATCGTATTTTAATCAGCATTTTTAGAGCCATTGTTTGCAAAAAAGAAAGAAAACTAAAGAGGGTGAGGAGTTTTCTATACAAAATGTGGCTTGATAAGAATGAATTTACTTAAAAAGCCTTTGCCTGGAATGCTTTAATAGTGACTGACTAAGCTATAGGCAACATTTGGCATTTATCCAGCTTTTCCTTTTTGAGTTAGACATTTACAAACAGACAGATAGACAGACAGAGGGCAAATATAATGCAAAAAGAACACATATATACCTACATACTAATAAATTTCAAAAACATATTGAGTTCAGCGGATCTTAAAACGTGTATTTACGGTGAAATCATTATAATCTTTATTTGAAGGAATACATTACTACGTCTGTCTGCTAATAGAAAGCGGCAGAGAGAGTAAATAGCTCATGATAGTAAGGATATTTTGTCACTTGGCCTTTAGATTATTATTATTATTATTATTATTATTATTATTATTATTATTAAAAAGTCCATAAATGTCATTCATGCTCAATTGGTTTTGGATATGTTTACTTCTTTATATGATTAACTACAATTTGAGTTGTAATGTAAAGTGATAGTAAAAATCGAAGGAGTTGTGGTATATACGACTGTAAACTTCAGAGAAAATGACACATACAAACTGGAAGTTTTTATAATGTTTATACTGATCATGTAGTTGAACACTTATCGAATTACCATGCATGACCGAACATGTTTCATCTCCGGCATTTCTCCAACTTTTACAGAGAGCCGCAGTATAGTTGCAATTTTAGGCCAGCTTCGAAGCAGTTCTGTATGAAAGGTTGCCACACTCAGAAGAGGTAGGAGCAACGGAAACTTTCAGCTGTTTATTGCATATTTCTTCCTTCTAAGTGAACTTGTCGCAGAAACCCCTAAAGTATTATTTTCAGTTGCTGCCTTGTTATTGGTGTAAATATATAAAGATTTTACTCAGAGGTTTTCCACATAGCCTTGGTACTATGCAGTCCCATTGCTAAATTGTCACTTTTAAATATGTTAACAATCACAAGCCTTTATTCAATGGTACTCCAAATATACTGTATACACGTTAATTTTTAAAATCTTTTTATGTTTATTCTAATAAACATATATCTCGAAAAGTTTGGCAATATGATTTGTGTTATACGCACAGAGAACGCTAAACTATTTCACCACTAATTGAGTTTTGATTGTCATGGATTAATTCTCGAAAAAGAGAGAAAACTCGAATAACTTATTTTCAAATATATTATTGGAAGGTGCACTAAAACATAATTAAATATCTCATATAGGAAATATTTCGGAGATTTTAATTGTAGCAAGAGTGTTTATTTGTGCTCAACTAACAGGTGGCCGAACCGCCTCATGTTTGACATGTGCAGATATCCTTTCGTGTGTTAAAAAGTTACAGAACTCAACGGGACTATTTCAAGTTAAAGCCCACCTGTGGAGGACTGGTGAGAGAGACGATCGTTTTACCTCTCGCAAACCACCGTTCTACCTAAACTTTTTACTCGTAAAGAGATCCATGTGTGTGTGGTATAAACAACATAGCTCAAAAAACGAAAAGTCGGTTAAATACGAAACTTGGTATTTAAGTTCAATATTTTCCAAGGACACGACACGTTTTTTGATACCCCCCCCTTTACCCATAAATACCTTTTACATGGAATTATAAATTCTGATTTTCTCAGAAATGATTCTAACGATTTTGATTTCAATACTATATGTTTAAAATATTTTAGGATAAAGGTAATTTATATTCTTAATTTTCTGGGAATAGCCTTTGAAGTTCTCTTTATTCTAAGTGTCTTTTGTGTAATTGTAAGAGAGGGCAAAAACTTACTACACAAAAGTTTGGATCTCGATAAACACACAATTTATTAAATATAATTTTTTGTGGAGTTAACCGTTTGTAAGATTTTCCTTATTATTTGCTTCAATTTTAAACTAGATAACTTTTTATCAAACGGGAAGTCATCTTTCGTTTCATAGCTGTTTGCTTTACTCCTAGTCACGCAGAGAGAGCCAAATTTTAATTGTTTCACATAGCGATAGCGTCTAAAAGATTTGAATATCGCGTTGTGTATTCACTTATTTCTCTTCTGCCTACAAGGAAGCAAGCAGTAAGACAATTTCTGCTAATGCTCATTCTCGATTAGCATGATGTAGTTAAATCAATAATATTTTGTAAAAATGTTTCGTTTCTAGAAGAGGAAGAGAAAGCTATGTGATTGTTACACAAAATGTTTCTAAAATGCTTTTTGCTTTTCGAGCTAAAATCACGATTTCCGGTGAAATATTGACATCTTAATTTTGGGTAGAACAAATATTTCCTCAATTTGCTACATCAAGTTAAAAAAAAAAAAAACTCTAAAATGTTAGAAAAATCAAACCTTCTCATAAATGGTTGTTGCCAGAAAATGTTGTTTGACATAAATAATGTGTTTGATCGAGAGATACAGCTTTTGTATAATATCTCAATGACACTGAAGATATAGAATGCCGTGTTTATAAAAACAAATTGCATTTATATCTGACGGCTACTATTTGTTTGCGATTTGATTAGCGTATAGTTTGTTCCAATTGCTCGAATGACTTGTTAATTGTATGATTTAAAGGGTTTTCTTACAATTTTGAATAGTCGTTAACTTCTAAACAATGTGAAAATCGGCATAGGTTTTAATTTGGCGAAGAAGTCCCATCTAAGGTAACAATGTATAATTGGTACAGTGAATTCAAAAGAGATCGATGTTTTCTTAGTGATGGACGCCCATGAAATGCTGTTATCTACTGATGAAAATATTGCCGCTGTTCAGGCAATGCTTGATGAAGATCGAAGGACATTTTACGGTTTTATTCGGACGGTATTGAGCTTTGGTATGAGACAAATCCAAAATACTTTCCATCAGCATTTAGACGTGAGAAAACTTTTTTGTCGATAGATTACACATAATCTGAATCCCGTAATAAACCAACGTATTGATTAGTGCAGAAAAAATCTGGAAAAATTCTAAAGCTGCACTTCAAATATGGTGTTGAGTTTTGGATTTATTGATTTCGTAGTGCTGGTAAGATGGTTTCTAGTTTTAGTTTTCTAAAACGGACCTTATTGCTATAGCACTAGAAGACAAGCGAACAATTTGTTGCCGATTAGCATATAAATGGTTGTTTAACGCAAATATTTGAAAAAGTTCGTGAAAAACGCCCCAAAGGAAAATAATTTACATCATGGCAATGCATCGTCGTATACATCAAAATTAGCAACTGGGTATTTAGATGCTCTAAAGGTCAACAGCATAGCTTTTCCACCATACAGCGCTGACCTAGTACTTTGTGATTTGTTTTTGTTTCCAAAAATTAAAGTTAAAATGCGTGAAATCTCTTCTTCGTCATCAGAAATTGCAACATTCAAACATTAAAGCATTGGAACTAACGTTTGGGAGACACTCAGCCACACCGGAGAATGCTGAAGGAGGATTCCGTTCCCTAGGTGTTTATCCAATTAAGTAAATGCAGTGGCAGTTGTACCATGGATATTGACTATCTGAAAGACGACTTGAACCTGAGTAGCTCCAGCGGATCTAGGGGAGGAAGAGAACCTATTTCCAAACCCTTCGATCTCATTTCACGAGTTGTTACCATCTTCAAACTAAATTACGCCAAAACTTTCAGGCAGGAAGCAAATAACAGTTCTTCTGATTTCTCCAGAAAATATTCGAGACCACAAAGATTGTAAAATAAAAGAAAACTATTTCCTCAGCTACACTACATTAGGCAGGTCAATAATAAGCGAATGCGTAAACGGTCTACATCATAATCATCAGAATCATTAAGAACCGATGAAGGTGATGATAGCGATACATCTTGTGAGCTCTGCAAGATAAAATACAGTAATCCTATATCCGTCAAACTTGGTGACTGGATTCAGCATCAACGAAAGGGAGAAGAATGATATCATGAACGATGTATTAGTACAGTGTGTAATTTTTTTTTTTTTTTTTTTTTTTTGTTTGTTTGCGGGAAACGTATTGCTCTTGAATTATATTTTAATTTTTCTGCTGATCCTATTCGCCTATCTCTTTGACCAGATTCATCCAACTTGAGGATGACGTTGCAGGTCATGCAGGACTATGAGCAAACTCATTATATATAATTCTGGACAATATTTATGCATTCTTAAATAGTGAAATATGTTCACAGAAGACTACTGTTTTAAACATATAAAGTAGTCGGAGTTTGCGTTAAAGACTTGTCAGCCATGAGGACATTGCCAGTTTTTGACCCGATTCCCCCAACCTTATCCTATGCTGCCATATTGACTGTGATGCAATATTTATATCCTAACCACAAAATCTGCCGACATTTTGTGAATTTCATGTCATTTTTGTAATATTTCATGTTCAAATGTTTTTGTTCTGTTGCATTCCGAAGTTGAAATCTCTGGATGCAAATGTTTATTATCCTGTGCTTTCGTCGCATATAAGTGTTTTGATTTTCTCTATGCGATTTTATTTTCCAACAATAGGTATGATAGTTACGTGTAGATTTTCTTGCTGGTGAAGCCAGTTATCAAAAAGAAAGAGGCTTTTTCACAGGTATGGAAAATGCCACTTGGAGATTACGCGTACTTTAATGTATTCGTGTAGAATTATATGCGTACAAATATTTGCAGCATTCAACAAAGCACATAAATTACATCGAACGATTGCAGTTTCACTCTAGAATTGTACAAAATGATTACAAAATAAACTACAATTCTATAAAGAAAATCCTAGCGATTTATCATTTAAGAAGTCGCCAGGTAGTCTGGATCTGTGAAGCCCAACAAGTCCGTTAAAACGCTCTGAGAAGAGTCGATTACTACTCCAAACCAAGCATAAGCGCGAGTAGACTTTTAGTTCAAAATTTAGCGCGAATGCGAAGAGGATCTCATTCTTCAAATGTGGTGTCAAACTCAAAGAGGCTCTAGGAAAAGCTGAACTCATGCTTCAACTGCTATAATAGGTATAATTACGCATTTCATCTCTCAATGCTAGCTCGAGAGGTATCTGACAACGATGTTTATGCGTGGAAGAACTTTATCGCCAGGACAGACAATTTTTATCAGTACATTCCTTTTGCTTGCCTTCTTCCCGTGGTCAGACAGTACTAGGTTGTGAGAAAATAAAACCAAGAACGGGATAATGTATTTTCCGGGTGCAGAGGTTTCTTCAAACGTATACAAGTCTGCATCTTAGGTTACCGATTTTACTAGAAGAAACACTACGGCTGGTGTTTTCCCTTAGTGTTCTAAATAGCATTAAGATTCTGATAGCACTGAATGTGAAACTGCTTTATAGGCGTATCCTATACTTATAACGTTAAACACCTGAATTTGGTTTACGATGTATCCTTTGTCATTTTGCCCATTTCTCTACCTTTATCTCCCTCGTATGCAAATGTAAGCACGTCTATAACCATGCTTTCCTCCAAAGTGCTTACTTGGCACTAACCAAAGAGCATATGTAAAAACATGGAGTGGTCGTTCCTGTTAGCAAAAGATAAAGCATAGGAGACAAAAATAAATAAAGAAAAAGCTGATCTTGCTATCCAGTTGGGATGCTCAGTATAACCGAGGGCGTCTTCCACTGCTGTTACCTAATAAGTGTTGGTGTGCCCCAGAAACTGGTCTGATCGACACATGGCACCTTAGGAAGGCTCGCCTTTCGTGGATTTCTTTATCTCGAATACGTTTGCAGAGGTCACAGTAAATAAGGTTGAAGTGTTTTAAATCTAGTTGTATGGATTGCTTCTTTATTTCTTCTTCTTTTTCATATATTTTTCTTACCTAAGTGCCGTTTTTTCATATTCATTTGGATTTTTAGCTTGGCTATTCTTTTCTTCTCTTCCTATTTGTCTTAGCTTTAATCTGATACACGCTTCTGTTACTGCTCTGATGTTTCTGTTTAGACAGTTTCGAAACGACACCGAACTAATATAGCAGTCTTAAATCTTATATTTGAACTAGTCAGAAGTTTGATGTTGCAGCTTTGAAACTCTTTTAGAGTTATTTTTATGTAACATTGAAAATTACATTACTTTGAGATTAGGCAACGCACGAAATGTGTGATGTCTACATACACCTCAGAGGGATTTCTTAGGAAGCACTTGTCATGAAAATAAACGAGTTTCTCCTTGTTCATTGTCAGCAAACTTGTTCTAGTTTTCAGATACAGGAACAAAGGACAAATTACTTGCTCAAAAGAGTAAAGACTATGGGTCGGGCAGTTTCGAGGTTGATCTAAGTGCGAAACATACGTATTTTTTTTCCTAACCACGATTACCTTATACTTATTATCTTAATAAGTTTATAACTATCTTAACAGTAAGCCTCTCGAAAACTTACTGTAAATACCAATACCAACTTGCTTTTAAATAAACAAATATTTCATTTACGAATTAAAGACAAAATAAACTCCTTGTAACACTGTAAAGGGAATTTAGGTTTG
Organism: Hymenopus coronatus; assembly: GCA_030762935.1. Lineage (NCBI taxonomy): Eukaryota > Metazoa > Arthropoda > Insecta > Mantodea > Hymenopodidae > Hymenopus > Hymenopus coronatus. The sequence continues at coordinate 68,696,048 of CM060881.1, forward strand.
TTTAATTTAATCTACAATTCTTTCGTATCATGCTACATTCACAATGAGATGCAAGCGCAGACATAACGTAGCATAAGCGCAGACGCAAGGAGACACCATTCACAACGCAATCGTAAGCGCAGCGCAAGAAGTTGGCACGGGTTTCTAGATCTGTAGGTTACATGCGAATATCTTCCAAGCGCTCCGCAAGCTATAAACTGAATAACATAACCAACATTACCACATAAGAAAATTCACTCAATCTTTTACAAATAGATATGTTTTAAAAATTACATACTAACAATTGACGCTCGCGACAGTGACGTCACAATAATTGCTCATTCAAAATTATTGAAAGTAGTACAAGCATAGAGAATTCAGAAAGTGATAAAGTTACTTATTTAATGATCTAAGAATTATCTCTGCGTCTTCGATTTATGAGAACCAAGAAATCTAGTCACATGATAATTACATCCATTAAATCAAAGGAGGATTCGCAAGGAGACTGTCATAACCTCTTGAGGGAAATTAGAGATAGCGCGGCACTGCAGGGCCAAACAGTATATACAGCAGGCCCTGTAAAGTCTCGCAGTGCGATCGTTTGTTATTGAGTTCATAGGCAATGCATAGAAAAAAGAAGCAGAATTTCTCCTCTTTGCTTGCAACGCAAGGATAAGGTTTGGAGTTTGCAAACTCTTGCGTTGCGTCTTGTGTGTTTCTATGTGAATGCTTACGTTTAATAATAAGAGTCCAAACTCTTGCGCTTACGTTGCGTCTGCGCTTGCATTTCATTGCGAATACAGCATTACTCTGATTCTATTATTGATTCATTTGTCTTACCAGTTTCTTGCCTCTATCTTCAATTCACTAACATTAAATTGGTTCTAAAAGATAGCGGCATATTTATCCCTGTTTATATTCCCAGACATTTTCTTTCATTCGCTATCTGTTTTTTTTTTTTTTTTTTTTTTTTTTTTAAACAGTAACGGAGTCTGATCAGGACTCCGGTACTGTATCCTTATTTACATTTCCCCCCGTAGGTTTTACTGATTACTGGTTTACTGGTTTTACTGTTTCTTTTACAAACATATACACATTGCACAAACATATAACACCCATGCCCAAGGCGGGACTCGAACCCACGATCCCCTACCCACGAAGCACCAAAGCGAGACGCTTTAGCGAGCGTGGCCATTGGGACCGGCTCTGTTGAACGCGACTCTAACTTACTATCGGAAACAACAGGGGTGAAACGATGTGTAGCTCACTCCAGTACTCCACTGTCCGGTTTAAATTTGAAATAGCCCCGCTGAGTTCTGCAACTGTTTTAACGCACGAAGGGAGATTTCACACGTCAAATATGGGGGAAAAAATAAAAGGCGAGTAGTTTATGGACGCTCTTTAACTGCTGTGGTTCTCAGCGTCCCATTCTATACTGGGCGTGAAAGACCGCTAAATTTTGCTCATAGGTCTCCCTATCAGGCTTGAGGTTCTTTTACGTGCCGTAAATCTACGACACGGGACCCACGGCTTTACTTCCCTTCCGAAGGAAGCCATCCTAAGGATTTTTACACCCGAAAAAATCCATCGTCCTCCGCCGGGGTTGAACCCGCGACCTTGGGTATATTGTGGGGTTGGTACAACTGGTATATCTTGAACTTTCTAGGAATAACCTCTGAAGCCTTTTCATTCTAGATAATTTCTGCATAACTGATAAACCATAACACATACACAAAATCTTACCACACAAAAAGGCAGATCTCATTGAAATACTCAATTTATATATTCCTTGATTTTGCTTTAAATTACCGAATAGGCATCTACTTATATTCTTTTTTCATATTATAATACGTCATTCGTCATTCTTTTTTCGTTTTTTTTTTTCATCCTGGTCATGCAAATACAACGGAAAGTTATGTCCATTACATTGTGAGCAGCTATTAAAAGAAGATTTGACTATCGCTTTGGCCTGGTATTCCTTTTATTTCCCTTGTACTTACAAGGAAGTAAGGAATAAGACAATTTCCAATATTTATCTCGATTAGCGTGAGGCTGATAAAAGAGTATGGTTTAGAAAGAATAATTTATTACAGAATAGCTAGGAAAGTCATGTGAGTGGAACACATCAGAAATGTTTAAGACACAGTTCCAATCATTTCAGTTCCTTTCAAAGTCCAGATTGAAAGTAGTGTAGTAGTAGTAGTAGTAGTAGTAGTAGTAGTAGTAGTAGTAGTAATAATAATAATAATAATAATAATAATAATAATAATAATAATAATAATAATAATAATAAATCTGCTCGTTCCAGCATTTTCACGAGTGTCCGAAATTTCTTCTTCCAACCGGCTTGTAGTTAAAAATCTTCAAAAGTATTCTATTGTTCATCTTTCTTAATACATGCACGGACTATTTTTGTCTCTATACATGTATAATTTAACTAAACTTACAGATTTTATTCAGTTCCTATATGCGTTTACTTCTTTGATCTTGCAGTGTCTATCCTCTCAATAATCTTAACAGTTTTATTTCAGCTGCCTCTATTTTCTATTTTTAGATTTTGGTCAGAGTCCAATTTTCTGAGCCGTATTTTATTATTCACATATCCATAGTTTTGCAGAGTTTCATATGACTTTTCCCTATCTTTTTATTAGTGTTCTTTTAATTTGTTAGCTTTATGAATCTGAAGTTCTTTTTCAAAATTCTGCAAAATTCATCCAGAATAAAAAGGTATTCGAAGGCTATTCACAGAAAATTCAAAATATACATATTATTTATGATGCAAATATCTTTAATATACGGCAATTTAATCAAAATCGTTAGAGAAAATTTTGATTAAACAAAATTTTCAAAAACTTTTCCACGTAAAGGGTAGATTGTGGTGCGGATATTTTTTTTTTTTTTGAGAATCTTCGTGTCCCATCCTTTGAAGATATTAAACATAAAGACTAAGTTTGGTTTTTAATGGTCTTTTCGTTTTTGAGCTATGCTGTCCACAGGCACACACAGGACCTTTTTCTAAAACTGTGTTTTTTTGGCTCAGGCAATTTCAAAACATATATATTTCCGATGAAATCTCTACATCGAATTTTTGAGTGGAATACAATACTTTCTCCGTGTTCATACGTTCTAGAGAAAATAAAATTTTGAATGGACGGATGATTTCTAGCGCGCATTACTGCACATGTGAGCTTTTTAGTAGGAAAGGTTTCAAGATCTCGTATCATATGCATTCCGTCAGCAGCTATTGTACTGTAACGTAGCACATACTCTGCGATCAGAGCGTTATATTTTAAACTAGCTCAGAAATACTTCAACAGAATCTTTAGTTAGATGACTGTTACTTTGAAATGTATTAAGTTATGTACATAGCGTATAGAGAAGGTATGGTACGAGTGCTGCACCCAAAATTCGAATCTGAGATTTCACCGGAAATACATGTTTTGAGACTCCCTGATTAAAAAACATGTTTAGAAAAATGTTCGGATGTGCGTGTGTTTTGTGTGTGTGTGTGTGTGTGTGTGTGTGTGATTGCGACACTAAGATTTTCAAGAAAATCCACCCACCCCAAACCATCCTTTACATGGAAAAATTCATAAAATATTGATTTTCTAAAAAAAAAATGCTCCTACAATTTTGATTAGCATACCTATATTAAAGACATCTTCATGAGAAATAAAACGTATAACTTGAATTTTCTGGGAATAGCCTCTATAGACCTGCTCATTCTGGATGACTTTTGCATACCTGGTAAATCGTAATAGATAAACAAAACTTACTACCAAACTGTAGATCTCGTTAAAACACAGAATTTATGTCAAATACTTTTTTTTGTGGAGCTAGCCATTTCCAAAATATTCCTTATCACTGATTTCAGCTTGAAAGTATTTTTCTCATACGGAACTTGTCAATCCCTGATCATTCAAAGAAATGGATTTCAATTCCATAGCAACCACATTTTAAAACATTTGAGTATCGCTTTAACCTAGTATATTCGCTTATTTCCCTTCTACTTACAAGGATGCAAGTAACAAAACCATTTCTGCTAATATTTATCTCGATCAGCATGATGTAGATAGAAGAATAAGCTTTTTAGCAGTAATTTGTAATAAAGGTGTAGAAAAAGTCATGTGAATGGAATACATCCGATTTTGACACTATTTTGTTCCCTCCCTTCTCCACCCTCTTTTCTGTGCTTCTCATACACGTGCATGAACGGACTGATAAATAATCAATACCAAATACATAACCTAAACCAGCTCACAAATATATATATTAATGATATAAAAACAAATTCTGAATTGGATATCATTTTTTCATTTAAAGAAAACAATTAATTAATTGGAATACATTAATTTTACAGTTCTTTTAATTTAATTCTGTTTTTAAGTAAAACTTTCACTCGGAATGTAATAAGAACTTGTACCTGATGAATGGATGGATGGATGGATGGATGGATGGATGGATGGATGGATGGATGGATGGATGGATGGATGAATGGATGATTAGATAGTAGGGTGAGAGATTTCGGGGGGGGGGATATCCACATTAAGCGAATAAAGCGACGAGAGATGCCAAGTTCTGCTATAATTATTTAATAAATAATACTCATCTCAGTTAGTTTAAATCAAATCCTTAAATTAATTTAAAATAAAATAAAATAAAATGGATTTCTTCTCCAACAGGGTGATAAACTTAATACATCTTAATAGATATAACATGTGTGCAATTTCTAACAAATGAAATTGAGGCTGTTATAAGCTGACCTTTTAGTGATATTATAAAAGTGTAACTAATGAAATAGAAGTCTAAGGCTAAGGCTAAGAACCAGCATGCTGCCAGGTATAATGCAAAAGCAAGGAAATACCGACATAGCAGGAAAAAAGCGACGAAATGTGTTACAACATAATATGCGGTGTTTCTTCTCAGAAGTTACGTTAGCGTTTTGTTAATTCAATGCTACATTACAGTATTCCGAGCAGACTGTGATGTCAAGAGCAAGTTTTTGAACCTTGGAGAGTTGCCAGATTACGCCCGTTACGTCTGCGCGTCTGTCACGACTTCCATTCATGGGATCAGGGGTTCGTGTTCCACCCAAGCTCATGCAGTGCCAGCTGAAGGACCTTCTAAGTCTTGTGGAGAACGTATTCCTAGTAATACAATATGAATTGTTCAGTTTAAAGGAACAGGGAAACCATCACCTCTTTAACAGGAAGGTATATCCCCACGTATGACACCTAATGGCTACCATGTTTACAATTAAATTGTGGGCGGAATGTAACAACATCTTTACTTACGAGACGGAAGACAACCTTCCCATTCCACTCATAAATGTTATATTCCAAACAAAATTAGGTAAAGCATAGCTCACTACCATTCTTCAACAAGCACGTTTTCACATCCAACAACTCTACAGATTTTTCTCATTTTTTTACTTTCTCTAGCACGTATATACAAGACACATAGAAGGTAGACAAGGTATTGTATTCTATCCAAAAAATCGATACCGAGATTTCACCGGAAACACATGTTTTAAGGTCCCTGAATCAGAAAAAAAAAACCTTTTAGAAAAAGGTCCGTGCATAAGTGCGTGTGTGTGTGTGTGTGAGGTGTTTGTGTGCGTATGTCTATAAACACGATAAATTAAAAATCTGATGTGTACCATTCACATGTCTTTCTCTATATCCCTGCAACAAATTATTCTTAAAAAGCTTATGCTTCTATTTACTTCTTGCAAATCTAGAAAAATTAGCAGAAATAGTCTCATTACCTTCTTCCTTGTAAGTAGAAAGGAAATAAGGGAATAGCATAGGTTAAAGCGATAGTCAAAAGCTGGTTACTATGTGACTGAAGTTCCTTTGTTTGACAAACTCCTGTATGAGAAAAGTTAAGATTTTCGACCCTGAAAACAAAAACAGGGAATATCTCAAAAACGATCAACTCCAAGAAAAAATGTATACAACATAAATTGTGTGTTTCAATGTGCTCTACATTTTTATGATGTAAGTTTTTGTCTATCTCTTACGGTTTAGCAGTTATACAAAATTCCGGAAAATTCACTCAGAATAAAGTAGTCTTCAGTGGCTATTCCCAGAAAGTTCAAGATATATATTTTATTTGTCGGGTAAATATCTGTAATATACGATATTTTAATCAAAATCGTTAGACCCATTTTTTAGAAAATCAAAATTTTCGAAAAAAGTTACATGTAAAGGGTAGTTGGGGGTGGGGGGATTTTTCTCAAAATCTTCGTGCCGCATCCCTGGAAGATACTAAACTTAAATTCCAAGTTTGGTATTTTAGCGACTTTTCGTTTTTGAGTTATCGTGTTTACAGACACACGGACACACACACACACACACGGACCTTTTTCTGAAAATACTTTTTTTTGGATACTAGGGACCCTAAAACATATATTTCCGGTGAAATCTCGGTATCGAATTTTTTGGTGGAGTGCAATTTTCAATTTTCTAAAACAGCCTAATGATGTTCATTAAAATACTGTATATTTAAGATATTTGCATAAAAATAAAATACCTTGAATTTTCTTGGAATAGCCTGTTCATTCTGAATGACGTTTTCATAACTGCAAACTATAATAGACAAAAACTTGCCACACAAAAAATTTAGATATCGTCAAAACACACAAATTTGTCATACTTTTTATTTATTTATTTATTATTTTTTGTGTTAACGATTCTGAGAAATTGCTTTTATGGACATTTCAGTTTTAAAATACTTGAACTTTTCTCACACGAAGACTGCATCCGTTTCATAGCTCTTTTGTTTTACACCTGGCTGGCTATGAAATATCCGAATTTCAATGACACTCGCATAGCGGCAGTTTTTAAAAGATTTGACTATCGCTTTAGCCTAATATATTCCTTATTTCCCTCCTACTTATAAGGAACTAAGTAATAAAACTGTCTGTGGTAATATTTATCTTGATTATCATGATTTTGATAAGAATAACTTGTTTGCATAACAGATAGAGAAATTCATATAAATGGAACACATCAGATTTTTTGTGGGTATAAACACCTGTTCTTACTATATACGGTACCACAGATGGTGTGCCCTGATGAATTGATGATACATGAAATAATGAATGTGTGTGTGTGTGTATTGTATTCCACCCAAAGTTCGATACTGAGATTTCACCGGAAATAAAACTTTTGAGACCCTGAATAAAAAAGCTTTTTTAGAAAAAGGCCGGTGGTGTGAGTGTGTATGTGTGTGGACAGTATAACTCAAAAATATATAACTTCGCCTAAATATCAAACTTGGTATTTAAGTTTAGTAACTTCCAAGAATGCGACACGAAGCTTTACAGGAAAATCCCCCATTACTCCTTACATGAACAAATTTTGATTTTCTCAAAAATGGTTCAAACGGTTTTGAATAATATACCATACATTAAAGATATTTACATGACAAATGAAAGGTATATCTCGAATTTTCTGGTAATAGCCTCTGAAGTTCTCTTCATTTTTTAATCCGTAAGAGATACACAAAAACTTACTACATACAAAATATATATCTCGTCAATGCACACAATTTACTATCTTTACATTTTTATTGTAGAGCTAACCATTTCCGAGACATTGCTTATTATTGGTTTCAATTTTAAACTGCTCATACTTCTCATATAGGAAGCCTCTGTGTTTCTTTTGATTTGCTCCTAGCCTATGTAAAGATGTGAATTTCAATGACTATCACAGAGCGACAGCTTTCAAAATATTTGACTATCGCTTTAGTATAGTGTATTTCCTTATCTCAAGTAACTTGGGGTAGAAAGAAGAATAACCTGTTGTAAAAAATGTGTTTGTAAAACAGCTAGAAAAAGTAATTTAAATGGAACGCATCAGATTTTTTTCACAATAACATTCGGTTGAAAGTGTTTTAAGATAATCAGCCAAAAGTACAAAAATCACTAGAAGATCTAATACAATAGTGATCTAGACTATATTGCATAAGATATAATGCAATATTAGCTCTAATACAATAGATCTAACACATAAAATGCTTCATTAGTTTTATTCCAGGTGTTCGTGACTTAAATAATTTAATGCAACATTTAATGTATGGCAGATTCCGATGTTTAATTTGCAAATTGTTTAATTACTCTCAATATTTATTATATGATTAATGTTAAATTTTGTCATTGGCCTTGTTTCTTACTAGTCCAAATTGACTTGGTTCATACTTTTGAACAAATTTACCCTTTGAACATTATCAAAAGCTTTTTCCAAGTCAAGAAAGCTAAGTTTTTCTGTTCATCTCTAACCTCTTCTCCCAGGTGGTACAAAATGCAAGTATTATTATTATTGTTTTTTTTTTTTTTTTAGTTTAACATACTTTAACCTGGTTGGTCATATAGGACGATGAACGAAATTGGTGAAATGATGCTCAAATGATCTCGGGGTCCATGGAGCTTAAAGTTACTCGAAATTCGTTTTCTCAGGATAAGGGAAAACCTTGAAAAAAAAACAAAAAACAAAAAACAAAAAAAAAAAAAAACCTTATCCGTGCAACTCACCCTAAGCGAGATTCTAACTCACGGCCTTTTGAATGTGTGTCAGACGCGTTACCACCACACTACCCAGGCGGGCTATTTTAATTATTATTATTATTATTTTTATTATTATTATTATTAACAATAATAAATTATCATCAACTTTCTTATTGTTAGGTCCATGTCATTTTTAAATCTAATGAAATACAACTCACTACTTTAAACAACTGTGTGAAAAAATTGTGAAAGCGGTTATTTAGGACCATTGAAAAAAAATGAAGCAACTTTGTTAGGACACACATTATGATCCTTGAAGTGTGCTCAGCAGGATGGGGGATTGGTAGAATACTGAGGAAGAGCAAGCACTATCTTCTGTCCACAGATATAGTACTATTTATCGCAGTATTATGTAAATATTACCATTGTCTTTATATAACATGTTTTCAACCAAGAGAATGCTCATTTACGGTTTTAACGATCCTAAATTCACCTAGATGCCTCATTTGCATCCTCAGACTGTCATAATTTCCATTTCAGTTTCTGAATTATAAAACTAGCAAATATAATTTATGACTGTCAGTAGCCTGTCAAAACAAGTAAGACAGGCAGATATTTCAGAAAAAGTAATAACATTAACTTTGCAACTGTTTTTCTTCTCCTCCCTCCCACCTTTTTACACGCATAGTCGTTCAACCTTGGTGACGATAACTCTTGTTCTGTTTTGGTCACTTAAGTGACCATGAACTCAACATTTCCAGCAAACGGGTAAGCTGGCGTGTGTTCACAAGCTGTGCTTATATTAATTAATATTAGCTGGATATTTTAAACAAATCAAGGCAAAATATCATTTGCTCTGTATGCTATAAAAATAATCGCATGTGTTAGATTCACATACATTTCTCATTTCACTATCGCTTGTTTTATATACCGTTTTGCAAAAGCTTATTTTTCTGCCTACTTCATATTAATGAGATAAAATCTTTCACAAATGTTTATTACGCGTGTCATTGTAGGTTGCAAGGAAACGTTAGTCAAATATTTAAACCGCGACTAGCTAAGTGCTGAAATTAAAATTCATATTCATTTTATGATTTTGCTAGAAAAAAAAAAACTGAATAGCAAACATTTTAAAAATAAATGGAATCTTCCCTTCACATAATTTTTCTACATCTCTGCAATAAATTATTGTTAAAAAGCTTATTTTTCTATTTACTTCATGATAATTGAGAAATTAGCAGAAACATTGCTTGCTTTCTTGTAAGTAGAAGGGAATTCAGGAAGTACCTTAGGCTAAAGCGATAGTCAAATCTTTTAAAAGCTGGTTGCTATGTATTTGAAGTTCCTTTGTTTGTATGACCAGGAATTTAAAAATTCCCGAATGAGAAAGGTAGTATTTTAAAACTGAAACCAATAACAAGGAATATCTCAAAAACGGTTAATTCTACGAAAAATTGATATAACATAAATTGTGAGTCGAGCTCTACAGTTTTTGTTATGTAAGTTCTTGTCTATCTCTTACGGTTTACCAATTATGCAAAATTCCGCAACATTCATTCAGAATAAAGATATCTTCAGAGGCTATTCTCAGAAAATTTAAGATATGAATTTTATTTGTCATGAAAAGGTCTTTGATGTACGATCTTTTAATCAAAATTGCTAGAGCCATCCTTGAGAAAATCAAAATTTTCGAAACTTTTTCCATGTAAAGGGTAGTTGGGGGTGGGGGAATTTTCTTGAAAATCTTTGTGTCACATCCTTGGAAGATGCCAAATTTAAATACCAAATTTGATTTAACTGATGCTATACTATCCACAAATACACACATAGACACACACACATACACGAGCCTAATTTTTTGGGGCTCAGGGCATCTAAAAACTTATATTTCCGTCAAAATCTCGACATCGAATATTTGGGTGCATTACAATACGTTCTCTAAACACTATGCTTAGAGAAAGTAAACTAATTTTTTGAACTCAGGAGACATCAAAATACATATTGCCTGTGAAATCTCGGTTTCGAAGTTTTGGATGAGCATAGTATACGTGTAAAGAGAGTAAAAAATAACAAATTTGAACCAACAGGAACAGATATCTCAGAAATGTCGGGTGCCACAAAAAGTTATTTGAAATGAATTGTGCATTTAAAGTTATCCAAAAGCTTACTTTCTCTACCACGTACAACGAATATAGAGGATAGAGAAGTTTCAACCCAAAATTCAATACCGACATTTCATCGGTAATGCGTGTTTTGAGGTCTTCTGAATAAAACATTTCGAAAAATTCTTATGGGGTAACTCACATTACTTTTTCTACCTATTAAGAAACAAGCTATTTTTACAAACGTTTTATTCTTTTAGGTACAGCATGATAAATAAACATTAGCAGAAATGGTCTTATTACTTGCTTCCTTGTAAGTAGAAGGGAAATAAGGGAATGCACTAGGCTAAAGCGATAGACAAATCCTTTAAAAAGCTGGTCGCTCTGTAATACGATTGAAAGTCAGTTCTCCTTTCGTGACCAGGAGTAAAACAAAAAAATATATAAAACGAATGACGACTTCCAATTTTAGATATTTTTAAGTTAAAATTGAAAATAATCACTAGGAATGTATCTGAACTGGTTAGCACTACAGAAAAAAAAAAAATATGAACTTGATATTTAAGTTCAGTATCTTCCAAGGATGGACACAAAAATTTTCATGAAAATCGCCCCACCACAAATCACTCTTTAGGTGGAATATTTCACGTTAATCGAGATAAATATTTGCAGAAATGCTTTTGTTACATATTCCCTTGCGGATACAACGGATATAAAGGAATACAATAACTTAGGAGATAGTGAAATATTTTAATTGCTGGATGGAATACAATAGCTTAGGAGATAGTGAAATATTTTAATTGCTGGTCGCTATGTGATGGTTTTGAAATTCCGTTTTCCTTGGTCGACCAGAGAAACAGAAACGAATAACGTCTTCCCATTTTTTAAAATTATAAGTGCTAGAAAATTGAAACCAATCTCTGAAGTATATCTTTAGCGAGTTTATCATGCTTTGTGTAGCAAGATTTTGTCTTACGAACGAGATGGCTCCGCGGAAACATGTTTGCTTCGATAAGCTCCGAGTTCGATCCCCGAATGTCGCCGACTCTGAGAATAGGTTTTCGTGGTTTTCCCTTGGTTGGCTTGCGAACGCTGGGGTAGTGTACCATGGATTTCTTCTCTACCCCATTTCATTTGTCTCTTTCATGTTTCAGGATGATTTCAGTGATAAGTGATGGTCCGTGTCGGACAGATTGCGTAGAGCTTTTCACATTGGAAAATTGAGCCTTTCGGGCCTGCATTGCTGGCTCGGTTCTCCCCGATCCCGCTAGAGGGACGCTTCTGAACAGCCTGCAGTGACTTGGAGAACCCTCCTGTGGTCGGGTGGTCAACACTGCATTTGTTAGGGAACTCTGCGTGTCTCTGTCAAATGCCTATACGTTTCTTGCAGTTCCTTCACCTCATCCGTTACTCCCGGGGTTGTATACACAAAATATCCATTGGGATCTTGGTGCTAGAGATTCCTTCCGTAAACTGATCATAGTAGTAGTCGTCTTCTTCTTCCTCTGAGCACCGTCCTCGTATGTAGGGCATACAAGCCAGCGCCTAGGATACTCTTGAGGAGTAGATAGATGGAATCTGAATCATAAGAGGAGCCAAAAGAGGTGATCAGTCCGTTTCTTGGAATGAGAATGAAGAGGAGGATAAAATTAAATTACGGTAAAATGGATGAAAAGATGATTATGGTGCTGGCGGAAGAATGAATGGAGGGGGAAATCAGGGAAACGGAGAAAAGCCGCCAAGACGCGATTTTGTCCACCACAATTCGCTATTGTGATCCCACATGCGGAGCCCTCATGCAGTCACAGTAATAGTTTATATTTTGTCTATCTCTTACGGATTATCAGATATGTAAAAGTCATTCACAATGAAGAGGACTTCAGAGGCTATTCCCAGAAAATTCAAGGTATACGTTTTATTTTTCAGGTGTCTTATATATGGCATTTTAATCAAAATCATTAGAGCAATTTTTCAGAAAATCAAAGTTTTAAAACATTTTCTGTGAACAGGATAGGTTGGTTCTTGAATATCTTGGTGTCGCACCCATAGCTGGTATTTTTCGTTGATGAAATATACCGTTTACAAACACGCGCAAATGCAACTTTCTCTAAAAATCTTAAGTGTTACATTCACATGACTTTCTTCAAAACTACCCTTAAAAACTTTTCTGTTTATATACGTCATACTAATCAAGATAAATATTAACATAAGTGGCCTTATTACTTTTTTCCTTATAGGTACGTGAAAATGACGGAATACACTAGGCTCAAGCGATAGTAAAATCTTTAAAAAGCTGGTTGCTATGTGATGTCATTCAAATTTCGTGCTCTACATATGATGTTTTAATCAAAATTGTTAAGAGCTATTTTTGAAAAAATCAAAAATTTTCAAATTGTTTCAAAGTAAAATTATGTTTGAAGTGGGGATTTTCATAAAAATCTTCGTCTCATCATCGAAAGATGTTGAATTTAAAAATGAAGTTTGGTGTGTAACCAACTTTTCCTTTTTAGCTATGCTATTAACATGCTCAGGGACACGCATTTTTAAAAATGCTCCCCTTTTTTGTATTTAGGACACCCCAAAAACGAGTATTGCAAATGAAATTTCAGTATCAAATTTTGGGTGGAATGCAAAACGTTCCTTATTTACAAAAAGTCCATACTGTTTCCTGCAATCGCGAGAATATCCAAAGAATGATAAAATGTTGAACAATTCGAGTCAGTAACAAGGTATATCTCGGAAATGGCTGATCACAAAAATATTTGAAATAAATAGTGTTTTAAACAGATCTACCTTTTTTGTGCAAAGCGTTTTGTCTATCGCTTAACTTCTACATGCTCTACAAGAATATACAAACTTACTTCCGAATGATGAAAACTTAATAGGCTAATCCAGGTAATTCAAGCTACGCATTTTCATTTTTCATTTAATTTCGCTTACATATAGTATTTTAATAAACATGTTAGAACCGTGGTACATCTTTGGAATTTAGTGAGCTTAAATTCTAAGGCTGTCATAGATTCGTCGCGAGGATCTTTTCGTTAAGATGCTTTGTTTTGTTTTTCTTTTTGTAGTCATTTTTGTTGTTTTTTTAACTAAGGTATCAAAAAAGTATACTTCCACAGAAGGTAAGCAATGGGAGTGTTAATAGATTATGTAAACGATTTGCGAGTCAAAGTAAACACATTTAAAGACACTTGTTTTAGCCGAATAAAGCTATCGTATCATTTTCTTCACGGGTGCGTTCTCTTCCGCAAAATATAAGGCACGTCAGTTTTTATCGTTTCACTGCAGCAAAGCAGATTGTTAGGGATATACGAGAAAGTGCAAATATTTGTATAGTCAATTGAGTACAGTCTCATAAACAAATAGCATATATTGCTTAATTTACATACTACGTCTTTGTTTTCCACCAGAGTGTGTGGCGGGAGTAATGAAGAGTGGGTAGACCTCGAAATAAAGAATGGCGAAGGCACTTGAACGAAATTAATAACAAAGGAGGAATCAACCACGGTTCTAAGTGTGCAAATAATCATTATTTTCTTTATTCATAGAAAAATGAGAATGAAGCATTATATCTACAATGCCTAATTCGAGCAATGTCCTTCTCTAATGACTTCTTCATTAATGGAATTAGTCCAGGGACCTTTTGTTTCTTTTATACATAAATGAACATTACACGGGATCAACGGTTTTATTTCCCTTCCGAAGAAAGCTATGCTAAGGATTTTCACTTACGAAAATGTCCATCAACCTCCGCCTGGTTTGAACTCGCAACAGAATAGATCTTTAAATACATTTAATTGAGGAAATTAAACTCAGAAACACATACATTTCTTATTTTAACGTGTAAATGAGTTAGAACCCTGGATAGTCCAGAATCAGGTATTTAAGTGCGAACATATGAAAGCAAAACAAATAGTCCATGCCGACATCGTTGTTCATTTCGCGGGGATGTTTAGACCATGCAAATTATTTATGTTATGTGTTTGGAAAAGCATTAACAGATGAAGAGGAAAAACAATTACCACACTGAAGTGGATACATATTAAGACACTCTTATTATCAGAATATCTGCATACAGCTATGTCCTAACTTTCCTTTACGCCTGAACCTATGGCTTGACCTGACCTTCCGACCTTGCTCTCCTTCAGTGTAGCGGATCGCTGTGTCGCTATCTAAGCAATACACATTACCTCTTCCAAATAAAAACAGAGAATCTGATGTGTCACATTCACATGTCGTTCTCAAACTATCCTGTAACAAATTATTTTTACAAAAGTTTATCTTCTATCCACTTCATGTTAATCGAGATACATTCTTTCAAGAAAGTACCGGGAATTGATCATTTAAAAATCCTGTTTAAAACGGGATTCGAAATTATTGTTGTTGCTAAGTTGGTACAACTTTCCTCTATACCCACGCGGAGTTTGATCGTCATCTGTCATCTAGTTTGTTTACAGTACGCCATTTTGCTAGTTCAGGTGATTTGCGATTTTACGATGGATACAAATATTGAACAAAGAATCTGTCTCAAATTTTGCATTGCAAATGATATTTCGCGTATGTTTTTTATGTATAATTTCAGAAGGGGCCTACTTTGAAGGCAATAAAATAAAATTGGATGAATAATTCATTTTTTGTGTTTTATTGGCAAATTCTCGGAACTTTCTTGACACAGTAGTAAACATTAGCAAAAATGGCCAGTTAGTTTCTTGTAAGTGGAATAGGGGATTATATTACACTAAAGCGACAGTAAAATCTTTTAAAATCCATCCCTACGTTAAACAATTAAAATTCGGTTCTCTTTTACATTCCTGGGACTAAAAAGCCTCCTACTAATCTAATTGATAATCAAAATACATTTATTAATATACCAATTTCTATTAAATATTCAAACACTCGTAAAACAAAAGAGATGAAACGTAAGTTGGCTTCTCGCTTGAGAAAAAATTAAATATTTGAAATTGAATCCAATAACAGCGAATATTTCGGAAACGGTCAACTCTGCAAAAAAAAAAAAAAAAAAAAAAAGGAACAGGGTATGTCATAAATTATTGTGTGTTTTAATGAGATCTACATTTCTTGTGTAGTGAGCTTTTGTCTCTCTTGTGTTTTACGAGCTATAGGAAAGTCATGCAGAATGAAGAGGTCTTCAGAGGATATTACCAAAAAGTGCAAGATATACATTTCGTTTTTCATGAAAATATTTTTAAAATGTGGCATTTAGAGCAAAATCGTTGAGTCAGTTTTGAGAAAATCAAAAATTTCAAAAAATATTCGTTATAAAGGGTAGTTGAGGGCAGGGGGATTTTCTTGAAAATCTTTATGTCACATCTTTGAAAGATACTGAATTTAATACCAAATATGGGTTTAACCTACCTTTCATTTTTTTATATTCATTGGGTATCAGAACATATATTCCCAGTGAAATCTCGGTATCGAATTTTATAGGGAATACAATACCTTTTCTAATCAGTATTTTCTAAGGAAGATTTTTGGGAATATTCCCCCACACATAATTATCCTTTGTGTGGAAAGCTTTTCGAAAATTATAATCTTTTCTAACGAGCTTAATTAAAATACCATATATTTTGGCAAAGATAATGCATGTCCTGAGATATCTGGGAATAGTCTCTGAAGACCGCTTCATTCTGGATAACTTTTGTATAACTTCTAAGCTGTAAGAGATAGACAAAAACTAACTACACAAAACATGTGGATATACATAATATAACCTGTGTGTTTTAACAAGATCCACATTTTTGTGTATAAGTTTTGTCTGTCTCTCTCTCTCTCTCTCTCTCTCTCTCTCTCTCTATATATATATATATATATATATATATATATATATATATATATATATATATCCTGACAAGTAAAGTGAACGTAATTTCAATTGTTTTACAAGCAGCAGACTTTTACAAGGTTTGACTATTGCTTTAGTTCTAATGTATCCCCTTATTTTCCTTCCGCTTACCAAAAAGCAAGTAATAAGATCAATTCACCTAATGTTTTTCTCTATTAGCTTGATGTAGATAAAAGAATAGTTTGTTTGACGAACAGCTAGAGAAAGTCATGTGATGGAACACATAGGATCTTTTTAGCAGACGTACTATATAGTACAATACATATGTTCAACTCATAGGCGTCTCTAACTAAATAAATAACTAAGACTTTTTGTTGCTATAGGCCAATGATGTATGCAGACCCAATCTCATCAGCGCTTGAGGAAGTCAAAAAAGTATCGTATTTTTAATAATACCTAAGTGGTTTTAATGGCCATTAGGTTTGCATGAAATTCAAAATAGGTATTGTTTGAGAGTTGTAGTGTGTTAGAATATATGAATGTTAAAATACGCGAATCCTAGTTTTAGCATCCTGTGTTAAAACATCTCAGCTTTAGCACTAACAGGATAAAAATATTATTTATTCCGTAGTTAATACTAGATATATTATGTACACTTTCAAGTCTTAAAATTAAGAAAATAACTGTGAAACTAAGTTATGAAACATTATCGCTGACTTTAGAAACTAATATTCAAAGGAAAGAAAACTTACATAAGCTAAATAAATGAAATTTAAGATCACCAAGGACAGCAACATACAAGTTATGCGACAGACGGTCACTGACGTGAAATTTATATCCGTTTTACCGAAACTTTAAACCAGTGCCTTACTGTAATAAATGGGTCTTTTCACAAAGATAAAACCCCCAGCACAATGGTTTAAAATTAAATATATATTTTGAAAACATTGATCGAAAATCATAGGTGAAGATTTCGGCCAAAGAAGTCAAGGTTAACGAGGAAAAAATGTATTCCGTCTGGAGCAGGTCATAAATATGGCTGCAATTCATAAAAGGAAGAGGTTATTTTCCTTTACCATATCGGTTAATAATTGCGCAATATTTTAAATTCTTTTTGGAAAAATTTTCTCTCACTCTCTAACATTATTTGGAAACATTAATCTCTGACTAGTTAATTACTTTGTTTAGTGCAGCCATCATTAAGTAACAGCTGTGATTAGTTTGGAATGTATGGCTGCTCAGTGTATATTAATGTAGTGACAGCGAAGCTATATCGGGAGTTTAAAATGCAAGTTATACGACAAGGACTTGTGAAGAGGTTTTATGGAAGATTTAAATGAACTTTGTCCTTCAGATACCTCCAGAGGCAGTAGAGGAAGATGGGAGTAATTGTTGGAATGCGAAGACGAAACAAGCAGAAACCCCTGAAGTGCAGAAGAAACAGTAAATATAGGCGGAGAAATCTATGTATCTTGGAGATCATTTTTCGAGACAACAATCTGTGGAACCAATTTTCAACAAGTGTTGTAGCCTTCCTGGTAGACTTTAAAGAAAACATTTAGGAGAAATGAATGCTATTCCAGTTGAAATGTTTTAGAAATCGTCTAACGATATGCATCATAGGTTGACAGATTGTCGTAACCGACATAGAATATAATTTTCAGGAAATTAAATTATGTTTTTTACGAATTAGATAACACGGTACATCATTTGCATTAATCTTATATAAAGGGACAAGTTTTATTGGTGATAATTTTATTTAACAATTCGCATTTCATCAAAATTCATTGGCTTTCACGGCCGGTGTCAATACTGGCTGGAGTATAATCCGGGCTTGTGGGCCGTGGTCTACTGGGCTCCTCCTTATTCCCAGACGTGTACAGAAAGTAAAAATGTATATAACATAATTGTGTGTTTTAATGAGATCTACATGTGTGTGTAGTAATTTTTGGTCCATCTCTTATGGTTTGCCAGTCATCAAAATGCAGAGCTCTTCAGAGGGTGTTCCCAGAAAATTCAAGATATACATTTTATTTGTTATAAAAATGTCTTAAACATAAGCATCTTAATGAAAACATTTAAGAGTCATTTTTGAGAAAATCAGATTTTTAATTTCTCTATACTTACTATGTATATAGTGTATAGAGAAAGTATTGTAATGCACCCAAAAATTAGATACCCAGATTTCACCGGAAACACATGTCCCCTGAATCAAAAAAATGCATTTTTGGAAATAGGTCCTATGTGTGTGTGTGTTTGTGTGTCTGTCAAAATCGAAAAGATCGTTAAATACCAAACTTGGTATATAAGTTTGGTATCTTCCAAGGATGCGACACGATAATTTTCAAGAAAATCCCAACCCCCAACTACCCTTTACATGGAACTTTTTTTATAAATTTTGGTTTTCTAAAAAATGGCTCTAACGATTCGTATTAAAATATCGTATATTAAAGATATTTACCTGACAAATAAAATATATATCTTGAACGGATCTTTATCCAAAAATGTTTTCTATTTTGGGTTCAGGAGGTCCTAAAACATGTATTTCCAGTGAAATCTCAGTATCGAATTTTTCGTGCGTTACAAAACCTTCTCTAAACACATATGCATTGTACGTATAGAGAAAGTAAAACATTTTATCATTCTAAAACATTCCTTTTAAATTCTATCTATCAAGAAATTTAAATATTAAATGTCACATGCAATAAAATACATTAATATAGATTTGATACTGAACATATCAGTTCGTATCACAAATCAATTCACGTGTACCGCAGCTTCATCCTGTGATCTTGGGCGAAGTCATCGACAACCATATCGTAGAAGTCTCGGCAAGTATTTACATCACAAAACATCTCTTTCTCAATTGAAATGAAGGCTAAATTTGAAGACCATCTTGAAGTTGATACGATTTTATTCTCTTCATAACGGGGAAATTGGCTCTATTGAAGAATTTAACTTGGAAAGTAGCAATTCACATAATTTCTCTGCCTCATAGTACACTTTCTAATGATCATTAGACTTCATGAGCATAACCAACAATTTTGAAACAGAGTACTGAATCGTGTTTTACTGCGAGCTGTGATCTTAAGAATACAAAATCATACTTATTTCCATAAAAATGTTTCAGGGTCTAGAATCGCAATTCAGGAAAATTGCTCATAATTTTTCTGATTCATAAGTTCTAGGAATGTGTCCGTTGCAGCATTTATTTTCTAATTGTCGAACTATAATGTCCATAGTTTTGGCAGTACAAACGGTGAAATTTTTATACCCATTCTTCTAGCTTTTCTACCATTTTACGAAGAAGAATGGGTATAAAAATTTCACCGTTGTCACTGCAGTTGTATATATTTTCCCAAATTATTAAAAATTCTTCGCGTTTCCTTTTGACGTAGTTTTGAAATTCTTTGTTTCTAACAGTACACTGGTCTGTATCATTACTTTCAGCCTGTATACCATCAAGTAATCTGCCAGTGTGAAGAAAAATGCATACAGACAAATTTTAAATAGCATTAACAATGAATACATCTGTAGGCTTCCACGGCAGTAGTTCATTGAGGTGACGGCCTACACCGGAAACCATAATCTCAATTAACAATGAAGTTTTGTAGTCAAACATTAAGAGCACGTGCGGCATAATAACTATCTTGGTCTCATTTTTCTTCAGGATCGACATATCTCTAAAATAAGGTCACAGGGTTATAAGTGCATTCATACACTAATTCTATAAACGAGAGATGGTATACTTCCAATGGGTTGTTGGTGCAAGTATGCCAGTTTTTTTTATGTACTTCTCCTTCTATTTCTAATGGCTTGGTTCTTTTTGTAGATTTGGTTTTTAAAAAGGCAGTTATTCATTAAACGTTTTTTCCAGCTCTTTGCATCCATTGTTTTTCAAATTTTATTTGCCTTTTGGGAGGGGGGGGGCAAAGGAGAAAGGAAGATCCAGTAGAAAAGGCGAGACCAAGGGAGGGTTATTTGTATTATTATTTTTGTTTATGTTTATTTCATGTCATTTCATTCTGCTGTCGAAATGGTCTCGTTTAACACTTCAAAAGCCGTCTCTTGTCAATCAGTTGAAATATGCTTACAGAATAAATTCTACCAAATAATGTTCCATCTCCGAGCATATTTTTCTTCAATCCTGGGTGCAAGTGGAGCAGCAGGCAACAGACGATAATGGTTCCGAGTTTGTTCGAAAGTTGTGATCTCCGTGCATGTGTCCAGAAGGAACTTCAAATGTGTGACAATGGGTGTAAAGCCTGAGAGTACCGTATGAGGATTCTGCAATTGCTCCTCCCAGAACGCTCTATCGATTGAAGAACCATTACCATAAAGTGACCGGATGGCAGTTTTCCCAATAATACCAGACATTTCTTTATAATTTCCACTAATCCACATCCACCCTGGGATTATGACAAGTCTAGTTGAGTTCTGTTCAACCTGTATGCTTTACCCGTCCAGATGAAGTAACCGATAAGTTGCTCAAATTTCTGTGCGTCTGTTTGGTAATTGGCAGAAGCTGTGCTAAATACCTAATTTGACTGAGACCATAGGTATATATGTACACCAGATGCGCTGTAGCAAGTTCAAGTTCCGAGTCCGCTCAATGGATAAGGATTACCGTAGGGTTGATTTTTATCTCTCCAGTTAATAGTAATGGTGTCGTCCATATTCCCCATGAAGGAGATACACAGTATTGTGTAGTGGAAACAAGTTTCATGCCCAACGTATTAAGCGGCTCCGGCCAGCTTCCTACTACAAATGTCTCCGATTTTGCACCTGACATTCCCGTATATCATTCAGCCCATGGTGTGCCATATCTAGGTCATCATTAGCTATAATTGTCACATCGTCAGCATAGGCGGTGACAATGAAGCGCTCATTATACACAGTAACTCCTCGGAGGGTGTCTTGAAGACTCTGGAGTAAAGGATTTAATGATAGTGAAAACAATCGCATGGACAACGGACACCCTTGACACCCTGACCGGCTGATTAGACTCTGAATGGAAAAACATCCGTTCCACAACACCCGAGATTTCGCTGTTCTGTCGAGACCTAGATCAGTTGAACCATGTGCACAGGAAAATGTGCTGCTCTCAAGCGTTTCCATAAATATTAATGGCGCACTCTATCGAAAGCTTTTTCGAAATCGAGACTGATCAAAGCCGCTGCTTGATGTTCCTTTCAAAGCTGTATTAATATTCGCGAAGTTCCGTTAACGTAGTAATGATATTTTTCTAACATAGCCTCCTGATTGTAGTTTAATATTTCAGCACCAGCACTTCTCAGTCTGTTAGCCTAGACTTTAGCGAATAATTTATAGTCCGCACTGAGCAAAGTTATTGGGCGGTAATCGTTCATTGTAGTTGCCCGAGCTGTCTTTGGGAGTAATACTATAATGCTATCCACAAAGATGTCGGGAAAACAAGCTGTGTCATATAATTCCACAAAGATTGGCATGATTGCATGCTTCATAATTGGCCAGCACATCCTATAAAATTCATAGGACAGTCCACCCGGACCCGGAGACGTGTGTTGACTCGCCTGCAGAAGAGCATCTAGCACTTCACGTTCTGTGATGGGATTGGTTAGCATCTCAGAGGCGTCTTGCGAGACGTCAGTTGTAAAGAGCTGACGATCAGTACACATATGCGTTGTTCATTTCGCTGGTTCCTCGTGAAACCAATCCTAAAAATGATCCGCGATAAGTTGAAGAATAGCTCTTGTCCCAGAGCATGCGTTTCCAGTGACAGGTTCTGAAAGGTTTCTGGATATTTTGCATGCCACTCCTTCCTTTCTTTAACAAAATAATAAAATGAACGGCGTTCCTCGTCGTGTGTGAGCCGGGCCTTAGCTCATACTTTATAGCCATCTAGGTGCTGTAATTGTTTCATCTTAATAATCCTTAATTTGTTTGATCACTGCCGCCACATCACAACCCTCTCGTTGCTTCGCACACAGGCCCCCCAAGGCCTCATTGTAGAAAAACAGCAGTACGTTAAACATAAAACACGGCTGAGATAATTCTAAATATTGAAACAGCCTAAGATAGTTCTTAATTTAACCTATGGTCATATCAGCGAACGTTACCTGTGGAAAAGTTCCTTTTGTTTTTTTTTTCTGAAGTCATTTAGATGTCTCAAAAATACAAAGACAATCTATGAGTCTGAGTCACTATTTTGTCTCCAAATTTGAGTTCACGAAACAATTGCATAACAATATTATATGGTGCATTTGCTGAGCGATTTGCTGAAATGTTGCAAAAACCAAAAGTTCTCTCTCTAACTCGACATTCTCGATCAAAAAACCGAAATACAAATGTACCTACAGACGACAGCTAACAGAAATTGGCTACTTCCTTTAACCTTTAAATTTAATCGGATATATTAGATACAACAAAGTTGTTAAACACATGTTTGAAACGGCACGAAACAGGACACAAGAAATAAGCCTTGAACAGGATCTCTAAAGATAAGCTTGTATATCTTTTTCGTAACATGTGACAACTATGACGATATTTAACTGTTACCTCCTATTACTCGTGCTGAAATCTGATAGCGTGTGTTTGATGCAAAAACCACAGTAATGATACACTTTCTAGGGTGCGGGAGGAACTGATTTTGTTTTATTGTAGCATGTGAAGGAGTACATTACGTGTAACTACGGCAAGATATCAAGGTAAATATAACAGTTTCATTACGCAATGCTCTTATAAACAAAACATACCGCTAGCGTCTGCTTCATAGGAATATTTTGACTCTTTAGCTCCAATCACAATGAAAATTAAGCGTAAGCATAATACAAACTTAACAATTAAATGATAAGTATTGTAATGGGACAGTTCACACTGAATCACGTAAACATAAACATTGGATTAAACGTAAACTTGCAGGCTCAAAATTTTTAATTTAAAGTCTATATTAGATATAAGAAACTACCAAGAGAGCAAGTATTCGTGCTTATTCTGCCAATTCACGTAAGATTTTCGTCTCTATATAGTTGAATTGTCACTCCCATGTCTGTATATGATCATTTCAAATTCTGAACCAATATAAATATTATAAAATTTGAGACAGAACAAAAACAAAAGAAGTCATTACACATGGCAAGCAATGGGGTTTGATTTTGGTTTTTTTTCTGTTTTTTTTTCAGTTCACCGTTACTAGGGTACAGTTTTGTTGAATTAAGCATTGGTAGTTTTATCCATACTGCTATAAGAATCTGTAAATTACATATATTGGCTTTATCACTAAATGATACAATGTAGCTACCATCTACCATCATAATTGGATCAAATTCTTCAAATATATATTTACAGGAACTCTCGGTGTTGCAATACCTTCACTACCCACTTGTATATACGTAAAAAAAAGTAAAAAAAAAACAAAAAAAACTACCTTCTGAAAGGAACTGTTATATGAAATAAATAACCTGAAATCTTTGAGATATTTCAGAATCCAATTAGTGCTGAACTACGTAACTTTTTTATGCTGCTTAACGCCCGCTTTTACTTCAATGTCACCACAGGCGATGACACTGATGATATATGGAATGTGATAGCGAGGGAAACTGGAGAACCCGGAGAAAACCCGCCCCTGCATCGCTTTGTCCACCACAAACTTCACATATGTTCGCTTGGGATTGAAGAGGCGAGCGGTCTAAACACTCGGTCACGACGAACTACGAACTGTCTACTTGTCTATTGGAGTATTCACAATGAATCAAACATATTAGTTTTTCAAAATATCATTAGAAAAGTATGACAAAGTCAGTACGCATATAGAGGAAATCACTTATAACATCTAAATGTGCATAGGAAGCACGCAAGCAAGTTATGTAGCACCACTGTAATTAATATACGTCCTTTGTTTCACTACAGAGGAGAGGCGCTTAACAACGTTTCACAACGCTTGAAAAAACCATTATGTATGTATATATATGGTAAGGGAACTAATCTCCGATAATAACTAATGTTTCTGCCCTTATACGATCAAAGATGATGGTTATAAGAAAAGTTCGCCTACATTTTATCTTACATTATTGCCACCATTAAAGGATCTTTCTTATACAGAAACTACTTAACTTTAATTATTACAGGAGGTCGTGAAGTCGAAATCTTTAAGAGTGTGACTCCGTTATCTTTTCATAAAAAACAAACGAGCATATGTGCAAAAAGTATCCAACGCAAATGCAAATTATGCCCAAATGGAATGCAAATTATGCCCCTAAGAGGATAAGTCAGAGAACCGATTAATAAATTCGGGTTGGAAGATGTTCCTTGACAAATAGTGGTTTTGAAATAATAGGCATTCAGCAATATCATATTTTTATTTTCTCTAGCACGTATGTGCAATATACATAGAAGATAGAGAGGATATTGCATTCCACCCAAAAATTCGAAAAGAATATTTCATCGGAAATACACGTTTGAGATCTCCTGAGTACAAAAACATTTTTAGAAAAATATACATGTGTTTCCCTCTCTCTCTCTTTCTCTCTCTATTTTGTTAGCAGCACAACTTAAATACGAATACCTCATATGTTCCATTCACATGGCTTTTTCTATAACAGATTATTGTTAATAAGCTTATTCTTCTGTCTACTTTATGCTAATTGAAACAAACATTAGTAGAAACGGTCTTATTACTTAGTTTCCTTATAAGTAGAAAAGAAATAAGGAAATAGACTAGGCTAAACCGCCAGTCAAATGCTTTAAAATGTGGTTGTTATGAGATTGAAATCCATTTTTTACGTGGTCAGGAGTTGACAAGTTTTGTATGAGAAAAGTTAAACGTATTTTAAAACTGAAACCAACAATTCCGAAAATGGTCAACTCCATGAAAAAAATTTATATGACAAATTGTGTGTTTTAACAAGATCTACATTTTGTATATAGCAAATTTTTGTCCATCTCTCACGATTTCCAGTTATGCAAATTTCAAAGAAATTCATTCAGAATATATCGTACTTTAGAAGATACATTCCGTTTTTCATTTAAATATCTTAAATATAAGAGATTTTAATCAAAATCGTTAGAAGCATTTTTGAGAAAAAATTGAAAATGTTTTCCATGTAAAGAGTTGTTGGGGGTGGGGGAATTTTATCGAAAAGCTTCGTATCGTATCGTTGAAAGATACTGAATTTAAGTATCAAGTTTGGTATTTAACGGACTCTTCGTTTATTGAACTAAGTTACCCACAGACACACAAGAGTCACACACGGACCTTTTTACAAATCTGTTTTTTTTGGCTTCAGGTGGTCTCAAAACATGTATTTCTGGTGAAAACGCGGTATCGATATTTTGGGTGCGATACAATATCTTCTTGGTACACTATGTACATAGTATGTGTAGAGAGAGTAAAAATGTAGATAGTAAATAAATCAATTTCAAATAATGCATGTAATGATACCACCTTTAAGGAAATTCATTATGCCCACTTGTAGCAGATCTTTCTCTGTATTACATGTTATATTATATATTACTACAAAACTTCGTCGCTCTGGATGACTCAGTCGATTAGGCTCTGGTCTTCTGACCCCAAGGTCATAGGTTCAAGCCCGACACAGGTCGATTGTTTTAACTGTGCCTAAAGGCCATAGTCCTATGTCAGAAGGATTAGTGGAATGAAAAAAAAATAAAAGAACTACGGGATAAAGTTTCAGTAAACCGGTGGCGCTGGGCAATTGACAGCGTAATTAACAAACAGAGAATTTAATTTTAAACTATAAGACTCCAGTAGATCCACAAATTACAGCTTTGTGTTTTGGTCCGCAGTTCTTCGGTATAATGACTGTATCAGATCATCTTCTGAAAGGTTTTTAAAAACAACTGACACATTCCAAGTCAATGACACATTCTAACTCGTGTCTGCAGGTTATGATGAGGTAACTGCTTCTTCACGAAAACGTGGGGATCCGAGTCCTTGGTGCGCTGCCCGTCGGCAACGACTACCACGACGACGCATGCGGAAGTCAAACCCTTCGTGAAGGTCGTCTGAGGTACTCAAGGTAGATCCTGTTCTCCTAGCAGCCTCAAGCTATCGTGGTCTGTGGGCAGTTAACGAAAATGAAACGTGTTTGTTCACGTTGCGATGAACTTGGGGAGGCGCCGGTATTGCGACCTTCATATCAACACGCCTCCACGCAACCACCTCTTCATTTGATTATAGGTTCTTGTTTTGCGAATCGTGATTCCAATCCTCTTTTGTTTACATCTCATTATTATTGCAAATGGTAGAGCGTACCGATCATTTAGGTATGTAGCCCCTACTTCGCGCACAAATGTGCTCTTGTATAGAAGCTAGGAATGAATATTTTTCAAAATGCTATTAAATACAATTAGTTTCTTTATATGTACCATGTACATAATGTATACGGAAGGTATTACAATGCACCCAAAATTCGATACCGAGATTTCAGTGGAAATATGTTTTGAGACCCACTGAATCCAATAAACGCATTTTTTGAAAACTGTTCGTGTGTGTCTGTGTTTGGGGGGGGCAGCATAGTTCAAAAACGAAAAGACCGTTAAATACCAAACTTGGTATCTCCAAGGATACGACATGAAGATTTTCAAGAAAAATCCCCCATCCCCAAATAACCTTTACATGGAACATTTTTTGAAAATTTTGATTTTCTCAAAAATGGCTCTAACGATTTTGATTAAAATACCGTATGTTTAAGATACTTCTATGACAAACAAAATGTATATCTTGGATTTTCTGGGAATAGCCTCTGAATGCCTCTACATTCTGGATGATTTTTACTGAATTTTGTATGACTGGTAAACCGTAGGAGATAGACAAAAAGTTACTTCACAAGAAAATGTAGATTTCGAAAATTTATGTCATATACATTATTTTCGTGGTGTTAGCCGTTTTCGAGATATTCCTTTTTAATAATTTCAGTTTTAAAAAACAAACTTTTCTCATACGTGAACTTGTCAACGCTTGGCCACGCAAAGAAACGGGTTTCTATCCCATAGCAACCACATTTTAAAGTGACTGTCGCTTTAGCCTAGTGTATTCCCTTGTTTCCCTTCTACTGACAAGGAACTAAGTAATAAGACAGTTTCTGCTAAAGTTATCTCGATTAGCATGAAGTAGATAACATGTGAATGGAACACATCAGAATTGTTCAGTGATAATTTTCGGGGGAATATTCTGATAATATTTGTCTCTAGGTAACAAAACAGATATTTTTGTCATTGTACCTCTGGCGTGAGGAACCCAGGTTCGATTCCTGGTGGGAGCATGCGGATTTTTCCCCGATCAGGTTTCTTCCCCACTGCTTCCTTCACCACCATTCCGCAGAAGACATGGTAAACCACCGCGGTATCATCTTGCCTAATCGGCACGGAACCATGATTCCGTCCGGGTTGCAACCAATCCTCCTGTCCATCATCATCTCAGACATAGAATGTGCATTACTGTTTGTTGTTTTCTGTACAGTAAAGATGTTGTGAAGAGAGGTACTCCGCTTTCGAACCCCGCTGTTGCTAACGAGTCTTCCGGTTTTGTTTATCTTCATATATGTCTTATTCAAAGTTGTCCGTTTTGAATTTCTTTAAAATGTTTTCCAACTTCTCCTTCTTCTTCCCATTTGTTTTATTGCGCTGTTACACGGAATCTAACTAAATATCAAACTCTTTTAGACTGAGCGCCACGAGGAAAGAAAGGCAGGTAAATGAACTGGTGAATCAACATTATCTCTCTCTTCTTTTATCACACACTGCAAGTCAAAGTGCATTTCAATACAAAATGTATTTTCTGTAGCAACTTCTCATCAAAGAAGAAATATTTCGGCTTCAATGGAATATGTTTTCCAGAAATATATAGTGGACATTTTTCTGTAAAATATTCAATTTTTTCTTTTTCTACATGTACTATGTACATAGTGTATAGAGAATACCAAAGTTGGTATTTAAGTTTAGTATCCTCCAAGGATGCGGCACAAAGATTTTCAAGAAAATCCCCCCACCCCAAACTACACTTTATATGGAGAAAGTTTAGAAAATTTTGACTTTCTCAAAAATGGTTCTCATGATTTTGATTATATTTTCTTACATTTAAGATGTTTATATGACAAATAAAATGTATATCTTCAATTTTCTGGAAATAACCTCTAAAGACATGTTTGTTCTGGATGAATTTTGCGGAATTTTCCATAACTGGTAAACCGTAAGAGATAGACAAAATACTTACCATACAAAAAATGTAGAGCTCGTTAAAACACACAACTTATGTTACATATATATATATATATATATATATATATATATATATATATATATATTTGTAGGTTAATCGTTTTTTATATATTCCTTGTTATTAGTTTCAGCTTTAAAATACTTTTACTTTCTCATACGGGAATTTGTCAACTTCTGTCTATACAAAGGTAATTCAATCACATAGCAACCAGCTTTTAAAAATTTTAAATATCGATTTAGACTATGGTTCCCCTATTTTTCTTCTACTTACAAGGAAGCAAGTAATAACATCCTTTCTACTAAATTTTTCTCGATTAGCATTAAGTAAATAGAAGAATAAGCTTTTTAACAATAATTTATTATAGAAATATGGAGAAAGTCATCAGATTTTTTAAAAAAATGTCGTGTGTATGTGTGTGTGTGTGTGTCTGTGGGCAGCATAGTTCAAAAACGAAAAGTCCGTTAAATACTAAACTTGGTATTTAAGTTCAATATCTTCTGAGGACGCGACACGAAGATTCTTAAAAAAACTCTCCCCACCCCCAACTACCCTTTACATGGAAAACATTTCGAACTTTTTAATTTTCTCAAAAATGACTAACGATTTTGATTAAAATCTCTTATATTTAAGATATGTTTATGAAAAATAAAATGTATATCTTGAATTTTCTGGGAATAGCCTCTGAAGACCGGTAAACTCTGGATGAATTTTGCATAAATACTAAACCATGACAAAAACTTGTTACAACAAATGTAGATCTCCTTAAAACACATAATACAATTATTTTTTCAGAAATTCCTTGTTATTGGTTTCAGTTTTAAAATACTTAAACTTTTCTCATACCTCAGCTCCTGGCCATGCAAAAAAAAAAAAAAAAAAAAAAAAAAAAAAAAGAACACCACACATTTTAAAACATTTAACTGTCGGTTTAGCCTAGTGTATTTCACTATTTTCCTTTTCTTATAAGGAACTAAGTAATAAGACCGTTTCTACTAAAGTTTATCGCTATTAGCATGAAGTAGATAGAAGAATATGCTTTTTAACAATAATTTGTTACAGAAATGCAGAAAAAGGCATGTGAATGGAACACATCAGATTTTATGTCTAATTGTAATCCTTTAAAATCGGGTATAAACAGTAGACTAGAGGTGACCCAAAACTTATGTTAAACTTTTTGAAATACTTATCCTGTATAAGTTTTAAGAGCTAAAAGAGAAGCGAGAAACAAATTACATATTTGTTGCTATTGCGTAACCTAAATGTCGGGCGAACTACCCAAAAATACTCTCATACTTATAGGTTGTTTCCTTCTCTCTCTCTCACTCACTCTCTCACTCGCTCTCTCCCTCCCTCCCCCTCTCTCTCTCTCTCTCCCCAAAACGCCGTCTTTGACTATCAGAAATTGACGAAATATACTTTTAAGCTAATCGAGTTCTTCTCACAAGAGCCTATCACTATACTCATATCGCAAATACCTCAAAAGCTTTCCTATTTCACCTATTTGATACAACAAATATAAAAGATGCTGTTTTCAACCTGAAGTACCCGAGTTCGAACCTGGAAAATGTCCAATTAAAGCAGTGGAACTTCAAGAGATAGACGTCTCTTACGTTCCGAATGCGCGGAGACCACTTCTAATTTGGTAGTCTTGCAGGGACGATAGCTAAACAGAAGTGTGTGGTGTTAAAATTGAAGAGATCCGTAGTGATCCCTGACTGTTGCCTTACCTCGTGGCCGATCCGTCACGCTGTTGCCACTTCGTCCCGTCCATGGCTACAACACCAACCTCTCATTCGCTTGGCTCTTCTCTTAAATCATCAACTTCATCGTTATCGTTGCTTCTAAAGCTAAAGTCACTGTCATTACCATTGCTTATATTTACGATTACACTAGGATTAGTCGACAACTGCAACTGCACTGAGGAATGTTTGTCACATTTAGCAACAAGGATGACATCATTGCTTACGTAACATGAATCTATTGGCAGAGAGGAAGACACACCTCTTATCAGCTGAGACAGTGTGCTGGCTGTCAGGGATCACTATGGATCTCCTCGAATTTAATGTAGTGATTAAAACATAAGGTCGTTTGGCATCATGCACAACAAATAATCGCGTCAAGTACACAGTTTCCTTCATATGTTAATAGTGATTTGTTATGTTAGCTATACCTTCCAAGATATTTTCAACTCATTTGAAGGCAGTTCAAATTAAAAACAGCAGCTTATATTTGGAGCAGGTGTGTCTTATACCACACAGATGACACAGTAAAACTTTTGAGGTATTTGCAAGTGTATATTGAAAAGTTCCTTGTCAGGAGATGACCGTTCATTGTTAATAATAAAAATCTGATGTATACCATTCACCTGACTTTCTCTATATCCCTGCAACAAATTGTTCTTAAAAAACTTATACTTCTATTAACTTCCTGCTAATCAGTAAAACATTAGCAGAAATAGTCATATTGCTTGCTTCCTTGTAAGTAGAGGTGAAATAAGGGAGTACCATAGGTTAAAGTGATAATCAAAAGCTGGTTGCCACTATAGTTTCTTTGTTTGTATGGACAGCAGTTGACAAATTCCTGTATGGGAAATGTGTAAGTTTTTCATAGCAGAAACCAAAAATAAGGAATGTCACAAAAACAACGAACTCCACGAAAAAAATGTATTTAATATACATTGTGTGTTTTAACATGCTCTACATTTTTTGTGTAGTAAGGTTTTGTCCATCTCTTACGGTTTAGCAGCTATTAAAATTTAGTAAAATTCATCCAGAATAAACTACTCTTCAGAGGCTATTCCCAGAAAATTCAAGATATACCTTTTATTTGTCAGGTAAATATCTTTAATATACAAAATTTTAATCAAAATCGTTAGAGCCATTTTTGAGAAAATCAAAATTTTCGAAAAAAGTTGCATGTAAAGGGTAGTTGGGGGTGGGGAGATTTTTCTCAAAATCTTCGTGTCGCATCCCTGGAAGATACTAAACTTAAATACCAAGTTTGGTATTTTACCGACTTTTCGTTTTTGAGTTATCGTGTTCACAGACACACGGACACACGCACACGGACCTTTTTCCGAAAATGCTTTTTTTAGATAAAGGGGACCCTAAAACTTATATTTCCGGCGAAATCTCGGTATCGAATTTTTTGGTGGAGTGCAATACATTCTCTGTACACTATGTACATAGTGCCTTTAGAGAAAGTAAAAAGTAATGTCCTTCTTTTGTGCTTCCTCGCCAACTCTAAAGCAACTCAGCTGCTCTCCATTTCCCACGTTCCATCCTACACACCCACAATTAAAATTCTTTCAAGCATTTTTCTTACTTCGTCGCAATCTCAAAGTTTCATCGTTATGCATTGTCAACTTTCATACAAAACACTTCAGTGCTCTCTTCCTTTTACTGCTCTCCGATAGCCAGCAGAAGCCATTTATTTTTTCGTTAAACGCCTCATTTACCACTCCTATCCTCCGTTTGACTTCTTGATAGGAACTCATGATATTATTATGGCACATCCCAAGTATGTAAAGTTGTCCTGAGGTTCCACCCCCTCCCCTCTCTATTAACAGTATCAAGTTATCAGTATATCTTACATATACTGTTCTTTCTCTTTTTACTAATCCTCCTCCTCTGTTCTCGAAACAAGCCATGAACCAAATTCCTAAATATAATATGTTGGACAGCGTGACTGATAAGGAGAATTTCTGTCGTAGACATCTTTCTGTGTTCTGTTACCTTGCTTCTGATTAGTTGCTTCAAATAGAAACTACACTGAAATCTTCTCTTCTTCCATTTCTTACAATTTTTCTTCAGAATCTCTATTTTCTTTCCTTCCTAACCTGTCAAATGTTCTTTTCCATATACGTTTCTTCAAGCAACCTTGTCCACTTTCTTAGCGATTTAGTTTCATCTCTTTTGCCTTTTCCGTTCCTAGAGACACATAAACTTCTAATTCGTTTTTTATCTTAGAACACAGATGTCAACTGAGTTGTATTATCTGTCGGTAGAATCTTTACCGCTTAGGATTCAGTCTAGAAGGCCTTACCTCATTGAATTTCTAGCAATATCATGTCATTCAAATACTCAAATCTATGTTTAGCTCATGACGGATAGCAACCACAAAAAATGTTTCCACTTGCCGTTCGTTACCTGAGAGTTATCTATGTTATTTATATGATATCTATATAACTTGTTATCCAGTCGCATTCAGATAATTGGAACTTTCAAGCACATTCAGCTTAAATGAAATAGAAGTCTTATAAAAAAAATCGCACAAGTATACTTAGAGTGACACACTCCAATATTGCTCAGAACTCTGACGTTTCATTTTTAAGACAAAAGTAGGTTTGCCGAACACATATCTGATGTTTGGGCTCGACTTTATTTCGCCATAGTGCTAATAGAAACCAAACTTTTTATTTATTCCTGAATATGCATAATTTTTCTCAAAATGGATGTTTTAACAGGTAGCATTCTATACCAATCTTATAGTTTCGCTTTCGACAGACATCGAATGCCATTAGTATACAGGGCTAGGTGGTAAGACATTTTACGCTTCCTGGATATGTCTTAGGAAGAATTAAACTTTTGTAACGTCCTAACGTGCTTTGTTATTTGATTTAAGCAAAGCTTTTGATTGCATTCATCATGACTTATTACTAATGAAATTAGAATACTATAGAATTAGAAATACTGAGTATAACTTCTTTTACACCTATCTAACTTGACGTAGCCATGCTGTTTTTTTAAATAATTTAAGTAGTAGAAGTGACTACATTGATTTTGGAGTACCACAAGGATCTATCTTAGGACCATTTCTATTTCTTATTATGATAAATGACCTGCCATATAATATACCTGCTATGACGATTCTATATGCTGATGATTCCACTTTTATTTTTACACATAATGATTTTGCTGTTTTAAATAATATATGTTATAACATAATTCAGAGTGTTACTAAATGGTTCTCTAGCAATGGTTTTTTAACTAACTGTGACAAAATGCAAAACATTATTTTTAGCCTTAGACAAAGCTCAAACGATGCTGAATACACTAATGTAAAACTTTAGCATATGGGAACTGTTCTAAATTGAATGATATTTTACTTCTACAAAAGCAAGCCATGAGAATGTTATGTCATACTTCTTACAATGCTCCATGTAGACCACTTTTTAAGCAACAGAAAAGTTTAACAGTGTATTATTGCTATATATTACAATTATTATTATATGTGCACAAGAATTTAAATCAATTTAAATTGAACAGACATGTACACACATTAAATACCAGAAATATTGATAAATTACATGTTCCATACACTAGACTAAAGAAAGTTAAAGTTAATTATTTGATAACCAGCATTATAGCCTATAATAAGCTTCCTGACCACATGAGAGATCTAAATGTAATACAGTTTAAGGCTAAAGCAAAAAAATGGTTGATGGACAATGCATTTTACAATTTGGATGAATTTTTTAATGCTAGAATTGTTATATGACTGACTCTTACTTTATATATTATTTTGACCATGTCTATTGGACTAATATACCTAATGACTAAACAAATAAATACTAAATACTAAATGCGAGACTTGGTTTAAGAACGCTATACTTTTTGTGTAGTATTTATACCAGTAAGATTTTGGGTGCATTAATGTGCTCGATAATGGTATTGTAACAAAGGATCGCAGCATTGTTGCCCACATTCACTTATAGAACGGTCATTTGACGTCAGTGTTTAAGCTTGTACAAAACGTCCTGACACTCCCCGATTCCTGAAGGGTAGATGCTCAATAGTGAGTAGTCCACTTGCGTAATAACTGAGATAGGGGTCAGTGTTTCACATGCTGTGAGCGGTCCTCTGCTCTCCCACCACTTCTCCTGTTTTCTCCTCTCTTGCGCACATGGAGCGTCAACACGTTTTGTACGTACATTACTAAAAGAAAATAGAATCGCTTGCTTATAGCAAGTTGACTCCAAACGCCCCATGTCTAGTAGCGCAGTCAGAGAAATATTAAGAAGGGGGCTATACACAAGGATCCAGTTTGTAAACAATTCGTATAAAATTAAATCGATAAATATGAATTAATTCTGAGTTGATATATATTTGTTGAAAAAAAGTCGATTTTATATTCGTAGATAAGGCACAGAAATTGGAATTAAAATTACAGTAAGGGGAGGTTCAAACTACAAAAACGCCTCTCGCTGCCCATGACAGAATTGTCTAGATAGAAATCTCTGCGTGTGTGTATGTGTTGCTCACCCTTCGAGTAAATGTAGTGTAGCTGCCACTAGTTCACTTAGTATTCACTCGTTCACATCAGGTAATTTGAACTGCAGCTCAACTGACTGGCCCCCCCCCACACACACACACACACACTCGCGTGCACATACACATATCACATATACACACAGGCGGACCTTTTTCTAAAAAATCGAAATCAGGGGACCTCAAAACATATATTTTCGAATTTTTGGGTGGAATACAATATATTCTATAGCCACTTTGTATGTACACACGTACTAGAGAAAGTAAAAATGAAGAAATAGAGGGTAAATAGCAGTAGAGAATAAATGTTTAGTAACCAAAGCATCGCAGTAAATCACTCTTGCCGCTTAAAGTAATGGTGCAAGAGAAAATTTATGGTATGTAGTCTGTACATGCGATATAACTCCGATAACCAACCCTAAGTTTATTAATGTTGACAGGGTGGTTGTGGCGTGGGCAGGAGAGCATGATCTTAATAAGGGCCTAGATGCGGTTCGAAACCATGCAGCACCTCCAAACCAAGAATATGGAAACAGGACGTACAAACCGCAGAAATGAACCAGTTGCTCATGAAATGTGATTAGATGTTAGATGGCAGCTGAGCTTTATATGTACCTCTGGTAAGAACCAATCCGCCCACAGGGAATCACATGAAACTTTAGTTCTCACAGCATCATAGCTGAAATTGGATGGTGCTTCGGTGGCGAGTACTACCATCCATTAGAAATACAGGAAATTTAATTCAATGATATTAAAGAGATCGATCCTATTATTAAAGCAGCAGAAGGAAATGCCTTCTCTCGTTTCCATTCCATTTTTGGTGGTGCAAACAGAGTGGGAAAATGTAATAATGCGGTTCATGCTCTGAGCTTTCTCAAGGATGCTGCCATCCACTGTGGATATATAAGTAACCAACTGTTTTAAGAATTCATAAACACAACACAAACCTACCCTAAATTGGCTTTTTATTATGGAATAAAATAAAATTACCTCTCCATAGAATGTATTGACATAAGTAATTAAAAACTTTAACCCATTTTTAATCTCTGGAATTATATTGCCAGTGAAACTCCGCCATATTTATTAATGACCACAGATGATGTATTTATTTTCTCATAAAAAGCTCTGATGCCAACGTTAAAAATTCTGATATGTTACTTTCACAAGACTTTCTCTATTCTCTATCATTTATTAGTAGATAAACAAAGTATCCTTACGAAAACTTATTTTTGTATCCACTTCATTTTAATCGAGATAACTGTTGCAAAAATATCTACATTACATATTTCGTTATCGATGCAAAGTAAATAGCGAATGTTTAAGAACTGGACACTTTATGCTAGTCACATAACATTCCAAAACCTACCCATGTTGTCACAAGAAACAACTGAAAATCGACGGTACTAAAGGAACGACTAAGTATTCAACTGTTCAAACTATTAATAAGCCTAAAAATGGCTCATATAATAGAGAATCTTATTGGGAATAAATTGGATATTTTAAACAGCTCTACATAGTTTGCGTTGCATGTTTTCGTCTATCGTTTTATTTAAAAAAAAAATGGAAAATGGCAGTAAAAGGCAGTTGAGGTGGCGATAGTTCCATATATGTTTGTGTAGCGCTTTTGAAAGATACTAAGCTTGAATATCGAGTTTGTTGTTTATCCAACGTTTTATTTTTAAGTTATACTGTTCACAGAACGTACTTTTTGTAAATATATTTTATTCATGAGTCCTCAAAACATGTATTTCCGGTGAAATGTCGGTAGCGAATTTTTAAATGGAATGCAATACTTTCCCACCTACTATGTACTCTCACGCGCGTAATATGTTGCCAAATCCTCTAGATTGTAATAGTGTTTTCTCTCGTTAGGTTTATACTTTCAGGTAAACGAACTTTGATTCCTCCCAGTCGGTATCAGTTGTCTATGTGACGGAAGATTATATATATAATCCCTTCCCCTTTCCAATAAATGTCTAATTACACATTTGACTGATGATAAGCAAACCCTACCCATTGCAAGGTCAAACGATCAAAGCGATCTAAACACTCCGTTATGATTGATGTATGCTCTTTCATTATTCGAGAGGCAGGTTTAAAACGAAGAACCTTCCTATGTATAATTGTTGATAAAAATTTACACGCATTTTAGATCCATTAACCCATTTACGCAATATATTTTAACCATGCGGTTGTGTAAATGTGATGTAAATTTAACAATGCTCTTTGTAGATATTAATGTAAATAATCATGGTAATTAAGGAAACACTTTGTACCTCACAACCACCTATTCTAACAGGGCATCCAATGAGAGGTGACTGGTTACGTGACAGCTAACAGATACGGAGCAATGTCATGTGGAATTGATCTATAGTAATGAACAATCCTATAGAAGGCAATGCAGAGGTGGGTTCCATGCTGTCTCTATGATCGAGTTTCACTACGATTGGTACATAAGGAAAAGTCAAACAATTGCAATATATTTTGTCATTCTAAAGGTAGGGATTGAAGAATTACTTATTTGCATTTGTCATTAAACTGAAAATAGCTATGCCACATGTATGAGAGATTTCGCCAGCAATATGTAGGCGAAAGTTAATGTTATTGCCATTATGGAATGGAAATATAAATTGATACTATGAAAACGGTAATGTAGTATGAAAATACAATGTTTAAGTTATAATGTTACCCTTTGACAGTTCGGCTATATTTGGGGGCGCTAGAATTCTGATCGGGAAAAGAAGGTGGACACGTTTTTAGAGGCTGGGACAAGATTTGGTCAGTGTCAACATAAACGACTCATTATGGGTCACATTTTATACATTGAGTATACGTGGTAGATAACGTAAAGATATTGAAATTGTCTTCAGGACATAGTATCCAGAATGTTAACTCTGCTGTTCAAGCAAAATGGTGTTAAATCAGCTGTTATCTATTGAGAGCATTTCTCTATCCCACGGTCAACTCAGCATTGTCTGCAGTCCTTATGAAGTTATTGGTGAAGTTTAAAATGAAATAACGTTGAGGCTTACTGACTAAATTTTGGAGAAAGAGAACTCCAAAAGGATAGTGCCCACACAGAAGAGATTGCAGTGAAATACATTCTATTACTGTCAACTAGCTTTGAAGCAAAATTTGTATAGTAAAGATGTAAATACAAAAAGTAATTCCTCTACAAGCACAAAATAGCACATATGATACAACACAGGCACCTTCATTATTAAAAGCTTCGTTTGGTCTCTAATATGTACATTAATACTTAAATACGCCACTACTTTTTCCAAAAATTGTAGGCCTGATATTCTTCGTGGGTATCCAAATTTTTATTGAAATCTGAGTCGAAAATTGTGCGGTATGTTTCGCAAAATAGTTTATAGTCTAGAAGCTTACCCTAAAACTACTGAACATTTTTTTTTTTTTAGTATTCAAGGAATGGTGATGGATTTTTTTTCTCTCTTCATTAAACTGCAGTGTCTATCATACCCTTTAAAATGTTTAATGTGCTGTTGAATTGTTGCTCTGACTTCATCCGTTAAAACATGTGTTTGCCTGGACAATCTCTCACAGATTTTAGTTGTTACAATAAATGAGTTAATTTGACCTGTTCATTCCATATATTGAAATAAATACCAAATTTCACACATCTTGGACATCCCGTTATCACAACCAGTACAGAGACACTTAATAAACTACTTAGATACATCATGAAACTGTGCATCTGATCTTCTTTTTTGCGAGACCTGTGTTGTTCAGATATCACTATTATTAGACTACATAAATATATG
The DNA here is from genome assembly GCA_030762935.1 of Hymenopus coronatus. Lineage (NCBI taxonomy): Eukaryota > Metazoa > Arthropoda > Insecta > Mantodea > Hymenopodidae > Hymenopus > Hymenopus coronatus. Next base: position 68,734,718 of record CM060881.1, read on the forward strand.
TTTGTTTCTTATGAGTTTGGAAGAGATTAATCTCAAATGTGTAACCCTCTTCTTGTTTTCATCGCTCAGATTATCAAATCAATTTTTTTTCTCATGCATGGCTCTCCTGTCCAATGTGGTTGCAGTCTTAAATGTTTTATAGCAGCGGAACTTCTTCCGCTTCTTGTCATCAGCTTCTTCAAATATCTACCTTTATCTGTTGAATCCCTTTATTCTACATTCATTTACAGAAATCATTAAATGGAAATCGTTTTAAAATGCACTTCAGAGGCAACTCACTAACACAAATTCACCACTATAATGACAAAGAAGATGACAAATGAACGATACTGAATAATGCAGGACAATATCGTAAAACAATAATGTTTTCATTAGCTTCACTGAACTTGTTAGTCTATTCCCAAGTTCAGCATGGATTTGCCAGATGTTTCCTTTGTATAGCATATACGCTCAGCTTCGTGAGGATCGTGAAGGGCCAATTGAGGAGCTACTTGAGGGGAAAGTAGCGGCTCCAGATTGCCAAGAGCGCATTAACCGGCCGGGAGAGACCCGGGAACTAATCTCGAGCTCTTACATGAGATAAAAAAAAAAAACTGCATTTTTCGGGATTGTCAGTTTTATCCTGTGAATTCTTCATATGTATTATACTGTTATACGTTACTCTGTCCATGTAAAGGGTAGTTAATTGTGGGAGATTTTCTTCAACATCTTCATGTCACAATTTTGGAAGATATACGTAAATATCAAGTTTGCTTATTTAACGACTTTTGTTTTTGAGTTACACCGTTCACACACATGCGCATGGTACCTTTTCTGGATTCAGGTGCCCTCAAAACCTGTATTTTTTATTAAATCTATATATCAAATATTTGATGAAATACAATTCCTTCTCTGTTTATTACATGCGTAGTACAGAGAGTAATTGTTGTTTCAAAATTAGCTGGTGGAACAGGTATAAAAGTAAACGGTAGTAGGTACAGAAAAATATGTGTAGCGAGTCAGCTTTTTTATATATTTAAGTCTTAGAATGAGATTTTCAATGCATACCATAGTCTAGTCTATGAGAGTATTATCTAATAGAAAAGAAAATAATCATGATTAATACGGAGTAAGTAGAAAAATATGATTTTATGTGAAAATTAATTGTAATAGGTAGAGAATGTAATCTATCACTTTTCTGTGTGAGCGATAAACCAGACAGTGGCACTCACGGAGAAACATAATGTAGCAGGAAAGCTATTGAGGATGAAGTAAGAAGGCAATGGACCACGTAGGCAATAAAATACATGTAGCTTCAGGCATCCCACGAACAACCTACAAAACATCTTCAGAAACTGTATAACACGTTATAGCAGGATATGGTTATAGTGTAGCAATAGAATACACGAGTAGGCGTTAAAATGTGGCCAATTTAAAGCATCAGGAAACAGGTTTACAATACTCTCCATTGACTCAGCAGACACTGGGCGAATAAAACGATCCAGCGGCGAAGGAAAATATATTAGGATAGTTGTCTACAAATAAAATTACTGTTAGAGATAAGTAGTAGAACATATTTATGGATATTGTGAAACAATGGAAGCGAATGAGGTGAAATGTAGCATTAAAATAAGTGATATGATTGTTAGAAGCGGTCTAAAGAAGTGTAATAAAACAGTTACTGAAGGGTCATTGTGATCAGAGATATTGATCTGCAATCCTTGTTTTTACACAACTTTTGCTGATATTGCAGTGAGGTTTCTGCTTGCGGAGAGGGGTACTAGACTTTGTCTCATATTTGCAGATCCTGTAGAAGACGCGCTCAGCCTAAAAGAGTATATCTGGGGAAAAACTAATTAACTAGCTGTCGCTCCGAGCAGAGAATACTGACGTAGATTAATCCCCAATGTATTATATGTTCAATGCTTTATCTGAACAGAGATAAACGCTACAGCGATCATGCTATTAACCTTCAGACGCTACCCTAATTGTATTTGTGTAATTCCACGTCTAGCACTATAAATAGAACCCAAGTGAACTGTTAAAATATACTTCGAGCATCATTTTGTATATAGTCACATTAACTCAACATCTTAACTAGATGGGCTCGCTAGTTTTATTTGTCTGCCAATTAAATAATAAGTTAGACAAAATGATGTATTTTTAAAATTCACTATCAAGATTTCACCAAAATACACGCTTTAAGATACCTTGAAATATATACTATATATTCATATACACTAATTTAAATCTTTATATCACTCTGTCACATCTCCCAAACACCTCCTCATTTTTATTAAGTTTTGGTGTACCGGAGGCAAACTAAATCTGGTAGTCCGTAGACCACAAATCATGAGCTACGCGATTGTGGTTACTAGAACGTCGTTATTAAAAGATGGGGTTTCCATTTCGGTAAAGTACTAATTTCCAGCCTACCAAAATAGCAACCTGTGTCAGTAATTGGCTGCCAGCAGGCACGCTCCTGTATACGTGGGTTGCAGATTGTAATCATATTGCAGCCCTACTGTATTAGGCAAGCAGTTGGTAGCATTGACCAGGATGTCTTCGTTACTGCAGTAAACTTGTTCTCTTCTTTGGATTACACTTCCTTTGCAACGCTCTGAGGAACACAGTAAGTTCAAGGATTTTCTGCGGATGTAACATCGTATTGTGAGCTATATATGCAGATAAGCTGAAGTGATACAAATGTCCTAAAACTGTTTACAAGGTCAGACAGTTGACTCTGACCTTATCTGTGTCCTCTGAAAAAAAAATGACGCTATGGTGGCTTTTTAAACACAGTGGTTTACTTAATTAACAATTGCTTTTATTCAGTGTGCACAATTAAGCAGAGGAAATTAATTATGTAACTGTATGTATATTAATAAGGTTCTTAACACGCTCAGAGCTATCTGTTATTTCCAAAGATCAAGATTCTAGGTATAAAGAAAAGCCTCCTAATTTCGATGTTAGATACCATTCATCATTCCACCCTCAAATTGCTCCTGAAGATGGCTTCTTCCCACAATATCCGCAAAAAGACTGGATTTCGAAAACCAAATCTAACATTCAAGTCTTTCTACACATGAGGGGAAAATGTATATCAAAAAGAGGAGTATCATAGTGAAAGAGAGTATTTGGGAACAGTAAAGCAAAATAAATACACTATAATAATTCTTTGAAGGGTTGGACTCAAGACGCGCCAAGTTCCGTAACTAAAACATTCCTAAGTGTCTGGAGCAAGAGCAACATCTTCATTGTTTGTTTACTCGTCTGAAAGCAATGGTGTCGCGGTGAGTAAATAAACGCAGAAAGGCGTGGTTTATTCTTTGGTTTCGGAGGATATTGGAGATTGAGATGCTCTTAGAAAATGTCGTCAGATTCACGATTTCAGAAACACTTATGATGACTTCAAAGCTAATGGATTTCTTCGAGCATGGGTACACAATCAGCGATGAAAGCTCTTTGCAGAAATTAAGGCATAGGAACTAACTGAAATTGTATTATAAAAGAGTGCATTTTCCTCCAGCATAACTATACGCTCTAGAACATGTTTTAGAAATTGGTTCGAACTTGCGAATCCAGTCTGAGTTAGCATTCTCCTGTATGCGATATTCTTATTTGGAGTGGTCAATAGAGACATTCTCTAGATGTAGGTACTAAATAGAGAATGCTGTAATATCGAATGCTGACAAAGCATGGAATTTACACTCTCCATATTATAGTTAAGGATATTACTTCTCAGGTAGCAAATGTTGACACACTTTCGGTCCTAACCGTATTTATTTAATTGCTCCTCACCTAAGGGATTGGATACTTTGAGGTTCATTACTTGATGGAAGATGAAATGGTAAAATGGATGTAAAAGAGCATTTAATTCTTTTACTAGACGTATATCTGTAACCTCCTGGTAGGTATATTGGTTTTATACCAGGTGGCTAAACTGCCCCGTATTTGACGTGTGCAGATATCCCTTGGTGCGTTAAAAGAGTTGCAGAACTTAGCGGGGCTATTTCGAGAGGGGAACTGGCCTGCATGACCTTTGTTTTACCAATCTTGCTTATCCGTGGAGACGATGAGCGGATCGCGCTCATTTAGTGGGGTAAAACGAAGGTCGCTCAAGCCAGTTCCTCACTTGAAATAAGCCCGTTGAGTCTGCAACTCTTTCAACGCACGAAGAGACATCTGCACAAGTCAAATACAGGATAGTTGAACCATTTGGTAAGTAATTTATTAATTTTGGTTGGTTATGAGTGTATAATTTAATATGCGTTTAATTACTTGTTTATAATTTATGCTCTCTTATATCTGTACAATTAACATGTTAGCTCAGAAGCTATAGGTATATTGAAGAACGATATATCCTGATTTAAAGTTTAAGGGAAAAGTAGTGATCTATTGACAGCATTTTCTGTCTGACCTCGGTTACTGTTTCTTCCTGACTTGAATTGGTTGATAGTAGAGTAGGCATCCATTAGATATTTAGCCTTCCGAAGTTGTTTAATAAAATTAATTTTAAACAAAATATACTCCATATATTCAAGAAAAGTTCCTACTACAGTTTTGCGAATTTTACTTGGATTCACGACACTTAGTAACAATTAAAATGTAAAATGGTGGAAAAAAGTCGTATAATAATATCGTAACATTTTTAAAGTGCGATGCCTGGCCGAGTCGTTCACCTCTCACAAGGCGCCCTATTTTTTGTTGTTTTTTTAAATACAGTTCCGGAGGCTTGTCGGGACTCCGGCGCTGTATTTCTTTTTCCTCGTTTTTCCAGTTTCCCTATATTTCCTTTGTTGATTTAACGTTTTGTCGCTTCCAAATTCACATACATACACACATTAACAAACACCCAGGCCCAAGGCGGAACTCGATCCCGTGCTCCACGTAGCGCCAAAGTTAAGCACTTTAGCGAGTGCGGCCACGGTTTTTTCAATCTCAGGGAACAACACATGAGATTTATGGTGTTCAAAGCGGCGCCCGGGCGGGTTTTCTCCCCGTCATTACATAAACTGCTCCATCATCAGTGTCATCTTTCCTATTATCCATTGTAAGTCATCTACTTGCCTCACTCTCATGCCTGGCTAGTCTTATGCCGATCCTCCTTTCCGGGTTCTTCATTCTGATTCTTTCTATTCCATGGCTTTTCGACAGGCTTATTATCCTAAGCACACACATGGAAGTCCTGGAGGTCCACCATGCGAGGAGGGTAAGCCGACTAAGCTAAGTTTTAGTATAACGACTTTAAAATGAGGAAAATGTAAAAATACTTTATGATCCTCATAAGATGAACGCTAATTAAAAAATAAATATACTGATAAAGGAAGATTAACGCATTGATACACATCATAACACAAATGTGCATTGTGATCGAACTTCAGACAAATTGGCCCACGCACATCATTTTTACTTTCTCTACACGTACTATGTACATAGTGTATAGAGAAGGTATTGTATTGCACCCAAAAATTCGATACCGAGATTTCACCGGAAATACGTGGTTTGGGTCCCCCTGTATCCAAAAAAAGCACTTTTAGAAAAAGATCCGCGAGTGTGTGAGTGTCTGTGTCTGTGGACAGATAGCTCTGGATTATTTGGCATTTAAGTTTGGTATGTTCCAATGATGTGACACGAAGATTTTCAAGAAAATCCTCCCCACCCCAAACTACCCTTTACATGGAACATTTTTCGAAATTTGTTGTTTTCTCAAAGATGGCTCTAACAATTTTGATTAAAAATACCTTATGTATAAGATATTTTTATAACAAACGAAATGTATATGTTGAATTTTCTGGGAATAGCCCCTGAAGACCTCTTCATTCTGGATGACTTTTGTATAACGGGCAATAAAAGCAATAAAAATCAGTTTTAAATAAAATATAAAAGAATTTAAATCAGACCCAAGAAAAATGACACATATTAATATTCTTATAAATAAAATTCTAGAATATTCTCTTAAAAAAATTAAGGCAAAACCCGTAAGAGATATACAAAAAACTTAATACAAAAAATGTATATTTCACTTATATCATATATATTTTTTGTTGTTGTTGTAGAGTTAACCGTTTTCGAGATATTCTGGATTATTGGTTTCAAGTTAAGCCACTTACTCTTTTTTCAAACGGGAAGCCATTAGCGACCGGCTTTTAAAAGACGAGACTATTACTTTATACTGTGCATTTTATTATTTCCCTTCTACTTACAAGGAAGCTAGTAATAAGACTAAATAAGCTTGTTTATGTTGATTAGCATGATGTAGATAACAGATTAATGTAGAGGACATCATGTGAATGGAATAGATTAGATTTCTTTCCTTTCTACTTACAAGGAACTAAGTAACAAGAACAATTTATGCTGATGTTTATCTCGATTATCATGAAATAGGTAGAAGAATAAGTTTGTAACAATAATTTGTTACAGAGATGTAGAGAAAGTCATGTAAATGGAACATATCAACTTTTTTTTTAAAGAAATGTTAAACGCCCGTTATTGTTGCATACTAAACTGTAGGAGGCAGACACCTATGATGCAGGGAACGGATAGTCTGGAAACTAAACGTTGTAAGGAAACGTTCCAGGCCTTAGGTAGGATACCTCCCCGACATTTACCATTTATGAGGACTGCGGAAATCTGGAAAACCCTTGAATCAAAGAGGACGCTGCTGGCGGGATTTCAAATCTACCGTTCACAACCCCATATTTGATGACCTTGGACCCCAGTGTCGATAAAAGATCCTAGTGTGTTGAACAGTTAATCCCCCTTTTATGACAAATAACATAAATCCGGGATGTTAAGAATGCAATCCATTTTATTCTTAAGGAGAAAAAACATGGATGGAAAAGATATTGAAAACGAAACAAGAATATCACACTTGAAGACTCTGAATTTTTAATAACAACATTGATAATAACTCACTTCAGAGATAAATTAAATGAACTTAATAATAATAATAATAATAATAATAATAGTAATAATAATAATCGGATGGATCTTTTTTAAATAATTTGAAAGAACACAAATAATCTACTGGCCATGCAACAAAGTCTGTCGATATTTATAATAGTATACAACCGTGCAGCATTTGAGTGCATATATACACCTGCGTATGTATATATGTACTATGTATTTATGTATGCATTTTTTTATTTATTTTATATAGATGAATGTACTATAAAATTGACATAAAATTATTCTTGTCATAAATATCCGTAGATGAAAGTTTCTCGATTATTTAAATCACAAAAATGCCCTTCATGTAGTTAATTATAAATAAGGAGAGTTGCACAAAAACGATTACACATCCGGTACAGATATGCCCTATATAGTGGATTTATTCACTTCATATTAAAACAAGGGCAGTTTCCATAATTTCAGCTTTCTCCAAAGGCGCAATCAAAGCAGAAGGTCATACTTTCGAACTAAGTCAGAATTTTTTTAGCCACAACCAGTTTTCATTCAAGGCCAGTTATAAGTGTCTCTATCAAGTTCACGATCACACAACAGAATTAAAAGATGTACTATGTAACATGAAACAAGGCCAAAGAAGGCCAACTTTTACCAACAAAAAAAAAATGTAAAGAAATTGATGCACAAAGAATCATTCTATTCTTAGGCCTTATGTATGCAAGCGATTTCTTGTCGTGTGAAAATAATGCGACGCTGCAGGACTTTAGTGGTCTAGTTGTGCATGTGACGTGATTGTCTCAGTCACGCTGTGTATTTTTCTTTTCTTTCATTTTAAGTTTAACGCTCTTTAACCTTAGCTGATGAATTATTGAAATGCGTGAAATTAGCCCAGTGTTATTAGACATTCGTCTTCTCAGAAAAACAAAAAGAAGAAAACTTTATCCAGATAACTCATCCTAACGGAGATTCAGATTAAAATGTTAGCTCGTTTACAAATTTGGTACGACTAGACTAATAATGCGGATTCCTCTAATGTGTTGTGTCACTCCTGCTTTTTGAGTTCACGCGAACTGAAAAAAGGAATCGTTTATGAGGGGAGTAGGGATTGGTTTGTGAGGGCAGTATTGAGTAAAAAGAAATAAAGGCCTATCCAATAAATCAAACTTTCATGCGACGTTTCAGTTCGCGTGGTCCAGAATCTTGCACGAATGTCGCGTCCCATGGTAAATGCTTCCATTAAACTCAATGTGCTTTCATACTGAAACTGATAAACGGAGCCTTAAAAAGAGTTAAGTATTGCTCCCTCTATTTCATGGATGTATGTTGCTTCTAATTGCTAGTTATTAGATATTTGTTTTGTTTGTTTCTTCATATATGATTGTAGTTTGGATAAAACATGCCAGCCCCAATTGTCGCGGGAAAAGTAATAAGACAAAGAACAATTTATAATACACTAGCTGAAATACTCGACCTTGGCCGCGAATTGACGATTTATTCTTACCACATTTAGCCTTAGATTGCATTTGTCCAATAGCCGTGCGTTCCTTTGGAAATTATTAAACAATACGCTCAGACAAATAGTTTATCAAAACTCAGGACAGTATAAAAATAAACTTAACTCGAGCAACCACATATATCAAGTTTGTATTGAAGGTATCTTGTGAATACAGCTGTGATTTTCGCATTGTCACATTTGGGGTATTCGTTGCTATTTACAGAGAAAATCTCAGCTTGAACGCGGTATACTTTTTGTTCCCAGTATCCAACATGCATAAAACTACTGAGAAAACACAAGAAAGAAAAAAAAAAAAGTGAGCGTATGAAACAGAAAAGAAATAAGAAGAAGTGATATTTCGTCTGGTTTGATGCTATTGCTATTATCTAAACCTACTTATATGTCATCAAGTTTGTGTTTATGCTTATAAAACATCACAAACTTCCCATAGAGCAGGAAACACGCTGGTTACAGACATTGTTAAGCTGCAAATTATAAGTGCATATCCGAACATCGGAATATGATCACAGAGTTGTGGATGTTAATATCGAATTATTTATTACTATGTTAGTAATATTGCGCGTCTTACAACTTTTGCACGCAATGTGTTTATACCTAATTATTTTTTGTTTTATATCAATATATAATAAATAATCATATGAAGTTAAATAATAAGAAGAAGTATTTTGTCTGGTTTGAAGTCGTTGGTGCTATTACAGTCTAATATGTATAATGCAATTTGAAATTTTGTTAACCTTTCAATAATGCAATTATATTGCCTTTACATTTGTGCATGCATAATAGCTGTTATAATTATTTAACTGTTTTAAAACTTGATCAATGTCAGATAGTAGATTAGCGAATAATATGTGAACTCGCTGTTACTTCGTTTTTTATGAGTCTGCTAAAGCCTAAATAGGTATTATTACTTTCTCTATACGCATTATATACATAGTGTATAGAGAAAGTATTGCACTCCACCCAAAAATTCGAAACCGAGATTTCACCAGAAATATATGTCTTAGGGTCCCCAATATCCAAAAAAAGCATTTTCACAAAAAGGTCCGCGTGTGTGTGTCTGTGAACACGATAACTCAAAAACGAAAAGTCGGTAAAATATCAAACTTGGTATTTAAGTTAAGTATCTTCCAGGGATGCGACGCGAAGATTTTGAGAAAAATCCCCCACCCCCAACTGCACTTTACATGGAATTTTTTTCGAAAATTTTGATTTTCTCAAAAATGGCTCTAACGATTTTGATTAAAATTTCGTATATTAAAGATATTTACCTGACAAATAAAATGTATATCTTGAATTTTCTGGGAATAGCCTCTGAAGAGTAGTTTATTCTGAATGAATTTTACTGAATTTTGAATAACTGCTAAACCGTAAGAGATGGACAAAAACTTACTACACAACAAATGTAGAGCACATTAAAACACACAATTTATGATATATACATTTATTTCGATGAGTTCATCGTTTTTGAGACATTCCTTATTTTTAGTTTCTGCTATGAAAAACGTATATTTTTTCATACAGGAACTTATCAACTACTATCCATATAAACAAAGGAACTACATTGATATAGCAATCAGCTTTTGACTATCACTTTAACCTATGGTTGTCCCTTATTTCGCTTCTACTTACAAGGAAGCAAGTAATGAGACTATTTCTGCTAATTTTTTCTGATTAGCATAAAGTAAATAGAAGTATAACCTTTTTAAGAATAATCTGTTGCAGGGATATAGAGAAAGTCATGTGAATGTTACACATCAGATTTTTTTTCATATATCAGCAATATTTGTACTATTACGCCAATCGTTGAGAAAGATATAGTCTATCGAGCTTTTTTATGTGAAATAATATAGTTAATCCTATGGAATGGGATGGAACTTCAAATTCTAAGCTATACAGTAATTTTTCCCTCGGTTTTCTGTACCAATTTTGGTCAAAACCGTGTATACATTCATCGTCAATTTCACGTAGCTATATTATCTAACTTGTAATTATAAATTTGTTTATACTAGTACCCAATGTATACAGTATTAGTAGTACTATTGTAGTTATGGATATACTCTTTTATGTATTAAGATGATGTTAATAATAATAATAATAATAATAATAATAATATGGTAATAGAGTAAATATAAGAAAAAAATAATTAGTCACATTAAAGATTAGGAAACATATCTCAAACACAATGTTGAAAAAGAAACCATCGTCAGTTTCACATAGTTACATTATCTAATTTGTAATTATAAATTTCTTTATACTAGTAACTAATGCATATAATATTACTAATATTGTAGTAGAGCATGCAGTTAAATACATTTAAAAATACATACATGCATATATTTGCGAATATTGTCTTTTATGTACGAGTATTAAGATTAAGAAGTATAATAGGAATTATAAATGCGTACACTACAATGACAGCATATAGAAAGTGAAAGATGCAAAGTTTAAATATTATCTTAAATTAAATGTAACCAAAAAGCTCAAATTCAGACATATGTTCCATTCAGAGATTGTATCACAATAACTTGTGTAAATATTTGAGGACAATCTTTATTGCACTGGAAAAAATATCTGGTTGAATTGGAGATTTAGCTACGAAAAAAATACATATGCTTTAGCATGTGGTTGTTCCATTTATTACCTGTAATTATGTGGATTGAAACATGTTGACTGAAACTAAATAGACACCTAAAAGTAAATTGGCAAGGAAGTTCGGCAGACGACAAAACAAAACCACTACGTGGCGAGAACATGTACAGAAATTGGCATAAGACCAGAGTACTTTGGAATGGTTACCACAACGTAAAAGTGAAACACCATGAGACGAAAGCATTACTGACCGACCGGTTTGAAAGAAGCAGAAAATGGGAAAATAACAAAATAGAGAAAAGAAGAGACGATGAGAAAAGAAAGAGGAAGAGAATCTAAAAACAAAGAACATGAAGGAGTGAGTATAAGAGAAGAGAGAAGAATTGAAAAGTAGTATGGGCAACAGAGATGTAAAGAGGTGAATAGATAAGAGGATAAGAGGGGAGAGCTTTGCGGAGAGGACAGAATAAATAGGAAAAGAGGAGAACAGAGGATCAGGAATGGAGAGAAGAGAGAGGAAAATGTGAAAGGCAAAGAATAACGGGGGAAGAAGGTAGAGGAAAAGTAAAAGAGTGAAGCTGAGTTAGGAGGGAGATAAGAAAAAGGAAGAAAAGAATAAGGTCTAGAGGAAGTTGAGAAAAGTGGAGAGAAGAACAAATAATAACCACCTGAATAGATACAAAAATGCAATTGCATCTTATCTTCGTTTCTTTTACTTGTGACAAAAAAGAATTAGGAACAAGGACAGAAGAAGAAGATGAAGCAGTAGAAGAAGAAGTAGTAGTAGTAGTAGTAGTAGTAGTAGTAGTAGTAGTAGTAGTAGTAGTAGTAGTAGTAGTAGTAGTAGTAGAAGAACAACAGGGGATCAGGCAAAAAAATAGCGTTTGATTAATTAATTATTAACATCTGATTTAAAGGGTAAAGCTCTGGGCAATTAAGACATTTAAAATGACGCCAACCTCTTAATTTTATTTTGATATCGATCTAACAATGGGTTTTTTTCTTTTCTTTCGTTTTTGAGGTAGTTTTGTGTCTCTGTAATGCATATAAATAACTTAAGGAAATATTTTTCTACTCCATTTATTTTAATTGTGTCAATTTAACTACAACATTGATTTCTTGTACACGCAATGGCAACATTTTTCTGTTTTATAATACTACTCTAAATTAATGTTATATGAGGGTGGAATTTTGGCTCGCGCCAGTGAAATATTAATTGTATATTTTCTTGGCGCTTGTAGGAACACCATAAAATCTTAGACCGAATGGTACAGAACTTGAATCCGCCAATATGAAGCCTACAGCCAGAGCCATCTCTCTTGCTTTCGTTCTATTATATTTATGTTTTGAAAATGCTATAACAGGTTTTCATGATATAATATAACTTTTATTATGCATGTCTTATTATATTAAGTTACCTGCTACATTATAATACAAAATCATAGTATTTTTCTCATTTTATTTAATAAGCAATAAACTTAAACTTGACTTTCCTCAAATGTTAAGTTTCTGAGATTAATCTACATTGAATTAACTCAGTCGCCAAAAAGTCACGGACGCCGGAAGTCCATTATTTGTCATTTGCGAGTCTTGCATAGGATGGAGACATCCGAAGAGCCGCTTGCGGCGACTGTAGAAGGACGGCGAGCTGGGCTGAGCACGTTCCGGTTCCTCCAAGGTGAGCACCGACCCCAGACGGGCCCGCACCTGTTCCAATTAGCGTGAGACTTGGAAAATATTTGATACCACTCGTTACATCACCATACTCTAACCTAACTTATAATTTAGACTAACGGTCCTTATCGTCAAATTCCTAAGACTTTTTTTGACCATGACTTTTCTTCTTCTTTTTTGTTTTTAATAACAAGCTTGATTTTAACATTTAACACTTGAGAAGCAGTACTGTAACCTGTCGTAAAGTGACAAACCACAAACAAACGAGGTTCCAAATGTAACTGCCAGCACAGTTACTGCTACATTAACATCGTTATCATTCAGACATAAGACTAGGCAAGATATTTGCAATTAATGCTAAGTGAGTGTCCGCTTCTATAGTGTAGTGGTAGCGTGCCTGCCTCACATTCAAAAACTCCCAAGATAGATTCTTGGTTAGGGGAGTTATCCGAATGAAAATTTGTCGGAGTTTTCCCTTGTCCTGAGAAGACAAATATCGAGTAGCTGTAAGATTTATGGGCCCCGGGTTCATTTGATCATCTTTTCGCCATTTTCATTCATCGTCCGATATGATATACCAGTTTAAAGTACGTTAAAGTAAAAGAAATCCTAAGTGCATTCTTCATCTAATAACTTGTGAAATATGATTTACAGTTATTGGAATGTGGTAGTGAAAAAGTAAACAAGTTGCAGACGAATTTAATAATAACTAAGCTGAAGATGACGGGAGTAAAAATAAATTTAAATAAGAAGTTGGGGTAGGGGGATTCTGCTGCGACATATTCACATCGTTTTTCTTTCACTAACGTTTTTATTTGGTTTTTTGTTTGTTTTAGCTTAACGTCCTTCAACCTGGTTGGGCATATGCGATGATGAATTCGATAAAATTGGTGAAATGATGCTCAAATGATCTCAGAGTCCATGGAGCTTAGCTACTTCACATCCGTCTTCTCAGGATAAAGGAAAACGCCGCAAAAAAAAATCTTATTCAGGTAACTCACTCTAAGCGAGATTCGAACTTGTGACCTGTTGATATTTGTTTTTATCTCGCTTCTTTAAAATATTCTTACGAGAACGTCTTACTTTTTATACTATGTACATATGCATAATACATAGAGAAACAATTGCATCCTGTTAAAAAAGTTCGATACTGAGGTTTCACTGGAAATGTAAAATACTATTTTTACACATTGTGTGTGAGTGCGTATGTGTGAGTGTGTGTGTGTAAGTCTGTGAACAGTATTACTCAAAAACGAAAGTTTTAATACCAAACGTGGCATTTAAATTTAGCGTTTTATAACGATGCGACACGAAGATTTTAAAGAAAATCTAGACAAAACCTTTTGCACAAGAAATGTAGGTATCATTAAAGAACACACTCTTTCCAAGTATATCTTTTTGTGAAGCTAACAGTATTCCTTGGCATTTATTTCAGTTTTAAAATGCTCATACTCGCACTATTGTTAAATAGGAATTCGTCATTCGTCCTGTCAAGCAAAGATAACGGAATTTCAATGCCAGCATATAGGAACCAGCTCTTAGAAGATTGGTTTTCGCTCAAATCTTCTGTAATTTCATATTCCCATTGTATTCATAAGGAAATATGCAATAAAGGCTTTCTAGAAATGTTTATCTCGATTAAGGTGGAGGCGATAGAAAAATAAGCGTTTTAAAGAATAATTTGTTGAATAATGAGCAGAGAAAGCTACGCGAATGTAATATATCATTAAACTGTTTTCTATCAACTTTATGTTAACTATATCAAACCTTATCAGAAATAGTTCCATCGCACATTTTATTACGCGAACAAAAAGGATGGAGAAAACCAAATCGAATCAGACAGTTAAATAAAATCTAATGTGTTCCACTCACATGACTTTCTCTCTATCTCTGTAACAAATTATTGTTAGTAGCTTATACATCTATCTACTTCATGCTAATCAAGATGAAATGAGCTTAGTACGTATCTCCTTGTAAATAGAAGGGAAATAAGGAAATATACTAGGCTATAAATCCCAGGTGATCGCATATGGGAATTATGGTTGACAAAGCGGCGCAGGAACGGGTTTTCTCCGGGTTATGCGGTTTCCCCGCAATCGCATTCCACCGATGCACCATCTTCGTTCCATGTATCATAAGCGTCATCGTCTGCGGTGCCGTATGTAGTGTTAGCGAACAAGAGACAAAAATAATTAATCTGAAGCGATAGTCAAATTTTTTAAAATCTGATTTCTCTGTGATTGAAATGTGTTTGTATTGTCAGGCGTTGACAAGTTCCCATATGAGAAAATTAAGTATTTTGACGCTAAAACCAATGACAAGGAATATCTCAGATACGCTCTGCACAAAATTGTATATGAAATAAATTAGGTGTTTTAAAGATATCTATACTTTTGTGAAGTGCGTTTTTGTCTATCTCGTACGATTTACCAGTTAGGCAAAATTTATTCAGAATAAAGAGGACTTCAAAGGCTATTCCCAGAAAATTCAATATATAAAATTTTTATTTATCATGTAAATATTTTAAATACACGATATTTTACTCAAAATCGTTAGAGCCATTTTTGAGAAAATGTTAAAGAGCCTCAAGCCTGATGAACGGGCAAAATTAAGGGGTCTTTCACGCCCACTATAGAATGGAACACCGAGAACTACAGCAGTTAAATAAAATCAATTTGACTTCTTTTCCCTCCGTAGTGTCCAGTAGAACCCATTCCGGATATTAATTGATGTTTGTTGTCCAGATTATTTCCGCCACCCCAAACAGATTTTACTTTATCCTGACAAAAAAAAATGTTGAGTAGCAATGGTAATATGAGATAAATCAGCAGGGACCCCGAAACCGGGGCTGAGCAACACGAGTAGACCAGAGTGGCCCTTTTGGTTTTTATTGAGGGAGGGAATGAGGGTTGCGGTCCCTGTAGCCGCGCTCGCTAAAGTGTCTCTCTTTGGTGCTTCGCGGCGCACGGGATGGTGGGTTCGAGTCCCGCCTTGGGCATGGGTGTTTCTGTGTTTTTAAATGTGTATGTGTTTGTAAATGTGTATGTGTAAAAAGGAAAAACGAATAGGTCAACTAAGGAAATTTAGAAACAAGAAAAGAGAGGTAAAAAGGAATACAGCACCGGAGTCCTGACAAGCCTCCGGGGCTGTATATTTATTAAAACAAAAAAAAAAACAAAAATAAATAAAAAAATAAAAAAAAGGGAAAGAGAGGAAACCAAAGGGTGCCAAATCCGAGCGATGAAGTTCGCAGGACTGAACGAGATCTCCCCTAACAGTTTCAGATAAAACTCACCCAGTCGCGGCCATTCAGCCCTTCCGAACTTCCGGGCGCTACTAAGCCCCAGAATGTAGGTCCGTTAGTAATCCAACCAACAACAGGGAGAAGCCTTTCCAAATCGCAAATCCACTGTCCAATCATAACGCACAGAATACCGAATAATTGTAATTATTATCTTAACACGAATATGAAGTTGAAAATGGGTTACAAAACTTGTATTCATTATCAATTTTTGCTGGAATATAATTTGAAAGTGGATTTTATTGTAATTTGTAAAAAATTGTTAAAATTATTTTAAACGATTGAAAAACCGAAAGTTGGATCGTTTAGTAACTTTTCCTACAACCCTAAAGTAAATGAGAGGAAATGATGGAGAGGAAGTTCACAGTAGAAGATGAACCACCCTAGAATTCGCATAGAATGCGAAACTCATGCGTTACCGCCGAGCCATCTCGCTCGGTAAATTTAAGTGGTGGTCTCTTTTGAACATCACTGATCCTCGTTTCATTAACCGTTGTGTAGAACTAAGCTGTAATAAGGGAGGTTAAACTACGAAAGAAATAAAAGAAAAGATTAAGAACCTACGTAGCTGACTTAGTACTGTACAACTTACCGGTGTTCATCTACCTCGTCGTAATGCAATAAACACGTTTCCATTCGTTAAATAAGTGTGTCTTTAATAGGCTTTTAATGTTTATTGTTACCTGCAGTCCATTCAACAGAAATGTGCTTTAGCAGTGAAGGAAAACGGGTGCAGGCAATTTACTCTGAATGTTGTATTCAGAATAAATTGCTAATCACGACGGGGGTTCAAGTCAGTGATCTTTCATTGAGAAACTTGCAGAGGTTCGTAGCTCTCAGGCTATTAGCGCTAGAACTTGAAAACTTGTAAATTAAAGTTTATTATAGAACAAACAAGCAAACAAACAAACAAATGTTTACTGCAACTGTTAAGCCCTTTTAATCATATTTTGTTTTTGTAAACCAGTAATGGAAATCATGTGTATACGAATCGAAATTATCACAATGTCAGAAAGGTGAACGCCGAAGGCCATAATATATTGCGAGAAGGTCATCGTCGTTCAAACATGATCCAAATAAATCAAGAGAGCATTGCTGGTTTCGGCAAATGTCAGGAGGCCATGACTCCTTTTATCTCGCACGCATCAGGACCACTTTTCTATGTTCCTGACCTTTATGAAATCACCAGTTCAGTTCCAGTGCCATGTATGTTAATTAAATACACCTGTTTCAATAACTTTCTGAGATGCAAGGCCAGTAAATATAATAATAATTAATTTGTAAATTCATCTTTGTTGGAATTTCAAAATGTCTACTCACACTGTATTAGACAAAATTCCACGTTACGGTTTCTTCTTCAGAACTAAATGCAGAGGCTAATCATTGCGAAAAACTTCATTCTTTTGTTAACCACTGTTTTGTTTTTCATAAATCTCCATATGACAAAGTTTGAACGTAAGGTTGTTAAGGTATTTGTTGCTTTTAGTTTAACATCATTATATATAGAATGAAGGATTAAGGATAAATTCCCGGACGGTGTCTCCAGTCACTAGGCAGAGTACCTTACATAGGTTCTAAGTGTCCTAGGTGGTTTTCAAGGAGGGTTGGGGATAGAGATCCAAAGGATGACAAGATCCGGATGTCAATGGACGCAAGCACAGACGGGGTCCCTAACAGTTACAGACGCCATTCGGGCCCCAACTAGGGGTTCCCCGAAGGGGCCCTAACTAAAATGCACCCGAAGGTGGGTCCCAAAAGAGCGGTCTCACAAAGACTCCAACAATAAACTTCTACAGTGCGCAGGCCACTTCCGAGTTGCAACCAACTGAACATTGTCGTCTAGTCTTTCAACCCTGAAACAGATAACAAGAACGTCATGGAAACAGGAAATGATGAACAGGAAATTTGGAGGATGTAATGAACCTGCCTGGTGACCCGAAAAGCCCGTAAATAATCCATAGGTCAGGAAGGCCGGCCACGGGATTCAAACTTATGATCTCCCGAAAGCGCTTGCGCGCCTTACCCACAGCCGTCTCACTCGGTAATATTCAGGGTGAGATGAGACGAAATTCTGAATGTTTGCTAATGTTTTTTTTTATAATAAATGCTTTACTTTATTTTTATAGCAGCGTTTAACTTCCATGGTCATGTCGGTCTTTGACTTGAAAAATGACTAACGGTGTTTTACCCGACGTAATGTAGTTGATAACGTGATTTTTTATATGAAACATTATTGATTCCCATATTCAATACCTCCTGACACAGAGAAATCAAGTAAAATTCCATCAAGTAAAATTCGCCTGTCCCACTGGGAATGGAATATGGATTCCTAGGTTCAGAAAACATAATAGTGACATACCATCACAAAATCAGTCCAACTTTTAGTGTCATTGCTATGTAAAGCTATGTTGTAATAGAGGACGATCATAGAAACAAAAAGAAATTTTATATGCATTTCTAAAAACCTCATATGTAACATTCACATGACTTTTCTACCCTCAACTGCTTCTTAGAGATATGGAAACTATACTTATGAAAGTTAATTTTTCTGTCTACTCGTTTTAATTGAACAAATTCTTTGTAGATATAGCTACATTACACAGTTTTTTATAGATAGAAAGGGTATAGCGATAGGAAAATGTTTAAGAACTGGACGGTAGCATATAAAGGACATAAAAGTTCACGCTGCTACCATCCAATCGCGAGCAACTCCTGAATATCGAAAGGACTTTAAAATAATGACAGAATTTTTGAACAACCGAACCATCAATGACGGATAGTTAGGAAATAGCTTATGACACAAAAATTTATTTGGAATAAATTGTGTATTTTAAAGGGATCTGCATGTTTTGAGTAGTAATATTCGTTTATGCCTAGCGTTTACAAGCTGTAGTACAAGATTATTAAAATTTATTCCGAATCATGATGAGAACTTCCCAGGCTATTCCCAGAAAATTTAAGATACACATTTTATTTATCATGTAAATATGTTAATATAAAACGGTTTTAATAAAATTGTTTGAGCAATTTTTTGAGAAAACAAAAAGATTGATAAATATTCCATGTAAACCGAGTTTTTATGAACATATTCGTGTCGCATCCTTGGAAGATACTGATTTTAGATACTAAGTTTGTTTTTAACGGACTCTTCATTTTTGAGTTATGCTGTTCACATAGACACTCACGTGCACAATGATATTCACAGGCCTGTTTACTTTCATTATACGTACTGTGTACATAGTGTACAAAGAAGTTATGGTATCCCATCCGAAATTTTGATGTCGAGATTTCAACGAAAGTATATGTTTTGAGGTCTCTGGAGTCCAAAAAAGTATTTTTAGAAAAATATCCGTGTGTGTATGTGTGCCTGTGGACAGCATAACTCAAAAAATATAAGACCGTTAAATACCAAGCTTGGTATTTAAGTTGGTATCTTCCAAGGATGTGACTCGAAGATTTTAAAAACACCTCCCCCCACTTTAAACTACCCTTAACGTGGAAAAAAATTGACAATTTTGATTTTCTTAAAAATGGCTCCAACGATTTTGATAAAATACCGTACATTAACGCTATTTACATTCCAAATAAAATGTATATCTTGTATTTTCTATGAATAGCTACTGAAGGCCTGTCCATTCTGGATGGATTTTTCTGAATTTTACATAATTGTTAAGCTATAAGAGATAGACAAAAACGTACTATACAAACATGTTGATCTCGTTAAAATACACAATTTATTATATACAGTTTTGTTGTAGAGTAGATCGTTTCTGAAACTTTCCTTCTTATTGGTTTCAGTTTTAAATTGAGAATCTTCTCAGAGGGGGTCACCTTTTATCTCATTTCTCTTTTGTTTTTTTGGAAATGCAAAGCGAACCGAAGTTCAATTGTTCACATAGACCGGTTTTTAAAAGATTTGACTATTGCCTTAGCCTAGTGTACTTACTTATTTCCCTTCTACTTACAAGGAAGCAAGTTACTGCTGATGCTTATCACAATATAGCTTGTTGCAGATAAAGGAATAATCTTTTGTAATAATAGCTTGTTTACAGAACAGGTAGAGAAAGTCATGTGAATGGAACACATAAGATTTTTCTAAAAATATTCCGCATTCAAAATATATATTTCCCGTAAAATCTCGATATCTAATTTTTGGGTGGAATATAATACTTTTCATTATTACTATAGTTGTAGAGAAAGTAAAAATAATCTTATGTGAGCATTCAATGAAATAAAATGTTACGTCTCCAAATGTAGGGCAAGCCTGTGAAGTATTAGCTATTTTAGAAGGAAATCCCACTTGTATGTCTCTGTAACTAGCAATGCATTTCCAATTCACAGTTCTACAACGCTAACTGAAGAGAGACAGTGCATAGAGCTTTAGAGAATTATTTCACATATTTACTATAGGCAACATTGTATCCATATGGAAAACACGTGAACTAGTAAAACATAAAAGAAAAGAAAAAGAAAAAATCTGATGTGATCCATTCTCATGACTTTTTCTACATCTCTGCAACATATTATTGTTAACAAGCTTATGCTTCTATTTACTTCATGCTAATCGAGAAAAAATTGTAGAAATAGTCTTATTACTTGCTTCCTTGTAAACAGAAGCGAAATAAGGGAGTACCATAAGTTAAAGTGACAGTCAAAAGTTGATTGCTATGTGACTGAAGCTCCTTTGTTTGTATGTACAGCAATTGACAAATTGCTGTATGAGAAAGGTATAAGTTTTTTAAAGCTGAAACCAATAACAAGGAAAACGATTAACTCCACGAAAAAATGTATAACATAAATTGTGTGTTTTATCATGATCTACATTTTTTGTGCAATAAGTTTTTGTCTATCTCTTACAGTTCAATAAAAATCATCCAGAATAAAGAGGTCTTTAGGGGCTATTCCCAGAAAATTCAAGATACACATTTTATTTGGCATGTAAATAAATATCTTAAATATAAGAGATTTTAATTAAAATCATTAGAGCCATTTTTGATAAAATCAAAATTTTCAAAATTGTTTCCATGTAAAGGGTAGTTTGGGGTGGGAGAATTTTCTTGAAAATCTTCGTGTCGCATCCTTGGAAGATACCAAATGTAAATACAAAGTTTGGTATTTAACGGTATTTTCGTTTTTGAGTAATGCTGTCCTCACACACACACACACACGTGCGCGGGGACCTTTTTCCAAAAATGCTTTTTTTGGATTCAGGGGGACCCAAATATGAATCTCCGGTGAAATCTTGGTATGAATTTTTTTGGGTGGAATATAATACCTTCTCTATACGCGATGTACATAGTACGTATAGAGAAAGTAAAAAAATGAATATTAGATGTTCTTTTATTTATTATAAATATGGAATTTCTGTCTACTCCCAACAAAGGACAGACAATGGACCATTCAGCTTCTAGAGACGTCGAACATTTGTCCGCCCTTTGGTTTCACAGAAATACAGAAGTTTACTGTTACACTTTCTCCATTTTTCCCGCCCATTCGTGTCATCTTTATGGATGACAGCTTTTAAAGTTATTGTGGACCAGTTAAACTCGTTGTGAAGTCATACTGCAACATGCATTTTAATTAATATGCATAGAAATAAAGCAAGGCTGCAAGTAAAAAAAAAAAAAAAAAACAGGTTTTGGCCACTATTTAGGTCGTCAAGAGGTTGCAAAAGGACCAATGAATTTCCGTTGGTATCACGCAAACTGAACAAATACAAAATGTCACTGGTTGCATTGCTTTCGTAATTTATGGTTGTATTACATGCCGCAATCTGGTTGTTGCGTAGATATATTACAGCGGATGTTTAAAGGCCAAAAAATGGCCTAGATTTCCTCAAATTTCCTTTTATCCTTCATTATTGGTAATTTAGGCCCTGACATTTACCTACTACTTTCTTAATCTAATGTGCTGTATATGCCAATCGATCATCAATGCTTCATGACGTATTAGTTACTGAAAGCATTTGTCCAAAGCAAAATTTGAGGAACCTATTTATTCTTATAATTATTAATATATTAGAACCACACAGACGCCCATCGTATAGCTGTAGAACTGTGGATCCTTCTGTCCCCAAAATTCTATCCTTAAAGCCTTTTCATACATTTAGTTGAAGGTTCCTTATTTAAAAAGCTGCTGTGTTACGCTCGCATGACTTTCTGTATCCAATCTTAATAAGCCAGTAGTGTTTTTTAAAGCCGATTTTTCTATTTACATCCCTTAATAGAGATATACATAGCAAAATGCTTTTGTTACGTGTTTCTTTGTAAAAGCTTGGTATTTATGTTAAGTATCTTCAAAGAACGCGACACGAAGATTTAAAAAAGAAATCTCCTCACCATAAACTGCGCTTTACATGGCATTTTTTTAAAATGTTGTTTTTCTCAAAAATTGCTCTAATAATTTTGATTAAAATATTAAAGATAATAAAAACACAAATAAATTGTATATTTTGAATTTTCCGGAAATAGGTTCTGAAAACTTCTTTATTCTGGATGAGTTTTGCAGAGTTTTGCAAAACGTTTTTCTTGTAGATTTGATGGTTTTTAGATATTCCTTGTTTTTGTTTTTCGCTTTAAATTACCCAAATTTTTCAAACGGGGCCATGCAAAGCGAACCGAACCACAGTTGTTTCACATAGTGACTATTAAATATACTACCAGTTTTTGTATTGAAGTACATACATACTGGTCGCATTGAAGTGTTCGGCTGGTTCTAACACTAAAGGCACTAAATGAAGAATATGAAATAATAGCCATGCTGTAAGTTATGATAACTACAGTTTTCTATATTTGTAACCCTTTTGTAAACGTATTTAGTATAGTGCCAGAGAATATTTAGCAAAGGATATCATTATTTTCTTTCTGTTAAAAACAGTTTGTTAGGAAGCAAACAAGGCTGTCTCTGATATCTGCACATTTGCGTAACACAAATTGATCAAAATTATCATAAAAAGATTACAACTATAATTTTAGATATTTATCTCAATAGTTTTAAAGGGGATTTTTAGATTGTAAAACCTACAAGGTCGTTTGGAACCTAAGCCACAGGGCACTTTTTGGCGCTCAAACCGGCAATAGAGTCATTTATTAACATCCTTGAGAAGACCATTCAGTTGCACATAACAGACGACAGATAAAAATAGAAGGTGTGTTTATTATTTAACGGCAGCGACTGAGAAACTGGTATTACGGGAGAGAGAAAAAGGAAAAAGAAAGAAAGAAAAATAAAATACTCTATATTGGAATGTTAATGCTCCTATAGGGCAAGTAAATTAACGATTCTAGTGACAATAATTGACGTGCATGTTGTTTGAAAAAGTTCCAAAAAGGCAAGAGAAACAAAACTTATCCTAGCTTGGCAAATTAACAACTTGTATTATACTACATATTCAGCTTTCTAACGTAAATTCATAAATATTCATCAAATTTCCATTAAGAGAGAAAATTGAAAATTCAGCCTTTGGGATGATTTGCTTGCTTGGAGACAAAATATACGATGGGAAATTAACAAAAACAGAAAGAAGTAATTTAGAATTGTGAACAAAATAAGGCATATAGACTACAGTAAATGAATATATAACCAATATTTACGAGTACACGTTCAACCTTCTTTAAAAAGGTCCAAACAGAATGATTGCCTTTGCTGTGTCTTATGGCATGATTATTGCATACTCTGTATAAATGTATGCAAATTATGGGGTTCGGAGCTACTGTTTTCTTAAGCTATGCCAATGTTACTCTACCCGCTGGATTGAATTCTCCCGGTAATAATTTGTATTAGAGATTATCAGTTACAGTATCCATCATGATGAGATGATATTGCGAAAGAAAACACTACGGAATGCTACAGCTGATTCACACCATCGTCCTTGAGCTGGCTTAGAAACTGTAACTCTTGGTTACCCAGTTCTCCAATCTCAGATCCGTCATTCCTTGCTTCCTTCTTTCTTTACATTCCTACAGCACACATTCTTACCTTAACACACCTCAATTTGAATAAACTTAAATATAGAACGGACATTTTGGAAATTACTTAGGCCACGAAAAAGTTTATAGGGGCGAACCATTAACATTCTGTCAAGAAAGTACCGGGAATTGATCATTTAAAAATCCTGTTTAAAAGGGGATTCGAAATTATTGTTGTCGCTAAGTTGGTACAGCTTTCCTCTATACCCACGCGGAGTTTGATCGTCATCTGTCATCTAATTTGTTTACAGTACTCCATTTTGTTAGTTCATCTCAAAGGTGATTTTGAACAAAGAATCTGTCGCAAATTTTGTATTACAAATGGTATTTCGTGTGCCGAATTGCTGAAAATGCTACACAGAGCTTACGGTGAATCGACTTTATCAAAAACACGTGCATAAGAGTGGTACAGTGCATTAAAAAGTGGTGGAGATGTGGTGGAAGGTTTGCCTCGCTCTGGTCGGCCATCAACGGTTTCAACTGAACTGAACGTCGCTAAAGTGAAGAAAATGGTGTCTGAAAATCGTCATTTAGGACTGAGAGATATTGCCGCTGAGCTTTCTGTGTCTCACGAATCAATTCGTACCATTTTAAACGATTGTTTGGGCATGACACGCGTTGCAGCTCGGTTAGTTCCGAAAGACTTGAATTTTCTACAAAAACTCAATAACGTAAGGATTGCTGAAGACATGCTAGAACGAGTCAGTTCCGACCCCAAATTCATGAAATGCATTTTAACTGGTGATGAGACGTGGGTTTACGAGTTTGACACTCAAACCAGTCAACAAGCATCCGAATGGCGCCTTCCAATTGAACCGAAACCTGAAAGGACACGTCAAACTTGATCAAAACTGAAGGTCATGTTGACAGTTTTTTTTCGATTATCGCGATGTCGTGCACTCAGAGTTCAGAAGGTCAGATGGTAAATAAAGTCTATTATCTGAGCGTTATGCGGAGTTTGAGAGAACAAATACGGCGAAAAAGGCCAGATTTGTGGAGCTACAACTCATGGAGCCCGGCCCGTTGAAGATCCATATATTTTAACAGGACAAATTCTAACTATTTTATACTTCCTTTACTACATTTTAAATCCTTTAATTATTAAAATATGAGATAATATTCTTTATTAATAAGAATATAGCGCACCAGCTCATAAAACTATTATTGTGAACGAATTTCTGGCCAAAAACTCAACAAATTTCATTGAACAACCACCGTATCCACCTGATCTGGCTCCTGCTGATTTCTTTCTCTTTGCAAAACTCTAGTTACCACTTCGAAACACCCGTTTTCAGTCGATAGGAGACATAAAGGAAAATTCGCGGCGACAATTGGCATCGATTCCTAAAAGTGCCTACAAAAATTGTTTTGATGATTGGATTATTCATTGGCATAAATGTATAATTTCAGAAGGGGCCTACTTTGAAGGCGATAAAATAAAATTGGAATGAATAATTAATGTTTTGTGTTTTATTGGCAAATTCTCGGAACTTTCTTGGCACAGTAGTATTCTAACAAAGTTTATACTTTTTCTTTAGTAAGTCGATCTCTTGTGGTAGACTCATATTTGTTGAGCTAATTATGAATTTTCCGTGGAAGCTTTGGGGGCTACATGGGCCATTGACTGCATTCACAGTTTAACATGAGTACGCTCTTTACCAAACTATTACTGCACTGCTAAAGTCAATGGTTAATGCTTCTATAAAATCATTTAAAATGGTAAGTGCACATTAGTGCGACGCAGGGAAATGTTTGTGTTCCCAAACATCTCTGGCAACGACTAATGAAGCAGAGCAGTTCAAAAATACTTGTATGATACAAAATACGTCATTTTATATAATTTCTTCTTTTTACCTTTTCTGCCATTTACATCTAGTAAATATAGGAACTATTTTCCACCATCCAGATTGCATCAGAAATGCATGTCTGAGGTCCCTGAACCCAAAGATCCATGAATTACAGTGTGAATAAGTCTGTATATATATCTGACTGCTAAACGGAAGTTAAATATTGCACGTAGCGATATATATATATATATATATATATAACAGGAAGACAGACAGACATATACACATAAACAGGCTGTTGGTGTTATAATTGTAGATATTTGTATTGGTAATTTGAGAATAGTTAATGAACAACAACATTACATCAATATTTGCTTAAGTTGCTGACTTATAATTTCCCTTATTAAGAGCAGTATGTTTTCAGATTTGTTTAGTACCTACACGTAGGCGTGACACACACAAGACATACTACCTGTATATTTTCCCTGGAAAAATGGGTCAAAATGCGTAACTTTGAATGGAAAGGCCGCACTGTAATCAATTTTATACTAGTATCGGAACTGAGTTTGAATGCCTTCTACTACGCCAGTGACCCCATACTACCTTATAGGCTATACTGACAGGAGTTGATCATTTCGCGGCGCAGTAAGAACATGCAAAACACATCAGGTAGGAAATTATGTGATTGGTTTGTGGGAAAAATGTTAAAGGAAGAAAAAACCAACACACCGAAATGGATGCATATTAAGACTCCATTTATCAAAATGTCATATCAATACTCATAACACCTGGAATGTATATAAACACACACACACCACACATATATCGAAAACTATAATGCCCTTCTTTCGGCTAAGAGAAACGCAATCTAATTAGCTTGACTGTGAGAATTGGTGGAGTGATGGCAATCTGAGGGTCTAACAACCTTTTGGAAAGTGCAATATGACCAAAATTTATGGCTTGTGGATTAGTGTCATACAAAACGGCTCTAGGTTTGGCTCATGTTTGTCGAGTGTCCCTGCTACCGAGGTTGTCTTTTAAGAACGAGGGAAGTTATGTTCGTTCGACTCTCCTTTACACGACAACTCAGTCAGGTTAGAAGCTCTACACGGCTTTCGGAGAAATGGGTGAACAATCTCAGGATGCCATTCAATGTTTGTAGCCTAACGGACTTTTTTTTTCTAAGAATAGAACATAAACACAAATTATTAGGTTGTTCATATATACGTGCAAACTTCGTATTGACCTTATCAAACATGTATTTTATATAAACAAACGCATAAAATTAAGAAACTAGGCTTATAAAAGCAACCTTCATTTGTGAATCCTGAAATAATTGCGGTGCAAATTCAACCATAAACATCTCAAAATTAATAAAAAGATTCTGATATGTTCCATTCACATGACTTTCTATACCTCCTATTTAAATAAACTATTCTAACAAAAAATTATTCTTTAATCTGCATAGCTATCGCTATACGATTGACATAACGATTTGGTTCTCTTTCCATGGCCAGAAATAAAACAAAAGTGATGTAAAATGAATCAGGGTTTCCTGCGTGAAAAAATTTTAAGTATTTTGAAAGTGAAACAGCTGACAGGGAATATCTCGAAAATTATTAACTCTTGAAAAACAAATGTATACATAAACTGTATGCTTTTACGATACATTTTGGTGTAGTAACTTTTTGACTATTTCTTACAGTTTACCAGTTAAGCAAAACTCATTCAGAATGAAGAGAACTTCAGAGGCTATTCCCAGAAAATTCAACATATACATTTTATTTGCTATGTAAATATCTTTAATATACGGTACTTTAATAAAGATTGTTAGAGCCATTCTTGAGAATATCAAAGCTTTTGAAACTTTTTCCATGTAGAGGGCAGTTTTGGTGGGAATTCTTTTGAAAATCTTCGTGTCGCATCCGTGGAAGATACTGAACTTCAATATCAAATTCGGCATTTGACCGTCTTTCTGTTTTTACTTTTTCTAGCACGTATATGTAATGCACATAGTAGAGACAGGAGGTATCTTATTCCACCCAAAAATTCAATTCCGATATCTAATCGGAAATGATGTTTTGAGATCCCATGAATAAAAAAGTATTTACAGAAAAGTGTCCGGGTGGGTCTTTGTGTGTATGTGTGCATGCGTGCGCGCCTTTGGGCAGTATTGCTCAAAAACGGCAATTCCCTTAAATACCACACTTAATATTTAAGTTAAATATTTTCTAAGAATATCACACAGTGCTTTCAATAAAAAAAACCACCCGGAACTATCCTTTACATGGAACATGTTTCGAACATCTTAATTTTTTCAAAAATGGCTCTAACGAATTTGATAATAGATGTTTAACGTATTTTCGTGATAAACCAAATGTATATATTGCATTTTCTAGGAATAGCTCTGAAGATCTTTTCATTGTGGATGACTTTTGTTTAACTCGTAAACCGTAAGAGATAGACAAAAACTTACTACACAGAAAATGTAGATCTCATAAAAACACAATTTATGACATGTACATTTTTTGTGGAGTTAACCGTTTCAGAGATATTCCTTATTATTGGTTTCGATTTTAAACTACTTAAACATTTCTCAAACGGGAAGTCAACATTTGGTGCATCTCTTTTGTTTTACTCCCGGGAACGCAAAAGAGAACCGAATTTCAACTGTTTCACATATCGATAGCATTTGTTTATCGCTTTAACCTAGCGTTTTTCCTTTACTTCCCTTCTAC
The DNA here is from genome assembly GCA_030762935.1 of Hymenopus coronatus. Taxonomy (NCBI): domain Eukaryota; kingdom Metazoa; phylum Arthropoda; class Insecta; order Mantodea; family Hymenopodidae; genus Hymenopus; species Hymenopus coronatus. The sequence continues at coordinate 68,763,178 of CM060881.1, forward strand.
TTACAAGAAATCAGGAATTATTACTATAATGCTAATGTTTATCTCGATTAGCATGATACAGATAAAAGAAAAACTTTTGGAAAGGAAAGTTTGTAGAACAGCCAGAAAAAGTTATGCCATGGAACATATCAGATTTTTTAGTTATCGTGTTCACAGACACACGCGCGTGTGGGGTACTTTTTCTAAAAATGCTCTTTTTGTACTTAGGGAACTTCAAAACATATATTTCTAGTATAATCCTTACATAGAATTTGTGGGTGGAATTTAATATCTTCTCTGTGTACATAATAGATGTAAAGAAAGTAAAAAATGTGTTCTCCTTGTTCAGTAAACGTAACTCCATGGAACGACAGTCCAAAAGGGATCTTGGCCCACCGCCCGGCCGCTGCAGTCCCCATCTCGAATGGGGTGCAGTGCTGGAGAAAGATACGTGATCAGGCATCGAGTCCCTCCCGGCCGGTTGATGCGGTCTTTTCGATCTGGAGCCGCTACTTCTCAATCAAGTAGCTCCTCAATTCGCCCCCTCCCTAGGGACCTCACGAGGCTGAATGCACTACAGACCAGGTCTTCCAGCGGGGGAAAATTCCCCACGCCGGTACCGAGAATCAAACCCAGGTCTCCCGCTTCGCAAGCAGTCGCGCTACTACCTCGCTAAGGAGATAACCTCTCCTTGTTCAGTATCATGTCCAAAACAAATAGTTGGTGGAGTAGAACTACCTCTAAATAGGAAAAAATTACAGATTTAAATACTGATTATCATAATGTTAGGAATTAATAAAATAGCTTTCGACTTAGTCTGGTTTAAATCAATCCACCATCATTATAACAACTAATTGCCACATTTTCTAAATAACGGTTTATTCATACAAATAGATGCCAATTAGAAAATATCGCTTCAAACAAGCCCCTTCGAACAAATTTGACGGCGCTCGGGCATTTTGGATTATACGCTCCACTCATACATTTTGAAGGTTGCATAAGCAGCAAGGCTCACGTTGCTCCGTCTTGGTTCCCGTCTCAATTCGAACATTGCACGTCACTAGCGTGGATGTTTCTGGATGGGAAGACTGAGCAAACCAAATATACTGCACGTGCTGATAGAAACCTGGCGCTTTGTTACGAATAATTTATTCATTAATATTTAAAATAAACAAACAATTAAGTGATGCAACAATTTGAGATATTAGCATTGGTTTAACCAGAAAAAAATCGGGATCGGTGCGGCATTTCCTTATCTGGCTCAGAAAGAAAAGCTATTGTTTTATACTTTTACTTTCTCTAGCAACTACTTCTAGCAAGTAGAAGAAGAACTGCATTCAATCCAAAAAAATCCATATCAGATTTCATACATTTTGAAGTCTAATGTTAAGAAAGAGAAAAACACTTTTTGAAGAAGTTCATGTCTGCAACAGTTTCTATGACCAAGCCGGATGGCTAGACCGTAACGTGTGAGGCTCGATTCGGGAAGTCCCGAGTTCGATCCCGTAGACCCATCACTTTGACCTTGGAATTTTCGTGATTTTCCCCGATGGTGAAGAATGGTGCGATGGTTTCTCATCCACGGTTTCCTTTTAATAATTTCTCTATAATTCCGTATTTCTTATAATTCAGTCAGATTTTAGGTTTCGCGGAACATGGTAAATGAAATGGCGTTTTATTTATGGACGCTCTTAGTTCTCAGCGTCCCATTCTATGTTGGGCGTGAAAGACCGATTAATTTAGCTCAGAAGGCCTCTCTATCAGGCTTGAGGTTCTTTTACGTGCCGTAAATCTACGACACGGGACCAACGGCTTTACTTCCCTTCCGAAGGAAGCCATGCTAAGGATATTTTACGCCCGAAAAAATGATGCGTACTCAAAGCATAATACTCCTTTGGACAATGAAGGACTGCTTATTTGATGAAACCTTCATGGCTCTCTTTCTCTCACCGGTCCCTCTCTCTCTCTCTCTCTCTCTCTCTCTCTCTTGAACATTTCAAGAAAATCTCCTACCCCAAACTAATATTTGCATGGACAAATTTTGTCACTTTGAATTTTATCAAAAATTGCTTTAACGTTATACTAAACTTGTTTAGGCATAAATAAAATGCATATGTTTATTATATTCCAATAGTTTGTAAGATGTTCTTCATTCTGAATGAATTTTGTATAATTTTAAATAACTATAGATCAAAAGATACATAAAAACCTACTGCAGGAAAAACTGTAGATTTTGTTAAAATAACAGTTTATGATAAAACACTTTTAGCCATTAAACCTTCCCGAGATATTCGTTGTTATTGATTCAAACTTTGCAACTCACAGTTTCAAAGTGCTGGTACAATTCAGTTGTTTCTGGCGATATTATGGAAAGAGTATAGGATTTTAAAGTATATGGTGACCGACTTTTGGTATATTGGGCAACGGCGGCTTCAGAATCGTATATTTCCCTTGTAGTTTATCAAAATGTGCACATAAACCATTTCTAGAAACGTTAATCTCGATTATCAACTATTACTTTTATTAAGTACGCTGTCAATTGCCAGTATCAGTGTGCCTGCAGATCTCTTTTAATGTCAGTAATGTATAGTGACATGGTTCTGTTGCTTTTAGGTACACTTGAAAACCACCTGTCTGGGCGGGGTTTGAACTACGACCTTAGGCCGAGCCTTGGCCGAGTGGTTGAATCACTCGCCTCTCAGACGGTCCGAGTTTGATCCCAAGCGACCGCATTTGAGATTTGCGGTGGACAAAACAGCGCAGGGGCGGGTTTTTTCCGGTTTCTCCGGTTTATCCTTCGCATTCCACCGGTGCTCCAACTTCATTCCATGTAACATCAGTGTCATCGTCTGCGCCACAAGTAGTAAAAGGTTAAACTTTATAAAAAAATTACAACCTTGAGGTCCAAAGTCCAGCGCCTTACCAAATGAGTCACCCAGACCGACTTAACACCAAGTAGATACTATATTTTCTTGGGCACTCGGCTCTCTAGTCCTTATTTGATAGGTGTCGCGCAATTTCGGAAGCAGTACAGAACGACGACATTTGAGACGCGTAGTGAGACACGTAATACACCCTGATATATAGAAACTTCAATAATAAGGTTTCATTCTGTTAGTAGATACGCACATGCACGTGCGCTGCGATCTTTAATACTTCAGCTAGTTCGCAGTAAATTAGATTACCGATTCACCATAATGATTGAGGGCCTGCGGAAGGACAAAGCATGCTCTCCTTTCTTCTCCCCGGCCCTCCGTACCTGTAAAACTAGCGCCCAAGAAAAGATGCGCGCACAGTAAAAGATATGATTTTGTATGAATGCTTTTTGCAATAAGCCATGATGGGTAGATAGTAAAACCGTATTAATGTAGACACCTTTTGTTCACTCTGTGAACCTATTGGAGAGAAAAATAGACGCTTTAAAGCACATGCACTAAAACGTCGCGACCTTGAAATGAAGAGTGAAACTCAAGATTGGGATCTTCTGTTACCATCAACTGTGTATGGAAATGAGACTGAGACTAGTACCCCGCATCTTTTCATGGCCACTGGGACAAGCTTGCATATGCATCTGGCAACCCGTCCTATAGCGGGAACATCCGTAAATAATATTTGAATTCATTATAGCTTCCAAATATTTCAACTCACGCCAGCGCTGTGCTTATTCAACAAAAACTAAGTTTGCATTAATTTCAAGGCAACTTATTCTAATGCGTCTGACATTATAAAACAGTTATCATACGTCTTAAAATAGCAGTTACATCATGTAGAGTTTATTCCTACGCTTTCTGTACAATGGTCTACCTTTTGCGTTTGTCTTTTGTTTCTCTAAAGCAGAATAGTTATAATAACGTCATGTAATATATCGAAGTTGTAAAAGTTGCTGACTTATTAAAGGATCTGCCTAATTTATTATTTTACGCCTTTAATATTGAATAATTTGTCTTCCTTCACTTTGAAGCAGGAGTCAAGCAGGTGAGACTATTAACCTTGGCAGAGGTTTACTAGGTATACATAATACCATAGCGAGGAACCATTAATCAAGCTCTGAATGCTTGCTTACACGCTGTGGACATTTCGGTAAACCTTTTAGTGATAATTAAAATTAAACATTTGTAATATATAATTTTGTGTTAACATTTTATACTAAATAATAATTTTGGCTCTTTGGTCGGAAAAGCTCAGTTCTCCTTGTATGTATGTGTGTATGTGTGCGTGTGTGTGTATGTAAAGAGAATAACCCCAAAACGAATAGTAAGTTAAATACCTACCATGCTTGGTACTTAAGTTCAGTATTTTCTAAAGAGGTATCATTAGGTTGTTGGTGTTGTTTTGGTACCCATACTCCAAACTACTTTTTATAAAGAACATTCTAAAATGTTTAACTTCCTGGAAAATTGCTCCTATGATTTCTAAAGATTTGAACTAAAATACCACATAACTATATTCATATGGCAAATAAGATGCATAGCTTGAATTTTCTGCAATTATCTTGGATTCTATTTTATACAATTTGCATTTCTGTTAAACGTTAAGAGAGAGAGAGAGAGAGAGAGAGAGAGAGAGAGAGAGAGAGAGAGAGACCGCACTACTAAAAATGTAGATTGTTTTAAAACACGCAATTTATTCCAAATAATTTTTTCTCAAAAAAGTGAAGTAGCAGAGGAAGTGTGGCATTTCAACCAAAAATTCGACAGAGAGATTTCACTAGAAATATACTTTTGAGTACCTGAATTTAAAAAGAAATCCTAGTTTAAGAAAAGGGACATCTGCTCACGCATGGCTGTCTGAACAGCATAATTTAAAAATGAAAAGTCGGAAAAATACCAAACTTTGTACTTGAGTTAGATATCTTTTAAGCAGAGTAGTTCTGTTTATATGCCGCCTAATTCAGAATGAATACTATATAAAACAAAAATATCACGAGTTCAAACTCAACGAATGTGTTGAGTTCATTTGAATATAGTTTATATCAAATAATTTTTTGTGTAACATTAGTATACCATAAAAAATTCGAAGTCAAAGTTTCATCGGAAGTATTTTGAGGTCCCCTGATCCGGTGCGTGTGAACAGCATAACTCAAAAAAACAGGAAATTCCATTAAATACAACCTTGATATTTAAGTTCGGGTATCTTCCAAGGATATATTAAGCCTTTTAAGAAAATCCTCAAAACTTCCCTTTACATGGAACATTTTTAGACAGTTTTGGTTTTCTCAAAATTGAGTCTAATGCTTTTGATTAAACTATCATAGATTTAAAATATTTTCATCCCAAATTAAGTGTATATCTTGAACTTAGTGGGAATTACCTCTTAAGTCCTATTCATTCTATTCCACTTTTGATAACTGGTAATCCTTAGCAGATCTTACCACACAAAACAATTAGATCTCTTAAAACACACAGTTTATTTCAAATGCAATTTTTTAATTTAACCATTTCCATTTCCCAGTTATTGGTTTTAATTTTACAATAGTTATGCATTTATCAAAGTCATTATAGATTTTTCTTTCTCCTGGTCAAGCAACCAGCTCTTAGAATAGTTTGTCTACTGCTTTAGCCTAGTATTACCTAGGGTAGTATGAAATGTAAGATTTCTTCAAATGTTTATCTCCATATACCTGAATTGATAAAAAATAAACTTTCCTAAGAATGGTTTGGTCCAGAATAGGTAGAAAACTCATGTGAATGTAATATATCTGATTTTTAAATATCTACTGGACAACTTGAGGGGCCATACGATTTGTCGGGTAAGTCATCTTTTAAAATATGCTGCTCATATTTCCCTCTTCCCGCGTGCGTTCGTTAGTAGAAAATTAATAAAAAAGTGCTCCATTTGTTTACTATTCCCATGGTTTGAGTAACTACTGAGGTGTTTTTGTTTTTCATTATTTCATTTATGTAGCCCCATTTATTTTAAAATATGCTGCTCATATTTCCCTCTTCCCGCGTGCGTTCGTTAGTAGAAAATTAATAAAAAAATGCTCCATTTGTTTATGTTTACTATTCCCATGGTTTGAGTAACTACTGAGGTGTTTTTGTTTTTCATTATTTCATTTATATGGCCCCATTTACTTCTATGGTCATATCCGGAGTTTTGCTTTAGAAACAACTGCTAGTGTTTTCTCGCTGAACTGTAGGGTTTATTAACGTCAGTTAATTGAGTATCATGCTAATAAACACACACACACACACACACACACACACACACACACACACACACATTCACTCTCACAAGCATACTTTCATATTCCGAGGGATAGAAAATCATTATATTTAAAAGAACATTCCCATCCCCCACCGGGAATCGAACCCAAGACAGTGTTTGTCATGAAACGCACTCATATTTACTCGTATATGCATCCAATCATTGCGGAGAGGGAACGATGATAATTAAAGATTTTCTGCGCCCAGTCAGTAATCGTAAATGCGACCTCTAGGTTGAGAGTCTACCATTATTGTGTATGCCTATAGCTTACAAGAATCAGCCTATGAACATTTTAAACTTTCTGAAAAAAATGTTAAAGAATAAATTTTAGTGCTTCAAGAGAGATGTATAGGTATATAATGCTGCAAACACTAACATGGAGTATGTTCCAGGCGCAAACAGAACAGATTTGAAGTATAAAACCACTTCTCTACCGTTAAAATAACATATTTTTCATTATTTTTCAGTGTGCATTATCACTCAAACTTATCTTTCTTAGCCAGTTACTTTAAATGTTTCACAAAATGAAAAAGGGTCTAATTTATGGACATTCTTTAACTACTGCGGTCCTCAGCGTTCCATTCTATATTGGCAGTGAAAGACCGCTTAATTGTATTGCAGATGCCTCTATCAGGCTTTTTTTTCCGGTGCTATGTTACTTTTTTCCCCCAACAGCTTGTTTTTTTCTATTTGATTACCATATTTGCGTTTTGCTTCTAATGCGCATACATATAGGTACACATTTATAAACACACAAACACCCGTACCCAAGGCGGGACTCGAACCCATGATCCCTGCCGCCACCAAGCACCAAAGTGAGGCACTTTAGCGAGCGTGGCCTGGGGACCGGTAGGCTTGAGAATCTTTTACGTGAATAAATCCACCAGTCGGAACCACCGTATTACTTCCCTTCCGAAGGAAGTCAAGCTAAGAATTTACGTCCGAAAAAAATCTGTCTCTTTCCACCGGGTTTGAAACTGCAGGACTAGAAGCTAACATGGTACCTCTAGATCATTCAGTACACTGAAAGTTTATCAAGGATATCTTGGGAAGTTTATTAAATACAAGTTATCGCTAAAAACGATCAGTAAAATAAATATGAAGAAGTATAAGCTCTTGAAAATAATTTGTATTAGGTAATTGCAAATCATAAAAAGCAAGAAGTATGCCATATTTTATAAGGTGTTTTATAAAGTAATTCCTATATAATTTGAAAATTATGTGATATATTTATGAAACAGGTATATTAGGATTACAAAACTAAAATTTGTTTCCAACATTCATAAAACTGCACTGCAAGGAGATTTTCTGTAGATCACAAAACGCAGAAAATGTGATATTTTTTTATACTCAGCTATAAAACATATCACAGACACCTATCTATCTGATAAAATCAGCTAATTTCTTAAGAAATATGTTAATTAATATTCCAAATTTATTATTAAAATTTATAATTTTAAATTATTTTGTTAAAAATCTATCGTGTGTAATATATCGTGAATAACTTGTAAACAGCAATAGATGGACTAACATTTAGAGCAATGAAGAAAAAAGTCTGAAGTGTTATACACATCTTATTTTCTCTACCTATTCTGCAATACACTATTCTTAATATTTCGATTCTTCTCCTTCGCGTTAATCTGCATAATGCTGCTAAGTAATTACTTATTTCTTTGTAAATAAATTCAAAGGAATAAGGAAGGACAGTAGGCTTAATACTCATATTAGTCAACTCTTTTAAAAGCTATGTAATAACTTCTACTCTTTGCTTGACAACTCATTTGAGGAAAGTATAAGTATTTTAAAATTGAGACCAATAATAAGAGATATTTCGGAAATCTTTAGCTCCGAGAAAGATGTATCTCACATAGTTTGTGTGTTTTAACGAGATCTCACTTTTTGTGCATTAAGTTATTGTGCTCTCCTATGATTTCCTAGTCATGCAAAAGTCATCCAGAATAAAGAGAGCTTCAGAGGCTATTCCTAGAAAATTCAAGATATACATGTTATTTTTCATCTAAATAGCTTTAATACTTGTTATGTTAATCAAAAGCATTAGAGCCGTATTTCAGGATATCGGACATTTTGAAAATCTTCTATGTAAAGAGTAGTTTAGGGTGGTTGATTTTCCTGAAAATCTTCGTATCGCATATTGTAAGGCACTGAACTTATATACCAAGTTTAGTGTTTAGCTGACTTTTCGTTTTTGAGTTATGCTGCCCCTCCCCTCAAACACACACGGGCCTTATTCTAAAAAGGTTTGTTTTATTCAGGTGTCCTCGGAACATGTATTTCCGGTTTCGAATTTTTAGATCGAAAACAATACCTACCATGTGTATACATATGCACAGTGTAGGTGGTAAAAAAGAAAAATAGATCTCGTTAAAATACTCAATTTATATTAAACATTTCTTTTTATGTTATTTATTGGCATTGGCTGTTATTGGTTTGAATTTAAAAATACTTGATTTTGCTTTTCAAAAAGCTTGGTTGCTATAGTGTCTCCACCCTGGTCATGAAAAGAGAGGAGCCTCAAACTCATCACATGGCCATTCACCATTTAAAGCTCTCAATATCGTTTCAAAATGTGTAATAAAATAATTTCTGCAAACGTTTAACTCACTTAACAAGAGGTAGATAGAAGAGTAGGCTCTGGTAAAAATAGGTTGTAGGAGAATGGGTAGTGAAACTTTGAGATTATTATAGATCATGCTTTTTATTTCACAAATCGTTTCTGTTTTGGCATAATATCCTTCGTTTATGAATCAAAACAATTAAGAGAAATAAAAAATTAAAAATAGCATGTTTTAAATATACCATTTTTAAATTGAGTATTTTATTCAGTCCAGCAGCACAAGAAGGGAAAGTTGCAATGATTGACAGATACATAAATGAATGAATAAATAATATTTATCATTATAGATCAAAATCTTTTAACGGAATGAGATATTTAGATGGTAAAAAAAATGGATTGGAAGTAAATTGTGCGATCGCATCAGGCCATAGGGTGTAATTCTTGAAAGGAAGATTATTATTATTATTATTATTATTATTATTATTAAATAACTTTGAGTTGATGTTGCAAGAAATAATAGTGTGAGTTTGTGACACCCCTAGTAGAAGCATGCAGGAGTGCACTTACTTGCATGTTGGAATTGCCGCCTCTGCTGCTGTCAGACTGAGTAGTTGACCACCGAGAGTTGCACGCAGAACAGAGGGTACCGAGCAAGTCCTAACGGGGCGGCCATTGTTTTTGCTTTTAGGGGCTCACGCATGCGCGCGTAACAGATGAACCAAGGACGGTAGGTCATGTCCAGGACCGGTTTATTAGGACTGCCTCGGAAAACGGATCAGGAAGAGAGGTGCGGTGGGAATACCTAACCTTCCTTTTCTTTAATCATCATCATCAGCAATTCATTAATAATGTATACAGATTGTTATCACGTCTGCAGATATGATCTCCTTTGCCATTGTTGTTTACGGTTCAGGGGCAATTGCAGTTCAAATTTGAAAGATAACCCTTTCCTATGTTAACTGTTGATAATGTTGAGGGGGAAAAGGAAATTAGAGATGATCCGGGGAAAAATCAGATGAAAGAGGAAAAGGAGGAAGAAAATCAACAATAAATTGTCAAAATACCGGGAAGAAGTAGCTTTAAATTTGTGGAGTAAACGAAAAATAAGCTCTGACAATTAAACGCTTAGAATGAAGACCCCAATATTTTATTATTTGTCACCAAACACATAAGTTCTTTTTTCCCCAACAGTAATTTTCATACGGCAGGCAGACAGACCACAGGGACACGCGGAAGTCCCTTAGTTCTGGCTCTAAATCCTGTCCAACTGTAACCCGCAGGTATCCACTCGTTTCTTGCAGTAAGCATCCACACTATCTGTGTGGTACCTCCATACACCACGAAACCTAAAAGCAAACCTGAAACAAAATGGAATGAAAAGGAAATGAAGAAAAGGAAATTCTATTAGATGAGAAACCATTCCAGCATTCCGGTACCGAGTGGTTCGTGAGAATCAAACCCGGAACCTCCCGAATGCGGATCTCATAAGTTAACATGGAGTCGCCTCGCTCAGTTTTTGCTTTCTCTACTAGAATTAGGTGGAGAAAGTACTGCTTTCGATCCAAAAATTCGATACTGAGATTTCACAGGAAATATATGTTTCGAGGAGCCCTGAATAAAATAAACAGTTTTAGAAAAAAGGCCCGTATATGCTTGTCCGGTTAACTGGATCGCTCGCTCTCTCTCTCTCTCTCTCTCTCTCTCTCTCTCCGGGTATCTGATCTGTGAACAGAATATCTGTCAAGAATGCGTCACGAAGGTTTTCAAAAATAATCCCTACGCCTACTCATGGAACTTTTTTCGATTCTTTTATTTTCTCAAAAATGGCTCCAATGATTTTGAGTAATTTCATATATTTAAGACATTTTTATGACAAAGGAAAAGTATAACTTGAATTTTCTGGAAATAGCCTCTGATGTTCTCTTTATTATAGATGATTTTTGTATGACTGATAAACCGTAAAAGAGACAAAATCTTGCTACCCACAAAATGAAGACCTAGTCAAATTCACAATTCCCAGGAATTAGCAGTGGGAATTTAGGGCGGGGCACCAAATTGTAATTTGGGTACCTACATCCCGAACCCAAGCCTGCTAAGCTTGGGTTAAAGCCTACAAAGTTAATATCTGCTTTTCTCTTGAGAAGTTGTGCCAGTGAAAAGAAGAAAACATTTTCGTTATATTATGAACAGTAAATTAAGAACACGATCCATATTTGAGCTTCTATATACACGGCTATGGCCTAGAGATGTTAAGAATGTGGGAGGGAATATTACTCTCGTGCTACTCGCAGAACCCATATAAAACCTCTTGTTAAATTTTCATCGAATATGATACGTGAGCTTAATTCTTAGTGCATGACAGTTTCCTTGTTTACGGTCCTTTATACATTATCACTTCTGTATAGTAAGCGTGGATTAGCAAAGAATACCATCTGTTGTACGCCATCCTAAGACAAAGATGATGCAACTAGTGTTTATCCAAAGCCTCCTGTTCCTCAGGGAACAATGTTGCCCTCCGTTTAGTGGCTGCTATGCTAACCTCTTGTACCCAAGGTCGCGGGTTCAAACCCGGCAATGGAGTGTAAAGCAAGGGTGTAAAAGTCCTTAGCATGACCTCCAATGGAAGGGAAGTAAAGGGGTTGGTGCCATGTCGTAGATATAGGCACGTAAATGACCTCAAGCCTGATAGTGACCTCTGGGTAAAAGTAAGCGGTCTTTCACGCCCAACATAGAATGGGACGCTCAGAACCACAGTAGTTAAAGATCGCCCATAAATAAAACTGTTGAGGCAACATCAGATCTAAAAGCAGTATGTCAGACTGCTTCCAGCTGAAATGTACTGCTGCATTTGGTAATCAAACAAAACCTTCATACCGAGCAGAACGTCTTCAGGAGACCCCGGATTCAAATCCCGTGGGTCGACCAATCTTGCTTGAGTTTTTTCATACTTTTCCTCAGTCCCCAAGGTAAATTGTACCCAAAGTTCGATCTTCAGTCTAAAACAATAGTAAGATTGAAAACAGATGGTAATAGCAATTATGTCGCCGTCTATTCACAGACAATTAAAGCAGCTAGACTGAATGGCTCCTATGCCATCTGTTGTCGCGGTGCAAAGTAACATGTAGTGTGGGTTGAAGGGCTAGCTGAACTCTGTCACCTGACAACGGATGATAGAAGTAGCTAGCCTGGATATAGTGATGTCTGGCTGTAAACGTCAGCTGACCACGAATTGTGCCATTTGACTACGGATGTAAAAGCAGTTAGACAGTGGTGCCTTATCGCCATCTACTTTGCAGAAAGCGAAAGAGATATGTTATGGGATAGCCCTGAAGGCCGCTGTCCACCACATACTGTCAGCGATGTATCTCGCGGAACGGTTTTACCGTGGTATGGCAAGTTAAAGCGATGTAAACTAAAATAAATTTTAAAATAAGCCACACCTGGCTCCTGTGCCTAATGATTACCACAGATAAGGTTTTATAGTCAGAATGGGAACAAAAATAAATATAAAATGTTCGAATTTATGTTAAATGATAGTCCTTAATTCAGAAAGTTCTAGGATTAATTATTGGAGGTTTAATAACATTGCATGTGTGAAGTTTACATATAACGTTTGTTTAAAGAAACAATTTTATTCTACTTATTTGTATACAGTATTAAACGCATAGATCTCAACAATTAACAGCCGCCTGGGGAAATCTACAAAGATATTACCAACTAACATTATCTGCAGAATGAGATGGCTCCGTAGTAACGTTGAGACTCGCATTCTGGAGATCCTGGGATCGGTTTCCGGCAAACGCCTTCTGAACTTTTTTTTCCCGTATTTTTCCTTCGGTCAGCAACGCGAATGCTGGGTTTGGGTATTATTTTCAGACTCTCCTTTCCCTGATTCCCTCCTATTTTATTTCCGTTTGAGGTGTGCTTTCACGTTTTATAGTATTGGTGATAGACAAATTGCGAAGGTGCTTGCGCTCTGGAAATATTTATCCCCGTGAACGCCAGTCACGGTCACTGCGTCGCCCTCCTGGGATTGCTCCCTAATGGCGCGCGAGTGTTCAAACTTGGAAATGTTAGGGAATTCTGCGCGTCTCTGTGGCCTGTCTTCCTGCGGCCACCTTTCTTCACTTCATCTGTAACTCCCCAGCGCGTGAATCCACAATAGATCCACTATGGTGTCGCAGTATGCGAGGTGTTCCCCTCAGTTACATTTTATTCCTACTGCCACTAACATCATGTGGACATTCTTAGAGAGAGATATTTATACAGTCATCCCATTAGTTTTTAAGTTAGTCTGAATTAATTTACAAAATATTAACCCGTCAAGTAACACAATGTAACATTTGGGTAGGTGCCATATCAAGAAACACAAGAATATTAATACAAAACCATTTTAAAAAAATAGTTTACACATTAAACACAGAATGGAAACAACTGTATTCCAACTGATCTGAAACTTATATAAAAATTCTGATGTGATCCATTCACATGACATTCTCTATTTGTTCTACAAGCAAACTATTCTTAAATCAGATTATACTTTTATCTATATTTTATGTATATCAAACATTATCAGAAATATACTTATTACTTAGTTACCTGTAAATAGAAGGGAAATAAGGCTATACACTAGGCTTAAGTGAAGTCAAATCTTTTAAAAGCTGTCGCTATGCGATTTTCATTGAAATTCTAAAGCAAAAGAGATATGAAACGGTCGCGGACTTCCCGTTCGAGAATATTTAAAACCGATAACAGAGAATATCTGTGAAATGGTTAGCTGTACAAAAAAATGTATATGACAAACATTGCGTGTTTCAGCGAGAGCTACTCTTTTGTTTAGTAAGTTTTTGTCTATCTCTTACGGTTTACCAATTGTTGCAAAATGTATGGAGGATAATAAAATACATTTTATTTACCTTGTAAACATTTTTAATATGCGACATTTTAATCAAAGTCGTTAGAGCTGTTTTCAGAAAATCGAAAAGTTCTAAACGTTTTCCTGTGAAGGGTAGTTTGCGGTTGGATTTTCCTGAGAATATTTATGTTGCATCCTTGGAAGATACAAAACCCAAATATCAAGTTTGGTATTAAACGACTTTCGTTTTGTATTTTTCTGCTCAAAGTTGGACAGACAGAAAAAGGCGCGGAGCTTCTTCTAAAAATGTATGTTCTCTATTTTCTATGATTTCCATTGTGCATCCGTGCTAGAGAGAGTAACTGGAGGTTTGCTCTCTAATATCAATTTATGTATTGGAAATTGGAAAAGAACATTAGTTTCCAGACTTTATTGTATAGAAGAGGTAACCAGCTATTAGACGTGATAGGGGATTGCTGCTTAAACTTACTTAGATGATCTCCCTGAATTTCCAAGTGCTTAGCTAGAGAGAGTCACTCTGAGGGCTATTTTAACAGGAACCCGATCAACAACCCGTGAGCAACTTAGTTCTGAATAGATGATTTAGTAATACTTGTTTCCTTAAAAGTGATAATTTGCTAATTTTCTTTCCGTCTGCAGGAGCAAGGTGAGCGTTGAAATCAAGGTGGGGACCATACACGAATAATAATCTACCTTTCTCACTCATAAACAATAATTATACTTATTATTTAACGTATTAACTCATTCTAAAATATGAGATTTTAGATACTACATCACAATAAATTAGAAGAGCATGTGCAACGATGTTGCCATATTACGTATTCATTACAGTTACCCATAACCAAAACTTGGCCCAAGAGCTTCATATAATTAGAAGCAGAAGAAACATCGGGAAAATAAAACCCAAAAAGTTAATTTAAAAAGAAGAAAAAATGATGTGTTTAATTCACATGACTTCCGCTAAATCTCTGTAAAAAATTATTGCTAAAACGTATTCTTCTATGTGGTAATCGAGGTTAACATTAGCGGAAATGGTCTTAATACTTAGTTGCTGTAAGTAAAAGAGAAATAAAGTAGTAGAGGTAATCATATCTTTTAAAAGTTGGTTGTTATGGGACTGAAATAAGTTTCTTTGCATGGCCAGAAGTTGACAAATTCTCGTTATGAGAACATTTTAAGTATTTTAAAACTGAAACCAATAACAAGGATATCTCTGTAGGGAAAATATACATGGCATAAGTTGTGTGTTTTAAAGAGATCTACATTTTTTGTGAAATAAGTTTTGTTTGCCACTTATGCAAAAATTATCCATAACTATGAGACCGTCAGAGGCTATTCCCAGAAAATTTAAGACACACGTTTTATTTTTCATGTAAATATCTTTAATATACGGTATTTTAATCAAAACCGTTAGAGCCATTTTTGAGAACATCAAAATGTTCGAATTTGTTTCCAAGTAAAGGCTAGTTTGGGGTGGGGGGACTTTCCTCAGAATATTAATGTCGGAAGATACTAAACATCAATACAGATGTTGGTATTTTACTGACTTTTCGTTTATGAACTATTGTGTGTACAAAAACACGAACACAGACCTTTCTCTAAAAATGCTTTATTTGGATTTAGGAGACTCTAAAACGGTATTTCCGGTGAAATAGTGGTATCTAATTTATGAGTGGAATGCAGTACCTTCAGATGTACTTTGTACATACCAAAGAAATTAAAAATATAGCACAAACTTTATAAACTATAAGAGGAAAATATGATGAAAGTATAATGCAATGACTATTTTTTTTTTTTTTTTGGTAGTGTTTAACGCCCGCTTTAACTACTAATGGCACCGCAGGCGGTTGCAATGACTATGATTAACTCCATAATTACAGGATGATTTTGTCAAATTTCCCTAATTTGAAACGCGGTCATATACTTTCTCTAGGACATTAATTAGAATTAAGATAATGTTATGGTATAAACCAAATGAACAAGGAAGTAAGTCAACAGATGGTGAATCTTCAAGCTTTATAAGCTTTGTTTTATGTGAAAGGGAAGAAATGGTAACAAAAAAAAAATATATATAAAAAAGGGGATTAAACCAAGGCTACAAATTAAGCTCGGTATTATATTTTAAACTTTTCACCGATGATATAATAACGGAGATAGGTAAAATCATTATTCTATTCAAGAAAAGAACAAACGGGATGAACGTAAAAGGAATACAATATTAAGTAATCAGCTCGTATCTATTTCAAAGTTAAAATTGATGGAGGTGGAAAGTTGGAGAAACAGAATCAACTAACACTGGGTAAAAGAAAAGGGGTAAGGTCGATCTTTAGAGGCTATAAATATAGAATAGCAACGCAAATCTCAAATGGATAGAAAAAATACATCACTTGTGGGGGAGATAAAAACAATTTATGACATTGAAATATGGAGATTGGTAGGACAAGGGAACGTTTTATAGGAAAAGTTTAGGCTACCAAGAGCAATAGCAAGGTTTTTATCAAATTGAAATGAGATGAGTGGCAACGAAAAGAGTGGCTGTTAAAATAACTCTTAAACAATGAAAGGCAGTGCTTAGAATTTCAAGAGAAGAGTTAAGGAACAATGAGTAGAGTAACAGTCTTAGAATTGATATGCAAAATAATATACCGGGGAAATCTAGAGGAGGAAAAACAATAAAAAAAATTGGAAAGTAGCAAGGAGGAGTTTTGAAGACATAGAAGTACCAAAATAGTGAGATAACTGGAAAAATATCTTTAGTACTTTATATACCGACAAATGACTACATAGCTAAAAGGAGCGTATGTTAATAGATTAAATCAAGAAAAAAAAAAGATCATTGCATGGATACGAACAGATGTGTGGATATAAAAAGGAGCAAGAAAAAGTTTTCCGCAGAATGTGTGCTTAATATATGGAGGAAATTAAGGCATGAAACAAAATATAATATGAGTATTTGAGTGTAACTTTGCATAAGAATAAAAAAATGAAATTTGATTAAAGTTTTAGAACGATAGATTTAATTCAACTCCAACTAAAGTTAAAAATAAATGGAATTGTATACTGAGTAAAAAAGAAAATCAATCATAATTTTATGGTGGGTTAAAGGTGTATGCTTTGATGCAAAGCTTTATTGTATGAAAATGCAAACTAAGAGCATTTTCTGAATGTTTATCAATACTCTTTGTATATTCTTATAACAAACTTTCTGCAAATATCCAACTGTTTGCGCTACTCTTGCCCTAGTAACAAACTGCATTTTCGAGCAAACCTAGTAATTGCGTCACCCAGAGTTCAAGCAACTAGCAGCGATGACTAAAGGGGGAATGCCGAGGGAATACTACAGCAGGTATGTTAATGTCCGCAAGTTGATCAAGTCAAAATAAGCTGTAGATTAGTGGCTCAAAGCAGGGTTTAGTCACAAAGTCTTGCTACATTGCATGGTATTCCCCATTAAAGCAAGACAAGCCGGTTTCCCCTCTTTCTAAACTAAAGCTTAGCAGACATCTGCTCCGATCATCTTCAACAGGATGTTGCGAATGATAATTTGGGATTGTGC
The DNA here is from genome assembly GCA_030762935.1 of Hymenopus coronatus. Lineage (NCBI taxonomy): Eukaryota > Metazoa > Arthropoda > Insecta > Mantodea > Hymenopodidae > Hymenopus > Hymenopus coronatus. The sequence continues at coordinate 68,780,371 of CM060881.1, forward strand.
ACGTGATCTATAGCGTGAGGAATGCGTTGGATCAGTATAGGGTGTATCTAGTATAGCATAAAATTATAAGTATTATATACCCAGTTTCTAATTTTTGACTAGTCAATTTTTTCCTTCTAATTTACATAATAAGGCATTCTAAATATGTTAACTTGTCTTGCCTGAAGTGGGCATATTACAGCTGGCTCTATTAAATTCTGCCTTTCAGTTTCTATGAAATGTTCAATAGCGTAGTTTGTCGTCCATTGTATGTATGAAACAAATCAAGCATATCCTGAGTGTTTCCATGAAAGTTCTTGACCAAAGGAATTGGTGAATCTGGCCATAGAGTGAACATGCCAATTGCTGTGAAATCTTCGTCCTCCAAGAAATTTTTTGAGGTTTGGGAACAGGCAGTAGTCACTGGGTGCTAGATCTGGATGTTCAAGAAATTCGAACTTTAATTCGTACACTTTTCCTATTGCAATGACTGGACGATGGGCCAGAGCATTGTCGTGATGAAAAAATATTTTTTTTGTGCCAAATGATGTCTTTTTATTTTTACCTCATCAATCAAACGTTGCAGTAAGCTTGCGTAGTAGTCACCAGTGATGCTTTTATCCTTTTCCAAGTAATCAATAAAATAATTCCCTGTGCATCCCAGAAAACGCTCGCCGTAAGCTTGTTTGCTGACAAAATTGACTTTTTTTTTTAGTTGGTTCACCTGGCACAATCCACTGTTTTCACTTTCTGGAGTGTAGTGATGTATCCAATTTTCATCCATGATAATAAGCCGTCTCAAAAAGTCACTGGGATTTTTACGGTATAGCTCCACATTCTTAACAGAAACAGTTTTTCTTTGCAACTTTTGAACAGGTGTCAACAAACGCGGCACCCATCTTGCACAGACCTAGTGAAATCACAAAACATTACTTAAAATATTACCTGCACATTCTTTTGATATTTTTACAGCCTCTGCTATCTCAAACAACTTTAAACTGCGGTCTTCCAGTATTAAACGATGAATTTTTTCAATGATCTTTGAAGTTGTCACTTCTACAGGGCGTCCAGAGCGAGGCTCATCACTAGTGCTCGTACGTCCCATTTTAAACTCTGCTCTCCACCTTTTAATCATTGAATATGAAGGGACAGAGTTTCTCAATGTACTGTCCGTTTCCTCATTGATTTCTTTAGGTGTTAAGCCTTTCAAATGGAAGTATTTAATCACTGATCGTTTTTCCAAATCCTACATTTTCGTGAAAACTCTAAAGTTGTCTTGTTTAAAATTCTGTTATTCGAAAACTAAACAAGCTATTGACCTGTAACTATGGATACAAACTAGTCTAGAGTTAAACTATACGGTGCTACCGTCTAACTGACCTAATGGCGCCATATCTGTGTGAGGCCCGGGAGTTATCAGCCGACCCTCGTATCTGCTCTGAAAATGTAAAGAGAACAGATCCCCGCCCCATCATGTCTGTCCTACTTTTGATGCAGACTGACTAGGACGTAAAGGTGTAGAAGCTGCTCTAGCACCTCCAGCTCTGGACTAGCACAGGAGTGGGAAACTGGGACTCGCGAGTCATTTGGACCTTCAGATCCCACTTTTACTGTCTGTTCTTTTAGTTTCCACATGCTGATCAATGATGTAAATATGCGTGTTGCATCTTTTTGAGGATCGCAGAAGAAAGACATTTTGGCCACATCTGGACCATGGTTTGGAAATATGTTGACTATATTTACTCAGATGTATTCTATATTAAAATAATAATTTTTATCACTTCAGGGCCAGTGTATATAGCTAGTTTCATACTACGTAATTATCTGAAAAATTAGCCCTAGAGATAACATTTCGTTACTTTGGGTAATTTGCTTAAAGGTTCAAAAACAAAATCCAGATATACTGTAATCCCAGAATGAAAGTTTCCTGATGACGATACTATGCGAAAAATATATGCTTATGACAATTGAGGCAAATTTAAGAATACCCTTTAAAGTTGGATGATGGAATAAAATTAAATTAATTTTAATGATCAGCTGTCTAAAAACTGATATATTAAAGATGCTGTTCCCGAAAATATTTTTAAAACCTCACAGTTGTCGACAACGCATTTCCTTTTCAGTACAAAATTCTGCATTAACTGGCACGATTTCCATAAATCTCAATATACTTAAACCTATTTCCTATTGATAATGATGGTAATTCAGTGGCAGTGAACTGTCGAATATTTCTTCAGATTTTTTAAATTAGAAAACCAGTTCAATGTCGCTTAGAATTCCTTTGTATCGAGAAGACTTTTTCACAAGAAGTGACTGGTGCAATCGCCCACTAATACCAAGCCAGTACACGTGACACTTCAGCAAGACCTAAAGGAAAAATGTTGATTGTACTGATTTTTTGTCTACTCTTATACCCACTATTTTAGCGTTAATTTAATGACCTTTTATGAACTGAAAGTTTCAAGTTTTATTCAGTTCTTATACGATCGTATTTTTACAACACTGACAATAACTAGGTTTTCATCTATATACATCCCCCCTCTCTCTCTACATGATGATAGAACTTAACTATCTGTTGACACAGGAAGTAGAAATTAACTAAGCAATATATTCTTTCCAATACACTATCTCAGAAAAATCATTACACCAACCGACTTGCTATCCCATTACCGTAAATAGAGTACTTGCCTAATTTAAAGCAGTTTTACTTTCTCTAGCCCGCATGTACAATGTACATAGTGGATAGAGAATGTATTGTATTCCACCCACAAATTCGATACCAAGATTTTACCGGAAATATATGTTTTGGGACCTCCTGAATAAACAAATACTTTTTAGAAACACGTCCAAGTGTGCGTCTGTGTGCAGTGGGCAGCATAGCTCATGAACGAAAATTCGGTTAGATACCACATTTGGTATTTAATGCTCATTTTCTCAAAAATGACTCTAACGATGTATTAAAATGTCATTTGTTTAAGATATTTTTATGACAAACAAATGTATATCCTGAACTTTCTGGGAATAGCTTCTGAAGACCTCTTCATTCTAGATAACTTTTGTATAACTTTTGTAAGAGATAGACAAAAACTTAACTGCACAAAAAATGTAGATTGCAATTAAAACACACAATTTAAGCCATATAGATTTTTTGTAGAGTTACCGTTTTCGAGATATTCCAAATTATTGGTTTCAGTTTTAAGGTAATTATACTTTCTTAAACGGTAGATATATTTCTTTTCTCCACTCCTAGCAAGCAAATAGAACCGAATTTCAATTATTTCACTTGGCGACCGGTTTTAAAATATCTGCCTATCGTTTTAGCCTAGTTTATTCCCTTATTTCCCTTTTACTTACAAAGAAGCAAGTAATAAGATTGGCAATGTTTATCTTGATTCGCATAGCTTAGATACGAGGGGCTTCAATAAGACCATAGAAAGAAATAGAAAAACAAATTATTTTGTTAGATTTTTTTTTCATTATAATCACCTTTTAGTTGATATAAGCGTTCCTCCACTGTTTTATACCTTCATAAAAGTAGGATTTGTGGAAGGTTCTCAAAATAGGCATATATTTGGAGATGACCTCTCTGTTAGATGCGACTTATTTTTCGCCGAACCACTTTTTCAAGTTTGGAAATAAAAATAGGTCACTGTGAGCTAAATCTGATGAATACAGTGGATTTAGTAGTAATTCAAACCTTATTTCTATAATTTTCACCATTGCCCTTGTATTGTCTTGGTGGAAGAGCATGTATTTCTTTGACAGATGAGGGAGTTTTTCTTGATTTCTCCGTTCAACCGATGCAATAACGATGCATAATATTCTCCATTTATCGTTCTTCCTTTGTGCAACTAATCAACGTAAATGATTCTGCGTTCATCCCAAAAAACCGAGGACATCACCTTGTCTGCAGATTTTACCACCTTTAGCTTCTTCGGAGCCGGTTCGCCTTTAAAACCCCACTGTACTTTCGACTGTACTTTTGTCTCTGGAGTGTAGTGATGTGCCCACGTTTCATCCACAGTTATGTATCGACGAAGAAACTCGTCAGTATTTCAACAGAAATGCGCCAAACCAGCTTCCGAATCGATCACATGATTGCAATTATTCTCCATTGAGAGCAAACGGAGCACCCATCTTGCCCAGACCCTTGTCCGACCTAATTTTGATGCAAAATTCAGAACACTGTACCTCGTCATATGCCCGTGGTCTCTACTATTTTGCGAACTTTAACTCGTCGATCACTCAAAACCATATTTTGGATTTTGACGATCATTTCAGAGGAAGTCACTTCTACTGGACGTCCGGAACGATGTTCAACGTTTAAATTCATGTATCCAATTATAAATTGTTGCAAACGCAGGAGAAGATGTGCCATGAACTTCATCAATGTTGGTTTTTATCTCTTTCGGTGCTAAGCTTTTTATATGGAAATGTTGAGTCACCACACGAAACTCGTTTTTTTCATCTTTTTAGATTATCACAGTATTTTTGATTCGTTGTCTATGGCAACAAGATCACGTGATGGATACAGCTGAAAATATAACTGTCATCTAGTAAGAGACGACGGCACTAAATACAGATTTTTTTTTCGATGCTACCAGTGTAATATCTTGGATTTTCTAAGGACTTGTTGAACGCCTCTTGCACTACCGTTCCGTCTAATATTGCTGTTACTGTTACGTCATACACTGGACAGGCATTGTGGAAAATATGTGTGAATTAAACTAATGTGCGAGCAGAGTGGTGTGTTAATCAAACGTCTTCACTCATCGTGTACGATGCCCCATTACAGTGGTGCTGACTATACAATAGATGAGTTATAATAAATCCGATAGTTATTGCCTATTTTCTAATGTTAATGAGATAAATGGAAAGCCAACATAACATAAGTGCCCACTGTTTATAGCATTACAAGACGGAATGTGCCATGCGCTGGATCCGCACAACTCCCGTGACCTCTCAGTAGGCCACATTCGTTAGACAACAACACTAGCGACACCGTCGTCAGCGGTAGCCTGAACTGGAACGGGCTATAAAAGAATAATCTTTTGTAAGGAAAGTTCGTTTGTGGAACAGCTAGAGAAAGTCATATGAATGAAACACATCAGATTTTTTTTCACAAATAATTTCCTTAGATTTCAAATATTCTTAAATGAATGTTCTGTTGTTTTTATATTAATATTTAGCTTTATTGTTTGTTTTTGTAATGTTACAAAGCTGGCAATTACTTAAAAATCTTAGTGACCAATACATTGTTGAGTTTCAATAAAACCCTATGTGATTTTTGATGTAGGATTGTTTGCATAATTCCTCAACTGGTATTAACCTTTTGTTGTCAACAAGGAAATAGTTCTCTTTCTCCTGAAGACTAAGTTATTCTTTTAATTGGTTTCTAGAGGATCCTGTTCTTGCACTCTTCTTACAAAATACGATGTGCATTTCGTTTAAAAATGGGCTTTTAATCTGCCAAAGCTTGTGAAACAGACTTTAGTATTGTCCATTTGCGTTTGATAATTGAAAGGTCTAGGTGAATATGAGAACTCTGTAATTCCCACGAGTGAACTCTGAAGAAAAAAAAATTACATTAAAAATTCACTCGCTCTCACTGGACTTCTTCTTTGTTATTTATTAAAATAATATGTATTCAACTAAATATTTAAAGTATTAAAATGTAGCTATTAAAATGTTTGTTAAAATAAATAATAATATGCCGATAAATTGCACAAAAAACAAGATAAAGTATGATTCGCTCTCAAATAGGCATTAAAATCACCATAAAATTACTACAGAAGTTTATAAATGACCCAATTTTGGAATTTGGGCTGTTCCCTACATTTTATGCACAGGAACAAAATATGAAAACAGGGCAAAATCTTAACTCGGATTTAATGCAGATAAGTTACAGCCCAAATTCCATACTTTATTTTGTAATGGTTTAAAACATTATGGATAAATTTGTTTTTCCCCCTTTTACTTTTTTGTTTAGTCACTTAAAAGGTCATTTGCGGGGAAAAAGTGTTTTTATGATAAATTAAACTTAGATACAATCACTTTTTAAAATGTCCGTGCCTCTCATCTTTTTGTGATTTTATTTTTCAACAGGTAGGTTGTGCTTGAAAAGTGTGCATTCCTTTGTCACAAAAAGTTTTCTGCAAGGAGCAATTTACAGGCCTTTTTGAAAATATAATAATGTCATACCCACATCTAATTAATCAAGGGACTAGCTTGGCAGCGAGAGGTAAAACTGAGGCAAAGATTACATTTTCCTACAGTTGGGTGAACATACAGGCACGTACCCATATATGCAAAATCCTATACAACAGGGGAGAACCTAATTCATTCTATAAAAAGGACGTAGATGGGTAAACTAAGCTACTAATGTAAAAACAAAAACACTTCAAAATCAATAGCAAATATATTGTTACCTGGTATTGAATACATGCCACCATCTTGGCGCGAGGCCAAGAGGAGCCGAAGCTCCGTCTTTTTAACTATACCATCCGAAGTTCACATTACTAAAAAGAGACAGTTTGCCACGCTTACCGTGGTTTTAATGAATGTTCAAGTTGGCAATGTCGCCAACATTATAATAATTATAAATTACAATGTTACCACATCTTGTGCACACAGCCAGGATGTGACAATAAATGGTGATAATGATGATGATGATTACGACGACGACGATGATGATGATGAAAAACTGCTACTAAAGGTTTGAATGTGGGAAATTTGTTAATGTTTATACTGCATGTTTTGCAGTATCTCACTAATATATGGTGTTTTAATCAACATCATTAGAGCATTTTTGAGAAAATTGAAACATTTGAAAAAACTTTCATGTAAAGAGTAGTTGGGAGAAAGGGATTTCCTTGAAAACTTTTTATGTCGTATCTTTCGAACATTCTGAGCTTCATTACCAAGTTTAGTATTTAATGGACTTTAGATTTTTAGTTGCGGGAGAGAGAGAGTGAGAGAGAGAGAGAGAGAGAGAGAGAGAGAGAGAGTCAGACACACGCACGCACTTATACATGGATAATTTTCAAAGCATACATTTTTCTTTAATTCAGCAGGACTCAAGACGAGTATTTTTATGAAATCTCGGTATCGAAATAGCAAACAAAAGGCAAAAAACTCATTGAAATAGTCAGTTTGTCAGGCAATGTTCCTTCCCGAAATATTCTGCTAGCCGTTATTTTTTTTTTTTTTTTTTACATAAAGCTGCTTTGGTCGCTATCTATGGACTTTGGAAATTGGGTGATTCTCCTTATTTTTAATTAACATAAGCTTCTACTTGCGGTATAAAAGCTGAATATTGTTTCCACAATTGGCTATAATTAAGTCAGCCTGATTTTAAACATTATCTTGGATTTTCACCATGATTAAAATGGAATAGAATCACTTTTTACATTAATTGCATAGAATTTTAGATGTATGCAATAGTATTGGGAAAAAAGTGCCTGAATATTACGTATACACTTTTTCAAGATCTACGAAACTGCACAAATGGCATCACAAAATGCATTTGCGAACATTTCAGTTTAAAGAAAACGAAATGAAAGAAATTGTATTCCTTTTAAGATCAACAAAACTGCGCAAACTATTTCACAAAATGGATTTGCGAATAAATGACAAAGAAGTATTTGACAAATTTGTTTTTGTCAACAGACTTTTCTCAGTAAGAAAAAATATTATTTTGGTGTACCTTTACAAAAGGAATTCATCTAATAAACAGCATATCAAACCCTTAATAGAAATCACTGCAGATGTAAAAAAAAGACAAAATTTACGAATGGTTTGAAACGAACCCAGAATTATTAACCCGTTGGTTATTTTCTTATGCTAATACTGCTCATATGACATCAGTAAATGTGCTTTAATGGGACTGCTGCATAATAATAATAATAATAATAATAATAATAATAATAATAGTCATGGTAACGCATGGGAATCCTGTATTTATCAAAGAGAGTAGCTCGTGCCTTCTAGCGTTGCAATCACCAGCACGTATTTCCTTTCAGTAAAATTGATACGTTGGATGATTGTTTTACTAGCAGGTATACAATAGAAACCAATCCTGGAAATGAGACTACTCTAGTTTATATAAACATATCTTCATCATACTGGTGAAAGAGTAAATATTCCATTGTTAATATTTAATTCAACTACGAGAATTATTTCTTTATATGTATTAAATATGAACAAAACCTCTTTCCCTCCTCCCTCTCCTTCTATGCATTTACGATAATAGCTACTTCTGTGTGTTTTCAAAATCGAGAATTTTATGTTATATCACTTAAAACTAAACCACATAATATATTTACAACTAAAATACCGTGCGTATTTAAAATTCAGGTTATTACAAAACTTACTTAAGGGGATTTTTCATACAGAGGAAAATATTCTTAGATATTTTGTAAAGATTTACTTAAGATGGTTTAGAGAATTTTAAATTTACCTACGAGGGTGGTTCAATAAGCACATGTGCTAAGAATGAAGATATCATTTTCAAACGCAAAGTATCTATTTCTCAGCATTTATTGATACAAACTTCTCCAACTCTTTCTGCCAGTTTTAAACTCTCCAATAATAAGAACTGTCAAGCTTTGAAAAATACCTCTCTGTCTCGACGTTGACCTCCTCATTTACTCTAAACGCTGTACACGCGAGTCAATTTTTTATATTGGGAACAAGAAAAAATCGCAGGGCTCCAGGTCGGGAAACATGATTAGCGGTAGCAATTCATAAAGCAATCCATGCAGTTTTGCGGCGACATCTCCGGATGAATGATCTAGAGCGTTGTCGAGGTGAAACAGCACTTTCTTCTTTGCCACATGAGGCCGTGTCTCCTTCAACTTCTTGTCGAATAGGAGTAATAACTTACTGTAGCATGCCGAGTACTTGTTTTTCATTTTTATAAAAAGCCAATGAGTATGGCACACTTCACATCCAAAAAAAAATTGTAGCCGTCCAATGGGAAGACTTTGCCTGCTTTGGAGCAAATTCACCAGAAGCGACCAATTGTTTTGATTGTTGCTTTGTTTCCGGAGTGTAATGATGAATGCAGGTCTCATTGACGGTGGCAGCTCGAAGCAAAAAGTTCCTCAATTTTCACTTATATAGCGCCAAACTCAGTTTCGAAGTTGAAAGCCCCATACATTTGTTTTCTACTGTAAGAATTCGAGCCGACAAAATTTTTATTGTCCACTTATGATGTAAAATAAGAATTTCTATCCCCGTTGATGCACCTTTGATATCTGCCATTTTACGAAATTTCGTTTGGCCATCAGCGGATATCATACAAGGATGGTATGAAAAGTTCTGGACCTGGTAGTGAAAAACGACAATTCAAGCTTTCAAGGTACCTAGTTTTATGCATAATCTGCTCTAATATCAATACATTTTGTCCAACGGTGTTCCAATGCCATTATCCCCTCTCTGTAGTGTTTCTCTGGTAGTGCTGCAAACTACCCATTTACAGCCGCAATTGCTTCTTCGTTGGACGAAAAGCGCCTACCAGCGAGGAATTTCTCAGTTTTGGAAATAGATGGAAGTCCGAGGGAACCAAATCTGGGGAATAGGTAGATGTTCCAGCATTTCATAGTGCAGATCTCTCAAATTCCCCATTACTAAAACACTTTTTGGGCAGGTGCTTTGCCCTATGAAAAATAATTTTTTGTCTTTTTAACCCGGGCCTGTTTTCACGAATGCTTGCATTTAGCTTGGTTAGAAGTTGAGAGTAGTATTCTCTAGTAATTTTTTACCTTTTTCGAGATAGTCAATCAACATAATTCCTTTGGCCTCCCAAAATACTGACGCTATGATCTTTCCCGCCGTTGGCACCACCCTCGCCTTCTTTGGAGCTGAAGAACCAGCTTCTGTCCACTGTCACAACTGCTGTTTGGATTCGGATGTGTAATGGTGAATCCATGTTTCATTCATTGTGATGTATCGGCGCAAAATGTCACTTCTATTCTTTTCAGAAAGTGTCGTGCGATTGCGTTTGTTATCCACAGTGAGGATACGCGGCACCCATCTTGCGCAAGGCTTTTTCATGTTTAGTTTCTGATACAAGATGTGACCAATACGTTTCTTTGAAATTCCAAGAGCATTGGCAATTTCACCCACCTTTGTAGGGCGATCTTCCAAGATCATGTCATGCATTTTTTCAATGATTTCCGGTGTGGTTACAGTTTTTGGAAGTTCTTCGCGTGGTTCGTCTTGGACGCTTTCACGGCCACGTTTAAATCGGCCGTGATTTAAACACTTCACAGTAGAAACTGAAGGTGAAGAGTCACCATACACATTTACAATTCGCAAATGTATTCTGTGGGCGTTAAACCTTCTTTCACGAAGAATTTTATCACAGCACGATACTCGAATTTCCCCATTTACAAAGCAATGCACACTTCCACTTCTTCAAACAACTGCCTACAGTCAACTACTGCCTGGAATGACTTGACTTTTACACATGTGTACCAACGCAAGGAAGAAAATCATGCAAGTAGTGCCCCGAGATGGAGAATTTTTCAGACCACCCACGTATCATGGACTTTTTCTCAGCTGCCGGGGTTTCTGGACGCTCCTCTTCAAGAATAATTTTCACCACTTTAAAAGTCATTGAAGACATATCTGCTGCCATTGAAGGTGTAAGATCCCCATATTCAACATCCAATTTCGATTTTGTCGCCTTACAAGTTCTCCCATCCAAAATTTAAAAAGCGAATCACTGAACGATACTTCACTTTTTCCATTTCAACGAAAACAGGTTGAAAGACTAACTGAAAGGCCTAACAAATCCAAACTAATTTATAAATCAGTACCAAATTTGTTTTGGCAACATGTAACAAATGACACTACACGGTGTTAACACCAACTTGCCTTTTCAACAGCATCTATTTTGAAACACTTGTACTCACTAAACTGCGCTCGCATATTCATATTAATATGGTTATTCATTAATGCACTCTGGTGGATGTTTTCCAAATATAACCCATGTTTCTTAAGTAGTTGGTTAATCAGGCATAATTGTCAACTCAATAGGATTAAAAAATAATATATAATATTAAAATTAATAGTTAGATTTTTTATTTCCATCCCATCAGAAACTTCTTGGGAGAAAGTAGTTAAAATACAACATAACGTACCTTCTAATTGGAAGCTTAAAAATGTTATGTCTCGTATAATTGAAGTTTGGAATTCTTGAGTGAAAAGATAACACACACATACACACAAATAAAAATTCTTAAATGAAATATTTAAAATTCGAGGAATCCCATTATGCGCATTAGTGTCAATTATTCATTTACAGTTTAAAATTACCACAAGTCTCCATTTCCTTATTTGATGTAATGCAAATAAAAAATTACGTTTCTGAGGCATTTAACGCATATTGCTCTGCAATAAACTTGGTATTTAGAAAATGTGACAAAAATAAAAGTTAAAAGAACCGAATATGTAACCACTAACTGATTTCATGTCTCCATGTTTTGTCAAATTGAATCACACAAAATATTGTAGTTGCTGTCGCAAACTTCTCATTAAACCTATCATTTCTCGAAGATACTAAGTAGATCATGAAAAGCCGGTGTATTCTGAAAACATTAGTAGTACACGTTCTACCAGGTTCTTCGTAAAAATGATAGGACTTATTAGGCATATAGTGTAACTCTAACCTAACCTAGTAATAATAGTGGCGGCGGTGGTGGTGGTGGTGGTGGGAGTGATTTTATTCATATTGAATATTTTGGTACATTTAATGGCATTCACAATATTATTGCAATGTGCAACATCTGCTTTTAGGGTATGTAATTTAATATATTATCAATACAATACAATTTTGAAACGACGATGAAAATAGTATAAGTTGTAATAATAGAAGTGTGTATACAATAAGGGATTATTTGGTTTTCAATTAAAATGCCTCCATAAGTTAATTCACGCCGTAAAAACTATTCTCAACAAAAATCGCTTCAAAGACATCTTGAAACATCCCTTGGAAGTTCCCCTCTTAAAAGGCAGGCAATCTTCATTCGTTCTATTTTGCCCTTTGTTTATGAATGGATTCTTTTTCTCTCCTTTGCACGACAACTCAGTCACATGTAGAAGTTCTGTAAGGCTCTCTGAGAAATGGAAAATAAGCTCATAGTCTGCACAGCATATTTTTGGTGCCTAACGCACTTAATTATTCCTATGTAGGAAATTAAATACAAATTATTAGGCTATCTTTATTTATTATAAGCTACCCATTTCCCTGCTGGCCTTATCAAAATTGTATTTTATATAAACACACGAATAAATTAATGACACTGCGTTTATGAAATATAACCGCTAGTTATGAACCCTGAAATAATGACTATGCAAATTATCAATTCACTATAAATCATAAACATAAATAAGCATCTCAAAATTGATAAAAACTATCACATGACTTTCTCTATCTATTCAAAAAACTATTCTTAAAAATGCGTATTCTGAGTACTACTCGTTAACCCAGGTAAATATGTGCACAAATGCTTTTATTATATATGTCCTTATAGATGCAAAGGAATAATATAATACACTAGGTTTACACTATGTGATATGATTTAAATTCCATTTCCTTCCATTCAGGAGCAATAAAATGAATAACGCCATCTCAGTTCGGGAAAGTATAAGAATTTTAAAATTAAAATAAATCACAAGGGATATCTCGGAAATATTTAAATCCATAAGAAATATATTTGACATAACTTGTATTTTAATGAGGTCTAAACTTTTGTGTAGTATGTTTTTGTCTACCTCTTATTGTTTACCATAATACAAAAACCATCCACTTAAAAGTATATTTCCAGAAAATTAAAGATATTGTCATAAAATGATGTTAAAGTGGTATTTTGATTAAAATCATTAAAACTATTACTTTTTTGACTTTTACCTCCTTCTGTTATCTTATTAATTATTAGAAGAGCTGCTGAAAGAGGAACTGGAACTGGATGAACCGTATATCCACAACTTTCGGCAATCATATGTCTTTGCAGTCACAAGAACATTATATTCTAGAGAAGTCAATTAATGTCAATACATACATATCATTCTTACCACTTAGTTACTTATAGACCTATTGTAGCTTTTGATAAAACCAAAAATGTCGAAAAATAGTCAGTAAAGGTTAGTTTTGGCTGGAGGAATTTTCTCAAAATTCTTTTTGAAGCATCCCTGGAAGGTGCTGAACTTAAATATGGAGTTTAATATTTAGCGGACTTATAGTTTTTAAATTGTGCTGTTCACAGACCGACACATTACATACACACACAAACATTTTTCTTTAAACTACTCTTTTTTGTGTTCAGAGATCCCAAAACACGTATTCCCAGTGAAATCATTGTATCGAATTTTTGGGTAGCATGTAATATCTTCTTTACTTACCAATTGTCATTGTACATTGTAGAGAAAGTAAAACAAACACCCTCCTTGCACAGTATCATATACAAAGAAAAATGGGAATAAATTACAGAATAGTTGCTATTTAGCATAATTCTTATATTTTGTAAATAAGGGTTTACTCAGCGTCGAATGAACTACATCGCTTGGGCTATCCACCCCAGTCAGTAAATTTCGCTTTTTTTTTCTTTTAAAAGTACCGGAGTCTGATCGGGACTCCGGCACTGTATACCGTACTTTTTATTTACCTTTTCCTTTTTACCTTGTTTTTCTGTATTATTACTGTTTTTCTTACTTTTACAACTCTCACATATACACAAACATATAACACCCATGCCCAAGGCCGGACTCGAACCCACGATCCCCAGCACTACGAAGCACCAAAGCGAGACGCCTTGGCGAGCGCGGCCATGGGGACCGGCTTTTTTTTGTTTTGTTTTTGTTTTTTAACTGCTTTCAGCCACAGTCGCGCATACATGTCCAGACTCTTAGAGAATAGCATTGATCTTGTTTAGAGAAAAATGCCATACCCCAGCTGGGAATCGAACCCAGGACCCCTTGTTTGGTAGACAGACGCCTTACCGACCTGGCTGTGGGGCCAGCCCACTTCGAACATGCCCTTCGAACGAATTTGACCTGCGGTGGCATTTCAGATTACACGCTCCACTAATCGTTTTGATGGTTGCATATTCAGCAAGGCTCACATTGCCCCGTCTTGGTTCTTCGTCTAAGTCCGAACATTGCACGATGCAAACACTAGTAAGTATCCATATTACATGCACTTGGCAGATCGAAATGTCAGGATTTTCTCACTCAAGAATCCCAAGCTGATTACCAATTTCTGTGAAACTTAAATGTAATATAAACTAAGTAGTTTTTAAAATAAAAGTCTGTTTGACATAGTAACCTTCTCACAATGAAAGATTTAATGAGGAAAGAAGTTAAAACGTTAAAATAAACATAATAATACTAACATTTTATAATATTTGTCATTTACAAAATCTCTAGTAGATAAATATATAAGAAATTTGGGTAATTTATTGTTACCATTATTATTGTATGCACAAAGTGAATGACGCTTGATGTATTATGTTACTGAATTATTGTTTGGTGCTTATCACGAGAAATACTAGAGACCTAAAGAATGGTAACAATTAGTAAAACATTAAAACATGTTTGATGATTTGACTCATGATGCATATGACGTTTTGGTCAGCCTGAGAAAACCGAGTTCGATAGCTGCCGTGAGCGGGTATTTTACCGGTAGAAAACTTCTTGGATTCATTTTTCGTATGTCATTTGTCATATGTCACTTGAATCCTATACCCAGTAACCAATAGCATATCATTCCAGAAGCCCCTTGTCTAGTAGGCCTTGCAAGAATCGTGGTTGCCTAGGTTAAGCAGGTAGGACTTGTTTCGGGAATAGCAAGCATCATAGTTCTTGTTCTAAAACTTCCAAAACTGCCAAAATGTATTTACAGTAGAGTTATAAAAGATTGAAACATTGCATTACCCACAATAGGACACAGTGAGGCAGGAAGGAGTGATCAAAGGTGTGATGGTGGGTATAGCTTTTATCACAGAAGTATGTCACCGCTAGATGTGTCAAAGACGCTATATTACACTATAAACTGTATTTATTATGTCTATTTGATCATATTTCTGTGACACAGAAACGGAATATGTAATATAAGCCTTAGGGTGTCATCTAGTCTAGCTAGTTACAATATATGGAATAGATGGCAGCGTAATCGCAATTACTATTTATTTTCACTTTAACTATTGTTTTAGTCTGAAAATGCAACTTAGGCCTTGGTATTATATATCCAATCTGACTGAGGAAGATCACGAAAATCTCCAGTCAGATTGGTTTTGGCTCACGTGATTTGAACCCAGGACCTCCCGAATAAGGAGACTTTTCATGAGCATTTTTCCTATCGCATCTTTGGAGGATTTGCTGTTTACTCCCTTTTCGTCTCTTTAAGCTATTCACGTAGATTTATTGGCATGTAAAAGAACTCCTGCGGGACGATATTCCGGTACACAGGCGACGACAGCATTGTAAACAAATAAATAAAAATGATAATCCATCCTCCCACTCTGATACACATGCGCAAATCTTTTTATTAAACATACTTTTTTGGATTTAGGGAAACCTAAACACCCTTTTCTAAAAAAAGATATTTTGGAATCAGGGAGACACAAAATGTGCATTTTCGGTACTGTCTCGAAAACGAAATTTTAGGTGGGATGCAATATCCCTCTTGCTGTGGGCAAAAAGGTAGAGAAGTGAAGGCAAAAATGAGCCCGAAGTCATCACCCTTGAACATCATTGCCGGCATAGTTTTAGTTTTGTTCTTTTATTTTTTTTATTCCAAGAAAAGAAATATTATGGGATATATTTACTCAAATAAATTGTACCGCAGTATACCCAGACATACGGTTTTTCGACGGCCTCTGTGTGTATAATTATAATATTATATAATGAATAAATAAAAATACTTGTTGAAAATTGCCATAACAAAACTATAGAAAGCAACATGCTTAGGTGAAGGGTTTGCATGAAGTTTACTTGAAGGAAAACATTTAATTTCTGCAAATTACTTTTTCGGATATACACAAAGCTGTAAACCAAACACACACTGTGGGTAAATTCGCAACCAATTATTTCACAATAAAATGTGAAAGGAGATAAAATGTAAGAAATTAAATATGATCGTTTCTATTATCAAGCATAATAATTAATAACAGAATAGTTCTATTAATTTTCAATCAGGAGTTTCTCTATCCAAAAGCAAGTTATCATGGTCCATCATCTTACTGTATTCATCAAAACATGAGGCGGAATCTCAGCGGGAGAAACATGCGCCCGTTTAGCAGCATGTGATTTCTGAGAATGGCTTCTGGGTTCTATTCTAGCTCAGGATTACAGGGATGCTTTCTCTCAGGGATGGTATACAGCACAACTTGTTCGTTTCTATAATCCATTATTATATTATTTCCCTTCACCCGTTAATGTTGCCCAACACACACACACACACACACACACGCGCGCATTGTCTTACGCACCGTCACTACTCGCGCCTAACACACGAGGGTTGTCCCAGAAGTACCCGACCTAACAAGAAAGCACAAAATGTTTGGGGAAAAACATCTTTATTTCTCTAGATAGTCTCCTTTCAGCTCGATACACTTTTCCCAGCGATGTTCAATAGCTTCGATTGTTTATAGTGAGAGCAATTGAGGTCTGCAAAATAGCCATCAACTGCAGACTCCTCCTCTTCATTGTTGGCGAATCTTCTACCACCAAGCCATTTCTTCAAGTTTGGAAACAGAAAATAATCAGAGAGGGTAAATCTGGCGAATAGGGTGCATGAGGAAGCAAGTCCTACTTTAAATCATTGATTTTCCCCTTGGCGATAATGGACGTGTGAACTGGTACATTGTCTTGATGAAATAAAAATTTCTTTTCGATGAATGAGCTATTTTTACTCGATTTCCTCACGCAAACTAGTAACCAGTTCGCATAATATTCTCCATTGATTACTTTTCCTTTTTTGAGATAATGCAAATTATCCCGCGTGCGTCCCAGAAAATGACGCCATGACCTAGATTGCAGATGGAATTGTCTTCACCACCTTTGGAGCCGATTCTCCCCTTCCAATCCACTGCTTTGATTGTTCCTTCGTCTCAGCTGTGAAGTGATGGACCCAAGTTTCATTCATTGTTATGAATTGACGCAATAACTCGGATTTATTGCAGCAAAACATTGCCAAATACTTGACTGAAACATTCTCACGACACTGCTTTTTTTTCTATTGTGAGCAAACGGGGCACCCGCCTTGCACACGACTTTCTCATATCCAAATTTTCAGTCAGTATACGATATACAGAACTTTTTGAAATGCCTGCAATATGTGCTAGCTAGCGCAATTTCAGCCAACTGTCATCCAATACCATTTTGTGGATTTTCTTTACAATTTCTGGACTGGTAACCTCATTTAGTCGACCACTGCGATGTTCGTCTTGGCAGATCGTACGGCCATGCTTTAACTCTGTCACCCAATATTGCACTATTGTAAATGATGGAGCAAACTCCCCCAAAGTATAATCTAGCTCAGCTTTAATATTAATTGGATTAGGAGCTTTCAAATGAAAGTATTGTACCTTGTATCACATAACGATGCCAGTTTTATCCATGTTTACATGTTCATTGAGAGCATTCAGACTGATGTCTGCCAAACAAATGCTAAACAATGTAAAATCGTCAAACTTCAAACGTAAGCTTTCTCAGATTGGTACCTTTTACCATTGTTGTTTGAAACAGCAACCACTATCTATACGTCAGATCGGATACTTCTAGGACAGCCTCTGTATCTATCCTGCCATCTAATTTGTTGGATACTTATAAATAAATTATCTTGAGTTTTAGAAATCTCGTTTAAGTATGCATTTTAATAGCTTGCCTCGACACTCTCAACCGACCTCCAGGTACGAGTGTTTTTCTAGTTTTATAACTTTGACTTATTTCACATTTATTTCTTCGATCCTGCTTCACCACGCGACTGATATTCCATTAACCATTGCCAGTCTTCCTGTTATAGGCGCACTAAACTTACGTCTTTTCATATCGAATTTTCCTTAAGTAGCTTAAATGTTTCGCTTTGGTGGGTTGGCTGGCTAACATTTGCTACCTAATCATTAATTTCTAGGATCCACTGCCAAGGAAAAACCCCCTGCAGTTGGCCATTCCTTTGTTTCGATACATTTCTTGTTGCTTACGAACTAGATTTATTTTCTGTTAGTCCTTAACTTTATTATGCTATACTACTACTACTACTACTACTACTAATACTAGTCACCTTCGTGGTGTAATGGTTACCATGTCAACTTCATAGACCGAAGGTCGCGGGTTCAAACCCGGCGGAGGGCGATGGATTTTTTTAGCATGGCTTCCTTTGGAAGGGAAGTAAAGCCGTTGGTCCCGTGTCGTAGATTTACGGCACGTAAAAAAACTTCAAGTCTGATAGAGAGACCTCTGAGCAAAATTAAGCGTTCTTTCACGTCCAATATAAAATGGGACGCTGAGAACCACAGCAGTTAAAGAGCGTCCATAAATAACACGCCATTTTTATTTTATAATATTACTATATTATTGCTTATTATCGCGATCATCAAAGATTCGCTATGTGAAACGTTTTGTCTCAAGCAGCAGCAACAATATAAGCGTTGCAACATACATTACAGAAAATTCATATGTATAGCAGAAATGAGAACGAATTCGATCTCAAGAGGAAGAATAATTGAAATCTTAGGCACTAAGAGTATAAAACACATATAAGTCACTGCAAATAGATTCACCTGCACGATTAGGGGTTTAAAAGAAGAGAAAGACATCCCTATATGTTTTTTACTTTCTCTATCACGTACAGTAAATAGGGGAAGTAACCAAAAGTTATTTGCCGAGATTTTACCGGAAAGGTATGTTTTAAGCCTCTTGAACAAACAAACAAACTTGTGTTCCATACTACGTAGGAAGTATTGCATTCCACGCGAACATCCAATAACCAGATTTCATCGGAAATACACTTTTGAGACTCGCTGAATCCAAAAAAGTACTTTCAGAAAAAAAAAGAAAAAGGTCCATGGTATGTTTCTGTGTGTGTGTGTGTGTGTGTGTGTGTGTGTGTGTGTGTGTGTGTGTGTGTGTGTGTGTGTCTTAAGTACCAAGCTTAGTATTTCAGTTCAGTATCTTTCAAAGGTGCGACACGAAGAATTTAATCAAAATCCTCCCATGCCAAACTACTCTTTACATGAAGTTTTTTCTGGAAATATTTGATTTTCTCAAAATGGCTCTAACGGTTTTTGTATTTTAAACATATTTAAATGACAAATAAATGTTAATATTGAAATATCCCTTTAAAGCACATAATTTATTTCAAATAGCTTGTTGTTGCATCAGCTATTTCCGAGATACGCATTATTATTAATTGTTCGAATTGTTCAATAAGTTTCTCTCTGTTTTAAAGTCCCTTTATTTATTCAGTTATTTCACGCGATTGCATTAAAACACTGTGGATTTTGGCCAGTGTATAGCATCAAATTCTTAAAAATCTTGTGTTTCATTCACTTGACTTTCTTAAGCTGTTCTACCAACAAACTTTTTACAAAGGATTATTCTTCTTTAAATTACATATTAATCGAGACAAGCACTAGTAGAATGTTAGCTTTAGCGGCAATAGTAATTCATAATGTGTAACATCTTCAGAATATTAGTTTTATAGTAAGATTATCGTTTTGTGCCTTCAATTACTTGGTTCCTCATAAGTAGAAGAGGACTCAAGGAATACACCATGCCAAAGTGATAGTCAAATGTTTTCAAAGCTGTCGCCATGTGATTGAATTCGCTTCTGTGCTTGGCTAGGAGTAAAACAAAAGAAATACGGCGACTTCCTGTCTGAGAAAAGTATAAGTATTTTAAAATTGAAACCAATAACAAGTAACATCCCGGAAACCATTTACTGCACACAAAAAATGTAAAGGACATAAATTGTGTGCCTAGAAGAGATCTGTATTTTTTGTATTGTAAGTTTATGTCTATCTCTTGCGGTTTATCAGTTATGCAACAGTCATTCAGAATGAAGAGAACTTTAGAGACTATTACCAGGAAATTCAACATCATATACGTTTTATTTGTAATGTAAATATCTTTAATACGGTATTTTAATCAAAATCGTTGGAATCATTTTTGAGAAAATCAAACTTTTCGAAAACATTCCATGTAAAGGGCAGATTGGAGTGAGGAATTTTCTTGAAAATATTCGTATTAAAACCTTGGGAAATAATAAACTTAAATACCAAGTTTGGTATTTAACGGACTTTTCGTTTTTAAGTTCACAGACACACACACGCGCGCGCGCGCATATATGCACACATACACATCCTTTTTTTTTTTTCTTTTTTTTATTCAGGAGGTCTTAAAGCATATATTTCTGGTGAAATCTCGGTATCGAACTCAATGGAATACGACACTTTCTCTACATTGTACAAACGTGCTAGATAAAGTAAAGAATAATTTGTATACATATTAATAAACAATAGAGGGTATAGAAATATGCAAAGAATTGTCAATAAGTCGTGATTATGATTGATCTTGATTCAAATAAGGTATTTTTGTATTTAAGAATAATTTAAGCAATCAACTACGTAAGCATGTAGTAGCATTAAGTAATGAATTTCTGTGCGTAGCTTTCATTAAGCCAAAGAGAAGAAGAACGATTTTGCCTACAGCATGTTATAAGCATAAAAATTAATCTATAATGAGAATGTTTGTTTCTTGTAGTGGTTGTAATCTTACGAATCCTTAGCGCTCCGCTTTAATGTTTTCAATCATATAAGTGCACCAAAACATAAGTGAAAATGAGGAGTTTAACTCCTAGTGAATGTTCAATAGTTTGCTTTTAAAAAGTTTTCAGCATATATAGTTTTGTATATTTTATACAAAAAGAACAGGAGTCAAATAGAAGCCTCTGTCGCTTACAGATACTGAACTTTGACATCATTGATTATTGCTAGTTTTATTGTTTTATTGTCAGTAAAGCTAAATAAAGCAAAGGAAGTGAAGTTCATGATTGCAGAACTTTTGAAATCCTTCCAGTCTGCATTAGTTGTAACTTATTAGCTTTTAAAATTCTCCTTTAGTTTCCTCTGTTGATTTCTGGAATTCGTGACTGTTGGCGAGCTAAGGTACGTGGACTACATGCAAATAGTTGCGTTCTTATCTCCATACAAATCTAGCATCACTTGAAATGGCATTCAAGCGTTTGTTTCTTCGAACTCGTCCGTGTGAAAATGGTATTGACCGGTGATATAACAAAATATACTCAACAATAAATAGCCTGAAAAATAAACCTGCATAAAAGTATTCTCTGAAGGAAATCCGGTAGATTTATAAGAAAACATCCAGATTATTTAAGTATATTTTAGTGGGAGCATGTAGGTACATTTAAATCCATTTGTATAATGTCCATAATGGCTAATATCGCTACAGTATGAAAACCTAAATTACTCTGAACAGCTTGGTAGTTCATAGGCCTTTTTCAGAGGACCAAAACATCTGATGTGTTCCATACACATGATTTTCTCTTCCTTTTCTGAAACAAATTATTCTTACAAAACCTCACTGTTCTATCTACCCTATGTTAAGTAAGATAAATGTCTACAGAAATAGCCTTCTTACTTATTTACTTTTACAACAAGAGAGATAACGGTATGCTCAAGGCTAAAGCGACAGTCAACTCCTTTAAAAACTGCTCGCTAGTCGCTAAAAGATGACTATAAAGTTCTGGAGCATAAAAAATAAATAAAACAAAAATAAATATAAAACCAACACGTCTTCCCATTTAAGAGAAGTGTAAGTATTGGCAATCTTAAGCCAATAACAAGGAATATCTCGGAATTGGTTCACTCTACAAAAAATGTATCGGACATAAATTGGTTGTTTTGACGAGATCTACATTTTGTGTGTAGCAACACTTTGTCTATTTCTTACAGTTTAATAGTAATCCAAAAGCCATCCAAAAATGAAGAGGTTTAGAGATTAGCCCCAGATAATTTAAAATAGACATTTTATATGTGATGTAAATACTCTAATATATGGTATGCATTATAATCAAAATTGTTAAAGCCAGTTTTGAGAAAATTGAAAACTCCGAATAATCGTCCATGTAATCGGTAGCTTGGGGTGGGAGCTTTTCCTGAAAATCGTTAAGTTGTATTCTTGAAAGATATTGAACTTAAATACCAACTTTGGTACTTAATCACTCTTCCTTTTTGAATCATGTTGTTCACAGACACATAGACCGGCAGACCTCTTGCTAAAAATTTGGTGTGTTCTATTCTCTTGACTTTCTCTGCCTATTCTGTAAGAAATTATTCTTACAAAAACTTATTCTTTTATCTACTCTATACTAATCCGCATAAACATTCACACGAATGGTTTACTACTTATTTCATTGTAGGTACAAGTATTGGAAAATTTACATCAATAACTGGAATAGCATCGAAAAGTTAACTCCACAAAAATGTATCTAGCATAAATGTGTATTTCAACAAGATACGCACTCTTGTGTAGCAAGATTTTGCATATCTCTTACAGTTCACGAAGACTTTAGAGGCTATTCCAGAAAATTCAAGATATACATTTTATTTGTGATGTAAACACCTTTAATATATGGTATTTTGATCAAAATTTTTAATCATTTTTGAGAAAATCAAAATTTTCGAATTTTTTTCCATGTAGCTTGGGTGGGGATATTTTTCTCAAAGTTCTCGTGTCGAATTATTGGTAGGTACTAAACTTATATACCAAGATTTGTATTTTACCAACTTTTCGTTTTTGAGTTAAGTTCACGGACAGGGGGACTGACAGACATACACTCTAAAAATGTTTTTTTTTTGTCATACAGAACCCTAAAACGTGTATTTCCGGTGAAATATCGGTATCGAATATTTGGATGGAATGCAATACCTTCTCTATACACCCTCCGTGGTGTAATGCTTACCATGGTAACTTCATACATTCAAGGTCGGGGGTTCAAACCCGGTGGAGGACGATGGATTTTTTCGGGTGTAAAAATCCTTAGCATGGCTTCCTTCGGAAGGGAAGTAAAGCCGTTGGTCCCGTGTCGTAGACTTATGGCACATAAAAGAACCCCAAGTCTGATAGGGAGGCCTCTGAGCAAAATTAAGTGGTCTTTCACACCCAAAGTAGAATGGGACGCTGAGAACCACAGCAGTTAAAGAACGTCCATAAATAACACGCCATTTCCATTTTCTCTATACATTTTGTACATAATACGTATAGGAAAATCTGATGTGTTCCATTCGCATGGTTTTCTCTACTTCTCTACAACAAATTACTGTCAAAAATCTTAAGCTACTATTTACTTCATGTTAATCGAGAAAAAATAGCAAAAATTGTCTTATTACTTGCTTCCTTGAAAGTAGAAGCGAAATAACGGAGTACCGTAAGTTAAAGCGATAGTCAAAAGCTGGTTGCTATCTAACTGAAGTTCCTTTGTTTGTATGGACAGGAGAAAAGTCCTGTATGAGAAAAGTATGTTTTTCAAAGCTGAAACCAAAAAACAGGAATATCTAAAAAAACGATCAGCTCCACGAAAAAAATGTAAATGACATAAATTCTGTGTTTTATCCTGATCTACATTTTTTGTGTAGTGAGTTTTATCTCTTACGGTTTACAAATTATACAACATTCAATAAAAAACATCCAGAATAAAGAGGTTTTTAGAGGCTATTGCCAGAAAATTCAAGATATATATTTTATTTGACAAGTAAATATCTTAAATATAATGGATTTTAATCAAAATCGTTAAAGCCATTTTTAAGAAGATAACATTTTTGGAATTTTTTTCCATGTAAAGGGTAGTTTGGGGTGGGGGGATTTTCTTGAAAATCTTTGTGTCGCATCCTTGGAAGATACAAAATTTAAATAGGTATCAAGTTTGGTTTTTAACGGTCTTTTCGTTTCTGAGCTATGCTTCCCAATAACACATGCGCATACACACAGGCACATACACGTACATTTTTTTAAAAATGTTTTTTTTTTTTTTTTAATTTAGCGGGTCTCAAAATGTAAATGGTCTTCAGAGGCTATTCTCAGACAATTTAAGATTACATATTATTTTTCGTGTAAGTATCCTTAATATACTGTATTTTAATATATATTTTTTTCAAAATCGTTAGAGCCTTTTTGAGAAAATCAAAATGTTCGAAAATTTGTCCATGTAAAGGGTAATTTGGGGTGGACAGATTTTCCACCAAAATCTTCCTGTCGCATCCTTGGAAGATACTAAACTTAAATACCAAGCTTGGTATTTTACCGACGTTTCGTTTTTGAGTTATAATATTCAAAGACACACGGACACACGTACATTCGGACCTTTTCTATTTTTTTTTTTTTTTTTTTTTTTTTTTTGCATACAGGCGACCCTGAAACGGGTATTTCTCTGTATCGAATTTCGGGTGGATTTCAATACCTTCTCTATACACTGTACATGGTACGGGTATTTCTCTGTATCGAATTTCGGGTGGATTTCAATACCTTCTCTATACACTGTACATGGTACGTGTAGAGAAATTAAAAATGACTCTATGTGTGTGTGTCTGTTGGCAGCATTGCTCAAAACGAAAAGTGGGTTAAATACCAAACTTATTATTTAAGTTCTGTATATTCCAAGGAGCACTACGAAGATTTTCCCCACCCCAACTACCCTTTACATGGAATATTCTTCCAAAGTGTTGATTTTCTAAAAAAAATAAATCTAACGATTTTGATTAAAATATCGTATATTAAAGATATTTTCATCACAAATAAGATGTATATTTTGAGTTTTCTGGAAATAATCTCTGAAGAACTCTTTATTCTGGTTGAGTTTTGCAAAATCCTGCATAACGGTTAAACCGTAAGAGATAGACAAGAACTTACTACACAAAAAATGTAGATCTTGTTAAAACACATGATTTATATCACACATTTTTCTTGTAGAGTTGACCGTTTTCAAGATATTGATTGTTATTGGTTTCAGTTTGAAACTAATTTACTTTTCTCAAATAGGACCGTGTAAAGCGAACCGAACTTCAATTGTTTCACATAGCGACCAGCTTTTAAAAGATTAGCTTAACGTATTCCCTTATTTTCCCTCTACTTACAAGGAAGCAAATAATACTTCTGCTAATGTCTATCTAGATTAGCATGACGTATATAAAAGAAAAATCTTATGTAAGAAAAATGTGTTTGTAGAACTGCTAGAGAAAGATATGTGAATGGAACACATAAGCTTTTTCAGGATTGAAAACACAGGCGCGTGCGCTCACACTGGCACATACACAAACACACACGCCCATACAAGTGCACACGCCGTGCGCTATTTTTCTAAGATGCACTTTCTGGGTTCAGGAGACTCTCATGTCGAAGTAAGATTTTTTAGAGTAATACAATATTTCTTCTAGTTATTGTAGCTAAGCGATAACGTCACAAGTACAATGCAGTAATCTGCATGGTATCCGCCTGGGGTCATCAAAGAGAGTCCAGTCAACATCAGGGAACTTGGCATCTGGCCTTGAAAAACAAAAGTGAGTTAATTGCTCTTTAAAAGTGCACTGACTCGTAACGGACGCAAAGATCGCCCACTTTTTCAGGGGCACCATGTCGATCTCCGGACGTAATAGATCTCACAAACACGTTGTACCTCACGAAACTTGCTAACCTCACCTTACCGGATTTCCTCAGCACCATGAGGACGCCCACATCGACGTCGGTTCAGCCCCCATTTCCTACATAGTTAATGGGAAACTTATCTTCCGGTCTCGTAAACAGACGTTAGCAGTATTAGTATAATACTGATTTTAAGACGCTTTGAAAGTCCTCACGATTTGACCTAAACATTTTTGTGCAGTCCTATCATAGGAAAAATAGATGGTAGTCAGAATCTATGCTCTGGGATTGTGTATGAATAGCTTTGTTTAAAGTTTTGGCTCCATTTTGGTCCACACCGTGACGTAAATTGTCGGATAGTAATCAAAAGGAGTCTCAGAACGAATCTTGATTAGACGCATTGTCTTATAATAAAATAACAGTTGTCTAATGGCTCTCCACACTTTGGAACCCGAGCTTATTAGAACCACATCCATATCTCTCTTCTGATATGTTAATGTTATAGAGGGATATTCAGCTTTTCTCCTTATCATCACGGTATTTTGCGCAATAAAACACAACTAGGAGAAAACTCACAGAACTTAGAGGAGGAAAGCAAAATAACAGCTGTTTCATTTTATGCCCTGGGTGAAGTTACGTAAAGTACAACAATGAAATAATATTGAGAATTTTAATTTTTATATTTGTTATTTATATTAAAAATCCATTGAGTAAAATGTCGGTAATAATTGTTGAGAAGTGAAATCTACATCCAGTAAACAAGATTTTATTGCATCTTGTCCTGAATGTTGTTTACCTGGAGTGATATTAGCATACGTACTGCCAAGGAGGCCTTCATATCAATTTTATAGATCATGTAAAATTTTAGTTGTAAGCACGAAGACAAGGCAATGAAGAATGAGACACATTAGGTAGGGCACAAATTGAAAGGTCTCTTTCGAAATAGTCCCTCAGGGTTGTATAATAAATATGTAAATGAATCAATTTTGGATGGTTTATATGCAAAATGCTTTTTATCTGATTCTGAAATTGCATAGGATAGATATTGGAGATGTAAGCAGGTGACGTCGTCCCTTATTGCATAAATGCCGAATCGATATAGCTTAGGGCGTTTCCATCACATGTGTTCAACACATTTTAAAAATTGTCACATCATATCTACAGTCTCTTTGTAGATCGTTACCAGTGGTTGAAAGAAATTATCATTCCCTTTGTAGGTCAGAGAAGAACACTTAACATGCACATTGAGCACTGTCTAACCTAAGACTTGATTTTGTTTATTCTGTTTTCTATGTTTACTTTCTTTAACATCCTCTTCTGTAGGTACAGGGAATATTGTATTCCATTCTGTATTAAAAACCCAGATATATATGTGTGTGTGTGTGTGTGTGTGCCGCATTTAAACAACTAGCAGTAACGTGGCTCAACGCAGCAGTATACTATTTACAGATAGATAGTGGATTCCCTTTAATCAAGAATGTAAAATCTCTTGCTTCAAATGGATTGCATGAAGATTTGCAATTCATACAGAAGAACTTTGCAGATATAGGTATCCAAGTCAATAGCATATTTGGTAACATCGAACATTAAAATTGAGGTCGAGAATAAAAATATGCCTTCGTTTATTCATCTACACACTTCTGATATGAAACAAAATTAGTTATAAATATAAGCATATGCTGCTTAGTTTAAAATATATCCTAGGTTAAAAATTAACCATAATAACCTAATGAGGATAAACATCCTATATTTATGAACACTATAATAAAATAATATATAAGAAATCCTACATGCGAATTGAATATGGATAGGAAAGTCCTGGGAGTATTCGTATCCAAATTTTAGTTTTATTCAGTCCTCTGTTCACAGAGCATGCCTGTTCTTTCCAGGAGAAGAACGAGATCGTTCTTCCTGAAGAAGGCCATAGTCAGCATGGCCGAAAGCTCGAGCAATTTTATCAATATCACAGGCTGGTAACCCGAGAAGCACATATCAATAATATTCGCCGTGAAAGCTTCAAATCTTACTTCCCAGGAAACTTGTTCAGTCCCTGCTGGTCCAATAAATATTAAAAAATAAACACATTCTCGTTAGTATTTAAAATAAAGGCACACACACTCATAGAAATTACTTCCCGTTGACCCAAATTCAGGCGTCCCCAATTCGCAGGCTTACTCTGTGCATGCAGTGGGTAAACCCGTGACAGCAGGGATTGTTTCTCTTCCTTGTATAGGCGTTGTCTGCCAGTTATTAATGTCGGAAACAACAGACAATCCAACATTCAAGCCATGCATTTCTACGTGCCTAGAGGAATTTTTCAAATTTAAAGAAAGTGGCGGAATAAGTATTTAGTTTGCGGCAAAGTTCTGCACTCAAAAGTCAATTTGCAGTACATCATTGCGCAACCGATTCAAGTTAGTACGAAAGTTAGCAAGTAGAAGAACGTTTCTCTCAAATTGTATGATGACAATTTTCAAGATGCCTGTTCATGAATTATAGATGCAAATGCAAGATTCTTAATAAGCAATTGTTCTGCCAATAGGTATATTAACCCATGAAAGGTGGATTGCGTATTTCAAATGCAAAATGTCGCATACTGCCACAGGAATCGTGGTTCTTGCTTTTAGTTGGATACGTAGTCAGGGCCTGTTAATGCTTTGGTAAGGGCAGTGGCGAGTCGTGGTCAGTAATTTAGGTACACCGCTCCCTTTGTCATCATTTTTCTTAGTCTATAAAATATAGTCATCCCTCGTTATGCGCGATCTCATTTTACGAGTGCTGATTTTAACTCTGTACAAATGACATAAATAGATGCATCTGTTTAAAACACATTTTTTTCAAGTTTAACTTGAAATAGCCCATAACATTATCATATTCACTTTACGCATTTTTTGTGTTACGTGATAATTCATGAGAACCAATTACTTGCGTAATGCGAGGGACACCTGTATTCGTAAATTACTGTTAATTTTAATAGTAGTATTTCTTACCAGTTTACTGGAATGTTAGCTCCAATCGACGAGAGTTCTTCAGAAATAGTTTCAATACAGCTTGCGTGAAATTCTCATGAACATCCTTCCGAAGCGTACAAAGTAACTGCTTTTCTATGGACATCATTGACAGAGAGGATAATCTTTCTTGGCCCATTGTAGACCCACAGTGAGATTTTACTCGATTTAAAATGGAAAATGACTCTTCAATAGAAGCTGTAGTTGCTGGAACAGTTAGAATTAGACAAGCTAATTTGTAAACTTAGGCATAGCCCATACCAGATCTCTTTCGTTCATAATTTTCACTATTTCACCAACTGACTTTCCTTCAAAATCTTAATCTCCAGAAGAGTACACAACACTAAGTTCATTTTTCAGAGGTACCGAATCAAAATTTGAGCCATAGATGTTCAACAATTTTGAGCAATGGTGGTCAGGAAAAGACTTTCTGTAATTCTTGAATTTTGAGGAATCGAAGAGAGCAAAGAAATGAAAACATTCGTAGTTGGAAAACCTATTTTGTATTTGATAGAGCACATTATCCAAAATTACTTAGAATATCCTCCTGATCATAACTTCAGTAACCTCACTTGGTTCATTGTTCTTCCTTTCCTTTTGTGCATGCTCATTTATCACTTCAGAAGAAATGCTTCGCCAAATATTTTGGAACCCTTCTCTTCTTAGCTCTTCTAAAATGTTTTTAGCTGGGATTAATTTTGATTGACAATATGCAATATCCAGAGACTTGTCTTGTGATATGTAGAAGAGAATGTCGGTATGAGAAAACATTGCCGAAAATATTTTGAGGAGGAAGACAGTATCCAACCGAGTCAAAAAATAAAGAAAACCTTGTGCTTTAACCAATGTATCAGGTTCCCAATCAACATTGTTTTCTGATTCTGTCATGAATTCAAAGAATAAAATCACGTTATCTCGTTCTTGTACAGTATTGACAAGGCGTGAATTGAAGTTTCAGCGTTTTGGAACCGCTTTTGGTAACTTTTCATTCATAAAAAACATGCAAAGTTTCCGTTCTTTTAGTGGAATGATTAAAGAAATTAGAGAGCCCTGATAGAGTTTGAAAAAAAATTCTGCACTTATCAATAAACATAGCTGCCTGTTGCAGAACCAAATTCAGAATGTGACAGTAGCAGTGAACAAATAATGCATGAGAAAATGTCACTTTTACTTTAGATTGCAGACCACCTAATTGGCCAGACAGCCATATGTCTGAGCGACAAGTTTCTTACAAATATTAAATTCTTTAACTGTTATAAGTACATGGTTGTAAAGTGCCTCCGCAGATGTCTGCACTGACGTCTTAAAGACCATGAACGTTTCCTGAACTTCCCCCGATTTGTCCACATAGCGTAAAATGGTAGAGAGTTGAGATTTGTTCACTATGTCTGAACACTCGTCTAGAAGAATAGCCACAAAATTGGCGGTTGCAAGTTTTTTTGTTACACAGTTAACCAAAACACCTCTAACAGCTTCGATTAAATCATTCTGAATGGATGACGAAGTGCCCCGGAAAAGTGTAGCATTTTTTAAATGATCATTTAAAAGTTGATCATACGTACTGAGTAAATCCAATGTTGCTACGTAATTACCTCTATTAAAGGATCTTTCTGACTCGTCGTGTCCTCTAAAAGCTAATTCCTGCTTTCCTAAGTGACAAACAACATCAATGAGTCTATTCAATACTTCTCTGTTCTTTGTTGCCATTTCAATACATGTGATTTTTTTTTTTGTTTTTTTGTTTTTGTTTTTTCATGCTTACTTAATGAACCAGTTAGAGAAACTATATTGTCGACTCCTTCTTGAGACCATGTGGTACTGCTTTTGTCGTTACTAGAAAGAAGACATACCAACAATAGAGTTTGTTTAATTTGGGGCAACCAGTTAACCATTTGCACTTAGAATAATTGCTAATGCAGAAATGTGTTATACTCTCGTTTTTTGTCTTGATATTTTGCAATCAGACCTGGTAGTTCGGGAGGGGGCCTGCCGTTGTTTTTTATTTTAAGTTTTTCAGAAAATTCAAAATTCCGAAATCCAGTCTTTAACACTGGTCCAATCCAGTCTTAGTTCTACTGCACAGCCACAAGGACCACTAGTTTCAGTAACACTTACATCGGTCATTTTCACAAAACTTACAAGCAAAACAACACTAATACAGACTAAAAGCGATTGTCAATCGCAAAATTTAGCGGTGCATTTCGATAGCTAACGGCTGGCAATTAAACTTCCTTTCCCCTCACCTCTAGTGAGAGTGCGCGGCTACCGCTTCAACTTGCGATTGAGTAGATGCGCGCGCATGCCAGATCTGGCCTTGCTTAGAGCGGAGCTTGGTTATCGTTTTAACTTGCGGTGAGGTAGATGTATGTTTAACCGCACAAACTTGCGATCATTTCGTATTTAGTTGAAGTGACATACAAAAAGTTCTGATTATTTTGCATGTTTATTGAGAGTCGTTTTGAACCCCTTCAGGTTTAGTACACCGGCGGTGTTTGCGGTGTATAGGAGAATTCGCCACTGGGTAAAGGTAATTCCTGCCTTAGTTCAACATAAAGTAAATAGGTTAATACTCATAATTTAGATTCCTCTTAGACTTATAATATTTATCCATAAACGCAAATTATTATTATTATTATTATTATTATTATTATTATTATTATTATTATTATTATTATTATTATTGTTATTATTGTTGTTGTTGTAATTATTTCTGTTCCATTGAGCTTCCCAGAATAAATCGACAAGGCACATAACGGTTTAGAAACACAGTTTCTTATGACAATAGAAAAGGGTGGGAAAATGTTGTCCTTCGTCGAGTCCCTACAGGTCACCACCTAGTAGATCGTAATATATGTACAAGTGAAAAGATAATGGGACTATAATTTGGTTGCTGAGACAGTTAAAATGTAATCACGAAATGTCTTTTCGCCGCTCCCACAGTTATTTGCCGCCTTTCCCTGCTTGCATATCCCTTATTTCTAACTTTCTACAGTGAACGGATCATTAAGATTTTACACCTTATATTCATTGATAAGAGGAGTAGAAGTACAGATGGACTGCTGTGTCATAGCCTACGCCATTATACCAGGACTTAAAATGCCGTCTGCAAAGCGTTTACAATAGATGTAGTTCTAACTTGGCCGCTAGATGTCACGTGTTTTCCCTGTCATTAATCGTGTGTGATAATGGAAGAATATGCTAATTTGTGGCATATTTTGTGGTAGTGTGGATTTTATTTTTGTTTTAAAGAATAAAGTGAAGATATGTAAATTAAATCATCCAAGGATATGACACGAAGATTTCCAAGAAAATTCCCCCGCCCCCAACTACATGGAACTTTTTTCGAAAATTTTCTCAAAAAATGGCTCTAACGATTTTGATTAAAATATTGTGTATTAAAAGATATTTACCTGACAAACAAAATGTATATCTTGAATTTTCTGGAAATAGCCTCTGTAGACTACTTTATTCTGGATGAAGATTACGGAATTTGCATAACTTCTAAATCATAAGAGATGGACAAAAACTTGCCGCACAAAAAATGTAGAGTACGTTAAAACACAATTTATGTTATATACATTTTTTTCGTGGAGTTGATCGTTGTTATTGGTTTCAGCTTTCAAAACTCCATGGCACAGCTCATAGAGAGCCTTGGTCTACCGCCCGGCTGCTGCGTCTCCCATCTCGGTCCACGACAGACGTCATGGATGGGATGCAGTATTAGGGGGGTTAGACCTGGTCAGCGAGTCAAAACCACTCCCCCCGGCCAGTTAATGCGGTCTTCACGAGGAGCCGCTACTTCTCCATCAAGTAGCTCCTTGATCGGCCCCCCAGAAACCTCACGAGGCTGAGTGCACCCCGGTGCAGGTCTCCCAGAGGGGGGAAAATCCCCACGCCGGTACTGGGAATTGACCTCAGGGTCGTCCTCCATGCTGTAGTGGTTACCATGCTAACTTCATATACCCAAGGTCGCTGGTTCAAACCTGGCGGAGGATGATGGATTTTTTCTGGTGTAAAAATCCTTAGCATGGCTTCCTTCGGAAAGGAAGTAAAGCCGATGTCGTAAATTTACGGCACGTAAAAGAACCTCAAGTCTGATAGAGAGGCCTCTGAGCAAAATTAAGCGTGTTTCACGCCCAATTTAGAATCGGACGCTGAGAACCACAGCAGTTAAGGAATGTCCATAAATAAAACGCCATTTATTTATTTTCGAACTCAAGTCTCCCGCTTGGTAATCAGCTGCGCTACCATCGCGCTAAGGAGTCGACCTCTCAGCTTTAAAAAACTTATAATTTTCTCATACGGGAATGTGTCAACTTCTGTCCATTCAAACAAAGGGATTTCAGTCGCATAGCAACCAACTATTGACTATCACTTTAACCTATGCTACTCCCTTATTTCGCTTCTACTTACAAGGAAGCAAGCAATAAGACTATTTCTGCTAATTTTTTCTTGATTATTTTTTGTTTATAGTGTTTAACGCTTGCTCTTACTACTTGTGGACTGCAGGTGGTGACACTGGTGATACATGGAACTAAGATGGAGAACCGGTGGAATGCATGGCTGGTGTAACCGGAGAACCCGGAGAAATCCCGCCCCTGCACCGCTTTGTCCATCACAAATCTGACATGCGGTCGCTTGGTCGCGGCCTTTCCTCGATTAGCATGAATTAAATAGAATCATAAGCTTTTTAACAATAATTTGTTGCTGAGATTTGTTCACTCTCATATATACTTCCAGACTCTGTGGGGGATAGGGAATAATTCTGGTTAAAGAAAAGTTCCCCGCCCCAGCCGGGAATCTAACCCGGGACCTCAGGAGAAGAAGTGAGCTCCCCTGACTACTCGACCATGGATGCAGTCCAGCTACGCTATTGTTCAGGACAGTCTGACTTAAACGTTATCCTTTTTTCGTAAACCTATAACACTATCTAACCACAGTTTAGCCAAAAATGTACTTGAATTAAGAAATGGGTGTTTTATTTGGCTTGACATATATAATTTTTCATCATACATATTCTATTAATGATAATAATTTAGGAAATTCCTTATTGTTTGTTTGCCTCTATTTCTTCTAGTGTTAATTGCTAAATTTTTACATTTAAGCTCATTTGAAAGCGTGTTAGGAGGACAGGGATAATACCTGACATCTTGCGGCAGCTGTGGAACTATTACAACTTGCCAGTTTCTCTCGGTAAAAATCGTTTCATTCTGGCATAATAGTGTCTTTTTAAACTGAACGGTATAGTAATATTGGCAACCATGACGATGATGAGTGTAAAGGTGAAGGTCGCGTGTATACATATCATAATTCAGAATAGATTTGATAGGTAAACAAGCAACTTTTATGTATTTGCTGTAAAGGAACAGAATTATAGGAAAATTTTCAGCAGCGCAGCCTTAAACATGGATTGATGCATGGAAATGACCTGAGCAGGTATCATTGCTGTTTTATTATAAGATCAAGTCATTAGGGATTATTTTGACATATGTACAAAAATAGGTTATGTTATCCGTATAAACCTAAAGTTCTGATATCGCATTTCCTTAGCTTTTGCAATAAACTGAAAACTATGCAGAAACAAAATTGAATGGGAAGGAGATACTTGTTAATAGAATTTTGTTTGAGTAAATTAAAAGATTTTATTTGAGACTAATCTAGTAACACAAAACTTATGTATCTCCTGAATAAATTAAAAGTATAACAAAAAAGGATAAAAAACTTCAGATGTATATGTAATCCAATGTCCCTATTGATATACCTATAAAATATGTGCTTATTCCATAGTATAGGTAACTTGTGTATGGGATGTTATCTCGGTAAGGGTGTAGCAGAAGACGGCATCTATTTACACCATTACCATTATCTCTTAGTAGCATTGAAAAATAGAAGCCGAGTAGGATTGTATTCTCTCAACTTTTATTATGTTGAAGTTAGAAGTGTCTCTCATCTTTTATTATGTTGAAGTTAGAAGTGTATGAAAGTTCTTAGATTGCATCACAAAGTAACACTGTTTGAAGAAAATTAAATTAAAATGTGGCCAAAGAAATTTTGGGTAATTATTTACAAGTTGGGCCGCTAACTCTCTCCGCTGCAACTTATGCCAGTTTTGCACTCCAACGGGACCGGTGTGGTTAGAGAGGGATTATGGGTGGGGAGATGGTTTAAAAAACTAATGTTGTATCCATTGCGCTGTTAGGAGTTGTTGGAAATATCGATAATGAGGTACTACTACGATATAAAATTAGAAACATAAATTTATATACACACACTAACCTAAAAAGATTGGAACCTAACCTCGCGCTAAATTTGAAATCCACAGGCTTTGAGATTGTCATCATAAATACAAAGTCAATCAATCGCACTTAGTTTTATTCGATTTTAGAGTGGCCGAAGTTCTGCATAATAAAATTCACTGAACAGCTGTATCTGCGTGAAACAT
Organism: Hymenopus coronatus; assembly: GCA_030762935.1. Taxonomy (NCBI): domain Eukaryota; kingdom Metazoa; phylum Arthropoda; class Insecta; order Mantodea; family Hymenopodidae; genus Hymenopus; species Hymenopus coronatus. The sequence goes on from CM060881.1 coordinate 68,815,459, forward strand.
ACTCGTCATACATAAGCACAGCGTCTAAGGGCGTATGCCGGTGTTGCATACGCAACACTGTTCGCCTGCCGCCGACAATGAAACTCAGGTTTTAGGCACTTTAGCGTATAGTATTATTATATATTTACATTGCAAAAGTACTACAAAACTTCTTTATTTATATTCTACTCCTTCTAGGCACCATACTTCATAAATATTAAAAAAAAAAAAAAAAAAAAAAAAAAAAAAAAAAGGATCGCTATGCGCACGTAATAAATTAGCGTCTAACTTAATTACGGAGCTTTTCCGATAAAAAAAATTGGTGAAAACGTAACAAGTATAAACCAAACTTACAGTAAAACCACAATTTGTTTAATTTCTAGAGGGGCCCAAGTTCTGTATAATTACCAAATTTTGTAATAATACACTGGTTCTATATATATGTACACTTTTTTCTTTCCTGTGAATGTAATGATTTTGACACCAAAATACAGTTTGGGATTACATGAGTAAACACATATCTATATGTTCATACTATATACATAATGAATAGATTGTTATGTATTGACTGATAAAAAGGTTTTTTTTAAAAAAAGAGACACTATTTATTTGCTTGGTAAGTGGAGAAGCTTTTCTTGCAACACATCAACACTAAGCTTTATAGCCTCTTATAAACCCTGACAGCTTTTAATATATTGCAATTCCCATATGTTTCACATTAGTTTTAGGAATATTATTTATACGAAACTGTGTATGGAAATCTTTCTCTTGTCTCATGTTATGATAGAGATTTTGATTCACTGTGAGATCTTTGTGCAACCGTTAATATGAACAAAAGTCAGTAGGTGAAATGCACATGTAAAGGACTTTTTTTATTGTTTAAAAGATACAATAATTTTCCCATACTTGTACTCTTTTGTTACACATTTTCCTGGCAGTTACCATTTATGCCATTTACTGAAATTGAGTTGGCAACTCTCATGAATGTTCCGTTTGTATGAGGTGTTCAATGTCCTTGGGCTCTTGCTCGCAGTGGAACCAAATGAACAAACAAAAGGCTGCTCCTGTAGAGCAATAACAGGACATAGCCAAGACATCTATGCAGTTAAAACCCCAATCATCTACAGTAGAGTTGGGAGATGTCATCTATCTAGTGAATTTATTTCTTTACTTTAGGTTTGCATTGGGCAATAAGGTGATTTTTCATCACATCTTGCAGTCATTTCCTCTATAAAATATATCATCCCATATAGGATGGGTGATTTGCAGGCTTACGAGGTGTGAACAACTACTCCTGACTCAAATGCTAAAGTAAATAATTGTTACGTTTTTCATTTAAGTCTGTGACAAGAATGGAGAAACTCCAAAACTGGTCTGCACAATGATCCTATGTTCTTGCCACTTTACTCTGATTACATTTTCTGCACTTCAAATACATGTTCACTTATACTAGATGCATCCCAGAAGACAATACCATACATATTTTATATGGCGTGGCACTTACTGTTTGTAATATTATTAGGTAGAAGTCATGTGTTATCACAATTAAGTGATGTAGTGCTAACAAGTCCAACTCATACCATCTTTTTTTTTTTTTTTTTCTTTTTTTTTTGTTGTTGTAATTTTAATTCATTAGAAACAGAATTTAATAAATTATAGACTGAGCTCAAATTGGAGGTTTTAATGGCTCTTCCATTTCAAGCTTTCAATTATGTGAATTCCTTCATACTGTTTGAGTGATAAATTTGAGATTTAGGATATTCTATTATGAGAATTATGAACTTATGTTTTTGCTTTGTTTATTACATTTATTTGCTTTGCACCAAGAATATATAAATATTAGTTTGTTTCTTTATTTTTCTAATTTTTTTAAAATTATTAATTTTCCCCCTTTATAAGTACATTCAAGTCATTTGAAAATAATACATCTTACATTTTAAGAGATGATGAAAAATCATTGACATAAAGTGGAAACAATAGACCCAAGGACTTCTTATGGTGTTCCTGTGGTTATTTGCCTCTCTCTTGATTTATATCTGCCCATTTTGCCTTCTAGAAAATTTATTTCTAGCATTTTTGTCTTAAACATAAATATAACCTGTTGTTCATTTTTTCACAAAATTCATACATTTTCAATTTATATAAGGTATTACGATCAGAATTTCATATGGGTTTTACAGATCAAGTGAATTCCTACACTGACGTTTTTTGGTCTCTTCCACTGCAAGCAGTATGCCATTACCACTCACTTGATCTCAAATTGATGCTTTGCTCAGAATATGTGCTTTTAATTTGAAATTAGGTTTGCGAACTCTTCCAAAATGACCAGGAATCCTCTGAAGTTAAATGTAATCTGTTTTCGTAAACTTCCACGGCCAATATTAAAATTATCTTGGTCCAGAGTTTCCGGTGTAGACCGCGTCTTAAGGCTAAAATCTGCCGACGTTTCGCCCATCTTATGATAAGGGAGTTAGCCCTGAGGAAGCCTTATCATAAGATGGGCAAAACGTCGGCAGATTTTAGCCTTAAGACGCGGTCTACACCGGAAACTCTGGACCAAGATAATTTTAAATGTAATCCTCTGTTTTCTGATAAAATCCTGATACATTCCAGAAGTTTCTCATGCTTTAATTATCATTAACAAAACAATAACAACTGATTTAGGCCATGTGACCTGTTTTATCTCCACAATTTAAAATTTAAACTGGTCACTCCAGTCAGACTAATATTCCTTTTCTTATTGATTTGTACTAATAAGTTAATATCTAGGAATATAACTTTTTTCTGTTCTAAGAATATGATGTCGTCTATTTATATATTCCTGTCTTGCAGTTTTTACACATGGTATAACTTATTCATAGATGTCCATGTTTGTTTTGTGATGGATCAGTGGTCTTAGTCTCATCTGCAGCTTTTTTTTCTTCTGGTTTACATTTGAGCTGCAAACTTTCGAATATAAGTTAATAATGGTATGGTACATGGATTATGAACAGTTAATAATGGTATGGTACATGGATTATGAACTTTTAAAATGTTTTTCTTCTTAATTACAAATGGTCTTCAGTTCTTCCCATAAGCTGTTTAAGGTTTTGAAGTTTTGTTTCTATATCACTCATTTTGTTTATCATACAGTACAGCCGAGGTAGTTGAAATTATTGACTTGTTCAATAAGCTTATTAGGTAATTCCAATCTTAGTTCTTAATAGTCTCTTTCTTCAAATCATATCGTTGGCTACATGAGTTAAGTAGGTGTAGGTGAACTTTTTTTAAACCAATTTTTATCTAATATTTTTACTTGGTAGATTAGACATTTGTGCACATGTTACAAGGATATCTTGTTTGTTTGCCCACCTCTAAATTAATTTAAACTTTGCAATATCCATTTTTCAAACAGGCACAGGCTATTGGGTTATTTGTGTGAGTTAATATTGTTATTTAATCTGCTAAATAGCAATATCTTTTAAATAATGCCAAAATTACTCTTCAGAATACAATATTAGTTAAAACAAATCTGATGTGTTCCATTCACATGACTTTCTCTATATCACTGCAACAAATTATTCTACTTACTTCATCTAATGGAGCAAAAATTAGCAGAAATAGTCTTATTACTTGCTTCCTTGTTAGTAGAAGCGAAATAAGGGGGGTACCATAGGTTAAAGTGATAGTCGAAAGCTGGTTCCTCTGCGATTGAAGTAGTCGAAAGCTGGTTCCTCTGCGATTGAAGTTTCTTTGTTTGTATGGACACAACTTCACAAAGTCCTGTATGAGAAAAGTATGTCTTTATAGCTGAAACTAAAAATAAGGAATATCTCAAAAACAATGAACTCCACAAAAAAAATGTGTATAACATAAATTGTGTGTTTCAAGGTGCTCTACATTTGTTGTGTGGTAAGTTTTTGTCCATCTCTTATGGTTTAGCAGTTATGCTAAATTCCATAAAATTGACCCAGAATAAAGTAGTCTTCAGAGGCTATTCCCAGAAAATTCAAAATATACATTTTATTTGTCAGGTAAATATCTTTAATATACAATATTTTAATCAAAATAGTTAGGGCCATTTTTTAGAAAATCAAAATTTTCGAGAAAAATTCCATGTAAAGGGTAGTTGGGGGTGGGGGGATTTTTCTCAAAATCTTCATGCCGTATCCCTGGAAGATACTAAACTTAAATACCAAGTTTGGTATTTTACAGACTTTTTGTTTTTGAGTTAACATGTTCGCACACACACACGCGCACACGCACTGACCTTTTTCTGAAAATACATTTTTTGGATACAGGGGACCCTAAAACATATATTTCTGTGAAATCTCGGTATCGAACTTTTGGGTGGGGTGCAATACCTTCTCTATACACTATGTATATAGCATGTATAGAGAAAGTAAAGATGGAGAATAGTAATATGTTTCAACAATTAACAAAGCAGATATCACACTGGGTGCTTCTACCTGCACCATCATCATCCAAGCATACCTTACCACCAATTATTTAACCTGGGCCCTTCTCGCCTTAAACCGCAAGCAAGATAGAAGCACCCAGTGTGTTCAGCCATGCCCACCTACAGCATATTTCTGGCCATAAAATAGAGACTGTTTTAAAGGTAAGACTTGTATTAAATGATTTGCAGTTTTCACACAGTTTATATAGCTGGGAGAAAGACCAAATTCGGTTCAAAAGAGTTACCAGTCATAGTTGAATTGATAACCTCGTTCTGCTTTTAGAAGGCAAATAAACCATTTGTTAGCTAATAATAATGTAATTGAAATTTTTGGTGTGAGAAAACTAGATGTTAAAATTGCAGAAAACAAAATACAATAAAAGGCTTTATTTTCTCATCCAGGTATTAACATTTGAGAACAAATGCTCTACTATATGCCATATTTTTCTTAAAATAAATTGTAAGAACAGCATGTAAACAATGTTTGAATTTACCATCTTAAATATCATAACAAGAACTATGTAACATTTTGTGTTGCAACAATTGCAATCTAATACTTTAGGCAGTATTTTGTGTTTCACTTTTTACCTAAAATTAGTGATGCTACCTTATTAGTGGAGGTAAAGAAATGTTAAACTTTAAAATAAAGTAAATTTTCTGCACTATCTTCTATAAAATTACATTTTAGTATAAACAGTGTACCTTTTCTCTGAAACTTCTTACCTCAGAGTTGTGAAACTTGTCATTATATTCTAAAAGTATACAATAAACAATCCTTTGAAGCAATTTTATTTTGAAAATAATAGTATTTTTGATTGTACATAATAGCAAAATTAAGGAAGTTTACAAAGCAAAACTGGAAAATGTTTATTAAAAAAAAACCTAATGCCTTAAACAAAATTTTGTTGCACAGGAGTTATCATCACCACATAATGAACTTGACCATTAAGGTTTATTACAATATTGCTTTGCTAGATTTTTTAGAAAAGGTACAGGAAAAAACTTATTTAATTTGTTATTTTCTCTACGCGTACTATGTACATTGTGTATAGAGAAGGTATTGTAATGCATCAAAAAATTCAATATTGAGATTTCACCAGAAATAATGTTTTAGGCCCCTGAATCCAAAAAGAGCATTTTTAGAAAAATGTGTGTGTGTGTGTGTCTGGGTGTGGGTGCGCGGGCGCGTGCGTGCATGTGTGTGTGCGCGTGCATGAAAAACGAAAAGTTAGTCAAGTACTGAACTTGGTATTTAAGTTGAGTATCTTCCAAGGATGGGACACGAAGATTTTCAAGAAAATTCCCCCCAACTACCCTTCACATGGAAAAATTTTTGAAAATTTTGATTTTCTCAAAAATTGCTCTTAACGATTTTGATTAAAATGTTGTATATTAAATATATTTACATGAGAAAAAATCTGACGTGTTCCATTCACATGACTTTCTTTCTATCTCTGCAAAAAAATATTGTTAAAAAGCTTAGGCTTCTATTTACTTTATGCTAATTGAGAATACATTAACAAAATAATCTTATTACTTGCTTCCTTATAAATAGAAGTGAAATAAGGGAGTACAAAAGGTTAAAGTAATAAAACTGGTTGTTATGTGACTAAAAGTCCTTTGTTTGTATGGACAGGAGTTGACAAATTCCTGTATGAGAAAAGTATGTTTTTCACAGCGGAAACAAAAAATAAGGAATATGTTAAAAACGTTCAACTCCACGAAAAAAATGTATATAACATAAATTGTGTATTTTAATGTGCTCTACATTTTCTCTGTGGTAAGTTTTTGTCCATCTCTTACGGTTTAGCAGTTATCCAAAAATCCGTAAAATTCATCCAGAATAAAGTAGTCTTCAGAGGCTATTCCCAGAAAATTCAAGATATACATTTTATTTGTCAAGTAAGTATCTTAAATATTCAAGATTTTACTCAATTTCATTACAGCCATTTTTAAGAAAATCAAAATTTTCGAAATTTTTTCCATGTAAAGGGTAGTTTGGGGTAGGGGGATTTTCTTGAAAATCTTAGTGTCGCATCCTTGGAAGATACCAAACTTAAATACCAAGCTTGGTTTTTAACGGTCTTTTCATTTTTGAGCTGTGCTTCCCACAGTCACACACACACACACACACACACACATACACATAGACCGACTGACAGACAGACACATGGACATTTTTCTAAAAATGCTTTTTTTGTATTCAGGGGGTCTGAAAACATATATTTCCGGTGAAATTTCGGTATCAAATTTTTGGGTACAATACAATATCTTCTCTATACACTATGTACATAGTACATATAGAGAAAGTAATAAAATGTATATCTTGAATTTTCTGAGAATAGCCTCTGAAGACCTCTTCATTCTGGATGACTTTTGTGTAACTGGCAAACTGTAAGAGATATACAAAAACTTACTACACAAAAAATGCAGATCTCATTAAAACACACAATTTATGTATATACATTTTTACTTTCTCTATGGCCCTATATGTACAATGTACATAGGGATAGAGAAGGTATTGTAATGCACCCAAAATTTTGATACCGAGAATTCACCGAAAATATATGTTTTGGGGTCCCCTGAGTCCGAAAAAAACATTTTTAAAAAAAGGTATTTATGTATGTGTGTGTGTCTGTGGACGGCATAGCCCCAAAACGAAAAGACCGTTAAATACCAAACTTGGTATTTAGGTTTAGTATCTTCCAAGGATGCAACACGAAGAATTTCAAAAAAATCCCCGTACTAAAAACTACCCTTTACATGGAACAAATTTCAATAATTTTGATTTTCTTAAAAATGGCTCTAACAATTTTGATTAAAATCCCATATATTAAAGCTATTTATGTCCAAAATAAAATGTATATCTCGAATTTTTGGGGAATAGCCTCTTAAGACCTCTTTATGCTGGATGAATTTTGCTTAACTGCTAAACCGTAACAGATAGAAAAAAACTCACTGCACAAAAAATGTACATCACGACAAAACACACAATTTATGTCCTTTTCGTTTTTGTTTTGGAGATAATCGTTTCTGATATATTCCTTGTTATTGGTTTCAATTGTGAAGTACTTAAACTTTTCTCAGACAGGAAGTGTCCGCTTTTCTTTTGTTCTACTCCTGGCCAAGCAAAGAAGTGATTTGTAATGACAATCGCCTAACGATAGCTTTTAAAACATTTGACAATCATTTTAGCATTGCGCATTCCCTTATTCTCTTCTACTTATTAGGAACTAAGTAATAACATTCTGCTAATATTTATCTCGATTAGCATTGTGTACAAAGAAGATTAATCTTTTGTAGGAGTTTTGTAGAGCAGCTAGAGAAAGTCATGTGAGTGTAAGACATCAGATTTATTTATTTATTTATTTATTTATTTATTTTTTTTTTTTGTAGAGTTAGCTGTTAACAAAATATTGCAGATTATTAGTTTCAATTTTTAGCCATTTAAACTTTACTCAAATGGGAAGACATCTCTCTTCTCGTTTCTCGTTTACTTTTAGAAAGCAAAGAGATTGGAATTTCAATTGTTTCACATAGTGATCGGCTTTTAAAGGACGAGACTGTTGCTTTAGCCCATGTATTTTTTTATTTTCCTTCTATTTACAAGGAGATAGTAATAAGACTAATTCTGCTTATATTTATCTTGATTAGCATGATATGGATAACAGATTAATCTTTTGGATAAAAAGTTTGTTTGCTGAACAGCTAGAGGACATCATGTGATTGGAATAGATTAGATTTTTTCCCCTTCTACTTACAAGCAACCAAGGAATAATGAATAATTTTGACTAATATTCATCTCAATTATCATGAATTAGATAGAAGAATAAAATATTTAACAATAATATGTTGCAGAGATGAAGAGAAAACACATCAGATTTTTTTTGCAATGGTGATGTCAGTATTCCAGGAAATTGTTTCAAGCTTTCAAGATTGCTGACCAATTGTGTTTTAAATGCTTATACTAAATTTCATTAATTTAGCTGAAAAATGTAAGAGGTTATAACCAATTCTTTGTAAACATGTATTCTCACTTATGTCCCCCCTTAATTACACATTGCTTATATAGGTTATCCTCTGTAGTAGGAAATAAATGTGATCATCTGCAAATAAAATTGTATTTAACATTGTGTTATTACTATTGATGTCTAAGTAATTGCAGTTGTCACTCTTTTACCATTTTGTTAATTCTGTATTACTCTTAATTGTTTCATTTTTCAATCCATGTTTTCATGATCCCAGAAAGTAGTGTGTATTTATTGGAATGCACATATGAAATAATGCATTGAAACAGGACTCAGGAGCGATAAGAAAAGCTGCTGATAATGTGCAGCCATTTAAAGCAATGTTTATAACCATGCAAAACTCACCTTATTCAAAATTTAAAAAAAAAAAGAAAAAAATTGAGTTAGATATGCAATTCAGTATTTATTGCAGTTATATATCAACTGGTGACTTAGGATTTGAACAAAACTCTTTAATGTGCCCTCCAAAGAGCTCAGGAAACATATGTTTAATGGAAAACTCTTCACATCAATGGTGATAGTTGATGCAGAACTTGTTTATCCATGTTGCAACTTATAGCAAAACTAACTTATCCAATGCTTGTTACTACAGCTGTGCTACTACCCAACTAGCCCTATCTAACGTTAAGAAACAGATCTGTGTTCACTTCTCCACCTCCCTGCATTTGCAACCCTGCAGGATTCCAATTCTTTTTAGGTTAGCTTTGACTGGTTTAAGGTAGAGACATGTTATTATGGAGTGCTGTGATATTAAAAAATTCCATGAATCCAAATGTGAAAGAGCAAGAAGGGAACATTAAAAATTGTCAAATTACGTATTTTATGCAGCATTCTTCTATAGCTGACTCATAAAGAAATAAACAAGTATGTTTCACAGTACAGTCTCTGTTGTTAAAGATATTCAACAAGCCTTAACCTCATTCCTGCCTGCAATGACAGAAGAAGTCATTCCAATGCGTAACTTGATGCAGAAGAAGATGATGTAATTCTATGAAACTTGCTGCAGTTAAAGAAGACTATATCATACTGATTGACTGTTCAACTGGTGTGTCTAAACATTAGCATGGTCAAAGATGGTTCTCGAAGCAGTTTTATGACAAAGCATCACATTCTGGACATTTGGCAAGTTTCAAAAGACTCTTTAAACTGGAGTGGCATCAAAGGAACTCCAGTGTGTCACAACAAATAATAATAAAAAGAGAGAGAATCATAGGGGATTTAAAGTACTTAACATCCATAATTGTAGGTGCAGATATATTCACAATAGAAATTAAGCATATTTATAATGCAGAAACATGTTATTCATTGAAAGAATCTAAGAATTTTGTTTGTAATATTTTTAATTCAAAATTTAACATAGATTTTAAAGCCCTGTTTTGACATATACTTACTTTGCCTTCCATTAGAAAAGACAGTAAAACTAAAAATTCTGATTTGGTGATAAGTATAGATAAACAAATGCATAAACTTACAGCTAAGGCGTATTTTGCACTTCTGAAAGAAGATATAAAATAGCAACATTTTCTTTTGACTGCAGAAAAATATGACCAAAAGTACAGAATTCAAGCAGCTTACTACAGCACAGACTGCTATACATATATAACTTCTCCACTTTGTAGGTTCATTCACTGGTAAAACATTTTTTTTTTTTTTTTTTTTTTTTTCATTTATACAGTCCCCTTTAATTTATTGTCACGTCGGGGGCTTTGCTTTAGAAGCAATTTTCAGATGCCTATACCTCATGAAATATTGTATCATCAATAGGATCAATAATTTCATTCATTGCATATTTATTCTCCTAATAATTCTTTCATCCAATTCATAATTATTTTCTCTGCATTTATTTGTTTTCTCACTGAACTGTTGGATTTATGAATGCTAGTTTTTTCAGTATTATGCTATTAAACTTGCACACATTCACTTTTATATGTATACTTCCAGACTCTGTGGGGGATAAGAAATATTTCTAGTTAAAGAAAAATTTGCCATATCCAGGAATTGAGTCCAGGACCTGTGAGTGAGAAGCCATAATGCTGACTCAACTGTAGAGGCAGTTATTTATAATTTTATTTACACAGAAAATGAGCAACATAAAGGTTCAAACAAAATTGTTTCAGCAGTGTACAATCATTGTACAATCATCTGTGTAAATCTGATTTTTCTGGAGTTAAAAGGTTAGGTGGTTGTAGATGGCTGCTGCAGACAAAATAAAAACTTCTATAATAAGCATGCGTAAAAAGTGGCTTGCATTCAAGCTCTGCAAAATGTGCAGGTAATAAAAAGAGTCTTTCCTATTCTTGGTCATTCATCCATCCCTCCTATTCATGTTTTTGTGCTAACAGAGGAAGAAGTAAGAATGAGAAACAGTATTAGGAGGCCTGAAGAGTATTTTGAAATTTGTAAACATTATGAAAAAATAATCTGACTAGGAACTAATGTATCTGCACAAGATTGGAGGTATACTGCAAAGAATATGTTTAAGTTACCATCATCCTGACATTGTAAATTAAAGGCATCTAAACATATTAATTTACATTGTGCTTCAGGCAAAGTTCTAGTGCAAGGTGAAACAAATTATTGGTTTGATTTGTATATCCAAGGCCATTTGTGAAGGGACAAAGTCTTAAAAATGGTTATTGTAAGAAATTTAAAGTGTAAAGTGGGAAAAAATTAAAAATTTAGACATTTAATAAAAATGTCTTAGTTATAATTGGTAGGAAAACAAAAGCCTTGTATTTTACAAGAATTTAAAACATGAGTGCAACTTTAAAAGTAATGGACAATAATTATTTTGCAAAAAAGTTTAATAATTAATTTAAAAAAAAAATCACAAATGAACTTGCACTTGAAGTTTGACATCGTCAGCATTATGGTTGTGACGTTTGTCACAAGGGCACAACACAACTTCACCAAAGTTTTAATGTAAGCCGCACCATTCACAGTGGTCTCGTGTTCAGTAAAGTTCACCAATTAAACACTATGCATATCTCAGAACACTATCTCAAGCACTTTTCTAGCAGATTAAGTCACTTTAAATTCTTTCATTTCTGGAGCACCAGCATGTTTCTACTCCATACTTGCCGCTTTGTTTTGGGGTGTAGTGGTATGCCCAGCAACTATTATTTTCAGAAAGTCATGCCTTACTATGGTGTACCACGCTAAGTGATCCAAGCTTGTCATCATTTGCTGGTCCTTGTGGTTGTCTGCTCACACAATGAGCACTAACTTTAAAAAATTTCAACATGTCATGAACAATATTGTATACTGCACTGTAGAAAATATTGAACTGTTGCAATAAGGTTTGCAGTTGCACGTGCCAGTCTTTCAAAATTGCCACCTCAATGCCTTTGATACTCTGGGGGGTTGCAGCTGGAGCATGGCATATCACTAAGGTTCACATGGTCCTCTTGGAAGATATTGCTACAATCCATACAATCATTCCCATACACGCCACGCATTTCCCTGTGAATTTCAGTCGATTTATGCCCGTTGGCCTACAAATATTAAACCACATCTCTTGCTCTTCTCACGTGACAACAGTAGCATGCATGTCATCTTTGTTGTGTTGTTTATGCTTCTCACGCTAGAGTTCACATGAAACAAAAATACCTTCTGTAGTGAAAACTTCAAACTATATCTGTATGAAATTGCAACATTTCAAGTACAATACCAAGGCAGACAAAATTATTGTGCGTTACTTTTCGATCTGCCCTCATATATCAAAACATTGCCAGTAACAAAGAAGTACATTTGGCTTATGAGAGGAGAGCTTCTTGGCTAATGAGGAAGGAGAACTTGAATTTGGTGTTTGTTTTTGAAATTATTATTATTATTGTTGTTGTTACTGCTGCTGCTGCTGCTCCTCCTCTTCACAGACATAATATATGTTTTACAAGTCCTAAGATTGATGTGATGTTCAATTTTAGTGAGCAAAATATGAAAGAAGTGATTCATTAATATTAAGACACAAAAATGGTGATCTAGTATTTAACTATGTAATATGTAATCAGAAATGCTTATAATTATAAAAGCATTGCAAGAAATTGTTCATTAACATTGTCAAATACAAATATTAAGGAGTAGATTTGAAAATGTTTTAATAATGTTTCCACCAAAACTTGTTCTTATCCAAAATCAAATGTTGATTTACTACCAAATTATTTAAGACTTTTTTCAAGAAGGCACTTGTATTGTTTAAGGGTTGGGTAGGAATTTGAAGCAAGAGAATTTTTGAACTTTCTGTTGTTTGCCTAATTTTAGTTTTCAAGTTTTCTAAAAACTTGTTTTACCTGGACAAGGCAAGTTTTGCATTTAATAGCCCCAATTGCTTATAAATCTATCATTCAAGGGGCTCTCTGTGAAAATAGGTTTAGTTAAGGGATCTCTGAGATATACTGAATCAGATACAGTGATTAAGTAGCCTGGGTAATCACAGATATGTGTTTCTACCTGTCAAGAAGGGAAGAAATCACTTCCGTGTGTCATCCTATGCCTGCAACATGACTGTTTTTCTATGCAGTATTCAAGTTGCAACTTTTCATATCTTAACCTATGAAGGGACTGGGTTTAATAAAAGTTTAAATAGGTTCATAAAGTTATGTTATCTCTTAGAAAAGAGAATTCAGAAGTTAGCCACACTAGTTGAAAAGTTTTATTGTACTAAAGGTTTTTTTTCTTTTAACTCAGTATTTGTGTGTTTGTTCATGTTACAGACTACATTAAAACAGAATGCCAACATTCCTCACACCCAATCGACATGGCTACTCTGTGCGCTTCTCACCATTTCAGCCAGAAAAGATTGCATGTGCAACTTCTCAGTACTTTGGCTTAGCAGGTAAATTACATATATTGTCAAAAAGAAAATACAATCTGATGTGTTGCCTAAACATGTTTTTCTCTAGCCTTCATTGTTTATTAGGGGGTTCACAAGTATTCATATGATCTATCTACTTCACTTTAATCAAGACAAACCTTTATAGAAACAATTGAAGTACACATTTGGTATTAGATATAAGAAGAATAGCGATAACCAAATGTTTAACAACTGGATGCTATTTACACTGGCCTTAAAGTTTCATATTCTTTCCATTCAATCACAAGAAATAACTGAAAGAACTTAGAAAAAATGGACCAAGTATTGAACAATGTGAATCTTTAATGATGGATATCTTGGAAATGGCTTACAGCACAAAAAGTTTAATATATGTAATTTGAACCAAAATTGTTACAGCCATTTTTGAGAAAAAAGAAGAAAGAAAAAAAAGAGCATAAGTAAAGGATAGTTTGGCATCGGGGGAGGGGGGGATTTTTTTGAAAATCTTTGTCACACTGGACTTAAAGCAAGTTTGGTATTTAATCTGCTTTTGTTTTTTGGTTAAATTCTTTACAGCCACATGCAAATACATGTAGACTTTTTCTAAAAATACTTTTTTTCTTTCTTTCTTTTTTTTTTCTTTTTTTTAATTCAAGGAGTCTCAAAACTTATATTCTTTTGTATCAAATTTTTGGGTGAAATATTATGGTTCTCTTCTTCCATATGCATAGAGAAAGTAAAAAAGTACAGTTTGCTACTACAGGAAAATATATGACAGCACACAGTTAAGGTCAATGCTCTTTAAAATATTCTTTTTTTAATGATACAATATTGTTTAACATTAATATCAGTGTAGGCATTACAAGAATACTTTCAAACATCTGATGCGAGGAGGTGTGCAATTTTTCAGTCTGAAGGTTCATCAATGAAAATGTGCAAGCAGACAAAAATGACTGATGATTACAAGTCCTATTGCTTCTTGTACAGCTGCCAACATGTGCTTCATTTATCACAATCCAAGCCAACCTCGGCAAATAATCCCCAAACATCATAGGAAATAATATGGAAGAGATTAACAGCTGGTCATTTTTGGGAAGTTGTGATCATGCTTTTATTGCTTTACAAACTCGTGGATGCAACAAGTAGAATTTATTGTAGTGTGAGAAGCAAAGTTTGTATGTTCTAGGGAATAATCTTACATGTTATAACAGTTTTAGAAATGTCTTGCCCGATTATAAGATAGATCTGTCAATTTAGCTCAATGATACAGAAACCTGTCTTCATCTATTATTTGATGAGGTTTTGCTGAGAACAAAAATGTTATGTTCTGAGTGTAATGCCATACTGTACACCATTAAAAGAGGTGCTGCACATTTATGGAGTTTTGATGTAGGCAGCATAATATTAAAATAGTCATATTCTTATGACTTTTGGTATTAATAATTAACTACATTTAATATTTTTTTTAGAACTGGACATGAAAAGTTACAGTTTGTGTGCAAAGGTTCGAATGGGCAAGGCTCTTGTCAGGATATATTCTGTTCCCCATCCCTACTTTGTTTAAAAACAGTTATGAGGTAATATGAGATAGCATATGGCTGGTTCAGTTACTGCCGTGAATTAAATTATTATAAATTGTAATAATAATAGCTTGCCTCCATAGTGTGGAGGTAGCATGTCTCTCAAGAGGTCCCAAGTTTGAATCTCGGTTAGAGTGAGTTACCTGAATATGTTTTTTTTTGGGGGTTTTCCATTGTTCTGTGAAGATGAATGTCATGTTATTTTAAACTCCATGTACTGTGAGCTCATTTGAGCATTATTAACCCATTTCATTCATCATCCAATAAGACTGTATAATTTAAAACACAGTAAACTTCTTAGTAATAATAACAAAAATAATATGCAAGGGCAGCATTCAACAGGAATATTTAGATGCTCACATTTGTGAGTATTTGTGGCATAGTGACAACAAAAATCGTTCAGTAGATTCTTTCCAGAAACTTGTGTTAGTCATAGTGATTAGATTTTGGTTAAGCTTAGTTGATGTAGTATACACAGCTAGTCATCATAATTTAGAGACAGTGTACAGAGTTATACAGTTAGTGTAATTTATTGACAAAAAAGAATGTTGGCAGCATTGCATTAAGTGATACAAAATGGATAATTTCACAGTATAGCTACATGAGCAGAAAGTAAATTAATAGAGCAGAAAGTAAATTAATAAAATCTAAATCTGTACTTTGAAAAAATATTCCTCTCACATTAGACTTAAATACCTGCTACATGCTTGATAGTAGAGTGATATACTACTCATTTGCCAAAAAAAAAAATAAAAGTAGGGTTTATTCAAAATCTTCTCGGGCTTCTAGCCAGGTTACCTGGCTAGAAGCCCGAGAAGATTTTGAATTAACACGTCGCCAGGAAAGCTTTAGTTCTTATTTTAAAAGTAGGGTTTGTTTACTTTATGAGACTCTTTAATAGCTTAATATCCTTTAACCTGGTTGGTCATGTCAGATGATGAATGAAATTGACAAAATATATGCTCAAAATGATCTTTAGGCCCATGGAGTTTAAAGTTACTCATCATTCATCTTCTCAGGATAAGGGAAACCCCAAAAATAACCTTATCTGGGTAACTCATCCTAAGTGAGTCGAACTTGCAACCTGTTGAATGTGAGACAGACACACTACCCAGGCTGGCAAGACATTTTTAAAAATTTAGAAAAGTTACATTTCTGATGAGCACAAAAATCCAACTGACCTTCAACAATGAGTTTAACAGATTGAAATAATGTTCTGTACCATAACTTATTTTATTTTGAATGTTCTTCAAAGTGATTCAGTCCATACCAGTAACCAAACTTGGCAGGTTTTGAATTGTGATATTTCCATTATCTATACTAATGGTATAAGAGAAAAGTTATATAAATGTGTATGTGCGTGTGTGTTTTTTTTCCCTCTTTCCAAGGATACAACACAAAATTTATCAAGAAAATCCTCCCATCCCAAACTTTCTAAACATGGAGAATTTTTGTTAATTTCTATTTTCTCAAAAATGGCTCTAGAGGTTTTGATTAAAATACCAAATGTTGAGATTTTTGCATGAGTAATAAATATATATTTTTATTTCTGAGAGTAGTCTTTGAAGCCCTCACTTGAATTGAATTTTATTTTTAGTTTATCTATGCAGTACATGGCATGTAGAAGGAGAAGGTAATGCACTCCACCCAAAAATTTGATCCTGAGATTTCACAAAAACACACATTTTAGCTAGCCTGTATTCAAAAAGCATTTTTAAAAAACTGCCTGTATGTATGTGTGATCTGTGAACACAATAACTAAAATACAAAATGTCAATAAAACATCAAATATGGTATTTAAGTTTAGTATCTTCCAAGGAATGCAACACAAAGATTTTGGGGAAAATTCCCTCACCCTAAACTATCCTTTTAATAGACAAAATTTTGAAATTTTTTATTTTCTCAAAAATGCCTCTAATGCTTTTGATTAAAATACTGTATATTTGCAATATTTACATGACAAATAAAATGTACATCTTGAATTTTCTAGGAATAGACTCTGAAGACCTTTATTCTGAAAGAATTTGCTAATTTTGCGTTATTGGTAAACCGTAAGAGATAAAAACTTACTAAACAAAAAATGTAGGTCTCGTTAAAACACACAATTTATACCATATACTTTTTTCGTGGAGATGACCATTCCCGAGATATTCCTTTTTAATGGTTTACATTTTAAAGTATTTAAAACTTTTCTCATAGAGGGATTTGCAAACTCCTACCCATGTAAAGAAATGAATCTTAACCACATAGGAACCAGCTTTTAAAAGATTTGACTATTGCTTTATCCTAGTGTATTCCCTTATTTCCCTTCTGCTTATAAGGAAGCAAGTAATATAGGCAATTTCTGCTTATGTTTATCTCGATTAGTATGAAGTAAATAGAAGAATAAGCTTTTTAACAATAATGTGTTACTGAGTTGTAGAAAAAGTCATATGAATGGAACATATCAGATTTTTTTAATAACTGGTAAACCATAAAATATGAATATATACTTAATATACAAAAATGTAGATACCTTTAAGATACATTTATTTCAAATACATGTCTAAAGCCTTTTCTGGGGTTTATTGTTATATGTTTGAGTTGTTTAATACTTCATTTCTCTTAGTTTTGCCACCATTCAGGTGCTTCTTATTTGCATGGCATGGAAACAGTTATATGGAATCGCAAAGCCAGAATACAGCAGCATGCTTTTAAACATTGCACTGTTGCTTTAGCCTCCTTGATTCCCTTTGTACCTACAACAAAATGTGTAATTCTGCAACCATTTAGCTTATGATAAATAAGTTGTAACTGAGTCAAATTTACACTTGAGTTGCTTTATTAAGTAATAAATTACCTGAACATTGGTAGGCCTGTTACTGATATACTGTTACCGATATATTCTATTGACTCTCTAATACCTCTGTCAACCAATTGATGAACTTATAAAGTAGGCTACCTTTGGCAGCAAATTTCAAAATTCATTAGTTTTCAGTTTTTGATTTGGAATAAAAACATTTTCTCATATATCTGATTCTAGAGGTCATTGTGCTGATTTCACCAGTTGTACATTATTTTCGATCTTCAAATGTAAATTTGACTCATTTACAATTTATATATAATTTGCACTTCATTGTATACCACTTCCAGAAATGGTGTTTTGATTATCTTATGAATCTGAAATAGATGGAAAAGCAAGCTTTTTAACACTTTTCAAAAGCTATGTAGAATAAATGAGACTAATTAGAGAAATCACGTGAATATATACATCAGAGTTTGATTTTTTAAAAAGAGCCTTGGAAAGAGAAATTGTTTATTAAGAGCCTAAATTAGTCTGTCCAGTGTTTATAAAAAGGTAGTGAATCATAAATTAATATTTATAGGAAAAGTTGTAACTACCTTTTTCAACAATGTTCTGTTTTTGACCAATCCACAGATATAATACTTGATGAACAGTTCTAGGAGATGTGTCGTTATTCTAGAATTAAGTCTATCTTGGTATGCATTTTTGTAGTTGATTTTTAAGGTTGAACATCATGATAAACCAGTAAAGAAACTAAGCATCAATTGCATGCTAAGTATTTTATTTTCAATCAATAAAGCATAATTATATTGTACATACCCTTTTTTGCAGGTGGAGGTACTCTATTTATCCTAGAAGTAGTTTCTGAAAATGAGATTAGAGAGGTGACCACCACACATTGGTCAGATGGCCTATTTGATGTGGTATGGAGCGAGGTGAATCCGGATATAGTTGTGAGTGCAAGTGGAGATGGAGGACTGCAGCTCTGGAACATCACTACTCCACAGGTAGTTGCAATATGCAAGCAACTTCAGCATGTAGTACATGACTACAATCAGACTATATTATGAGATAATGTGATGTTTAAAATCATTTTAATGATGTTGGAAAGTAAAACTAATTTCATCATATGTATATAATCTACAGATCAGCTCATTGTAAGAAATTGCATTTTCCCCTTCTGCAATAATGCAAATTTGTCAATTTTTATGTTAATTTTAATGATTTCATAAACTAAAATAACTTTTCTTTATTTGAGTGTGAAAATATTTTATGTTGTAATTCACTAGAATTTCAAATACACATATCATTTTACAAGCAGAAAGTTTTGTCAATGTGTATAGATAGCATAAATGTCTGTAGTAGTATACTACTGTGTCAAAAAAGCTCAGGGAATTTGCCAATAAAACACAAAAAATGAATTATTCATCCAATTTTATTTTATTGCCTTCAAAGTAGGCCCCTTCTGAAATTATACATTTATGCCAACGAATAATCCAATCAAAAACATTTTTTGTAGGCACTTTTAGGAATCGATATCAATTGTCGCCACAAATTTTCCTTTATGTTTTCTATCGACTGAAAACGGGTGCCTTGAAGTGGTGACTTGAGTTTTGGAAAGAAAAAGAAATCAGCAGGAGCAGATCAGGTGAATACATGGTTGTTCAATGAAATTTGTTGAGTTTTTGGCCAGAAATTTGTTCACAATAATAGCCTTGTGAGCTGGTGCATTATATGAGTTGTCGTTCCACAAATCTGGCCTTTTTCACCATATTTGTTGTCTCAAATGCAGCATAATGCTCAGATAATAGTCTTTATTTACCATCTGACCTTCTGGCAAGAACTCTGAGTGCACACTGCATTAATAATAAAAAACTGTCAACATGACCTTCAGTTTTGATCGAGTTTGACTTGCCCTTTTAGGTTTTGGTTTAGTTGGAAGGCGCCATTTGGAAGCTTGCTGACTGGTTTAAGTATCAAACTCATAAACCCATGTGTCATCACCAGTTACAATGCGTTTCATGAATGTGGGGTCGAAACTGGCTCGTTCTATCATGTCTTCAGCAATCCTTATGCGATTAAGTTTTTGTAGAAAATTCAAGTCTTTCGGAACTAACCCAGCTGCAATGCGTGTCATACTCAAACAATCGTTTAAAATGGTGCAAATCGATCTGTGAGACACAGAAAGTTCAGTGGTAATCTCTCTCAGACCTAAAGGACGATTTTCAGACACCATTTTCTTTACTTTAACAATGTTCAGTTGAAACCGTTGATGGACGACCAGAGTGAGGCAAATCTTCCACCACATCTCGACCACTTTTGAATGCACTGTACCACTCATATGCATGTGTTTTTGATAAAGTCGATCCACCATAAGCCCTCTTAACGTTTTCAGCGATTCGGCACACGAAATACCATTTGCAATGCAAAACTTGAGACAGATTCTTTGTTCAATATTTGTATCCATCGTAAAATCGCAAATCACCTTTGAGATGAACTAACAAAATGGCATACTGTAAACAAACTAGATGACAGATGACGATGAAACTCTGCGTGGGTATAGAAGAAAGTTGTATCAACTTAGCGACAACAATAATTTTGAATCCCCTTTTAATCAGGATTTTTAAATGATCAATTCCTGGTACTTTCTTGACAGAATGTATTCAAGAATCAATACTTGGAAGCTTTGTGAGTGATCAGGCATAAAAACTGAAATGGCTTGGCGTCTTCAAAATATCACTCAATTTCACACTTTGTTGCTAAGAAAACTAATAACATGCTAAGGAATAGACATATGTATTTCTTGTTCACTTACAGCAATAGTAAATGGCAGATGTGACTGAGAGCCATGAGCACGGCTACGTCCTCCCCATTCTCTTGCCAACAATGCCCCGATGTGTTGTGCAGCTCGTGACACTACGCAATGCAAATGAACAAAATTCTGGTTCATATTTGAATGACCCTCATAGATGAGAGCAAATGAAAAACATACATATACTGAGCAAATACCAACTCAACAAATAAAATAACTAGTCTAATAAAGCTTCTGTACTTACTGAAATGATCTTGTGTTCTATATGGATGCTGAAAATGACACTGTGCTTTGCAAGACTCTGTGACATGAATTCTCAAAATGCTATTGTGAATATTGTTTGTGAAGTCTTTTTCCCTCAGTAAATTGCATACACTTTTTTCAGTAGACTGTCTCGTAAATAAAAATCACAAGTGAATATACCCAGTAATTACTGCGGTGGTTACAACCCTTTGCTGGCAGTCCTTTCTTCAGTTTCTTCTGTGAATCTTTCATGAACTTGTGAGATTGTCTTGTATGAATGTTGTATGATAGGCTGCCCCCCCCCCCCCCTCATTCCTGTTGAAAGCCAGTATCCAAATGTTCATGGAGCAGCAATGTGTAAAATATAGGGAGTGTTTATTTTTTCCAGTATGTGGTGTTCTGGGAGTTTACATGTTATCTCAGATGGAAATAAGCTTAGTCATTCTTAAAATGCAGCAACAGATCAAAAAATTGCTTGAAGTATTCATGTTACAACAATTCATCTGCTTTGCATTATCTTTCTCCCTCAGTTCTTGAGCATATGTAATTTCATATGGCTTCAACCATATATTGTGCAAAACATGTTGCCAAGACCTACACAAAGCCTTTACTATTATGATGATTTACATGCTGACTTCTTAGTCTTAGATAATTTTTGCATAAATATCAGATGTAGTAGAATTTGAAAGTGCTGGACCCTTATCTGCATATACAGATTACTCTATAGTATGTCACTTTTTCACCTGTATACTGCTTTTTGCAGTATGGAAATGTTAGGAAACATATTTACATATGGCCCACATTTCCTTAAATGAACTTGTATGTGTCGAGTATTACGATGAAGAGGATACATCTTACTGAGATATTTATTTCACATGTCTGAGTGAGCCAAGCTTCACAGCTTTCATGCTTACAATGATAAAGTATATACAGTTGCAATAGCTTTGCAACAATGATGTTAATGAAGGATCGTCAGTCTGTGCAACAGACATGTGCCATATATAGTATATAGTATAGGATTTGTAAAATATGTCAGAATTTAGGAAGTGGGCAGTAGTTGGTGCTAGAAAAAAAAATCTGATGTGTTCCGTTCACATGACTTTCTCTATATCTCTGCAACAAATTATTGTTAAAAAGCTTATGCTTCTATTTACTTCATGCTAATCGCGGAAAAAAAATTTCAGAAATACTCTTATTACTTGCTTCCTTTTAAGTAAAAGCGAAATAAGGGAGTACCATAGGTTAAAGTGATAGTCAAAGGCTGGTTGCTATGTGACGGAAGTTCCTTTGTTTGCATGGACAGGAGTTGACAAATTCCTGTATGAGAAAATATAAGTTTTTGAAATATGAAATCAAAAACAATGAATAACTAAAAAACGATCAACTCCACAAAAAATATTTGTATAACATAAATTTTGTTTTAATGTGCTCTACATTTTCTGTGCAGTAAGCTTTTGTCTATCTCTTACTGTTTAGCAGTTAAGCAAAATTCGGCAAAATTCATCCAGGATAAAGAGGTCTTCAGAGGCTGTTCCCAGAAAATTCAAGATATACATTTTATTTGGTATATAAATGTCAGTAATATACAGGATTTTAATCAAAATCGTTAGAGCCATTTTTTAGAAAATGAAAATTTTAGAAAAAAGTTCCATGTAAAGGGTAGTTTGGGGTGGGTGGATTTTCTTGAAAATCTTCATGTCGCATCCTTGGAATACCAAACTTAAACTTAAATACCAAGTTTTTAAGTCTTTTCGTTTTTGAGCTATGCTGCCCACAGACACACACACACCCACACACACACATACACAGACAGACACACACACACACACACACATGTTTCTAAAAATGCTTTTTTTGGATTCAGGGGGTCTCAAAACATATATTTCCGGTGAAATCTCAGTATCGAATATTTGGGTACTATGCAATACCTTCTCTATACACTATGTACATAGTATGTATAGAGAAAGTAATAATGCTCTAAATAAGTTGCATTTTTAATCCAGGGCAGGACTTTTCTTACGATGCCACTGAATCATAGATTAAGCTCCTGATTCCTTTTGTCAGCTTTCATTTTGCTCAGATAATAGCAGTAGTGTAGTGATTTTTAATTTGAACATACTGATTACACTTAGAGATAAAATATGCCCTAAATGCTGTTAAAAAGAATTATGATTGTTGTTTTTAATTTTGCAGCTTCCTCCTCAGACATTCCGAGAACACAAA
This sequence comes from Hymenopus coronatus, assembly GCA_030762935.1. Classification (NCBI taxonomy): domain Eukaryota; kingdom Metazoa; phylum Arthropoda; class Insecta; order Mantodea; family Hymenopodidae; genus Hymenopus; species Hymenopus coronatus. The sequence goes on from CM060881.1 coordinate 68,838,360, forward strand.
AAAGAAGTGTACTCAGTTGACTGGAGTCAGACCAGACAAGAACAATTAGTGCTGTCAGCATCTTGGGATTGTAGTGTGAAATTAGTATGTAAACCTTTAAGTGTCATATACTCAATAGACTAAGCAGTAAACAACACAGAAAAATAATAAATAATGAACAGTTCATTAAAAATCTAATGTAATTCAGTCAGACAAATTGCTTTTCATTGACAAATTTACACATAAACTCTTTGAAGTTATTTCAAATTAAGTAAGAAGGTTTTAATTTTTTTTTTTTTTAATACTTTTTAAAACATTGAAGTGAGTTGTTAGATTATTTATAAAATGAGGTGCAATTTAAGATTACTCACTGATTTGTTATAGCTGAAGTCCAGATCTGCATTTGCAGTCCAGCTATAACAAATCAGTGTAATCTGTATATATAAAAAAGGAAATGCTGAAATGTATGTGTGCACATCACTTCCACTCAACTGCACCAAATTGAACAATTCTTTTTTTGTTGTGTTCATTTTTGTCACGATAAGGTTTGTGGAAAACAAAATGTTTAAAAATCCTACAGAAAGTTTTTAAAAACTCATAATGAATCAGTATACAGTGCCAAGTGAACGCAATCAGCTAATAGCCACCAGATAGCAGTGGTATCACGGTTATTTGTTGCTAAATGGCAGTAGTAGGTGAATAGTTTTCCTCTCCATTTAATGTTAAGGTAATGCACCAGTTTATTGGGACAATGACACAATGCAGCAAGTGAAATTCAAATACATTTTTGCATGTATTAACTGTCCTTTCCTTTCTCCTATCGTTTAAAGCAAAGAAACTTTCCTGGCAATGAACACCTAGAGTAAGTACTTATTTGTTTGCCACTAGATGGCCATAGTACTGCTCTATTTTTCCTCCCCATTCAATGTTAAGGTAACGCACCAGTTTATCCAGATAATGATGTAATGCAGCAGTGAAATTCAAATACATTTTTACTTTCTCCATACGCACTATGTACATAGTGTATAGAGAAAGTATTGCACTCCACCAAAAATTCAATACCGAGATTTCACCGGAAATATATGTTTTAGGGTCCCCAATATCCAAAAAAAGCATTTTCACAAAATGATCCGTGTGTGTCTGTGAACACGATAACTCAAAAACGAAAAGTCTGTAAAATACCAAACTTGGTACTTAAGTTTAGTATCTTCCAGGGATGCGACACAAAGATTTTGAGAAAAATTCCCCCAACCCCCAACTACCCTTTACATGGAACTTTTTTCGAAAATTTTGATTTTCTCAAAAATGGCTTTAACGATTTTGATTAAAATTTCGGATATTAAAGATATTTACGTGACAAATGAAATGTATATCTTGAACTTTCTGGGAATAGCCTCTGAAGAGTAGTTTATTCTGGATGAATTTTACTAAATTTTGAATAACTGCTAAACCGTAAGAGATGGACAAAAACTTACTGCACAAAAAATGTAGAGCACATTAAAACACACAATTTATGTTATATACATTTTTTTCGTGGAATTTGTCGTTTTTGAGACATTCCTTATTTTTGGTTTCTGCTATGAAAAACGTATACTTTTCTCATACAGGAACTTGTCAACTCCTATCCATATAAACAAAGGAACTTCATTGACATAGCAACCAGCTTCTGACTATCACTTTAACCTACGGTTGTCCTTTATTTTGCTTCTACTTACAATGAAGCGAGTAATTAGACTTTCTGCTAAGTTTTTTCTGATTAGCATAAAGTAAATAGAAGTATAAGCTTTTTAAGAATTATTTGTTGCAGGGATATGGAGAAAGTCTTGTGAATGGTACACATCAGATTTTTATATATTAACTGCCCATTCCTTACTCCTATCATTTAAAATAAAGAAGCAAAGAAGTTTTCCTGCCGATGAACACTTATAATACATGCTTATTATTTGCCGCTAGATGGCCGTAGTACTGCTCTATTTTACTTCCCCATTCAATGCTAAGGGAAGGCACCCAGTTATGGAGTCAATGATGCAAGATAACTGTGAAAATCAAATATATTTCTAATGTATTTACTATTGTTCCCTTGGTCACATCATTTAAATAAATAAATAAGTATATTTTTGTTGTAATTCTTTAAAATGAACACATAATTATAAACTATACACATAATCAATATCCTTTTTGGAATCTGAAAATAATGGACCCAGATAGTAAACCCTTTTAGGTTAACGTCCTATTGCAGATGTGGGTTATTCGACGTTATGTCATACACAAGCTAGCTAAAGCTGATTTGATCACAAATGAAGATACCCCCTTCACCATAACATTGCAACTGGGTGCTCTTAATAATTTGATCAAATAATATTTTGGGTTAAATGGAGAAATTTAATACACAAAGCTATCATCAAATAAAAACTTATCAATTGCCCAACCAGATCTACTTGCTCTTTAGTTATGACATTGTTAGTCTTAAAAATGGCTGTTTTTACATAGAAGAAAATGAAGAGGTGGAAAACATTAGGAATAAAGGAAAGAAAGAGATTCGGAAGAAGCATGAATGTTACTTTGTGACTTTCTCCTTAATGTAATTCATTATCTACTTTAGCATTTACCCACCACACTATGGAAGCGCTACCATTACTGTTATGCCAATGGCATCCTTGCTTACCCACGCTGTTAACTGCATGTCATCCTTTCCACACTACCTTATGGGTGCGCTGACTTCATCCTTTTTGCAATACCAACTATTTATGCTACATTGCGCATATCATTGTGCTTTTCAGATGCAAAGGCATTATTAAACATTGGCAATGGGAAAATTCCTATTGATAATTCTTCTGGCCTCATTTCGTTTCCACCAAACTGTTTCTCTTCACAACATCAAAGGAATTGCAAGTGTTCCCAAATATTGGCACAAATTACAAAAACTATGCTTGGTTGAGCAAATGAGCCATTTTAGCAGCAACTAATAAGAATGTAGGTGATTTGAATATAAAAATTCAAAGTAAAATTGATGGACAAATGCATTCATTCAAGTTAATCATTTTCATTACAGATCCAAATGAAGTTAATTATCTAACTGAATTACTAAATTCATTGGATTTGCCAGGATTACTGCCACACAATTTACAGCTCAAGGTTGAATCTGTGATAGTTATGCTATGCAATCTCAATCAGACAAAATTATGTAATGAAATAAGACTGGCTGTTAAAACAATTATGAACATTTAATTTAAGCTACTATAATCGTAGGAAAGTTCAAAGGTGTGCTTATTTGAAGAATACCACTAATACCAACCGACTTTCCTACTTGTTTAAAATGGCTCTAGATACAGTTTTTAAATCTATAATAATTACATAAACTGTTAAAAATAGCACATTACCACCTTCTGTGTCATTTTTCCTTAGCTTCGGCAAATTTTCTCACATTAAACATTGAAGCATTGATTTTGAATAATAGTTATAATAAAGGTGAAGCTAAGTAAATACACAAGTTATAAAATTTCATGTATTTTAATATTACTTATATAATAAATTTTTATTGATTATGCCATTTATTGATTCTAACAACAATTTGTTTTACTTCCATTGGATATCAATACTGTAGTAAACAATATTGTCATTTGATGGCAGTAACCATACAATGTAAACAAATAACCAATAAACAAGGAATCTGTTAATGCAAGTAACTGATTGTGAAACATGTCCTTTAGAATTTAATTTTAAAAAATGTCACAATATACACATTATTTTATAACTTGTATAGACACCTTGAAGCTGATTATTTTTGGCTTTCCACCTCAATTTGGATATCAAGTTACATAAATTTTAATTCACATAAAGACACATGCTAATGTTACAATTCTTAATATATACTGGAATAAGATAAGATTTTAAAAGCAGAAATATTTCACAATTTAAATGATTTCTTTTCAGTGGGATCCAAACTGTCCTAAGTCACTGTCTACATTTCTTGGACATACACAGTTAGTGTATAATGCAATGTGGTCACCCCACGTTCCTTCCTGTTTTGCATCAGTGTCAGGTTGGTTTAATGTTTCATTTAAATAGTTTATCTTAACTGCTGCAGTCATATTGGTGGCTTTACTTTAGAAAGATGCTATCTTTTCTTTGCCCTAAAGCAAAATGTAGTGTTTTATGTTTGAAACTTTGACACACAATTGCACAAAAAAATATGGCACATTATTTATGGATGTGCTTTAACTGCTATGGTTCTCAGAGTCCCATTCTAAATTGGGCATGAAAAACTGCTTAATTTTGCTCAGAGCCCTCTCTATCAGGCTTGAAGTTCTTTTATGTGCCATAAATCTACGAAATAGGACCAACGACTTTACTTCCCTTCCAAAGGAAGCCATGCTAAGGATTTTTATGCCGGAAAAAATCCATTGTCCTCCGCCAGGTTTGAACCCGACAATTACACATTCATACATTCCAGATTCTGGGAAAGGAAGGCAATACTGATAATTAAGATTTTACCCTTTTGTTGGGAATCAAAGCTAGTCCTCTTGGTTTAGAAGCCTGCACTCTAACCAATAAACTGTGGAGGCCAGTCAGTTGTTGAACTTTATTGTATAGATTGTCAGGCTTTCTTACTACTTGGAATTAGTAATGACATGCTCTTAGGATATCAGCCAAATGCTTGTCCAAGGAGTCTTCCAAGCTTTTGATGGAATGATGTAGCTACCATTAATGTATAGAAGTTTGCTTTGTGTATCTTTGTCATCAGTATAAAGCTGAGATAGCTGGTCATTTAGATTGTGCAACCAGACCTCTACATTACCATTGGTGCACTGCATTTGATCATACTAGACGCTACTAGTCTCTGCATTTTGGTGCTCTCCAGTTGAATTTCTATCAATTCTTTAATCACAAGTGCTTGGTGTCATGAATAGTGTTGTGCCACTACTGATTTTTAGGGATATTCTATTCGTGTGCAACATTCATAATCTTTAAGTATTCAACTACAGTTTTCAAGGTTTGGCCTATAAGTCATAAGGAATTTTAGATGTCTGGGGTTCTCAATCTCAGATTGTTGTATGCAGCTGCCAGAATTTTTGCAAGGGGTTTTAGGACTGGCTTTATTATTATTATTATTATTATTATTATTATTATTATTATTATTATTATTATTATTATTATTATTATTATTATTATTATTATTATTATTATTATTATTATTATTATATTTGTTATTATTATCACTATTGTTAATCTATTAAATGCTAAATATATTTACATTGTTAAGACTGACCTTAACCCTAGTTAGCTGGCCGGGATATAACTATTTCACTATACAAAGTTTTATAATATTATACAACTATCCTTTGTCTGTTTAAATCTGAGTCTAGGTACCATGTTTTTCAACTGACCATTTTAATGTCCTCTCTACTATCCTCAAAAACTCCCCTAATTTAGGTATTTTTTATTCGCCTATACTATCGTACGTTCTATTCCTAACAAATTAGGGGGTGTAATTACCCTAGTTATGTCAATTGCAATCTTATTTTTTATACCTTTCACTATTACAAATCTTCAAAAATCTTCTTAAGTACAATTTCTTTATTCCTCAATAACCATTTCTTATTTATCAGATTTTATCTCCAATCCTTGGTTCCATTACATTGAATACAGCAACTATGTATTGATGGCTTTCTTCAGTTCCAGACAAAAGCATCCATCAAAAGTTTGGCAAGCTCCTTGGACCCACTCAGCCTATATCCCAAGAATATCATATTGCTGTTGAACTTATTATATAATATTCAGTTTGAAAGCAGCTTCAATTATTTTGCTTCAGATTTTTGAAAGTAATCTTATAGTAGATTAAATTTGAAATACTTATGTCTTAAAATGCATTTTGAGTGTATTTGTAAATTTCTATACAAAGCTTGCATTTTTTCATATTTTAAAAATTATATATTCACTGATTTTGGAAATCAAAATGTTAGTTCAGTACGTAGTTTATTTTGATTGTGGAAAGCATTTTAATATTTGTGCACAACTTGACATAGGTGATGTTGTGCAATACAGGAGATGGGTCCCTGAGGATATGGAACACACAGATGCCACACAGAGCATCCTTAACAACACAGGTACATGATGCAGAGGTCCTGAGCTGTGACTGGTGCAAATATGATCAAAATATTATTGCCACTGCAGGCTCTGATGGCCTCATACGGGGTTGGGACCTAAGAAACATGAATGGTCATATGTTTGAATTAAAGGTAATGTCTTCATATACTCATTATCTGTATTAAGAATACTTTTTTGCTTGTATAGCTCCATTTAATGGCTGTATCATTCTATGGGCTTAAGAAACAACTGATGGAAGTAATAGCTCATTGAATTTCAAGAAATCATTGGGCTTATTACTAATCTTTATTTCACGTTATTTGAAAACTTTACTGCACTAATCTTTTCTTCTTTAGACAGGTTTTAAGAAGAGAATGCAAATATTTTTCAGATTTTCTTACTCCTCTTTGCATGGAAATTAACTTTTTTCCTCATAAAATATGTCTAATGATTATCTTTAAAATATCACAAGATCAGAATATTTGCAGCAGTCTCACTAATTTTATCTAACTGGGTAGCCATAATAGAGAGGCATAAGCTTATTATAGTAAGAACATAGTTTTTGTTATGATATACAGTTATTTCAAATAACTTTTTTGTGGCATTTGCCATATGTTATGCACTTTGAAATTTTAGATGATCTTCCTTTCATTCCTCATGCAAAGATTAATGTAATTTCATATCTAACATATAATCACGTATATAATATAACATTTAAGTGCTTTCGTATTTGTTTATAAGCTGCCTTAAGATGACACTAATGTTACATGATCACAAAACACAAATGTTTTTGTGTTAATTATATAAAAATAATGAAAGTAAATGGCAAGAAGGAGAAAATAATTTCTTACTTTCTCTACATTGTACACAATAGGTAGAGAAAGTATTCCATTCCACATAAATATGCTATACCAAGATTTCACTAGACACATTGTTATGTATCCTGAATCCAAAAACAAAGAAAAGATTTTTTAGAAAAGGTCTCTATGTGTAAAATTGTTAAAAATCTGATGTGTTCCATTCACATGACTTTCTCTATATCTCTGCAACAAATTATGGTTAAAAACCTTATGTTTATATTTACTTCAAGCTAATTGAGAAAAAATTAGCAGAAATAGTCTTATTACTTGCTCCCTTGTAAGCAGAAGCGAAATAAGGTAGTACCATAGGTTAAAGTGGTAGTCAAAAGCTGGTTGCTATGTGACTGAAGTTCCTTTATTTGTATGGACAGAAGTTGACAAGTTCATCTATGAGAAAAGTATGTTTTTCAAAGCTGAAACCAAAATCAAGGGATATCTAAAAAACGATCTACTCCACGAAAAAGTGTATATAACATAAATTGTGTGTATGTACAATGTAACATAAGTTGTGTGTTTTTTGTGAGGTAAATTTTTGTCCATCTCTTACAGTTTAGCAATTATGCAAAATTCCATAAAATCTATCCAGAATAAAGTAGTCTTCAAAGGCTATCCCAGAAAATTCAAGATATACATTTTATTTGTCAGGTAAATATCTTTGACATACAATATTTTATTCAAAATCGTTAGTGCCATTTTTGAGAAAATCAAAAATTTTGAAAAAAGTTCCATGTAAAGGGTAATTGGGGGGGGGGGTTCTTGAAAATCTTTGTGTCACAGCCTTGGAAGATACCAAACTTAAATACCAAGTTTAGTATTTGATGGTCTTTTCGTTTTTGGGCTATGCTGACACACACATGCACACAAGCGCGCACGCACACACACACACACACACACACACACACACAACCTTTTTCCAAAAGTGCTTTTTTTTTATTTAGGGGGACCTAAATCATGTATTTCTGGTGAAATCTCAGTATCAAATTTTTGGGTGGAATACAATACCTTCTCTATACAATATGTACACAGTATGTGTAGAGAAAGTAAAAATGGGTAGATTTTCTTGAAAATCTTTGGTCAAATCTGTGAAAGATACTGAAATAAATAACAAGTTTGCTATGAACAGATCTTTCATTTTTTAATTATATTACATACACACACACTCTCATGCTCTCTCTTTCTTTCCCCCTCTCTCACCCGTGTTTGTTTTTTTTTAAATTTATTTAGTGGCTTCAAAACATGCATTTCCTGTGAAATCTTGGCATTGTATTTCTGGGTGAAATTCCATACCTTCTCTACTTATTATGTATGTATGTTAATAGAGAAAGTAAAAAGCTGCTATTATTGAATATCAACAATTTATTTCATTGTAATTTACTTCAAAACTCAAGAAGATTTTTCCCTAAAATGATCTTCTGGTGGAAAAAAAATGCAATTTATAAAATAAATCCTACTGAAACTAATCAAGATATAGATTGTTATGTGCAACTGGTTGAAGGTATATAGAAGAATGGTACTCCAAAAGACTACATAAGCCTTTATCTTAAAGAAAAAAAAAAAGTCGTCAGTTGCTGAAAACGGTATTCATTTAATTTAACTTAGAAGAGGATGGCCCTCTTTTGATTGTCATCACCAGAGTCCGGATTTGTATGCAAAAACGAATGCCAAAGTATGCATATAAATATGCACTAAAAACTTGTAAAATATGCATAAATGATATGCAAAATAAAAATGGTGTGCTGGATAACTTTTTTCTTTTTTTTTTTTTTTTGTAGTTTAACGTCCTTTAACCTGGTTTGGTCATATCGGACGATGAATGTAATTGATGATATGATGCTCAAATGATCTCGGGGTCCATGGAGCTTAAAGTTACTCGACATTCGTCTTTTCAGGATAAGGGAAAACCCTGAAAAAAACCTTACCCGGGTAACTCACCCTAAGTGAGATTCGAACTCATGACCTTTTGGACGTGAGGCAGACATGCTAACACCACGCTACCCAGGCAGGCTGGATAACTATTCTCATAAGTCCACAATTTAATTATAGTTTAAAGTATTAATTATTGTTAATTAATTCTTTAAGTTATTAATTATATAATTAATAACTGTTAGTTATTACATTTTATTATTATTATTATTATTATTATTATTATTATTACTTATTTGTATTACGCTGTTTCAATTTTAAGAAAGAATGAAAGAATGTGTTATATTAGCGACTCACCCTGTTGTCCAATACTGCTGTTGCAATAGACGAGAAATGTCATCCTTAGGTTCTCTGCAGTGAAACTTCTTCGTTGGTCACTAAAGAAGGTTTCGTAGAGTGAGAAAGGTCTTGTTACATCACAAGATGTCACCGGTGCATGAGAGAAACTCCAAATCTCTTCTTTAGCGAGTTCTTCTTGTACTTCACACGTTTCCCCGCCAGCTGTTTTGCAATTTCACAAATTGTTTTATAGCCTGTATTTTTACCAAGAACTGCGTTCAACATATCAAAAGCAATTTTTGCAACTCCGTGTGTTTCGAAGGAAAGAGCTTGATATATATGATTCACTAGGGACGAGTGTTGTAATGAATTATTCTTAGACTACTGTTCCTTTATGATTTCTGATAGCACTGAAAAGCGGCTACGTATGTACTTCAATTTATTTTCTATATCAACTGAGTTGAAGCACTCTTGCAGCTATCTTTATAGAAGCTGCATCTTCCGGATCTAAACTATCTACTATTCTTTTAACATTATTGAAATATTTAGCATAGTAACCTGCAGCCTCCAACCATGAACCCCACCGTGTTAAAACAGGCTGAGGAGGTAATGCTAACTTTGGAGCCAATTCCCTGAAAATTGAAACTCTAGCAGGTGCTTTAATGAAAATGTTCTTGACATTGGAAACAAGATGATCAACCTCTGGATACTGGGATCTAACTGTCTCTGCTACGCGGTGTAGCCCATGGGCTAAACATGTCAAATGTACTAGTTTGGGATAGAGAACTTTTAGTGCATTTGTTACTTTTACAATGTATGGAGCGGCATCTGTAAGAAATAGCATGACACTGTCATATTTTAATCCATCTTGCCACAAAAAGGCTAGGGAATCGTTGAAGAATTTTGCAGATAGAATGGTTTACCATTTCTAATATCTGAACGTTTAAAGGTAAGTTTTACTTCCCAGTTCCATTGCACTCACTACTGCACTACATACACAGTGGCCTGCAGCGTCTGTGGTCGTTTTCACCAAAATCCAAATCTTTTCATGTTTTACCACTTCCCGAATTTCTCGAATAACTTCGTTGAAACACTCAGGCACACATGTTTTGCGAAAGGTAGATTTGTCAGGCACTATTTTATTAGTGTGCTGTTCTAAAAAAGCTTTAATATGGATATTATTTATTTTCCACAGAGGAATGTTTGCACTTATAAATGCTGAACACAGTTCCTTGGCGAATGAGTCAAGTGAACCTCCGGATATCTTGACCTGCTAACTAAATGACGTAATTACAAATTTTTGACATAAAGTAGATTTTCTGGCTGTAATTTTTTTGTGCTTTACAGTGTTAAGATGCTGTACTACTTGGAACCGTTTGTCAGAAGCAATACTTCGTTCACAAGGCAAACAAAATTCGTCACTAAAATTATCACTCCCGAACTCCATAACATATTTACGTAACATAGACGAACGTGGCAATTTTACCGTGGCATAACGAAGCAAAGTGTTTTTCACCCCTTACTGTTACTTCTGAACTGTGATTGCAACTCCAAATAAACTTGACCAAACACATTTGGCAGATATGATGTTACAACATACCTCAGATGACATCACGCTTGAAGGGAAATGCTAGCTTCTGTTGCAACACAAGTAAACAATTAGCTGATAAAACGAAATCGGATAACTAGTCACTAGTCGTCATTTCAAGAAATAAAAAAAATTATTGCATGTGTGGATCAACTATAGTTTGTGTTCAGGCTAGAAATAGAAAAAAAAACATGCCATTACCAGTTAAATTTTAAGAAATATGCATGTAAAATCAATTTTCCCCAAAATATGCAATTATATGCATTTTAAAACTGCACTAGTGATCTCTTAAAGCTGAGAATGGCAAAGAATACTGCTACTGCATACATTTAGACTATTCAAAAACTCTATGCATACAAATCCGGGCTCTGGTCATCACATTATATATTACTTAGTAATAAAGCTACTATCAGCTTGCTCAGAATGAAAGTAATACTTTACAAAAAAATTAGATCAATTTGTTATTCTTTACACTTTAAATTCCCATATATAATTTTAAGTTATTTTAAATATAATTTAAAATAAAGAATGCCGTGTTCATGCGGCAAAGTGTATATAGGAATCACACAATGAAGCATTAACGAACAAAAACGAAATTGTCATTTGAGTCAAACAGAAAAAACAGCAATTGTGAAACATGCCATACTCAAAGAAGGGAAATATATCATCCAGTATGACAACGTAGATATTTTAACATCAACATTTCATACCTATTCACTTTTATACTATGAAGCCATTGAAATACAGAAACATAATATCATCAACCACAAAGAAAGAAGGCCTTAAACTTAACAGAATATAGCAAATAGTGCTAGAGTCAAAGTTAAGATGCCACCCAAGCAAATCAGATGCTAGTAGAGTGCAGCACTCTGCTGACACTAATCCAAGCCACTGCCAACCTGAGCTAATCAATGCAGACTTCCCCTCAAGCTGCTCATATAAATACCACAGTTCAAGCAGCACAGTCGCAATTAGAACTTTGACCAGTGAACTTCATCTTCACCACTACCACTGAAGATGTCTGCCACAGTCCCGAATGAAACATGTTGGAAAAAGGAGGAGGAGCCAAGTAGAACACAGCCCACAAGTCTGGATTATATTTAATCTAGTAATAAAGTTGTTATAATAAGAATAGTTAAACAATAAAAAACTATAAAAAATAAACAATAGTGGGTGTGTAAATTCATGTGAATATATTACAACAGATTTTTTTATATTAAATTATATTTAAAATAACTTAAAATTATATATGGAAATTTACAGTAAATTGAATTTGTTTTTTGTACATTATTACTTTCAGTCTGAGCAAGCTGATGAGTAGCTTTGTTACTAAGTAATACATAATGTTAATAGCCCAAAAGAGGGCTATCCTGTTCTAAGTTTAATCAAATGAATACCATTTTCAGCAACTGATGACTTTTTTTTTTCTTTCTTTCTTTAAGTTGAAGGCTTATGTATTATGCTTTATAACTGCATAGAAAACACAAAATACAACCACTTGTTGAAATCGGAAGATGTGATATAATAGATGTACAATTAATAGATAACTCAGTTTCTCCAAAAAATGATAAAAAAAAATTCTCAAGTAATATGAGCAGCTGCTCCAGTTTGAATGGACATTTGTGAACCATCTGTAAAATGATGAATTCAGAAATTCTCTTTAAAATAGTTTTTTGAAGTTGTCAGTTTCAATGTCTTTTGGGTACCATTCTTCTATATACCTTCAACCAGTTACACATAACAATCTATATCTTGATTGGTTTTGGTAGGATTTATTTTATAAATAATGTTTTAATGTCTTTTGGGTACCATTCTTCTATATACCTTCAACCAGTTGCACATAACAATCTATATCTTGGTTGGTTTCAATAGGATTTATTTTATAAATAATTTTTTTTTTCTGCCAGAAGATCTTTTCAGAGAAAAATTGTCTTGCAAACCATCGCAGGTTTTAAACTCACATGTTTGGCAATCAGAGCTTTGATGTAAAGTGCTTGCTAAATGCACACATGTTCACTCACCACAGGTGTAACAATGCATTAGTTAATGAAAGGAACAATCAGCTATGACTTTCAAAGCAAGCAACTCACACAGTGCAATTATACCAGCAAGATGTAGTATTATTATGAAAGCTTATTTTTCTTTGGCTTCATACTCGGATAAACCCTTAGCAAAAATAGTTTTCTCTATATTTTGTTGTAGGTACAAAGAGGTCCCAAGTTGATAGTGGTTTAAAAGTGGGTCACCACTAGCACTACCACTACCAATAACAATAAGTAGACATTTCCTATAATTAGGCTGGCTCAGTTTCTTAAGGACTCATCATGCTATGACTCCATGGCCATCTGCATGGATTTGAACCCTAATTTTGACACCCTCCCATTTATTTCTCTTTTTATTTTTCTAATCTATTTTCTCCTTACTCCTTAATATTTGCCCAAGTTCCTCTTCCTTCCCAACCTCTGACACCATTTTTTCGCCACTTTGTTATCATCCAATATATCCCATTTTGTATCCCAAATACCCTCCCCCCACTTATTTGTTTCTTTGTACATCAAACAATGGAACATGCCGTATGTTTCTACTCACATAACACAAGACTTCCATGTTACATTTCCTAAAGCTTTTAAAACACAGTATTCCTTATCCCTCCATGCAAATCCCTCCTGACCTTGCTTGCCACAACTGTCAACATACGAGGTAAGTTCCAAAAGTTTCCGACCTGACGCTGAAAATGAGCGCAAAAGTTATAATGCACTGCAGAAAAGCTGGCAACATTTGCCAGGATGTGCAACATTTCAGCCAGCTACTAGCCACAGTTGAGTGGTGGCTCTCATTTGAGTAAGACATTGCGTGTTGAGTAATGAGTGTTAAGCTCTGACAAAGGAAGGGCTTGCTGAAATTAAATGCTTCTTGGATGGTGTTTTGGTGATGCTTCCCACCCATATTCACTGTGAAAGAATGGTCTAAACAGTTTCATCTGGGCAGAGAGAGTACTGCTGATGATCCATGTGTTGGTTGACCTGTTGAGGTGGTGACTGAAGAAACCATCACCATTGTTGAAGATAAAGTGCTGCTTGACAGGCTGCTGAAACTCAAGGAAATCTCAACAAGGTTGGGTTATCTAAAACAATTGTTTTCTGAATCGTTCATGATCATTTACACCTGAAAAAGATCAGTGCAAGGTGGGTACCCAGACTTCTCTTTACAGTTCTTAGAAGCAACACATGACTTTTTGCACCAAGTTTTTGGAGCTTTGTTTGTGGTGACAGAAAGAAGTACTGGAACCAATTGTTACAGGGATGAAACTATGGTTTGTTTATTATGATCCTCTGTCGAAAAGAGAATCTCTTGAATGGCATAAACTGGGAGAAGCAAAGGTCACTCAATCCACAAAAAAGATCATGGTGACAATTCTGAGATTCTAGAGGAGTTCTACACATTAATTTCAAAGAAAGGAATATACTGTGAATGCATAATATTATGCTTCACTTCTGCAAAAACTGCGCATCTCCATCAAACAAAAGAGGTGAGGAAAGTTATCACATGGTGCTCATCTTCTCCATGATAATGTGCACATGGCAGAAATTGTGAAGTCTGCAGTAAAGGAATGTAACTTCTAAGAAATTGACCACCCACCCTACAGTCCAGATCTAGCCCCAAGTGGCTAGTACCTCTTTCTTCATGTTAAAGAAAGATCTTCGGGCAAGGAAATTTGATGATGATGATGATGAAGTATAGCTGCTGTAATTAGACATTTTGCAGTTAAAAAAGCAGATTATGTTTTGAGAGGCATAAGAATTGCGAATCCACCGATGTGAAAAGTGCAGTGAAAGAAAGGTTGATTATGTTGAAAAAATGCATCTTTATTTTATTTTTATGTTAAAAAGGAGTCAGACTGGAAACTTTTGGAACCTACCTTGTACTTCCCCCCTGTAGAGTCTTTTGTTCTCAAAACTTAACCTCATCGCTTATCACTTTATATCTTCTAATTTCCTCCTTACTTTCTTCCAAAAATCTTTGAATTCTCTTCTCCCCTTTGTCATACATCCCCCAAACTCTTCGAGAGTTTCTTTCAACTTTCTCCATCAATTATTGTGCCCAGCTGCATTCATGTAAGCTTTAATTATATTACTGTCATCTAATTTCAAGTTCCCGTACCAATATTTCAGAGCTCTTTCCATCACTATTCCTTTTTTTCCTGCTCTATCTAATTCTGCCAATGCTACTCCTCTTCTCAGTATTTTTGGTGAGCCTAATAACTCTGTACAGAACAGATTGTAGGTAGGTAGATAGGTAGGTATTTATTTCACTTCAATCATTACATGGTGTAATTCACACCTACAATTCTGTAATACTTAAATTCTACCCCTATATTTTACCTATTACATCTCATTTTCTCACTTCACTGATTTGCTGCATTTATGAGGACCCATAGCATCCAACCCATGGTTACCTAGCTAATGGATCCTATTTACTTCTTCCTTTCACCAATCCATATTTCTTCCTATTCGTTATTTCTAATTTCCATCATCCATCTACTTCTTACTACACTTAAATATTTTCCTATTTCTGTTAAACTTTCTCTTGATTTAGCTCTTAACATCCGTTTACCTATAATTTCATTTGATACACTAAACTAATTGTTTTTTTGTAATTTTTCTCTCCCCCATATCATTTTAAGTTCTGTATATATACACAGTGAACTTTTGGAGTTGAAACTACCAATTATTTCCTGTCTTTCCATATCTTCAATTCTCAATCTAACTGTTTTCCAACACCTGCCTGTCTGTCCTTCCAATATCCCATACCCTATTTCGTCTAAAGTTCATTTTACTTGCTTATAACAACTATCCTCTTCATTAAGCTTTCCTTGAACCTTTATACATTGCTTTAGTATATTATTATTTTCTAAATCCATAATTCTCCACCAGTATTTCACTACTCTTTCCATACTTCCAAATCTTCTTAACTACATTGGTGCAACCCCATTTGATGAAGTTCTCGGTAAACCCAAAATTAATTTGCAGAAGTTCCTATGCACCTTATTTACATGAACAAATTATACATTGCATCAATTTCATTTATTATTACTATTATTATTAATATTTATTTATTGATCCATTGAAATTGTTTTGTACAAATTATATTCAATATTAGATATGTCAAAATATAAACATAAACATTACACTATCCTAATAGATGTTTAAATTACTACTTTTTCAGTCAATGTCTCATAGTTCACACATATTCAAGGTAATAAAGCAGTGGTTAAATAAATGGGCCTTGATACATGATTGTAAATGGTTTATTTTTGTTTTACTGCCTTTATATAATTTATACTGGCCTTAAAATTCCATACTCTTTTCATTACATTGAAAGAAACACAAGTAACAAGAGCAGCTAAAAATCTATGAAAAATGTTTGAACAATTCAAACCAACAAAAAAGAATATATAGAAAATGACTGATGCCACAAAAACCTTATTGGAAATAAATTGTATGTTTTAAAGGGGTCTAAGAACGTATTTTGTGTAGTAAGGTTTTTTCTATCTCTTATACAAAATTCCTTCCAAATGAAAACGACTTCACTAGCTATAACCAGGAAAGTAATTTTTTCTCATTTTAATATCTTAAATATGTGGTATTTGAGTTAAAAGTATTAGAGGCATTTTTGCAAAAAGCCAAAGTTGAAATGGGGATTATCTTAAAATATCTTCATGCCACATCTTTTGAAGATGCTATACAAGAATACCAAATTTGGTATTTATCCAATCTTTCACTTTTGGGTTAATGCTGTTCTCGCTCTCGCTCCTCTCTCTCTCGCTCTCTCTTCTCTCTCTCCTCTCTCTCTCCCTCTCTCCTCTCCCTCTCTCTCTCTCTCTCTCTCTCATGTACACACATTGAAGAATGTTTGGGTGGAATGCAATACTTTCTATAACCTACTAGGCACACAAAAGAGAAAGAAAAAAATTGGATGTGTTAAATTCATATGGGATTCTCTACCCTCTATTCTTTATTATTGTGGTATACAAACTTTTTATATGGAAGTTTATATTTTTATCTACCTTTGCAAAAATAGCTACAATGCACATTTCATTATAAATTCAAAGGGAATAAGTAGTAGTCAAATATTTAAAAACTGGATGCTGTATACTAACCTTAAAATTCCATGCTCTTTGCATATGTGAAAAACAATTGACTTTAAAAGAATGACTAAGTGTTGAACAATTTGAACCATAAACAATAGACATCTCAAAAATGGCTTATGGCACAGAAAAATGTATCCAAAATAAGTTTTGTGTTTTAAAAATATCTGCATTTTTGGTGTAAGTTTTGTCTTTCACTTAACATCTACCAGTTATACAAGATAATAAAAACTCCTTCCAAATGGAGTTTTATCCTAAATTATCTTTAATACATGCTGTTTTAATCAGAATCGTTAAATCATTTTTGAGAAGATTAAAAAAAAAAAAAGTCCATGTAGAGGGTAGTTGCAGATGAAAGAATTTTGTTGAAAATTTTCATGTTGCAAAAAGGAATAGTTTCTCTCCTATAACTAAGATTAAAATAAATCTGTCCTCAAACCCCAAAGTTGGGAACTTGTTATTTCTCATCCTTGAAGAACATTAGCAATTTTAATTTTATGGAAATGAGAACCTTTTGTTTATCTCACATGGAGAAAAGAGACAAAGAAGGGACAGACCTGTTGTAAAACAGCCTCTGGTCTAATCATGGACAAGCCTGTGTGACAATTTCAGAGTGAAAGCAATTTTTAGTAGTTATAACTACCACTTAATTCAGGTCATTTTCTAAAATTTATGTGGTCACTGACCAGTGTGTCAGGTGGTAGTTAAAATTAGAGAATACCAGCACAGGCTTTATGGGAAAATTAATTAATTCCAGCACTAAATGTCCATTAATTGAGGGGACTGCTACCTAGAGATGGCTATTTAGCCAAGTTTGATTATATTTGTGTTCTTGAGTTATTACTAATATTTGTTAAAGTTTAAATAAAGTGTAGAAGTTATAGTATAACCATATTTAGTGAGAATGTTTACACAAGTTGAAAGTGTGTACTGGCTTATTAGATAATATTTTGCTGAAGTTGTTAATTTTTATCTGTAAATGTATAATTATAATCATAATTATTGTGAAATATATATATCTAGCACAGTTAACATACTATCAAAATGTTTAAAATACATGTTATTACGAAAATGCTGCCATTTTTATAATCAACAAATTGTCTTCTAACAAACCACCAGTTAAGAAAGAATTATTATTGTATTTTAGAATTAAAAATTGTATTTTAGATGTAAAATTTGTATTCTGTTTTACATCTGATTTTTCCCCATATTTGTTTGAAGTAGCACTGCATATAATATAGAAAGAAGAGAAATAAATAATAGAACATGAAAGGAAGTGTGATGTTTCAGGGCTGCGAGTATGCAGTACGTCGTGTGCAATTTTCACCTCATCAACTGTCAGTACTTGCTGCTGTATCTTATGATTTTACTACCAGGTATGTAGCTTTGGAAATAGAAATCTAACCCAATTAAAGAATGGAATATATACAATGGTCTGCTTAATGATAGCAAGTTAATAGCTTTTAAGAAACTGGAAATTGACTGGAAAAATGGATAAAATATTTTAGGTTTAAAAATGTTCTGTATTTTGTTGAATACAAGATAATGTTTTCTTCCAAAACATTCATGTTAAACTGTAACTCATCTTTCATTCATAGTGTATATCTCAAACATCACACAAAAAGCTTTAAACTTCACAGAATTGGGTTAAGAGAAATCAAATGTTTACTTGGAAAATTATTGTCAAGATCACAGGCATAAGCTGGTTGCTTGTTAACATAACTCCATGATGCAACTGCTCACAAGAACCTTGGCCTACTGCCCGGCCTCTGCATCCCCCATCTCGGTCCAGGACAGATGTCATGGATGGGATGTATGTTTCGTTCCTGGGAATTAAATGATTAACCAACAAATCCACTAGATTTTAACATGTTCATCTCAGGCATTTAAAGCAGACCTTACCCTAAAAACTTACTGATTTTACCAGACCTAGCTGGTGAAAAATCCCAGCTGGAAATTTAACGCTACACAAGTTGGTTAAAATGCAAATTATTCCATTATTTTTTAAGATATGCTAACATTTCTGAACTTACTAAGAACATATGTAAATATTAGTTCTAAAAAGTATGGAATATTATTTGTTATTTTTCCTGATAAGAAGTATGACATTTTTGAGTTTAGGGCCTTATTGTGTGAATAGTAATGAATGAAACAATTGATTTTGTTTGTACTTTAATGCATACCTTGCATTTTAATAAATAGTCATTTCCAACTTTCCAAAACTAAGAATCAGTATTATGCCACTGCTCCAGTTGAAGGATAGCTACTTTATCCCAGTATCTCCCGATGGCCCTCCATACTGAAAGAACATGTGGCTCACCCATTCCCAATTTGCATTCAGCAGAACTGAGCAGTTTTTATTACATTAAATAGATTTTAAGCTTTGAATATATATTTTTCTCAGAATAGTCATAAGCTACTATTTTAAATAATTCTTTTTGGGTATATTTTAGAGGCTGTTTACTTTATCAGCATAAGTTGATTGTGTAGGCTCTAAGCCTCTCTTCGAGGTTGAAGCAGTTAAGATTTCTTTTCAAACCACTTCCTCTGGCCTTACTTTTAATTTAGTCTTTGCTTTCTGATGAGAAATGACCCACTGCTGCCTGGTACCATGTTTCACAGATTCACTTTTTCACAAGATTTCAACTTTGTCATTAGGTTAAAACAATTACTAGTTTATAATTTAATTGGAGGTTTTAAAATATTAAATACAAGAAAGGGCTTTATGGAAATAACCACCTTCAGGAGAAGAATGTACAAACTTCTGAGAGAGTTTAGAACAATTGAGCCTAAACTTTATGACAGGTAACTGAATATACCACAAGCACTATTAAATCTGTTAATGTGATCTAAATTTAAAGCTTCATAGGGTTAAAAATAAAATAACCATCTTATAGGTAATTATATTTCATTTTGTTCTGTTGACAATATACTGGTTAATATGATGCTCACATTTAAAGGATTTGGGACTTCAAGCACTCAGCAGATCCTTTAGAAACGGTGAAGCATCATTCAGAGTTTGTGTATGGCTTAGACTTCAACAATCACATGCCAGGACAGATTGCAGACTGTGGTTGGGACTCGTTGCTACATGTGTTTACACCACGCTCTCTAGCTGCACTTCCTCGAAGTTAATTAAATAAAATTAAGCTATTTTTCTCAGAAAAGGTGCTATTTGTTGACATGATGTGCATTTATTATTTTATTTGATGTTATATATCTTTGTGAACTTCAACATAATTTAAATAATATTTACTGTTTTTAAGTGTTTTAGATTTGTTCTATCCTGTCCAGACTCATTCCAATCCTGCTCCAAACTGAGGGTAAATAATGCTTGCTAACTATCAGATTTGTAGAATCTAAACAAAATTAATTCTTGCATTACTGAATGCTTCTTCCAATCTCTTTGACTCTTTGCAAATGTGCAGATAAGTTATTATCATGCATACACTGGATTTTCAATTTTTTTTGTTAACTTCATCACGTTAAGTGGATGACATCTTGGCTGTCCAGCTAGCTTATATTTCAAACAAGATCAGGCCTTCTACAGCTGTTTTTAAACAAAAACACCAACCTACATTCTTCAAGCTGTTGTGTAATCAGCTTTAAAAATTTTACATTTTTAGTGTGCCTGAAGCTAATTTCTTTTTAAAACATAAATCTTTGACTCTCCATGGCAGTTCTTTTATCATTAAGCTACCTTACCATGTATTAAAAAGTTATCTGGTTACCATATCCTGTGGGACCTTAGGCATTCTCAGTATTTGAGATGGCATATCTTAAGACATCCTCCTGTATCACAGCTGTTTTTTTACATTTGAGTCACCTAGCTGCAAATCCAACATTTCTACTTTTAGTAAATTTTCAAGAAATGAAAAAGCACTAATGTTTAATACATACTATACTGTCAATGTCATTTGCATATACATTAAATTTTTGCAAGGCATTAATTGACTTCAAAACTGAGCTATTGTTTTTTATATTTAAAATTTGAAATGTTTGCATTTGAATTTTGCCAATAACACAATAGTAAGTTATGAATAGGATCTACTAAAATAATTGTAGTAAAATAATGTGTTTCACTTATGTTAATTACCATTAGATATTTATTTATCACATTTAGCAATGATATTTCACATTTAACTGTATATGTTTATGTTCTATTTAATGCATTCATTAATGTTTGTAACAATATTGTGACTACACCCAGTGGCAGTAATTGCCACACATGTGTGAACGGCTTGCTTTGGAAGCCATATCTGATTGCTGCCATATATTGTTACACCTGCATTAGTGGACAAGTGTGCCATCAGCAAGTTCTTTTGACTCTGAAGCTGTGATTGTTATACTGAACATGTGTGCTCTAGGCAGTTCTTTGATACCAAAATCATGCATAGTTACGCTTAATTGAGTTTATGACACCTGCAATGGTTTGCACATGCAACTGCTTCTGGAAGTTTTCTGCCACGTCGTCAAAATCATCTACGTGATAAAAGTAGAACAAGCCCTGCAGAACCCAAGCATTGAACACCGGAGACATCCTATCTATTCCACAACCATCAAGAGATATTCTCTGGTAGAATGGCCAGAAGTATTAGACATGCAGGAAGATATGAGATCTAGGGGAATCATTGAAGAGTCCAACAGTCCTTGGTGCCTCCTTGTAGTCTTAGTGAAGAAAAAGAGTGGTGACCTTTGTTTCTGCAAGGACTACAAGAAGCTGAATGCTGTCACCAGAAAGGACTGTTTCCCCTTACCCCAGATTGATGATACCTTGGACACATTGGCTGGGTTCAGTGGTTCTCGACTTGGACTTGAAAGGGTTACTGGCACATGACCCTAGATCCCAGAGATAGGCAGAAGACCACATTCTGAGCTGCCAATGGTTTGGCAATTTACGGTTATGCCCTTTGGAGTCTGCAATGTGCTAGCTATGTTCCAGTGCCTCATGTAATCACTGATGTGAGGGCTGACTTAGAATACCTACCTGATATATTTGGATAACATCATTGTCATAGGCCACAGCCTCAAAAGCCATCTTGAGAACCTGTCCAAGATACTTCAAAGGCTGCAGGCAGCTAACCTGAAGTTGAATGTAATTAGAAGGTAATAAAATTAAATCAATCTTACCTCATAAGAAATAGTCTGTGCTACTTCACATAATCCTCCTAATAATGCATAATTAGAATTTGAAGATCAACCAGCTAATATTACTGTATAAACACCTATACTTGTACAAACCAAAAAAAAACACCTACTCTACTGCAAGGAGGTGAACTATTTAGGCCACATAGTCTGGAGTAGGCACAACAGGGTGGTGGGTAGATGTGTGAAATGCGGGAAAATTATCTACTTTTTTCCAAGAAAACAATAAGCATGAACATCATCATGCTATTGTTGTTCTGACAGAGCAAGAGTCTGAAAATAAACAAATTTTAGGAGCAGCATTGCTGGAGATCTTTTCTTCCAGTTTCACCAAGAATGGTTCAAAGCAGAGGCAATCTGGTTACAGACTTAAGCTGATTCATTTTCCAACCATATATAAGGAAATGTGCTGTTTTTTGAGAGTGCCATCCCTGTATGAATGTGCTCAAGTTCACTTACCCAATTCTCAGGTGTTCCTGCATAGGTGGTATGCCTCCCTTCCCTTTTGTGTTCAAGAAGGCTTGGCAGCCATCTGCTCACCTTGCTGTTTTGGAAACCAATATTTCAACAATCATTGTAAACTAACAGGAAAATACTGCAAACCTAACTTCAATACACCAAATGTTATTGTGTTCTGATCAAGTAGTGGATCTGAAAGGCTCTTAGTGTTGGTTTCTTTGCTCACAGATACAAGTTTAATCAGCAATAACAGCTAAAGTGGTTAAAGCTATTTCTGCAGAATACCAGACAGTTGGAAGATGGATCTAATCCTGTATAATGGATGCTTCTTTTTCCCAAACTGTGTAAAATATAAATTTGACACACAAATGGGATTTCTTTCTAATAAAACTCCTCCCATAGAGTATAGAGCAGTAAATTACATGGTTAGTTTTATTCTGCATAGTTTTGTAATATTTGCTGCCATCTCACGAATGCTGCAACGTAATTGAAAGTTTACAACTAAATGCTTTATAAAATATAAATTGCAAATAAAACAGGGAAATACTCATAGTTCTTCCTTTAAGCACCCACATTCAAATGCATCTCTCTATAATTATTTAATATTATTATCAGGTTAAAGGTTTTATTTCGGTCATGCATTGTTCGTGTTGTAGATATAAGGAAAAATGGAAATGGCGTGTTATTTATGGACACTCTTTAATTGCTGTGGTTCTCAGCATTCCATTCTAAATTGGGCGTGAAAGACTGCTTAATTTTGCTCAGAGGCCTCTCCTATCAGGCTTGAGGTTCTTTTACATGCCGTAAATCTATAACATGGGACCCATGGCTTTACTTCCCTTCCAAAGGAAGCCGTTCTCAGGATTTTTACACCCGAAAAAATCCATTGTCCTCCCCGGGTTTGAACGTGTGTCCCTGTATGACTGAGCTCAAATTCACTTTGATATGTGTGTCATCACAGTTGGAGTCTTGGGAATACGTAACACCATACAACATATTGCAGCATGACTGTAATTGGAACCTTCAGGAATGTGGCTCGATTCTTCTTGAAACTTCAGCTTCCAGAAACTAGATTGCTTGTGCAAATGGGGCTTTTGCCAGTTTGCAAGGAAGACACTTTCCTAGTGTCCTTTTTATAGTTTGGCGGGCACGGAGAATCCAAAATTCGTCTCTAAGCTCAGATAGAACAATCCGAACACCCATATGATGAAGTCTGGTATGTGTGTTTTGGATCAATAAGTGAACAAAGTGGTGCTGCCCATCGAGTAGTATGGGATGACGTTGTGTTGGAGACAGGCTGTCGGCAAATTGCAAGCGTCCACCAAGATGAATGACTCCGTTCTTTATGAAAGGGTTGAAACGTGCAATTTTAGATTTCTTGGGCAGTGGCTGATTGTGCTGGAGTGCATGAAGTTCATCCGGAAACGATTCTCTTTGCACAGTTTTAATCCAATGAATCCGTGCCGTGGAAAATTCCGAAGCAGTGAGTTCTCCAGCAGTACTGTTCTGTGTACGTGTGTGTCGTATGAATTGTAGAGTCCATGCTGTTATGCACAATAGTTTACTGTAAGAACTATACCTTCCAGCGTTAACAGGAGTCAAGAGTGTTTATTGTCAATACTTAACTTGTTTTTCGTATTTCACGAAGTGTGATTTTGGAGACCTCATTTCGAGGCCACGAATCGAGATGCTTCTTGAGCCATAGTGGACAAATCCACCACAACGTAGACTGAAGTAATGCTGTGGCAGTAATTCCCCGAGATAAAAGATCTGCTGTGTTTTCTTGTCCAGGACAGTGTCTACACTTAGCCGGTGAAATAGTGGACTGAATTTCCGTAACACGGTTGCAGATGAAGATTTTCCACCGATTTGCGTCGCTGCGAATCCATCCTAGAGTGACCATGGAATCACTCTATAGTGTTGCCTTAGTGACGTCATACCCTGTAGAATGGCAGAAATATTTTAAAAGTCGGGCACTTATCAAGGATGCCAGTAATTCAAGACGTGGAAGTGTCACTTTCTTAATGGGAGACAACCTAGTCTTGCTGCAAGCTAACTGGACTAAAGCGTTAGTCTCATATTGTCCTGACATACAGTACTGCACCGTAGGCCCTCTCTGATGCGTCACAGAACACGTGAACTTGTGAAGTTTCAGGCGTCCAGCTGAATATACCAATCTATCGTGGGATCGTAATGTTTGAGAGGTTAGGAAGACTTGAAATCCAGGTGTGCCATTTACATGCGATGTCATGAGATAGAATCTCATCCCAATCTATTCCCATCAACCATGTGTCTTGGAACAGAATTTTACCTTCTACTGAAACTGGCGAAAGTATTCTAAGCGGGTCATAAAATCTTGAGATTGTTCTCAGCATTTGTCGTTTAGTGGCTGGTTCTGTTAGCAAGTCAGTAGAGATATCTTGGTGGTGAAAGAATAGGGTATCTGACTCTGTGTTCCAGTTTAACCCTTGGACTCCAGTTTCTTTCTTTATTTCGCGTCCCTCAGCTCTCCATATGTTATTCAGTACTTCAGAATTAGTAGCCCATTTAGCCATTGACATTTTAATTTGCTTCAGTAAGCCAGTCAACTCATAGTACAAAGACACTGCTTGATTGTCATCTTCAATGCTGACAGCAGTATCGTCCATAAAGGTACTGCTTTCCAGAATTTTTGCTGCCAATGGAAATTTATCGTAAGACTTAGAAGCGAGTTCTCGTAGAGTAGCTGACAGTAGAAAGGGGCTGCATGTGTGACCGAATGGCAAGCGCGTGAATCTATATGTGATAACATCTTCGGTCGTTCTCCAATATCCATTTTCTTCTGTAACCCGAAACCATAAGAACCTTGTGAGGTCTCGATCTTTTTTGTCCAAGCTCAGTTGCAAGAAGGCTTGCGTTACATCTCCAATTAAGGCCTTTCGGTGCAGACGAAAACGAAGTAATGTTGACAGAATTTCTGGTAACAAATTGGGGCCAGGTTCAAGGGCATCGTTGAGAGATGGAGAGTTGCTTGCGTGTGATGATGCGTCGAACACTATTCTCCATTTGATTTCACCTCGTTTTTCCCTTTTAACAGTATGGTGGGGCAAGTAGTATGTATTGTAAGAATCGCCATCTACTGTAGTTTCTATGTGGCCATTATGAATGTAGTCTAACATCTGTGAGTAATACGTCTCCTGGAATGAAGTGTTATTTGCAAGTTTTTTCTGCAGACTGACAAAACGTTTCTCAGCGTTGCTTTTGTTAGAGGGTAAAACACCATTCCCCTTTCTAGGCAATGAAACCACTCTCCTCCCATCCTCCATTTGAAAATTATCGTGAAACTCCTGTAAGGTGGTAGCATCTTTGGTTGTAAGTGTCCTCTCTTGCTGATCTTGAATTCCTAACGTTTCTAAATCCCAGAAGTGTCTCGCGTCATATTCTGGAGGCAATTGTGCACTTGAGTGAATGAAGTTAACAGTTACATGGTTAACTGAAACTCCGGATCTACTTCCACTAAGAATCCAGCCAAAATGAGATGGAAGAAGAACCAATGTACTTGATAAACGTATAGGCTGATGATGTTTCATCACCTTCCAGTACTGGTCTCCTCCTATCAGAATCTCAATAGGTGGGTTGTGTTCGTCTCCTTTACGATCTGCAAGGTGTATTTTAGGAACACGTGACAATGCTAGGATGTCTTGTGATACTGCTGGATGTGGTGAATATGTATTATCACTTTCAATGCAGACAAGTTTAGTTTCAATTTTGTGGAGACTCCGCTGACGACGAATTTGAGTAGCCTGCGCTTGAAGTGTGCAGTTTTCGCTGATTCAAAGGCCGTAACTGCCAGGTCTGTGTGGTCAATGACATTTAGCTGTAAGTGATCTGCCAAGGTTTTGCTTATGAAACTTGACTGACTGCCACAGTCTAGTATACAGCGTGTTCGTTTTCTTATTCCAGTTGGACCTGTCACTAAGATCTGTGCTGTTTGCAGGTAAGTGAAACTAGAACGATCAGTATCAATCTTGAGTGATGTCGAAGTCGTGGAAGCAGTAAGTGAAGGACTGCTCTGTTCTGTGCAAATGGCTCGACGGTGACCTTTCTTGCATTTTGAACACGTAGCTTTACTCTTTTTGTTACATTGTTGTACAGTGTGGCCGCGATTCAGGCATAAGAAGCACCGGTTACTGGTTTTTAGTTTCTGAGTCCTTTCGTGAACGTCTGTAATCTCTTGACAATCTTGTGCCCAATGGCCACGTTTTTCACAAAAGACGCAATAAGGGTCTAGAATTCCTTTAGATTTTCTGGAGTTTTTGGAACGGACGTGAAGTGTTGCTGCTGTTGGTATGGTACTGCTCATTTGTGACGTATCACCGCGGATCTTCTCACTTGTTAGTGCTCCGTTTACCTTGTCACTCAGGAACTGCATAAGTTTAGGAATATCACCCTCGGATATTCTCTCTCTCTTGGCGTGAATAATCCAGCGTCGACAGATGTCTTCGGGGAAGGCGCGAAGTATTTTTGGTGCAAGAACTCGTCCGTATCCATTGATGTCCTCACCTAATGCCCGAAGTGCGTGAATCCTCCGATTACACTCGATAAATGTTGTGTTGAGTTTCTCCGGAGACGTGAAGCGGCTAGGTTTTATTTCTTCCAGGTAGTCAAAGATGAGTCTGAATTATTCTACTCTTGTCCCCATACCGATCTCTTAGTATTTTCTTCGTCTCTTCACCTTCGAGATACCCTCGAAGTAAAACATGTTTGTTAATCGTCGAAAGAGACGTGGCACTATCTACAGAAGCCACGAACTGCTCCCAGAAGAGCATCCAGTTTTCGATGTCCCCTGAAAACGGTTCTAATTTGATAGGTGGTAGTTTGACTATGTGAGAAATCGATGGTACGGGAGCTGTCATGGAAACTGTGGATGTGGTGTTGGGTCCTAAGTCTTTGGAATCTGTTAGAGTGGAGTTGTAGTTCAGAATCCCTCTTGAGGCCTTCTGTATGGCTCGCTTGGCAATGTCAATATACTCCTCGCAAGTGGTTACGTCTGTGGCATATTCTTCATCAGTGAGGAGATCGTGAATTTCGTCATCGAACTTAAGTAATCGTTCCAATGTGTCTGACAAGCGATTTTTATAATGCTCATAATCCTCTAATGTCGTGTTTTCTGTGTAAGAGTTGATTAAGTTTGCGAATCTTGTGATATTATTTCGTTCGCGGGTGCGCTTTCGTTTTAGGTTGCGCACTGCCACTGCTGAATCGCAATCGGTCATATTTAATTTGAAGAGCTAACGCAATGTGAAAGCTTAAATAATATTTAGCACGTTTCACAAATTCCTTCCCGGTAAAATGCTTTATCGAATTGTATGCGTTGAGCAGCGTTTGTTTTGCAAGAATGCTCGTTTTGTCTTCAGTATTATTTTTCCTTCCCTGAGTGTAGGAAAATGAAATGAAATGGCCTGTTATTTATGGACGCTCTTTAACTGCTTTGGTTCTCAGCGTCCCATTCTATATTGGGCGTGAAAGATCGCTTAATTTTGCTCAGAGGCCTCTCTTATCAGGCTTGAGGTAAATCTAGGACACGGGACCCACAGCTTTACTTCCCTTCCGAAGGAAGCCATGCTAAGGATTTTTACGCCCGATTAATAAACAGAAATAATACTACTCACAGTAAGTCCTTGTTCCCGGGTTTCGGCACCAATATTTTGTGGAGTGACCAGTAGAGGATTAATTTTATGTCTACATTTATACAGACAAGTCAACACTTTTAGATCTAGCAAGGCCTGTTTGTCACTTTATTTTTCCTTTTCTAAAATCAGTAGTACCAATACAAAACATGACAAGAATGAAACAAAGGAAGATAAACATTATACAAACACAAGGAGTAAGTAAAACATGGAACTTTTTCCACTTTTATTCATTCTGCACAGTTACCATGTCCCCATTAACTAGCTGTCTGGAAGCATGCCTTTATCCTGATTCTCTATCTCTGATGACAATAGATAATCTCAAAAAATAGGAGACATTTGTTAATGTTCCATTTCAAAAAAGAAGCATGGGAGGTGAGAATCGAACCATTACCTCCTGGCACTATTGAATTCATGGGATAGCGGTGCAACAACCTCAGCTATTCCTCAATTGCAAGTTTGCTCTCTATTCACATAATATGAAGTGCTACTGTGTTGCTAACTTGAAAACAATTTTCCTTGTAAAGCAAAAGTTTGTCATACCTTGGGAAATGGTATAAATATTTTGCTCTGTTTCTATATGTTCATTTTCGTTTATTTAGGGGATGAAAAGAGATTATCTAGAGTAAACATAAATATCACAGTTTTCACTATGGGGTAAAAGTTCCTTTACTTGCTTATGTCAAATCATGAAATAATTAAACTGCTGTATTAGTTTTAATTGTGATTTGATAATAAGGGCATTCAAATTCATACAAGATTCACAATGTTAATCTTTCCTCCCTTTATCATCATAAAGTGTTAAATGTGTGTGTTTGAAAATACACTTCCGCTATTCACTGTCTTTCTTAAACACTTGCAGGCCTTGTCCACATGGTTGCTAAGAGTTGATGGCAGCAAAGAGGGTGAAATCATCAGACAATTCTCACAGTGTCACTTTCCCGGATCTCTGGAGAAATTGCACTTACAAAACATAGGCTCAAGATTAGCATATACTCTTATTTTTACTAGAGCTTTCAATCTCGCTCATTTCTCGCTGCCACTAAGCATGCCTCTTGCAGCCAGTAGATGCAGCTAAATGCATAGCTGGCATGAGAGAGCTTGACCAACGAGCATACAAGAGTCTTGAGAGTCTCGATTACTTGCAAAACTCATAAGTCTTGCTAATAGCAAAACTGCAGTGTAATGTGCGGAAACTCTCATAATCAGCCCTGCAAGTTATATTATTTCATCTGTTTGAATGATTTAATATCTAAATAACCTACCAGGATAAGGATGGTTTTTAAAATAACCATGCTAGCAAAGGGTTAAAAATGAAATGTGGTATCACAGAATCTGCAGATATGTGTATGTGGTATCCACTTTATTACAAATAAATGTGTAAATATTTTATTACTTCTAAGACATTTATGTTGCAAGAAGTAATTCTATTTTCGGCTGTAATCTGAACATGTTTATGCCTAGCAACACAAAAGTAAAGGTATGACATTAACAATTAATATTGCTGATTCAAACCGTTTACTGTAAGTGTAGTTGGATATATGTACTGTTAAACGATGAGTCATCTTGACTTATTACTAGGGCCCGGATTTTTAGCTTTTTATAAATGCAGTTTTAGCCTTTTATTAACTTCTACAAGACTAGATTTTTAAACAATTTTCCTAGCTTTTTAATTATGTTCCTAGCCCTTGTTTAGGGTTTTAAACAATTTTCCTACCTATTTAAGGAAGTCGATGAGAAATGCCTTTTATAACATAATACAGATAAAAATATGAAAACTATTTTACTTTACAGAAGCATGCTATTGATATGAACTGTAATTTAAGGCAATTCATTACACAGTATACTCATGCTAGAACATTTTAACTAAAAATTCAGCATGTATTTTTAATATATAGCAGACTCATAAAACAAACTTTTCATTTCAGCATTGTTGACGTACAACCATCTACATTTCCAAATGTTGTTTTTAATATATTCCTATGGGCAGAAAAAGATCTTTCAACATCGCAAAATTTAATTAGCATATATTTCATGCACCAATTTCTATACCAAGATAAAAACTGTGATAAATTATATCCATGGCTAACCTCACATGCACACTTAAAACAAAACTAAACAAATTGTTAAATAAAAATTGTAATTCAAATGAATTGAAGAAAAAATTGATACATTTTCTACTGAAGTTAAAAAAGAAGAAAATTAAGTTCAGCGAGTTTAGGTCTTAATGTCCCCCCCCTTTTTTCTATTATTAATAAGATTCACATATTAGCACCCAAACTTATTAACTTATAAGGGAAAAATAGGTTAAAACCTTAAAATCAGAGCACTAGTTATTACATAGCAGTTTATACTATGGATCATACATCAACCTACTTCATTTGTAGTTATGAGCATACTCGAGTCACATCGCTTGTGAGCACTAGTTCTCGATACACAAGATTCTTGTTGCCACACTCTTGAGAAGTGGCATGATTACAAGTAACGAGCGAAAGTGGCACTGGTTTTGACCATCTCTAATTTTTACTTACTCTACAGGCACTGTGTACTTTGTTTTAAACATGTTACATTTTAAATTGTTCTCCCTAAAGTATTCAAAGAGTGTTTCAGTAGTTTGCGTCATTGTGTTATTCAAGTCTCCAATTGAAGCACCCCAGCATATAGCTGTTATATCATCTGCTTACAGGATTGCCTTACTGTTCCTATGTTGGGTATATCATTTACATACAGTAAAATAAGAGAGGACCCATCACAGAACCCTGCGGAACCCCATAGTTTACTGTTTTGAAGCTGGATGTAGTTTTTGTTGTTAGATTCCCTTGTTTGTAGTTTATTTGTGTTGCTTGTTGCTTGTTTCCTGCCAGTAAAGTATGAACTAATTAAATCTTTTGTTAAACCCCTAATTCATTATGCTTCTAACTTACTTAGAAGAATAATGTGATCAACATGGTCGATCCCAGTTATACCCACTGTAAACTAGCATAAACATTAACAGAGCATGGCCGAAATAAATCCTTTAACTTGATAATAGTATTTGAGAATTATGGACATTAAAGATGTCTTTGAGTGGGTGTTTAAAGGAAAATATTGATTTTTGGAGGAACGAAATGAAATGGAATTTTATTTATGGACGCTCTTTAACTATAGTGGTTCTCAGTGTCCCATTATATAAAAGGTGTGAAAGACTGCTTAATTTTGCTCAGAGGCCCCTTTATCAGCTGAGGATTTTTTAAGTGACACAAATCTATGACATAGGACTAAGGCTTTACTTTGTTTCCGAAGGGGAAAAAAAATCCATCATCCTCTGCCGGGCTTGAACCTACAGCCTTGGATATATATATGTTAACCATTACATCACGGAGGGCAACAATTTTGGGAGGAATGTTTGCCACTTGAATTAGAAGTATTTTCCCGTTTTATTTGCAGCATTTGCAATTTATATTTTATAAAGCATTTAGTTGTAAAATTTCAATTCTATTGCAGCATTCATGAGATGTTGCCAAATATTAATACGCTATGGGAAATAAAACTAGTTATGTAATTTGCTACTCTATGGGATGAGTTTTATCAGAAGAGATTCTATTAATCTGTCAAATTTATATTTTGCACATGTTAGGTAAATAAATATTTAAAAAAAAGGTAAAAGCAGCCATTATGCAGTATTTTATCCACCTTCTGACTCATATTCTGCAGAAACATGCTTTAACTACTTCAGCTATTATAGTCTCAGACATAATTCTTGCTGATTAAACTTACATTTGTAAGCAAACACCAACAGAGCATTTTACTTCAGATCTGCTACTTAATCAAAAAACAATAACACATTTTCTGCAGGTGAATTGAAGTTGAATGTGCAATATTTTCCTGTTTACAGTGATTTCTGAAATATTGGTTTCCAAAACTGCAAGATGAGTGGATGGCTACAACGTCCTCTTGAACATGAAGGGAAGGGAAGCATATTGCACCTATAAAAATGCCTGAAAATTAAATGAACCATCACATGGCCAAACAGAAAGTGGGTATTTACTTTTGGGAAAAATAGTACATACAATCTGGAGGTATATGTAAACACACAGCCTGATGGAAATTATTCATTTAGTAATAAACACTCAGATATAGTCAATCACTTGGTGAAACTAACTCTCAAAAACACATGTGTGACTTAAGTTGTCCATGTTAGGCACAGTGAGGAAAAATAATCCTCAAATATCTCAACAATTTATGGATTATGTCAGTGTTAAACAATTCCTTATTTGGCTTTTGAGAAGAAGAGACTTTAGATAATTTTGTAAAAAGAAAGGCAGCAATTTAATTTTCATCTCTAGGCTTTATAATGATAAGATAGATGATAATTCAGGTGATACTAGGAAGCCTGATATTATAAAATTTTATAATAGGACCAAAGAAGGATTGGATGCAAGTGATTTGATGGTTGGACAATATGATATTTCTAAAGCAGCTAAACAATGGCCCATATTTATCTTTTAAGCACTGCTGCAATAAATAACCATATTGTATTCACAGAAAATAAAAATAAAATCAGCAGCAGAGAAAATTCTTGCATTTGGTTTCTGCTCAGATGCACAGAAGAACTATAAACAATACTGGATTGTCAATGTCAATGTCTGCTAGTATGAAAAGACCCTGCTTGGAAACTGAAACAGAAGCTGCTAGAAAAAGATTCCTTGTGAAGCTGGTCAATGTGAAAGAAGATGACTTCTATGATACAGTTGTTATGCTTGTAAGGCACTCATGTCTTTGCATTGCAGAATGAAGTGCCACTTCAATTATGAGTCCATGAATAACCAAGATGATGCATGAAAAATATGTTAGTTAAGAGTCTCATTTTCAGGCTTAGTAAAATAATTTAAATGTTTCTAGTATCTTGTTCAAAGCTGATGTGAATTCTTTTAAGACAAGATTTAACTGAGTTAAGTGTCATTAATTTTGTACCTTAATATTTTTGTAGAATATAGTAGTTGTCTTTGTACATATTTTAATATGCTGTCAGTTGTTTATAGGTTATCGAGACTCCACCTCCCATATTTTGGATGATTAAACATATTTTTAAATCCTTTAAAGTAATTTTATAACAAGCTAATCTCTAAGCCTGCCACTGCCAAACTGGTATTTATTGAAGACACAACTTTCAGTGAATTAAATTCAAATTGCTGACACGGTAGCTGAGTTCATATGAGGTTTGATAATATTGCTGCATTGTACTCAATCTATGTACTTCACTAATAACATTATCTTTACACACTGCATAGTTATATTTGAAACAAGAACGGTTAGCTGTAATTCCTAAGATCTCTCTGTGTTCATTAGCAGGATAACTATTTGCAAAGTAGTTTTATTAAATAGCATTCTAACTGTCCAACTCATTAATTTCATCAACACTTTGTGAAGCACCTAATAAATGGTTTAATAAATAAGACCGTTTATCGGTAGATAAGTTTATTAAAGCTTTGTTTAATACAATGGTTAGTAGTTACAGTTACTTCCAATAAATATTAGAAATGCATTTTTCTATTAAATATAACTTTGTGAAAACAATATTAACAATTATAACAATAATCACAAAGCAAGAGCATCATATTCTTCAGTTGCTGTCAGTCATCTTTTTAATGTTCCATGATCACAATGTGTCAACCTGTAAGAAGGAAACATATTGGTAATGAAATAAGAGCTCTACATGTGTGCTGCAGAATAATAATATAGTAATTTGGGATAGAAGAGAGGTAAGTAGCATAATGTTATGTAAGAAAAAGTTTGAAAATAAATGAAAGAAATCAAGTACAAAAGTCACTCTCATAATCATCAAGCTATAACAATTAATATTAAACACAAACATCACAATCAAACTGTTAAAAAGTGAGAGGGAACATAGATGCTACATGTTTAACCTTTTGTGAAGTTATAAAACAATTTGTTATTTAATGTTGGTTTCATTAGATTAAAAGAGAGAACATGGATTTTCATGGGTTATTAAATGAGGCATTCCATGATTCATTTCAATGGAATTCATTGTTAGTCTTAATTTTATAGCTAATTTACCTTTATTGATTGCTGTTGGCATTATTAGTGTAGCTTATGCAGTTTTGATGCCACACTACATCCAGCTCTGTAGGGATAATCACAGGTTTCCAGTCTTACATTCCAATGAAGATTTGCAGGACATTCTTTGCAGTAGGCAACTCCATTTGAACAATGGTAAAACCAATGACAGTCATTTTCATGAGGGAAGAAGACAGAAAGTTCTGGATCTGGAAAAGGACAAGCTGGAATGTTACCTAGTGGGCAAGGCACAGCTGTGCCTTGAGTAGATTCTGTAGGAGCTTCAGTAGGATCTTCAGATGGTGAAGAATTATCCTGTGTGGTGGATTCAGGTGGAAGAGAAGAAGACGACTCAGGAGGAGAGTTGTTGACACAACCAGCCCTATATGGATAATCACAAGTGTCCAGTTTTGCATTCCAATGGAGACCTGCAGGGCATCTTTTGCAATAAGCCACACCATTTGAGCAGTGGTAGAACCAGTTGCAGTCATTTTCATGTGGAAAGAAGACAGAGAATTCTGGATCAGGGAAAGGACAGGCTGGTTCACGACCTGTAGGACATTGCTGTATTGGAGAATTTGTACTTTGAGTTGGGTTTGGTGATTCAGAAGAAGATGCTTCTGTGTCAGTTACTGGGTCAGGTGTTGTGTTTTCTTCTGTAGTTATTACTGGTGTTGAAGGAGTTCCATTAACACAACCAGCATTTTCAGGGTAGTCACATATTTGCTTCTGATTATTCCAGTGAAGACCTTGAGGACACTGTTTGCAATGTGCGACTCCATTTGCACACTGGTAGAACCATTGGCAATCATTGTCATGTGGGAAAAATACGAGATATTCAGGATCAGGAAATGGGCATTGTGGTACAACTCCTGAAGGGCATACTGGTGTTGTGTCAGAAGTGGTTGAGCTTTGAGTAGGAGTAGGTTCTTCAGTAGTATCAATGGCTGGATCAGAGGGAGTTGAATTTTGCTCAGTAGTTGATGAAGGTGGAATATTTGTGGAGGAAGCAGGTGGATTGACTGCACAGCCAGCCCTGTAGGGATAGTCACAAGTTTGCAGATTTGCATTCCAATGAAGATCTGCTGGGCATTCTTTACAGTAAGCCACACCATTTGAACAATGGTAGAACCAGTGACAATCATTTTCATGAGGAAAAAAGACAGAAAAATCTGGATCTGGGAAAGGGCAGACTGGTACTTGACCTTGAGGACATAGTCTTGGTGCAGATGTTGTACTCTGGGTTGGAACTGGTGGTTCTGAAGATGAAGAATCTGTTGTTGATGATTCAGGTGTTGAATTGTCTTCAGTAGTTGACACAGGTGTTGATGGATTTCCACCTGCACAGCCAGCATTTTCTGGGTAATCACATATATGTTTGTTATTATTCCAATGGAGACCTTGAGGACATTCTTTGCAGTGTGCAATTCCATTCGCACATTGATAGAACCATTGACAATCATTCTCATGTGGGAAGAATACAAGATATTCAGGATCAGGGAAAGGGCATTGTGGTGCATTTCCTGGGGGGCAAATTGGTAGTGCACCAGAGGTTGTTGAGCTTTGGGTTGGAATTGGTGTTTCAGTAGTATCAGTAGCTGGCTCAGAAGGAGATGTGTTGTCTTCTGTAGTTGATGGAGGTGGAGCAGCTGTCGAAGAATTTGCAGGAGGACCAATTTTGCAACCAGCACGATAAGGATAGTCACAGGTCTCAAGTTTTACATTCCAATGAAGATCTGCTGGACACTCTTTGCAGTAAGCAATTCCATTTGAACAGTGGTAGAACCAATGACAGTCATTTTCATGAGGGAAGAACACAGAGAATACTGGATCGGGAAAAGGGCAAGCTGGGGTATGACCTTGAGGACATAATCTTGGTGCAGATGTACTCTGTGTTGGGACTGGTGACTCTGAAGGGGGAGTTACTGTGTCTGTTGCTGAGTTCTCTTCCGTAGTTGAAGCAGGTGTTGATGGATTTCCATTTGTGCACCCAGCATTTTCTGGGAAGTCACAGATCTGCTTCTCATCATTCCAATGAAGTCCTTGGGGACATTGCTTGCAATATGCAATTCCATTTGCACACTGGTAGAACCATTGACAATCATTCTCATGTGGGAAGAATACAAGATATTCAGGATCAGGGAAAGGGCATTGTGGTGCATTTCCTGGGGGGCAAATTGGTAGTGCACCAGAGGTAGTTGAGCTTTGGGTTGGAATTGGTGTTTCAGTAGTATCAGTAGCTGGCTCAGAAGGAGATGTGTTGTCTTCTGTAGTTGATGGAGGTGGAGCAACTGTAGAAGAATTTGCAGGGGGACCAATTTTGCAACCAGCACGATAAGGATAGTCACAGGTCTCAAGTTTTACATTCCAATGAAGATCTGCTGGACATTCTTTGCAGAAGGCAACTCCATTTGAACAATGATAGAACCAGTGACAATCATTTTCATGAGCGAAAAACACAGAAAATTCTGGATCTGGAAATGGGCAGGCAGGTGCGTGACCTGCGGGGCATGGTTTTGGTGTTGAAGAACCTGATTGTTCAGATGAAGCAACTTTTGTGGAGTCCTTATTGCTTGATGTTGACTGTCCAGAGGTACCAGATGACTCACAGTTTGCTCTGTAAGGGTAGTCACATGCCTTAAGCTCTGCATTCCAGTGAAGTCCAACTGGACATATTTGACAATATGGCACACCATTGGAGCACTGATAAAACCAGTGGCAGTCTTCCGGATGTGCATATGTAGAATCCTCATGGTCAGGGAATGGACATGGAGGAACGTTGCTCCCCATTACTGAACATGATCTGCTCAGCCGATTATGTCTTTTAATTTCTTTGCGCACTTCGCAATTGACATTCCATGGCCAATCACATGTGTCAAGTTCTGAGTTCCACACTAAACCCTGGGGACATTTTTTGCATTTTGGCACACCCTGGTAACAGTGATAGAAGAATTCACAAGAATTTGGGTGTGGGAAAAAGGTGTAGCCAGGATCATTTGCTGGGTCTGGACACTCAGGTAAGGGCTTGCTTAAAACTGGGCATTCTATTTCATCCTGTTGTTTTGGAATACCCTTCGCAGTTACATTAATCAACAATGCTACTGCAAGTATCACGGTGAATACCCCTGAAAGCATAAAAATAATATATAAATGCTTCCTTCTATTTTCATTGCTGCACTAATCCACTACTAAAAGTTTTTGTGCTTTATCTCAGCTTATGGTGAGCAGATTTAATTTTGATTAGCAATAAAAATAAGACAAAAAATCCACTTGTCCAGGAATAAAAATGGATCTGTTGGGGTAAAAAGCTTTTAGGAAAAAATATAAAATATTACTAAGAAATTCAAAAGAGCTTGCTTCACAGAATGTGCAGTAGGTGAACTGTGGGCCCTGTATAACTTTAAATGAAACTAACAGTTTTACAGTTATGAAATTAGTGATATATTTACAGTTTCAAATATTTACAAAAATATAATGTATACAAAAATGCAACGAATTAAGCTTAGAAGTGTATTTTTCCTGAATTTTCAAACATATGTTCTGACCTCAGCTATAAAACTGGAAGTATTTCACGTATAAGGTAGAGTAGAATGTGAATGCAATTTAACTAGTAAATAATTTCAGCTTCTTGAAAACTTTTTTGAGAAAATTATGTGTTAAATTTGTCTTCATTGTCACTGCTCAAAAAAGAAAAAAGAATTAAGACAATATATAAAAGACTGAAAATTCAATAACATCTTAAACATATATTGACTTTTTAAACTCAGCAAGTTTCTGGTCTGAGTATATAATATAGCAGAATTTTATGGCTTAGTATAATACTGATAGTGAAAGAGGTGATACTGAATCCTTTAGTGTAGGCTAATCATTTTTATTGAATATTTAAAAGTTGTTACTTTCTCTACCACCAAACTACAATAAAAGGAAGTATTGTATTCCATCCAAAAATCAGATATCAAAATTTCACTGAAAATAGAGTTTTGAAATTCCTGAATACTCCATCCCCTCAAAGCAATTAGAAAAAATCTATATTGTGTATCTGTCTGTGTCTGTCTATCTTGTCTATGAAAAGCATAACTCAAAAATCTGATGTGTTTCTTTCACATGACTTTCTCTACATCTCTAACAAATTATTGTTAAAATGCTTATTCTTCTATCTACTTCATGATAACATTAGCAGAAATTGCCCTTATTACTTGGTTCCTTGAAATTGGAAGAGCAAAAACCTAATGTGTTTCATTCACATTATGTCCTCTAGCTCTTCGCTAAACAAACATTTTATTCAAAACATTAATTGTTGTCTATTTCATGCTAATCAAAATAAATATAAGCAGAATTAGTCTTATTACTAGCTTCCTCATAAAGAGAAGGAAAATAAGAAAATGCACAGGCTAGAGCAATAGTCTGATTCTTTAAAAGCCGGTCACTATGTGAAACAATTGAAATTCCAATCTCTTTGCTTGCCAGGAGTAAACAAATGAGAAACAAGAAAACAGATGTCTTTCCAGTTGAGAAAAGTTTAAGTGGTTTAAAATTGAAACCAATAATCTGAAATATCTCAAAAACAGTTAACTCTACAAACAAAATGTATATGACATAAATTGTGTGTTTTAATGAGATCTACATTTTTTGTGTAGTAAGTTTTGTATATCTCTTACGGTTTGCCAGTTTTATAAAAGTCATCCAAAATGAAGAGGTCTTCAGAGGCTATTCCCAGAAAATTAAAGATATACATTTCATTAGAAATATTGTATAACTAAAGTATTTTTATCAAAACCATTAAAGCCATTTTTGAGAAAATCAAAATTTTCAAAAAATATTCCATGTAAAAGGTAGTTTGGGATGGGGGGGATTTTCTCAAAATCTTATTGTTGCATCCTTGGAAAGACCAAACTTAACTTAATATCAAATTTGGTATTTAACAGTCTTTTCGTTTCTGAGCTATGCGGTCCTTACACATACATGGACCTTTTTCTAAAAATGCCTTCAGGGGATCCCAAAACATGTATTTCCAATGAAATCTCAGTACCAAATTTTTGGGTGTGTCACAATACCTTCTCTATGCTTTGTACATAGTACATGTAGAGAGAGTAAAAATAAAAAGCAGATAAATACCATATTACTAGATAAGCTTTCGCTTAGTTGTAATTTAAAAAAAAATAAAAAAAAAAAAAAGATAAATACCAAATTTAATATTCAAGTTCAGAATGTTTCAAGGATGGGAACACAAATATTTTTAAGGAACCCCTCTTCCCCTACAAGAGACTACCCGTTATACTAAAAATTCTTTGTTATTTTTTATTTCCCCAAAAACAGCTCTTAATTTTGATTAAAATGCTATATGTTAAAGAACCCTTCATGAATAATAAAATGTAATTGTTGAATTTTTTTGAAATTCAACATATACATTCAGAAAGAATTTTATAAGATTTTGTAAAACTAGTAAACGGTAAGAGATAGATAAACTTATTACTCAAAGAATAAAGAATGTTTAAAACACAGAGTTTATTTTAAATAATTTTTATGGCAACCTAAGAGTTGTTATTGAATTGAATTTTTCAACTCTTTGTTACATTTTGAAGTGATTTCCCATAAATTGTTTCTTGCATTATCAATGAAAGAGTATGGTATCTCAATGCCAGCATATTATAAGATATCTCTATTTCTTCAGCCACCTGTATTCCTTTTGTATCTTTTTGTATCTACAATGAAATGTACAATGAAATGAAATGATTCCATTTGCTGAAAATCTTTCTTCCAATTAACATGAAGTAAGCAGAAAAATAATCTTTTTAAGCATAGTTTGATGAAGTGATACAAAATGAACAATGGTGGTTAGAGAAAGTCATCTGAATGTAACACGTCAAATTATTTAAAATGCTATTATGAACTTTTGAAGTTAGAGATAGTCAATTTCTCATCAATTGTAATAAACTAAATGTGTTTCACATCAAATCTGCTTGAATCTTATAAAACAGAAGTACTGTGATGCATTTTATTATTATAGATTAGCATTTACTGATACAGTTTGCTATTTAGGCAATATTTTTAGGATTACAAATGTTTAGTTTTATTAATATGTCTGCATTTTCTGGTATGCTTTGTTGTTTGATAAATTTGTTATATTGTCTATCATCTAGGAGATAAATGGAGTTAAAATTTTTATATTACTATTTTTATTTTCTCTCTGAAAGAAGAAACAAAGGGACTACTCTGTGGTCAGGTATCAGTATTCTTTCTTCTTAACCTAGAGAGAGTCAGTTGTTCTTTAATTACTTATGTCCCTATACTCTAAAGAGTCTGAAATTATGAATGTTGGTGAGAGTATGAATGTTTTTTATACCAAGGTGTATAAAAAATCAAAATCAGAATATACAGTTAACGTGAATTAAAAAATTACATATTGTATCATTGGCACATGCAAGAAGTGCATAATAGAACTGGGAAGAAAAAAAAATCATAAATGTCACTTTTTCTTTTTCAAATTGTGTAGTTTATAATCTATATTGTATGAATTATATTAGGATTCTCATTTTATACCAGTTATAAATAATATATAGATGCCTAGTGAATTATTTGCTTTGCAAATGTTATTGCAGTAGGTTCTATTATTGCAGTCAGTTTAAAACTAGCTTTGATCAAACAGATTGCAGGTTCGATCCCTGTGGCTCCTACTTGACCCATGGAATTTTGGAGGTTTCCTCAGTTCACCAGGCAAAAGATGGGAGGTTCATTAGATCCCCAAATTTTCTGATCTACCGCTTCTTATTCCCATCATCTCCATATAATCTCTCTTTTTTGGGTTGAAAGACCAAGCGATGACAGTGTTTGGCGGGTTGTGGTTGGATGGTGGCTTGCACATTGTAAAAAGTTATCCTGGTATTGTCGTCAGAAAAGCTAGTTCGGGACCCATATTTGGGTTTGGAGCTCTCTTTGGGGGTCCACTGGAAGACTCGGAGCCCATGAATTGGGTCTAGCACATGGCATTGGAGGTATTTCAACTTCAGCCATTAGGCTAAATGTTCATGTCCATTTTTGTACCAATTGTTATCCAAATCTGGTCACCCTTCAGGTGTTTACCTCATCCTAGGGTCGAATAAGAGTAAAGGGCAGAGGGCCACAAGGGCCTATATCTGGTGTTCTGCCCCAGTGTTCTGTAGTCCTTGTACTTGTCTAATCCTAATCCTTTGCTCAGAATGAAGTTTAAAATTGTTAAAGAAAAACCTAAAATTTTAATATGTAAAAAAGGAGGAAAACCATGTAAGTATGAAAAATAAATAAAGATAAAAAGGTATATATGATTGTTTACAACTGCACATCTGTAAGTATTAAAATGGGTGAAAGAGGTAGATGGAACAAACAAAATGACATGCACTTACAAAAAAATCAGTTTGGGTAGAATACAATACTTCCTCTAATACACAATGTGCACAGTATATACATGTAGAGAAAGTAAAAATTCTCATGAACATACTGGTAACTGTGATCCTTAAAGCCTTAAAATTATATCTGAAAATGATACAGAAAAATGGTAAAATAAAATGAGTTTTTCAATGAAAGAATCTTATATATTCCATTCACATAACTTTCCCTAATTTTCTGTAGCAAATTCAGTTTACAAAATCTCATTCTGCTATCTACTTCCATATAAGTAGAAGGAGAAATAAGGAAATCACTAGGCCAAAGCAATAGTCAAAGCTTTTAAAATCTGGTTGCTATGTGATTGAAATTACTTTTCCTTACATGGCCAGGAGTTGACAAATTCCCATATGAGAAAATTTAAATATTTTACTATTGAAACTAATAACAAGGAATATCTTGGAAATGATTAACTCCACAAAAAAAATTGTATATGACAAAAGGTGTGTTTTAACAAGCTTTACAATTTTTGTATAGTTACTTTATGTCTATCTCATACTGTTTATCAGTTATGCAAAAGTCATTCAGAATGAAGAAGGCCTCAAAGACTATTCCCAGAAAATTTCAAGATATATAGTTTATTTGTTGTATAAGTATCTTTAATTTTTTAATCAAACATTAGAGCCATTTTTGAGAAAATTAAACTTTTCAAATTCTTTTCTGTGTAAAGGATACTTTTAGGTGGGAGAATTTTCTTGAAAATTTTCATGTCATATCCTTGGAAGATTCTGAACTTAAATATTAAGTTTGGTATTTAACCAGTTTTTCATTTTTGAGTAATTGTGTATACAGACACACATATATATATATGAGGACCTTTCTCTAAAAATATATTTTTTGGATAGAAGGGACCCTAAAAATGTGTTTCCAGAGAAATCTTGGTACCTAATAAATTTTGGGTGGAGTGAATGAATATCTTGTACGAAATAGAGAAGGTAAAAATCTGATGTGTTCCATTCACATGACTTTCTCTACAACTCTGCAATAAATTATTCTTAAAAATCTTATGCTTTTATTTACTTCCTGCTAATCGAGAAAAAATTAGCAGAAATAGTGTTATTACTTGCTTCCTTGTAAGCAGAAGTGTAATAAGGGAGTACCATAGGTTAAAGTGATGGTCAAAAGCTGGTTGCTATGTGACTGAAGTTCCTTTGTTTGTATGGACATGAGTTCACAAAGTCCTGTATGAGAAAAGTATGTTTTTTATAGCTGAAACGAAAAACAAGGAATATCTCAAAAACAATCAACTCCACGAAAAATATGTATATAACATAAATTGTGTATTGTTAAGTGCTCTACATTTGTTGTATGGTAAGGTTTTGTCCATCTTTTACAGTTTAGCAGTTATGCAAAATTCCGTAAAATTGACCCAGAATAAAGTAGTCTTCAGAGGCTATTCCCAGAAAATTCAAAATATACATTTTATTTGTCAGGTAAACATCTTTAATATATGATATTTTAATCAAAATCGTTAGAGCCATTTTTTAGAAAATTAAAATTTTTTAAAAAAGCTCCATGTAAAGGGTAGTTTGGGGTGGGGGGATTTTTCTCAAAAATCTGCCTGTCGCATCCCTGGAAGATACTAAACTTAAATACCCAGTTTGGTATTTTACCGACTTTTCGTTTTTGAGTTATCGTGTTCACAGACACACACGGATCTTTTTCTGAAAATACTTTTTTTGGATACAGGGAACCCTAAAACATATATTTCCGGTGAAATCTCGATATCGAAATTTTTGGTGGAGTGCAATATCTTCTCTATACACTATGTACATAGTGCATATAGAGAAAGTAAAAATATGATTAGCAAAGTTCTTGTGATTACAGACACTTTATAGTTACACAGGACAAACTTGAAACAAGCTGCTTTTAGGTTCCATCACAATTATTAGGGACCCTCTATTTGTTTACAATTGTTTATTATCTGTAAAAAAATAATATAATAATGAAAAAAATCAACATTTGTTTATCTATTATTTCCACTAAACAAGAACACTTGACATTTACCCAAAGCATGAATTTACAGCTTATTTTCAAAATCTAGTCTTTCAGTTATACCACAAATGTTATTGCTTACTAAAACTCTGCTTGAGGATTTGATACAAATACATTTATTAAACGAACATGACAGTTATCACCATATGTTAGAACCGAATGGGGGACTATTGGTAGTTTCTAACATTTCAGCTTAAAGAGAAAACTGCTCTGCAGAAAGTGCTTACATCTAAAGCATAAGCTTTTGCTTCAATATGTGCTGAAATGTTCATAGAATTAACTGTTATGATATCAAAAAAAATGAAGCAGTTTATT
The DNA here is from genome assembly GCA_030762935.1 of Hymenopus coronatus. Lineage (NCBI taxonomy): Eukaryota > Metazoa > Arthropoda > Insecta > Mantodea > Hymenopodidae > Hymenopus > Hymenopus coronatus. The sequence goes on from CM060881.1 coordinate 68,882,283, forward strand.
ATATGTTGTAACATACCTATTTTTGAAATATGTGTAATGACATAATTGTTGGTCCATTTGACAAGTTTCTTTTTTACCCTGAGTAGTGGAACTTTGTATTTTGTTGCTTTTATTTAATGCTAACACTAGTTAATCTTACAGATAGCTTTTACATCGCTGCTGACTAAGCATTACCAGGATTTATACAAGTCATGGTTGTGATAATTTGGATACAGCTGGCCCAGCATTATTAGGTACATATGTATATAGAATAGAGATTTTTTTATATTTGAAGTAGGTTATAATTAAAGTTGGAGAGAGTTCCCATTCCACTCATAATCCACATTGGTATTCATGTCAACATCGGGCACATTCCGACTGACTAGGTCTCAATTCAACTAGGCTTTGGTCACTGCTATCTTAGAGACAACCGTAACACTAGGGAGTTGCTCTAGCACTTTTTAATTTAGATGTCTGAAATGATTTAAGCTAATTATAATTAAGTATAAAAATTAAAATGAAGATTTCAATCAATGAACAAACTAGTAAAAAAAAAAATCTGATGTGCTACATACACACAACCTTCTCCACCTATACTGCAGCAAACTATTCTTACAATTAGTCTTTGCATATTTTTTCTTGTATAAGGAGAATAACAAAGCTAAAGCAAAATTCAAATAATTTAAAAGCTGATCGCTATGATTTTCTTTACTTGGTGTGTTTTAACAAGATCTGCAATTTTTGTGTATCAAGATTCTCCTATGCTTTGCTAATTAGGCAGAATTAATCCATAATGAACAGTGCTTCAGAGGCTATTCCCAGACATACACATTTCATTTGGCATAAAAAGATCTTGTACATATGATGTATTAATAAAAATCGTTAGAGCCATTATTATCAAAATGTTCCATGTAAAGGGTAGTTTTGGATGGGGATTTTCTTGAAATATGCTGGAAATATACCTTGGAATATGCTGAACTTAAATATCAAATGTGGTATTTAACTGATTTTTAGTTTTTGAGTTATGCAAACGCACACACATTTTTCTAAAATTGATTGTTATTCAGGGGACCTCAAACATGTATTTCCAGTGAAATATTAGTATTGGGTAAAATACAATACCTTCTCTATCTACTTTGTACATGGTAGAGGAACTAAAAATGTGAATAATGACTTCCAATGGGAAAAAATATAAGTATGGAAAATTGTAACCATTAACAAGGAACAGTTTTGGAAATGTTTAGCTGTGCAACAAAAATGTATTTGATAAAATTTGTTGTTGTTTTTTTGTGTAATAAGTTTTGTCTATCTCTTGCAGTTTATTAGTTATGCAAAAGTCATTCAGAATGAAGAGGACTTCAGAGCATATTCCCATGAAATTACAGAAATGCACTTTGTCATGTAAATATATTTAATATGTGGGATTTTAATTCAAAATTATTAGAATTATTTTTGAGAAAATTGAAAATTTTGAAAAAACTTCCACATAAATGGTAGTGGGAGGATTTTCTTGAAAATCTATGTATTGTGTGTGACATGCTCACTCATCCTAACCAAGGAACATAAAAAAGTTTAAAGAGTGGCAATATACTTACATAGAAGGGGGGAAAAAAAAAAAAAAAAAAAAAAAAACACTTGTTGTAGTTTTAATGTTATACGTCCCCATAACTGTATGTGTTTCACAAACTCTTTTTGGATCTAACTGAGTTGCAAATAAAATCGGATACTTTTAACTACTTTGAGATAAACTTTGAAAGATAGCAGTAAATTACGGTATGAAAACTGTACAACTTCAATACTTATGTATCAACACTTTGCTTATTTACATTACCAGAGTTTCTCAGATAATAATAAGTAAACAACACTGTTCATCGCCTAGTTCAGTTTGTGAATGGTGACACCCCTGTTTCTGTGGTGAACAGTTTATAATTGATATATTTGGCTCCATTTTCAGTGTTCAAGCACAAGTATTCTCTTGTAAGATATTTTATATATATATATATATATTGTTGACAGCTACAGCACATGGACAAAAGAGTTTTCAATGGCACTCTGAGGGAATTCAAATACATTGTATTGTAAAATTTATAACCGAATTTTACATAGTTAATTAGATGGGTATGCTACACCTGAATGCCATTCTGTTTACACCCCTTGGGAATAGAATGTTTTAAACTTAAATATCACATAACATAAAATTTACTTTTGTTGCAGATAATTATATTAAAGCACTGGTTGCTTAAGAGAGAATGCAACAGCCCATTTGCTTCGTTTATGACTATATATAAACATATGGTGGAATTAAGTTGCATTGGTGATATTTTAATATTGCCGGCACAATATTTCTATTTAAACCTAATGGACTATTAGATCCAATTTGGTGAAGAAATAATAAATGCAGCTGCTACAATAAATGGGAGAACAAAATAGAATGTAAAAAATCGATTTAAGGTTGCGTTATCAACAGCAAAACCTCATACTCATTGAAAGGCAAAGGGTAGACAACAGAGGGGTACAACTCGCTCACTGCGAGTTACACAGAGCTATTGTGGCTAACACTCCCCAATAGGAAGGTATGAAGCGAGGGAACCACAGGAGGCTATGGGCAGAAATGGCAATAGAAGCGCGAAACTTCTTAGCATTTACAAGCCCAATAATCCGTCTCACTGCTGGAGCCGCTTGAGAGGGTGACCAAGCGATTCAACGACTTGGCAGACTTTAGTGTCCACGGAGAGGATACTTTTCATTGAGCATTCATCCGCGTCATATATCCGGCATCGCTATACACTACGGACCTAGAATGAAACGGAATGAAGGGAATGGAATGAAAATTACGGTAGATGAGAAAGCATCCTGTATTCTAATCCAATCTCGGAAAAGTACGAAAAACCCTGAGTCAGCCGCACACATTACCATGGCGCCACCTTACTCGACTACAGTGCAACTAATCCTTGACATAACTGCAGAATTTCAGAAATGCGTGTATTCTTTCAATTTAGATATTTCGAATTAACGTTGGTAAAGTAAGAAAATAAGGTGGTTTGTTAATTAAATTTGACGTTTAGATTTTAAGTTCATGTAATAAGCTCCACCCACAATTTTTTTTTTTATATATATACATTTTGAGGAATCAAACTTGGCAGGTTTTTAAATTCAGTTTCTGATGCAAATAGAAAAACCTCGATTGTTAGTTAAATAAAGTACGCTATTTCCTTATTAAACCCTTTTTTGAAACAATAACAAGAATAACCAGTTTTCATGACAAACAAACAAGAATATAAACAAGAAACAAGAATATAAAATTATAGCAATTCCCTGAGAATTTTATACTCCACTTGAAGAAGAGAGGTAGAATGCGTTTTCCTTTGGTAATTTTCAAGGAATGTTCGCAGTTAGCTTACCTTTTGTCATTTCTCTTGATGGTCTTTCTTGTGTTGTTTGAACTGGCTGACTTGCGACGATGAAGACTTCCATGACTTCTTATAGTGTCACAAAATTTTTATCTTCACAATCACATCAGTATTAGAGATAGAGCAAATGTAAAAAGGGTGGGGTCATGTCTTGCTAATTGATTTTGTTTAGATTATTACTAAGACTACCGCCTTGGACTTCGGTTCTGATGGTGGGGGAAAATTTATCTAGAAAGTGCATTTAATCCTGGATTTTACCTCATTTCCTTTATCTTAAGCTTAACTAACAAATAACATGAGACAATTCGGAAAGCTGAAAAAATTCTATTTGCGCAGAAATTGCCTTCTATCGTGCAAGACCAACCTGGTGAAAAATATCGATAGTAAGCGTACTTCTGGGAGTACGTGTGAAATAATCAAAACTGAGGGAAAAAATTCTGATGTGCTCCATTCACATGACTTTCTCTACATCTCTAATAAATTATTGTTAATAAGCTTATTCTTCTATTTCATGCTAACACGTTAGCAGAAACGGTCTTATTACTTAGTTCCTTATAAGTAGGAGGGAAATAAGGGAGTATAAGAAAAACTAACAGTCAAATGTTTTAAAATGTGGTTGCTATGAGATTGAAATCCGTTTCTTTGCGTGGCCAAGCATTGACAAGTTTCCCGTGTGAGAAAGCTTAAGTTTTTTTTAAACTGAAATCATTAACAAGGAATATCTCGAACACGGCCAACTCCACGAAAAACATGTATATGACATAAATCGTGTGTTTTATCGGAATCTACATTTTTTGTGAAGTAAGGTTTTGTCTATCTCTTACGGTTTACAGTTATGTAAAATTCTATAAAAATCATGCAGAATGTGGAGACCTTCAGAGACTATTCCATGAAAGTCCCAGAAATACATTTCGTTTATCATAATAGTATCTTAAACATACGGTATTTTAATCAAAATCGTTAGAGCCATTTTCGAGAAAATTCAAATGTTAAAAAGAAGGTTCCATTTAAAGGGTAGTTGGGGGCGGGGGGATTTTTTGAAAATCCTCATGTCGCATCCTTGGAAGACACCAAACTTAAATACCAAGTTTGGTATTTAACGGTATTTTCAATTTTGAGCTATGCTGCCCACAGACACACACGGACATTTTCCTAAAAATCCTTTTTTTGGATTCAGAGGGTCTCAAAACACGTATTTTCGGTGAAATCTTGGTATCGGATTTTGAGTGCAATACAATATCTTCTCTATATACTATATACATAGCAGTGTAGAGAAATTAAAAAAAAAGTCTAAAAATCAAATCTGCGAAATAACATTAAGGAAGTCATTTCGAACATTTAAGTAGCATTACGAGTTGACGCAGGGAACATAAGCATTTTTAGGATTCCTTGTAATACGTAACTTATCTTTCTCAATCCACTACCGCATTTCAGCTAATTTATTTTAAGATTAGCACTGAAAAATGTGTATAGAAAAAATTTTTTTATAAAAAAGAGTAGAATTTATATACGTCGATTCAAAATTCAGTTAGAAAAAAATCTGATGTACTCCATTCACATGGCTTTCTCTATATCTCTGTAACAAATTATTGTTAAAAAGCTTATTCTTTTATTTATGTCTTGCTAATCGAAAAAAATTAGCAGAAAGAGTTATTTTTTGCTTTATGTAAGTAGAAGCGAAATAAGGGAGCACCATAGGTTAAAGTGAAAGCCAAAAGCTGGTTGCTATGTGACTGAAGTTCGTTTGTATGGACGCGAGTTGGCAAATTCCTGTCTGAGAAAAGTATACGTTTTTCAAGGCTGAAACCAAAAACAAGGAATATCTCAAAAACGACCAACTCCACGAAAAAAAAAAAAATGTATACAATTGTGTGTTTTAACGTGCTCTACATTGTTTGAGTGTTAAGTTTTTGTCCATCTCTTACGGTTTAGTAGTTATGCAAAATTCCGTAAAATTTATCCAGAATAAAGTAGTCTTCAGAGGCTATTCCCATAAATTTCAAGATTTATATTTTATTTGTAAGGTAAATATATTTAATATACGATATTTTAATCAAAATCGTTAGAGCCATTTTTTAGAAAATCGAACATTTTCGAAAAAAATTCCCTGTAAAGGGTAGTTGGGAGTGTGGGGGGGGATTTTCTTGAAAATCTTCGTGTCGAATCCTTGGAAGATACCAAACCTAAATACCAAGTTTGGTTGTAACGGACTTTTCGTTTTTGAGCTATGCTGCCCACAAACACACACACACACACACACACACACACACACACACACACACACAGACGGACACACACGAACATTTTTCTAAAAATGCTTTTTTTGGATTCAGGAGGTCTCAAAACATGTATTCCCGGTGAAATCTCGGTATCGAATTTTTGGGTGTATTACAATACCTTCTCTATACACTATGTACATAGCACGTATAGAGAAAGTAATAAATGTGATATTGTAAGCAAATGTTGAACTGTAATTTATAATCTAATAATTTTACATTTTACAGTTGGCCTAGCATAAAATAATAATAAAAACAGCTGTTATATGATTATAGGATATGAGTTATAAAAGTGAATGATTAAATAGCATTTCATTCGGATGTAAGAGAAAATTAAGCGTCTTTGCGTGTTGTAGTTTAAAACAAAACTGTTTGGAAATGACCACGTATCCCAATCGCTGTCAGCAAGTATTTTTTCCTTCATAATATCCTCTACACAACATTCCGCTGGGAGGGGATGATGAATAAGAAAAATCTATTGTGTTGCATTCACGTGACCTTATTCGCTTTTCTGCATACTATGCTCACAAAAATTTAAACTTTTATTTAACTACTTCTTGTAAGGGGGAGTTTAGGGTGGGAAATTTTTCCTGAAAATGTTGTCGGATCCTTGGAGGATACTGAAACTTAAATACCAAGTTTGATACTTGACCGACTTTTTGTTCTTGAGTTATGCTGTTCGCAGACACACAAACAAACGAAAGACAGAAAATGAGACAGACTGATAGATACACACGCGCGAACCTTTTTATACATTTTTAATTCAGAGGTCCTCAAAACATGTACATATTTCCGGTGGAATCTCGATATAGATTTTTTGGGAAGTGCAATGCAATATCATCTTTGCCTACAATGTACTCTGTACGTGGTAGAGAAAGTAAAAAAAATCTTATTACTCCATTCGCGTGATTTTCTCTCCTTATTAAGCAGTACACTGTCCTTACAGAAGCTTATATTTCCTATCTACTCCATGCTAATCGAGATAAACATTAGTAGAATTAGTCTTACTTACTTGTAGGTACAAGAAAAACAATGGAGTACACGAGCTAAAGTGTTTGTCACATCTTTCAAAAGCTGGTCCTATATGACCAAATTGAAATACAGTTCTCTTTCCATTGTAAATACGAAAAACGAATGACAATTTCCCATTTGAGTTAAATTGGAAAATGTAAACCAATAACAATGTATATCGGAAATGATTAACTACACAAAAGACATATTTGACAATCACTTTGGGTTTTGTACGAGATTTACAGTTTTTGCGAAATCAGTTTTTGTCTATCTATTGCGGTTTACTATTATGCAAAAGTCATCCAGAAAGAATAGCACTTTAGAGGCTATTCCCAGAAAATTCAAGATGTTTATTTCATTTTCATTGTTAAAATATCTGCAACGTGTTTGGGCCATTTTTGAGAGCATATATATTTTCGAAAAATGTCCCATGTAAGGGTAATTTGAGTGGGACATTTTTTGAAAATTCTCGTGTCACGTTCTTTGAAGATTCTGAAATTAAATATCAAGTTTAGTATTTATCAGATTTTTCTTTTTGAGTTGTGTTATTCACAAAACACATGCGTGGTAAACTTTTTAAAAAATGTTTTTGCTGGATTCAGGAAATCCCAAAATGTGTCTTTCAAGTGAAATCTTGTATAGTGGTAAAAATCATTTTACTCCTCTCTCCCTCTGTCACGTACACAGTAGGGTGTATTTCACTCAAAAATTTGAAACCGAGATTTTATTGGGAATACACGTTTTAGGGTCCCCTTAATCCATAAAAGCATTTTTATGTTCTCTATCATGCACATAGTGGGTATATATGTATAATGTGTTGCACAGTAAATGCAAGTTTTGAAGTAGCCAACTGCTGGTATTGGCTACAGATATCCCTTCATACATTAAAAGAGTTGTAGAACACAGCGGGGCTATTTCAAATTAAACTGGTCAGTAGAGAAGCTGGCGAGAGTTTTACCTATCCCTTTGCTAGATTTACAGACAGATAGATGCATTTGAATGTGGCTGTTAAAAGGAAAATATTGATTTTTTAGGAATGTCTGATAGTTGAGGTAGGCGTATTTCCCTGTTTTATTTGCTGCATTTGCAAATTATATATTATAAAGCATTCATTTGTAAAATTTGAATTGTACTGTAGCTTTTATAACACGGCCGGAAATATTACGTTATGCGAAATAAACCTAACCATACAATTTGCTTCTCTGAAAGAGGAGTTGTATCAGAAAGAGGTTCCATTAATCTGTCAAATTTATATTTCGCATAGATTACATATATAACGAAGTTTCCTTTAATACAAAATGGGATTTGATCCACCTGCAGACCACTCTGATTATCGGTAGTAACACTCTTTTAACCACTTCAGCTATTCTAATCACAACGGGTTTCGCGCTCTTGGTGATTAAACTTACTTTTGTAAGCAAAGTACACACAACTTAATCGAAACAAAATAACGACACATTTTCTATAGATGAATTGAAGTTTAACATGCAATATTTTTCCGTTAGTTTACAATGATTGCTGAAATATTGGTTTACAAAACTGCGAAGTGAATGAGTGGCTCTCATGCTCTCTTGAACAGGAAAAGAAGCATATGGCAAATTTCATTCTCTTAGTATCTATGCAGGAACGCCTGAAACTTAGGTGGCCCTTCACATGTTCAAACAGAAGATGGGTATTTACTTTTGTGAAATATTATATGTACGTCCTGGAGAAAGTATAAAAGTCTGATATACTCCATTCACATGACTTTCTCTACCTGTTTTGCAAACAAACCATTCTCACAAAAGATTATTATTTTATCTACATGATACTAATCGAATTAATCATTAACAGAAATTGTCTACTTGCCTCCTTGTAAGTTGAAGCAAAATAAGAGAATACACTAGGTTAAAGCGATAGTCTTTTTTGAAAAAATGTATCGCTATATGAAATTCTCTTTACATGGCCGGAGTAAAACAAGAGAGATATGAACCGAAAGACAAATTTCCGGTTTGAGAAAAGTTTAAATATTTTAAAATTGAAATCAATAACAAGGAATATCTAGGAACCGTTTAACTCTACAGAAAATAAATGCTATATAAATTGTGTTATTTAACGAGATCTACTTTTTTTGTAGTAAGCCTTTGTCTATCTCTTACGATTTATCAGTTATACACAAATCACTCACACTGAAGAGGTCTTCAGAGACTATTCAAGATATACTTTACTTATCGTGAACACATGTGAAACATATGATTTTTGGACAAAATAGTTAGTGTTATTTTTGATAAAATCAAACTTTTCTAAAAATGATCCATGTAAAGGGTAGCTGTGGTTGGGAAATTTTCCTGAATTTCTTCGAGCCGCATCGTATAGGAAGATACTGAACTTAAATACCATGTGTGGTATTTGACCGACTGTTTGTTTTTGAGTTATGTTGTTCACACACACACACACACACACACACACACACACACACACACACACACACACACACACACGGACCATCTTCTAAAAATGCCTCTTTTGGATTCATGTTTTTCCAGTGAAATCTCGGTATAGAATTTTTAGATGGAATACAATACCTTCTCAATCTACTATGTACTTTGGCTAAAGTAATAAAAGGTGAGAACAAGTACAGCATACATACTAACATCAATCCCAGTTTCCACTCATGTGTAACAGAACGAACTACACTCCAGAGCAAAGTCAGTCTACTCATGTGAGACGCAGCAGAGCCCATAGATTAGTTGTGCAGTTCCTGAGATCACATAGGTAAGGTGTACAGGGAAGGGCAACCGTTCTGAGCTGATTTTACAATCACACATTGTAACGGGAAGTTTTCCTGTCTTTGGTGAAAACATACAGCTTTTTTGGGCAGACCTCCCTCCAACCAATTAGCCACAGTTAGGATGACGGTGAGCATGTGCTCGTAATACGTTTTTATATCATATAACTCTGTCAAGCTTCCAGCTTCCATAGCTCAATCGGTAGAGCATCTAACTTCTGTGCTAGTGGCTCGATTTCGATTCCTGGTCGGGCGTAGGAATTTTTCTCTAGCGAAGATTATTCCCTATCCTCTCCATAGTCTAGAAGCATGAATGACAAAGTGAATGTGTGTGATATAATGTATAAAAATACAAAGAAATCCAATGAGTACCAAATAGTACGAGTTAAAACCAATGAGCAATGTGTTCCAAAGGTAAAAATCGCTGATATGACCACACCAGTTAAAGGCAAGGTATAAATAGAACAAACAAAATCTTCAAGGACTGCCTCCGTGGTCGAGTGGTCAGCGGGTTCGATTCCCGGCTGGGGTGGGGAATTTTTCTTTAACCGGAATTATTCCCTATCCACCATAGAGTCTGGAAGTTGAATGTGCGTGTGTTTAGTAATATAAAGTTTAACCTAATGTTCTGAACCTACAGTTTCACAAGTGAAAGCCCCCGATATAACCATTGATGTTAAAGGGGGCTATACAAATGAAGCAATAAAAAACAATATCTTCAAGAATAGAATGACGCTATTAAAATCGAAGACGGTGGGATAAAAGTGCTGATATATACCCTATGCAATGGAGTTGCGGAGAGTTATCCAATCTGGCCATTGGTAGATTAATTTAGGAAATAGCCGATCTGAAATCAGGAACGTACTCCACTCAAACAGTAAGTATCACTTCTTGAATATATTGATGATTGGCTCTCATTGGAAAACATCTTAAAGTTAGTGAGTGGGTTCTTTAGTTTAATATGACAATAGAATATTTATCAAAGGTTGGTCTAAATATAAGTCTTAAAACATCCAAGTTAATAAATACTTCTTTCGTTATTTATCCATTTCGTGTGGAGGACTTATATCTCCCAGGATTTACAAGCCAGAACCTGGGTTAAAATGCCTGTTGAGGAGCAGATGGACTCTGAATCAGAGAGAAAGAGAGTAGCTAGGATGGGTGATAAGCCCAATGCCTAGTATAAGAGTGCGGAAGAAATTGCGATGAAGTGGATGAAAGGAAATGTGATTATGGAGCAGGTGGTAGAATGACGGGCAGGGAAAACCGGAGAACCCAGAGAAAACCCGCCCAAACGCCGCTTTGTCCACCACAAATCCCACAAATGGTCCCTTGGGACTTGGTAAGAGGTGAGCAATTTAACCTCTCAGTCACTTTGCCGCCACGTTAATAAATATATATGGAAATACGATAATGAACCAGGAGAAACTGTAAAGTAACTGGGAGTATCTTGTTATGGTTAAATTGTATTTATCCAACAAATTACCACCTGACCTTTCACTGAAAAGATTGGAAATTTAGTGACCAGTAATTTACTAAAACTGGACCAAAATATTAATATTTTAAATCACTATATTTGGCCCAGTATTCTTTCTTCCCTCGAAAACGCACCGTTAAATATAATTCCACAGAATTCTTAAATGATTCTTATAAAATTATTCCTGCAATTGGGAAGAAAGTTATACGGCTACCAAATGACTAAGTTTATATTTTTAATTTCATAACAATCACACTAGGTATATAAATTGTATATATCCCAAGATATTATAAGAACAACATGTTTATTGTATGTATGCTCCCAAGATCCTCCAAGTCCAGGAATAGTACGTTACAAATGGCAAACATGTTTACAACATTATAACATTGCGAACAGCTTATTGAAAATAAAAGATGAAACTTCATTATTGTAGAAATCTTGTATACAAGAGGAATTCGCAATCTAAATATCCCATGTAGGGACAAAACACTTTCTTTAACAGGGGGATGTTCAAGAACTAAACTGTGGCAGAAATCTTTAGAACAATGCTATCATCTCTCACAGAAAGTAAAAATGGTTATCAAGTGCAGCAAATACACACACAAAAAATAATAATTCTTGGATCAGTAAAAGGAAAAAATTGTCCTCCTCGGAGTGATAAAATGTCTGCCAACATTTCAGCACCACGATCTATATCTGACTGTTCTTTTTCAGCTCAACAGTGTCACTAACCTAGCTGCATTCAAATAGAAACCTTTCGGCATGCCTTACGATAATACTACTCTAAAGGAGATATTAAGAACCACACGCCACCATTAAGTAAAAACCTTAGTTGCGACAGGACTTTAAGAGTCTACAGTGGGAGGTATATAAAGAAGTTCATTGTTAGGCATAAGATGAGTCAACAAGAAGAGCCAACATCACAGTCATCGATAGAAAAAGTAGACGAAGACTCATCCAAGATACCTAGTAGTTCCGCTTTGAAAAGATTAGAGTGAATGTAATCCAAGTAAATACCTAAAAGATATCATTCCTCACTTAAGTGAGAGATATGACAGTGAAAATTATGCATCGAGGGTAAAAGGTCTCCTTTGTTTCAAATTGGCTAAAACCATTCTTTTAGGCCTAAACTTTATAGGTGAATATATTAAAAAATATGATTCAACATTTTGAGAGAGTTGAGAGACTTTTTATGTTATTATTCACAATCATTTTACATTGATTTAGTGGGTGTGATGCTGTTTACATTTTTAGGATTGTATTATGAATCCGTGTGATCAGTCGTAGACGTTGATCAAATGATGTCAAAACAGTTTTTTTTTTTTTTTTGGAGTTATTCTGAGATATTACTTATTATTAGTGTAAAGTGTTCAGTACTTATACTTTTCTTAAATGGTAAGTCATTCGTTTTTCTTTCTCCTGATCAAGTATCGAAAACGAAATTTCAAAGGTATCATAGCGAACAACTTCTTAAAGATTGACTATCACTTTAGTGTAGTGAAGGTTTCCGTTATATCTAGAAGTAAATATGGAATAAAAACATCTCTACAAATGTTTATTTCGATTAATTAAAAGTAAATAGAAGACTAACATGTAAGGAATAGTTTGTTGAAGAATGGGTAGAGAAAGTCTTGTGAATATTACACATTATTTTTAAAGTAAGGAATGAATCTTGTAAATAACGGTTTTTAAACATTACACATTTTCTAACAGTTGTTCATACAGAGTGGTGCGTTCTGTTGGGATGTTAAGGAAGAAGCATTGCAAAATCAGAATCTTTCAACTATTATGCACTTGTCTTCCTTCAAATGCTTTAAACTTCTTTATTTGGTAAATCTTTGAACTTCCTCCTTTACAGCTTTCATTATTTTGTGCAAATGATATGTTGTACCTTAATCAGGCAATCTATTAAACTTCTGATCCAAACAGATACTGTCAGAACCCGCAACCGATTTCAAATCGGTGCATGTGCATAAGGCGTTACACAGACCTAGACAGGAAATGATCCGAAACATTCGCTGGTCAATCTTAAAATACGTCAAAAAATCAACAATAACACAAATATATTCTATTGAATTATTTGTGACTATGGATAAAAACACTAATAAATGCAACTACGCCACAACGTTTAGGAAATGTGTTTTAAATAATCTTAGAATGATAAGTCAAGGCGTTCTTTCCAGAAAGACTGAATGAATGCTGACGTTATTCCTTGAATTTTTTACTCGAACGCAATCTTAATAGCATTAATTGAACAAAGCCTTGAGAGCTGTCAATTAAACCCCGGGATGATAAGAAAATGGAGCAGATAAGCTGGGCGAGTTATCAAAATATCGTAAATTCTCTTCTGTCGTGAATGTTAAAAAATGTGGCCCATTATGTCACGTCATCATGTATGACGTACTAGTTATTTACTCATAACGCGTCTTATTCATTGCGTATTTTTTTGAAATGCGAAGTTTATTTTGTCGATTGTTTTCATTCATTTCTTATTATGTTGTAGGGTAATTTGGACCACATCGGGTCTAGAGAAAAGCAATAAAGAATTGTATTTATTATTGTTATTATTATTACTGGTACTTGACATGCAAAAAAGTGTGCATTTAATTACACACACCTATTTGACCGATTCGTACGCACCTAGTCCATAGTTTCTATATTTTTTCTTTCCTTTGAATAAAAATAAAATCTTGCAAAGAATAACAAGAAACTTCAAACTCTACTTGTTTTTTAATGATAAGTTTGAGTCACTTATAATGAAAACGCTAAATGAAATAATTAAATTAGGTAAGCTCAGGACACAAAGAATGAAACCTCTACAAGGAGAAAAGATATGTTCTATGTACGTGTATAAGCCATAAGGTAATCTCGGAAAGCACTCAAGTGATTTTGACAATTCGTTCACCGATGAAAAGCCTTGTTCTTCTCGACGGACATAGGCAAATTTTAACTTCTAAATTGCTAAAAGAGGTTTTAAAACTTGAACACAAGAATAGAGACATGCTGGAGTCATAAGACAAGTTAATTTGACTTTTCTAGTAAACTCCACAGAGAATGTGTGTAAAAGTAGAAGCCGATTTTATTTCACTCCAAGCTATATAATATATACATAAATAACAGTTAAACTTGCAAACAAAGGATATATGAAGCCAAATAAACAGCAATCGGACCTGGCGGCCTGGGTTCGATCCCAAGCGACCGTATGCGGGATTTGTACGCGCGGGTTTTCGCCGTTGCATTCTACCGGTGCGCCAACTATCATTTATCATCGTGTCATCGCCTGCAGTGCCATGGTAGTAAAAGCGGGCGTTAAATCTTACAATCGGGCCCTACTTATAACTTTGCGATATGGGTGTGATTTTATTTCTTTAATGTATATTTTATCAACACAGCAGACAAGTGAAATGAAGCTGTATCGAAACCTCTGAGTAAATTTAACTATACTCTACAAGATCATTTAGTTGAGTTTCTGTACGCCAAAATCGTTTGATAACTTTTGCGTAATTAAATGTTGCTGTATTTCCTGTGAATCTTGTAGATCAGTTAGTTGTTAATGTATAAATAAATGTTTCGTTCCAATAGCAATCTTTGATCAGTTCAAGGGACCCGTGATGCGTAGGTTTGACACCGTTTCTGACAAAATTACGCTATCAGAAACAGAATGTCTGAATACATCATACACACGCATTCAGTCAGTACATTCATTGTTATTATTCACACAGCAGGATATATATTTAATGTTTGCTAATGATTTTAACATGAATGCAAGTGACCAAATTTAACACGCGCGATTCTATGTTTTTCTGTTTGTAATTCTATATAAGCATAAAATATTCTAATTATTTTTCCGAGCACATATAAGTATTAATACAATAAATTATTGGTTTAATTGTTTTTTCACACAAACTCAGATAGGACAGGAGTTGGATAGGTAAAGTCAGACTGAAAAATTCAATGCCATAACCGGGATTTTATACACGGATCTCCCGGTGTCTAGCCGGTTGCTCTTCCACTGAGTTACCATGGCAACCTGCCGGCATAGCATTGAATTTCTCAATTGACTCGCATGTTTCTCGGTAAACTACAAGGTGATCTCAAATTATTTTGAGATGACAACCCTAATGACGACTTACAATGCTGTAAGTACTTTAAGTCCCAGGATTCATAGTATAGCAACTATTATGGTCAATGGGTATTGGTTTAATTGTTTTTTCACACAAGCCGTGTGTAGGACAGGAGTTGGATTGGTGGAGTCAGACTGAAAAATTCAATGCCATGGCCGGGATTGTACAGTCTGACTCTATCTATCCAACAATAAATTATGTTGTATGTTTTATGTTATTTAGCATACTTGTAGTAGTGTAGGTATAGGGGCGGAATAATGATGATACAATGTGCTGGTGTTATGGTGAGGGTCTCAGGGCTGCTGTGCTGGGCGTCTTTGTGTGGTAATTTATGTAAACCTTGTTTACAGGTTTAAATTTGCCGCTGTATGTGAAGTTGGCAACTCTTGCTGTTGGCGAAACTGGTATTAACTATATGCGCCAGACTTTATTGTTGAAGTAGTTGCAAGCTTATTATCGGCGTAGGTAACTTATTTATACACAGCTCAACCACGTTTTCCGTCATGTGTTTGCTATCCTCAGTCGGGGAGTAAGAGAATCTTAACCTCCTTGCTTGGGTGGTAGTATTTGATACGGTAGAGAATTAATTTAAAAGATTTCTTGTTAGTTATAAACTTTTATTTCGTAAATTGTTGAAACAGTGTAGTGACTTAAAGCACGCTATTTAAACTTATCTCTTTTTTTGAGAAAACTGTGCCAAATATATACTTTGTAATCTGTACTTACAACAAATCTCTTGTTAATAATCATTAAAATACAATATTTCACACTAAATAGCTGTATTAATGATCTCGATTTGCGAGATTAGCTCTTGGCGTCTGTATCCTTCTCTTCTATCTTGTTGATTGCGTCCCGGAAGCTTTTAAAATTTTCACGTATATCTAAAAGTTGAAGATCAACTTTTACAGATTTCCTTATTCCACATTTCGTGAAATACGTATTTACAATACATTTTTATACATTCATAATAATTAAAATGAATACATTTGTATAAAATACATGAACATGTTTTATACATAGCTGGCATTTCTAAATCAATTTTGTTTACTCTGTTCTTATGCTTTGTTACCGGTATAAACAATTTATAGCACCCGGTATCTCGTTCGTTTTTATTATTCTTCTTCTGTCATATTACTACTTTAATTATGTTTTATTATTAATATGATTTTCTAAACATCACGTCTTAGCTATACATTATACATGATATATTATAATGCATTACATAACCTTGGCTATGTTATTTTCGTAAAAGCACGCCAAACATATAGAATACGTTAAAACACACAATTTATGTTATATACATTTATTCGTGGAGTTGATCGTTTTTTAGATATTCCTTGTTTTTAGTTTCAGCTTTGAAAAACTTATACTTTTCTCATATAGGAATTTGTCAACTCCTGTCCATACAAACAAAGGAACTTTAGACACATAGCAACCAGTTTTTGACTATCACTTTAACCTATGGTACTCCCTTTTTTCACTTCTACTTACAAGAAAGCAAGTAATAAGACTATTTCTGCTAATTGTTTCTCGATTAAATGGAAATGGCGTGTTATTTATGGACGCTCTTTAACTGCTTTGGTTCTCAGCGTCCCATTCTATATTGGGCGTGAAAGATCGCTTAATTTTGCTCAGAGGCCTCTCTTATCAGGCTTGAGGTTCTTTTACGTGCCGTAAATCTACGACACGAGACCCACGGCTTTACTTCCCTTCCGAAGGAAGCCATGCTAAGGATTTTTACGCCCGAAAAAATCCCCCGCCGGGTTTGAACCCGCGACCTTGGGTATATGAAGTTAGCATGGTAACCATTACACCACGGAGGGCGACTGTTTCTTGATTAAAATAAAGTAAACAGAAGCATAAGCTTTTTAACAAGAATTTGTTTTAGTGATGTAGAGAAAGTCATGAGAATGGAACACATCAGGGATTCAGGGGGACCCAAAACATGTATTTTCAGTGAAATCTCGGAATCAAATTTTTGGGTGGAATGCAAAACCTTCTCCATACACTATGTACATAGTACGTATATAGAAAGTAAAAATCCAAACGACCTACAGTGCAAATCTTTGAAATAGTGTTACAAGAATTTTCATTGCAGAAAATCTCTATCTTATATTAAATCTCGTGTATCTAATTTTTGGGTGACGTACAATATCTTCTCCACGTATGTACTAAATAGAGAGAGTAGCAAAAGGTATGTCTTCCATTTTCTCTGGAAAGTCCTCTACATTCTCATTGTGGATTTTATATAGCTTTACTTGGAAATTCTAAGAAATAGAAAGAATTTTGATATGGAAAAACACGTGAATTTAAAAATCAGCTTTTCTTTTATAGGTAATATTCTTACATTATATTTTTCCATTTTTGTTTCAGCGGGGTAATGCGATAAAGACTAATCTCATAAGCCCGATGTAAAAGCCACCTTGGCCTTAAAAGTAGTAATGTTAATTTTTTTTAGTTGCATAATTCATTATGACTTGGAACTTTGCCTGAGGTATATAGTAAATGTAGCAACTAGTCAACCACAAAAGAAATGCTGTTTAGGTGCCAAGGGCACAGTAGAAATCGAACCCGGCTCTGCAGTTGATGGGTAGAGATCTCGATCTGAATTAATTTAGGTCATTATTACAGACATTTTAACTCTTGTACGATAATTTGGGACAGTGCAAGGGATATTTCAGGTGATGAATGTATATTTGAAAGTTTCAGGGGCATGGATAAGTACTGAATATGCATGACATTGCGAAAATTTAGAAAGTCTAAGGACTAATACATTCTTATGAGGGCGGGGTTACAGAAGTACGTTTTTATTACTGCAATTTATTTTGATTTACTCACGAAACTTAAGTTATTGTAGGAAACTATAATCTGGGTCAGTGCTACAAAAATTGACAATTTCGTTCTTTGAGGATGTTTTCCAAACATTGTGACAATTGGGGAAGAGAGGAAGCATTACATTTGTTTATGTGTTTGTAGGGCATAATTTAAGAATCAATAGCGATAACAAGATGGCGGTAGTAAATCTATGGAACATGTATAAAAAACAGAGCCTTATATTGAAACTGTGGTCTGTAAATGGCGATGGAATAAAAAACTTCTTACTTAATATGAGATTGCAAACGCCAGGTTAACGAGAAAACTGCTGATATATGATTACGGTCCGCAGTCACTATCTATGGCGTGAGTTTTTACCTTTTATACACTAAGAAGTGTCGTATTTTCCATTCGTAACATATAATAAAACAAAATGTAAACCTTGCTAGAAATAGTTGATATTCTTCATAATATACTTATCATCAATAATAACTGAGTTTAATGAGAAAGATGCTGCATGTTGTGATAAGTTTACTCTTATGCATGATAAAGGAGTGTCAAAATGTCATTCTTGCTGCTATGATGTTCTAAATTCTTTGACACTAACTCTGATTCAGAATTATTAACAACCATCGAATTCGATGTCCACTTCGATGTTTACTTAATAATTTTAAGATAATGCAGGGATTTAAACTTACTGATCTTGGAGGCCAAAGAATAGGCCCGTTGTGACCTATCCATCTTTGATCATACATGCGTTATGAATTGTTTTGCTTCGTTTCCTTTTCCATTTATTTAACATCTTAGGTCATATTGGCGGCCTTTTACTACTTCTTCTTCTTCCCTTCACGGTATGGGCAAATTGCCCGTTCCGTCTCACAGTTGTTCCCTCCACCTTTTTCTGGGTCGACCGACATCTCTCCTTCCTTTTGGTTCATATTCAAATGCTATCCTAGGCAGTCTTGAATCTGCCATTCTCTGAACATGTTGCATCCACTGCTTCCGATATTTTTCAATTTTGGAATGTATTGATTCTATATTAAGTTCTGCACTTATATCTTCATTTCGGATTTGATCTAATTTTGTACATCCTTTTGTTTGCCTTAAAAAGTTCATTTCTGCACTTTGTAAACGGCTTTTCATTTTCTTTGTGGTGACCCATGTCTCACTTTCATATAATAGTGTAGGAACCGCCATTTTTTTTTGTAAAACTTTAACTAGTTTCCTTTTACTTTTGGAAATCAAATTCAGTTTTATTTATGGACGCTCTTTAACTGCTGCGGTTCTTAGCATCCCATTCTGTATTTGGCGTGAAATACCGCTTAATTTTGCTCAGAGGCTATTTATTATGCTTGAGGTTTTTTATGTGCCATAAATCTACAACACGGGATCAACGGTTTTGCTTCCCTTCTGGAGGAAGCCATGCTAAGGAAAAAACTCCATTCCTTCCGCCGGGTTTGAACACATGACCTTAGGAAACCAGAGGCTGGTATATTAGCCCTAGACTATGGAGGACGACACAGAACTTTGGAATAATTGCTCATTAGCAACATGTAGTTTGTTATAGTAGCCATTTTGTGAAGGGAGGCATTAATAACTGCTGTTGAGCACTCTGTAACATAACCACCACCCCCAAACTCTTGTACAAATCCTAGCACAATTTCTGGCACAATTTCTTAGAGCGCATATCTAGCTTTTCAAACTTGTATGATAACATTATAAATGCAATGAAATAGTGTAAACCACATAGCTATATGTCTGCAAAAAATACACTATAATACTGTTAGAATTGACAAACTTTCTTAAAATCGTAGACGGGCGTATAAAATTTATGAACACAGCGTTGAAAATCCTAAGATGGTGCAATAAGATGCTACAATGTATTCGATTACGACATATTTTTTCTTCTCGTCAAGATAAATATAAACATACAAGCAGCCAAGAACTTTGTAGTTTAAGAGGAAAATAAGATGACGCCGAATTTGAATTACCTATATGCGGGTAGTTGCAGTATTTTTATAGAATTTGATTATCTCTACGGTTAACATCCTTATAATTTAACATACCACTTGCAGATAATCACTAATGAAATGAAATTGCGTTTTATTTATGGAAGCTCTTTAATTGCTGTGGTTCTCAGCGTCCCACTCTATACTGGGCGTGAAAGTTCGCTTAATTTTGCTCAGAGGCCTCCCTATCAGACTTAAGGTTCTTATACGTGCCGTAAATCTAGGACACGGGACCCACGGCTTTACTTCCCTTCCGAAGGAAGTCATGCTAAGGATTTTTGCGCCCGAAAAAAAATCCATAGTCCTCCGCAGGGTTTTATCCCGCGATCTTGGGTACATGAAGGTAGCATGGTAACCACTACACCACGGAGGGCGACGATAAGCACTAAAGTCATTTGTGGTACATGCTTCGTTTAAGAGAGACTAAATGTTATGGGAATATAAAGTGAATAATTTTCGATAATATTGCCAACATCTCAACAACATTTAAGCTTTCTCTGTTTACTATAAAGTAGCAGTCCTAGCCAGCGTTGTAAAGCTACTTAAAATGTGGGCAATTTAAACTTCAATAAATACTGAAGGAGTTAAATGCGAGAATACAATCTTTGTGAAAATGAACTTAAAATTAAAAAAAAAATGTATGTGTTCCATTCACATGACTTTCTCTACATCTCTGTAAGAATTGATGTTAATAAGCTTATTCTTCTATTTACGTCATGCTAATCAAGATAGCAGCATAAATGGTCTTATTACTTAGTTCCTTATAAGTAGAACCGAAATAAGGGAGTACACTAGGCCAAATTGACAATCAATGTTTGAAAAATGGCTGCTGTAGGATTGAAATCCGTTTCTTTGTGTGGCCAGGAGTTGACTAGTTCCCGTATGAAAAAAGTGTAAGTATTTTAAAACTGAAACCAATAACATGGGATATCTCGAAAACAATAAACTCCACGAAAAAAATGTATATGACATAAATTGTATGTTTTAACGAGATTTACAGATTTTGTGTAGTAAGCTTTTGTCTATCTCTTACGGTTTGCCAGTAATGCAAAATTCAGAAGAAAAAAAACATCCATAATAAAGAGGTCTTCATTGGCTATTCACAGAAAATTCAAGATATACATTTTATTTGGCATGTAAATATCTTAAACGTAAGGGATTTTAATCAAAATCTTAGAGCCATTTTTGAGAAAATCAAAATATTCTAAATTTTTTTCTTGTAAAGGGTAGTTGGAATATTAAGTTTGGTATTTAACGGAGATATGCTGCCTACAGACACGCACAAGAGCGTTTTTCTAAAAATTGTTTTTTTGAATTCACGTGATGCCAAAACTGTAATTCCGGTGAAATCTCGGGATCAAATTTTTGGGTGCTATACGATACTTTCTCTATACAAAGTACTTAGAGCGTGTAGAGAAGGTAATAAAGTTAATGATACTTTCAGTTAAATGCATTTTCAAGCTTCAAATTTTATTGAAATAATGGATTGTCTCATACAACTCACGCATTTCCAATTCTAGGAATAATTTGGGAAATACGGGTATTAAATTTATGGGAATGTTGTATTTATTCATTGGGAATGTTGTATTTATTCATTGGGAATGTTTATTTGTAGTAAATAAGATTATTGTGACGTAACATTTTGTTGTCATACTCCCACTTCCTAGTATTTTGAATGTGTGCAAAAGCACGAGAGAGCCGTGAGAAAATATCAATTCCTTTTCTTTCACCTCATGTTTCATACCGTTTCCGCTTTTCTTCAGGGCCACATTTCCTTTCACCCAATCGCAGAATCACGTTTCGAAGTTGCATGTCTTACTATAACTGAGAGTACTCAGATCTCTCTGAGAGATGCTTATCCTCCTTTTTACGTGAATAACGTGTTCCATGGCACGCACATGCAGAAATGTGTGACGTTAACAACGCTGCTAACGTTTTAATTAAAGCTAAACTTTTGCCTATTAACTTTAGACTCCATTGTCGCAGAAAGTGCGGTGAATCCTGTAGCCTCTACGTCGGTCCACGCGACAAGATGACGTGAGAAATAAAGATAGTTCATTTACATTTGGTATACTACTACGAATTGTGGAAACTTATTTTAAATGCTTATAGAAACGACTGATCGCATAGTTATATTAAATCAAAACTCACTATTTTCTTAAGCTGTCACTGATTTATTCACAGATGTTTATTACTCCATTTAAATGTTTATATGATTTTTTACTTTCTCTAGCCCCATATGTACAATGTACATAGGGATAGAGAAGTATTGTATTCCACCCAAAGATTCGATACCTAGATTTCACCGGAAATACATGTTTTAGGACCCCCTGTATAAAAAAAAAGCATTTTCAGAAAAAGGCCCGTGTGTGTGTCCGTGTGTCTGTGAACACGATAACTCAAAAGCGAAAAGTAGCTAAAATACCAAACTTGGTATTTAAGTTTAGTATCTTCCAGGGATGCGACACGAAGATTTTGAGAAACCCAAACTACCCTTTATATGGAACTTTTTTCGAAAACTTTGATTTTCTGAAAATTGGCTCCAACGATTTTGATTAAAATATCATATATTAAAGATATTTACCTAACAAATTTTTCTGGGAATAGCTTCTGAAGGCCTGTTTATTCTGGATGAATTTTGCTTAATTTGACATAACTAGTAAACCGTAAGAGATAGACAAAAACTTACTATACAAAAAATCTAGGTCTTGTTAAAATACACAAGCTATGTCATATACATTTTTCTCGTGGAGCTTACCGTTTTCGAGGTATTCATTGTTATTAGTTACAGTTGTGAAGTGCTTATACTTTTCTCAGACGGGAGTGTCCGTTTTTCTTTTGTTCTACTCCTGGCCAAGAAAAGAGGCGATTTGTAATGACAATCGCATAACGACAGCTTTTAAAACATTTGACTATCGGTTTAGTCTAGTGTATTCCCTTATTTTCTTCCTACTTATACGGAACGAAATAATAAGAACATTGTGCTAATGAGTACCACAATTAGCAAGGTGCAGAAAGAAGAAGAATCTTATGTATGAAGTTTGTAGAACAGCTAGAGAAAGTCATGTGAGTGTAACACATCAGATGTTTTAAGTAATCCTCTGCTATCTGAATGGTCTGTTTATATCATTTCGGCTACTCCTCGAATATGATGCAGGTCATTCTTTCTTAAGTCCCAGAGAATCGCCTCAATTTTCTTGAGCACTGCTTCAGAGTAATCCTTATTTTTTATTTTCATACCTTCCTTTATTGTAAAGTTGTCTCATGGACAAAGCTTAACAAATACAAAATTTAACAAGAACATATATAAATGGTTGAATTTAGCAATAAGGTATAGCGTATTACACAATATACAGTATCAAAATTCAAGTTATAAATTTACAAGTGAAATAGTGGAAGAACATGGGATACTTATTGAATAAGAATGTCATTGATGATGACTATAAACACGATTCCTTAAAATATCTATTGAGTCCTTCAAAGCAGATGTACTAATTGATATAATATCTGTGGTGTGTAAGTCTAGTGTTTTACAGGTGTTGACGAAGAACTTTGGAATTGTTCCAAGGGCACCAATGGCTTTTTGATTAAAATATCACATGCTAAAGATACTTATATGGAAAATAAACTATATATTTCGAATTTCCTCGGAATAGCCTCTGAAGATCTTTTCATTATAGATAGATTTTGTATAATTCGTAAACCGTGAGAGATAGAAACTACACAAAAATGTAAATTTCATTAAAACACACAATTTATGTATATACATTTTATTTTCGTAGAGTTAACCGGTTAATCGTTTCTGAGATATTCCTTGATATTGGTTTCAATTTTAAACTACTAGTGCTTAAAAATTTTCTCAAGTGGGAAGTCAACTTTACTCTCATTTCTTGTTTTACTACCTGGAATGCAAAGAGGACCGAATTTCAGTTGTTTCACATAGCGATACCTTTAAAAAGATTTGACTATCGCTTTAGCCTAGTGTGTTCCCTCATTTTCCTTCTACTTAAAAGGAAGAAAATAATATAATTTCACAACTTGATAATATCTATATCGATAAATATGGTGCAGAAAAAGAATAATCTTTGTAAGAAAAATTTGTTTGTGAAACAGAAAAAGTCATGTGAATGGAAGACAACACAATTTTTTCTCTGAACTTTGATCTTAAGTTTATGAATAGAGATGAGATTTATTCACACACATACACATATACTCACACATACACACATATACACATACACACATATACACATACACACATATACACATACACACAAAACACATAGATATTTTTGTATTTTTTTATCAGAAGGCCTCAAAAATATTTCTGGTGAAATATCGAAATCAAATTTTTTAGGAAATAAAATATTTTTACTAGACGTAGTAGATAAAGTAAAAATCTGATGAATTACATTCACATGACTGACTTTACCTATTCTTCAATAAATTATTCTTTTAAAAAAAACATATTGATTTGGCTACTTGACGTTAATCGAGACAAGCGTTTACAGAGGTGCTTTATTACATATTTTCTTGTAGATACAACGTGAATAAGGAAATACACTAAATTAAACAATATCAAAGCGTTTAAGAGCCGGTCCTTATGTGATGGTTTTGAAATCTCATTCCCTTTACTTAATCAGGGGAACGGAAACAAACAATGATATCCCATCTGTGAAAAGTATAAGTAATGAAAATTTCAAATAAAAAGCAAGCAATATCTCCATAAAAATTGCATTTGACATAAATTGTGTGTTATAATAAGATTTACAGTTTTTCTGTAGTAAGTTAATGTCCATCTCCTTATGGTTTACCAGTCATAAAAAAGTCACCCAGAATGAATAGGATTTCAGAAGACATTCCCACAAATTTCAAGATATGAATTTTATTTATGATTTAAAGCGTCTTAAACATATGTTAATTTAATCAAAATCGTTAGATCCATTTTTGAGAAGATACAAATTTTCGTATATTCCCTTGGAAGGGAGAATTAAAAAAATCTTCGTGTCATATCCTTGGAATTTGTTATGCTTAAATATCAAATTTGGTATACAACCGCGTTTTCCCTCGTATGATTCGTCCATGTATGTTGCTTTCTACAAAGAGCAGCATAATGTTCTCTTATCTGCATGCTACATTGTCGCACGTATTGGGATCGACAGCATGCGGAGGATATTGCTGGATCGAAGATATAATAAGTTATGGAAACATCCAATGTCAAGATAATTTCTTCGTTTTATGGAGAAAAGTGAAAATGTGTTTGCTTTATTACTTTTCTAACCCCGTATGTACAATGTACATTGGGATAGAGAAATATTGTATTCCACCCAAAAATTCGATGTCGAGATTTCACCAGAAACTCATGTTTGAGGACCCCCTGAACCCCCCCCCCTCAAAAAAAGCATTTTCAGAAACAGATCCGTTTGTGTGTATATATATGTGTGTGCCTGCCTGTGTGTCTGTGTATTGGTTGTCTGTGGACAGCATAGCTCAAAAACGAAAAAACGGTTAAATACCAAACTTGGTATTTAAGTTTGGTATCTTCCAAGGATGCGACACGAAGATTTTGAAGAAAATTCCCCCACCCCTAATTACCCTTTACATGGAAAAATGTTCTAACATTTTATTTTTCTTAAAAATGGCTCTAAAGATTTTGATTAAAATACTACATATTAAAGTCATATCTATCACAAATAAAATGTATATCTTGAATTTTCTGGGAATAGCTTCTAAAGACCTGTTTATTCTGGATGAACTTTGTTTAATTTGGTATAACTAGTAAACCGTAAGAGGTAGACAAAAACTTATTTTACAAAAAAATATAGATCATGTCAAAATGCACAAGTTATGTCATGTATATCTTTTTCGTGGAGCTTGCCGTTTTCGGAGCTTATAATTAGTTTCAATTGTGAAGTACTTATTCTTTTCTCAAACGGAAGTGTTCGTTTTTCTTTTATTCTACTCCTGGCCAAGCAATGAAGCGATTTGTAATGACAGTCGCATAACGATAGCTTTTAAAACATCTGACTGTCACTTTAGCCTAGTGCATTCCCTTAGTTCCATTCAACTCATAAGAAACTAAGTAATAAAATTCTGCTAATGTTCATTTCGATTAGCATGTATAGAAAGAATCTTTTGTAAGAAGTTTGTAGAGTAGCTAGAGAAAGTCATGTGAGTGTAACTTTTTTTAAAGTAATATTATAATAAATAATACGCGGCCTTCGCATGTTCATAAGTTCTTGACCTAATTGAAGATGGAAAGGAAATAAAGAAAGACATAAAGATCTCTGACACGTGGAGAAAACTAGCGTGTCGGATTTCAGTTCACTTTCTTCAGTTTCTTTAAACAGGAACAATAATGTTGTGT
The DNA here is from genome assembly GCA_030762935.1 of Hymenopus coronatus. Lineage (NCBI taxonomy): Eukaryota > Metazoa > Arthropoda > Insecta > Mantodea > Hymenopodidae > Hymenopus > Hymenopus coronatus. The sequence continues at coordinate 68,908,517 of CM060881.1, forward strand.
ACATTAAATGGAAAGCCAGTAATTCAAGTAGGTGATGTTTGTGTCATTCATTTCAGCTCATAATGATGAAGCATTGTTAGTGCTACTCATTACACAAAACTGAGGACTTTTACAGTTCAAGTAGTTCACTTAATTAGAGAACAGTTAGAAATAGTTCATGTTTTATCAGACTCAGAGAAACAGCTCTAATTTTATTAAATTATCACAGAAACAACTTTATCAACATCTACTCGTAGTTGGAGAAAAAAGTTCCTATTTACATTTCAAGATCAGGGCTTGCAAAAGGTAGATCAAAACTACGAGAACTGCACGAAAGAGGCACGTTGTTTGAAATATAATCCGCAAATAGTGTATGATAATAATTTATTATTATTTGAAGACCTTATTCTTGCGTGACATAAACATCTGAAACTTCGGTATTTAACATAAATTATTCAATTATTTCTGATTTTTAAAAAAGAACAATTATATCTTAGTTACAACAATGAAAAATAACTCTGGTGAATTCCATTCACATGACTTTCTCTATGTGATCTGCAAACAATCTGTTCTTACAAAAGTTATTCTTTTAGCTATATACGTACTAGAGAAAGTAATGCTGAACGGGTACACCTTACTTTTTCTACCGAGGACTGTGTATACACATAGTAGGTAGAGAAGGTATTTTATTCAATCCAAAAATTCAATACCGAGATTTCACCGGAAATAGACTTTTGAGATTTCCTGAATCAAAAGAAGAAGTTTTGTAGAAAATATTTTCTGTTTGTGAGGGGGGGGTCGGCATAATTCAAATACGAAAAGTCAGTTAGATGTCGAGCTTGATAATTAATTTCAGCAGATTCCATGGATGCGGCACAAAGATTTTCAAGAAAATTACTACACCCCAAACTACCCTGCATTAGAAAAAGAGTTTCGAAACTGTTTATTTTCTCAAAAATGGCTCTATAATGTTTATCAAAATGCATATATTAAAGATATTTACATGACAAGTAAAATATATATATATTTTGAAGACCTCTTCATTCTGGATGGCCTTTACATAGCTGGTAAACTATAATAGATATACAAAAACCTACTGTACAAAATATATAGAGCTACTTAAAACTGACAGTTTATATCACATACATTTTTTGTAGATTGAATCATTTCCGAGATGCTCCTTGTTGTATCAATTTTAAAAGCTTTAAACTTTTCTCTTGTTTCCTTTGTTTTACTCCTGGCCACACAAAGAGAACCGAATTTTCATCACATAGCACGAAAGTTTTAAAAGATTTGATCATCGTTTTAGCATAGCATATTCCCTTATTTCTCTTCTAGTTATAAGTGACAAGTAATAAGACTATGAAAAAGTTTAGCTTGATTAGCATAAGCAGATAGAATAATGAGCTTTTGTGTGAATAATTTGCTGCAGACAAGGTAGAGGAAGTCATGTAAATAGAACACATTAGATTTTTGATAAGTATATGTAAAAATCCCTGCATGTCACTTTATCTCTCTCTCTCTCTCTCTCTGTCAAAAATCTGCTTGTTTACATGAAAACAACTTTTAACGGGAACTTTTATTTTCACTTTTTCTCCCTATTAGATACATTAAGCTGTGAAATACAAATATTCAATATCGAGAATTCATACACTCCTTCAAAACAATGCTAAAAGGTATGTCTACCGCTTTATTCTTCCTTGTCGTTGTCCGATTTTTTATGAATATAGAAGTCAGATAAATTACAGACTTAAGCGAGGTGAAGATTAAGGAAATTATGTTCAACAATCCTACCTATGGATAAAATTTTCATCATCATTAACATTATTATTATTATTATTATTATTGTTTGTTCATATGGTGTTATTTATCATGCATATCTTTTGAATTGTGAATCAAATGCTTATGAAATTTCAAGCAGTTAGGCTTTGAAGTCCTCTTCATTCCCAGTAAAGTTTAATACTTTTACCTATAATTTTTTCGACACAGCAGCTCAGTAGAAGAGTTTCATATTTATTTACATGGAGACCATAACTTGGAAGTGTTTTAGTTGGTTTATTTGTTTAACTATTTTTAGTGTTGTTAATTAAAATCCAAGTATATTACATATTGTAGGTAATGTTAAATTTCAAAACTTTATGGATACGTACTGGAATGCAACTGTTACGCGTTTTACTTTCTCTACCAAGTTTAGTAAATAGAAGAAGTATTTTACTACACCAAAAAATTCTATAATTTCATCAACCGCTTGAACATCCAACCCCCAAAAAATCCAAGTGTGTTTGTGAACATGTGTGATGTCCATGAACATCATAACTCAAAAACGAGAATTCGGTTAAAAACCAAAACTTAATACTGAAGTTCAGCAACTTCCAAGGATACGACACAAAGTCTCAAGAAAGTACGCCCACCACAAATTATCCTTTACATGAAACATTTTTAGAATAATTTTTATTTTCTTAAAAATGGCCCTAACAATTTTAGTAAAATACCATACATATATCAAAGAAAATGTACATGCAAAAATCAGATTTGTTCCATTAATATGACTTTCTCTACATCTCTGTAACAAATGATTGTTAATAAGCTTATTATTCTATTTACTTAATGCTAATCGGGATACATATTAGTAGAAATGATTTTATTACTTAGTTCCTTATAATTAGAAGGGAAATAAGGGAATAAACTAAAAAGCTACTAAAGGCTAAACCGACAGTCAAATGTTTTAAAATGTGGTTGCTATGGAATTGAAATCCGATTCCTTGTGAGGCCAGAGTTGACAAGCTCCTGTTGAGAAAAGTTTTGAGTGTTTTAGAACTGAAACCAATAACGAGGAATATCTCAAAAACGGTCAACTCCACGAAAAAGAGTGTATGACAAAGTGTGTGTATTAAGGAGATTTACATTTTTTGTGAAGGAAGTTTTTGTCTCTCTCCTACGGTTTATCAGTTACATAAAATTCAGAAAATCATCCAGAATAAAGAAGTCTTTAGAGACTATTTATTTTATTTTTAATGTAAATATCTTAAATATAATAGATTTTAATAAAAATCGTTACAGGCATTTTTGAGAAAATCATGATTTTTTAATTGTTTTCCATGTAAAGGGTAGTTGGGCTGGGTTTTATTTTAATATCTTCGTGTCGCATCCTTGGAAAATACTAAACTTAAATACCAAGTTTGGTATTTAACAGGTTTTTCGTTTCTGAGCTATGCTGTCCATAGACACACACACACACACACACACACACACACACACACACTGACAGACAGACACATGCGGACAAGTTTTCTAAAAATGAACCAGGGAATCTCAAAACATATCTTTCCAATAAAATCTCCGTATACAATTTTGAGCGCAATATAATGCCTTATCTACGTACATATTACGAGTAGAGAAAATAATAAAACGGTATCTTGAATTTTCTGGGAATAGATTGTGAAGTGCTCTTCATCTGGTAGGAATTTCGTGATACCGAATAACTGGCTAACATACTACGCAAAACTCATAGATCTCTATAAAACTCCAATTTATTAAATAAAATGGACGCTCTTTAACTGCTGGCACGGGACCAACGGCTTTACTTCCCTTTCGTAGGTAACCATGCTGAGGATTTTTACGACTGAAAAAAATCCATCGTCCCTCGCCGGGTTAGAACCCGCGACCTTGGGTATATGAAGTAGCTTGGTAGCCATTACACCACGGAGGTGACTGACCAATTTGTTACAAATATTTTTATGCCATTTCCAAGATATCTGTTATTAATGGTGTGAATTGTTCAATAATTTTGTTGTCCTTTTAAAATCCTTTCAGTGTTGAGTTGTTTTTTGCGATTATATGGTAAGAGTACCTATGGAGTTTTAAAGCCAGTAGGTATACAGTGTGCAGTTCTGACATTTTTTACTATATCTGTTCCCTTTTGTGGTTTAACGAAATCTGTGTTTTGCGAAGTCTTATCTCGATTACAAAGAAATACACAGCAAAATAGTCTTTCATAAGCATAGTTTGTATACCCTCTAATAAACAATAGAGATTAGAAAAGGCTATGTGACTGTAACGCAGCAGATACTTTAATGTCCATTTGTCATTTCTAATTTGTAGTTTACTGTGTACGATGTGATTCAATAGTAATATAATTAACCTACTTCAGAAAACGGAGAAACTGAAGTCCGAAATGAAAGACTTCGCCATCGTGATACTCAAGGTCAATAAATGTTTTTGTATATAAATTTTGGTGTCAAATATTGCTTTAAAAAGTATACCCTTTTAAAAGTATGCCCTTATTCTAAGGAGGTTTTCAGAAGGGTTTCTTTAAGAAATTTAAATATGTTTATTTATAACCGTTCTATAAAACAACTCACATAGATTGAAAATTAATAGATATGCAAGGGAAAACAATCTTCAAAAAGCATCTCCATAAATAAGATATCAATTCTCTCGAAATTACATTTTTTTTAATTAGCAGTATATCTATGGGGTCTGTATACGAAATAAGTACTAATCATACAAATAATTTTGCAAAATTATTATTTACAAACTCCAGTCAATAACGTAAAATGTCATCTGGGAAATAAAACAAATTCTGTCATTCAGGATCAATAATCCCCATACCGCCCATCACATATCTTTACAGTAATCTTGTTAGAAAAGTTATGGAAGTTTTAAAATGTTATCAATTTCCAAAACGTAAGTCAATTGTAATTTATATCATCCTAATTCAACATAAATTTTGAAAACAAATGTTCGATGTTTCTTTCATTGAAATGTATAAAGAGAGATGATATTTGCAACACAGTTGGACGACTTCGTGATATTTTCTACACAGCCATCTTTAGCTGTTCTGGTTATATTGAGGGCTTTGACTTTAACCATCATGTGATGCGTGCCAGACAATAATGGTTTCATTTTCCCGAGTTTCACGCTTAAGCAGCCAGCATGACATCACCTAGCAGCGCAGAAAGCACAAATAGCAATCGCGGAGGCTTCTTCTCAGAGGGCAAGAGTTGGGCAAGTCCTGATGTCATCGGGATTTTTTTTTTTCGCCACCCCTGGCTCAATGTTACTCGTATAGGTTGACGTTTTACACTATGGTTTATATATTTTTACTTTAAAATACACACAATTCCCTCTGGCTTCCATTCTTTCAAAATCTGCGGTGGTTAGAATTCTTGTACCTATCCTAGTCGGTGATACAAATGTGGTAATAGAATTTAGCATATTAAACATTAAACACCGCACAGGCAGTCTTTTTACACATTTATTGAAATTAAAAGTATGTTCACGTACATATTAAATAATAATAATAATAATAATAATAATAATAATAATAATAATAATAATAATAATAATAATAACAACAAATGCGTTCAAGACGAAACTACTCTAATTGGCAGAAAAAGGAATTGTTTGCAGATCGAACGGCTTACATTGTATTTCATTGTAATTCTAGATTTATATAATCATGCATATCTTGTATCTTGTTATGCTTGTGCGGAACCCGAGTCGGTCAATAGGAGTGAGCGACCGCCATTTAATTTTCCCGACAATCGCTAATACGGTTTATGAAGTGAAATGCAAATATGGCTGGTTTTAAAATTCTCTCTCCAAAATTAGATTTATCAGTTGTTTACATTACATTAACTAAATTTATTTATATTGCAAAGTTTGATATGCATAAAATCTCTAGGGTTTGGTGATTGTTTTGATAAGTGTAACCAAAACAGAAGTTTTTGAATCATCCTGGAGATCAAAATAAAAATGTGAAATGAAAAATATAGGCCTATTTGCCTCCCTTTTATATGCATCTGGGTTAGGTGCATGGTGACTTTACCTTTAAGGAACATTGTGGAAACGATTGGCAAGCAATTGAGAAATGTACGTGATGTTTTACATCAATGCTTCCTTGTCTTAGTAGTAGTTCTGCCAAACATACCTGGGCAGCTATTCCAAGGACCTGGGAACGTTGGCAACCCTGACATCCGTGAGTTGTTGAGTCTTTTGATGACGGCACCGCCACCTTTCACCACGACATTTAAATTCCGCTCATCCGCGATTTCCTTCAGCCATTTAAACTACCATAAGATTGTCTTTAAGCGTATCCAGTTACAATATTCTAAGACAAAATATCTGTACATTTAAGGATATTTGAACGACCATACTCTACACTTTTCGAAATGAAATTGCTACTTTGAGCATTTAAAATAACTTAGCTTTTCGGCTAAAACTAATTTCCAGGTAATTACTTTCTCCACACGTACTATGTACATAGTGTATAGAGAAGGTATTGCATTCCACCCAAAAATTCGATACCGAGTTTTCACCGAAATAGGCGTTTTAGGGGCACCTGTGTCCAAAAAAGCATTTTAGAAAAAGGTCCGTGTGTGTCAGTGTGCCCGTGTGTCCATATGTCTGTGAGCATATTAACTCAAAAATGAAAGGTCGGTAAAATACTAAACTTGGTATATAAGTATATCTTCTAAGGATGCGACACGAAGATTTTGATGAAAATCCACTGAAAATTCGAAAATTTTGATTTTCTCAAAAATTGCTGTAACGATTTTGATTAAAATACCGCATAATAAAGACCTTCACACGGCAAATAAAACGTATATTTTGAATTTTTTGGGAACAGCCTCGAAGACCTCTTAATTCTGGACGTGTCTTCCTATATTTTGCATAAATAGTAAACCATAAGAGATAGACAAAAGCTTACGACACAAAAAGTGTAGATCTCGTTAAAACACACAATTTATGTCATTTAATTACTTTCTCTAGCCCCGTATGTACAATGTACATAGGGATAGAGAAGTATTGTATTCCACCCAAAAATTCGATGTCGAGATTTCACCGGAAATACATGTTTTAGGACCCCCTGAATCCAAAAAAAAGCATTTCCAGAAAAAGGTCCGTGTGTGTGTCCGTGTGTCTGTGAACACGATAACTCAAAAACGAAAAGTAGCTAAAACACCAAACTTGGTATTTAAGTTCAGTATCTTCCAGGGTTGCGACACAAATATTTTGAGAAAAATCCCCCCACCCCAAACTACCCACTAGATGGAACTTTTTTCGAAAATTTTTATTTTCTTAAAAATGGCCCTAACGATTTTGATTAAAATATCGTATATTAAAGTTATTTACCTGACAAATAAAATGTATATCTTGAATTTTCTGGGAATAGCTTCTAAAGACCTGTTTATTCTGTATGAATTTTGCTTAATTTGGCATAACTAGTAAACCGTAAGAGATAGACAAAAACTTACTATACAAAAAATGTAGGCCTTGTTAAGATACACAACTTACTTCACATACATTTTTTTCGTGGAGCTTGCCATTTTCGAGGTATTCATTGTGATTAGTTTCAATTGTGAAGTATTTATACTTTTCTCAGACGGGAGTGTCCGTTTTTCTTTTTTTCTACTCCTGGCCAAGAAAAGAAGTCATTTGTAATGACAATCGCATAACGACAGCTTTTGTCTATCGATTTATCCTAGTGTATTCCCTTATTTTCTTCCTACTAAGTAATAAGAACATGTGCTGAATACCTCGATTAACAAGGTGCAGAAAGAAGAATAATCTTATGTAAGAAGTTTGTAGAACGGCTAGAGAAAGTCACGTGAGTGTAACACATCAGACTTTTTTTTTTTTTTTTTTTTTTGCAGAGCTGACCATTTTTGAGATATTGCTTGTTATTTGTTTCAGTTTTAAAATACTTTAAACTATTCACATATGGGAATTTGTGAACTCCAAGCAATGCATAGAAACGGATTTCATCCATATGGCAACCAACTTTTTAATGTCTTTTAAGCCTAGTATATTCCTTTATTTCCTTTCTGCTTACAAGAAAGCATTTCTGCTAATATTTATCCGGATTAGAATAAAGTAGATAGAAGCCTAAGCTCTTTAACAAAAAGTTGTTAAAGAGATGTTGAGAAAGTCATGTGAATGGAACACATCAGATTTTTTTGCTGTCGTGAGCACCTTGAATCATACTATGGCACTCCATGCAAGCATTGAGAAACACATACCTACATTGCAACTGGACTTGAAATAAAATGCTGGGCGTTATACGAGGCCAAGCGTGTCACATTCATACATATTAATGGGTTCACGCTTCTCCTCAGTTTAAATAGGTTTTACGTATGAGAAATGTCGTTTCAAATTTCTTTAAAATCCAGAAAACAAAATTTGTAACACCAACCAAAAAAGTAATGTGTTCCATTCACATTACTTTCTCTACCTATTCTGCAAACAAACTATTCCTCAAAATATTATTCTTATATACATCATACTAATCGAGGTAAACATTAGCACAAATTGTCTAATAATTGTCTTGAAAAAGAATATACTAGGCTAAAGCGGCACTCAAATCTTTTGAAAGCATGTCGCAGTGTGATAAATTGAAATTCGGTTTTCTTTACATGACCAGGACTGAAACAAAAGAGATATCTTAAACACAAAGATTAAACAAACATTTTAGCTTAAACATATGGTATTTCAATCAAAATGTTAGAGCCATTTTTGATAAAATCAAAACTTTCGAAAAATCTTCTATCTAAAGAGTAGTTTGGGGTGGGTGGATTCTCTTAAAATTTCGTGTTGCACGCTTGGCTAAGCTGAACACATAAATATCTAGTTTGGTACCTAACTGACTTTTCGTTTTTGAGCTAAGCTATTCATTGACACACACACACACACGGTACACCATACATACCTTTTTTACTTTCTCTAGCCCCGTATCTACAATGTACATACGAATAGAGAAGTATTGTATTCCAACCAAAAATTCGATACCGAGATTTCACCGGAAATACATGTTTTATGATCCCCTGTAGCCAAAAAAAAGCATTTTCAGAAAAAGGTCCATGTGTATGTCCGTGTGTCTATGAACACAATAACTCAAAAACGAAAAGTCGGTAAAACATCAAACTTGGGATGCAACACGAAGATTTTGAGAAAAATCCCCCCACCCCAAACTACCCTTTATATGGAACTTTTTTCGAAAATTTGATTTTGTTAAAAATGGCTCAAACGATTTTGATTAAAATATCATATATTAAAGATATTTTTCTGGGAATAACTTCTGAAGACCTGTTTATTCTGGATGAATTTGACGTAACTAGTAAACCGTAAGAGATAGACGAAAACCTGCTATACAAAAAATTTAGGTCTTGTTAAAATACACAAGCTATGTCATTTTTCTCGTGGAGCTTACCGTTTTCGAGGTATTCATTGTTATTAGTTTTAGTTTTGAAGTACTTATACTTTTCACAGACGGGAGTGTCCGTTTTTATTTTGTTCTACTCCTGACCAAGAAAAGAAGCGATTTGTAATGACAATCGCATATCGACAGCTTTTAAAACATTTGACAATTGGTTTAGTCTAGTGTATTCCCTTATTTTCTTCCTACTTTACTGAACTAAATAATAAGAACATTATGCCAATGAGTGCCACGATTAGCAAGGTGCAGAAAGAAGAAGAATCTTATGTATGAAGTTTGTAGAACAGCTAGAGAAAGTCATGTGAGTGTAAAACATCAGATTTTTACTTTCTCTACACGCACTATGTGCATAGTGTATAGAGAAGGTATTGCACTCCACCCAAAAATTCGATACCGAGATTTTCACCGGAAATATATGTTTTAGGGTCCCTTATATCCAAAAAAAGCGTTTTCACAAAAGCGTCCGTTTGTGTGTGTGTGTGTGTGTGTGTGTGTGTGTGTGTGTGTGTCCGTGTGTCAGTGTGTCCGTGTGTCCACGTGTCTGTGAACACGATAACTCAAAAGCGAAAAGTTGGTAAAATACCAACCAAATATTTAAGTTTAGTATCTTCCAGGGATGCGACACGAAGATTTAGAGAAAAATCCCCCCACCCCAAACTACCCTTTATATGGAACTTTTTTCGAAAATTCTGATTTTCTAAAAAATGGCTCTAACAATTTTGAATAAAATGGCGTATATTAAAGATATATACATGATAAATAAAATGTATATTTTGAATTTTCTTGGAATAGCCTCTGAATATTACTTTATTCTGGGTCTATTTTACGGAATTTTGCATAACTGCTAAACCGTAAGAGATGGATAAAAACTTACCACTCAACAAATGTAGAACACTTTAAAGCACACAATTTATGTTATTTACATTTTTTTCGTGGAGTTGATTGTTTTTGAGATATACCTTGTTTTGGTTTCAGCTATAAAAAACTTATACTTTTCTCATACAGGACTTTGTGAACTCGTGCCCATACAAACAAAGGAACTTCAGTCACATAGCAACCAGCTTTTGACTATCACCTTAACCTATGGTACCCCCTTATTTTGCTTCTAATAACAAGGAAGCAAGTAATAAGACTATTTCTGCTAATTTTTTCTCAATTAGATGAAGTAAATAGAGTAATTTGTTGCAGAGATGTAGAGAAAGTCATGTGAATGGAACACATCAGATTTTTTACTTTCTCTATATATACTATGTACATGATGTATAGAGAAGGTATTGTATTGCACCCGAAAATTCCATACCGAGACTTCACCGGAAATACATGTTTTGAGACCACCTGAATAAAAAAAACACATTAAAACACACAATTTATCTTATATACATATTTTCGTGGAGTTCATCGTTATATTGTGGCAGTGCCGGGTGCGATCTTTCTCAGGTTCGCAGAAGCTTTGGTATGTGACGTTGGAACTGGAATGTGATAAACACAGGGAATGTGACGCGCCGGTAACCGGATGCTTTGGAAGTGACACATCTGGCACACGCCAGATTCATCCAGTAGTTTCCACAATATTCCAGAAAGTTCTGTTACGTCATATTTAGCTATAAGAAGAATTAAAATCGAGTAGATCGTGAGTCGGACTTCGACTGGAGTGTTAGCGGGCGGGCAGTGGCGTGCTAGCAGTGGCTTCAGAAAGCCGACAACTGTCTGCGCATCGTAGCATGGAGTGAACTATTTGCAGTAGTGAATTACATTTTTTTTTTTTTGTATTCAATTTTAAGTCAGTAAACACATTTGTTACACTGGTATGAGGAGTTGGATTAAGAAGCCAAGATGGAATAAATGCTTCAAAAAATGTTGAAGAAGATGAACAGGAATGTGAAATAAGTACAGTGAACAGCGCCATGAAAGAAATGAAAACCTGAATAAAAAAGATGACGGAGGAGGTGGTGGTGGTGGTGGCGGTGGTGGTGGTGGTGGTGGTGGTGGTGGTGGTGAACTAGGTCCAATGGGCCATTAAAGATCAGGAAAAGGGCACAATTCAGAGCATAGGAGTCACTTGATGGGAAGACCCAGAAAGAGTAGCTGATCCCCCCTCGAATTGGTCGCAGAAGTTCTGGTGGAAGTATACGCGGGGTCTTCGGGGGGACATTTCTGACCTAATAAACTATTGACAAGCTCCGACAAGATAAATGGTTGAGACTACAGTCAAATGTTGAGAGGTCATGCCGCCAATGTCATGTGTGTGCGGCAAATCACGGCCCACAGACAACGAGCAGAGGTGGCATGCAGCAGTACAATATGGGAGCGCCCTTCAAAAGTATAACCATTGACGTAGCTGGGCCATTCCCGCTGTCAGGCAGGAGCAACAAGTATCGGTTGGTCGCCATGGATTACTTCGCCAATTAGCCGGAGGTATACGCCATCCCTAAGCAACAAAGATCATCGTCAACTGTCTCGTAGAAGAACTGTTTTGTGCTATGGGGTACCAATGGATCTATACAGTAATCAGGGCACAAACTTTGACCTAATCGCATTATGGAAACACTGGGGTGACTCGGAGTGCATAAGACGCGCACAACACCTCTTCAACTACATCAAGCAGCATGGTGGAGCGATACATTAAGGTTATAGAAGAGCACTTGAAAAAAGTTGTGGCCAATCACCAAAGAGACTTGAATGTCACGGTGTCCCTTTTCTTGTTGGCATACATTTATTCAACCCACCAGGTTGACAGAGCTGCTTCCTCCATGCGATCTTATTTTCGTGAGTCCTCATGAATCAGAACAGCCAGCAGTCATCTACGTGGAGCCTCTCATATACCAACTCCATGACATGCATGTGGGAGCTCGTTAAAACATCCAGTTAGATAGCGATCGGATGAAAGCTTGTTACGACCGGCAGGGCAAAAGCGGAAGTTTCCAGCAAAGCGATCTGGTGTGGCTATCCGGTCCAAGGGAAGCCGCCTCAAGCTTCAACGGCTATGGCAAGGCACTTACATTGTGGTAAAGAGAATAAATATCATTTACCGAAGGAAGAAGATGGTAGTACGTTTGGATCGTCTAGCCACCTAGAATGGTACTGGTCGGGACGAGCAGCCCTGAGGAGGGAGCAGTATGATAGTGCCATGTACGGTCGTTCTCAGTTTAGCAGAAGCTTGGTATGCGCCGGTGGGGCTGGAATACAATACACACAGGAAATGCGACGGGCCGATAACCGGAGGAACTCGAGGTCTGGCAAACGCTAAAGTCGTCCAATTGCTTCAACAAGCAAAGTTTGTAATCAATTTTGAGATAATTGAGACATTTGTTACAATATGATAAATATGTGTTGGAAATTATTTCCGATAGGTACTTACAGTAAAACTATAGTAAAATATAGTTGTTCGATATTTATTTATACCTACGCACTGTTTGCATGAACGAAATTGCACTATTAAATACGTGTAGAACTACTCAAACGCATATATTACCAATTACTATGATCATATTAGCGTTGCCGGTGTCACGGAATTTTGTACCGAAGGAGTTTGTTTACATGCAAGTAAATCTACTGAAAGGGTCGTCGCTTTCGCGCTCTCTTAAAATGCTTTTATCTGGGCCGGGTTTGAAGGCCAGCTTTGCAATTAGAAGGCTAACGCCAAACCAAGTGAGCCACCCAGACTGACAAACGAAAAACAGGGAATATTTAAGAAATGGTTAGTGGCACGAGTATTTTATTTGGTCTAAACAATAGGCGTTACCCGTATCACATTTATACCAAGTGGGTGTATGCTCTTCTCTTAAGTTTTCTAATAGCTAGAATGCAAAGAGGATGAACAAAACTTCGAGTACCGTTTCGAAATTCGAGATGAACACTTACAATTGTATATCAAGCATGTGATATTTTAATTAAGGTACCTAGTTGAAGGTTCATCTCCTTAGCGCGGTGGTAGCGTGGCTGCTTGCCAAGCTGGAGACCTGGGTTCGATTCCCGGTACCAGTATGGGGAATTTTTTCCCCGCTGAGAGAACTGGTCTGGGGTGCACTTAGCCTCATGAGGTCCCTGGGGGCCAATTGAGATACTTAATTGAGAAGTAGCGGCTCCAGATCGAGAAGGTGCTCGAGGCGCTGATCACGTCTCACCCTCCAACATTCATGACGCCTTTGTCGAGATGGGTGATGTTACCTAGTTGAAGCCATTTTGCGAAGATGATCTTTTCTATTTAAAGCAAAACACGCAATAACACGCCTTACATAATCAGAAGATGCGTAGTTTAAATGTTAAGTTTAATATTTATTCGAATTTTACTTATACAGTTAGTTGTTCAAGCATAGATAGGAGAATACGGACAGAGGGCCTCGCTACTGAACAAATTCAGGCTTTTGTGTTTGTGCTCCACGAAAGACCGCCCCATGAAGGAGAGATGATGAGAGGATACCCAGGGCGGCCAGAAACAGGCATATCAACGACAGGGTCAGTCCCTACAGTTGCCAGATTACAGGCAGACCGGGGCCCCGAGGACCCAGCCCTACAGGGTCCCAAGTCCCCACCAGGGGTGGTTCTCATCCCGGTAGCCAGCCGAAGTCGGGGACGGACATAGTGACTATGAGCATAGTTTTTCTTACCACGCCACACCGAGCACCAACCAACACCGACATTTCCAACCCTGAAAGAAACCAACGGTATGAAAGATGAATGAAATGTCAAACGAAACGACATGGAGGGATAGAATATTAAAGGGATGGAAATAATTTACCCAATATTCGACTGGCGATCCGGAGAAACCTCACAAAGCCCATTGGTCAAGCAGACCCTCCACAGGGATTGAATCCGCGACCTCCCTCATACAGGCCACAGACGAAACCGCGTGAGTCATCCCGCTTGGTGTCTGACTGTTATATAAATTACCTTTAATTCGTAAGCATGTCGCAAAATAACCTACCGGGGAAACCTCCAGATGGAATATTTATTTCGAATTTGGTACTATAAGCAAGATGTGTATCTGTAGCAGCTTGTAGCAATGAAATAATTCTTAAATTATGATTTAGTGAAATAAAGAGAATATGTGGGTTAAATCTGAAGGGTTGTCCCTCTGACGCGCTCAGCGTCAGTAAGCAAAGGAAATAAATTGAAGCCGGGCATCTTGGCCACACTCGCTAAGAGTCTTGCTTTGGTACTTTGGGACATAGGGGAGTCCCATTTAGGTATGGGCGTTTTTCGTGTGTTTGGGTTCTCTCTAAGTCATTCTGTTTCGACCCTGATGAGCATTTAGGTCCTGCCTGAAGGCTATTATGCGTCTAAATAAATAGATAAATAAATAATAAACTGTTGAATTCACGGCCGGTGCGAGAGGTTTTTCACTAGTGGAAAAACATTCACGAAGTGGCGTCTTGGCGGGTTTTCTCCGGTTTCCCCACCATTCATTCCAACAATTACTCCATAATCATCTTTTCTGTCATCCATTTCATAAGCTGTCATGTCATTTCATATTATCCACTTCTTAACCTTCATATCAGACATCCTGGCTTCTCTCTTATCCCAACCTCTGCTCTTCAACAGGCATCCGACCCAAGGCGCTGGGTCGTAAGACCTACATACGAGGAAAGAAAGAAAGTTTCTTGTGATGAAACTTAAAATTCATGTCATGGAAGACTATGGCAAGCCACCACAGTATCACCTGGTCCACTACGCCCTTGGGCGAGTCATGGTTATCACACACGACCCAGCCTAAAGGATCGGCGGATCTGCCTTCGGGCTAACTCCCATCAGCAGCAGCATCGTCGTCTACGTCGACCCTACTATCACGTTCAAAGATATGTACACATGTAAACAAACTATTTTTATCAGGTACTGTGGGACAGATCCATAACTACTCCATTACAATTAAAGAGGAGTTACGAATAAGGACCCATTAATCCATGCATTTAATAAAACCGTAACCAAATGTTTCTGATAAGAATTGCTCTTGATTGAGGACGAATAATGATTGGAACTAATATATATGGTCGTCTCCTTAGCGCGGTGGTAACGCGGCTGCTTGCTAAGCGGGAGACTGGGTTCGATTCTCGGGACCGGCATGGGGAATTTTCCTCCGCTGGGAGACCTGGTCCGTGGTGCACTCAGCCTCGTGAGGTCCCTGGGGGGGGCCAATTGAGGAGCTTCTTGATTGAGAAGTAGTGGCTTCAGATCGAGAAGACCGCACCAACCGGCCGCGAGGAACACCAAGGCGCTGATCACGTCACCGTCCAGTACTGCGCCCCATTCTGACACCTTCGGGCCGAAATGGGGATGCAGCGGTCGGATGGTAGGCCAAGGTCCCTTGTCGTGCCATGGAGTTACGTTATTAATATATATAATAGGCTATCCTGAAGCCACAAATTGCAAAGTATATTTTAGAAAAATATTATGAAACAAAACTTTGTAAACATAATGCTTCTAGTAGATTTTCTTTTATCCATAAAAAAGAAGTATTTTTAGAAAAAACGGACGTATGTGGGTAGCATAACTCAAAAACGTTAAATATCAAGTTTGGTATTGTGCCGCATCTTTTTTAAGATGCAACACGAATATTTTCAGGCAAATTTCCCTAACCCAAACTACATTTTACATGAACAGTTTTCGAAATTTCAATTTTCTAAAATAATGAATCTAACGATTAATTAAAATACCGTATATTGAAGATATTTATTCCAAAAATAAACTGTATATCTTGAATTTGTTGGGAATAGCCTCTGAAGTCCTCTTCATTATGAATGACTTTTGCGTAACTTGTAACGTGAATGACTTTTGCGTAACGTGAGAGACCGGCAAAAACTTACTACACAAAGCGCACCATTTATTTCATATACATTTTTTGTTAGAACTAACCATTTCCAAGGTATCCATTGTTATTGCTTTTAAATTTTCTTAAATGGGAAGTTGTTATTCACTTGTTTCTATCCTGATCATTCAACGAAGAGAGAGTTTCTATTGCATCATATAGCGACCGGCTTTTGAAAGATTTAACTATCACTTTGGCCTAGTGTATTCCCTTATTTCCCTTATACTCATAAGGAACTAAGTCATAAGACCGTTTCTACTCTACTTTGTCTTGATTAACATGAAGTATATTGCAGAATAAGCTTTTGTAAGAAAATTTAATTTATAAATAAAAATCTGATGTGTTCCATTCACATGACTTTCTCTATATCTATGTAACAAATTATTGTTAAAAAGCTTATTCTTTTATCTAATGCTAAGCGAGATAAACACTAGTAAAAATTGTCTTTATTAGTTGCTTCCTTGTAAGTAGGAAAGAAATAAGGGAGTACACTAGGCTAAAGCGATAGTCAACAATTTTAAAAGCTGGTTGCCATGCGATTTAAATCCGTTTCTTTGCATGGCCAAAATGTACAAATTCCCGTATGAGAAAAGTTTTCAGTATTTTAAAACTGAAACCAATTACAATGAATATATCGGAAATGTATATGACATATGTTGTGTGTTTTAACGAGATCTACATTTTTGTGAGCTATGTTTTTGTCTACCTCTTACGGTTTATGCAAAATTCAATAAAATTCATCGATAGTAAAGAAGTCTTAAATGACTATTGCCAGAAAAGTCAGGATATACATGTTATTTTTCATGGAAATAATTTTAATATACGGTATTTCATCAAAATCGTTGGAACCATTTTTGAGAAAAAAATCGAAATTTCTTCCATGTAAAAGGTTTAAGGTGAGAGATTTTTCTCAAAACCTTGGAAGATACTAAACTTAACTATCAATCTTAATACTTTACCGACTTTTCGTTTTTGAGTTATTGTGTTCACAGACACACAACACGGACCTTTATCTAATTTTTTGTTTGGATACAGAGGACCCTAAATGTATATTTACTGTGAAATCTCGGTATCGAATTTTTGGGTGGAGTGCAGTATCTTCTCTACCTATGTACCATGTACTATGTAGAGAAAGGAAAAAGGGATGGTGAAATGAGATATCCCTCTCTTACACCCATGTTTATATTGCTGTTTTATCTATTTTATTTTTCATTTCGGTTCTATTGTTATCATCTTTTCCATATATAAAATTCGCATCGCAGTTATCAAATTTTGAAGTATAGCTTTCTATTTCAATACATTATGTAGTTTATTAGGGACAACTGTGTCAAATGCTTTTTCAAAATCTATAAATGGCATGAAAGTTAGTAGATTATATTCCCTATGCTTCTCAGTTATTTGGCTAACAATGAATGTGTAATCTGAACAAGATCTATCTGCCTTTGCTGAAACCATTTTGAACTTACAGAGTAACTTTCTCCATTGTTGCATTTAGATTAGTTTTTAATATTGATGCTTAGATTTTAACAGGTTATTCAAAACACTTATAGCGCTGTAATTTTCACAGTTTCGACGATCTCTCATTTTATAAATTGGATAGATTAGTGACTTTGTTATTTTTCAGGAATGACGGTCTTCTAGTAAACGTCCAACAAACCTAAAGGGCACTGTTTTAATTGAAAAGCTCCTAATATTATTAGTTGCAGATGTCTTTTTGTTTTTGCAAATTTTAATAACAACGCTTAATTATTCCAAAGAAATGGAATTTACATGTTCATTTACTAATATTATAACTGTTTCCTAAATCTCTGTTTGTTCTACTGCGAGATCTTTAAAATAAGATACCATTTCCGGTAACGCTGATGCCTTCCTATCTCAGTTGTTTATGTATACATGGCTGGAAATCGGCGTAGTGATTTATCAACTTCAACATTCCATGTTTGTGTTTATTTTTAGTAGAAATAATTATTTTAAATAAAGTATAAAATAAGATATTTTACGTTACTCGTACAAAAATTGAAGTGTTTACAGGTTCGTTTCCTAATTTATTGACTCATCCGTTAAACCTCACTTTAAATTCTTGTAATGTAAAATGTTTTATTTTTACTAATGCCCCTCAAAAGTAGTTTTATTACCGCTTTTCAACATCAGGAGTATAAGTTGCATAAAAAGAAACGTAATGGGCAGGGGTGATGGAGGGAGGGAGAGGGGAAAACCGTGCAGAAGAAGAAACAGAAAGGACTTATTAGATGAGAGGGAGAGAGGCGGAATTGTAGGGACTTACGAGAGAGAGGGAAAAACAGTAGTGCAAGAGTAACACACAGAAGAGTCTTAACAGCACCATTACATGAGAACCTACCATTCTGATACCGTCAAATAAAAGTCCGCGTTTTGAAAATCTCAACTCACTTGCACCAAAAAGGACTCTTGTGTAACGTGTGTTTTGAATTACCGAGGAAAATTCTCGACATATTAATACGATTATGAATAAAACAACTGACTAATCATTTATTTGGTCCAGCTTAATTCAAATTATTTCTAATACATTTGAGCTGAGTCATTTAAATATAAACAATGTTTATATTTACATGCCAGCTTATTATAAGTTCTCATTTACAAAAATAAAAATGGAAAAATGAAAAAATATATATATTTATATATATATATATATATATATATATATATATATGTATATATATAGAGAGAGAGGAAAGAAATAGCCACAGAGAGAGAGAGAGAGAGAGAGAGGAATGGGCGTCAAGAATGGTGACATATAGTTAGTTACATTAAGCAACTTGGCGTAGGCTAAATTATATTAGGCTTAGAATGTGATCATTTAAAAATATGCGCAGGTAACTCGTTGTAATATACGAAAGAGCTGCTCTCAGGATTAATTTCGGAAAAATTATTATTTGGTTATCAGAAAAAGAAGACTTGATAATTTTAACTAAGTGACTATTAAATATGTATATGGACAAATATTAATACTTAGGAACTATAATGATGAATAATAATTCCATAATGATGCAATATAATATGCCTATATGAGTTAAAAGACGTCAAGGTAAATATGTAAAATAAACTTTGAATATCATATTAAGGACTGAAACTATTATTAAGGAAATCAACCATAAAAAGCTGATGTGTTCCTCACGTGACTTTCTCTAGCTATTCTGTAACAGATTATTTTTACAGAGCCTTATTCTTCTATCTAAAATAAAACTTACTTCTGCTTACAAGTAGAAAAGAAATAAATGAGTACACTGGGCTAAAATGATAGTCAAATGTTTTAAAAGCTGCTGCTATGAGATTATCGTTCATTCTCAGTTCTTAATGAAGGCCAGGAATAAAACAAAGGATATGACAAGGATGAGGACTTCTCGATGGAGAAAAGTTTTAAGTATTTTTAAATTGAAACCAATAACACTCTACAAAAAACTGTATGTGACATTATTATTGACATAATGGATCTACAGTTTTTGTGTAGCAAGGTTTTGTCTCTTACAGTTGACGCGTTAACCAAAAGTCATTCAGAATAAAGAGCACTTCAAGGGATATTCCCAAGGAATTCAAGACATACATTTTATTTGACATGTAAATATCTTTAATGTATGAAATTTTAATCAAAAAACGAGAATTTTGATAAATGCTCAGTGTAAAGGGTAGTTTGGAAAACTACAGTTAGAAAACTATAGAAAAAAATCTTATGTGTTCCATTCACATGACTTTCTTTACGTCTCTATTACATATTATTATTATTATTATTATTATTATTATTAATAATAATAATAAAATAATAATAATAATAATAAAAGAAGCTTATTTTTCTACGTACTTCATGCTAATCGAGATAAACATTAGCAGAAATGCTCTGATTACTTAGTTTCTTATTAAATAGAGGAAAATAGGGAATACACCAGGCTAAAACACAGTCAAATGTTTAAAAATGTGGTTGCTATAGGATTGAAATCCGTTTCGTTGCGTGTCCAGGAGCTGACAAGTTGCCGTATGAGAAAAGCTAAAAGTATTTTAAAACTGAAACCAATTATAAAAAATATATCGAAAACGGCCAATTCAACAAAAAATATAAATAAAACATAAACGTTGTGCTTTAATGAAATATATATTTTTTGTTTAGTAAGGTTTTGTTTATCTCTTACTGTTTACTAGTTGTGCAAAATTAAAAAAAAAAAAATCGTCCAAAATAAGGTCTTCAGAGGCTGTTTCCCAAAAATTCAAAATATACGTTTTATTTGCAATTTAAATATCTTAAATGTAAACGATGTTAATCAGAAGCGTTAAAGCCATGTTTAAGGAAAATAAAATGTTCGAAAATTTTTCTATGTAAAAGTAGTTGGAGGTGGGGGATTTTCTTGAAAATCTTTTGTCACATCCTTGGAAGATACTGAACTTAAATATCAAGTTTGGTAATTAGCGAACTTTTTCGTTTCTGAGCTATGTTGCACACACACACACACACACACACACACACGAGCATTTTTCTAAAAATGTTGTTTTTTTGTTGTTTTTTTTTGGGGGAATCAAGGCATTTTCGGTGAAATCTTGGTATCAAATTTTGGATGCAATACAATACCTTCTCTATACACTATGTACATCGTACGTGTAGAGAAAGTAGTGCATCAAAGTCCACTAATGGATGTAATGTGATTTGAAACGATGTTACTCATAATGTTCATGCATGAAGTCCTTCTCCTGTAAGCGTAATTTTGACAGAAATGCTCATGGCAATTGACCCTAATTTTGAAAATACCATCGTAATAGACCAATTGAACAGGTTGATATGTGCAGATCTTCTATGTATTTTCTCAACATGTAGTACAGAAAAGTTGCAAGGAAGTACATGTGTCCAAATGTCCGGATTTGACGTGTGCATATGTCCGTTCGTGCGTTAAGAGTTGCAGAACTTAACGGGGCTATTTCAAGTTCAAAACCGGCCAATAAGAAACTGGCCTCCTATACACTAGCTTTTAACTTTCTCTACCACGTACAATGTATGTGGCAGGCAGAGAAGGTATTGCATTCCTCCTAAAATTCGATACCGAAATTTCACTGGAAATACACATTTTGAGATCCCCTGGATCAAACATTTTAGAAAAAAAATGTATGAACGTGTGTGTCTGTGAACAGTATAAATCAAACAGGAAAAGTCCGTTAGTACCAAAGTTGGCCTTAAGTTCATTATCTCTCAAGAACGCGACACGAAGATTTCAGAAACATATCTCCACTCGAAACTGTCCTTTACATGTAAGAATTTCTAAAAAATAGCTCTAAGCATTTTGATTAAAATACCTCATTTTAAAAATATTTACATCACAAATAAAATGTATATCTTGAATTTTATCAGAATGCTCTGAAAACCTCTTGATTCTGGATTACTTTTGCATAAACTCTAAGAGGTGTACATAATATTACTGCACAAAAATGTAGATTTGGCTAAAGATAGTTAATTTATAATTTATCTTTTTTTACTCTGCCCTTGTTGGCAGCCTTTAAATACGGGGAGTTGTTATTGTTTCAGAAAATAAATCAAAATATATATCCAATATATTGTTTGTGGAGTTAAACCATTTCCGAGATATTCCTTGTTATTGGCTTAAACTTTCCTAAAGATAGTTTTCTCAAATGAGAAGTCGTCATTCTTTTTTCTTTTCCGATTTGCTTGTCTTTTTTCTTTCTTTCTTTACTCTTGGCAATGGAAAGAGAACGGAGTTTCAATGTTTTAAAAATTGTGCTATTGCTTAAGCTTAGTGTATTTGCTTATGTATCTTGTATCTACAAGGAAAAAAGTAATAAGACTATTTCTTTTCATGTTTATTTTGATTAGCATGGATTAGATAGAAGAATAAGCTTTTGTAAAAGTAGTTTGTTGCAGAATATGTGAGAAAGTCATGTGAGTGAAACACATAAGATTTTCGCAAATATAAAGCAAATAGCTAGAATTCTTCAGATTATTAGAATTGCAACAATTATACCGTTGCTCTTTTATCTACCTATCACTAATTTCACAGAAAGAAGAGATGAAAGATACGTCAAGTAGAAGTAGAGTGTAGCATCCATACACCGAGGTTTGTTAAGTTAAGCCACGTAGTTTCGGAATATATCAGTGTGTGTGTCTGTGTGTTTATGTGTGTCTGTGTGTCTGTGTGTGTGTGAACAAATCCGACCAGTTTCTCTAGCGTGGCGCACCCCCCTTTACTTTTCCTACTTGCCCCACCCACAGCCTCTCTTGCTTCACTCCAGTTTCTTTTTCCGCCCTTTCGAATCCGAAATTTCTGCTATGCATGACGTCACGCTGAAAAACGTGTTATAAAGCATGGTAGAAGGCGCGCATCCCTCAGTGTTTACTTGGAAAGTGTACATAGCAGTGCAAAAATGGGGCTCAAGGTAGGAACCTAAAATTTAACAGTGTACTGAAGTGCTAGTGAATATAATCTAAATGAACTTCGATATCCGATAGTACCTATAACTGATATAAAATTAAATATTTTTTAAAAATAATTCCTACTTTGATCCACAACTGGAAAATTGGAACCAGAACTAAAAATAAATATAAAATGTATTTCTGTAAATTTAATTTTTTAATTTATTTTTCCCATCTCTTATTCTTATATTTTCAGTAATACGTTATTTTAAGTTCTATTACTTAAATTATTAATAAAGTCCTCAAATTTGTGGGAAATATAAATAAATAATTTTAATTTAACTGTCGATCAAGATACTAAAAGGCAGAACTAAAGAACAAACATTGATTATTTGGAAAATTATCCCATTTTACATGTATTAATGCATAAACTATTTTCTATGCTTCTATTTTCCAATAGAATTTAAATATAGATACTACTTCTAGACCGTGACGTATTAAGGGGGGACAGGGTCTTCATTATAATGCTTGTCTTCCATTAGCTCTCTTTAAGATATATCAACTTCCTTAAATATAAAAATAATGTGTAGATAATTTAATCATTTTCTTGTTTCTTAAACTAAGCCATTTCCAGAAAAAGTAAATTGTTACATTACTAAAAGCAATTATTCAACATTAATTTAAAAATATTTCCATATTTATCAATGTTTATATATAAGCGGAAGGTTTGAATAAAAACTATTTTTTTTTCTCGTTAACATACCTAACTTATTTTCACCATCAAGGAAATAAATTTACAGCTTCAACTCATCGGCAGATTAACAAAACTGAAGTATAATGTACAAAAAACTAGTTCTAAACAAGACATTTTAAACAAATCGAGCTGTTTAACTCTTGCTGAAAGTAATAATTTGAATCTTGCTCTCTTTGGTAGAAATATCTCTTAGCCAAAACTGAAGTTTACACGTCTTTTTTTTTTTTTTTTTTGGCTTGGTTATCTAATTTTGAAACGCAATTATACATTTTATAAGCTAAATAAATGCAGAGGCGAAATATGAAGAGGTATTTAAAAATAATCTGCCCATTGGCGGTTTTTAAAAGGTTATATCAATATAATTTGGCAGCATAATAGGTACACTGTGAGCTAATCTGCACAATATGCGGAAGTTTGTTTTCTTGAATATGTTATTCTTTTAATTGACTAATAATAAAATCCTCTGTAGAGGGAAGGAAGGAATAATGGAGAGCAGAAGAAGAAGAAGAAGAAGAAGAAGAGAAGTGTTACGCTTTGCATGATTTGGTTATTTTAAACATATTTAGTAGACGAGCTGATTGGATGTCAAACATTAACTATCGTTAAAATAAAAACAAACAAATCAAAGACAAAAACATTTTTGGAACATAGCTTTAATAGCGTAAAAACACCCTTAGACCTATTCCACACTTATAGGAAAATTGTGAAAAGTGTCTAAACATTGTTTTTCTTTTCCATAATAAACAATCTGAGACGATGTAACTAAGTTATAAGATATCGCGTTTATTCTGAAGCATGTAAGTCCTGAGGGGTGTAAGTTCTCCATACTAGCAGCGTTAATTGCGAAAGAAGAACTTTATTCTAAAGTACTATTAGAGCAAGGAATCTTTCTATTGACAAATAATCACTACATGAAAAGTTAGTGGATCTCTGAGAATACTCAGGAATTGCTACTCCATGGAATTGCTACTCTGTTGCCTTCGTTGCCGATGAAATAAAGATTTAAACAAAGACTGATTTAAATTATATATTAGCGTAATAAAATTCACGCAACCCCGGCTCTGTAGTGTGGGTGTAGCGTGCCTTCCTCACATTCAAGAGATCCCGAGTTCGAATCTCGGTTAGAATGAGTTACTCGGATAAAATTTTTCTTGGGGTTTTCCCTTATCCTGAGAAGACGAATTTCGAGTAACTTTAAGTTCCATGTACCCCGAGCTCATTTGAACATTATTTTACCGATTTTATTCATGATCCTATATTCACACCCGTAAAGACTATAAACTGCTTTTTATAATGAATATACACACATTAAACGGCTAAATTTTTGAGAGCATAAACCAATTAAAGTACACTGTTAGCACCGAAAAAATGGTCAATAATGAAAAAATTATATTTCCATAAATCCAGCTGAGAGGAATGCGGAAAAAGAGTATTTCAAAATACAAATACACACACACATTTTTACTGAGGTAAATGTATGGTTTTTGTTTCTGCACATTAAGAATGAGAATTTTGAATTCGTTAATTTGACTGCTAGAACTTTCTAAGTGTAGCCTATACTTTCTGGAATCAACGTATGTATTTACATTTTCACCAGGGTCTTCCCATGCAGAAAAGAATTACATGGATTAACATCAAATAAATTGAAACTCAATGTGGCATTCATCGGTCAAACATTTATTGATGACACTCAAACGCAGTTTGCCCCCCTCCCCTTTCCTTTGCTCTCATTGGTAAGACATCTCAGATGAAGAAAAGCACTCGCATTCGTCTTTTCAGAGTGTGGGAACATTTTTTTTAAAAAAATACAAAACGTATCTGTTTAAATTTCTCCTAACACTAATCACGTACAGAGGTTAAGGAAAGTATATTTATACTGTGCCAAAGTACTTGAAGCTAATTTTGATTTCACAGAAGTAAAAGAAGAAGAATAGAAGTGCATCCTGTACCGGAGGTAGTTCTTAAATTAATTTAATGCTGTTTAAAAAGTGTCCCGAGTATCTTGATCATCGAACTCTTTTCCCTGAGCTTGTTTATCTTATTATACAGAAAATACTTATTAGAACCAAAAGCTATGACAAATATCGCATCCACGAAATAGATTTAAAAATGAATGATATATTTATATTTGTCATTTAGTTTTCAGTAAATTAAGGTTAGTCCTCCTTAGTTTTAAAAATCACAGTGACAGAAGAACACAGAAAAGTAGCAATCATTGGAGTTGTTGGTGTTCACGGAAATGAAGGGAGCTAAAACACTTTATTCAGTTGTTCAAGTGTTCTGAAAGTAAGAGAACATTTCCTTTCATTTTCCTCAGACATTCAATTACAGCGTGTTTTATCCAAGGTCTAAAGAAAGTGTACCTCTCTTATTGGAAAGGGTACAGCACGCAGTTAATCTCTGACTCTTGTGTACCGTCCTTCACAATTTCCTCCAAGGTCTAAAGTTAAGATTATGTTGTTTCTCACGGTATGCTTTCACTACCAAGTTTATATCTAATCATAGCTGATGAGAAGAGAGAATTGTTTGAGGTCTACTCTCGCGTTCGTCCTTGATATTTCGATGCATATGTCTTCTAAAGTATTGTTTCCCACATTACCGTTTATGTGCTTCTCGATACCTTTGGTGAGTTGAATACGTGGGTAGAGAAGGAGCATGAATCAACCGTCATTTTCGGTGAAAGCTCTATGCAACTTTTAACTATCTACCTATTTCATTGCAATTTATAATCGCACCATAGTGAAACCAAACCTGTGGATAAAATATTTTTGAAATGTACTTATTGTAGATGATTCTTTTCGTTTTTTCTAGTATTATTTCTTATTACAGTTTTCTCTATTACTTGCATTCTCTGCATGAAACGGGAAGTCATCATCTATGAGTAGTTTTTCATTTTGTATAAATGATTACTAGTAGCACAGGAAATAAAAGTCTCCCTACGTCTGAGGGGTTGTTTATGAACACAGAATATGCACAAATTTTCCTTTATTCATTAATTAATCAGTACACGAGGGCTACAAACCATTTAGAACAAATTATATACAACACTATTTTACATCTGAAATTGCAGCATAATCCAATAAGAAAGTCGTATGAATGGAACACATAAGAATTTTCTTACTGCTTTGCACAATAAAAGTGTTCCATACATTGCATTTTGAAAGTAATGTGTGTTTAATCAGAAACTTAGGGAGAATTAATTAATAAAATTAATATTTAATCTGTGCCATGCGTTAAAATTGTTGAGGATATGGCACACTAAATTTATTGTTTAGAATAAATTGTGAAAAAGAAATGTTAAATATTAAACTTTTTACTATGGCATGAGAAGGCCAAAAAATGCTAAATGCCAGTTTTATTATTATTATTATTATTATTATTATTATTATTATTATTATTACTATAATATTCACCATGTTTGGAGCTTTTGATCAATAAGCTTAGTAAAAGTAATTAAGGTGTTTGTCTCTTACATAATTAAAACTATTTAGCTTATAAAGTTTAAATCATACTTAGGTATAATTAGAGCATAGGAGCGTGTATTAAACATTTAAAAAAATTCTGTTTAAAAGCCATAAGAATCAGAAAATTCATCTTAGTCTTGAATGGGTTGTATAAGTAATCTGAGGATGCCAATAATTATTATACTTGCGTTTGAATCTCCGGAAATGGCTTTCGCAATGTAGACATTTCACCTTTTTATATACGAAAAATGGAAAGTTGTAATTATTTAGTGAATCTTTAATTGTGTGACGAGAATTGTGTGACGAGAATTATGTGACCTTCCTGATTTCTTTTTCGCGTAGGGAATTTGTCCATGGGAAACCGTTGCTTTCTATTCCGAAAAGTATGGGAACCAGTTGTTGTAAATTATGTAGGGCATTCATATTTCCGAGTTATGTTGTCATTTAGGGTGGGGCAAACTGGTCTTGTGTTTCACTCCACTTCCCGGCATATTACGTGAACATCGCATCGATTACGTGAAACTCGTATTGCATCTTCTGAGTTGTATCCGCCCAGACATCACGAGGCGATTCAAAGGTTAAGAACCCCGGGGAATGGCGCCGTTTAGACAGTGGTTTCATCTTTGCAATAATGGATGTTAGGTAAGCTTACCTCATCTGTACGGCGAGCAATTTCCCTTTCAGGCTGTGCCATGGCAGAGCGATTAGATTCCTCGCCTCTCACTAAGGAAGAGCTGGGTTCAATCCCAGAGGTCAGACCGGGCCAATGCACAATTGTTCCTTCTTCTTCTACTGCTACTATCCCATCCCTACCACAATCTACTACTACACTACTACTATTACTGCTACTACTACTACTACTACTACTACTACTACTACTACTACTACTACTACTACTACTACTACTACTACTACTACTACTACTACTACTGCTGCTGCTGCTGCTGCTGCTGCTACTGCTACTGCTGCTGCTACTGCTGCTGCTGCTGCTACTGCTACTACTACTGCTGCTGCTGCTGCTGCTACTGCTACTACTACTACTACTGCTGCTGCTGCTACTGCTGCTGCTGCTGCTGCTACTGCTACTACTACTACTACTACTACTGCTGCTGCTGCTGCTACTGCTGCTGCTGCTGCTACTGCTACTACTACTACTGTTGCTGCTGCTGCTACTGCTGCTGCTGCTGCTGCTGCTGCTACTACTGCTACTAATACTACCATCCAAATCGATCTCTAACTTCCTCTGCTATTCTTCTCCAAGCTATAGTGCCAAGCAATTTCTG
This sequence comes from Hymenopus coronatus, assembly GCA_030762935.1. Taxonomy (NCBI): domain Eukaryota; kingdom Metazoa; phylum Arthropoda; class Insecta; order Mantodea; family Hymenopodidae; genus Hymenopus; species Hymenopus coronatus. Next base: position 68,936,398 of record CM060881.1, read on the forward strand.
AAACTAACTGTTACTGCAACCCCCCCCCCCCCAACTTCTAGTCATCTCCTAAAAGATTTTCCTTCAGCACTTTCTTATGTGCTTGGCGCATTTCCATCTTGATACCAGGTTCAAGTAATTGCTGTCTCCTTAACTTCAAGCACGTGACAATACATCTACACTATTGACTGTGTAATATATTTCTCTACACGTACTATGTGCATAGTGTATAGAGAAAGTATTATTGTGTACCCAAAAATTCGAAACTGACATTTCACGGAAATACATGTTTTGGGGTCCCCTGAATAAAAATGCATTTTTAGAAAAATGTCCGTGTATGTTTAGTCAGCATAGCTCAAAAACGAGAATTCAATTAAATACCAAACTTGATATTTAAGTTCAGTATTTTCCAAGAATGTGATTCGAAAATTTTCAAGTAAACCCCCCTATCCCCAGTTATCCTTTATATGGGAATTTTTGGTTTTCTCAAAAACGGCTCTAACGATTTGGGTTAAAATCTCTTACATTTACATGACCAATAAAATGTATATTTTGAATTTTCTGGGAAGAGTCTCTGAAGAACTCTTTATTCTGGATGAATCTTTCTAAATATTGCATAGCAGGTAAACTGTAAGAGATGGACAAAAACTTATTGCAAAAAAATGTAGATCTCGTTAAAACACACGATTTATGTCATATAATTTTTTCGTGGAATTGATCGTTTTCGAGATATTCCTTGTTATTGGTTTCAGTTTTAAAATACTTAAACTTTTCTCATTCGAGAACTTGTCACTCCTGGCAACGCAAAGACACGGAATTCAATCTCATACAACCATATTTTAAAACTTTTGACTATCGGTTTAAACTTGTGTATCCCCATATTTCCCTTATACTTATAAGGAACAAGTAATAAGACCGTTTCTGCTAATGTTTATCTTGATTAGCATGAAATAGAGATGTAGAGGTCATTGGAATGTTTATTATAATATAGCGTATTTTATAATTCATTTTTACTTTCTCCAGCACGTATGTACAATAGACATAGTAGATAGAGGTGCTGCGCGTGGCCGAGTGGTTACACCGCTCACCTCTCACCTAGACTGCCCGGGTTCGATCCCAAGCGACCACATGTGAGACTTGTGGTTAAAAAAGTGGCCTAGGGAAGAGTTTTCTCCTGGTTCTTCGGTTTTCCCTCGCCATCGCACAGTGCTCCAGCTTCATTCCATGTATCACCAGTGTCATCGCCTGCGATGCCACAAATAGTAAAATCGGGCATTAAACATTATTAGATATAGAAGGTATTGTGTTCCACCCAAAAACTCGATACCAATATTTCACAGGCAATACATATTTTAGGCTCCTCTGAAAATAGCATTTTTAGAAAAAGATTCGCGTATATGTATATGTTTCTGTGGACAGCATAACTCAAAAACGAAGAGTCGTCTAAATTCCTAACTTGGTATTTAAGTTCAGTATCTTTAAAGGGTGCGACACGAAGATTTTCAGGCAAATTCCCCATTCCAAGTACCCTTTACATGGACATTTTTTCAAGAATTTTATTTTCTCAAAATGGGCTCTAACGATTTTAATTAAAATACATGTTTAAGATATTTTTATGACACACTAAATATATATCCTGAGTTTTCTGGCAATAGCCTTTAAATAGTTCATTCTGGATGACGTTAGTCTAATTGTTTGTAATATTGATAAATCGTAAGAGGCAGACAAAAACTTAGTTCACAAAAAAGTAGATAGTTAAAACACACAATTTATGTCGTATACTTTTTTTTTTTTTTTTTGTAGAGTTAACCATTACGGAGATATTCGGTGTTATTAGTTCCAATTTTTAGCTACTTAAACTTTTCCCAAAAGGGAAAGAATCTTTCGTCTCTCTTTTGTTTTCTTCTGGCAAGCAAAGACAACCGAATTTCAATTATTTCACATACCGACTAGCTTTTAAAAGATGTGTATATTGGTTTAGCCTAGTGTATCCCCTTGTTTATCTCCTACTTATAAAGAAGCAAGTAGTAAGACCAATGCTGCTGATGTTGATCTCGATTGACTAAAAGAATAATCTTTTGTAAGACAAGCTTGTTTGCGGAATAGCTAGAGAAATTCATGTGAATAGAACACATCAGATTTTTCTACACTGGTTTTATATATACTTTGCGCGCATCTTGGGTGCCAGTTTTACGGAAAAGTGATGGCCGAGGAAAGAAGAGAGAGGTCGCCCGCATATATTTCCGTAATGTTGCCAACCAAAGAAATGTTGTTATTTGTGTCCCTCAGCCATTAAGATGAATATGTTTTCTAGTTTACCATGAACTAACTCAATTATTAAACTGACACAGCACGGGGCTTGTGCGTTAACTCTGGGATCTACAGACAGAATGAAACGTTAGCATTGAAGCCACTAGATACGAGGGTGTAAAACGTACTTCATGTCTCAATGTTGTTGCTCTGCTCTGTTGCGCAGAGCAGAATGAAAACCACGGAGATGAGCGCCAGAAAAGTACAATACGTTTTTCGCTGGAGTTAGTTTACCCTGGATTGTGCGGATGCCATAAGATTTGCCCAGAACTGTATAGGGGACAGAGAGAACACCTTGCTAAATGAAAGACCAATGTTTGGAAACAAACACCAAATTCTGTGGCTGTTGCCGTAGCTCTGACGGTATAGCCCCTGCTGCAAGGGGTCTCGGATTTGATTCTTGCGATTCACTGTATGCCCAAGATGTGGTGTTTGGATGTAATTTTGCGTATATTTTTGTGTTTTGTTAGTTATTTAATAACTAATTTATTCATAAATTAAGATTTCTGGGTAAAACTTTGAAAAACATATTAATTTTAGACTGAAACTTTCAAAGATGTACATGTCAAAATTTCCAAAATCGATATATTTCTTCATTAACAATAGCTCCATGGCACGACAGCTCACGAGGAACCTTGGCCTACCACCCGGCCGCTGCGTCCCCCATCTCGGTCCACTACAGACGTCATGGATGGGATGCAGTGTTGGAGGGTGAGACGTGGTCAGCGCCTCGATCCCCTCCCGGCCGGTTAATGCTGTCCTCATGACTTGGAGCCGCTACTTCTCCATCAAGTAGCTCCTCAATTGGCCCCCCTGGGACCTTACGAGGCTGAATGCCCCCACGCCGGTACTGGGGATCGAATCCAGGCCTCCCGCTTGGTAAGCAGCTGCGCTACCACCGCGCTAAGGAGACGACCATATTTCTTCATTAAGGTGCTTAGAATCAAAACAATTTTCTTCTCAAAAGCGCTGTTTCTGTTTGTCATCCTCCTGATGGCAGCAGATAGAAACTAATAATACTTTTCAGAGGAAATTCAAATGCGAGTTCACCATTTTTGCTAATTTTGGATTTAAATATGAATTTATTTGCTCTTAAGCTCCATGTTATTTACATATGTTTAATACGGTAAATAGTTGGGTAAGAATACTTCAGTTTGATAAAGTTCCTTGTTTAAGAATCAATGAGCATACTTAATTAAAACAAAATTATTCATAACTAAAAAGTAATATTTTGTCACATAGCACCTTTATGAATTCCTGCCCTCAATTCATATAATTACTTAAAGTTAGTCTACAACCAGTCCAGCTACAAAGATAACCAGATTAAATAAAATGCTATTTTCATATATTATATTCCTTTAAAGCTAGGCTAGAGTTACATTATATTACATTAATGCATCATTCATAAAAAGCATGTTCAAACACATGTAACTTACTTTCAGTATCAGCATACACACGCCTTAAAAGTTTCCTAATATTGAAGAATACACATAACTTTCCCTTAAAATTTCTAAAACGTTTGGTTCCGTTTCGTAAATCCTGTCTTGAAATATCATCACAAAAATATCCAGACGCCAACTTCGTACACATTGTTGATATTTTCTTTAACTCTAGAATAATGGATGGTGTGTCATTATGTTGAAATCAGTTATTCATAGCTTAAAAGAGATATTTTATTGAAGATTTCTCAATATTCAGCCCATTGGGGAGGAACTGCAAATAAAACTGTCCAATATGCTTAGGAGCCAAAAAAGAACTGACTCAATGATTTTGTCTCCAAGGTAGACGTGATGCAAAAGACATTGAGAACGGATCTTCCAGCCTCTATTTCGATGTATCTTCCTATAGATCATAGCTTCATACATCCATGTATTCGTTTTTGGTGAACATGCTACCTGTTTGAGTGAATGATCTGGCTCGAACTGCAAGCAGGCGACCACGCGTATCAAACCAAGAAGCAATCCAGAGATGTGCCTCTTTCGCTTCATACCCGCCCTGTCCCTTTGAAAATCTGTGACGCGGCAACTTCTTCTGCACTTATGCACGCGGAACCATAATATTGCAAAGAATGGCGAGTATAAGTGTCAGATGGCCCAACTGTCCTGTATCTGACGGATGCAGATGTACTTTCGTGCAGTTGTAGAACACCACGGGTCTATTTCAAGTTAAAACACATCAGTGAGGAATTGGCGAGAGACCTTTATCAGCGGAAACAGGCTCATTGCAAGGGATAAAGTAAAGGTCACTCTTGCCATTTCTCCATTGGCGGGTTTTAACTTGAAATAGGCCGTTGAGTTCTGCAACTTTTTTAACGCAGAAAAGATATCTGCACATGTCAAATAAGGGGCAGTTGGACCGTCTGGTATATAATTGTTTATTTAATTTGGTACTTGATTATCTTCCATCTATATGCAACTCCAGGTCATGTTGTTCTTCTGTTTGTTGATTACACTACTGTTTTTATTCTATGTATTAATCGGTCTCAGTTCCCAGAACAGCATATATGGGCAGGCGAAACCCCTTCTGTCATGCATTTCAGGGATTCCAACAAAAATTTAGCATCAATGTTTCAGAAAGTATTCTGAATGTGATAGGACAATCTTCCTAAAATAGGCATTGGGCGTATTGGCGGAGACTGTGGCATTGAATGTCCATCAAGGCACGTGATTTCAGCAGGTCACACCTTTCATTTGGTGTTCGGGAACATCTGGACCGATGATTTGGTCAAAGATGGATAGGCCGAGTAGGTCCAATCGTATGGCCTCCATGACCATGGCATGACGGTTGGCTGCATTGGACGTTTTCCATGGGATCGCATAAGGAGTTTGATCTACTAAACTTCTTTAGTCAGAGGACGAATTGTGGCCACTGCACCACAGAATGCAGAGGTGTAACAGAACGACTTAACCAAAACAACATTCAAAGGTACAATGTGTATAACAACGTTGGTTGGTGTTCGCCACATACCGGAGCTGTTGCGATTCAAAATGACAACATGCCTATCAGAAGACAAAAACAGATTGTTCAGTTTAAGTACAAACAAAAATGTAAGACTTGATGCTTTCTCGGCGAACTTTATTAATCATGGCTTCACGGGTGATCAGCCGTGTCAGGTATATAAAATCCGATCATTCGGCCATTCTAAACTCCATGGCCTTTTCAGGGACAAAGAAAGTCATGGAGTTTAGAATGTCCGAAAGCTCGGATTTTATAAACCTGTCGTGGCTGATCACCCGTGCAGTCATGATTATTTATAAACAAAAGTGTTTGTGAAGCACGATTAAATTTGTTTTCTGTTTCTTTCGCATTATTTCCTTATAAATTGTAGAAGACCAGGATAATAACATCCTATGAGGAAGTTAAAAATAAGTTTAAGTTTAAATGTAAACAAAAGTGTTTATAAAAATAATTAAGCTTCCATTTGATTCTTTATTAGTCTTACCTAATGAGTTAATTATAAAAAAAACTATGTACTGAATCACTTATGTGTTTAAACAAACGTGGTCGCGTTAAATATCTGTTTTCTAATAATTTTAGCACGGAAACAGCGTGTCTCTGGATATCTACTTAGTCCTCCTACAAGTCCTAGAATTTGTAAGAAGATTATAGGGAAACATCTACCTCGCAATAAATATAAAAAATTACATAATAAAAAAATTAGAGGAAATAATTACTATAGAAATAAACATGTTAAAGTAGAAAATAACAACAGAATAAACGAGAGACCAGTTAAGGAAGAACAGAAAATAAGAAAGTAGATAGGAACAGAAAATTATGAGTAATCAACTAATATAATATAGGAACATTATGTATGCAGAATACATTTTGTAAATAGTAAAATGTTTATAGGAAGCTAGGATTAGAATAAACAAGTGACTGAAAATCATGATTTAGGATAAATCCTGACTGGAGATGATAGTGCATAGAGACAGAAATAACTGGAATTCCAAAGTACTTCGGTTTTGCCAGAGGAATGATCAATAGTTTTATATTCAAGAGCCTCCAAATACAGTAGCTAATGAAGAAACACATTACTGCGGCAAAGCAGAGTCTCTCTGGCAGAGTATAAAATGTGGACAGTTGTAAGAAACTTTCTTCCAATTCTGGTCTTCAAGAGATACACTTGAAGTCGTTTTGTACGGGTGGAAACCATTTAAACCCAATAGTAGATTTACCTTAAATTTTGAGATAGTGGGGAGTTAAAGGGAGACATGTAATCGGAGAATTGCGAAGTGTTCTGGACAGGTACAAAGCTAGTCAAAATTCTGTACCCGATTTCAGTAATTTATTGTGTGACATTTAATGAATGATTCGCATTATGAGACTGTGATTTGAAGGTTTCTTCTGACACAAGTGTTCTATGTGGCACCCAACGTTTCACAATACGCATCCAGCCGATATAATCAGTCTCATACCAAACACAGTCGCCCTCCGTGGTGTAATGGTTACCATGCTAACTTCATATACCAAAGTAGCGGGTTAAAACCCGGCGGAGGACGATGGATTTTTTCTGGCGTAAAAATCCTTAGCATGGCTTCCTTCGGAAAGAAATAAAGCCGTTAGTCCCGTGTCGTAGATTTACGGCACGTAAAAGAACCTCAAGCCTATAAAAGAGACCGCTGAGCAAAATTAAGCGGTATTTCACGCCCAGTATTGAATGCACGCTGAGAACCATAGCAGTTAAAGGGCGTACATAAATAAAATTCCATTTCATTTCATGCCAAATCCTTTGTAGCATTCTCAATCTCCACAATGGCTGCTGTAATCCGATCGCACAGGTGATTTGGTGTCGTTGGAAGTGAAGACATGATCCTTTACAAACTCCACGTGAAGAAATCGCATGGGATCAAACGGAAGAACGAAGTGGCCTACAAAGGAGGTATTGATCTGCTTGGCATATCCATCGTTGTCTCAATGTCCTATTGAGATGGTACCGAATGCTGGTATGGTAATGTGGAGAGGTACCATTCAGTTGAAGAATGAAGTCTGCACTGCCCTCTTCAAGCTGCCGAAGGAGCCATTGTTCCATATATCAAGGAAAACGAATCATGTCACAGTACGTCAAGGAAGAAAAGGTTCCGTAAGTATTTTCATAGGAAATGGCACAGAAGAATGCACTATATACGAATCACATTGATGTTACACAAATGTATGGGGATTAGAAGTTCCTCAGAACCTCACATTTTGGCTATTCATATTTCCTAAAATATGGAAAGACTCTTCATCAGTGAAAATAAATCTTTCAGTGAATCCATCCGCTTCCATTCGTGCGAGGAGGTCAGCACAGAAGGATGCTCACATCGCAAAGTCTGCATCTTTTAAGGCTTGAAGCAGTTGGAAACTGTAGGGTTTCAACTGTAAAGTTTTCGAAGAACCCGCCCTACAGTTTTCTGTGGTAAATTAAGTTCTCTTGCCGCCCATTTGGTGGATTTCTGTGGACACCATGTTAAACATGTGGGAACTCGTTCCACCGTCTCTTCTCCAGTCGAAGAACGGGCAGTCGATTTTCGTTTACAGATGCAGTGTGTGTTGCACATATCACTTACTAATGTCTCCCCAGTGAGTTGGTCTTCAGATATACTTCAGAGATGCTACCGAACCCAATCACAAGGTTTGTTAGATGATAATCAAGCACGCAGAAGAATGTCGCTCTCTAGTAAATGCAATTTTCCTAAACGGTCCTGCTGCCGTCACGTGTGGAAGTGAAAACAATGCAAGGAAAGTCAACTTTGAGAGTTTATCTTTCAAACCACATGTCCCATAATGCGATACATTTATTAGATTTCGCATTATAAATTATTGAAATCGGGTTCAGCTTTTGACTTGTCCTGTACAGTATTAACTAGCTGGCAAGCATATTCATTACTGTTTATTTAACTGATATAAACCCACACAAACAGTTATACGTGGCTTTTTTTCAGCTCTCATTACCCGATCCGAAATAAGAGTAGCTAGGCAAATATAGAAAATTTAGAACAACAACGACAAGAGCAGCAGCGAATCTTGAGCCAGCATCCGGACTTCAGTAGCACACCACTACAATCGAGTTATCCGAAACCGCTACACTGCAATAATGGGAAAAGTAACAGTAGACCAAACCCACCACAGTAAGGATCTTTTGTGACATTAACTGGTGTCATTGTGTGTTTAGGCACAGGTGGTGGTTAGTCTCTCCATGATGGCTCTGGTGGCTACGTATCCAGTAACGTATGTGCAACCAGGAGGGCAGTCCGTGCAGAGTTTGACTCCTCAGCAATACCAGGCTCTACTGCAGCAAGCCCAGGGCCACCAAGGGGCTGCAGCTTATCAGCAACAAGCCGCACCCCAGTCTGCTGCACCCGCTTATCAACCACAACCTCAGGAACCAGCATACCAGCCTCAACCTCAAGTGTATCAGCAGCCACAGCCTCAACCTCAGCTGAGGCCCAGGATCAAGGGACTACCACCACAAGTAGGAGGACTTACTCAGGCAGGACTAGGTCAACCTGAGGACTATGATGTAAGTTCATTTTCTCTCATGCTAACATTTCAACTCGGGATAAATACCATATTTGTATCTTAATTTTGTTGAATTTGTGTCATTTAAAATATAATTTTATGCTCTGATAAGCATAAACAGGCTTATCCGGACTCCAGGGAGTAACTGGAAAAACTCATCGCTGAATTAAGCCAAATAAGTGGTCGAAAATCACAGAAGTTGGATAAATACTGAAAGGATCAAATAAGATAGTAATATTAGAAAGACACAAAGATTCCCAAGTGGATTTCTCAAGAGATCCACTTCCTCGATTTACATGGCTGGGAAGCGTTCAACTCAAGCGTAGATTCAGCTTAAATTTTGAGATAGTGGGAGTTTACGGGTAATAATTGTACATAGTTTGAGGAATTGTGAAAAGATCCGGACAGGTATAATATTATGTGACAGGCGAGCAAGGTCATTATGATTGTTTATTTAACTGCTTGCTGTTTTTTTTAAGTAAAATTCAGACATATGGTGGTTTAGCTCTTCATATCTCAAGGACACTGGATAAATGCTACTTATATGTAAGCAAAATTTCTCTTCCCATTTTTAAAACATAATCTGGAGCTTATTATATTACATAATTAAGGAAATGTAATTTTAAAATAAGAGTTAAATTAAAAAGAAAGGCGAAGTCGAAGACTGGGAAAGACTAGGTTTTCCTTTCACAATCCACTACCAAGCTATCGCATTTTATATTATGTAAATAAGCAAACATTGGCGTCCGGAGATAACATAATTTGAGATCTATCATTAGACAGACCGTATTGTAGTTCTTCATATTTGACATAAAGAATACCTGGTAGTGAGTACTAAGTATAAATACCAGGTATAAATGTTCCATGTAAATGGTAGTTTGTGGTGGGGGGGGGGAATTTTTCTCAAAATCTTCCTGTCGCATCTCTGGAAGTTACTAATCTTAAATTCCAAGTTTGGCATTTTACAGACTTTTCATTTTTGAGTTATCGGGTAACACACACACGCGCGGAACTTTTTCTGAAAATGTTTTTTTTATATACAATGGACCCTAAAACATATATTTCCAGTGAAATCTCAGTATCGACTTTTTGGGTAGAATGCAATATCTTCTCTATACACTATGTACATAGTACGTGTAGAGAAAGTAAAAAACATATATTAAAGTTTTCGCGATGCCAAATAAGAAGCTAAAGCTAAATAAAGTTTAGAAAGAAATACGTCTATGGCTGCCGATATAGTGGTGGCTTTAGAAGTTAAAAACTAGTCTATATTTTCATTATTAAAAATCAGGTGTGCTCCATTTACATGGCTTTCTATATATCGTGGTAACAAATTATTGTTAAAAAGCATATTTTTCTATGTACTTTATAATAACCGAGATAAGCATTAGCAGAAATAGTTTTAATAATTTACCTCCTTGTAAGTAGAAGTAAAATAACAGAATACATTAGGCTAAAAAGATTGTCAAATCTTTTAAAAGCCGGTTACCATGTTGATGAAATCCGTTTCTATACAGTGCCAGGAGTTGACAATTTTCCGTATAAAAAAAAAGTTTATGTATTTTAAATCTGAAACAATTAACAAGGAATATCTTAGAAATGCCCAATTCAACGACAACAACGTATATGACATAAATTTGGTGTTTTAACGTGATCTACAGTTTTTTTTTGTAGTAAATTTTTGTCTATCTCTTACGGTTTACCAGTTACACAAAATTTAGGCAGAAAAAAAAGTCTTTAGAAGCTATTCCCAGAAAGTTGAAGATATACATTTTATTTGTCATATAAATGTCTTTAATATAAGGTATTTTAATCAAAATCGTTTGAGCCATTTTTGAGAATGTCAAAATTTTCGAAAATTTTTCCATGTAAAGGGTAGTTAGGGGTCGGGAGATTTTTCTCAAAATCTTCGTGTCGCATCTCTGGAAGAAACTAAACTTAAGTATCAAGTTTGGTATTTTACCGACTTTTTGCTTTTGAGTTATCGTATTCACAGACACACGGACACACACGCGCTCGGACCTTTTTCTGAAAATACTTTTTTTGGTTATAGGGGGCCTTAAAACGTCCATTTCCTGTGAAATCTCAGTATTGAATTTTGGGTGGAATGCAATACCTTCTCTATGCACTTTACATAGTACGTGTTGAGAAAGTAGAAATGTGTGAACCATAACAGGGGAAACCCAGCTACTCGTAAGTATATTAACGTATATTAATATTTTTACTTTAAATACTTTCTTGATAAATTACGCAATTTCTGAAGTACCTATATGACTTAATCTGAACTAGCAGTCATCAATGTAAGGTGGCTTCTCTGCTACTATACTCATTCTCATAGAAAAACGCCAATTTTGCTAAAATTAGCAAATGCATGACGAAAACATTTAAGGCCTTCATATCAGAAGAAATCTTATTATTTGTATCCATATATTTATTTGTTAGAAGAGATGTTATTATTAATATTTATTATTATTATTATTATTATTATTATTATTTACATATCCAGGAAGCAGGGTTAAATGCTTGGCAATCCCTACTGATTCTACTAGTCTACATCGCCTTTCAAACAAAAGTTAAAGCAGCATAAAACCCATGTTCGACAAGAAATATCTGGTAGCTGCGCCAATACGTTGCAATATGTGCGTATGGCAATCGATAAAAGGGATTATTTGATAAGGAAAGGATTAGACGACGTAGCTTGTGAATAAACAACGGATGTTATCTTGAGAATACATTTGTTAGAACCATTGGCTACAAATTCCCAAGAAAGTCTTTCAAAATCGATTGAACACAGAATATGGAAGTTCCACGGCTTGATCGTAGTTTTAAACTGATTTCTAGCAGACTAACTGACGTGGTACTATTGTTCCTAGAGTGCTCACGCTTTACCACAAATATATATATATATATATATATATATATATATATATATATATATATATAATGCCATTATAATTCCCGTTTAATAAATTGTGCACGAGTTCGAGAAGCACAGCACTGCTAAATGCAATAGGACATTTTACGACTCACATAAGCGCTAGACTGCTAATTGATATGTCCATTGCAGATGTATTTTGCCGCATTGTTCAGTGGCTCGTTATGCAAGAAAAAGTAACGTAACACACCCGTTGTTGATGCTTTAATGGGGGAACGGTTACCGGAAGAAAAACAAATCTAACATTAGCTGGTTAAAGCAAGTGTTGCCTTAGAGAAAGTATTTGATCCAATTCTTTGACCGGCCGGCTTACGGTGAAACTTGCCCAGCACTTTCTCTTCATTTCATTGCAGAGAATATGGAGCGGGTGTCCAGTCTGTTGCTGACAGGCCGTTCTTAAACAACTTTCGCCTTATCTTGCCAGGCCAAGCTTCTCAATACAGCTACGTGATCCAGATACTTTACCTGCTTGACTGTATTTAGGTACTGAAAGTGAAAAAAGGTGTGTTATCGGAGGCCATGTACCTGACCTTGCTTAGGACAATTCACAGATTTATTTTGCTTTGTTTTGAGCGCGTGTTCACTTCTCCCTTCTTCTTTTTTTTCTCACAATCTATTTATTCAAAATTGTTGAATATTGGTTATAATATAAAGAATTTTACTGTCTACGTTACCTCATCAACTTGCGCAGTTAACGCCAGTAGCATTTGGGGGTTGAAACCTCCCCCTGCTAAAATCAAATGTAAAAAGTAATAGAAATGTCTAACTTTGATTCCAATAGCTGCACCTTAATCTATGAATGTGCAATACTTTTTAAAATATTTAAACTCAGAATTAATTCATGTTTATCATTTGATTTTATTCAACTTGTTTAAAATGTATTTCTATACATAACCCTCCTAGGTATTGCTGATACCAGTTTCTGTGTGCTCTCTTCCTCATTGCGTTGGTTAGTTGTTGTCTTCAAAGTGAGGCTACGTAGAGCATCACCCTACAACCCATTTCGTTGTGTTCATGTCAGACTTGTATGAGGGCGTACATTGTCATGCAGGAGCAACATTTCTGATGAATTCCTGATGGCACGAGTGCTGTGGTATGCCTCAGCATCTCTACATCGACAGCTGTGGCTGGATGTCCTGCGTGGGCATGCAGTTCCTGAAGCTTTAGCATTTTTAATTCACTTCCCTATAGCGGTCTGCAGACTACACATGAATTGTTCATTACAGGGATTCAGGTATCGAGCCAGGTGGTTCAGGCATTTCGTCTGGGACTGGCATTTGAGAGGTCCGGATTCGCTCCCCGATGACCGCGCACTCCGGTCCTGGGTTTTTCCGTGGTTTTCTAGGGCTGCTTAGGCGAATGCTGGGGTGCTGTATATCTACCACGATTCCTTGCCCTTTCATTTCCCTTCTTCATCTTTCAGGTCAGCGCAGGTGTGGCTTGAGGCTTTGCAGGCAGATGACACGGTTGCTTGCTCCGAGTGAAACTCTCTTCTCCCTTGTTGCTCTAGTTGAGGCTAGATGCCTTGTAGAGGCATCCTTTCGGCCTTCCGGCGCTGTATAGCCTCCGTGGCGCACCAGGGCTGCCATCTAGTGACTGTTAGGGACTTCCGTGCTTCTCTGCACTTAGCTCCTGTGGGCAGGGCTATGGTTTTCCCTCCTTTCATCCCTTCCCCCGGGGGTTGGCAGACCGCAATAGATTCGTACCGGGTCGCAGTTGCCGAGGTGTCCCCCGCTGTTAACATGCTCTAGCCTCTACCCTCTACAGGGATTTAGTAACGTCTTATTGTTGTTAAGGCGAAAATGCAACGTACATCATTTTATCGACTTGATGAAATGTTATCGATTTTTATTTAACTGATTTAACTGCTGTGGTTCTCAGAGTTCCAATCTATGTTTCTTTCCCTTTCGAAGGAAGCCATGCTAAAGATCTTTAAACCCGAAAAAAAGCCATCACCCTCCGCTGGGTTTGAACTCGCGCCCGTGGCCTTGGGAACCAGAGGCTAGCATGTTACTCCAAGATCACGGAGAACGACAACGATTCGGTGAAAATTGGTAGGTGCATGAGGATGTCAGACAAGATTAGAAGCTTTCAGAAGAATACGTTGTATCTTTGTAAATGACTGAGAAAAATACTCTGAATATATTGCTCTCTGAATGGAAATATATAGGTAAATAAATAAAATAAATATATGTATCATATATGATTTGAGTCGGATCTATTCTATGGATGGATTTCTAAGATGACAGTGCTTTTGAAAATTGAATTTGTTTCCATATACGAAGTTTACTATCTGCTTTTACTTTCTCTACATACTACCTAAAATGGCCAGAGAAGGTTTTGTATTCCACCTAAAAAATTTATGTCAAGATTTTACCAGAAACATATGCCCCTGAGTCCAAAAAAACCATTAAAAAAGGTTCCTGTGTGTGTATCAAAAACTAAAAAACCGCTAAATACCAAACTTGGTATTTATGTTTAGTATCTACCAAGGATGCAACACGGAGAATTTCAAGAAAAGCCCCCATCCCCAACTAAAACTACCCTATACATAGAACATTTTTTGAAAATTTTGTTTTACTCACATTTGACTTATGATTTTGATTAAAATGCCGTATATGAAAGATATTTACATGACAAACAAAATGTATAGGTATCTTGAACTCTCTGGGAATATCCTGAAGGTCTCTTCATTCTAGATGACTTTTGCTTAACTGGTAAACCGCAAGAGAGAGAGAGAGAGAGAGAGAGAGAGAGAGAGACTAAAACTTACTACACAGAAATGTAAATCCCAATAAATCACAAAATTTATATTATTTTTTTTTTCGTGAAGTTGATGGTTTCCGAGATATTCCTTGTTACCGGTTTGAGTTTTAAATACTTAAACTTTTTTCATTTAGGACTCATACAGGACACTCCACACATACACATACACACAGACACACACACACACACGCACGTACACACACACTCGCGAGCGCGCTTGGAGATTTTTATAAAATGTTTTGTTTGGATCCAGGGAGTCTCAAAACATGTATTTCCGGTGAAATCTCGCTATCGAATTTTTGTTGGATTACAATACTTTCTCTAGCTACTATGTACATTGTGAGTACATACCAGCTAGAGAAAGTAAAAACTAATAAGGTATACAAAAGGTTAAAGATACTAGCACAGTAACTTCCAGAATTCACGCTTTCTTCAAAACGTCTATGGTAACAAATTACAAAATACAATAGACGAGCAGATGGCTGAAGCGGTAACGTCTGCGGCCCGCATTGGGAGATACTGGGTTCAAATTACAACCAGTCCGGCTGTGTGTGTGAGTTTTTTTTACTTTCTCCATACGTACTATGTGCATAGCGTTTAGAGAAGGTATTGCATTGTACCTAAAAATTCGATACCGAGAGTTCACCGGAAATACATGTTTTGAGACCACCTGAATAAAAAAAAACATTTTTAGAAAAATGTCCGTGTGTGTGTGTCTGTCTGGTTGTGTGTGTGTGTGCGTGTGTGTGTGTGTGTGTCTGTGGGCAGCATAGCTCAAAAACGAAAAGACCGTTAAATACCAAACTTGGTATTTAAGTTCAGTATCTTCCAAGGATGCGACACGAAGATTTTCAAGAAAATCCCCCCACCCCCAATTACCCTTCACATGGAAATATTTTCGAAAATTTTGATTTTCTAAGAAATGGCTCTAACGACTTTGATAAAAAGATAATATATTAAAGATATATACTTGACAAATAATATGTATATCTTGGATTTTCTGGGAATAGCCTCTGAAGACTACTTTATTCTGGATGAATTTTACGGAATTTTGTGTAACTGGTAAACAGTAAGATAAAGACAAAAACTTACCACACAAAAAATGTAGAACACATTAAAACACACAATTTATATTACATACATTTTTTTCGTGGAGTTGATCGTTTTTTAGATATTCCTTGTTATTGGTTTCAGGTTTGAAAAACTTATACTTTTCTCATACAGGAATTTGTCAACTCCTGTCCATACAAACAAAGGAACTTCAGTCACATAGCAACCATCTTTTGCTATC
This sequence comes from Hymenopus coronatus, assembly GCA_030762935.1. NCBI lineage: Eukaryota > Metazoa > Arthropoda > Insecta > Mantodea > Hymenopodidae > Hymenopus > Hymenopus coronatus. Next base: position 68,952,177 of record CM060881.1, read on the forward strand.
ACTTTAACCTATGTTACTCCCTTATTTCGCTTCTACTTACAGGGAAGCAAATACTAAGCCTATTTCTGCTAATTGTTTCTAACTAAGCATGAAGTAAATAGAAGCATAAACTTTTTAACAAAAATTTGTTGCAGAGATACAGTGAAAGTCATGTGAATGGATTACATCAGATTTTTTCTTTCGTGATTTCCCACGACCCAAAATTTCATCTTCAAACTATTACAATAATAAAATCTGAAAATAGATGGTAATTGGTTTGTGCTGCCATCTATTCATAAATAGTGAAAGCAGTTAGACTGGACAGAACTCTTTAACATCTTCTCTTGTCGTAGAGCAAAGTGGTATGGGTAAAGGGATGAGACTCAAAGGCCAGTATCATTCCGCTATCTGACTACGGATGGTGCCTCTGCTGGGCTGGACGCACACTAACACTATCTGCTTGGTGGGAGGTAGTATAGCACGAGAATGATACCTTAAAGGCTACTGACTGCCACATATCATCGATGAAATGTATTACCGAACAAACCCGTCGCAATATGACCAAGCTGTTAAAGTGACACAGAAATAATTGGATAAATTCCATTCAATGAGTTTCTGTAGCTTTCCACAAAGGCTATTCTTACAAAAGATTATTTTTTATCAAATCGAGATAAACATTAGCAGAATTGGTCTTATTACTTGCTTCCTTGTAAGTAGAAGCAAAATATAGGAATATACTACCTAAGCGATACTCAAATCTTTTAAAAGCTCATCGGTATGTGAAACAATTGAAATTAGGTTATGTTTGTATGACCAGGAGTAAAACAAAAGATATGAAACGAAAGATGACTTCTCGTTTGAGAAAACTTTAGGTAGTTTAAAATTGAAACCAGAAACAAAGAATATCACGGAAACGGTTAACTCTACGCAAAATTTATATGACATAAACTGCGTGTTTGTAAAGTAAGTTTTTGTCTGTCTCTTGTGGTTTACCAGTTAGACAAAAGCCATCCAGAATGAAGAGGTCTTCAGAGTGTATTCCCAGAAAATCAAGGTATATATTTTGCTTGTCATAAACTTTTTTAAACATGTGGTATTTTAATTAATCATTAGAACCCTTTCTGAGAATATCAGATTTTTTAGATGTTCTAAAGGGTAGTTGGGGATGGGAGGATTTTCCTGAAAAATTTCGTGTCGCATTTTAAAAATGCTGAACTTAAATACCAAATTCGATATTCAATAGAATTTTCGTTTTTGAGTTATGCTGTCCACAGACACATACACACACATGATCCTTTTTCTGAACATGCTTATTTTGGATTTACGGGATTCTGAAACATGTACGATATGTTTTTTTCTGGAGTAAGGGGACCCTAAAACGGCATTTCCATTGAAATCTCTATATGGAAATTCTGGGCGAAATGCAATGTCTTCTCTACCTATGTCCTATGTACTAAGTAGAGAAAGTATAAATAATACAATTGTGTGATCCTATAACTTTGTTATAGACTTTAATTCACACTTCCCTCTTCTCAATTTTGCATTTAAGGAACACGCATTTCAGCGTTCTGCCAGCGTTCTGCCAGCGACTATTCAACTTCCAAAGATTATCAGCATATTTGTGCTTTTATTTCAATTAATTTATTACCCTTGATATTCTTCGATTTGATTGGAGTGTCGGAAATTATTAACATTTTGGACTTAAGCCACAGAGAAAAAAGAATATTTTAATATGCTCAGGTGAACAGGTCTATTAACTTCAACATATGCGTAGAACAAATCAGTTAAAGCAATGTTAACTTCAACATATGCGTAGAACAAATCAGTTAAAGCAATGTTCATAACCATCTTAGATTCTAATTACGTATCACAAAAATCAAGATCGGCATTACAGATGTACTTTATGAGAACATTGATTGGAAAAACAAGACGGGATAGAACCAGAAATCAAGATGTTCGTGCACAATTGTGGGAAATGAATATAGTGGGTGAATTTTGTGATTACCAAAATAAATGGAAAGAGCACATATTAAGACGATACCTTACAGACTCTCTAAGCAAACTTTATTATATGAAATGGATGAGACGAGGGGTTCGGAAGACCTCGGAGAAGATGGAGTGACAACACGACTTTAACGATTAGCCCCGGAAAGGTCATTGGCTCAAACCTTGCTTTGGAAGAAGTAGTATCACAGAAATATGAGAGTTCAAAGAAACATGCATCCGAGGTGTTGTTCTTCTTCTGCTTCTTCTTATTATTTTATTATTATTGCTATTATTATTAAAACTGCATTTGTTGCACCTGGAGATATTTTATTTGCTTCAGATGATTTCTTCCGTGCTGTCTGTTTTCTTTTTTCTTCACAGTATTGTTTGGTTACGATGACAATGAGTACTTTATCGCAAGTCTTTAGGCAGGACCATAGATAAGAGGGGCGGGGCTTACCTCAGCGGGCCCGGGATTGTAAGGACTCCAACTAAGCCTACTGCAGTGACAAGATAGGCAAAGCACACATGTGCACGCGCACACAGTTTATGTCATTTTACCATGGTATTGGTCTTCTCTCCAGCATTAGGGTTATTACGGGCCCCCAGACACTGACACAGGGCACCGTACGTACGCCTTGCGTCTTTCGTAATCCCAGGCAGGGAGGATTGAGTGGAGAGACCCGAAGGGCGACTAGATCTGGAGATCGACAACGCAAGCACAGACGGGGTGTCTAACGGTTACAGATGGAGCGTTGCCGACCCATTCACGAGTTCCGTGCCTCAGTGGTTCCCTGAAGGCATCAGAGCCCAACATCTTGAAGTCGGGCCCCTATAGAACGTTACCAGGAATAAACCCTTTACAGTACGTAAACCACCATCCAGCCGCAACCCTCCGAACAGCGTTGCCTGGTCCTTTAACTCTAAAACAGATGACAACTACGGGGACCGGAAATAATGGACAGGAATATTTGGGGGATGTAATGAACCTACCTAGTATTTGCCTGACGACCCCGAAAAACCCATTGACCAGAAAAAATGACCATGGGAATTGAACCCGCGACCTCCTGAAAGCGAATCGCACACATTACCGCGGCGCCACCTTGCTCCGTACTCTCCACCATTAGATACACCATGTTTTTATTGTATGAAACTTTCTCTCTTCCTCTGAGGAGAGGTACCAATATAACGAGATCTAAGCACATTTTAAATTAGTTTACCCATGTTATTATTTTGTTATTGGACACTTTAGTTTAAAACACACTTAAAGGATGCTGGGCTAAAAATAATTACATGAATTGCCTGCAACCGCAACCCAATTGAGTGTTCTTCCTGGTAAACTTTTCTCACGCAAATCTTAGTTCGTCGAACAGTTGGTGTCAGGAGGATGGATAGGTTCAAGGAAACAGCTGAACTCTCGCTAATTCACCAAATGATTCTTGTCCTGTTTGTCGACATGCAACTTGGGTCGACAATTGATGGTGAACTGACCTATAGCGAAAATGCACCTAGCGAGTCGTCACGTTTTTCATGCAGCAAGCTGACCTATTGAGTAAGACAGTTATGAAACGGTTGAAAACCGGTAAGAGTGTTGTTTAAATTTGGTGCAGGGTGGAGTTGTCTACTTGTAGCACAATAATTTTTCACCCACAAAGAAGGTCATTGTTACCTGTGACAACATGTTGTCGCGAAATGTTCTTGTTTATGTTGTAACACGTGTTGAAAGATTGTCCATTATCTCAAAGAGATCTGTGGCTGCCAACGGCTATAAGTTAGTTTGAGTATACCCTGATTGCAATATGCAAATGGATTTCCCTCCCATTATTCGCGATGTTCATGAATGAACACACCCGCGCTAAACTCGCTACATTTTCTAAATAATAATCCTCCGTAAAACACCATTTTGTTGCTCCCCATTCCTTGATGTTCGCAATGTAAGTCGACATAACAACCTATTTTAAAGCATTCTCGACTCAAAATCTGAGATGCTGCATAAAATTAATGCAAAGTTGAAAGAAATCATTACTGTAAATACAATCCTGATATGTTACATTCGCATACCTTCCACAACCATTACCTATGTTTATTTCTATATCTTTTCTATAAACTAATTTTATACTAGCTTCTTTTTCTACTTCCTTCGTGTTATTTGTGATTAACGTTTGCAGAAATAGTTTCCTGACATATTTCGTTGTATGGTACACGAGAGATACAGAACGATAGGTAGATTATACATACTATGCATTCACCTTTTCTTGGGCGCTCGGCTCCCGCCTTCATTCGGTAGTTTCGCGCAATTTCGGAAGTAGAGCAGAGCGATAACGTACTATGAGCGCTGGTTGGGGCTGGTTTTACGGAGAAGCGAGGGTTGGCGGGAAGAAGAGAGAGCCTTCTGCTGTCTAAGAGACATAAGAGTATTGAAACATTCAAACAATAACAGCGAATGTCTGAAAAAGGGAAGCACTTATTTTTATTACTTTCTCCATACGCACTATGTACATAGTGTATAGAGAAAGTATTGCACTCCACCAAATATTCGATACCGAGATTTCACCGGAAATATATGTTTTAGGGTCCCCAATATCCAAAAAAAGCATTTTCACAAAAAGGTCCGTGTGTGTGTGTGTGTGTGTCCGTGTGTCCGTGTGTCTGTGAACACGATAACTCAAAAACGAAAAGTCGGTAAAATGCCAAACTTGGTATTTAAGTTTAGTATCTTCCAGGGATGCGACACAAAGATTTTGAGAAAAATCCCCCACCCCAACTACCCTTTACATGGAACTTTTTTCGAAAATTTTGATTTTCTAAAAAAGTGGCTCTAAAGATTTTGATTAAAATTTCGGATATTAAACATATTTACCTGAAAAATGAAATGTATATCTTGAATTTTCTGGGAATAGCCTCTGAAGAGTAGTTTATTCTGGATGAATTTTACTAAATTTTGAATAACTGCTAAACCGTAAGAGATGGACAAAAACTTACTACACAAAACATGTAGAGCACATTAAAACACACAATTTATGTTATATACATTTTTTTCGTGGAGTTCGTCGTTTTTGTGACATTCCTTATTTTTGGTTTCTGCTATGAAAAACGTATACTTTTCTCATACTGGAACTTGTCAACTCCTATCCGTATAAACAAAGGAACTTCATTGACATAGCAACCAGCTTTTGACTATCACTTTAACCTACGGTTGTCCCTTATTTCGCTCCTACTTACAAGGATGCGAGTAATAAGACTATTTCTGCTAATTTTTTCTGATTAGCATAAAGTAAATAGAAGTATAAGCTTTTTAAGAATAATTTATTGCAAGGATAAGGAGAAAGTCATGTGAATGGTACACATCAGATTTTTATTATTATTTTTTAAGCTCTTCTTTTATTTTATGTAACCTGGTAGATTTATCAGACGATGAATGGATGAACTGAATGAATAATATTCAAATGATCTCGGAATCCATGGAGCTTATGGTTAGCCAACATTCGTCTTTTCAGAATAAGAGAGGAAAAAAAAAGTTATCCGGGTAACTCGCCCTAGCCGAGATTTGAATTCGAGACCTGTTGGATGTGAGGTAGACACGCTACCCTCACTATAGGGGGGCTTAGTAATTGTTGCCTAGTCCTTGTGTTTTACAAATTGTAATAAATGCAAAAGTTACATAAAATTCATTCTGAATAAGAAAACTTCTTTACAGTCTGCTTCCAGAAAAATCAAGATATCGTCTTATTTACATATAAATATCCCAAACATAGAAAGAATCGTTAGTGATTTTCGAGAAAATAAAAAGGAGCAATGACATTTTTCCATCTAGGCAAAGGATATAAATAAGGTGGGGATTTACTTGAAAAATGTTAGTGTCGCATCTTCGCTGAGCCAGACGAAATATGCAAGTTATCCGATTATTGGTTTTTGAGTTATATTGTAGGTAGACACAGACACTCGTACACTCAGCCACATGCGGGCGTGGACCTTTTATCAAAACATTTTTAATTGTCACTTCAAAACTTGTATTTTCGTTAAAATATCGAAATCGAATTTTGAATGAAATGCAGTACTTCAGCTTCCTGCTATGAAGCTAGAGTAGTATTTAATATATATCTTTCTGCTGTTTATTTGTTTTCTTTAAAGTAGGGTAGGTTCTATATATAAATCTAATCTCGTATATTTTGACTTTGCTTTCTAAACGCGAGGTCGTTGTATCAATGTGGACAATTTTTCTAACAGCATTTAGATGACACTGCTTCAAGCAGTTCTACGAGTGATTCTCTCTCAGATTCTTTTCACAGGCATAGATTTCACAATGAACGGAATCTGCTAACCAGTCACGATTCAGGGAACTACTCTTATTTAGAGCAAACTGTCACATAATTTTGCTATCTTGAATAATCATTTAGCCAGTTATCTTTATCTCTGTCTATAATAGAGTAATTTGTGAAGATGTTTTCCCCAAGTTAATGGAAAATATATTGGTTTTCACAAGAGCACTTAAATGATTTCCTAATCTTCCGGTAATTGTTTTTTTCGAGATTTATCTATTTATAATGTCAGATAAACTTATGGATGGTGCGCCTGGAATGTAACGTTTCGCTCAAATCCTGTATCAGCTCTTCACGTCAAAACTGCAAACTGCTGCAATGATTTTGGTTTGTATCTATTTAGACAGTTTAGAGCAGTTGGTGAATTAGCAAGAAAGGGATAACAGGGGATAAAGGCGGGCACGATAACGTGTGCGATTCACAATCGCGAGGTCGTGACTTCAATTTCCGTGACTGACCTGCCTGAACCATGGGTTTTTTCCGGGAGTTTCCCCGGATCGCCAAGCGAATGCTGTGTAACGTTCATCACATCCCCCGAATTTATCTAGCCACCATTTCCGTTGCTGTCATTTCCTTGTCATCTTTTTCAGGGTTGGAGAACCAAAATACGGGTTTGGCGGGTTGCGGCTGGATGGTTGCTTGCGCGCTGTAATGTTTTATCCTGGCATCGTCGTCGGTATTGCTCGATCGGGAACCTCCCTCAGGGCTTTTGGATCCTGGCTCCTTCGTGGGACCACTGGAGGCTCGAGGATCGTGAACAGGGACAGGCGGTGTTGAAGGTGTTCCACTTGTAACTGTTAGGGACGCCGTCTATACTTGCCCGTCGTCATCCGGATCTGGTCGCCCTTCGGTGCTCTCCCCTAATTCCACCGTCCCTCGGGTTATGCAAGACACAAAGGGCAATAAGAGTCTACGTACTCTGCTCTGTTCTAGTGAATGGAGACCCATCCGGGTTAGTCTTTAATCCAAAAAGGCGGGACATATCAGAATTTCCAGGGACTCGAGACAGCACGGAAATGAGTCATGATTGTTGTTGTAAATGTACTGCTTTTATATAAATACAGTGCGTGCTTAAATACCAACATCTAATTTTACATTTTTTCAGTTCCAAAGATAAAAACTATAGGCTTACTTATTTATTTCTGAACCACACTTCATTGTTTCTGTAAAATTATACACTTCTTTTGAAGCAGCCGCCTGATACTGACATTCTGTTGATGTAGCCTGATTATTTGTTTATGTCAGACTACATAATATGATGTCAACATATCTTCATGATATTAGTACTTCCTGATGTCATTCATATTTTCCTAGCACAGTCTTACCGATCAGGTGGCATCGCGGTAAGGTATTGCTTTGATTCCTGGCGAACGCCCACTCTGGCCAATGGATTTCTCAGCGTTGGTAGGTAAATGCTGGGATGGTTTCCCATCCACCACGATTTCTTTTCCATCATTCAACTGCATTCCGTGTTCTTCTCTTCTTTTGGGTGTGCTTGAGAATGGGTTTGCACATAAAGAATGCTCACAGTATTACTTCTTCCTTGAATGTATGGTGGAGCTTTCTATCTTTCCCTCTGCTATTTATTTTCAGAAACTCAATTACCTTGTTGGCCTGGATGGCTCAGTTGGTTAGGCGCTGGCTTTCTTATCCCAATGATGCAGGTTCAAACCCGGTCTTGGACTGTAGGTTTTTAAGTGTGCTTAAAAGCAACAGCCCCAGTTGATTTACTGGCATGTAAAAGAACTCTGTGGGATTAATTCAAATAATAACTCTGACAATAAATTTTCAGAGGTGTTAATTTTGTATAATTTTCAATTACATGTCTGTTTCAAAAAACCTACTTGTACATGTGCATTCTTAGAATATTCATGTTTATTATATTTACAATGTTACATTATTACCACTTTTTTTTTTTTTTGATTGAATGGATTCCTCCTCTGCATAGAAGGTGTGTGAGTAGTAAGGTATGTTTTTAATTCTGATCTGAACTTGTTTTTGTTCATTTGCAATTTTTTTATAGAAGAGGGAAGTGAATTAAACAAAACTATTCCTTTGTAGTAACCCCTTTTTGGAATAACTGCAAATTATTTGTTGGTCTATGTAAGTCCTGTCTATGCCCAGTTACATGGATATGATAATAAATAGAAACAAATTATTATTTTAGTTATATTTAAATAAAGTGATTATTAAAATACTCTACTGATTCAACATCTTTGTTGTTTGGATTATAAAAGGTGTGATTAAATATCTAGTGCAGTATCAGATTATTTCTATTTACTTAAAAGGAGTGATATGGCAAAGATATGTGCATTTGTTTACAATACCCTTTCTTCTGCTGGATGGAATGCAGCTCTGTTAAATGTTGTCTTGGTTCACAATTGCTTTTTATGCATGTATGATGGGAAAAACAGATAGGTAGTTCACTGCAGAATAGCATAAGCAAGACAATTAGGTGATAAAGAAGGAATTGGGCACCTACATACATTCTAGGCTAGACTTGGTTAAATGAAACCTTTTCTGTATTTGTTCTTGCGCTGTGTTAATTCTATAAAATTGGATACCCTATTCCAGAATGGAACCATTTTACTGACAATGAAACATGGTTTAATGAAATTATATACACGTATAGTAGTTTTCTCAGCTTTTGAAATTGATTTTGGTAAAGCTAAGGCTCTTTTTAGATGCCTTAATACCTCTTATTTTAAGGATGTTATAATTCTACTTTCCCACTGTTTTCTTTCCCTATAATGCTCTTCAACTAGCTAGACTTCTGAATAAGGGCATTAATAGCATTTTAAATGCTGAAATATACAATGTACTAATCGTTTGATTGTAGCTTTACTTAAACATACTCATAATGTTTTCATCAGTAACTAAAAGAGTTTTTACCCACCAGAAACTTCTATTTTTCTACTAATTAAAAGAATAGTCGAAAGAAGAGCTGGCATGGGATGAAAAGCTTATCTACCCCTTTCAGCAAGAAATGCTCATAAAAGTAGAACTTATTTTTGGTTTACAAGACCAAGGTTTTATTTAAACTATTATTAATGCATTGAATGTTAATATTTCATTTTCTATTTCAATGGCTTAAATAGCCACATCATAACTGTCATACTCATGAGATAATGTTAAGGTGCTCAGTAACCTTATTTAAAATTTGTTGCAGCCCAATCCACGCTACCAGTTTGCATTTGATGTCAAGGATGATGAGTTTACCAACTACCAAAACAGGAAGGAACAACGTGATGGAGGCAAAATTTCTGGTAGCTATAGTGTAGTTGACTCTGATGGATTCATTCGTACTGTCAAATATACTGCTGACCCACTAGAGGTATCTATCATTTGATAAGTCTGCATGTTAACATTTTAATGTAGTAATGTTTGTTTCTTTGAAATATTAGCTATAAATTCATTGGTAATATCAAACTTTTTACTTGCTAACACTGAATAAATATACAGAATAAGGTCACAAAATGTATATGACATTCAAGATACTATTCCAGCAATTTTAATATGAAAGTAAAAATGTAGAATTTTATCTTATATATTATTTTTCTTAAAAGAATATTTCATACTCAAAAAAAAAAGTTTTATAAATATTGATCATACATCTATATCATCATGTAGATTGCCTCCATTACATTAAAGGATGAACTGTATTTAAATCATCTATTAACTACCCAAAATAATAGTCTACTTTGAAGACAATTTAAAACTGAAGTTTTGAGGCTTAGCATTGTCTTTCTTTTATTGTCGATGGTCACATTAATTCATCTTTAAAACTCTTGCAAAAGGAAACTTTAAGGAAGTTTTGGAAATTCCCAAACAAATTAAACTTACTGTTATGCTTTATCTCTTGTCAGTTCTCTTATTTTTACTTACTCTGGCCCTGTATCAAAATTTTGATACTGAGATTTCACTGGAAATATATGTTTTATGTCCCCCTGGAAATAAAAAAAAAAAAAATAAAAAAAAAAAAAAAAAAAAAAAATCAGAAAAAGACCCATGAGTGTGTGTGTGTGTGTGTGTGTCTGTGTGTCTGTCTGTCTGTGGACAGCATAGCTCAAAAACAAAAAGATGGTTAAATAGCAAACTTGGTATTTAAGTTTTGTATCTTAGAAGGATGCAACAAGAAGATTTTCAAGAAAATCCCCTACCCTTTACATGGAACAATTTTCGAAAATGTTGTTTTCCTTAAAAATGACTCTAACGATTTTGATTAAAATGCCACATATTAAAGCCATTTCCATCACAAATAAAATACATATATCTTGAATTTTCTGGGAATATCTTCTGAAGACCTGTTTATTCTGGATGAATTTTGTGGGATTTTGCAAAACTAGTAAACCATAAGAGATAGACAAAAACTTACTACACAAAAAATGTAGACATCATTAATGTCAAAATAAGAACTGAACCTGGCTAGAAGCCCGAGAAGATTTTGAATCATTAATGTCATATACATTTTTTTCATGGAGTTTACCGTTTATGAGATATTCCTTGTTATTAGTTTCAATTGTAAAGTACTTATATTTTTCTCAGTCAGGAAGTGTCCATTTTTCTTTGGTTCTACTCCTGGTCAAGCAATGAAGCGATTTGCAATGACAGTTGCACAATGACAACTTTTAAAACATTTGACTATCACTTAAGCAAAGCGCATTCTTTTAGTTTCCTTCTCCTTATAAGGAATTAAGTAATAAGAACTTTCTGCTAATATTTATCTTGATTAGCTTTGTGTAGAAAGAGGAATAATATTTTGTAAGAAGTTTGTTGGTAGAGCAGCTAGAGAAAGTCATGTGAGTGTAACACATCATATTTTTTCCTTAGGTATCATCTCCAGATTATACAGTTTTAGCAGGAATAAATTATTGAGGTTTTATTGTATAAATTGTGCATTACGAGGGGCATACTGAAAGTCACGAGCAACCCATTGTAAAAATTTAAATTTCAACTATGTAACGAAATGAATTGCAGGATCGTAATCTACAGACTTTAAGCCACATGTTGACATATTGTGACGTCATTAGCTTCTAACACGTGACCACAGACAGTGTTTGAAAAATGGCTGACATTGATGTTTCGTTTCGACAGCGTGCTGTCATTGAATTCCTTGTGAAAGAAGGAAAATCTGTTCCTGAAATTCATCTCAGACTTCAACGTGCATATGGAGGTGTCTGCATGGGTGCCAGCAGTGTTAGAAGATGGGTGAAACATTTCAAAAATGGAAACACGAGTCTGCAAAATGCGCCTCGTAGTGGGCGTCCTCGAACTGCCTCTACAGAACGCAACAAGGAAAGAGTTGATGAGCTCATTACAGGAGATAGGCGTTTCACTGTGAATGAAATTGCTGCGCAACTTGGAATAGCACATAGTGCAGTGCAAGAAATGATCCACAGCTTGGGTTATCGAAAGGTCTGTGCCCATTGGGTCCCCCGTTTATTGACTGAAGACCACAAACTTCAGAGAAGAACCATTGCACAAAACCTTCTTCAGAGATTTCATAATGAAGGTGATGAATTTTTGACGTGTATTGTGACTGGAGATGAGAGCTGGTTCCATCACTATGAGCCAAAAACGAAACGTCAGAGTATGGAATGGCACCACTTGAACTCACCATTGAAGAAGAAAGCGAAGACAGTGCAGTCTATAGGAAAAGTTATGGGAACTGTCTTTTGGGATGCACAAGGTTGCATTCTGGTTGACTTTCTTGAACCTGGACAAACCATAAATTCTGCCCGCAACATCAAGACACTTCTGAAGCTCCATCGGGCTTTGCGTGATAAACGCCCTGGAAAGAGGATCATCCTTCAACAGGATAATGCGCGTCTGCATACTGCCCGTGGCACTGTGGAGAAGATCAGGGCATTAGGGTGGGAAACTCTTCCACATTCTCCCTACAGTCTCGACTTGGCACCCTCCGACTACCATCTTTTCGGTTCTGTGAAGGAGCAGATGCGTGGCCAACACTATGAGACGCTGGAGGATATTCGGAAAGCAGTGCGTCAGGGTCTGCGGACAGCTGGAACGGAGTTCTATCACAAGGGCATTTTCAAACTTGTAGAACGATGGGAAAAATGTGTGCAAAACAATGGAGACTGTGTCGAAAAGTGAAAGAAAGTCCGTAGATTATGATGATGTATTTGGTTTGGCTTAAAAATAAACATTAAGATTGTAAAACAGTGTTGCTCATGACTTTCAGTATGCCCCTCGTAGTTGACATTTTTACTTTCTCTATCACTTACCTAATTGCCCTCCATGGTGTGAGACAGAGAGAGAGAGAGACAGAGAGAGATAGGGGGGGGGGGAAGAGAGAGAGAAAATCATTAAACAATTTCAAATAAATGTAGCATTAAGTTGCTTTTTTTTTACACTTACAATTTTTTCAACTTCTTTTATTTTCTCAAAAATGGCTCTAATAATGTTTATTAAACTAATTTATAAAAGAATTATCTTGAATGTTCTGTGAATAACTGTTGGCTTATTTATTGTGATTGAATTTTGTATGATTCTGTATACATCATAATATACATCATAGGCCAAAACTTACAATAGAAATGTCAAGCAATTTGAGTCAAATAATCTTTTGTAACATGAAGCATTTTGAAAATATTCCATATTGCATGCTTACACTTTACACTTTACTCTAAATATGTCTTCTGATGGATCAACCTTAAAATTCTTTTTCCTTCTTTTCAGCCCATGCTCTTACCAAGGTTAAACATTTAAGTGTTATTCCATGCTTTATGTGACTATGCATTTATTACTTAATTTAAAACTATCTTGGGTAGAAATATTTCATGAATAACCCAACATGGGTAGAAGAATCACTTTATATATATTAATAATACAAGAGGTAACAATATATTGGTTGTATCATATTTTTATAGTAGTTTATCTGATAGGTTTGTAATATTGATTAGATTCTTCTTCACTTTCATCATTTTACTATCTCATTTCTTATTTAGTGCCACAAATATTATGTTATTCAAATGCTCAAAATGCTTAGTATAATTCAATAGTTGAAATATAGATATGCATAGGACTAACATGTTTTATTGGCAAATAAAACCATTTGGATATAAATGTGCTCCATATTTAAAGACTAAATTAGCTGATTCCTCAGAAGAAATGTTTCCACCATGAACTTTACCATGAGATACTAGAAGGGCTTAATTGGGATGATGAAACTGCAGGAATTTGTCCAAAGCATTTGATAGTGTATCACATTCTCAATTACTGCATAAGATACAGAAACATGGTATCAGGGGGAAATTCTTTTAAATTTTAAATAATTTCTTCAAATCGGAAGCAATGTACTGAAATACATTACAGCCAACATGATACAATCAAAACCATCAAAAAATAGTATGAAATAATAATAGTCAGTGTGTCCCAAGGATCAGTGTGAGTGTGTGTGTGTGTGTGTGTGTGTGTGTGCAATTCGGAGGGGATTCCACATGTAGTCTTTGGCTTATTGTACCTCAAACCCCAGGAGGATAGGTTGAAATGAGGATAATATCAATGGGTGGCCGAAATTGGACAGCAGCAGAAGAGTCACCATGGAGAGTCCTTAACATATTCCAAGCGGTTCTTCATCTCAACATGGGGAGTGTTAGGAGCCTGCGCCCTGGGTGTAACCAAATTCCCTGGGTGTACAGGTGACTTGTAATGCCATCCTGCCACTGAGAACTGCATTTCCAAAGCACATTCACCACCACAGAAGAGCACCACCACTACAGTCCTCATCAACATTTACAACCCTGAAACAGACTTGTTGGATGAAATGGAGGAACAGAAAGTTTGGGAAAATAAAGAAACCTTTCCAGCATTTGCCTAATGATCTTGGAAAACCCCTGAAAAAAAAAAAAAACATGGGTCAGAGTGGTTGGCCAAGGAATCACAACCTTCCAAATGCCAGTCTCAGTTGAAATGCCTGAGCCACCTGTCTTGGTCCAAGGATCTGCACTTGAATTATTGCTGTTTCTCTTATACACATATTAAAGTTCTTACAAAATCTTGAAAATACAGAATAATTTCAATTGCAGATGATACCTCAATGTTAGTTGCAAACAGGATATATATATAATTTACAGAACTTAGTAATAATAAAAGTGCATTATTTAAAATAAAATAATCTGAATATAAATCTAAACGAAACAAAATCAATCATGTAAAAAGTCATAAGAAATAATCTGATCTGAGAATAATTATTATGGACAAAAATATGGCACCACGTTGAACACAAAATAAAAAAATGAGTACAAATCTATATCTATTGAGAAATCTAAAAGCATACCTAAACAAAAATCACTGAAGCTAGTTTAAAGTAATTATTAAACTCCTGTGTAACAGCCCACAAGGGGCCAAGGCCTACTGCCTGGCTGCTGCATCCCCCATCTCCGCCCAAAATAGGTGTAATGGATGGGGGGCAGAATTGGAGGGTGAGATGTGATCAGTGCCTCGAGTCCCTCCTGGCCAGTTAATGCAGCTCCACGAACTGGAGCTGTACTTCTCCATCAAGTAGCTCCTCAATTGGCCCCCCAGGAACCTCACGAGGCTGAGTGCACCCCCCAGGTCTCCCACTTGGTAAGCAGCCATGCTACCACCGCAGTAAGGAGACGACCTACTGAAGGTAGTTTACTATGGATTAATTCATTCCACTTGCAATGTGGAATCAAGATTTGAGGCAGCACATGTATGATCAATATGAACAGAGTATTAATCCTTCAGAAGAAGTGCATAAGAGGTATATATATAAAATAAATAATAGGGAATAATGTAGAAATATTTTGTAACTGCAGAAATATTGATTGTTGTGTCATTGTATGTATATAAAGTGGGCAAGGAATACATGGCACAGATGAAAGATAGCCATAAGTATTACACCAGAATAACGACTATAGAGGAAATGTAAATACAAAGGCCACAGAGAGGGATCCTCTTACAATGGGCAAAATCCTTTATAACAAACTGCCAAATGAATTAAAAACTCTAAGAAATAATATGTTCCAAAGACAACTAAAATGTGCTTATATACACTGGATGAATTGTGAATATTTTGTAAATATGTGTTTATAACTTTGACAGTGCTTGGAAATTGTACAAGTCTATGATCTAATAAAGAATATTGTTAATCATTATTATTATTATTATTATTTATATCCATATTAATATATAATAATAATAATAATAATAATGTGTCTGTCTGTCATTTTAGGGTTTCAAAGCTGAAGTAACTCGTGAACCCACAAATATTGTGGTGAAGATCCCCACTCCACCTCCTGCTCTCCCTCAGCATCAACCTCAGCAGTATTCTTCTGCAGTAAGTGTCAGTTAATTCTTCTTGGAATAATTTCAGTTTTGTGGTTTAAATGAACAAACACTTATAATCATAATATATTTCAGCCTGCTCCTCAGGGTGGACAGCCATATGCACAAGTATTTAACAGTGTTGCTGCTCAGGCTTCACCCCAACAGTTGGCACAATTAAGAGCACTGGCAAAGCAGCAGTTTGCACCCCCATCTGCAGCAGCAGCACCACCATCACCATCATCTCAAGGAGGTGTGCAATACGCCGGAGTACAACCTCGCCCACAGATACAGTATAATGCTCAACCACTGCCATCTAAGTATTCTGCAGCTCCTCAACCTGCCTATCAGCAATATCAGCAGTAACTCCAAAATATTTTATTTTTATATCCATTACAAATAGAATTACTGTTGAGCAAGTGAGATAATTTTTTAAGATTTCTGCTTAGAATGGCTCTCTAGTTTTCATTCTAAAACAAAGTTATTTGCCTTTGTTTCTGCAGAAAATTCTAAATTAATCTGAGCAGTTTGGTAATTAGAGTGTTGTTGCCATAAGATTAAAAAACTTTCCCTTAACTATATTATGATCTCTAAACAATATAAATCAATTGAAACCATTCAGTTTAGTTTAGTCTGGCATCTAATTCTTGCCTTAAAAATAAATTCAAGAAAACATCTTGAAAAGGTGGCCTGCCGGGAAACAGTATTTGTGAATTTCATAAAAACTTATAAAGTGAAGAAAAAAGAAAATATAGTAATTAAGGGAACATTTTAATCAGCATATATTGGTTGATAACTACCAATATGTGTATATTCTGCATATATATTGTTATCATTTATGAAGTGTAAGAGTGTCATAAAACATCCTAAAACAAAAAACATACTACATATCTTGAAAAGAACAGAAACTGTTATTAGGTATCTTAAGTTCCTTTATTTGTATTTTTGTTTCAAAATAAATATGTAATAATTTAATTAATTTTTTGTACCACCATGGTAATCCTTTTAAGCCTAGGACAATCCCATTTTCACTTCATATTTTCCAAACTGGTTTATAAGCTTCCATTATTTGTCTTTCCTATAAGAATTTAATCATATCTTTTTGTAACAGTCTTCCATCTTGGTACCTTTCTCATCATTGTTAAATCCATGATTTCCTCCTACATGAAACTAATAACTATTTGACCTTTTAAAATAGATTGGGCATAAATTCTCCGGCTTGAAGAAACAATTTTTTTCTTAGCTCACCCAAATACAAAATCAATTAGAGAATTTGTAAAGTTTGCTGCCTTAAAATGTTTATTAAAATTTTTGTTTTCAATTGCATCACTAAGTAAATGTTTATGTTTTATAATCTAATCTTTCTCCCCTAAATGGCATGCAGTGTTTGTACGGTGATTCTTTGCATTTTCCTGAGATGCTTTAAAGTACTAGATGAATTATTAACTCCATATGTGAGCTAATGTTCACATTAGCCATATGGAGATTCTGATTGGTCTCATGAGTTATTAGAAAGTGGAATGCTAAATATTTTCAAATAGACAATGTCTATTAACTTCAAGAAAATAAAACAATGTAGTACTCACCCATAGATATATAGGTATTTAAACTACACAGGTATTTTCTAATAAACAGAGTTAGGTATTTAAAGTGACTGGCAATTTAATTTTCTATTTTGTAAAAGAAAATGTATAGTTTCACAGTTATTACTATACTAGCTGGCTTACAAGCTTATCCATGATTTTTATAAATTGTTGTAACAAATTAATTTCATTTATCTCTCATCACTTTTTATGAAATTATTGTACAATGATATAGATTACTTTTGTTATGAATCTGCCCCTTTACCTCTTATAGTTGCAATTTTGTATAGTCCCAACTATTCCAAATAATGGATTAAATCTCACAATATTCATGCAAAATGATGTATAGCATTGGCAGAACATCTGAATTCCTTATCCTCCCTGAGTGGAAGAATCTTTGGTTAGAATGCTTGAAGTTTGATTTTAAATCTTGTACCTTCTTTTTGATCCTATATCTACAAAGCCCTTGTTATTTAATAACATATCATTTTCACATAATACATAAACCCATAACATATACAACGAAAGATTCTCCAATCCCCAAGTTATCAAGTTAATCTCCTTGTAAAAGACATATACTCTGCAACAATTAGAAAAAATCATCTTCTCAGCTAATATAAAATATTAGTTCACTGATGTTTACTTTCTGTATCAAGTACTATGTAAGTACATAGTAGGCAGGGTAGGTATTGCATTCCACCCAATTAACTACCCTTTACATAGAAACACTTTTGAAAATGTAGATTTGCTCTATAGTTTTTGATTAAAATATGTATATTAAAGATATTTATATGACGAATAAAATGCATTTCTTGAATTTTCTGGGAATAGCCTCAGAAGACCTCTTCATCCTTGATTATTTTTGCATAACTGATTGGTAAACCATAAGAAACAGAAAGTTACTATACCAAAAATGTAGATCTTATTAAAGCACACAAATTCTGACACATGTATATATACTTTTTTTTTTTTCAAGTTAAACAATTCTCATATATCCATGTTATTGATTTCAATTTTAAAATACCTAAGCTTTTCTCAAATGGGAATTTTTTATTCCTGTTTATTTTGTTTTACTTTTGGCCATGTAAAGGGAATAACACTTCAATCATATAGCAACCAGCTTTTAAAGCTGGACCATCGTCTTAGCCTATAGTACTCTCATTTCCCTTCTACTTAAAGGAAATGAGTAAATAGACAATTTCTGCTAAGTTAATCTTGATTAGCATAAAATTAGACAGGATAAGCTTTGTAAGGACAGTTTGTTACAAAATAGTTGACAAAGTCATGTGAATGGAACACATCAGATTTTTAATGTTAACAGTTTCTTCTTAATACAATTATTCAACATGCCTGGTTAATGAACTTGATTACAACATAAATACCAGAGGAATAAAAGCAAAACTTTCTTACATGAAGGTTATTATAAGGTATTGGCATCCATAAATTTCAGTGCATACATGTATAAAATTAATAAAAATTTATTCTAAGGCTTGAACACTACTCCATTACATATATCATATACCCAAGGTTGTAGGTTCACCACTTGCCTCTCACCTAGACGGCCAGGGTTTGTTCCCAAGCGACCGCATGTGAGATTTGTGGTGGACAAAGCTGCGCTGGGGCGGGTTTTCTCTGGGTACTCCGGTTTCCCCCGCCATTGCATTCCACCGGTGCTCCATCATCATTCATGTATCATCAGTGTCACCGCCTGCGGTGCCATAAGTAGTTAAAGTGGGCGTTAAACACTCCCTACCAGGTTGCAGGTTCAAACCCGGTGGAGGACGATGTATCCATAGCATAGCTTCCTTCGGAAGGGAAGTAAAGCCATTGGTCCTGTGTTGGGGATTTAGAATGGGATGCTGAGAACCACAGTAGTTAAAGAGCATCCATAAATAACATGCCATGTACATTTTATTACATATATCTGCAGTATTTGAAAATTATGGGTACTTAAAGAGACAAATATAAACTCTGTCTTCTATTTATTCAAGTGTTATATCATGGACATCTGTGTAATTCCTTGCAATAGAATGTAACTGTCTTTTTTTGTGCACTATGAAGAGTGCAATAGCTAAGCCTTCTTTGTTAAAGAACTCTCAATGTTCTTACTCAAGTACAAGGGCTTTGTAAATTTTTTTTAATTTTTTAGTAATTTATGAGATGAAATTAGAGGTGCTTTATAGCACGTGCACGAGTGCACATACACACACACACACATACATGGTGCAATGCATGCAATTTTCTCTCCTTATAATACTAATACTGAGTAATACAGTTTTATCAGTGGGACATTTTAAATGTAAAGCTTTTATAAGACCATTTATTTGTTTAGCAGACTGATTATTCATTATTGTCATGCACACCATTTGAAATAATTTGTTTACAATGTCAGTATTTTTCAAAACAACCAAAATATTCCTTTGAAGTAATTTGTTTACAATGCCAATATTTTTCAAAGAACCAAGATATCCCCTTTGAATTATTATTTTACAATGTCAATATTTGTCATAAGAACCTTTATGTTCAAAAGAATGCATATCTGTTTTTGTTTCCACTATTACTGAGAGACATGTGCTCAGCTCCTGAAGGGCATTCATCATATTTTATCCTAGATGTTTGGAAATTACCAATATTGCTTACTGTTTTTATGAGCAATGTGGATTTTTATGGTGATAGAGGAGGATACTTTATGAAAAGCTCCCACCAGATTCTAGAAGCAGCAAAATATCAATATGGTCAAAGAAAATTTCTATCTCTAGTGAAGCTTTTGCAGTAAATGTTGCAGTGTATTTTTAAGGAAGTTGGCTTTCACTTTCTCTATGTCTTCTAGATTTTTCTTTTTTAAGTTTTCTCCATATAATTTCTATTCTGTAAGCAATAGCTAGTATGATTTTTAGACGAGTAATGACTGTACTTAGTGATAGTTTCCTCAGATTCTTTATACTATTGGTTGCCATCCTAGCTGCTAAGGTTTTTTTAAGAAGTATAGCTCATATATGACCACTTGACTTTGTAGTATGACTCCCAGATATTATAAGTTCAGGATGTTTTGCAGTGGCTTATTCTTGTACGGGATAATTTTAGCAGAACATCTGCTTTCCCTTCTAATTTGGGACATTTTCTCATATATAGTGTATAATGATATAGTCATTGAGAAATATATTGTTCCTATGATGTCACAAGATTTGTTCTTGTAATTTTCCAGCAATTATTTCTAAAACCTAATTTTGAATACTAGAAGAAAAGCTGCTAACTTGCCTCTGATTATCATTTTTAAATCATTCTGAACTGGTAAATGCTAGTGTAAAACAGGTTCAATTGCATTGAAGAATTATTCATACCTAACATTGGAGAAATTAATATTTTCATGCAATACTGTGGATGGCTACCCTATTTTATAAATGAATTATCACATTCACAATTGGATTCAAAAATTTGTTCCAGTAATTCATTTCTTTGATTATTCACCTTTATAAATATTCTTCCATATTCATTTTAAAAATAAGAGAACCAACAATCAAGCATTTTTCATGTAAAATAACACTTTTGTCAGCCAAAGAACTTTCATGTTGAGGAATTCTAAATTTGTTCTACTTGCTGAACCCCTCTTCTTTAGCTCAAAGTGATAAATTTTGATTGGAGAAAATATAAGGAAATAATGTGCACAGTCAACAAAACAACATACATTTTACTTGTAGTAAATCATGTTGTTTCTACTTTTTTCAGTTATGTAAAAAGTAATCTGTCCTTCTCTGTTACTTTTAGTAACATCAAGCTCAGTCTTTTAAGTTTCTATTAGAATTTCTATTATGAAACATTTTTAGATTCTTCGTTGTATATTTGAAATCCAGAGATTGAAAAGAAAAACTTTCCTTATGTTTTTGATTCATTGTTAGGTACATGTTCCAGGAAGAGAGTTCACAAATAAGACTAACCCTACCTTCAGTTGCTTCTTTTTTCCTTTTTATCATCTTTCATCAGGGTCCAGAGAGCTAAAAAAATTTAAGGAAAATACAGGAAAGTGGGCATATATTTAATTATTGTATTTGACCCCTTGGTGAAAATCATCAGATTTAAAATTAATGAACGAGGTGCCTAGTTAAAGATAAAGTATGACTAAAAGCATTAATTAGTTGAAGTTAGAAGATGACTTTTCACCAAAGTAAAGCTTTGAAATATTTCAGAGCAAAGTTCAGCATAATACAAATTTGTGCTGTTAAAATAAATTATATGTTCTTAAAAGTTTGAATTTTGGGCAAACATTATTTTTTTGGGAGAAGGCCTTTGTTTAATTTTACTCAATTCATCCCTCACTTACCAATCCAATTCATCCCTCACAATGATTTATTTTCATGATAAAAATAATTTGGTAAATGGGAAAATATATGTTTATTATTATTATTATTATTATTATTATTATTATTATTATTATTATTATTATTATTATTATTATTATTATTATTATTATTATTATTATTATTAATTCAACCAAAAAGTATAAAACTTAGTGATATTGGTAAAGTTAATAAAGAATTACTACTTGATAGTAAGATAAATAATTATTCTTAATTAACTGAATTAAGTAAGAAGCAAACTAATTATAATCAGTTTTGACCTGATACTTTCGCTTATGTTTTTTTCACCAAGATGATTTAAATATATAAAGTATGTGTAAATAGATTGTTTATCCTTCTACAGCTCTCAGCCAGAATTTAGCTCCCAATGGTATCTTAGACACATTAAATGTTGAAAGATAATCAGTGGATGTTTGATAATTATAGGAATATACCACCAAAGTAAATTAAGTGACCAATGTATTGAAGATAAACTACATGCACTGGACTGAATTACTGAGCTTAACTAACCGCTGAGCACATTGTATAGAGCAATTACATAGGTCTTTAGTGAAATTGGGCCATGTGCCAAACTCCAGTACTATATGAATCAAAATCAACGGCATAAATGCATTTCCCCAGAATTTTTCATATTTTCCTCTGACATCGAAATTCCTTTCTAAAAACATAGTCCCTGTCTACTTACTTACTTTAGCTTTGTTTCTTCTCCCAATACTTTTTTTTTTTATTATAGGTTATGTTAAAGTATGCTTGGTTTACAGCCAAAATATTTATTTTTATTATTTCATTATGGCATCCCCTCCAGCCCTCCAATCCACAGTGACCAGGACAGATACCCCAACTCCATCAGTTTTGTCTCAGGCAAGATGGAGTAACATGAATAAATTTTCAAAAGAGTGAAAGCATTGTGGGTGAGAGCATGATAACAAATTCAGTTGTGGTAGGTACACATCCTAGATTTATTAGGATTACTAAGCTGTGAAGTTAATACCTATATTTGCTTCAATTTCCAAAACTACCTGAAATTAGCTACATTATTAGAGTTCATTTTCACTTCATAAAGAGAGAAGAAACCATTTTCTGTGGTTAATACCAAAATGTAAATGGAGTTTTATTTATGGATGCTCTTTAACTGCTGTGGTTCTCAGCATCCCATTCTATACCGGGTGTGAAAGACTGTTTAATTTTTCTCAGAGGCCTCTCTATCAGGCTTGTGGTTCCTTTAGGAGCCTTAAATCTATGACACAGGACCAATGACTTTACTTCCCTTCCGAAGGAAGCCATGCTAAGTATTTTTATGCTTGAAAAAAAATCCATTGTCCTCTGCCAAGTTTGAACCCATGATCTTGGGTATATGAAGTTAGCATGGCAACCATTACACCACAGAGGGCAATGTGGTTAATACCACATAATTTTTATCATGCTAATAACGAAAATTAGCTATAGAAATGAAGCTGCAACTTGTATTTGTTATTGCATGCAAAAAGACTATAAAAACTTTATAATGCTTACTCTACATTATTATTAGTAGTAATCCATGTGTGTATATAGCATTGTACACCAGAACAGTTTTTCTTTCAATTTAATTTATTAGCTACTAATAAATAAAGATGCAACAATTCCACTGAAGGTTTAGTGTCATGAAGTGCACATTTATAACAACATATGACTGTCATTGTGGAAAAGGGAAGTCACTTGTGTAAACATCTAGTATATGGAGGAATAATCATATCCATAAAGTCCAATTTAGATTAAAAGCTTCTTGCATACTGTACCAATCAAAGATACCTCAATTATTTGAACATAAATGTTAAGAAAAAGATACCCTTTTTTAATATCTCATGTAATAAAAGTAGTTTTTCAATAACAATGTCTTTATTAACAAACCATATAAAAGTAATTTTTCAACAACAAATTTAAAAAGTTTTAACAACAATAACTCACAACAAGAAATTACTTAAAATACTTCTTTGAAGAAAATATAAAACAAGAATTACATTCTAGATAATTTTTTAAAATGTATGGGAACTGGACTAAATAGCAGAAAGATAAATATGTAAAAATAATTAATCCTTCTAAAAGCATTATATTATGCTACTTAATCTTTGGTATGTATTTATTTTGGCAATCTGAAAGCTCTAAAACTTATATATTTACTTATAATGATTACAGTTGAAAGCTGAACACAACAAATAAAACTCTTGTTTTTTCATTTCTAAACATTTTGCACTATTTTGATTTGAAACATTTAGGGCTGAACAATTTAAACCTGTCTTTTAACTTATATCATTTACTATAGGAACAACCAAAGGAATCCAATATTATTTGCAAATAGTGGTATGTGTCCATTTGTATGAAGTTCCAATTTAAAGTTGGGTACATCCTTATCCATAATGGTGGCCTACATGATGACGAACTCCCCACTTGAAATGTGCATGTTTGTCTGTCTTCACAAAAGTGTGCACTGGTCCAGTTACACCCTCATGATGGTCTCTGCGCACTCTTGGTTCTGTGGCTTCTGCTTCAGTGGCAGCCTGAACTGTTAGAAACAAAAGAATACAAATCATTTCTAACATGGAAATGTATTGTTATAAAGAAGTAAATTATTTCTGCATGTTTTAGCCAATATCTTTTAAATCATAAATATTCTTGGTGACTCAGAAGAAAAAGTCAGTATGTATTGCTTATAGAGAATTTTACAATTATGAAAATATTACAAGTCTTATATCTGCAGCAATGTCACATAGCAACAGTAAATCTAATTCTAGTAGGTAGTCAATTATTTCTAACATAATAAACACAGTTATTTATGTGTATAATTTTATGCGGCAGAAGATTATAATGCATTGTGCAACACATATATACTTTTTGGCATTATAGTAAGAATAAATACAGAATACTCTTAGGATGAACTGTCAATGCTAGTTAATCCTTATAACATTAGTAACATTAAACACTGTTGTACCTAATAGGAATGAGAAATAGAAAATAATGAGAAAACTCCAGTGAATAAGTAGGTATTACTCTTTAATTTTTAACATCATTTGATACTGCTATTCATAAATATTAATCTCTTTTTTCTTTGTTTTCATTTTATAATAGCTCAAAAGTAAACATTACAAAACTACGCCTTCATGATTCTTATAATACATTACAAGTTATTATGTACAACTGTACTGTATGGAAGCATGGATATAGTAACCAAGGAGGATTGTCCCAATAACCGTGCTGAAAATCTAATCATTTTCAGTATTTTTTTTTTGTAGTGTTTAATGCCTGCTTTTACTGCTCTGGCACTGCAGGCGATGACACTGATGATACATGAAGACAGAGCCCCAGTTGAATGTGATGGTTGGGGAAACTGGAGAACTCGGAGAAAACCTGCCCCTGCGTTGCTTTGTCCAGCACAAATCTCATATGCGGTCACTTGGGAGTGGTCTGACCACTCGGCCACAGCGCGGCCCATTTTTAGTTAGAAAAAGCCTATACCATAAAATTTTTTTTGGGAGGGGCAGTATGCTTAATATCCTTTAACCTGGTCGGTCATATCGGATGATGAATGAAATTGGCGAAATGATCTTGGGGTCCATGGAGCTTAAAGTTACTCGACATTTGTCTTCTCTGGATAAGGAAAATATCATAAAAAACCTTATCTGGATAATTCACTCTAAGCGAAATTGAAACTCACAGCCTGTTGAATATGAGGCAGACATGCTATCACCACACTATCCAAGAGGACTTGCATAAAGTTGTTCACTTGTTCACTTAATACCTGCTATAATACATTTTACCAGAGCTATATATTCTTATGCAACATTTAGAACCAAATTCAGGTGCATTCCTGTCTTGGAATAGGGACCTAGATAAAAGCTATGAGGTCCATACTGTTTTCCTAAGTATAAGTTCTCTATAAGCTTCAAGTTTAATGCTTCATGGGGTAGCAACAAACTACTATTAGCTAGGAGAGTTGGTTGATAGTCCACTCCTAATAAGTTTTAAAGATGCTAAAGATAAATAGTTATTTAGTGTGTAGGGTTTGATACTGTAGGTGAATTTTGAAACAGTCTCTTTAATTCTTTGACTAAATGTTACTTTTTAGAGTTATGATATATTGAGTGAAACATGAATCTATTTCTAATCAGAGGATCTGAAAATATGTATTTCCACTGAAATTGTAATATCATAATTTTCATTTGAGTGAGTGCGTCCTTTAACTTAGATATTTAAGTCATAGAGAAAATAAAGGTGACCTTGTATAACCTATTTACAGAAAGATAGAATAAAATATTTGGAAAATTTCAATGCACTAAGCTTTTTTCTCATTTGGATAAGTATTAACCTCTCTCAAAATGCTTACCTCTTTTTTTTTTTTTTTTTTGATAACTACATTATATTTAAGTTAGCTTAAAATAAATGCAATAGCCAGAATTTGAAGCACAGATCTTCCAGCTTCCATTTGAGCTATCATGGGAACATGCCAACAAGACTTAATTTCACCAACTGACTAGCATTTTCCCAGTAAACAATAAGGGTATTTAAAATTATTTTGAGATAACATACCCTAAGGGAAACTTACAATGTTGTTAGTACTTTAAAATCAGGGCTTTTAAATCCAGGGTTTTATAGTTTAACAAACTATGAGTGTGATTCATTGAGCCAGGGTCTGCACAGGCGCAGTGCCCAGATGGAGTGTAGGGTTAAAGGTCAATGTGTTAGGGAGGGGAAACAGCTTTGTTAGCTGCTTTGATAGGTTTTGGCATCAGTACAGCATGTGCGAATAAGAGCCTCCTTTACCTTTTGCACAATGCATTATTATAGAGTTTTTAAGCAATAAGGGGTTAAATCTTCAGAGTTTTAAACTTCTTTGAAGACACAATTTGGGGATGCTACACTGTCCCTGAAGTGAGTGTTTATCTAAGCCAAGCAATTTAGGGTGGCCAAGGAATTGTACAAAATGGTCATGCTCAGCGCCCAGCTTCAAGTCTCACAGATGACAACATCCATTCTATTTGAGAGCCTATTGAAGGTGATTGGCACTGGACTGTTGAAGAAATTGCATCAGAAGTGGGTGTCAGTGTTGGGAATACTCATACCTTATCACTGAACATTCTGAATTTAAAAAATAGTTAGTGATCAGTGAGTTTCAAAATTATTAACCGAGCATCAAAAACAGATCAGGTTGGAGATTTGTGAGGGACTTTTAAATTGATTCCTGCAAGAAGGGGAGGACATTTTGATTTGAAGAGACATGAGTCCATCTTTTCACTTTGAAATGAAAAATGGCAAGCAAGGAGTGGTGAAGAAAGAATGAAGCCTACCCAGTGAAGACCAACAGAGGGTTTTACTCGATTTTCTTCATGATCAACATATGGTGAATGCAGCTTACTTTTACCAATTATTGTTAAGGTTAGTAAAAGCCACCTACCAAAACAAACAATGCCATATACCCATCAGAGATGTCATCCTTCTCCAAGACAGTGCTAAGCCTCACACCGCAAATTTGACAAGGGACACATTGAAGATCATGCACTGAGAAACCTTGAACACCCTCCCTAGAGTGCAGATTTGTCCTTCCCTGGACTATTTTTTGTTTGTGCCCATGAAAGAAATACTTGGAGTGAAACAATTTGAAACCAATGAAAATGATGAGGAACATGTGCAAAATGATGCACCCTCAAAATTTTTTGATCAAGGAACATTCAAGCTTCAAAATTGTTGGCAAAAGTGTGTAGAGCATGAAGTAGGATGTGCAGAGAAGTCGAGAAGGTGTCACTTGTGTATATGCTTAATCAATAGATATACAGGGTTACTACAAAAGAAATAGACAACTTCAACTGCCTGTAAAACAAAAACTATTAGAGATAGCAACCTAATTATTTTGGAGGTATGTTGAGAAACTCTCAAAGTTTCGTTTGTTACTATTGGTAATGCTGTAGTGTTTTATTTGTTGTTGCAGAAGCTGAAATGGCGGAAAATCCTGTGGAAAAGGCATATTACGTGTTGGAATTTGCTAGAACACAATCAGCAACTGTTGTCAAACAACATTTTAGAACACGTTACCACAAAACGCCATCGACTAGACAGTCAATCTACGACTGGTATAGAAAATTCGAGACAGCGGGATGTTTGTGCAAAGGGAAGAGCTCAGGAAGACCAAGAGTTTCGGAAGAAAACGTTGAACGTGTTCGTTCTGCCTACATAAGAAGCCCACAGAAATCGACATCTAGGGCAAGCATGCAATTACAAATTCCACAGCAAACTGTATGGAAAATCTTGCGGAAGCGACTGCACATGGTGCCTTACAGATTACAGATGTTGCAGTTTCTGAGTGAAGAAGATAAGGTCCTACGGCGTGACTTTTGCATGGACATGTTGTGACATGATGAAGACGATGCTGGTTTTTGTGAGCGCATCATTTCATTTTTGTGGTAACGTGTTCTAAAATGTCGTTGGACAACAGTTGCTGATTGCGTTCTAGCAAATTCCAACAAGCAATATGCCTTTTCCACAGGATTTTCTGCCATTTCAGCCTCTGCAACAACAAACAAAACACTACAGCGTTACCAATAGTAACAAATGAAACTTTGAGAGTTTCTCAACATACCTCCAAAATAATTAGGTTGCTATCTCTAATAGTTTTTGTTTTACAGGCAGTTGAAGTTGTCTATTTCTTTTGTAGTAACCCTGTATATTTGAATCATCCTTGTATTAGGTCAATCAATGGCAATTGCTTTTCCTCACAAGCAGTATCTAGGACATGAACTGGAAAAGTGTAATCAATTGCAACAGTAGTTAGTGGGAGCAACTGGACAGAAACCAGAAGATCTGTGATTTAAATTCCATATGTGACATTGAATTTCCCAATTTGACACTTGTCCTATACACAACTTTTATTTGATTTTTTTTTTTTTAGTATATATGTGAAAAAGTTCAATTAACTATGAATACTATAAAGATTCAGACAAAAATCATATTTTACCTGTCCTATACATTTAAGATAAGTCACTCTGTATTTCCAAAAACTAATACTAGTCCTAGACATATGATAAGTTCAGTCAAGATGAAGAAAGTATGTAAAGTTTTATCATATGCCAACCAAAGAATAAAAAGGTCCCAACTAAGAAAGTTGCTGTGCTAAGTAATATTTTTGTATTTAGAGGGTGCAAAAATAAGTTTTATTCCAAACACCATAGAGAGTAATTGTGCCAGTACTTTGCTTTCTCATTCACTGTGATAGAAGATACCGGATAGTATTTAAGTGAGAGAGAGCAAGCAATGGAAATGCTGTATCAGTGAGACTCACAGATCAATAGTAACCTCCTTTGGATTGGCTTCCAACTCTATGACGCACACCCCATTTAACATGACCATGGTAGTCAGTCTTCACAAAGGAAAACAAGGACTCCCCCAAACTCTTATCTAAATTTGGGGCACCATAATTAAAACCAGCAGGTGCTTCTCTCTTTTTATGGTAATTTGAATTCTTCTCTTGCTTCTTGATATTTTTTATTAATCTTTTTGATGACTTTGTAGAAATGGGTCTCTTGCTTTGGGTGATAGTACCATAATTATGATTTATTTCTGTTGATGCTCCTTGAAGAAAATAGATGTCATCTTGGTAATAATGCACTAAAATAAATATTTTCTAAAGCAAGATACAATTTCAATTAAAATAATCATAATAAAAATAAAATGGTAACTCACTTATTTAAACAGTACCTACCAAACTATTAATTTCAAATGTTTCTTTACAATTACGTTACTGCATAATTGTGGGTTGTCACTTGTCCCAGTACATGTTTGTTGCATTATCTATCAAATATTTGGTTTTTGAGAAGATGTCACAAAACTTAATGTAAAACTTAATTAACAAAATAAAGAATGTATACCCTATCAAATGTTCTGATTAATTAATCAGATAATTAACTATGAAAGATTTTGTTGAGATTAGCTTTTCCATGTAAGATTGCAGAAATGGAAAAACCGTTATGCTTTTATCCTAAAACCATTACATACCTATGAGACAGTACAATACAATACTGAGATGTACTTGTGTAATTAATAACAACAGTCATGCTTTAAACTTTGCATGTGTCTGTGACTGCCTAAAAGTAGCTCAAAAGACTTCTAACAATGAAAGTAGTGTGGCATAGCTTCAGGAAATCATATAAGATACTACCTAAATTTTGAGATAAACATTGCTTTAACTGTTTTGTTTTTTAGACTTCCACTACATTTAAATATATAACTAGAGTTCTTTCATTGTATATAAATAGCTTCTATATAACTATGCATTTAATTGTTATTGAAAGTAATATTAAAAATGAAATAATTTGCTCTCTTGCACAAAGCTGTCCCTCACAGATATAGCATATGTATGTAAATTTCCTTATGTATCTGCTCTGCTTCTTATATAACAAAGCATCAAAATAATATAGGTACCACTGCCACCTTTATTTTCCTGCATGAGCACCTTCTAGCTCTTAATAATCACCTTTTCATATGTCTGACGTTAGCAGTGCTGAGTGAGTGCCCTCTTTTCCCCACTCCCAAAGTTCAGTGCCAATTTTGAATGGCCAGAATGGACATGTCTGTGACCCCATCTCCTAGAGAGGATGAGGCACATGTATCACCAAATATTACAATATTATCTTTCTTCTGAGTGTTAGTGTTTATGGTATATATTTGTGCATATTTGACTTACAGCTGTATGTTAATACAGTTAAACATAACATGTTTTTGTAAGTTTTTTATGGACAGTAGGAGCTTTAATTCTCTTCTGTTTTAAAAAACATTCACTATAAAATAAAAATGGTAAATTTTAAATAAAAAATACTTTGACCCATTCCTAGTTCCTTTTCAAAAAGATGGAAAAGTGACAAGAAAATTCCAAAGCAATTTGTTACTTTAAGAATAGATGAATTGTAGGTTTGATCCTAAGAATAGGTTTTATTGTGACTATGGCAGTAAAGAGCCATTGACTTCCAGCAAAAGGCTCTGAAGCTAAAACTTTTAAACTCACAAGTACAAAAGATTGTATTTAAAATGCATGTATCTCATATGTTAGGAAGAAGCAAGCTTGATTGTTATTGGTCTGAAACCACTCTTGGCTAAACAATGGCAATATGACTTGTTAATTGAGGATGTTTGTCAGCAGCAGAACACCTTGCATGTATTGAGAGAAAATGTCTAAACAACATTTTTTTTATGCTGTGCTACTGAAGGCTGTGGTTTATTTTATACATAAGAAACTTGATTGAAACATATATTCAATTTTTTAGTTCATATATTCCATGTTTATGCATCATCCAGTTGTTATTATGTTATTTGTGATATTATTATTGTGTGCTAGTGTTAGTATGTGCAAGGCATTATGAATTGATTTTATCTTGAGATTACTCACAAATGTGATAAACACTAAATATTATAATTATTATTTTCATAACTATATTGTTCTGGAAGATACCAGGAAGCTTTGACTTACCCAGATTTGTGATATTTTTACAGTGACTGGAGAGCCTATTTAGTTACATACAATAAAACTTTATTATTAATCTTAACAGGATATCCATCACTGGATTAGTAATAGAGACCAAAGGGATAATACCCAAAAAAAATTACACCAATTTTGGGTAGATTGTGATCTCAATAAACACCTGCTGCATTAAATAGCAATCATGGTAATCAGAGGATCTATTCTCATCCCAAGAAATCATTTGCACTCATTTTAATCCTGATGCTATGTAAATCCATTAGACTTCATAGTGTAGTTTGGAAACTCACAAAGTAAATAGTGTTATTATGTCAAGATTTGAATTAGATTTGAAGTTTATTATTTCTAATTTGATATGTTTTCTATGCTTAGTTATACAATATACTTTTATCATTGCAAATAATTTTTTTAAATGTTAATTGTATAGTTATGATTTGTCTACATGGCAGCCCTCATCTGAGGAAAGTAATTACTAAATTAATAATAAATAAATAGGAGAATATATTACTGAATAAATGGTATTAGGGAATGCTGCACACTTTATTAATGTGGCACATTGTAAGGTATAATTATGTATTAGATATTTTATACCATAAAATATTTTTGAAAAAAATTGTAATAAACAGCTTATTCAGAAGTTTTCCTCAAGAGAAAATACAATATTTTTCAATTAAGTTTTTGCCAGACTACACGTTGTGAAACCTGCAATTTCTATTGATTCCTTCTGCTAAACAGCATGCTTTAATTCTAGTTATGATTAATAAACAATCCAAAAGATTGATTTCCAGGTGTCTATTAAATTTTTTCTCATTACACTCTGATTAGTATTTTCTTATTAATATACTTGCAAATAACAAATCAGAGTTTTCAATTTTCATCAGCTCTTAATGCAGATTTTATCATAAGATACACATGTATTTTAAGAAGTTTCCATTTCTATCTAAAGTTTTTTTGTAAAAGAATAAGAACAAAAATTAAAATAATATCAAATGAATATAAGAGAAAAAGGAATTCAGAAATCATTTTGAAACTCAAATTATAGATACATCTTTTCAATATCAGCTGCTTATTTTTGATAATGAAGAAAAAATCTGAATGTTTTACCTTGGTCATGTGTTGGATAAACTCTTGCAGCTTCAATGCTTAGTACAGCCACCAGAAGAAGAGTGCAGACCAACAGCTGTAAATGTAAGCATCTAAGTTAACAATGGACTTATAAATTATATTCTAAAGAAATGCAATAGAAAGCTAAAGTAGTAGTAGTAATAATAATAATAATAATAATAATAATAATAATAATAATAATAATAATAATAATAATAATAATAATCGTCATGAGAAGAAGAAGAAGAAGAAGAAGAAGAAGAAGAAGAAGAAGAAGAAGAAGAAGAAGAAGAAGAAGAAGAAGAAGAAGAAGATGTAGTAGTAGTAGTAGTTATAGAAGCTGTAATAATTTCTTTGATGAAAGTTTAATTTTAGAAACAATTTAGAAAGTTTTAAATACTATGATTGAAATTAAAATAAATATTAATTATTTGAGGAGTAGCATTTTTGTTTAAAATAAAACTTAAAAAGAGAATTTGAGAAGTAACAAATCATGAGAAAATCTTTAAAAGGAGGATCATCATTTCAATTTCTGGTTGGGAGAGCAGGTTTGTCTAAGCAGCTTCCTGAATTATATGTGAATTTTAATGACACTCCTAAATGATGCCCATATTTGAAAGATACTGCAGTAACATTTTCTGAAAAAGAATGCTTCTGGTTTACCAACAATTTCTACTGAAGTTGCAACTGTAAAGTATTCTCAGTTTCAGAGGCCAGAATCCTAAAGAATTAGATGAAGATTAAAGTACTGCATATCACAGACCTAATCAAATATGAAAATAAGAAAATAGTTATATAACAAAGTACCTAGTTATAACAAATTATTAATGCAATTTGAAAATGATGATTTTTTTTCAAAGTATTGTATAACATAATTATTCATATGGGAAAACAATAAGAAACAGAATAATTTTTCAATTAGGTACCAGTATAAGAAAAGACTCTCCCCCTTCAGAGTGCTGATGTATCAGAGTTTCAATAAATTCTGTTATCAGAATGATGATATACTTATTGCTTAGCTTTATTGAGCTTTAAGACGAGTTTCCTGATCTTGTGCTGGGCAACTTCTTTCTCCAGAATATAACAATATCAATTGCACATACTCTTAGTTTAGGTGCAACTAAATGGGGTTACTCATGTTTAAAATTCTTGTAGCTTGAGGAAGGAGAGCATTTTCGACATGCCTTTCATTTTA
Source organism: Hymenopus coronatus (assembly GCA_030762935.1). Taxonomy (NCBI): domain Eukaryota; kingdom Metazoa; phylum Arthropoda; class Insecta; order Mantodea; family Hymenopodidae; genus Hymenopus; species Hymenopus coronatus. The sequence continues at coordinate 68,985,503 of CM060881.1, forward strand.
GTGTTTATGGATAAAGCAAGCAAAGGGCAGACTATAACAATCTAATGTGTTACATTCACATGACTTTGTTATCCAGTATTATTTATTTTATATAGTCTCCACAAACTGTTCGTATGAAAGCTTATTTTTATATCTGCTTCACGTTAATTGAGAATGAACTATGGCAGAAATAGCTTAATTACACATTTTGTCATAGGTACAAGGGGAAATAGAGAAAACCAAATTGATAGTCAGATGTTTAAAAGTGAATGATTATATGCTGGCCTCTTTTTATGATATACAGAAACAACTGAACAGTGACAGCACTTTGGAAAAATGAACAGAAGTAATGAAAAATTCAATCCAAAATAACACAAATTTTGGAAGTGGCAGATGCCACAAAAAAGAAGTTTCTGAAATAGCTTTTGTACTTTAAAGAGCTGTGCACTTTTTTTTATAGTACGTTTTTGTCTTCCTGTTAAAGTTTACAAGTTATACAAAATGGTCTTTGAAGATATTCCCAGAAAATTCAAGATATGCATTTTATCTGCCATGTAAATGAATTAAATGTGTGGTATTTTAATAAAAATCATTAGAACTACTTTTAAGAAAATAAAAAAGCTGAAAAAATGTAATGCAAAGGGTAGTTTGTGGTGGAGGGATTTTTCTTGGAACCCTTTTATGTCTCATATTTAGAGAATATTAAATTTTAACACTAAATTTTGTATCTATCTGAGTTTTCACTTTTAACTTATGTTGTTCATAGGTTCTCACACATAAGCTTTTTATAATAATGATTTTGGACTCAAGGCCCTTAAAACATTATTTTCACTGAAATTTCAATACCAAAATTTTTAGTTGAATACATTACCTTGTCTATCTACTAGGCAGAGAAAGAAAAAATGCATCAACATCAATATTGGTTTCCCATTGGTCTTGAATTGACAGTGATTTAAACTCTTTTATATTTACGTTTAATCATTGGGTCTTGCTGCTGTAACTTGAAATAACAAATCACGTGCTCACACTTCCTATTTCCAGACTCTAAGGAAGACAGAGAATGAACCTTAAAGGTAGAACTTTCCTTCTGGTAGAAATTCAACCCAGAACCACTGGATTTAGGATCTAGCTTGCTTACTACTATGCATTTCATTTATAACGGGAATATATCGCATATATGCGTAGTTCGCTTATACTGCAATAACCTTGGCCTCAGACAACTCACAACCGCGATGATTTATTCAACATGGTAGGGGTGTTCGTCTGTGAATGTTGACAGTCTGTCAGTTGTTCTTCTTTTTGAACTATAAAGACTGCATTTCTTCATAGAGTATCTTTACACGCTGTCAAGATTAAAATTTGTTCATTGTGCATTTCAAAAAGTGAAAGTGTATTTAAGATATCCGCTGTGTGCGCATTACATTAGGTGTCTCTTATCTGTCCTACCGAAAAATTCATGCTTGAACAAAGAGTTATAATGTACGATGAAATGAAATGGGGTTTTATTTATGGACGCTCTTTATCTGATGTGATTCTCAGCGTCCCACTCTATATCGGCGTAAAAGATCGCTTAATTTTGCTCAGAGGCCTCGTTACTATTCTTGAGTCCCTTTTACGTGCCGTAACTCTACGATACGGGGCCAACGGCTTTACTTCCCTTCGAAGGAAGACATGCTAAGGATTTTACACTCGAAAAAAATCCATCGTCCTCCGCCGGGTTTGAACCCGCGACCTTGGGTATATGAAGTTAGTATGGTAATCATTACATCATGAAGGGCAACATATATAATATAATGTAGATACATACGTGAAATCCGTGTACGTAAAGTTTATAGGAACAATTCCCACACAAACAAAAATTATGAAAATTTCGCAAGAAAACTTATATTTGTGCGAATGTAAATTTAATTCGAAAATGCTTAGTGCAGATATACCTACATTCAACAACTTGTAATAAAGATATTTCTAATAGTTATTATAGTGCATTACTATTAATCACGAGTAAGTAATGCGGCAGTTTTAGAACGGACAATAAATAGACTGCGCGGAACATGATTACGCGATCCGCGGCCTGGCAACATAAGTAACGCACAGTCTTCTACTAAACTAATGTTGGGGAAGTATGTTGTATGCTTTTATTTCTCTGCTAATTTTTTGGACAAGATCTGAAATATAAAACTCACTAGAAAGCATAAGATAAAAGATCAAGGATAACATGTGTTCAGGACTTTTGGCACTAGAAGCTCTTGTCATGGTTACCCCTCATGCTACCAGAATAATTAAATGACGACTTGGCTTGACTTTGCTAGGGAAACTTGTATGTATCTGTTCTAGGTCTTACTCATACTGCGTCCTTATTTATTTCATATTTAACTATAGAAATGAAATGCAATGAAAATTAATTTTGAAATGAAGCTCACTTAAGAAAACTAATCAGTCAAAAGCTTTCACAGTACAATCAGTAAACTAGTACTGTCCATGTTTTAAATGAAAATCTGATGTGTTCCATTCACATGACTTTCTTTACATCTTTGTAAAAATTTGTATTAATAAGTCTATTCTTCAATCTCTTCGTACTAATCAAGATAAACATTAGCAGAAATGGTTGTATTGTTAGTTCCTTATAAGTAGGAGGGAAATAAGTGAATACGCTAGGCTGAATCGACAGTCAAATGTTTTAAAATTCGGTTGCTATGGGATGAAATCCTTTCTTTGCGTGGCCTGAAGGTGAGAAGTTCCCGTATGAGAAAAGTATAGGTATTTTAAAACTAACAAGGAATATCTAAAAGAAATGGTCAACCACAATAACCTAAATTGTGTGTTTTAACGAGCTATACATTTTTTGTGGTAAGTTTTTGTCTATCTCTTACGGTTTACTAGTTATGCAAAATTCCGCAAAATTCAACCAGAATAAACATGTCTTCAGAGGCTATTCCAAGAAAATTGAAGATATACATTTTATTTGTCATGTAAATATCTTGGGTATAAAAGATTTTAATCAAAATCGTTAGAGCAATTTTTGAGAAAAACAAAATTTTCGAAAAATGTTCTACGTAAATGGTAGTTTGGGGTGGGGGATTATTTTGAAACTCTTCGTGTAGCATCCTAGAAAGATACCAAACTTAAATACCTAGTTTGGTTTTAAACGGTCTTTTCGTTTTTGAGCTATGCTGTCCACAAACACACGCACACACACATACATTTTTCTAAAAACGTATTTTACTTTCTCTACACGTACTATGTACATAGTGTATAGAGAAGGTATTGTAATGCAACCAAAAATTCGATATCGAGATTTCACGGAACTACATGTTTCGAGACCCCCTGAATCCCCCCCCCAAAAAAACATTTTTAGAAACATGTCCGTGTGTGTATGTGTGTGTGTCTGTGGGCAGTATAGCTCAAAAACGAAAAGACCGTTAAAAACCAATTTGGTATTTAGGTTTGGTATCTTCCAAGGATGCGACACGAAGATTTTCAAGAAAATCCCCTCACCCAACTACCCTTTACATGGAACTTTTTTTCAAAATGTTTCATTTTCTAAAATGGTTTTGATTAAAATATCGTATATTAAAGATATTTACCTGACAAATAAAATGTATATCTTGAGTTTTCTGGGAAAAGCCTGTGAAGACTACTTTATTCTGGATGAATTTTACGGAATTTTGCATAACTGCTAAACCGTAAGAGATGGACAAAACTTACCACATAAAAATGTAGAGCATGTTAAAACACGTAATTTATGTAATATACATTTTTTCGTGGAGTTGATCGTTTTAGAGATAGTCCTTGTTATTGGTTTCAGGTTTGAAAAACTTATAGTTTTCTCATACAGGAATTTGTCAACTCCTGTCCATACAAACTTCAGTCACATAGCACCCAGCTTTTGACCTTATCCCTTATTTCGCTTCTACTTATAAGTAAGCAAGTAATAACACTATTTCTGCTAATTTTTTCTCGATTAGCATGAAGTAAATAGAAGCATAATCTTTTTTAATAATATTTTTTGCAGAGATGTAGAGAAAGTTGTGTGAATGGAATATATCAGATATTTGTTTTTGATTCAGGGGGTCTCAAAATATATTTCCGTGAAATCTCGTATCGAATTTTTGGGTGTAATACAATATTTTCTCTGTACACTATTATATAGTATGTGTAGAGAAAGTAATCAAAAGAGAAGGACGATTTGAAATTTACTAAATGAGATCCTTAATACCAGCAGTTAGAAAGACTGTATCAAAGAATGATATCTGTTTAAGAATATAAATATTATAATCTGTGTGGAGCTTTGGCCTTCCAATTGACGCTTTCCAAGAGATAACATATACTGGAGAGGTAAAACACGTCGCCGAGACCAAAATCTGTTGCGTTGCAGAACTGGCTCGGCTATGGCAAAAGCGACAACCTTGGTTAAGGAAATCTTCAAATTATACGACCTCGTCTTATAGTCCAGGGATTGCAGGAGGGTCTAAAATCCCATGTTGAACAATAAACGTATTAAATAAACCTCTACAGACTTGTTGATAACCTTGCAGCATAAGGTGAATGCAGCGAGAAAAGACATGCATTGCACGTTGGGCATGCGAGGTTATAATAAGGCCGTCGGACGTCAAAGAATATTTGGGATAAAATTTAGGAAAGCCGCAAGACAGAATTCACCTAAAATACCGAAATAATAGTAATATATTGCAGAATAGAATTAGATATCACCTAAGAAAACGAGATTTTTAAACAAGAATATTAGAAAGTTTAATATAGACCGAGGGGTATTATATTTGTTAAATAACCCAAGAAGAGGTTGACAGATTCACCTGTTCTTACTTCAAAACGAAAAACATTGCTTTACAAAACATGAGAGAAAAATAAAACGCTAAAAAGAAGAAGAAGCTCACTCAGTTTATAATTAGTCAACGGAGAAAACTGCTGTATTTTCTAAAATGAACTGAACTAATATAAGTGGTGCGAATATTAAACATCGATCAGTAGGTTCTTGTTTTCCGTATAGTGTTAATCAGACTTTTGAAAATGTACTCGAATGTTAATTGAGTGTAAATCTGTCACAAACTTCCACTGTTATCAATAATTCTGTTTTGAAAATGTGAAAGTTGTTCTTGCTTTCAGGGAGGAAACTTTGTCTGGTACAGTGCCCTTGGAATTATAAAGTCAACACTGTTGTGTCCATACTGTCTGTGATATAAATGTTTATTTCTTAATGTGTGTGGTACACACGTGCCCTTAGTGAACCCTCTTATTTCTGTATTGTCTGTCATATAAATGTTTATTTCTTAATGTGTGTGGTACACACGTGCCCTTGGAATTATACAGTGAACCCTCTTATTTCTGTATTGTCTGTCATATAAATGTTTATTTCTTAATGTGTGTGGTACACACGTGTCCTTGGAAGTATACAGTGAACCCTCTTATTTCTATATTGTCTGTCATATAAATGTTTATTTCTTAATGTGTGAACGACTCATTATTGTATTCCTGGGAAAGTCTAGATAATATTTATGCAAACTACATCTACACTCAAACTGCAACCATCGCTACTTTTGGCCCATTCTTTTTTTTTTTTTTGCTCCCTTCTAGAGGATTCTTTTAAAATGAAACTTTAGAATTAAAATGACGGTACTCACCACCTTGAGGGAATCCATGTTGTCTGAGAGTTGTATGTTGAGAAACTGGCTCTTATACTTGCGTTACTGTTCTACTTTGCCCAAGCCAGCACCAGAGAAATCCGATAAAAACACTCGGTGCCAGTCCGTGAACTGGAAAATTAAAGTCGCTCTCTCTGTCACCTCGGTAATTCTTCCATTTGCCTCTGCAGGCCGAGTAAAAACAAACGTAAACGCTTGGTCCCGCTGTGGTGGGCATTTTTTTTTTTTTTTTTTTTTTGAGGAAATTGTTTTGTATCGATAGGAAGACGCACTTATATCATCTGTTAAAAGAGAGAGGTGAATGACCAGAGGTGTAAGCGTGTTAAGTACTGAAAATTGGTTTGGTAGAACCCAGTATGTAAGACAGCCATTTTCTGAAGTTGCATCTTTGTGATTAGCGGAATAATCAAGTAACCTCCATTTAGGAAACTTCTTCGAATATCTTCAGTACCCAAATATGGAGAGTGGCATAGGAAAATGTGGCATTGTTTAGGGCTAACGCTGGAAGCCGGTAGAGTCGAAAGATTGAGGGAACGCAATAATAAGCCAGTGGCAGTAAAATATCGGAAAAGAGGGTAGTATCATTTTAGCACTGTGTCATTTAATACCATTCGTTACTCCTTGTACCTCACATCTCACATTCTGTGAGTCTTTTAGACCAACTTAAGGAAGAGACCCATCATAGTGAGCTCTGGAATCTTAGGATTCAGCTCCTAGCAGGTTCAAACTCATGCGCTTGAATGCTACGATGGAGAAGATGGCTATTGCGATACGCATAAAATACAACCAGCAAATTGATTATATAATTACTTAAAGAATAGTGAAAACGGTAGCATGACTTTGGTATCAGCACAATGAATTACGATTAGCTTTGTTTCCAAAAGAAGTAACGTGACAAGTAATACAACTTCAATTTTGATGGGTTTTTTTAAATTTCTTATAATTTGGTTCATGCGATAAATGGGTAACCAAAGTTTTCCGCCCCTTCCGGAGATTACAAAGGAAGGGCTAGCAAAGTTTTTCAGTTACATTTCTCAAGAGGATTGGTCGCACCGTGGCTGAATAGTTAGACCACTCGCCTCTCACCAAGGCGTGCGATCCCAGGCGAGCGTATGTGGGATTTGAGGTGGACAAAGCGGCGCAGCAGCTGTTTTCTCCGGTTTCCCCCGCCATCACATTCCATCGGTGCTCCATCTTTATTCCATGTATCATCAATGTTATCGCCTATGGTTTCATAGGTAGTAAAAGCGGACATTGAACAATATCAAAACAAAGAAAGAAAGAAAATAAGAGGAATTCTATGTTTCTGGAGTTTTCGTTAACTAATCATCGTAAATTATACAATCATCTGAATTATGATATTGGCCTAATTTGCCTGCACTTTAATAAGTTAGTAATATTTAATAACATCTCTACTGATATTGCAAAGAGAACAATTTGCATGTATTAGTGCTCTATGCGCGTGTGTGTGTGTGTGTGCGTGCGCGGGGAAACCACCACTGTAAATAAAAATTGATAGTATTTCTTTCACCACTGAGCATCTCTGCTCTCGATGGAAATCGAATTAAGACAAGTTCTGATTTCATCTCCGAAATACCTGTTATACAACTAATTGTATTAGATGCGAACATTTTGAGTCGAAAAAGACTTTTGACTTTTCGTTGTAAATAACATGGGGGGCAGAAAATAGTTGTTGCTCCACAGAAAAAAACAACACATAATATAATACAAAAATTGCGGATATTTCATTGTAAGCACTACATAACTTGGGGAAAACAGAAAACTAAGCAAAATAAAAGAAAATTGGTTCCGCTTATAACGGTATGATACTATATGCATGTGATACTAATACCAAAGCCTAATAGCCCTTATGTAAGAAAGTTTTGCTGCATTTTCCCTGGATGTAAGTAATGGAGTTCATTAGCACAGTATGCTAAATAATTATATAAAGAGAAAAACTTGTAGGTGTCAGGCGTTCGAAAAACCATAAATGCATTAACACTTACAGAAGTATGAATATAAAACAAACAATATATTCGTTTGTTGTTTATGCTTGTGAAAAAAAATGTAAAAGTCGTTTTATTTATGGACGCTCTTTAACTGATGTGGTTCTTGGCGTCCCATTCTAAATTGAGCATGAAAGACCACTTAATTTTGCTCAGAGACCTCTCTATCAGGCTTGAGATTCTTTAACGTGCCGTAAATCTACCACACGGGACCAATGGTTTTACTTCCCTTCCGAAGGAAGCCATGCTAAGGGTTTTTACACCCGAAAAAATCCATTGTCCTCCGCCGGGTATGAACTCGCGACCTTGGGTATATGAATTTAGCATGGTAACCATCACACCACAGAGGGCGACACTTGTGAAAGAAATTGCATATTTTCTTATATTGGAACTAAGGTTCAGGGGAGCTCTCAAATAAAAAGATAAAGTAGACAAGGTCATTGCTTTATTTTATTTTTATGCATGTAGAGAGAGAAAATGTGCATATTTGCGTGAGTGATATTATAGCATTTATTTTACAAATTCATCTGATTATTCTTTCAGCATTAAAGTCGTCCTCCGTGGTAAGGGAGTAGCATGAGCCTCTGGTTCCCAAAAATTGCCCTCTGTGGTCTAGGGGTAACACGCTATTCTCTGGTCCGCATGGTCGCAGGTTCGAACATGGCGGAGGACGATGAATTTTTTTCGGGCGTAAAATTCCTTAGAATGGCTTCTTTCGGAAAGTAAGTAAAGCCGTTGGTCCCTTTTCGGAGATTAATGAAAATAAAAAGAGCCTCAAGCCTGATAAAGAGGCCTCTGATAAAAAATCAAGCGGTATTTCACCCCAATATACAGTGGGGCGCTAAGAACCGCAGAAGTTAAAGAGCGTCCATACATAAAACTCAATTTAAATTTCAGCATTAAAAGTAGGTATTGACAAAATTTCGAATAAACTGCACTTCTCGGCATTATTTTTGTGACTCTTATATCAGTTTTTAAGATTTCTAAGGTATACGTTTTAAATATCAAAACGTATCCGTGCAGAGCCGTCTTAAAAAGCAAATTATCTTTGTGACAGATCTTTGGATACTAGATTAAATATCAAGTTAGTATTGTTTGTATGCATTTCATTTTTAATTATTTACTTACAAACACACACACACACACACACACACATGTGCGCGCGTACGCACTCTCTCTCTCTCTCTCTCTCTCTCTCTCTCTCTTTGTAAACAGCATTACCCAAAAGCTAAAAACCCGCCCCTGTAGTGTGGGGTATCGTGTCTGCTTCATATTCAAGAGACTGAGATTTGTATCTCAGTCAGGGTGAGTTACCCGAATAAGATTTTTCCGAGATTTTTCCTTATCCTGATTAAACGAATATCGAGCCACTTTAAGCTACATGGACTGGGTACCTCACCTCGGGCCGTACCATTTGAGCATCATTTCTCCGATTTCGTTAATCGTCCGATATGATCTACTAGGTTAAATGGTGCTAAGCTTAAACATAAATAAAAGTCAGCTAAAGACTAAACTTGTTTTTAACTTCAACCTCCTGAAAGCACGCGTTAAGAACAGTTTTCAAGAAAATTCCCCTTTTGTATGGTCCTTCACACGAAACATTTTACTATCTATTTATTTTCTCATAAATGGGTTTACACCCACCTCGGTTACAGCCTGGCTGTCTCACATTCAAGTGGGCGCGAATCTTGCTTAGGGTGAGTTACCCGGACAACGCTTTTTTCGGGGTTTTCCCTTATCCTGAAAAGACGAATTACGATTAATTTTAAGTTCCATGGACTCCAATATCATTTGAACATCATTTCGCTTGTTTCATTCATAGTTCGATATGACCAACCAGGCTAAAGGACGTAAAACTATAACTGGTTTTACTGGTTAGTAATCACCAGTGATAACTTTTATCCTCTTTTAATTCTCTGTGTATCCCAGAAAACACTCGTAATAAACATGTTAGCTGACAAAATTTACTTTGCCTTTTTTGGAGTTGGTTTACCTGGCGCAATCCACGATTTTGACTGTGATTTACTTTCTGGAGTATAGTGATGTATCCAGGTTTCATCCATGGTAATAAGCCGTCTCAAAAATTCACTAAGATTTTTACGGTAGAGTTCCACATTCTTAACAGAAACAGTTTTTCTTTGCAACTTTTGATCCGGCGTCAACAAACACGTCACCCATCCTGCACAGTCTTGTGAAAGCCCAAAACATTACTCAAAATATTACCTGCACGTTCTTTTGATAAGTTTATAGCCTCTGCTATCTCAAACAACTTTAATCTGCGGTCTTCCAGTACTAAACGATGAATTTTTTCAATGATCTCTGAAGTTGTCACTTCTACAGGGCGTCCAGAGCGAGGCTCATCACTAGTGCTCATACGTCCCATTTTAAACTCTGCAAACCACCTTTTAATAATTGAATATGAAGGGGCAGAGTCTTTCAATGTACTGTCCATTTCCTCCTTGATTTCTTTAGGAGTTAAGTCTTTCAAATGGAAGTATTTATTCACTGCTCGTATTTCAAAATCCTCCATTTTCGTGAAAACTCTAAAGTTGTCTTGTTTAAAATGCTGTCATTCGAAAACTAAACAACGTAATGACTTGTAACTATGAATTCAGGCTAGTCTAGAGTAAACTATACGATGCTATCGTCTAACTGGCCTAGTGGCGCCATATCTGTGCGAGACCCGGGACTTACCAGCTGACCCTCGTATCATAAACACCGTATTGTTTAGGACGAATTCCAACCTCACCAAAAAGACAGTGGCTCAAACAATTGGGTTTTATTTACCTGCTGCGGTTCTCAACGTTCCATTCTATTTTGGGTGAGAAATACCGCTTAATGTTGCTCAGAGGGCTCTATCAGGCTTGAGGTTCCTTTTGTGCCGTAAATCTACGAACAGGGGATCAACGGCTTTCTTTCCCTTACGAAGGAAGCTATGCCCGAAAACATCCATCGTCTCCCGCTGGATTTGAACCCGCGACATGTATGTATGTATGTATGTATGTATGTATGTATGTATGTATGTATGTATGTAGGTATGTATGTATGTATGTATGTATATATGTATGTATGTATGTATGTGTGTATATATGTGTGTATGTATGTATGTAAGTAAGTATGTATGTATGTATGTATGTATGTATGTATGTATGTATGTATGTATGTATGTATGTATGTATGTATGTATGTACGTGTGTATGTACGTGTGTATGTATGTATGTATATATGTATGTGTGTATGTATGTATGTTTTTTGCATGTATGTAAGTATATGTATGCATGTATGTGTGTATGTGTGTATGTTTGTGTGTATGTATGTATGTTTTTTTGCATGTATGTATGTATGTATGTATGTATGTATGTATGTATGTATGTATGTATGTATGTATGTATGTATGTATGTATGTATGTATGCATGCATGCATGCATGTATGTATGTATGTGTGTATGTATGTATGTATGCATGCATGTATGTATGTATGTATGTATGTATGTATGTATGTGTGTATGTATGTATGTATGTATGTATGTATGTATGCATGTATGTATGTATGTATGTATGCATGTATGCAGTTAGGTAGGCAGGCAGTTAGGTAGAGAATAGCTGGGTAGGTAGGTATAGGTAAGTGGGTAGGTGGACGGGAGGGTGGTCAGGTAGACAGCTGCAGTTTAGAATTCGAAATTCACAGGATTAATTATTTAATTTAATGCGATGCTTACTTAAAGCTAATAAGATTCATATCTTTCTCAAATAATTGCAATCCTCGAACTTTACCATCATAAGAATAATTATTAATTAAGATTTTTATGTCCTACAAAATAATAAACAGCGGGTATGCGTACTCGTGATTATATCATCTCTAGCATTGATCATGAAATACATAAAAGATGCTACAATCGCTTGGGGGCAAATCAACGAAATTCGAGGTGTTTTATGTTAGACTGTGATAACAACAGCGGTATCAAATCAAATTAATATAATTTTATTTATTAGTCTGATTCATAAATGAACTTGCCTAACGGCATAGCTCGTATAAATTTAGTGGTTTTCAATTTCATTTCATCATTAATTACGTATTATTTCGTTCTTCTTTTGTTCTATCTTTCTTTTGTTTTATTAGCAGCTCTGTATGTTCGTTTTTGTTAATCATCTAGGTTATAGTGAGGCTTCCAAACTATTGTTTCTAAAATAGCGACGAGGCAGCCAGAATTTGTCGGCCTGGATGTCAGCTACATTTACGAGAAACCTTTATAAGCTGCGGTATTTATGAACACACCTTTTGCATAGTGACTTAGCAGTATATTTATTTTGTAGTGTCCTAAGAGTTTTAATTATTGTCTAAGAGTCTTCTGCGATAATTCTTAGATGCCTCCAAAGATACGCTAGGCTCTTGGGGAAGTGCAACCTAACACTATTAGAACCAATTACAATATTCAGGTTAAGAGCAACAATTACTTATGGAGTTTTACTTTCTCTACTACGTTATAAGTAGGAGAAGCATTGCATTCCGCTCATCAATTCTATGTCGAGATTTCACTGGAAATATATATTTGCAGGCCCCCCAAATCCTAAAAAAATACATTTTAGAAAAAGGTCCGTGGTATGAGTGTTTGTGCGTGTGTTTGTGCTAATAATATAACTCGAAAACGAAATGTCTCCTAAATACTAAAGTTAGTATTTAAATTCTTCGTCTTCCAAGGATGTGACACAGAGATTTTTAGGAAAATCCTATCATTCCAACTACCCCTTAAATGGAAAACTACTAGATGAAATACACAGTGATGTCCGTAGTTTGGCGGTTTATACCCACAACATTGTGCTATTTAGCAAATAATTCAGGAAATAGGGCCCATTCATGCTGAAAAGTATCAAAATTGCCTTCAATCAAACATTTTCCTGTTCTTTCACTCTAACGTGGTTTTGAGCGTTTCTAGGTACTCCTTAAATAATGCGAAAAAAGACCATGTTTTGATTTAGCAAAAATATGTTTAAAATATGATGTGTTCCATTCATATGACTCTCTACTTTTCTGTAACAATTTATTGTTAATACGCTTTTTCTTCTATCTACTTCATGTTAATTGAGATAAAAATTAGCAGAAACGATCTTATTACTTGCTTCCTTATAAGTAGAAGGGAAATAAAGGAATACACTAGGCTAAACCTACAGTCATATGTTTTAAAATGTGGTTTTTATGGAATTTAAGTCAGTTTCTTTGCGTGGCCAGGAGCTGACAATTTCGTGTATGAGAATAAGTGTTTTAAAACTGAAACCAACAAGGAATATCTCAAAAACGGTCAATTGCAGGAAAATATATATATATATATATATATATGTATATGTATGACATAAATCATATGTTTCAAGGAGCTCTAAATTTTGTTGTGTTGTAAGTTTTTGTCTATCTCTTACGGTTTACTAGTTATCGAACATTTATAAAAAATCATCAAGAATAAAGGAAAGGGTTCTTTAGAGGCTATTTCCAGAAAATTCAAGACATATATTTTATTTGCCATTTAAATATCTTAAACATAAGATGTAAATATCAAAATGGTTAGAGCCATTTTGAAAAATTTTCCATGTAAAGGGTTTTGGGGGTGGTGGGATTTTCTTGAAAATCTTCGTGTCACATCCTAGGGAAATTCTGAACTTAAATATGAAGTTTGGTATTTAACGGGCTTTTCGTTTTTGAGTTATGCTGTCCAAACACACGCACAGAGGACCTTTTTTAAACTTTTTTTTATTCACGGGGCCCCAAAACATATATTTCTGGTGAGATATCGAATTTGAATGCAATACAATATATTCTCCACACACAAGTACATGGTATGTGTAGAGAAAATAATAAATCCGTTCGTACAGAAAAGCCTTCAAAATAAAAAGAAAGAAGGAAAGAAAAGAAATTGAGTTTATTTATGGGCACTCTACTGCTGTGGTTCTCAGCGTCCAATTCTATATTGGGCGTGAAAGACCTTAATTTTATTCAGAGTCATCTTTATTAGGCCTCAGGATCTTTATCGTGCCATAAATTTATGACACACGACTAATGGTTTTACTTCACTTCCAAAGGAAGCCATGCTAAGGATTTTTACACCCGAGAAATCCATCGTCCTCCGCCGGGTTTGAACCTGCGACCTTAGGAACCAGAGATCACGGTGGACAACAGAAAAGTCTTTAGATTGGCCCCTATCGAGCATTTTTCCACCTTCTGTCTAGGGCAAGACTATTATCACAATTTTCAAAAGTAATAAAGAAAACAACCTTTGATTATTATTTAGAAAAAGTATTGATAAAGCTATTTTATTTGTACTTAAAAGTCCTCATATTAATCTCCAAACATTTTGTACCTCTCAGGTGTGGGAATGTAATGTCATTTCTACAGTATTTTTACTTTTTCTTAAAATGTATGACTTCGAACTTGATCACTACGGTGTAACGGCGTAGAAAGCTAAGAAACATACACACACCGACTTTATAAACACATGTAACAACATTTGAAGTATTATTTATTCTCTTTTCTAAACCGTGAAACCACCGTGACATTTCAGCCAATTAGTTCTTATATTACTCTATTTGTGTTAATAATTTTCCCCCAATTCAATTTTATTGTTAGTATTAAGTCGTGTTTAACAAGAAAAGCGTAATCGTTGGAATGTATCGCCTAGATCAACATATAGACATTAATCTATTTAAAAAATGAACTTGATCTAGTAAGTATTCCTGTGAATCACAATCAGCATTTTCAGGCACTTTCGTTAGTAGTTTTGCTTGTAGCGGTTCTTTGCATAGATAAGTTAAAACTAACATAATTGGTCTTGCATTCCTTGATATTGTTAGATTATTAGCTTTAAGTACCGTATCACACTAATTGTCCTTTTTTCATTTTTAAATCCACATTTCTATAACACTTTTCATATATCTTTCAACTTCTTAATTTACCGATCTTAAAAGGTATTTGAATATTGTCTCCTAAGATACACATTTTAAATATCTATGTCCAGAGATATGGACTAGAGTTTACATCATAAGTCAAAATTGAGATACTTTTAATAATGCAGATAAATTGAAATTATTATATTGTACATGCACGTTGTTTATACTTAACTTTTTATAATTAAAAAATCTGATGTGTTCCATTCACATGACTTTCTCTACAACTCTGCAATAAATTATTGTTAAAAAGCTTATGCTTCTATTTACTTCCTGCTAATCGAGAAAAAATTAGCAGAAATAGTCTTATTACTTGCTTCCTTGTAAGTAGAAGAGAAATATGGGAGTATCATGGGTTAAAGTGATAGTCAAAAGCTGTTTGTTATGTGACTGAAGTTCCTTTGTTTGTATGGACACGAGTTCACAAAGTACTGTATGAGAAAAGTATGTTTTTTATAGCTGAAATCAAAAGCAAGGAATATCTCAAAAACAATCAACTCAACGAAAAAAATGTATATAGCATAAATGGTGTGTTTTAAAGTGCTCTACATTTTTTGTGTGGTAAGGTTTTGTCCATCTCTTACGGTTTAGCAGTTATGCAAAATTCTGTAAAATTGACCGAGAATAAAGTGGTCTTCAGAGGGTATTCCCAGAAAATCCAATATATACATTTTATTTGTCAGGTAAATATCAAACGACATTTTGATCAAAATCGTTAGAGCAATATTTTAGAAAATGAAAATGTTCTAAAAATGTTCCATGTAAAGGGTAGTTTGGGGTGGGGGGATTTTTTTTCAAAATCTTCGTGTCGCATCCCTGGAAGATACTAAACTTAAATATCAAGTTTGGTATTTTATCGACTTTTCGTTTTTGAGTTATCGTGTTCACAGACACACGGACACACTGACAAACGAACACACGGACACACACGCGCGGACCTTTTTCTGAAAATACTTCTTTTGGATACAGGGGACCCTAAAACATATATTTCCGGTGAAATCTCGGTATCGAATTTTTTGGTGGAGTGCAATACCTTCTCTATACTCTATATACATAGTAAGTATAGAGAAAGTAAAAATTAAAACCAAAGCAGCCATTAAACTCAAAATGCAACTCCCTGTAGCAATAATCCTCCCCTCTTGTTCAGCTCTTTGCACAAATAAAAGTACTAATCTAAGTGAAAGCTAACAAACAGGAAAATAATGTTTTGATGTAAAATGCGCAAGATGATATCAACTAAACAGTTGGTGAGTAAGCAAATGTTCCCTTCAGTTAGGTTGTGCTCCCCTTCCTAAAGAAGACAATCCGGTATAAAACAAAGGACATAATTCATAACAAAAACATACAATTTTCGCACAAAATACAAGCTTGCTAATAGCTGGTTCCTATTTTCCTCAACATTCAAGGCCAATCGTTTACAATCTCGCAATTCCAGTTTTTTGCTGCGCATTTCTTCTGACAACAGGTCAGCTAATGTCGAAATGTACAGCAACATATTCTAGGAAGATAAGAGATCTTCTCAGCGTTCAATTTCAACGTTTGATGCTCCAGAGAAAGTGGATATCGTGTTGTACACCTACCATTATAGGGATTACAGTACATCGACTGTAACATGAGAGGTTTATTTACAGGAAGCTCCAAAAGCATGTCGCTGAGAAATTACATCGGATATTCTTGCTGAAAATATTCATATACTTTTGAGACCAATATGAGAAATCTGAAAATTCTGTATTTCTCATGGACTTGGTTTAATTATTTTTTAGATATTTGTGACATGAATTTCCAACTCCAGGCGAATTCCTTAAGTATCCTGAAAGAAGATTTTTTTTTCTACAGAAAACCTACAGGAATTTTCAAAATTGTGCAACCGAATTTAAATTTTGTGTCCCAAACATACATATGATACAAATTTATGCCATTCTTTTCATGCTTTTTAATTCATAAAGTCGATTTCTAAAGGTATGTACTTCGTCATTCGCACTTTTCTAAAAAATTCTGTAAATAGCTTTCATTTATTTAACATCTCATTGGCAACATTTTAGAAGTTATTAGCTTGCGGTTATATCATAAGGTGAAATGTGAGTGATTAGAACAGTAAGACAAATAATGAAAAAAAATCTGATGTGTTCCATTCATATGACTTTCTCTACATCTCAGCAACAAATTATTGTTAAAAAACTTGTGCTTCTATTTACTTTATGCTAATCGAGAAAAAAAATTCGAAGAAATAGTCTTATTTCTTGCTTCCATGTAAGTAGAAGGGAAATAAACGAGTAGCATAGGTTAAAGTATTAGACAAAAGCTGGTTGCTATATGACTGAAGTTCCTTTGATTGTATGTTCAGGAATTGACAAATTCCTGCATGAGGGAAGTATATGTTTTTCAAAGCTGAAACCAAAAACAAGGAATATCTCAAAAGCGATCAACTCCACGAAACAAATTATTTAACATAAATTGTGTGTTTTAATGTGCTCTATATTTTTTGTGTGATAAATTTTTGTCTATCTCTTACGGTTTAGCAGTCATACAAAATTCCGGAAAATTCAGCCAGAATAAAGTAGTCTTCAGAGGCTATTCCCAGAAAATTCAAGATATACTTATTATTTTTTAGGTAAATATCATTAATACAAGATATTTTAATCAAAATCGTTAGGGCCATTTTTGAGAAAATCAAAATTTTCGAAAAAAAGTTCCATGTAAAGGGTAGCTAGTGGTGGGGGCATTTTCTTGAAAATCTTCGTGTCGCATCCTTGGAAGAAACCAAACTTAAATACCAAGTTTGGTTTTTAACGGACCTTTCGTGTTCCATTCACATTACTTTCTCTACATCTCTGCAACAAATTATTGTTAAAAAGCTTATTCTTCTATTTACTTCATGCTAATCGAGAAAAAATTAGCAGAAATAGTCTTATTACTTGCTTCCTTGTAAGTGGAACTGAAATAAGGGAGTACTATAGGTTAAAGTTATAGTATGGACAGTCATATGCTAAAGATATTTACATGTCAAATAAAATGTATATAACTGTGAAGTCCTCTTAATTCGGAACGAATCATATATAATCTTGTATAACTGGTAAACGTTTTGTGACAGAAGAAAATGCACTGCACAAAAAATGTATACTGCTAAAAACATACCATTTATTTAAAATAACTTGTGTGGAATCTGCTATTTCCCAAATAATGTTTATTTGCTCAATTCTTTTTTCCTTCTTCCTTTCTTTTTTCCCTAAATCCCGCCGACATTCACTTCTTTCTTGCAATTGCAGGAAAACAGCATTGTCAGCATATTATATAACGAACCAGTTCTTAAATATTTGACTCGTTATTCCATGTGTATGTATAACGAAGTGTGTATGTTCTGTTGCTCTTTCTCCGAAGTCTGTCTCCATTAAAATGAAGCGCGTAGAGAACTAAATTTGAAAGAATATTTTGTTTACGCTCTATAAACGATAGAAGTAGAGAAAGCCATATGTATGAACACGTCCATTTTGTTATTCACATTAGCTAAAACAATGGGCTATTGGTTAACTAATAGTGCATTACGATACAAGGGTAAAATTAGGGTATTATTTTCCCTTCGCCCTTCATTTTGCAATAAAAACAACTTTTAACATGAATGACATATAATATTTACTTTCTCTACACGTATTATGTACAAAGTAGTAGAAAAGGAATTACATTCCACCCAAAGAATCTATGTCGAGGTTTCACCGGAAATATGTTTTCAGGAACCGTGAGTCAAAAAAAAATTTTTAGAAAAAGGTCCGTGTGTGCTTTTGTCTCTATTTGTGACTGAGAACACCATAACTTAAAAACGAAAGTTGGGTAAATACCAAACTTGATTTTAGCTTCAATATCTTTTAAGAATGTGACACGAAGATTTGCAAGAAAATTTGCAACCCCAAGCTATCCATTACCTGGAACAATTTTCGAACATGTTTATTTTCTAAATATTGGCTGTAAATATTATGATTAAAATATCGCATATTACAGATAATCACATGAGAAATAAAATATATATATACATTCATGAGAATACTCTGAAGTCCTCTTCATTCTGTATGAATTTTGCATAACTGGTAAAATATAAGAGAATGACAAAAAAGTTACTATACAAAAATGTAGATCTCGTTAAAACACACAGTCTATGTCAGATTTTCTTCTTCTTCTTCTTTTTGTAGAGTCAACAACTTGCAGATATTCTCTGATATTGGTTTCAATTTTAAAACACTTGAAACTTTTCTCACACAGGAAGTCCTCATCTGGTATATATATTTTTTGTTTTCCTCCTGTCCATTGAAGGAAAATCTGACCTGTCAATCGTATAGACAACTTTTAAAATATTTGGCTATCGCTTCAGGCCAGTGTATTCCCTTATTTTCTTTCTAATTACAAGGAAGCAAGCAGTAAGAACATTTCTGCTAATACTTATCTCAAAAAGCGTGATGTTGAAAAAAAAATACTCTTTTGAAAGAAAAATTTGTTTGCAAAACAAGTGGAGAAAATCATGTGAATGGAACACATACGATTTTTTACTTTCTCTACACGTACTATGTACATAGTGTATAGAGAAGATATTGCATTCCACCCAAAAATTCGATACCGAGATTTCATTGGAAATATACGTTTTAGGATATTTTGTATCCAAGAATTGCATTTTTAGAAAAAGGTCCGTTTGTGTCCATGTGTACGTAAACACTATATCTCAAAGACGAAAAGTTAGTAAAATACCAAACTTGGTATTTAAGTTTAATATCTTCCTGGAATGCGACACGAAGATTTTGAGAAAAAATCCCTCACCCCAAACTACCCTTTACATAGAAAAATTTTCGAAAAATTTGATTTTCTCAAAAATAACTCTAGCGATTTTGATTAAAATGACGTACATTAAATATATTTACATGGTAAATAAAATGTATACCTTGAATTTTTTGGGCATTGCCTCTAAAGACCCCTTTATTCTGGATGAGTTTTGCTGAATTTTACGTAACTGGTAAACCGTAAAGGATACACAAAGACTTACTACACAGAAATGTAGATCTCGTTAAAACACACAATTTATGTCATGTACGTTATTTTTTTCGTCGAATTGGCCATTGATGAAATATTCTTTGTTATTTGTTTCAGATTTAAAATACTTTACCTTTTCTCACACGGAAAGATGTGCCATGCATAGAAACGGATTTTAATCAGTTTTTAAAAGATCTGACTATCATTTAGCCTAGTGTATTTCCTTATTTCCCTACTTATTACGAGGAAGCAAGTAATTAAGACAATTCCCGCTAATATTTATCTCCATTATTATCTAGTAGATAGAAGATATTTTTAACTAGAATTTGATACAGCGCTGTAGAGAAAGTCATGTGAATGGAACACATCAGATTCTTTAGACAGCGCTCGAATTTGTGAAAATATATCGTTCTTGAAACTAAGAGGAATCACGTCTAAAACGAGATCAACTCCCATGTGCGAGCAGCAGATGTCCTCATGTATTGCTGATTCGCTAGCTGTGATCGTATATACAAATTATCCAGCTAAATAAAGAGTGCTATAAGCTTATGGTATTATTAATATCTTGATACGTCTTGAAATTAACAAATTAACCATTGAATAGTTGAATCAGAATGCTGACGATTTTCACTGTTTACTTTCTCTTCGAAGTAAGCGAAGTGCACATATTTTGTAAAATTCTTTTAAATATGTTTGCCTTACATTAGGCAATGAAGTGGTAAATGCTATATGATATTACTTTCTAGATGTTTTGGGTAATAGTTCGAGTGTTATTCATTCTACGGCTTGTGTAGTTTCACTTGGTTCTTGCATTTCATTTTCTTCTAAATTCATATTTTCCGCCATTTAATGTTAACTAAATAAGTAAAAGAATAATACTTTGGATTAAAAGAAAGCAGAAACCTGCCAATATAGCGTATATGTTAACTCTGTGAACATACACATTAACCAATTGCGATAAACTGAAGTGTGACAATTTGCGATACTGCGAGATAATGCGAGCACCATGAGAAATTAATCGTGTAAAAAAAAAAAAAAACATAATGAACAGTAAACCTAATGCAACCAAGTGGAATTATTAAACAGGTGCAAGTATAAAGAGTGGTTGCTATGCGATTGCACTTGAAACTAAAGTTGGTCTCAATGAAGTGATATTAAAATTTTATCGCACTTGATAATCCAAAGCTTTTGTACTGTGCACTTAGCTAAAATTTCTACTTTTAGAAAAAAAAACCGGCATTTCTCTGCTTCCCAATATTTATATCAATGCCTATCACCTCAGATCCGTGTTAAGTCTTATATTTTCTGTTAAAATCTCGTGAAATATTCTGAAGCAGATGCAAAAAACGCAATTAAATGTATTATTTTATTATTATTATTTTGTTGTTGTTATTATTATTACTATTATTATCATTATCATTACTGTTATCATTATTGTTATTATTACTACTACTATTATCATGATCATTATTATTATTATTATTATTATTATTATCATTATTATGGTCATCATTATTGTCATTATTATTATTATTATTATTTAGTTTAAAATCCTTTAATCTGGTCGGTCATATTGGGTTATGAATGAAATCGATGGAATGAAGCTCAAATGGGCCCGTGGTCCATGGAGATTAAAGTTATCTACTCGACATTCATCTTCTCAGGATAAGGGAAAACCCCGAAAAAGAGAAAATTTATCCGTGTAACTCACCTTAAACGAGATTCGAATCTAAGGCAAATATGCTCATATTTTATTGATAATATTCCACTTAATATAGGAAATAGTAAATAAAATCACCAAATAAATGGAAGTACTGCAAATATACAGCATTGTGCCATATGTAGACAAGTATGTGTAAATTAAATCAGATTATAAAATACTGTTTGTTGTGTAATAGGAATAATAGATTATGACTATTAATTTAATTGTTTTATTCTAAACTTAGTTAATGAGGTAAAAATGAAGCTTTATTTTCAGGTTTTTTCTTCACGAATGCAATATTTTGGCTATAATGTGTGTCCTTAACTAAATCAGTAATTTCATAACTTATACGTTTTCAATTGTTAACTCGTAGCTTTCAAACACAGCTATGCTATGACATAGCTCATGTAGAAAATTTTGTTACTAGCAGTGTTTAAGTAATAACAAAATAGCCAATATAATACTACGCCTTTTTCCACATTTTGTTTAGAGTTTGTACACTACTATATTCTACGATTCACAACCGAAATGTGATTTGTTTATGTATACCTATAAGCACATTTCGTAAACGAGCACTTTTTTTTTTATTCCTTCTAAAGCAATTAAAAGTGAAATTAAATATAATTCATAATCACCTATTATACAACAACTTTAGAAGCTCCTGTGACAGGTTCTATAATATTAGCAGAAATTTTATTTAAAATACTAAATTAGTGGCAATTGTTTTGGTGTTTCTGCTCAGCGCCATGTAGGATGCTCTGCTCAATCGGTTACAGCTGTCGTTCTATAGAAAGGAATAGTTATTTGATCGATGTGTAATTTGAAGCCGTAATGATTTAAAGATAACCATGATAAGGAAAGATAAAACAGCATGTTCTTTTAGAGTATTATCACTACGTGAAGAAAGAACGATATGTCAAACTGTACAGAAGAAACTGTCGAAACAGCAGTAATTGTCCATACGTAAACCTTGGTCATGTCCGCTTTTGGGGAAACTTATGATTGCAAATGTATTTGTTCTGATCTGAGCTATAAATGTAGGGATCATTTGAAAGTAATCAGTTTTACTTTCTCTACTTTTTAATTATATCTAATTCCACTAAAACATTCCGTTTCGAGATTTCACCAGAAATGACGTATTGAAACTACTCCCTGAATCCAAAAAAGAAAAACCTTTTTAGAAAAAAAAACCAACATGTGTGTGCATGTCTACGATCAATATAATCCAAAAACGAAAATTCGGCTTAATAACAAACTTGGCATTTAAGTCCAGTATCTTCCAAAGATGCGGCACGAAGGTTTTCATAAAAATTCCCCCATATCAAACTACCTTTGATATGAAGCATTTTATTTTTAAGTTTTTCTCAAAAATGACTCTAACTTTGACTGAAATGTCACATAATAAAGTAACTACACGACAAATAAAGATATGTTTTTAAATTCTCTGTGAATAGCCTCTGAAATCTACTTCATTCTGAAGGTATTTTCTATAATTTCGTACAACTGTTAAATGCTAAGCGATGCACTAAAACGCAGTGCACAAAAAAATGTAGATCTCTTTGAAACATGAAATTTTTTTCAAGTAGCTTTTTTGTGCCAGAAGCCATTTATGTTATATGTTTATGGGATATCTGTTATTAATGGCTCGAATTGTCCATTACTTTTGTCAAGTCTTATTGATTTTCATTAGTTCCTCAAAATTTCAAGGAAACACTATGGACTTTTAAGGCTAGTACACAGGTTCAGTTCTAAAACATGACTATCGCTATTTCCTTTGTATTTTGAACGAAATGTATAACGTAGCTACTTCTAAAAAGTTTCTTCGAGATTAAAATGTAGTAGACAGAAACATAGGTTTACGTACGAATACTTGTATAGCCACTAATAAACGATAGGGGTAAAGAAAGCTATATGAAAGTAGTCGTCAGGTTTTAAATTCTCTGCACTCAAATTATACCTGCAGAAAGACAATGTTGAATTTCATTTGATGTAACGTACTCTCAGTATATCTAATGAATGCAGATCATATGAGCTGTTCGTAGAGAACGTAGGTATTTAGTTTATAATTCTTAGATTTGTGAAGTTCATTTGGACTCACAATTTCCTGAAAGTAGGCAGTATCTGGAAACGCTGAAATTGGGAATGCACTAGGAAATAAGGAAATACATTAGGCTAAAGCTATAGACAAACCTATGAAGAGCTGGCCGCTAGGCGATGAAACCAATAACTAGGAATGTCTTGATAATGGTTAAATGTACCAAGAAAATGTATTTGACAAATAGTATGCATTAACGAGATCTACATATTTTGTATAGAATATCTCGTCTTACCGCTATACAAAATCGTCCGAAATGAAGAGGCTATTCCCCAAAAAATCAGGATATACATTGCATTTGCCTTGAACATAACGTAAACATACGGTGTTTTAATCAAAATCATTAGAGCCAATTTTGAAAAAATCAAAAATGCTTACATTTTTGCAGATAAATGGTAGTTGGGGATGGAGGATTGTCTTGAAAATTTTCGCGTGCTTCCTTGGAAGATGCAAAACTTAATATTTAAGTTTGGTGCGTAACGTACTTTTTGTTTTCGAGTTATGCTGTTCACACACACATACACACATATACGTAAAAAGACACACGGACCTTTTTCTAAAAAGCATTTTTTGAATTCAAGAATCCTCAAAACAGTTTTTTTCAGATAAAATCTTGGCGTCAAATTTTGGGTGTAATATTAATACCTTCTCTACCTACTATGTACGTGTTAGAGAAAATAAAAAAGGTAAATAAACAAATGAAAATAATATGGAAGATAGAAACACAAACGTTTAAATCAAGTATTTTATTAACAAGCACGAGTGCATCGTACAAAAATATAAAAATAAAAATATCATTGTGTACATAAAATATAACTTTTTTATGAATAACAAAACTTCAGAATTAAATGGTAACACATAAATATCATCTCCATCTTTACCTGCTTACGAATAAGCAACATTTTAACATTTCACGCATGTTTTCCCTATCAGCTTGCATGATTATGGTCAGGTAGCTTTTTGGCACTGTTGCCAATCATTCATATTGGATACTGCTTTGAAGGAGCAACCTTGAGGCTGAAGGAGTAATTTGCTTGCATGCATCTGGCAAATCGTCGCACCATGCTGATGACATAAAGTTTAACTGAGAGTGATTTCATTTGTATAAAAGGGTCAAAGCTAAAGTAAACTCCTCTGAGAACTTAATGTGTAACTGCAGAGGCTAAAAACGACAGGTAAGAAGTCGTTTCCAAAACCATACCTAATACACAAGTGAAATCACAAAGGATTTTATGTGTCAACAATGACATCTTTGGCAATATTTACAATGTCCAGAGCTGTAGATAAAGTCGTCGTGCGGTAGTCTACAAGTTGGGCTTATTGAGTTCGGCAAGTATTATCTAAGGTGTAGGAAGAGCTTGAAGCACGTAGACCTGGCCCGTAGCTTCGTCGATCACTCGTCCAGTTGCGGGATCGAATACAAGGCGCTGTTTCTGGTGGTTCCGCTTCACGCGCTGGTCGTTGTGACTGTGATGTTCGTCATGGTGATGGTCATGATACTGTGGCACGGGCTCGCTGTAACCTCCCTGTAACATAGACCTTGGTCTTTTTCAATAGCCCATCATAACTCACTCATAAATCGATTTGCTGCAAATCGAGATACCACTGCAAGATATGTTTAACATTGGAATGATCTCTACCTTCACTACTACAGATTTGGCTATTCTGATTAATGACTTAAACTAAATAAAAAGCTGAAATGAACTTTTTTATAATTTTTTCTCAATTACAATATAAAATAGGAATTTCGATCGTGATATCTTTCTCATCAATCATTATTTATTTTATGCCTTATTTATGGATTTGGCTGCAAAACTGTGAAGAGCCAAATCGAGCTAAAACCACACGGTAATCCTAATCAGTGACGTTTACTGATTTGGTTAAATGAGCTACATACACTAGAATAGGAACTAACAGCTTTCAGAGGCAGAAATGAATATTTGAAGAGCTAGTTCTAATAATTGAGGTTATGGTTTCTGATTTTAATAATAATTAAAATGCTGAAACCAATAATCATGCTAGTAATTTACTAAATATAGGTACATGCATTATATTCCCAAATCGCCTGCTGAACCAAAGTCTGGAAGAAGTAATTTATTACTTTCAAAGTAATGTCAACCAGCAATTTCTAAATATCCCGAATAATGATCTTATTAATATCTAATGCTACATTTAGTCCTTATCATTTTAACTGCAATTTTATTCTCTATTTGTATCTTAGGTAACACACTAAATTGTTTAAAACAATGCTTAAAAATTCAACGCAAATTACTTACACTATTTCTTAACTAGTGCGTAGCGATACTATCAAACCGATAGTGTGGCCGAAATCGTTAACATACGGACTCGTGATTGGCGACTGAGGTTTCTTCTAGATTTTTTTTTTCCTCTATTCTCATAACATGCAAATGACGGGAAGTTACCCCATCGCCCTCCGTGGTGTAATGGTTACCATGCTGACTTCATATACCCAAGGTCGCGGGTTCAAACACGGCGGAGGACGATGGATTTTTTTCGGGCGTAAAAATCCTTAGCATGGCTTCCTTCGGAAGGGAAGTAAAGCCGTGGGTCCCGTGTCGTAGATTTATGGCACGTAAAAGAACCTCAAGCCTGATAAGAGAGGCCTCTGAGCAAAATTAAGCGATCTTTCACGCCCAATATAGAATGGGACGCTGAGAACCAAAGCAGTTAAAGAGCGTCCAAAAATAACATGCCATTTCCTTTCTTTTTCGGGAAATTACCTAAACGTAGGCCTGCAGCGTTTCCTTCCCAAAATTTCTTTCAACAAAAGACATATGAAACGGATGAAGACATTCCGTTTGAGAAAAGCTTAAGATGTTCAAAATTGAAACCAATAACAGAGAATACCTTGGAAATATGGTTAGATCTACAAAAAGCTCTATATAGCACAAACTGTGTGTTTAAACGAGATCTACAACATGTCTAACTCTTACGGTTTACCAGCTATGCAGAGGCTATTCCCAGAAACTTCAAGATGTATATTTTACTGTCATATAAATGTTTTGATACACGTATTTTAATCAAAATGTTAGAGACATTTTCGAGAAAATGAAAAAAATCTAAATTTGTTCCACGATAAGGGTAATTTGAAAATCTTCTTGTTTAACCGAATTTTCTTGCTGAGTTACCGTGATATCAGACACAAGGACACACGCACAGACGCGGACCTTTTTTTGGATTCAGGGTACCTCAAAATATATTTTCGATGAAATCTCAACATCTAATTTTTAGGTGGAATGCAATAACTTTTCTATACACTATGAACATAGTACGTGCGGAGAAAGCAATAAGGATGCAAATACCTATTCCTCAAAATAAATCACCAATGCCAACGCACTTACTATATCCGCTGTCAAAACAGTGTAGTCAGAATTAATTAAAATGGTTTGCTGATCGGAGCTAAGAAGCTAGGAATGTTCATTGGTACGGACTGTAAAGGGATTCATCTAATAAAATCGCATACCTAAATTAAAATAAAAACGTCGTACGTAATGTTGAGAATAACATTAACAAACGTGTTCGAGAAAAAGTATATGTACAAAATAACACTGCCTTACTCCATGATTTCCCCTTGATTTTGTTTTTAAATCACTGAAAATTCTCTGGATGCAATCAACATAGTAGTTATCACTTTGTTTTTATATTTAGCCGCCTTTAACTAAAGTTTAGCTCAACTTTTTATTATTTTTAGCTCATACCTATAGTTGATTCAGGAAATACCGTATTCCAATAAGAATTGGATATCGAGATTTCACGGAAATATATGTGTGTGAACATAACTCAAAATGAAATTACCGAATGTATTTCAACTCAATATTTAGACTCAGCATCCTCTAAAGATGCGACACAAAACTGTTAACGAAAACATCTTAAAGTGAATTTTGCATGGAACATTTTTATTCACTTTTGATTTTCCAAAAACAGCCCTAATGATTATGATTAAAATTCCATATTTTAAAATATTTGGCTGCCTAATATACTTTGAACATTCTGCGAAAATCCTATGAGATCCTCTTCATTCTGAATAAATGTTATGTAGTTTTGCGTCACCAGTAAACCACGAGAGATTGAAAAAAAGTAACTATTGTTAAAATATACAATTTATTTCAAATAATTTCATGTTTCACTACCGCATTTTAATATACTAAATTATTTTTATTGGCTTGAATGTTTTGTACATATAAGGAAAATAGACTGTGTAATGAAACTCCGTATATGTATATTAGAGTATTAAGTAGAATATATTAAAAGAAGCGATAGTAAGTAGAGAAAGTCGTATGAATGTAACACAAATATTTTTTTTTTTTTGTTATAGACTGAACTAATCGTATAGCTATTTAAATTTCGAACATTCCTTTCTGATGGCAGTTCAGTAATTTCATGAAGTTTTGTTGTCCACAGTGCTGTTCATTAATGAATAGCTTTCGCAGGCTTTTGGATAAGACAAAATGTTCACAAATATTTTAAGGTAAGTAAATGAAATATTAGAGTGACTTGCTATTAATATTCCAATTTATTTTGTTTTTGAGCCCGTTTACACAATGTGGACCAGTTTTCCTTGAAAATGAATCTCTTTCACTTAATACAGTTTTATTTATTAGTAGGAAAATTCTTCAGGAACCGACTTAATCGGAACAGCATCCTATATTTTACGCAAATCGATGTTAATCCGTCTACAGAACCACATTCAGCGAATAGGCATCAAAGTAGCTTCAAATGTGGTATGCTATGTCAATGACCACTATAGTAAAAGTAGGGCATAGCTTTGCAAGACTGGGCCGTGTTTTGTTCGCTTTAATTACAATTTACACAAAAGACACTCACCTCACCGCCCTCGTCGCCTCCTTCGTCACCTCCCTGTGGAAGAGAAACACGTTACAATTAGTTTAAGCATAACGTCACGCAGCCGTTTTACGCTCTAGTGAGGATGAAAGCTTTGGACAGGATCTGCAATAATTGCAGCAAATGTCACAACTCTTTTACATGAAAACATTGAGTATGCGATGCAGCTAAAGCAGGTAGCCTTGAATGCAGCAAGCGTTTAATTTAGTGAGAACTTCAAGCAGGGAATGCTACTCACTTATTTATGCACACATCAAACCACATAAATCTGATATCTCTTTCATCAAGTTTAGAGGAAGTAAAGGATCAACTAACAGTCTAGTTGCCAATAATCAGATCCTGCATACTGAGCTTGACATCAACTCTCTGCTTTCAGATGGTGCCTAAAAAATGCACAACCGGTAACGTCGGGGTCCTCATTCGGAGCCCTTAACTTCAAATCCCGTGTACTGGCCAATCTATTGAGTTGTTTTCGTAGTTTACCTTAGTTACCAAGATAAATACCGGATTGGACATTTAATAACACGACCCAAAGTTCCACCTCCAATCAAAGACAATGGTAAAACAGAAAATAGATGATAATTGCGATTCCGATGTAATACATCGTTTCACAAATAGTAAAAATCTGATGTGTACCATTCACATGGCTTTCTCTATATTCCTGCAACAAATTATTCTTAAAAAACTTATACTTCTATTAACTTCATGCTAATCAGTAAACCATTAGCAGAAATAGCCATATTACTTGCTTCCTTGTACGTAGAGGTGAAATAAGAGAGTACCATAGGTTAAAGTGATAATCAAAAGCTGGTTGCTATGTCACTGAAGTTCCTTTGTTTGTATGGACAGCAGTTGACAAATTCCTGTATGAGAAATGTATAAGTTTTTCATAGCAGAAACCAAAAATAAGGAATGTCACAAAAACGACGAACTCCACGAAAAAAATGTATATAACATTAATTATGTGTTTTAACGTGCTCTACATTTTTTGTGTAGTAAGCTTTTGTCCATCTCTTACGGTTTAGCAGTTATTCAAAATTTATTAAAATTCATCCCGAATAAACTACTCTTCAGAGACTATTCCCAGAAAATTCAAGATATACATTTTATTTGTCAGGTAAATATCTTTAATATACGAAATTTTAATCAAAATCGTTAGAGCCATTTTTGAGAAAATCAAAATTTTCGAAAAAAGTCCATGTAAAGGGTAGTTTGGGGTGGGGGGGATTTTCCTCAAAATCTTCGTGTCGCATCCCTGGAAGATACTAAACTTAAATACAAGTTTGGTATTGAGTTATCGTGTTCACAGACACATGGACACACGGACACACGTACACACGGACACACGGACACACACACACATACACGGACCTTTTTCCGAAAATGCTTTTTTTAGATAAAGGGGACCCTGAAACATATATTTCCGGTGAAATCTCAGTATCGAATTTTTTGGTGGAGTGCAATACATTCTCTATACACTATGTACATAGTGCCTATAGAGAAAGTAAAAACAGTTGATTCGGACAGCACCCTAATACCATGCTTATCATCATGTGACAGGGTATTGTATAAAAAAAATGAGACCTTGACTCTGTCTGAGTACAGATGGTGAAAACGGTTAGGATGGATAGCAGCCTAATGCCATCTGATTGGCACCAAACAAAATTGGTGTGGTACGGGGATAAGACCTTGAAGGCCACTTTCCACCAGATACCGATCAATAAGTACCTCATCTAACAGATCCGTTACGATATGACTAAGCTGCTAAAGCGACGTAAAATAAATGAGGGGGAGGGCGAAATGTATCACTTTTTTTAATGATAATTTAGCATTCCAAAATGCAACTGTAGTCACTATTATATCTCTCAGTATAATATCTCTATTTTCTCTAATTTTAAGTAGAAATATTATTTTGTAGATTTTATATACCTGTTAGGATCTTTCAAATTAAAACTCTATAAAATCACCTTC
This sequence comes from Hymenopus coronatus, assembly GCA_030762935.1. NCBI lineage: Eukaryota > Metazoa > Arthropoda > Insecta > Mantodea > Hymenopodidae > Hymenopus > Hymenopus coronatus. The sequence continues at coordinate 69,015,716 of CM060881.1, forward strand.
GTGTTCACAGTATAGGATCACAAATATTCATAATTTCATAGAAAATTGGTTATCAATTTGATTAAATAACCTAAGCTCAATAAAATGCATCTAAACTCGTGAATTTGAAACACGTCGCGCTCTAAGACCTGATAATTCTATATCTCTCAATATATGCTAGTGCTTTTGGCCGAAGGGATTACAATATATTGCAGCAAAGTTGAGCTGTATGAATGATATCCATTTCCAAAACCTCACGTAAAATTTTGTCGTAATATCTATCAGAAACAATTGGGACTTTCAGAATTGAAAGACAAAAATATCAAAATGGTAGTGCCTAAGATTACCTTGGTTTGGATGTACATAGACACTACACCAAGAAAATTCACGTTTCTCCGATAAACTGTTATTCCAAGAATATTTACTCTCATGTCGTTTTCTCTTCAATTTAACATCTATCTGGTAACATCTATTTTTGCATCTTAATCATATTTACACTCCTAAAAAGTTTCTCCCAATAAGAGCCTTAGGGGAAAGACAGAATCTCCAGAATTAATATGCTACAATATGCAATGAATTAAAAGTAATTACTAACGACAGTTTGCCAGCTCAGTAAATAGTCAAGGTGCAGTTAATACATTAATAAGGAGACTTTTGGAAAATCGACTAAATTTCCATTCAATATTCTGACGATCTCTAGAGAGTCATCAATGTCTGTGAGTTCCGCTCTTAAAAGTTTCGTCTCTACTTAAACACTAAACTTATGTAAAAGTGTTACTATGATCCGCATAGGGCGTTGAAGCATTCGTTAGTTTAAATTATTTTGTATAATTCAGTCGCATTCTGTGCTGAGCTGTTTACAACGAAGACATTAATTAGCCATTTTCGTCTCCAGCAAATTCAACTCGTGAAAGATTTTATGGAAGATTCAGGACACCGTTGCAGATGGATGCATCCCTTCATGCCGGAGAAAGCTATGAATAAAATGCCCCACTATTGCATTACGATAAGGGGTTTGAAGTGTTTTAAAATTAGTTTTAGAGGTCAACTGGTCCCAGATAGCCTAAATGCAGTTGTTGTTAAGCCAATTATCAAACTATTATATTGTTTACTATGCACATAGAAAATTTCTATTTTCTGGCAGTAAAATTTTCATAATGCTAAAAGAGATATTCGAATCATAAGAGAACTTAAATCCGAAGAACATGTAAAATAGAACGGCGTTGTTCAGATTCTCCTCGCAAAGGAAATACATTTTTTAGTGCTATTAATATATCCAAATTCTAAATATTTTATGAAAATTTAGATTATCAAAACTTAAGACTGAATTTTAAACATATTGTATAAAGGTGTGTAACTTACGTGTCCAGCATGGTTGTAGTCCCAGTACTGTTCACCATACCCTCCATGTTTGTCTCCCCAACGCACCTGAAATATAAATACATTTACATGAAATACTTGCGCTATAATAATGTTTAATTGCTCTATATTATGAAAACATTATCTCAGTTTTAAATGACATAAATATTCAAAATATCTCTCTTTTATATGGATGTTTACTTATCGAAAATCATTTACAAGTCGCTTATTTGAAGTTGAATGCCGAAAAAAATGTTATTCTCTATTGAAGCAGTGTTTGTAGAACATATGGTATTTATAGAAAGACAGAAAATATGAAAACAAATTTATAATAGATGCTCCGCAGGGACGCGAACACTTCTAATACCAAACTGAAGCTCCTAATTTTATTACACACATCTAAGATTTTAATCTGTAAACCTAAATTAAAAAACCTAACCTAATTGAAGTGAAATATTGTAAATAACAATTTTATCTATTTTAGTCTATCAATTTTGGATAGAGACTAAACAAGCCGCTTACCAAACTACTAATCTAACTTCATCATGCTCTTCTCTCCCAGAGTTTGTTCAAATGCTTAGCACTGAAGACTTGAGTATACCTGTCTGTTTCAATGACCCTTGAAAACTTAAAGTACAATAATTGAATAGTTGAGGTCTTCAAAAGCAATTTTGAAATATATACACGTGAATGGAGTATTAGTTAATTAATTCTAAAATATATAGGATTTAGGTAAAACAAGTCTAATGCAATATCTCCCACCGATTGTGGGTTTGAACCCCCAATATTTTATATTTAACTCTTATTTAAGAGTACGTCGTTTGTTTCTTTTAATTTATAATACAGTGTTAAAGAGAATACAAAGAACAAAATCAAAATTGTCAGTTTTTAAACACTCTGTTAAAGCGTAATGCTGTCTAAATTGTCGTATTTGTGTAAAGTTAATGAAACACAAATTAATCTAGTTACAGGATAGTTATTGGTTACTGCAAATTTATAAGTGAGGAATCAGAAGTATGATTTGGAATGACATTAATTACATAAATGTGATCAAAAACGTATGTAGTAGAACTACAGTATAATCATTCTGTAATTTATGATTTAGGTGAAACATTTCCTTAAACCAAACAGTATTCAAAGGTAAAATTATCTTTGTGACATTTTCTTGGAGTGGTCGACATTACCAAGCACTGTACAGAAGGGGGTAGGGCACAAATAGAGGGATCATACTGCAGCCATATCAATGTAATTCAAGAAAGTGGAGTGACAGACTTGTAGTATACTACAACTGAGATACTAAGTAAAATAAAATAAGAAAAAATTTGTATAATTTATACTCATACCATTGAAGTGATGTACACATAAATAAAAATGTACCTATTTCACGTGACAACATACAAGTAACTTACGTCAAGCTTCCCACCTTGACATATATACTTGCTCATAAAACTTATTAGGTCCACTCTATACAATATTTAATTGCAGCTGTTGATAGTCAAAGAATATCTGCAAATATTCTTTAAGCAGGTTTATGCCAGTTTTCAGAAAAATTCTTTTAACATTCACATTTTTCAAGCTATATATTTGAATTATTACATTTCGATACTAAAAATCACTACATATATGATATTCACATATATTATACCCACGTTTGTCTGATATTTCTTGTTTCTTTATTTAATACTCAACTTAAAACGATCTAAGATCATAAAATATAGTTATTCATTTTGTTACACTTATGTAAATGCTTGGAGCTCATTGCTCAAAATTAGATTTTTTGTTTTCTTGTTTTACTTAGAGTATAACTTCTTAATGGCATTATTGAAAAAAGAGAGAGAAAATTATAAATGAAGCTAAATACTTACAAAATAAAATTAGTATGTGCACAGCTATTAGTTAAATGCATTCAGTGCAATAAAATATTTTAGAAGCATGCAGGAAGAATGTTAAGGTAGAAGAAAATTAGTGATGAAGCGAAAATTGTTATGGGGGGCCCTAGGTCCTTACTTTCGTCTTGAACTGGCCGGCGTGGGGATGGGCCTTCTCGTAGCGCTCCTTAAAGTGGTGGTCGTTGCCCCTCCTGAATCCAAACTCGTAGTGGTCATGCTCTGGATTGTGCTGGTACCTGCATCAGCGAGTTGGTAAGTCTGGATTTGCAGGACTCGGGAGTAATACAAGGGATGCTCATTAAGGGATGCTAACTAGAAATGCCTTTTCGTGTGGCATTTATAGTCTACACATTAAAATATTACATTACCCTTAATGCCCTTTTTATTAGCTTCAGTGACTGATTTGCAAAGAAAAATATTACATATTTACGTGGTATGTTTTAGTTATTAGTGATCCTACATTTGTTCATTGAGTTTGACTTTCAGTACAACAAACATTGAATTTATAGAAGTAGATTTATGAAGGAATGCAATGTTGCAACATCGTCAGAGAGAAACGCGATTTTTATATCAATTAATTATATAATTATCAATTTGGTTACTAGGAATCTCCACGATTTTTGACTTAATTTCATCTGAATTCATTTGCATGTTTTCAATATCTATAAAATAACGGTTATTTTAAATCTTGGTTATCAAAAATAAGGACAAACTAATCATTAGCTATAGCTATAAGAACTGTGAGTTGAGGCTTGAAAGTACAATTGTGATAAAGCTGTAAAAGCGAAGGAAGAAAAGATAATCTGGGATGATCAAGCAAGCATTAGTGTGTCATAAGCTCACCAGATAAAGAAGCTGGCTTATCTTTGAAACTCTTTACCTTCGTGCTTATGTCTGTTTCTTATCATGCAATATTTTTCAAAAGCGTGACTTCCGTGTGAAATTAAATTCCTTGTAGTGGAACTCCGTTGGTTTCCCATTGAATTGGATCAAAGTTTCACACTGGATCACTTGCCTCATTCTCGCTTGGCCAGTGATGTTGCCTTGAATTCATCCGTATCGAGGGCAACGATCTTCCAAATGTTATGTCACTGTGTCTTTGTGCAAGCTGGTACAAAAGCTAAATAGATGCTGTTGAATGAAAATCGTGAGAGAATTCCAGGAAGAAGAATTGCAGGAACTGTTAAAACAGCAATTAAAGTTGAGAGCTCTCCTTGGCAAAGGAAATAAAGCAAAGGACTGTAGTTTAGTGCTGTTAGTACAAGAAGCTGTAGATACAAGATGGCTCGGCTATGGCGAACTTTAATTTTTTATTAAAATTGCTTAATTTATCTCTTATTATACATAATGGTTTCTAACTCATGGGGAATTCCAACCTAAATTTGGAGCAAGATTTCTAGTGATTTATTCGGAAAAAGAAAGAGATAAAAATAATCTCTATACTATATTGCAAGAGCTCTATTACGTTAATTTTTTTTAATTGCACAGCATTCAAATCTCCATTGGTGATCAGATTAAAGTCTCTTTTTCATAAAACAGAATATTTGGGCATAAACTTATTAAAATGTGGTACGAAAATTATTTGTAACTCAACATTATATGCAATCGTGACTTCACATGACTGAAGTGTATACATAATGTCCTGGTAACGTAAAATATCTGGAGGTAAAATATTTACTTCCTCGAAGACTAGAAAGAGGACATTTTCGCTTTTCTTGGGGTATGTGCTGTTTTAGTTGACTATTTTGCTATAATCATTCTCTAGAATCATCTGTGTGGTTGTTACATGTTCTGTTCAATTGCCCCCATTTAATTATTTTGTGAATAGCTATATCCATATGTAAATGAACAAACAATAAAAACTTCCGGCATTCTGTACAAAAAGAGTGATTTTATCTGCTTCGTGAATATTCTTCCTCTATCTAAGAGGTCTGCTAAGCGAAACCGCTCTTTGTGGCATAGAGTCTGCTTTCATTCCATATTTACTGAATTCCATTCGCTCAAAATTGTTATCTGCAGATTCAGATAAAATGTAACCCATTTTGTTTTAATATTATTGATTTGAAAACTATGACCCTCTTTCTTTTCTGCTTCAAATATTTGTGTTACTTGCAAAATATGTTTCACCAAGGTACACATTGAACTAATTTGGATTGTAGCAGTGATTATGAAAATTGGTACGAAATATGTACACGGATATAACCCATAAAATTTACAAATGCCATTATTCAATAAATCTGATTAAAATAATGGAACGATTCTGTTATTATGGTGTTTATAATTGTTAATTCAAATAAACGTTATTTAATCACATGAATCATATTTGGACCGATAATATTTCTTATGATTTTGAAGATACTTTATATCAAGTCGTTATAAAGCCTAGCATGCCGAACCACCTTTGTAGCTACAAGCCCGAATCCTGATCATGGCGAGCTGAAAGCTGGAAGAGAATTCTCGCATCCCTGCGGAGTCGAGCCATTGTGCTTGTACCTGTCCCTGGTGACGTTGTTTGGCCAGATCCTTCTTCTCGAAGCGTTGTTCCCATCCATTGGGGTCCTCGCAGACGTGGCCGAACTCCAGCTGTTGGGGTCCTGACTGCAGTGTGTAGATGTCCCTGTGCCACTTGCTCAATAAGTTGTCAAACAATGAATTCATTAAATTGTCTCACATTCTGCTTTGCTATCGCAACCAAAATATTCGTGGCGAACATTATGTTAAGAATGATCTGCTTTGAAAACTTGTTAAGTTGCTGCAATTGTAAAGGGGTTTCTCAAGCCCCCTATTATATGTTGTAAATTGAAATTATTACCATCAGGGTGCTTTCTTTACAAACTACTCTGTACCGGTCTATTATGACGGACTCTAAACATTTACGTATATCTAACTTATTAATGTTAAAATTGAACGTGAAGTTTAATTTTTAATACCTTTACTCATTGCCTGCGGAACTAAGTTTGTTCCCAGAGGGAGCGCAGATTCGCCATGTAAAGTCGCAAATCCGCAACACAGTTTGGGCAGTGAAGTTGCTGAACTGCATCATAATTAAATAAAAGCCTGTTCCTGCAAGGTCATTCCTAATTTACAAACTGTACAGGAATTTCGTAATATTTTCCTGCTTCAGAGCATAGAGTTTATTGATTTGTGTTCCGTTTTGGATAATACATTCTTTTTAATTTAATTAAATTTTTAAAATAATTATATAATTTGGAATTAATAATGTTCAACTATATGGTGATTTTTTCTTGCACTTTTCCTATCAAATGTATCAAATTAAGGCGCATGATTTGAAAAGGATTGTACCTCTTTAGAGGTAAATCTGTTCAAACATTTCATTGTCTTTTAAATACCTTTGTAATCCATGCCATGAAGAATTCTTCTAAAACATTTAAGTTTATTCAATTATAAAAACACAGTTTGGTTTTTTTTTAAGGTGGATATCTCAATGACGATCTCTTTAGACCACAACAATACAACAAACGTCATTATTGTTCTAATTTTATTTTTTAACTTTTGTTACATTTACACCTATTGTCCGTTATAAAAAACACAAAGCACGTCGATGTAGACAATAACAGGCGTTGATTCGAAGAATCGTCCAGCACTAAATATAAAATTGGTCCCCAAAGCATTTCGCAACTTTAAAAATTAAGCCTGTATTGCAAAGGTTTCACTTGAACTGACCTTCCCACTACCAAACTTTGCGTGGTCCCATTCGAAAAAGCTTTCACAGTAGTCATCATATAATATAGTTTTCCTAAATCTAAAATGTTTAAATCTAGCCATAATTATTGTTATTATTTAATTAAACTTAGAAGCATCGGCACTAATATTTGTTTGTATTATAATCCGTTTAGTCCTTCTAAGCTTCCCAAAATGTAAGAAATGTTTTATTTTCTATTATCTTAAGTTTCCTGATACTCTGAATATTAATATAAAATACTTATATAACTTATTTTAATAGAAATAATTGCATTTAATTCGTCAACATTGTTTCGAATTGAAGTATTAATAATATACTATGAAATAATAAACTGTAGCATCAAGTGCAAACTAAAGAAGCACAATAGTAACAGCAATCTAAAAAGAACTTACTGGAAGTATTTGCCATGTGCTGCAACGCCGGCCCCACCGAATCCGGATTCGGCAGCATTGTGATCGGCCTCCGATTCTATCACTGCACCTGTAACACCAAATGTTAGTTATTTCATGAATATTATAGTGTTTGCCGCAGCAATGTTTCAGTAATTTCTGTCATTCATTAAACATAATATATACATGTGTGCAATATGATTTTTAGTTTTTGTGCCATGTATTTCACCCAAAAATTTGATTCCGAAATTTCACAGGAAATATGTTTTGAGATGTCCTGAATCCAGAAAAAAATTAAAAAAAGTTCCATATGTTTGTGAGCAATATAACTCAAAAACGAAACATCTTTAAATTTGACATTTAAAATCAACATCTTCCAAGGATGCGCCCGAAGATTTTCAACAAAATCCCCCACCCCAAACTACTCTTTATACGCAAAAGTTTCCGAAAAGTTTCATTTCTTCAAAAACGACTAACGAATTTTTATTTAAATACCATATGTTTAAGATATTTTAATGGAAAATGAAATGCATGTCTTGGGTTTTCTGGAAATAGCCTCTGAAGTTCTCTTAATTCTGGATGACTCTTACATGAATGCTAAACAGTAAGATATAGACAAAAACATACTACACAAAAACATGTAGATCTCATCAAAACATACAACTTATGTCAAATACATTTTTGTGGAGTTAATCTTTTCAAGATGGATGTTCCTTGTTATTTGTTTAAATTTTGCGTTCCTATATTTTTCTCAAATGGGAAGTTGGTACTCTTCTTGCTGGTCACGCAAAGAAAACGAAATTTCAACGTCATCAGTTTAGTGACCAGATTTTAAAAGATTTTACTGTTGCTTTAGCCTAGTAAATGCATTTCATTCCCTTATTTCTCTTGTACCCACAAGGAAATAAATAATAAGACGACTTCCGTTGATATTTATCCCGATTAGCATGGAATAGAATAATGAGATTTTCCTTCCTTCCTTCCTTTCTTTCTTCCTTCCTTTCTTTCTTTCTTTCTTTCTTTCTTAAGCTTAACGTCGTTTAACCTTTTTGTTATATTGGACGATGAATGAATTTGAACAAAACTACATTCGTCTCAGGATAAGGGAAAACCCCAAAGTAAAACATTTTACCCTAAGCGAGATTCGAACTCGCGACCTCTTGAATATGCGGCAGGCACGCTAGTCCCACACTAATGAGGCAGGCTAATAAGCTTTTGTAAGATGAATGTGTTGCTTATTTACACGTTTGTTTATTACTTTGAAATATAATTAAAGTAATTAAAGTGGAGAAAGCTATGTGAATGGAAAACATAGATTTCTGTTTCAGGGATTTTCATTGTGGAAATTGCAACAACTCGTATATTTCAAATCATAAATCATCAGAAGCCTTTCATTATAATTGTATAGATAAAGAAGAATTAATTTATCTTTTGGAAGCTAAAATATATTATAATAATATAACATCTACATGTATTCCAAATAATTTAAAAATCACTTATATAAGCCGACATTCTGGTGTTTTCATTTGTTTAGATACCCTTTAAGGAATTCGGAGATTGCGGAAGTAGAGCGAAAGAAGCAACGTGTTGCCTGTTTTCCACTCACTGCTTGCACTAGCCAAAGGAAGCCATACGATCGTTTTTGAAACCTTCTAATGATCGTATAACTCGGTCATTGTTGTTCCCCTAGCAGTGAAAGAAACGCGGAAGTGGGAGAGAAAAAAATAATCAGCAGTCTGCATTATATATAGGCAAGAATAGGTGAATCTTTTGTATGTAAATCTCTGTAGCATATACAATATCTGGTAAAGAAAACGCAATGATGAAGGATTGGTAATATGCAAATCCAAATGAAAAGCAACAGCTTATAGTCTGGATTAAATTGGTAAACCGCAATGTTCCTAGTAAGGCTAAACTGAGCTACATGGCTGCAGAGGTGGTGGTTGGATTTTACCTGTTGAGCCTAATTACATAACTGCAGTCGAGTTTATCAATAGCTGGCTAAATTCTCATCTTATACCGTGTGGTTTTACTTTGGGGTTCGCTCATGAAAGTGAAACTTTCTTTGTAGTGATAGTTACACAAGTGAATATTTTGGGCTAAATAACACTTCTATAATTTTATCATTCCACTTCCCTAATATATGTATTAGCGTTGAAAAATATCAGAGAAATAACAAAACGAAGAAAGGCACATAATTCCATACATGCTTATACTCAGAGACTATTCTGATTTCTGTATGAAGGTATTAAGTGTACAAGAGTACAACTGATCATTTTTAATTTCGCACTACCCCGAACCCGGGGTCAAATTGCAATGGCATTTATCCAAGCTCTTTTAAATTTATCTTAATTGTGACCTTGGACAAATCATCTTAGTTCTACATCGCGTTTCTGTATCACGCATATCATTTTAATTTATTTTGTCTTTTAGTTGTAATTATGTGTCTAGGTAGTGAAACATCCCATCTGATTTTTTATGAAAACTGAACAAAACCAACAGAAAATCCTAGTCGTAAGGCCAACACCTGAGATCTGATCTTGGAATCTTTGAAATACGACTCGGTTTGTCAGTTTTTTCTTACAAAAATCTGATGTGTTCCATTCACATCACTTTCTCTACATCTCTGCAACAAATTATTGTTAAAAAGCTTATGTTTCTATTTATTTCATGCTAATCAACAAAAAAGTTAGCAGAAATAGTCTTATTACTTGCTTCCTTGTAAGTAGAAGAGAAATAAGGGAGTACCATAGGTTAAAGTGAAAGCCAAAAGCTGGTGTGACTGAAGTTCCTTTATTTGTATGGACAGGAGTTGACAAATTCCTGTATGAGAAAGGTTAAGTTTTTCGAAACTGAAAACAAAAACAAGGAATATCTCAAAAACGACCAAATCCACGAAAAAAATGTATACAACATAAATTGTGTGTTTTAATGTGCTCTACGTTTTTTGTGTTGTAAGTTTTTGTCTATCTCTTAGGGTTTAGCAATTATGAAAAATTATTCATCCAGAATAAAGTAGTCTTCAGAGGCTATTCCCAGAAAATCCAATGTATACATTTTATTTGTCAAGTAAATATCTTTAATATAGGATATTTTATTCAAAATCGTTAGAGCCATGTTTTTAGAAAATCAAAATTTTCGAAAAAAGTTCATATAAAGGGTAGTTTGGGGTGGGGGATTATTTTGAAAATCTCCGTGTCGCATCCTAGGAAGATACCAATCTTAAATACCATGTTTGGTATTTAACGTTCTTTTCGTTACATATATTGCCGGTGAAATCTCGGTATCGAATTTTTTGGTGGAGTACAATACCTTCTCTATATACTATGTACATAGTACGTGTAGAGAAAGTAAAATTATAACAGTGTAGGTGTGAATGAAGAGAGTCTCCTTCCTTGTGATTAAGGCCAAGATCAACAAAATAAACTTTAATGAAAAGGAATTATATTCTTGTGACAATAACTTTTTGGATTAGCCGAAACTTAGTTACTATATTTTAAAATACAAAATAAGGAGTTTAATTCATTAAATTCTTAAAGTATATAAAGTATAATATACATCCATTTACAACATACAGCTAAGCCAAATTGTGTAACTGAATTTAATTATAAAGTAAGTGTAAGGTTTTTTTTATTATTTTTATTTATTTGCAGCCCCCTTTAACAGATCTGATCATATCTGGGACTTTGACTGAAATATTTGATGTTGTTTTACTCTTCGAAATTTAGGTTACGTTATTTTAGGTGTTCGTCATTCTTGTTTTCATATGCACTTTGGTTCACATTTCCATGGAAGGTAGGGAATAATCCTAATTATAGAAAAATCCTCAGCCCTCGCCGCGTCTTCAGGTGAGAAGCCAGCTTACTGACCACTTAGTGATTTCTGATTGCCCTTTGTAGAATGTCAAGGATACAAAAAAATTCTAATGAAATGTTTACCTATATGGTATATTTTGTTATTTAAAAACAAATTTGTTATATGTATAGGTAGTTTGAAATAATCAGAGTAATTTACACTTTTGTGAATTGGTGTAGGACAAATAATTAAGAAGGAAAACTACACTTCTTTTTACCTTGAAGATAATTCATATGTGTCTTTAAACCTCGTTATCCTGCCGGCTTTTGGAGGAACAAAGTAAAAACTAGCAGTTTCTTTTCCAAGTAGAAAAAACTGTCAAGTGTCGGTGGTTTGTTGGACACGCTTGAGTTGCACACAGAATGTTTCGCTATGTAATGCTCACAAAGAAATAAAAGTAGACACAAAGGAAATAACACGCTTCATTTGGAAAGAAAGAGAAAACTGTCCGGATATGTTTCACATCGTTGCAGCTTTCGCGTTCAGACACAACGTTGATCCTAATTCCTCGTAATTTCAGAGGAGGCTAATTATGGTTGAATGTAACTTTCTTTTCTGGGAGCAAACATGTTCGTTTGTGGTGAACATTGTTTATTATCTGTTCATTAATAAGCCATTTTTAAGTTTGGTCTTTCTTTTCTCTTCAAGAAAACATGACTGGTGATAAAAGCGGTATTTTATTTTGCAAGCACGTTTTTACCTTTTGTACTTCTACTATGCAAATAGTAGGTAGACAAGTTAATGCATTTCATCCAAAATTTCGATGTCCAAATTTCACCAGAAATATATATTTTAAATCCAAAAAAGCATTTTTAGAAAAAGATACGAATGTGCGTGAATGACAGATACCAAACTTCGTATTTAAGTTTGGTATCTTCCAAGGATACGACACGAAGGTTTTCACGAACATTTCCCCACCCCAAACTAACCTTTGTATGGAAAAATTGTTTAAGTTTTGTTTTTTCTCAAAAATAGATCTAACAATTTTGATTAAAATAATGTATACTAAAATGCATACGTCACAAATTAAATGTATATTTTAAATTTCGTGGAAACAGCCTTTCAAGATGGTTTTATTCTGAATTAATTTTACATAACTGGTAAACTTTAAGAAATAGACAAAACTTACTACACATAAAATGCAGATCTTGATAAAATACACACTTTATACCTTACACAGTTTTTGTAGGATTGACCGTTCCTGAGATATTCCTTGTTATTGTTTTCAGTTTTAAACTACGTAACTTTAGGCAAACATAAAGTTACCTTAAGTTTCATCTGTCTTTTTTTTTTTTTTTTTTTACTGCTGGCCATATAAAGCGAACTGAACTTCAGTTGTTCACATAGCGACCAGCTTTTAAAAGATTTGACTATAGATTTAGCCTAAGCTATTTCTTTATTTCCCTTCTGCTTAGAAGGAAGAAAATAATAAGAACATTTTGCTAATGTTTATCTCGAGTAGCATGTTGTAGATAAAAGAATAATCTTCTTTAAGAGTGTTGTTGGCAGAAGAGCTAGAGAAAGTCTTGTGAATGGATCACATCAGATTTTTTACAAAGTATTTATTTATTTTGATTTTCTAATCTGTTCTAGAATAATATGTTATGATACTTGTTAAACTGACATTTTATTTTCGGAGAACTGTTTATTCCTGTTTTAACATGCATATCAAACAGTATTATTGACCAGTAGATACTTTATTTATAGAATAAATTGATCCTAAATAATTATTTAATTAATAATAAATAATATTTTCTTTCATCACACGAATTATGCATATTTTACCAGATTATTTTTTTTTTTTAGTTTAACGCCCTTTATCTTGATAGGTCACATCAAGATATTATTGTAATTGATGAAATTACGCTCAAATAATTCGACTCTATTCATCTTAAGACAGCTTAAAGACATTCATCTTCTCAGTATAAAGGAAAACCCCGAAAAAACAGTGTCGGGGTAACTCTCCCTAACAGAGATTCAAACTCTTGAATGTAAATAATTTGACTATTGCTTTAGCCTGGCGCATTTCTTTATTTCCTTCTACTTTAAAGGATTAAGTAATTAAACTATTTCTGTCAATATGTATCTCGATTATCATGAAGCAGATAGAAGAATAAGCTTTTGTAAGAATGACTTGTTGCATTATAAGAAGAGAAAGTTATATGTGTAGGACGCATCAGATATTTTTCAAAAGTGGACAGCAAATAAGGTACTCATATTTGATCAAAATTAATTATAAACACCTTTAAATGAAATTGCAAAAGCTCACATTCCAGTTAAAAGACTCTGAGAGAAATAACTAAGAATAAACAAAAACTATTTGAATAAAATGCTATCATTTGGTATTTCTGTGATTTGCTCATAATTCAGAAGTTTTCAGAACTGCTGAATTGTATTAAAATAGCATTAAAATAACAAAAACTCACATAAATATATTATATTAAACGTTCTGTGAGAGAAAAGAAAGGATTTCTGAAGAATTCCTTACCTTCTCTTTTGCTTAAATGCAGTTTTCTTTGGCTCGTAAATAGAAATCTATAATTACGGTATTCAGCTCAAATATACATTTTATTTTAACAAATAGGGCGAAGAAATACATTGCCTGTAAAGAAGTTTTAAACTACTGAAACAATATTTCAATATTTAAATTGGATTTATACGAGTGTATTCTTTTTCCTTTTCTCTAAAAGCACCAAGAATGTGGCTTGAAAGTATGACATCGATGAGCTTCAGGAAAGTTATTTGAGTGCATTAAATGTCTCTATCTCACTTGAGGAAGGTTATTTGTATTAAAATTGCATTATATAACTACTATATTTGTTTCTGTTTCAAGCTTAACATTGCTTGGTAGATGAGTTTTTAGCCATTCCAGCCAGTCATTTTTCAGGGTTCAAGCCAGAGAGTTTTCATTTTATAAACACCACGCTCCTGATGAGTAACGCCAAGCAGTTTTTATACCATGTAGCGAGCTAAAGGATGTATGTTTACAAATATCGGATCTTTCGCCTTACCGTTTGTCAAAACAAAATGCACTTACCTTTGGTGTGGACTTGTTTGGGGACACGCTTCGACCACGCGATAGGTATAGCCACGGCTAGGAGCACCATGACCCCTATCTGTAATAAAATAGCAACAAATTCACGATAATTCTCATATATTTTTCAGTATTTTAATGAAAATTTACTTTCATCTGAAATTTACAGTTAGAAAATGTTATTTGTCGTGTAGTTCCTGACTTCTGACAGAAAGTTTGCGCAGATGGAAATGGACAGAGGTGAGAAGAATTGGCGAAGCCTAGCAAGCCTGCTGCTGTTTCTTCAACTCCTTTTACTTTTATCGCCAGTGTTATTAACAAAACGCTCAGAGACAGGTAGACTTAAAACAGTGCCGAAAGTGTAAGCAATAACAGTATAGTTTCTTGTTTTTTTTTTCCAGACTAATAAACAGTTCTACATTATTCCATATTACCCTAAACAGAATGAAAGACATAATATAGAACGGCATTATATATTATAGCAGACTATATTTAATAACTGGGTTTTATGACCTGATTGTTCAGAAAGATAAAAAAAATCTAATAAGAAAACTGATATAAATTGGAAATAAAAGGAGATCTCCGTGGCTCAGGATAACTCACTACTAGTGGCAATTAGTTACCATGGACTTGCCTCATATTCCCGCATGTTTATCGTACCGGCAATCCCTACCACCTAAGCATGTAGAGGACGTTTTAACAACGCCGCTATCAAGATTCTGGAACTAGAGACTGGATGATAATAATCTATGTTTAATAACATTCCAGCTCTTTTCACAGACTTCGTATGATACTAGATAAACACAAAACACGAGAATGTTACACTTACAACAGCTACAGAGGCTAATTCTAGTATACGTAATACTAAAGCAGGAATTATTAAATGTATATGTAGGTGATGCAATGTGTATTTTAGAGGAAAATTCTCATCATTACCACACGTGACTGCTACAAAAATCTATAGCAGATATGCAAAATAAGAGTGTAATACCACGCCAGAAACCAGCTGATCTTGTCCATTCCCTGAGGTTCAGTCTCTGGGTTTTAATTAATTATTCCCTTATTTACACAAGACATAGACACCATAATTTACACATAAACTGTAGAAATGGAAATTAAAGTTGGATTTTTAGCGCATTTTAACAAAGTTTTGTATATTTCCTCTCGAAAACAGTATGTATAATACGAGTTTAAAATATTTCCAAATTACTGTATTTGGTGCAGTTTTTAGCCAAATCCTAAAACTGTTTTATTAATGATTCACTATTTAATTATGGTGCAACACAGATTTCTTGCATGATTTTCCTGAAAACTGCTTTATTTTCAGAAAATTCGTCATAACAACACACTAGTTAAGCTTAAGCCATTTTGAACCAAAAATAAACATTTTCTATCCAAAAGTTAAAATTTAAACACGTTGGTATGCAATATAAGTTTTCAAACGAAATAATTTCCTAAGAAGAACATTAGTGTTCTGACTCACAAAATCAGTTATATAAAAGCTATAAAAGCCCAACCGAACTTCGTAAGACTCGTTCTTTTGATATATTATTGATGGGTGCAACACGTTTTTGTTTACATATTTTATTAAGTATGTTTGAAATGAGTTCAAGATAGGTCCGCAGTAGTTTCTCCGGCTTGAATAGGGAGATCTCAGGTTGATTCCCAGTAAACTGGCCACTCTGACCTTTTTTTTTTTTTTTCTTTTTGCGGTCTTCCCTAGTTGAAGCGAATGCTTGAGTGGTTTATATAATGCGAATATCTCGTTCCCCGTTACCTTTATTTAATTACCACGTTTCAGGGTCGAAGGATCAGGCGAGTGGATGGCGGGCGAGGCGTGTAGCCGTGGAGTTTGCTTTATGGAATTGTGTGCCATGCAATTCGTTGTGTGACGGGCACGCAGAGATAGGGAGAGGCAGATCAAGTCGAATGTTAGGGATCTTGTCTGCTACCCCCGATCTGGCCACTCTCTGCACCCTTCGTTTCACAGCTTTTCAGAAGCACAATGCGCTTAAATGACGAGATTTTCCTCTGCTTTCTGAAAACCACAATCGCCACCGTCATTTTCCATGTTTTGAGACAAAACTTCACAACAGTGTAATTAATAGCCATCGGATATTTTGTTTGTTTTTTACTTGTGATGTGGAGTTAATTTTTTTCTTTTTATTTCATATATATGTATATATATATATACATATATATATATTCATATATATGTAGCCCCCTTTTAACCTCTAAGGTCATATCAGGGGCTTTGCTTTAGAAGCAACATTTTGACTGTAGGTTTTTTTAACGTTCGGTTTTTTTTTTTTTTTCTTTAATCATTTTATTTTTTTCAATCGTACACTTTCAATCTCGCATATATACCTCCATCTGCTGTGAGAAATGATTCTGGTTAAAGAAAAATTCCCTGTTCCAGCCGAGAATCGAACCCGCGTCCTTCGGGTGTCATGTCATCTCGCTGACCACTCGACTACGGAGGCAGTCTGGATTTAAGTTTTTTAATACGTTTCGTGTTTCTATGCCTATATGTAAAGTTGTATACGTAGTCCATATTTATTGCATATATATATATATATATATATATATATATATATTTATGTGTGTGATATTGCTGCCTATTTCATCATTTTTCCATGCACTCAAACATATAATATATGTATTTTTAAATTTTAAAGCTTAAAATCAATATTTAAACTCATTAGGGATAAAATACTCAATTCTTTCTATGAAGACATCTCTATAGAGGTTTAGAATAAATTTGAGAACGCCCCTTTTTTTAATATGCATGAAAATTACCGGTAAATTGTGCAGTGTTTTATAGAGAATCCAACTTTTAAATTTTTGCGCTCTGTGGATAAATTATCCTCAAGGTGAAAACATAGTTACTGCGTGCACTTCAAGGTTATCCAATAACTCCGTAAATATAAAAATATCCTTCTCAGTTACAGAATTAAGTTATAATGGATAAACATCATAAACTTAACACCGGAGCGTTTGTAGAAAATGATCATTGTATGCTGCAAATCACATTACAAACACCAAGATGATGTCTATGGAAAGAATGTATACTGTAAGTACCTAAAGGTTGACAACTTTGGGGGACCTGATTAGCATATATTTTCAAATTTATGGAGCATGTTTTTAAGGTGTTAACAGCATAGTGCATGCCCATTTATATATTATGCATATAAATCCATTGTTCTTTTATAAAACCCACCGAACAGCTCCGTAATATTACAACAAACAGATCATTTGCCAGTTTGACGTAACATCTTTAGCTTATATATTTTCATGCAGTTTTGAGATTGAAACCCAAGTACTTGCTTACTATAAATAGTTATATTTTTCAGTTCGTCATGTAATTCAGAATTCCGATTGATTTAATTTTTATTGAATGTTTTAAAATTAGAGAAGAGCCGTGCGGAGGTCAAAGTGATGTAATAAACTATATTTTCTCAATGAACACATAAGTTAATAGAATTAAAAAAGTGCATTGTCGTTAGTAGCTTATATCACTACTAATACTAATGCGCTCTAAAATCAAGATAACATGTTTAAAAACATCTTTAATTGTTAGGTGTTAGTGCTTATATGTCGCAATAATGCGAAATAATTTATAAAACATAAACAGTAGAAAAACAAGCCGTATTTCTTAGTGCAGAATAAAACTGTACAGTAGAAATATCAGTTAGCAATGTTGAATTATAGTACTCACGAATTCTAATGTATATTTCTTTTTATGAATTACCGCTGGCTGTATTTGCGCTGTATAAATGTTACAAGCAACAACGAAACTGTAAGTTTTTTGTTTTCTTTTACAGTTTTACAAAAGCTAATAAAAGGCAACTGTGATATACATTAGTAAAAGAAATTAATTTTACACATTTTTATTTTAATATTGGTAGTAATATGCCAAATATTGGACAATGCGTAAAACGCGTAAATAGTGGGATTGACAAAATAAATACTTAACTATTGGCTACCCCTACACCTAGATTGTATTTTAAGAGAACAGAGTCATGCACTTGCGGAAAGTTTCTGTTAATATAAGCTATTTCATAACACCATTATAAAGGCAGGTATTTTTGTTAGCTTAGCTTTCGTTTGATTTGACTCTTACGCAGTTCGCCAGTCAGAAACAACGGCTGTCCTCCTCCCTGGTCTAGAGTTAACATGCTAGTCTCTGGTTCCCAAGGTCACGGGTTCAAACCCGGCGGGGGGCAATGGATCTTTTCGGGCGTAAAAACCCTTAGCATGCTTCTTTCGGAAGAGAAGTAAAGCCATGGGTCCCGTGTTGTAGGTTTATGGCCTGATAAAGATAATTCGGAGCAAAATTAAGCGGTCTCTCGCTCAAATATAGAATGGGACGCTAGGAACCGCAGCAGTTAAAGAGCGTCCGAAATAAAACTCAATTTCAAAAGCAACTGATCTAAAGAAATAATAGTAATGTGATTGTAGCGTATCTGCCTCACATTCTAGATATCCCGAGTTCCAATCTCCGTCAGGGTGACTTGCTCGGATAAGGCTTTTTCGGTATTTTCCCTTATGCTGAGCAGACAAATTTTGGGTATCCTTAACATCTATAGACCCCTGTGCATTTGAATATCATTTTACCCGTTTCATTCTTCGTTCGATATGACATACCAACTTAAAAGACAAACTACGAAAACAAAGAGAAAAAAAAAAGAAAAGAAATAATAAGTGAATTGCATTGATGTCTAAAATGTAAGACACTAATGAGTGAATTTTTCTGCCAAATATATTTTTGTGAATTTTTGGATCAATGTGTTTGGTTCAGGTTTCAGACATCTACTGAAAGATTTTGTTAAAGGTTTAGTTTTTAGAGATTTCTATAGATGATTATATAGGAGGATAAAAGAGACATAAAAATCCATTGGTGGTCCACGGATGTGAAATGTAAACATGAATTAAGAAGCACTTACCCGCGAGACGAGCGTGTGAGTTGTAACCATGGTGATGCAGTGAAGCAGTGTGATGTAGTTTGGGCGTTGCAGTGTATATATACATGGATCTGAATCGCTTCAATGGACATGAAACAAAAAGAGCGCGCACGACGCGAGCTAGAACCATAGACCTAAATATACCGTGCCATCTACCTCCAGTGCCATCTCTCTTCCGCACAACAGAAAAACTTCCCTTTGGCACTTGCCAAACTGTCATTATCATCATTATCGAACCTTCCAACACGTATCGAAAAAACAAACAACATTGAAAAAATAATACTTTCCAAAGAATTTCCCTTTGTAAGAAGCACCAGTGGAGCAGCTCTGCTGCAATTATTACCGAAAATGGTATTTGTCTGAATGTTCTGTAGAGGTTGAATTGGATAATACCCTTGGCATTAGTACTGATGGTTCAAAAGGTTGAAAAATATGTACCTACCGAAAAAGTTCTGATATATTACATTCACATGATTTTCATTATCATACATCTTTATTCGGACATATACAATCTATTCTTAAAAGTGAATTATTGTTTTTTCTCACACAAACCGTGTTGGGTACGTAGAGTCCGACTGAAAAATTCGATGCCATTGCAGGGATTTGAATTACTTATCTCCCGGTCTCTAGCCGGTTTCTTTAACCACTCCAACTTCTGTGCTACACACGGCTTGTATGGAACAAATAGTTAATACAACTAATTGGCCTAGCAGTTAAACTAGTATGCCCGGGATTTAAAATAATTACATTGTAAGTGTCATTGGGGTCTGGCATCTCAAAATAATTTGAAATCATCTTGTGGTTTACCGGAAAATGTGTGAATCAATTGAGAAATCTAATGCTTATTGCAATGATAGCTCAACAGTTAGAGCAACTGGCTAGAGACCGGGAGATCCGTGGTCAAATTCCGGCTGAGGCATTGAAGTTTGCAGCCTGATTCGATCTGCTCTTACGAAAGCTTATTTCTCCAATTAATTCAGAAAAACCTTTGCAGAAATAGCAGCTGTATTACACGTTTCATTATAGATACAAAACGAATAGCGACGTGACATTTGTAACAACTGGACGGTATATGCTGGCCTTAACATTCCATACCGTTTGTATATAACAGCCAGAAGCAAACGAATGTTGAAAGTAATCTGATGTGTTGCATTCACGTGACTTTCTCTACATCTTTGTAACAAATTATTGTTAATAAGCTTATTATTTTATCTACTGCATGCTAATCGAAATAAACATTAGCAGAAACGGTCGTATCGCTTATTCCCTTTTAAGTAGAAGGGCTAAACCGACAGTCAAATGTTTTAAAATGTGGTTGCTATGGAATTGAAATCCATTTCTTTGCATTAGAAGAAGTTGAAAAGGTCCCGCATGAGATATGTTAAGTATTTTATAACTGAAACTGAAACTATTCACTATTCACAAGGAATATCTCGAAAACGGTCGACTCGACGAAAAAATGTATAGGACATAAATTGTGTGTTTTAAAGAGATCTACATTTTTTGTGTAGAACGCTTTTGTCTATCTCATATAATTTACTAGTTATGCAAAATTAATCCAGAATAAACAGGCGTTCAGAAGCTATTCCCAGAAAATTCAAGATATACATTTTATATGTGATCGAAATGGCTTTAATATCTGGTATTTTAATCAAAATCGTTATAGCATTTTTGAGAAAAACAAATTTTTCCATGAAAATGGTAGTTTGGGGTGGCGATATTTTCTTGAAAATCTTCGTGTCGCATCCTTGGAAGATACCAATCTTAAATACCAAGATCTTTTCGTTTCTGAGCTATGCTATCCACACACACACACACACACACGGACACGCGCGCGGGAATCATTTTCTGAAAATGCTTTTTTTTTTTTTTTTTTTTTTTTGCAGGGGTTCTAAAACATGTATTTCCGGTGAAATCTCGATATCGAATTTTTGGGTGGAATACAATATTTCCTTTATATACTATATACATAGTACGTGTAGAGAAAGTAAAAATGATCAAGAAGATAGAATAATAAGATTTTTAACAATGATTTGTTACAGAGATGCAGATAAAATCATGTGAATGGAACATATCAGAATTTTTAATTTTTTTTTATTATAAGTTTTGAAAAGATCTATCTTTTTGTGCAGTGCGTTTTATCTATAGCTTAATGTTTACCAATCTTACAATATTATTAAAAATTAGTTTCGAATGAAGAAGACTTCACAGAAGATATACCGTTCATTTGTCATGTAAAATATCTTTGATAGGTATATGGTATTTTAATAAAAATCATTAGAGCCACTTTGAGGAAACTGAAAATTTCGAAAAAATGTTTATGTAAAGGGTATTTTGAGGTGGGATTTTCTGTAAAATCTTCGTGTCCCATCTTTGAAAAATTAGGATTAGATTATACATGAACGGGGCCTCCAGTCACTGGAGCAGAACATCACACAACCCTTGTGGGCCTATGCAACTTACATGACCCCAGCAGGGAGAGGGGAGAGTCTCGAAGGGAGTCCAGATCTCGATTACGATGGGCGCAAGCATGGACGGGGTCCCTAACGATTCCAGATTGGAGGCCGAGACGCCGACCGAGCCCAACCCACAAGCCCAAAGCCTCTGGGGGCTCCCCGAAGGTACTCTAACCTGAAAGTTCTCCAAAACGGGTCACGATAGAGCAGTAACACGACTATACCAGGAATAAACCTCTACAGTGCGCAAGCCATCCTACAGACGCAACCCGCCGTACACCTCGACTGGTCCTTCAACCCTGAAACAAACCATGAAGTGATGGGGATAGGACATTATAGAAATGCAATGGACCTCACCTGCATTCACCTAACGACCCAGGAAAATCCCGAGAGCAAACATAGGTCATCCCGGTAATCGAACCCACGATCTCCTGAATGCAAGTCACTAGTTACCGTAGCCCTAACTCGCTCGGTTCTTAGGAAGATACTAATCTTAAATGCCAAGTTTAACCGATTTTTCGTTTTTAAGTTATCATGTTCACAGATTCACACTCTCACACATACTGGACCTTTTTTTCTATTTTTTTTTTTTTTTTTTTTTTTTTATGGTATACGGAGTTTCAAAACTCGGGTGAAAAATCGGTGAAATATCAAATTAACTTTTAATGAAACGTTTTACAAATGGTTTTCTCAAAAATGGCTCTAACAATTTTGATTGCAGTATATTAAAAATATTTACATTACAAATACATTTTATATCTTGAATTTTCTGGAAACAATATGTGTAATCTTGTTCATTCGAAAGGAAATTTTGTAGAATTCTTTGTAATTGGTAGACGTTAAACTACTGAGGAGAACTTGCCACACAAAATATGTAGATTTCTTTAAAATGGAATTTTATTTCATATAATTTTGTGGCATGAGTTGTTTCCGAGATACCCGATATCAATGGTTTGGTTTTTGTTATTATTCCATTTAACTGCAAGATCCTATTAGCGATAGGGTTTTGGAACGTATTACCTATCGGCAATGGTGTCTTTGACATTGGAACCTGGGACCGCTCGCACATAGTCAGGCGTTCTGCTACTGATCTACGGGGCCAGCCTGATTTTATGTATATGTAATATGAGCGGCATTTTCCTATGGAACATATTGCCTATAGACAAAGGTGTTATCTCGTATACTGGGGTCGTTAGGTTTCTATTCATCCATTCATTTTTATCATTAGATAACACATACTTCAAGATTCTCGGGGGGATAAGGAATAATCTTTGTTAGAGAAAAATTCTCACTCCCGGCGGGAATCGAACCTGTACAGCAGGAAAGTGCTCTACCGACTAATCTACGGGGCACCTTGGTTTGATTTTTATTACTATTCCATTTATACCCCACATTTAACACCATGGTCTTATTTTCGACATTTCCTTGTGGAGCATATTTCTATTGACAATTCGTGCAATATTTATTGTCATTGGGTTTCTACTGCCTTTAACTTTTATCCATTACACCACACTCATTCACACTCTATTTCATACTTTCAGACAGTGGAAAGGATAGTGAATATTCTTAGCGAGGAAAAAATTCCAACCCCCAGGCTGGAATCGAAACTGGGACCCCTCGCAGAGCAGGGAAGTGCTCCACCAACTGAAATACGAGGCTAGTTTAATACTTGGTCGTTTTTTGCTTTCCCTACACGTACTATGTAAAAAGTGAATAGACAAGGTATTGTATTACACCCGAAAATTCCATACCGAGATTTAACCGGAAATACATGTTTTAGGGTCCCCTATATCCAAAAAAGCATTTTTAGAAAAATGTCCGTGTGTGTCAGTGTGCCCGTGTGTCTGTGAACACAATAACTCAAAAACGAAAAATCAGTAAAATACGAAACTTGGTATATAAGTTTAGTATCTTCGGAAAACTGTTGAGTTTAGTATCGTGTCGCATGCATTTCCAAGCATGTGACACGAAGATTTCAAGGAAAATTTCCCCACCCTAAATTACTCTTTACTTGGAAAAATTTTCGAAAATTTTTATTTTCTCAAAAATGGCATAGTTATGATTTTATCTATTTTGATTAAAATATAGTATTAAAGATATTTACACCTCAGATTATATCTTGAATTTTCTGAATTTATTTATTCTTGATTAATTTTAGTGGATTTTGCGTAACTACTAAACCGTAAGAGATAAACAAAAACTTACTTCACAAAATATGTAGATCTCGTTGAAATATACAATTTATGCGACCTATATTATTTTTCGTAAAGTTTACCATTTTTGACATGTTTCTTGTCACTGGATTCAGTTTATAAATACTTAAACTTTTCACATACGGGGAGTTTTCAATTTTATCGTTTGAGCCTAATGTATTCCATTATTTCCCTTCTACTTACAATATTCTCCTAATGTTTAGCTTGATTAGCATGGAGTAGATAGGACAATAAGCTTTTTAGCAATAATTTATTACAGAGATGTAGAGAAATTCATGTGAATGGAACACATCGGATTTGTTTTTAAAGTCACTCTTGAATGTTGCATGAATTCTATACTTACTTGCTGTTTCCATACAATGTAGTTTTCAGAAATAGAGAACATTTTGGTAGTGTTTAACTCCCGCTTTTACTACTTGTGGCACCGCAGGCGATGACACTGGTGATACATGGAATGAAGATGGAGCACCGGTGGAATGCGATGGCGCGGGAAACCGGAGAACCCGGAGAAAACCCGCCCCTGCGCCATTTTGTCCACCACAAAATTCACATGCGGTCTCTTGGGATCGAACTAAGTGAGAAATGAGAAATGGAGAATGTTCGATGTCCACTTTGAAGCTTCTTTGAGTAGTATTGTTGTCTTTGCTCTCTCAAGTCATGAAGTTCAAAAAGGTACGATTAAAAGTTCTCCATCCTTTCGATATTCAATGTTTCTCACAACTGATTATGAATTTAAAGGCTAACATGCTAACTAGTAGGTTTTAGAGGACCATATCATTATTTTCAAATATTACTCTTTAGGGCCTTTGTTTTACAATTTGGTCTGGATTTTGATGGGAATTTGTTGAACATTTGTGTGGCAGTAAATATTAAAAATAGCAATTGAAAGTTTCAGATAAAAAATCAGTATCTTCTGTTTTCATTACACAGCAAAATCCAGGGTATACTTTGTTTTTATGAGTATTAAGAACGTAATCAGAAAATACTATACATGGAAACTATAAGGAGTATTTTATACTACGATTAACGAGTTTGATTAAAATACCATATGTTTAAGATATTTTTTATGAAACTGAAATTATATCTTAAGTAAATAATAGGATTTGAATCCCTGTTCATTCTAAATAACTTCAGAAAACTGGTAAACCGTAAGAAATCGACAAAAATTTACTCCACAAATATATAGATATCGTTAAAACACACAATTTCCGAAATTTTGTTATACACATTTTTTGTGAAGTTAACCATTTCCAAGATACTCTTTGTTATTAGTTTCAATTTTAAAATACTTAAACTGTTCTGAAACAGGAAGTCGACTTTCGTTTCATGTCTCTTTTGTTTACTCCTTGCTATGCAAAGAGAACCGAATTTCGATTGCAACACATAGCGACAGATATTAAAAGATTGAACTATCGCTTTAGCCTATTGCATTTCCTTATTCCCTTGTTCCCAAAATTACGGGTTCAAGGCGGCGGAGAGAGTTGGATTTTTTCGGGTGTAAAAGTCCTTAGCATGGCTTCCTTCGAGAGGAAAATAAAGCTGTTAATCCCGTATTGTAGATTTACGACAATTGAGGCCTCTGAATATAATTAAGTGGTCCTTCGCCACCAATACAGGAAGATCTGAGAACCATAGCAGTTAAACACCGCCCACAAATAAAAGTCAATTCAATATTAATCCCCTTGTACCTATAAATAAGTATATAATACAACTATGTTAACGTTTCTCTCAATTTGCATGAAATACATGGAAGATTAAGCTTTTGGAAGAATAATTAGTTGCAAAATTGGAAGAGAAAGGCATTTGAGTGTAACAAATAAGTGGGCCACGCCGTGACCGCGTGGTTAGACCACTCGCCTCTCACCTAGACCGCATGTGAGATTTGTGGTGGACAAAGCGGCTCTGGGGCGGGTTTTCTCCGGGTTCTCCGGTTTCTTCCGCCATCGCATTCCACCGGGGCTCCATCTTCATTCATGTATCACCAGTGTCATCTCCCGCGGTGCCACAAGTAGTTAAAGAGGGCGTTAAACACTACCAAAAAAGGGTATTTTAAAGCAGTTAAGGATATTATCCCTGAATTCACTTACCCCAGCTCCAACTGCATAAAATTCTTAATGTAAAGACAAGTTTTATATGTACATGGTATATAGAGAAGGTGTTGCACTCCACCCAAAAATTCGATACCGAGATTTCACCAGAAATATGTGTTTTAAGGTCCCCTTTATCTAAAAAAAAGCAGTTTCAAAAAAGGTGCGTGCGTGTGTGTGTCAGTGAACACGATAACTCAAAAACGAAAAGTCGGTAAAATACCAAACTTGGTATTTAAGTTCAGTATCTTCCAGGGATGCGACACAGAGATTTTGAGAAATTCCTTCCACCCCCAACTACCCTTTACCTGTAACTTATTTCGAAAATGTTGATTTTCTCAAAAATGGCTCTAACGATTTAGATTAAAATATCGTATATTAAAGATATTTGCCTGACAAATAAAATGTATATCTTGAATTTTCTGGAAATAGCCTCTGAAGAATACTTTATTCTGGATGAATTTTTCAGAATTTTGCATAACTGCTAAACCGTAAGAGATGGACAAAAACTTACCACACAGAAATGTAGAGCACGTTTAAACACACAATTTATGTTACATATATTTTTTCGTGAAGTTAATCGTTTTTGAGATATTCCTTGTTTTTGATTTCTGCTTTGAAAAACTTATAGTTTTCTCAAACAGGAATTTGTCAACTGCTGTCCATGCAAACAATGGAACCTTGGTCACATAGTAACCAGCTTTTGACTATCACTTTAACCTGTGGTACTCCCTTATTTCGCTTCTACTTACAAGGAAGCAAGTAATAAGGATATTTCTGCTATTTTTTTTTTTTTTTTTTTTTGATTTAACATGAAGTAAATAGAAGCATAAGATTTTTAACAATAATTTGTTGCAGAGATGTAGAG
Organism: Hymenopus coronatus; assembly: GCA_030762935.1. Taxonomy (NCBI): domain Eukaryota; kingdom Metazoa; phylum Arthropoda; class Insecta; order Mantodea; family Hymenopodidae; genus Hymenopus; species Hymenopus coronatus. The sequence goes on from CM060881.1 coordinate 69,042,512, forward strand.
AAAGTCATGTGAATGGTACACATCAGATTTTTACTTCTCAGGTTGTATTTAATTCTATACTTCTACTTTTGAAGTTTCAGAAAATAACTTCTGTAAAAGATATTTTAACTTTTGGCATTGCACTTCAAAACAGCAATTCCAAACAATGAAACCGCATATTGGTCTTCGAGTTGTAGCAAAAAGAATAAATAATACCTTGCTATTGTCCATTGTTCTGGTTTGGGAGAAAGGTGAGAGTTTCCTTGCGGCTTTTAGCGGCATTATAATGGTGATTAAGGGATAAATAGAGATTCACGAAAGTTTCAGTTTACTTTCCTTTGGTACAAAAGCTGAGTTTTAGTTCAATCATTGGACGGTTTGTCTTCCATGTTCTTATTTCTTATTTTCCTTTCTTTATTTCTTTTTGAGGGAGAGGATGGAGCAGTTATCTTCTCCTTGATTTGCATAATATACTTGTGTAAAAATATAATTAATAAAGTAAACTAAAAACTTAGGTTTTAAAAAGAGAGAGTTATAAATTATCAACTTACTGGCCCAAATGAGCCCGTGTCGATAAGCTTAAAGTTATCCGACGTTCGTCTTCTCAGGATAAGGGAACCTCCCCCCGCCAAAGAAAACGTATCCGGATAACTCACACTAACTGATATTCGAACTCGGTATCTCTGCCTCATAACACGATGCAGACCTTTTCCGCTTAGCCTTTGTATATGAACTTGCATCGTATTATCTGATGTCTCCTGTTCCCATTCTTTTTTACTTTCTCTACACGTACTATATACATAGTGTATAGAGAAGCTATTGAATTGCACCCAAAAATCCGATACCGAGATTTCACCGGAAATACATGTTTTGGGCCCCCCTGAATCCAAAAAAACATTTTTGGAAAAAGGTCCGTGTGTGTGCGTGTGTGTGAGTGTGTCTGTGTGTGTCTATGTATGTGTCTGTGTGTCTGTGGACAGCATAGCTCAAAAACGAAAAGAACGTTAAATACCAAACATGGTATTTAAGATTGGTATCTTCCTAGGATGCGACACGGAGATTTTCAAAATAATCCCCCACCCCCAACTACCCTTTACATGGAACTTTTTTCGGAAATTTTGGTTTTCTTAAAAATGGCTCTAACGATTTTGATTAAAATATCGTATATTAAAGATATTTACCTGACAAATAAAATGTATATCTTGAATTTTCTGGGAATAGCCTCGGAACACTACTTTATTCTGGATCAATTTTACGGAATTTTGCATAACTGCTAAGCCGAAAGAGATTAACAGAAACTTAACACACAAAAAACGTAGAGCACATTAAAACACACAATTTATGTTATATATATTTTTTTCGTGGAGTTGATCGTTTTTTAGATATTCCTTGTTTTTGATTTCAGCTTTGAAAAACGTGTATTTTTCTCACAATGGAATTTGTCAATTCCTGTCCATACAAACAAAGGAACTTGAGTCACATAGCAACCAGCTTTTGACTATCACTTTAACCTATGGTACTCCCTTATTTCGCTTCTACTTACAAGAAAACAAGTAATAAGACTATTTCCGCTAATTTTTCTCAATTACCATGAAGTAAATAGAAGCATAAGCTTTTTAACAATAATTTGTTGCAGAGATGTAGAGAAAGACATGTGAATGGATCACATCAGATATTTTTTTTTTGTACAATTCAGTTTTTTCAATACATTTCTAAGCAGCAGTTTTGTTTTAACATTGCTCATCTTTCGTCCAGTTTTTCTGAAAGAGTTTCATACTTATGCTGTCTGCCCAATTCTGATAAGTCCATTTTTCTTCGTATTTAAATTTGCAATGCTTATTTCTTACTACATAGTACAATCCAAATACATTTCATACATACGTCTGCTTTAGCATTTAACTCCATTCCCTGTTCCTCACCATTGTTATTCAACTCAATCTTAAATTATTATTATTACTATTATTATTATTATTATTATTATTGTTATTATTATTATTATTATTATTATTATGTATTGCAGATTCTCACGTTCTAACATTTTAGAGGTGTTAAATGCCAAAGCGTTTATAAGAATGCTTTTAAATAACACTTTTTAATGGTAAAAAGCGGAAGTTCTGCGATATCTGTTTACTAACGCGTTTTGTATGACTGCATGGAGGAATGCAGTTAGAATTTAAATAAGTATCACTATGACAAAGCTTAAAGGCTGTGTGTACACATACATCAATTATAATTAATTGAATTTTATAAATTTTTGAGAGTCTTAATTAGTTGAACTATGCGTTCCAACACTGCAAGTCCAGGTTTTTAAGGAATTCTTTTGTGTAAGAAGCAGCTAGCATGAAAAAAAGAATCCTATTTCGTAAGATGTAAAATACTTCCAGCAAATACCTAGTTGTTTGCTTTAAATAAATCTCATCATAAATACAAAGTATTTGTGGTTTTATATTTTCTTCGTGCACTTGGAAGTATTTAAAAAGAGGTTACAAAAGTGAAAGTCTTGTGGTTCCTGAAATTTAGGCATTAGAATTAGCGTTGGAGAAGGGAACTAGAAAATCGGAGAGTTATGCTGATTGCCTTCTTTAATTTGCTCATTTTTTCTACAGGATTTAGGGTTAGGCTATTCTTGGATTGTTAAGCTTTCGTGGTGTTTCTTTAATCGTAGGTTTCATGTTACTTGTTCCTAGCTCTCCATTTTACTATAACCCAAACTAGAGTTAAGGTATTAGACACAGGAAGGTAAGGATGTGTAGAAATAAAGAGAGTATGTTTGTTACCACTGACGTGTTTTTTATTTAATTTACAGAAACAATTACAACAGGAAACAAGTCGGGAACTTAACATTAATTTAAATGAATTTTACAAATAAAGTAGCACGCTAGAGTTATAACCATAAAAGAAATTCATGGAAATAACTTATCACATTTCACAAAATGAAGACTGTAATTAAACAAGGAATACTGTTGGTAAAGGTGCTAAGTTAATAAACATATATACATTAATAATAATAGATATGTCACTTCTGGCAAGAGCTTTGCGTTGTAGCTTAGTTTCCTAATATTAAACAGTTCACTATCTTTGAAAATTTAATGTCGTTGTAACCGGCAGCTACAAGTTAACTATCGTTTCCTACATTACTTTGTTAGTTCCATTTTTTTGTAACTTTTATATGTTTTTTCCATTTTTATGACTTTTTAAAATGATATTATACACTTGCTATTATTAACTATAACTTTTTTGAATGATGGAACTTTCGTTGGAAATATTGACTGCCAGGCCGGGTACAATGCAAGTCGTTTTCTTTAGTTTCTTTCCCTGCACTTGCGACGGAAACCTCATCCCCCCTGCCCCGGGCTGAGGCTGCCTCCGCCCGTGTTATAGATCGCCTTCGTCCATATACATGTGCTTTACTCTGGTTCGTTCAGGCGAAGGCGGGCGAAGTCTTCGAAGACGATGTTGTCATCGTCATCAGCATAGCAAGAGTTCTCGTACTTGGCGCGTTCAATGCTCTTGGTCTTCTTCAGAGCCTGGGCCTTCTCACGCTCGACGGTGCCTGCAAAACAACAACACACTTGCTGTCAGAGACCAAGAACGTAATATTAACGATCATCGTAAGCATACTCTTACTTGTTTCTTCCAAAAGATTAGGGAATATTTAATTATTTAATTCTTGGGAAATTCAGTCTAAAAGTATTTTGTTCGTAAGAAAAATATTGAGTATATATCTGGTTCTATATAAGGTACTAATAACCGAGCATCTCCCAGAGGATTTTTCCAATATTAAACTATTTTAATATTCTGTTTCGATATATCTGTTCACTGCTCTTATAAAATAGCAATATAATAGGGTCTGCTATTCTGCAATAAAATTAAGCATGAATTATGATTTTAAAATAAATACTGACAATTCTTTTTCGCGTTATGAGTTTTATGTTTGCGTTACGAGTTTTTCATAGCGTTGCGAATCACGCACAACACAATCTGAAGAACAAAAACAAGTAAATAAGTAATCAGCAAAATGAAAGGTGTTTTAAACTGGAGTACATACCGGGGGCTGGGTGAAGGAGCTTGAAGGGTACATCAGTGACGAGTTCGCCTCCCAGTGTACCGCAGTTCAGCTTGACACGAATGGAGTAGGAAATGACGATACCCATAGCATCAGTGGGAGACTTGCCCTCAGCAACAAGAGTGGAAGAAGCTAGGTTGACATCATCTTCCTTCAGGTAACCGTCCAGTGCAATTCCATGGCGGTCCTTGTTGCTGGATGCCAGAGGGACAAGGTAGAACACCTTGGTGAAGGAAGCTCCAGGTGTAATGGGGCAGCCTTCTCGGGTCTCCAGGCTGGCAACATGACGAGAGTACTGGCCATTGACCATGGTCACTTCGCAGTGTTGGACGACGTACACCTGTACAAAAACACATAGTGATTGTATGTACCATTAGTTACGCACAGATACTTTTTCCATTGGGTTTATCAGTGAGAACTGAAGTACCTTAATGTTCTTGACGGCTTTGCGTGAGTTGTTGGTAACGATGACATTTGCGCTGACTCGTTCGCCATGGTAATAGGTTTCCTTGTCGAGGGTGACTTCGAGGTTCAGTTTGCCCTGAGAGAAGGTGAAGCCCTTGCTGACCAGAGAGCTAGGAAGACGTCGGCCGCGAGTGACTGGGGCAAATTGCAACTGCAAAGGAGATGTTTAGCATTCAATTTTCATGAAGTACAACGGCTAACATTAGTATTATGTAATGATAATCATCAGTGGTTACCTTCTTGATAGCGAGAGAGATGGATGATCGCTTGTGTCCCTTGTCGTCAGCGTTGTCACCAACAAAGGTCTTGACGCAGTATTCTACACCAAGGGGTTTGCCAGAGTCTTCTTCACCGGGCTGCAGAGTAACGGAGCATGGAGATCCAGCTGGGAAGTGGAAGGTGAATGGGAAGGCGTTGGGGCCCAGCTTCTTCATCAGCTTCTCCTACAATTATTTAATTATTTGTGTGAGCGGCGTCACATCGATTTTTCAGGTAGGAGATCATCTCAATGCTTTTTGTTTCATTCTGATTACCTGGATGGGAGTGAGTTCCATCTTCTCCTTTGGCTGTGGTACAATTTGTTCCTTGGCGAGTACCATTTCCTTGCTGAATTTGACGCCCATAACCTCATCTTCCTCTCGTCCATAGCGGTAGGTGGTGATAAGCTGTATAAAACATTCAGAGTCAATCACAGAAGCTAGGCTTCGTTAAAACAGAGACTCTATGAAGGTGATGGGTAAAGTAAACTTGTGTTTTATTTAAAAAATTACAAGATCGTGGCTGCAGTGAAACTAGCAAAACGTGTCCATTATATGTTTAAAATGCTATTAGAAACTGGTTATTCATACCCATCATTGATATTGCAAAAAAATATTTCAATGTCTTAAATTGCTTCAAGGAACGAAATTTATAAAGATTTTCATGCCTTTAGAAGCGCTGCATATTTTAGCTTTTCAAATCAGGGGCCAAAAAGTCAGCTTATTATATTCTTTAAATCTAATACGTCCTTCAAACTGATTAGAAGGCAACTTTTCTTGAAGTACTTCACGCCAGTTGAACGACAACGTTTGTTTTTAATGTAGTTTCTTTGAAAACGTGTAATATTTTATCTTTTAACAAAAGCGTGCCTAGTTAAGAAAGTATATTTTACTTTCTGCAAAATATTTAAATTGCGCAAAGAATTTAAATTAAAAGATTTTTTTTCCACAAGTGAAATCAGGTGCACCTTTTCCTATTGATAGATTTTGAAATTCTTGGAAGAAATACACAACTTCTTATATTTTTTTAACCGATAACGTTTTTCAAACAAGTTTAACACCAACAAGGCGACTTCTATTAAAATGTAATCGTGGCAGCTCAAATGCAATGTTTGTTCTTAATATAGTTTCTTTGAACATTTTAACTATTTATTCTGCAATAAATAATATTAGGAGAGAGTATTGTTATTTTTGAAAAATGTTAAATGTGCTAAAACAACTGAAGTTAAACGCTTCTTATGCGTAAGTGAAATCAGGTACACGCTTTCCGATCAACAGATTTGTTCCTAACAACTTTAAAGCATTACATCAAATATTTATTTTCCTTGGAATTAAACAAACGTACTTTGAAACTGGAAGTTTGGATGTTTATATTGTCAGAAATAAATATAATAGCATAAATTACCTGTCCATAGATCCTCCTTCCCCTGAGATAGTCATTGTCAACTACGATGATGCCGTCAATTGGGTCAACATGGTCCAGATGGTCAATGAAGTCGCGCTTTCCAAGATAAACGGTAACTTTGCCTGAAATTAAAAGTTCGAAGATGCATTTCTCATGTTTCAGAAGTATCAGATTTTTTTTTTTTTTTTTTCAGATGATGTAGGTAATTCCATTCTGGGAAACTTTAAATGTGTTTATAATGTTATTACAGTGTTACAAAGAGAGAAAGGAAAACTGAATAAGATGTTGTTGGTACTTACCATTAGGAGTGGTCTTCTTGAAGACCTTGACGGCCACGACGTAGGCCAGAAAAAACAATGGAAACATGAGTGCTGCTGTTTAGAACAATTCCCTTCCCTTGAATGAGAACTGGACTTCGCTTGTTGATGGTGCGCCTGAGAGTTGGCTGCTTGCTGGTAATATGGAGGAAAGCACGCTTCCTACCAGAAGTGATCGGCAACCTGAGACCACCACGTCGCTTATATACCGCTCGCACATGGCTTCCAGCAGAGTAACTAGATCATGGGCTCAGTGGCAAATTGGATTATACACCGGGGTAAACCCATTATTTGCAATCCATTTTAGTTGTCCTAGTGACGTTGTTTAAAGACACTGTTCAGTGCAAATATGCTAGTAAGGTATCAATGGTAAGGTATTCACTAGAAAACAATCAATATTTGCCACTTATTTCAAGAAGTAACCAGCAGTTTGGCAAAGAATCCTAAGTATTTTGCATCCATTGAATACGTACTCTCACATAATTAACTAAACTGCACTTAGATATATGTATATTAAGAAATGCATTATGATACACTAATAACCAGAAGGCGACAAGCGTTATCTTTTGCCAAGGTCGCATCTAACTCTAAGGATACCCCCTAGTCCCTTCATTGCGTTTTATAACTTCTTTCTTTTCTTATTCGATTCATTTTTGTAGCAAGAATTTATATTATTTGTATTTCACTATTCTACTAAATATGCTTCAATTCCTTAAAAAATATCTGATGTTCTCCATTCACATGACTTTCTCTACATATCTGTAACAAATCATTGTTAATAAGCTTATTCTTCTATCTACTTCATGCTAATCAGATAAACATTAGCACAAACGGTCTTATTACTTAGCTCCTTATGAGTAGAAACGAAATAAGGAAATTCATTAGACTAAACCTACATCAAATGTATTAAAATGTGGTTGCTATGGGATTGAAATCCGTTTCTTTGCGTGGCCAGGAGTTGACAAATTCTCGTATGAGAAACTTTTGAAGTATTTTAAAACTGAAACTATAATAAGGAATATCATGAAAACGGTCAACTCCCTGAAAAAAATACATATGGTATAAATTGTGTGTTTTGACGAGAACTACAATTTTTGTGCACTGAGTTTTCGTCTCTCTCTTACGGTTTACCAGTTACGTAAAACTCAGAAAAACTCATTCAGAATAAAGAGATCTTCCGAAGCTATTCCCGAAAAATTCAAGATGTTTATTTTATTTTTCATGTTAATATCTTAAATATACTAGATTTTAATCAAAATCGTTAGAGCAATTTTTGAGAAAACCAAAATGTTCAATTTTTTTTCATGTAAAGGGTAGTTGGAGTGGAAGATTTTCTTGAAAATCTTTGTGTCGTATCCTTGGAAGAAATTGAACTTAAATATCAGTTTGGTATTTAACGGCATTTCGTTTTTGAGCTATGCTGCTCCCCCTATACACTCACAAACGTGCGCGCGCACACACACACACACATTTTTAAAAAATGTTTTATCCGATTCGGGGGGTCCCAAAACATGTATTTCCGGTGAAATCTTGGTATGAAATTTTTGGGTGCAATACAATATCTACCTTCTCTATACACTATGCACAAGGTACGTGTAGAGAAAGTAAATTATTGTAGGTAGTTTCAAATTGTTTTGCAGTTCTCTATTAATATGGCCATATAAACATTTAAATAACCTCATTCTGTACTGTGTAAAAGGAACAAATGCTCTTTGTCTTCCCCCCTTCTCTCTTTCTCTCTTTCACAAACACACGCACACTTTTTGTGTTTTAGAGGAATCTTTGGGTATAGGCACGTTTTCATTTTCCTGCCCCCAATAAAAGAACATGACTTAAGCCACCGGGATGATGTAGGGATAAAGATGATTTTGTCGCTCACGCTACGGAACTGGCATCCATTTGCATTTGGATCTGGGGTCGAGATTTTTCATTTGTTTTTCACCAAATTATCTAAGATGGATTCTAGTCATCTTTGCAGCGGCTTAAGTCGTAGAATTCATTGCATATTTATTAATGCTTTTATGTTATAATATTTACGAATAAAGAGTATTCAACTAAAAGTGAGTTAATCTAAACCATATATATTTGTGTATAATTGAGACAACACCAAAAAGAAAGAGAAAACAAACAATAAAGCAAACACAATAAATAATTCTGGTAGCAATAGTGGAATTCAAAAATCAATAACTGCACTATATTCACATGAATGAACACATTCCTCTACAAACTATTCTTACAAAAGCCTATTCTTCTTTTACTTCCTGTTGATCGACACAAAGTGCTATACAAAGAGTGTCATTACACGTTTATTGCAGGTACAAGCGGAACACTGGAAACTAAAACAATAGTCAAATATTTAAAAGCGGGTTTCTATATGCTGATTTTGAAATTACACAATCTTGCATCACCACGATAAACAAATGACAATTGCCTTAACAATGTCACCGTTTTATTTGTTATATATCTTACTGTTATAAAGTCACTAGAATATTAAATTAAATAATTTTACTCCTTATTTTAGTGTTAATGTTAATAATAACAAATATTATATACATTAATCCTAATCCATTCCAACCTAATAAAATTCTAATTAAGTTATGACCAATAATTTTAAAATTATTAGATAGCACTTGCCTATTATTCAAAATTATACAAAAGTCACTTAGAATTCACAAGCTCTTCACAGAAAAAGTCAATATATTCCTACATTTAATTTCTTATCCAAATAAATTAAACAGTCGGTGTTTTAATAAAAATAGATCCATTTTGAGAAAATAATGAATAAGCAAAGGTTATCCACGTAAAGGATATGTTGGAATGAGAGGGAGTTTTCTTTATTATTATTATTATTATTATTATTATTATTTATTACTTTATTTATTCGGAGATCTCTAAAGGTATATTTACGGTGATATCGATATTGAATTTTTGTGTGGAATACAATACTTCCTATGCATACTTATCAATAGATAAGTTGTAAAGAAAGTAAAAACAGACACTTAAGTCACTATATCAAAGAACAGTCACTATCTAGAACAAAATGTTCATTGATACCTTCTATGTAAATAAATAAAGAATTGACCTTTTATGAATTATTCTATATTGTTCATCTCATTGTGCAGGAGTGAGATCAGATTATTATTATTATTATTATTGATTATTATTATTATTTTCTGCCATAACGGAGAATTTTTCAGTAGCGAAAATTGTTTCTCTCCATATGGACAGAATCTGGGTCATCTAATTCGCATAGTAGGAAAGGTAATGTTTCGGTTTCAACTGCCACTATGGTATAGCACAAGAAGTTTCGACTGTCTTCGGGCAGAACAGCTTATTCATTATTTATTATTTTGCATAATTATTGCATAGTTCATAGTTATCAAAAGTTTAAAGTGTGCAGTAAACTTCTTTGCACCGAGCGGGGTACCTCAGGCGGTAGTATTCAAGGCTCGAATTTAGCAGATGCCGAGTTCCAATCCCTTTGGACGAGACACTTGTTTTTTCGAAGTTTTTCTACGTCGGTAGGCTAAAGCTGAGGTGGTATATGTACAATCAGAAATTGTCCTATTTCTCATTTTTCCCCTTTCCTTTCATATCTCGGGGTTAAAGGGCATGGCACAATGGCCGTTTTAATGTGGTATATCAATAGTTGTGATTCAAGGAGAGAGCTGTTTTTTCCCCTAATACGAAATTGTAGGGTATTGTATAAGTAAAAGAGTTAAAGTTAAGTTAAGTTAGAAAACAAAACAAATAAGCCCACATTCGATTTCAACCTCTCGCTTTATTCTGCCTTCCTCCAGGAGTTTTAGTAAGTGCAACAGGTCTAGTCCAAGCCTCGGTGGCAAAATCCTGCTTCACTCCTAACCCTAACTTCTAGATTGCTGCGGGAAGAAGAGTCGTTCGCTTTAGCTAAACTTATTTTCATTTTTGTTCCTGCGTATGCTCTTGATTGTACATCTAAGTTAAATGTATATCCTACTGCCATAAAAAAGTAAGTATTCCAGTAAAAGTTTATTTTCTTTCGTACTTTTGCTTCATATATTCCGCTTTGCTTCCTTTCACAGTTTAATTCTATTTCCGATATGCGCCCTCTTCCTCTTTCGATCCAGCAATTCAGTGATGTAACAGGATTGGTTCTGAAGGGTTTAACATATTAAATGCTATCCTACTGCAGATCGCCTATTAGTGTCGTCTTATCTGATATTATGCAAGCACGAAGTAACTCAGAAGTTGAAACATTATAAATACATTCGAGATTGAATAATATTATTTATTAAGAATTTTCAAATTCATTTATATTAATTTCAAATTAAGGGGAAATGAAATGGCGTGTTATTTATGGACGCTCTTTAGCTGCTATGGTTCTCAGCGTCCCATTCTATACTGGGCGTGAAAGACCGCTTAATTTTGCCTATCAGGCTTGAGGTTCTTTTACGTGCCGTAAATCTACGACACAGGACCCACGGCTTTACTTCCCTTCCGAAGGAAGCCATGCTAAGGATTATTACGCCCGAAAAAATCCATCGTCCTCCGCCGGGTTTGAACCCGCGACTTTAGGTATACGAAGTTAGCATGGTAACCATTACACCACGGAGGGCGACACAAATTAAGGGGGATTTATACGGCAAACCTTCTAAAAATTTACAAATTTTAGGCAACACGCGTCACCTAGAGATTTGAAATTGTGCATGCGGTATTTAAGAAGTGTTTGTAGGTAGGCATATTTCGGATTTGTGTGAAACTGGAAAATTTAATTGAAGAGTCTTCTAAAAATTATAATTTTAAAGATAATTTCGCAATTCGTTCATTATACGTAATGAGCATTATAATACTGCATTCTATTTTCACCACAGAATAAACACACAAATATCAACGCCATTTACGATCTTGTTTAAAACTTGCTCTAGCTATGTATCTCAGTATATTCATTTATTTAATCTAACATGGCAAGGTCGGAAAACCTCTCTCACTCTATGAGAACTTAAAGTGCAACAATACTACCTACCACAATTGCCGTTTACGAAGTGGATAGCTCTGATAATAGCGATCGTAATTATGAATACTACATAGCTGTGGTTCACAATTATTTTTGGAAGATGGGAATGATCATAAGAGCTCCGACTCAAATGAAGGTTACTAGGTAAGGAAGCTTAGTAATTGAAACTATAATTTCAGCAGCGTTTCTTCAACACAAATCACTTGAAGGGATTGATTGTCTATCATAGAATCTGAGGGTGTGATTCGTTAATGTAGTGAAGGCCATTCTTTCTTTAAAAGTTATACAGTATTGGTCGATGCATTGATCAACGTTGTACCCATTTTTACTTTCTCTACATATACTATGTACATGGTGTATAGAGAAGGTATTGCATTCCATCGAAAAATTCGATACCGAGATTTCACCGGAAATGGACATTTTAGGGGCTCCTGTATCCAAAAAGTGCATTTTAGAAAAGGGCCCGTATGTGTTGGTATGTATGTGTGTATCCGTGTGTCCGTGTGTCTGTGAACACGGTAACTCAAAAATGAAAAGTCGGTAAAATACCAAACTTGGTATATTAGTTTAGTATCTTCCAAGGATACGACACGAAGATTTTGAGGAAAATCTCCCACCTAAAACTACTCTTTACATGGAACAATTTTCAAAAATTTTGATTTTCTCAAAAATGGTTCTAACGATTTTTATTAAAATACTGTATATCAAAGATGTTAACACGTTAAATAAAATGTATATCTTGAATTTTCTGCATAACTAGTAAATAGTAAGAGTTGGATAAACTTACTAAAATATAGTAGATTTCGTTGAAACACACAATTTATGATATACTGTATGCATTGTTTTCGTAGAGTTGACCACTTCCTTGCTGGTGGGTTCAGTTTTAAAATACTTAAATTATTTCCCTTCTAATTACAAGAAAGCATTTCTGATAATTTTTATTTGATTAGGATGAAGCAAATAGAAGACTAAGCTTTTTAACATAATTTGTTACACAGATGTAGAAAAAATCATCTGAATGGAACACATGAAAAATGAGGCTGTGCGAGGGTTTAAACACAAAAATCTCCCTTCGCTACGCCACTAATAATGTAATCATTAACAGTGATTGTCATAATAAATTTTGTTATTATTATTATTATTTAATCCTTACCGTTACACTGAAGAATAGCAATAAAGACTTGCCAAGTTCTCTGCAGGTGAGGTAATACGAATCATTGTCTCAATGAGCATATCTCAGAACTGTAGTCATGCTGAAGATTTCAGATTGTGATGATCTTCAGAGCTTATGAATTTATGCCCATAAATAGAGTTCACTAATCTGAATTGCAGCTTTTACAGTACATCGAATAAATATTAAGGAATGAAACTAATAATTTAAGATATATTCGATATTCTATTACTTTTAAAATTATACTGAGGCGATCACTTACACATTCGCATTGAAATTGGGAAAAAGCTGTTTTTTGTTCCTTTCCATTGTTTCATTTATACAGCTCTCTTTAACTTCTGTAGTAACATCGAGGCCTTTAACTTGAGAAGCAACTGCCGAGTTCTTAACGTTGGCTATATCATTTTTTTTAACATTACAAATATACTCACCCCCACAAATATACTTACCGACTCTATGTGGCATAGGTAATAATTATGGTTAAAGAACATCTCCGTTCCAGCCGGGAATCGAATCCGTAACTTCTGACGCCAGTGGCCAAAACGCTGACCAGGACCACAGAGGCAGTAATTAAAAGAATGGAAAGAAAAAGAAAAGAAAAAAGGGAAAAAGTGATATTGGTGTTTTTGAAGTTGTGTACTATAATTTTAAGCTAGCTAGGAGAATGTTTAAATTTGGTATCTTTATAGAACTACAGAACCAGTCTGTTTCTTTATTTGCGAAATTAAATTTTGAGGTCATTCAAATTATTAATTTACTAGATTAGTTATTGCGAATCTTTTAGCTGTGTTTGCCTTGCATTGCTTATTATACCCTCATAGTTATTTACTATATAAGTAAAGTAATGGTTCACATTTACAGTACAAGGTTGCAGATTGAATTACAATTAGAAGAAAAGAACAATAGCTTTGAAAATCAAGAGCTTTGAAGACATTTGTAGATGGCAAAAAATGTAATTTCTGCAATAATGCTTAAAAGAATTTTGATTAACTATGATTAATACACAATCTTATTTTTAAATACCTGAGAATGCAGCTATTGAAATACTAAAATATAGTGAAAAACACGAGCGGTAATTAAAAATATTACAAATAATAAATAACTGAGTTTAGAATTATTTCGTGATATTGTGTAAATTCGTATAATATTTGACTCTAATGTATTAAAGTAAGTAAATACCATACTAATCTAAATATCTGACGCAATAGTCCGTAAAGATCAATTCCACATTACTTTGAAAAATCGACGAATTTTTATATAAAAGGTCCTTAGTCTCGCTTCCTGTTCTTTTCATCCTTTAATTACTTCCAATTTCTGTCATTGGTTTTATCAATTTGGTAAAGTAGAGCATTGAAATGATTAACTTTTAGTCATTTTCCATTTCCTAAAAAGGCCATCACTGCCCTAGCAACCAGTTTTTAAGAGATATAAGCGAATTCCAATGACAATCGCATAGCCACAGCTGTTTAAAACATTTGACTATCGCTTTAGCATAGTGTATTCCCTTAGTTCCCTTCTACTCATAAGGAACTTAGTAATAAGACCATTCTGCTAAAGCATATCTCGATTGGAGTAGAAAGAAGAATACTCTTTTGTAAGAAGTTCGTTTGGAGAACAGGCAGTGAAAGACATGCGAATGGAACCCAGTAGATTTTTTCCTCTTGGGTTCATTTTGATAATAATTTTAAAAAAAATTATAATACTGTATGTAAACAGATTTTTTTTCCTTATAATGTTACAATCAAGCTTATATGTTGCTTAATTTGAAATTTATAGTCAGAGAATACTGTATACGACATCAGATTTTTAGATTATAGTACTCAAAGTATTGCTATCAATTTAGCGTTCCAGAAAACTATGATTATTAAGAGCAAAATCTGAGTCGACGTGGAAATGTTCTGATATGTTGCATTCGCAACAAATTATTGTTAAAAAACTCTTGCTTCTATTTACTTCATGCTAATCGAGAAAAAATTGGCTGAAATAGTCTTATTACTTGCTTCCTTGTTAGTAGAAGGGAAATAAGGGAGTACCATAGGTTAAAGTGATAGTCAAAACTAGTTGCTATGTGACTGAAGTTCCTTTATTTGTATGGGCAGGAGTTAACAAATTCATGTATCAGAAAATTATGTTTTCCAAAGCTGAAACCAAAAACCAGGAATATCTCAAAAACGATAAACTCCAAGAAAAAATGTATATAACTTAAATTGTGTGTTTTAACGTGCTCTAAATTTTTTGCCTGGTAAGTTTTCGTCCATCTGTTACGGTTTGCCAGTTATGCAAAATTCTGTAAAATTCATCCAGAATAAAGTAGTCTTCAGAGGTTATTCCCAGAAAATCCAAGATATACATTTTAATATAAATATCTTTAATATACGATATTTTATTCAAAATTGTTAGAGATATTTTTGAGAAAATCAAAATTTTCGAAAATTTTTCCATGTAAACGGTAGTTGGGGTTGGGGGATTTTCTTGAAAATCTTCGTGTCGCATCCTTGGAAAATACCAAACTTAAATACCAAGTTTGGTATTTAATGGTCTTTTCGTTTTTGAGCTATGCTGTCCACAGACATGCAGACACATACGCACAGCACGCACACACGGACCTTTCTCCAAAAATGTACATAGTACGTGTAGAAAAAGTAATAAAGCAGGCAAAGCCATCCAGTTAAAATACAAGGAACACCATCTCAGGTGCTGAAGCCATAGGTCACACCTCCATCAAAATTGACGCTTTTCAACTTCCGCAAATATTGCTGCAAGAAAGAAAATAATTACTCTTATACAAAATCTAACATGGCTTGGAAGGTATGATGATAATGTTATATGAGGATACACGGAATAATAAATTGCATACTAACATCAGTGTCGATAATAATTCCTAGATAACTATAATCCCTTGCGTGCCTATCATTTCCCGGTATTCCTTCCGAGATAATATAATTACCAGTACAGTCTTGGTAAGAGAAAGAGTGCAGAATTAAGTAGTAGAATTTGATTTGTATAAAGCGTGCTGTTTTCGGTAACGTACATTGGCCACTTTTATTTAATTAAACTTTCAGGGAAACATGAAGTGTATAATTATAACAAAGCAGTTCTGAATTTTGTTACATGTCATCTATACGAATCTCCGACATTGAAGTATTTTTACTTTCTCACCACGTATGCAGATTGTACAGAGTAGGTAGAGAAGTTATTGTGTTCCAACAAAAAATTCGATACCGAGATTTTACCGAAAATACATATTTTAAGGTGCTCTGAATGAAAACAAGAGCATTTTATAAATATATCAACGCGCGCATGTGTGTGTGTGTCTGTGAACAGGATAACTCAAAAACTAAAAACGGGTTAAATACCAAAATCCCCAAAAAGATTTTCGAAAGATTTGATTTTCTCAAAAACTTTAAAGATTTTTATTAAAATGATTAGATATATTCAAGAGAACTGAAATGTATATCTTGAATTTTCTGAGAAGAGTTTATTAATGCCATTTCATTTTAGGTAACTTTTTATAACTGGTAAACCGTAATAGACAGACAAAATCTTACTACAAAAAGTCTAAGTCACACAATTTATTACACTTTTCTTTGTAGAGTTAACCGCTTCCGAGACTTTCCTTGATTCAATTTTACACTGCTTAAACTTTACTCAAACGAGAAGTTGCCATTCGTTTCTATCTCTTTTCTTTTACATTTGGCCGTATAAAGAGTCAAATTTCAATTGCTTCACAGAACGACCTGCTTTTCAACGATTTGACTATCGCTTTAGCCTAGTGTACTCCCTTATTTATTTTCTACTTACAAGGAAGCAAGTAATAAGAAGAGCCTTTCTGCTAATGTTTATCTCGATTAGCATGATGCAGGTAGATAAAAGAATATTCTTTTCAAGAATAATTTGTTTACAGAACAAGTAAAGGTCATGGAAATGGGTCACATAAAATTTGTATAATTGGTTTTGTCTATAGTCTGTAAGAAAACTCTTATAAAATTGCCAGAAAACTGTATTTATAAATACGAAACTAAATAATTATTTTATAAAATTTAAAAGTGAGTTAAGTATATGGGTGGGAAAATCATATGGACAATGAAATGGTTGAAATTATATTCAAATGAGCTGCGGATCCATAGAGCTTAGAGTTAACCTTTTCAGGAAAAGGAAAGAATCTTATCAACCTAACAGAGATTTGAAATCAGGACCTTTCGAACACGCTATCCCAACACCACGTAGATGGCCTAGCTGAAAATTGTTGCATTTATGTTACAGAATGTTTCACATCAAATAAAGACGTGCCACACGAGGGTAAATTAATCACTCAGCCGCAGTTTCTGCCTAAGGGCAACATTTTTCTTTCAACCCCAGCTCGTCCTATTCTTCCCTCTCATCGCCTCTTTAAAACGGCATCAGAAAAACTTTGATCTTAACATTGCCACCTATAATTATTATTATTATTATTATTATTATTATTATTATTATTATTATTATTATTATCATCATCATCATCATTATTTTATCCTCAAACTCCTTACTATTCGCAATCCTTCCGGTGGATCTTCAAGAAGCATCTTATGTTTCAACTAATTTCTTTTCTTCCTCCTGATCGCTGGCACTCCGTTACTCTTACCATTATTTGCCTTTACTCTTCTATACACAATGCTGAAGCATCTTAATTATCTATATTTTCTATCCATTTCATGCTCTCCATCCTTTGCTGAGTTCGTTCATCTCATCTCAAGCTCGTAGTCGGGGTTTAGTTTGGTTTATTAACAATTAGATTTATAGCAATACTTTATTTTGAAAGGTTAATATCGCTAGTAGCTTACCATTTGAAGAAAGCATAAGTATTTGAAAATTCAAATCAATACAAGGAATATTTCGCAAATTGTTAACCCAAAATGTGTCATTATACATAAAATGTGGAACTTCAATCAAAGTCATTAAAGTCATCTTCGAGAATATTTTTCTTTGTAAATAAATCTTAAAAATCTTCTTTAAAATCTTCATTTCGCATTTTTATAAGATTCTAAACTTAAATCCCACGTTTAGTATTTAATAGACTTGTCGTTTTGAGTAATTCTGTTTACAGACACACACAAACACAGTTATAAAAATATATATTTACCTAGAGATGCTCATAACACCTGTGTCGGTGAAATCTGTGCATTAAATTTTTTATGTGAAATATAATACTTCCTGTATTTAGTATAGGTAAGTAGCGGTGAAGGTGGTAAAACATGAAATTGATATTTACGGTATAATTTCTTTACGTCATTATTTTAAATGTTGAACATTGTGTGCGGGTGTGAGTTAAAAAGAGTTTGTTTTCGGCTCAGTAACAGCACAAGAACGCAAACTAAATATCAACTGGTAGCAGAGTTATGTAAAGCTGTGGAGACACAGTACAAACGGAAGATGTCCCCAATGTGTTTAGCGTGACTGACTGCTTCGTTCTTAAATAGAAGGTTTGAATAACATGTATTGCATAACTTTCAGGCGAAGGTCAAATAGTCCTCCTCAACTGTGAAATTCCTGACAGGCGTTCCTGATTTATGAAGAAATACTTACTAACTGCTTGAGCTTTCATATTAGGTTCTTTAGGCTAAAGGAAGGCACTATTCCGGTGCAGATTAGAACATTAAGAAAATCTGATGTAATACACTAACATAACTTTCTCTAGTGTTCTACAAACTTCTTATATAAGATTATTTTTCTTTCTATACCATACTAATCGAGATAATCATTAGAAGAATGGTTTTATTACTTAGTTCCTAATATGTTGGAGAGAAATAAGGGAATACACTAGGCTAAACCGATAGTCAAATGTTTTAAAAGTTGTCGTTATGCGATTGTCATTGCAAATCGCTTCTTTGCTCGGCCAGGAGTAGAACAAAAGAAAAACGGACACTTCCTGTCTGAGAAAAGTTTAAGTACTTTACAATTGAAACCAATAACAAGTAATATCTCGGAAACGATTACCTCACAACAAAAATGTGAAGGACATATATTTTGTGATGAGGTCTACATTTTTGCAGTAAGTTTTTGGCTATCTCTTACAACTTAGTAGTTAAGCAATATTCGGCAAAATTCATCCAGAATAAATAAGTCTTCAGAGGCTATTCCCAGAACATTCAAGATACACATTTTATTTGGGATTTAAATATCTTTAATATTCGGTATTTTAATCAAAATTAGAGGTAGTTTTGAGAAAATCAAAATCTTTGAAAAATTTTACATGTAAGGGTAGTTTGAGGTGCGGGGATTTTCTTGAAAATCTTCGTGTTGCATCCTTGGAAGATACTAAACCTAAATACCAAATTTGGTATTTAATGGTCGTTTTGTTTTTGAGCTATGCTGTACACACACATATACACATACCGTTTTCTAAAATTGCTTTTTAGGACTTAGGAGACCCCAAAACATATATTTCAGGTGAAATATCGACATCGAATTTTTGGGTGGAATACAATACCTTCTCTATCCACCATGTACATGGTACATACGGGCTAGAGAATGTAAAAAAGGTGACAAACAAAGGGATTTGTTAATATATGACAAGCATTACCGCATATGCTTAGTAAATACTTTCACATTATGTCAATTGCATTTATATAATACTGCAGGTATAAATTTATACATTATAATAAATAGGCATTTATAAATATAAACGGAGTTGAGGGCAGAATACTTGATACGGTACCACGCTATTTAGGTCTACCTCATGTGCTAATGGTGTTTAGGAGTAGCATAGTTTAGAAGAGATGCAGATTTCAACTTGGGTAATATCCGCTCAAAATTCTTGTATCCTTGTGAATATGTTTTTCGTTTTTCAGTTTTAAACTTATTCTGCTTTTGTTTGCTTTTTACATTCTCTACTACGTAAACAAAAGTACATTATATCATCCCAAAATTTCGATATGAGATTTCACCGGAAATATGTGCTTTAATTCCTCTGAATCTCAAAAAAACATTTTTGGAAAGAAATCCATGTGTATATGTTATCTGTGAACAGTTTAGTCAAAACTGTGAACAGTCAAAAAGAAGAAGTCGGTGTATACTAAATTCGATATATTAAGATCAGAATCTTTCAAGGATGCGATACTGCGATTTTCACGAAATCTCCTATCCCAAACTACCTTTTACATGCAACATGTTGATTTTATAAAGATTTCTCTAACGATTTTGATTAAAATTGTATATTTTTAAAATATTTTTATTACAGATTATATGTATATCTTCAATTTTCTGGATATAGCCTCTGAAATTCTCTTCATTCTGTTTATTTTTTCATAACAGGCAAAAGTTTACTACTCAAAAACTGCGGATCTTGATTAAGCACACAATTTCTGCCAAATATAGTTTTTATCGAATTAACCATTGCTGAGCTATTCCTTGTTATTGGTTTAAATTTACTAATACTTTTCTCTCTCTCTCTCTCTCTCAAAGGGGAAGTAGTTATTAGTTTCTCTTTCATTCTGGCAAAGCAAAGAGAAGGAATTTGAAAGCCATCACATAGCAGCCTACTCAGTAACCCACTCTTAAAAGTGTAACTTTAGTCGCGTGTATTTCTTGTTTCCCTTGTACCCACAAGGAAGTATGCAATACAACTCTCACTGCTAATATTTTCTCGATTAGCCTTCGTAAGAATAGTTTGTTATAGAATATATAGAGAAAGCCTTGTGAATGTAATACTTCGATTTTTTTCTCACGAACCCCTGAAAGCTGCACACGAATTCTTTGGGCTCCGGAGCATAGGTTGGGAAACCTATGTTGCAAACCATAGATGACTAAGGTATGGACTTACCTCTGAACGCACGAGGGAAAATTGGGGCGTTACATTCACGTGAGTGTTTCCCACTATTGTTTATTATTATACCTGCTAAAAACGTATTCCTTCAAAGACTTACTTTTTCTGTCTGTTTTATTATAAACATAAAGATCCTCAAATCTTTAAAAAGCAGATACCTATACTAGCTTTGAAATTCCACACTCTTCGCGTGAGATCACGAGAAATATTCGGAAATGGTTAGAGCCATGAACAAATTTATTTGAGATCAAATGTGTACTTTGTGAGGTAAGTTTTTTCTTAATCACTCACAGTCACTGGCTATGTAAAATATGTTCAGAATCAATAGGATTTCATGGGTTATTTATAGGACATTCAAAATGTGTATTTCATATATAAAAGCCTTAAAGTAAATTCTGAGAATATATAAAATAATATTGGCAGTTGGTGAATTTAAATACGAAGTTTTGTAATTATTTGACGCTTTTTTTCGAGGTATGTAGTTCTCACACACACACGCACGCACGCGCACACACACATATACACACCATATCCATACACATATACATGAAAAAAAAAATGGACCTTTTATATATATTAGTTAGGGATCCTTAAAGCATATTTCCATTGAAATATCAATATCAATTTTTTGAATGAAAGGCCGATACATCCTTTACCAATCATAGGTATGTGGTAAAAAGCCGAATCTGTTACAATCACCGATTTACCCTGCATACACTCACAAACACACACTCACACACACACAACTTACGCACACACATATTCGTAGATACTCGCATAAACGCTCGCGGAACTTTTGCTAAAGATGTTTCCTTTTTTTTTTTTTTTTAGCGATTTTCAAAACTTTTGTCTCCGATGAAATAACTGTAGTATATGAATGATCCGAAAATGTTTTATTCCACATATTTTACTCTGCATAATCTCGAAATTTATTTGATCTTAACTGAAGAAGTGCTGAAAATGTAACCTCTCTCTTTATTAACTATTTTGCGTACTTTATGAACATATTCAGGGAAAATTCTAATATTGTGACACTTAGATTAAATCTGAATAACATTTCACAGTGATATAAAATACAAATTATGATACAATATTTTTACCATCTTAAGTGTCAATTAAGTATTGTATTTATTGTAATTTTCAAGTAAAGGGTAGTGTGGGGTGGGAGGATTTTCTTAAAAAGCTTCGTGATGTATCTTCAGAATATGCTGAATTAAATGTATACACGCATCTTTTTCCTGCATGGAGGAGGTACTAAGGTATCCCAAAAATATGTAAGGATGTACAAATAAATATGAAAAACAAAACTAATGGTGGCCAGGGATGGAGAAAATTATAATAAAAATGGGAATGGGTTATACTATGGGAATGAAATATAAATATACTCTAGAAGTTAGTAACAAGTAAAATAGAAAATATAAAAAGACAAAAGATATGGGGTAGTTTAGAAGATAAAAAAGCATAGGCTTTTATAAACGCATAAAAAGAGATTTGTGGAGAAAATGGTATGCAGGCCAATGCAATAAGAAGGAAAAGGAAAGGATTAGTATGGATGAGCATAGGACCAATACAAGAGGGTTGAGAGGCTATGGAAAGGAAATTTGTGAATTGTGTGATGGAAGGAGAAGCACTGGGTACTGATTCACAAAATGCAAATAATTCCAGATATGGAGGGAAAGAGAGTTGGAAAACGAATAACAAATAAAGATCTGAAATTTTCATTCACATGACTTCTTCTGCCTGTTTCATTAACAAACTGTTCTTACAAAAGATTATCCTTCTATCTACTTCGTATTAATCAAGAATAAACATTGCCTCCTTGTAATATGAAGTGAAATAAGAGAATACACTATACCAAAGCGATGGTCAAATCTTTTAAAAGCTGGTCGCCATATGGAACAATTGAAATTCAGTTCTCTTTGCGTGGTCAGGAGGAAAACAAAACACAGATGAAACGACAGACGATTTCCCATTTGAGATAAGTTTAAGTAGCTGAAAACTAAAAACCAATAACAAGGAATGTCTCTGAATCGGTTAACTCTACAAAAACTTTTGATGACAAAAATCGTGTGCTTTAACTAAATCTACATTTTTTGTGCAGTAAGTTTTTGTCAATCTCTTATATTTTAAAAGAACCTCAAGCCTGATAGAGAAGCCTCTTAGCAAAATTAAGCGGTCTTTCACGCTCATTGTAGAATGGGACGCTGAGAACTACAGCAGTTAAAGAGCGTTCATTGCATTTCTTATAGTTTACCATTTATGCAGAATCATTCAGAATGAAAAAGGTTTCAAGGCTATTCCCAAGAAATTCAAGATATATATTTTGTTTGTCATGCAGGAAAACATCTTTAATGTACGGCACTTTAATCAAAATCCTTAAAGCCGTTTTTTATAAAATCGAAAATTACGAAAAATGTTCCATGTAAAGAATAGATTGGAATGGGGTGTTTTTCTGAAAATCTTCGTGTCGCATCTTTGGAAGATACTGAATTAAATACCATGTTTAGTATTTAACTGACTTTTCGGTTTTGAGTTATGCTATGCTCCCCTACCACACACACATACACACAAACCTTTTTCTAAAATAGCTTATTTTGGATTCAGGGAGTCTCAAAATACGTATTTTCGTGAAATCTTGGTATCCAACTTTTGTGTGGAATAAATAATTTCTCGACTTTGCACATTGCACATATGTACGTGCTACAGTAGGTAAAAATTGAGGGAAAAATAATTCCTAACTATAAAACTGCTGACAGAAAAAAAATAAAATAAAATTAGAGTCATGGTAAGTAAAATAGAAATGAATTTAAAAGGTAAGAGATACAAGAAGGAAGGACAACTAAGGGTAGGCCAAAAAGAATGACTTATGGGGCTAAAGTGGGTAACTTTATAAGGATCATCTGATCAGTATGTGTGTATGTGTAAGTGTGTGTGTGTGTGTGTGTGTGTATATATATATATATATATATATATATACCCGAATGGTTAATTACTAAATAATAACTTTTGACATTATGTGTGCATACATACTATTCTATTATTACTGAATTTCATGTTCAAGTGTTTCGAATGTTTATTTATGTATAAGTTAATCGTTTTCGCCCGCTCCCAAAATAACATTCTTTTCTGCAACTATACACCTCTGAAACGAGTGCGGTTGAATGCTACTCAACGAGGCAGAGAGAGAGAGAGAGAGAGAGAGAGAGAGAGAGAGAGAAAATATGTTATAGTTTTAGAAAGAATGTAAACCTTAAGAAGACGCAGTGAAAAGATTCGCCATGTATTACTACTTTATTATTAACGAGGCAAAGAACACCGTTTATAACTGCATTAGAGCGTAATGATCACAGATCATTAAACTCAGGTGTCTTAGTTCATTAAAAGCATGAAAGGATAAGAAACCCTTTCTTAAGTTCTCAATATCCATATCAATATATGTGTGTATATATGATGATGAAAGCATACCCAAAGTTGAAGGTTAAATAAATACTATTATTTTATTTTTATTCCTTTCGGTAATATTAGTTCCTCTTATGTATGTCTGACTTCTCTCTTGAAATTGAGAAAGGCTGAAACAAGCCACACAAAACAAGGATGACGAGTTGAAGGGATAGTTGGAGACAAAAAGCAATTCACACCTTCTCCTGCCATAATAAGAGAAAAAGAACAATATTATTTTCTTTTAGCAAGCCTTCTCAGCCGTACCAGTGAGTTCTAACAGTTTCTTAGTTTAACTTCTACCAATTTACAAAACATATCTCTGTCATCCGACAGTAATGTTCAAATGATGAAAAGTATACAATGAAATATGTAGAAGTGTTTCGAATTTACAACATATCCATGGGCAAAATAACATAATAGCCGTTACTATCTGTAAGCTTCTTATAAGTTCCTAAAAACAGTTTAATTTGTGTTAAATGTGAACAATACATTTTTATTTTCTCTACACGTACTATGTGTATAGTGTATAGAAAAGGTATTGCACTCCACCCAAAAATTTGATGCCGAAATTTCACCGGAAATATATGTTTTAGGGCCTCCTGTATCCAAAAAAAGGCATTTCTAGAAAAAGATTCATGAGTGTGTCCTTGTGTCAGTGTGTCCGTGTGCCCGTGTGTCTGTGAACACGATAACTTAAAAACGAAAAGTCGGTAAAATACCAAACTTGGTATTTAAGTTTAGTATCTTAAGGGATGTGACACGAAGATTTTGAGAAAAATCCCCCCACTCCAAACATCCCTTTACTTGGAAAAAATTTCTAAAATTTAGATTTTCTCAAAAATGACTCTATCGTCTTAATTAAATCTGCATATTAAACATATTTATATGACCAATAAACTACATATCTTGAATTTTCTGGGAATGGCCTATAAAGACCTCTTTATTCTGAATGAATTTTGCTGGATTTTGCGTAACGGATAAACCGTAAGAGACAAAAACTTACTACTCAAAATATGTAGATCACGTTAAAACACACAATTTATATCATATACTTTTTTTGTGGAATTGACCATTTCGGAGATATTCCTTGTTATTTGTTTCAATTTTAAAATACTCAAACTTTTCTCACGCAGTAGGTTGTAAGACCTGGTGGCCCTGCATAGAAACGGATTTCAACCACATAGCAACCAGCTTTTAAAAGATTTGTCTCTCGTTTTAGCCTAGTGTATTGCCTTATTTCCCTCCTACTTACAAGGAAGCAAGTAAGACAATTTCTGCTAATGGTTAGTCGATTATCATAAAGCAAATAGAAGAAGAAGCTTTTTAATAATAATTTGTTAAGTAGACTTAGAGAGAAAAAAATTAAATGGCATGTTATTTATGGACGCTCTTTAACTACTATGGTTCTCAGTGTCCCATTCTATATTGGGCGTGAAAGACCGATTAATTTTGCTGAGAGGCCTCTCTATCAGGCTCGAGGTTCTTTTACGTGTCATAAATCTACGACACGGGACCAACGGTTTTACTTCCCTTCCAAAGGAAGCCATGCTAAGGATTTTTACGCCCGAAAAAATCCATTGTTTGAACCCGTGACTTTAGGTATGTCAAGTTAGCATGGAGAAAGTCATGTGAATGGAACACATCAGATTTTTTCACTTACTACATTCATTTAAAACTATCGTGTCATATGTTGTCATAGGGATTGTAATATATGGAATTGAGAAGACCAGTGTACCTGCGCTACGAACAATAACTTTTTTAATTTCTCTACACATATTATGTACATGATGTATAGAGAACATATTGTATTGCACCCAAAATTTGATACCGAGATTTCACTGTAAATACTTGTTCTGAGACCCCCTGAATCCAAAAAAGCATTTTTAGAAAAATGTCCCTGTGTGTTTCTGTAGGATCATAGCTCAAAAACGAAAAGTCCGTTAAATACCAAACTTGATATTTAAGCTCAGTACCTTCCAAGATGCGACACGAAGATTTTCAAGAAAATGCGCTCACCCTCAACTTTACATGGAACATTTTTTCGGAAATTTTGATTTTCTAAAAAATAGTTCTAATGATTTTGATCAAAGTACCTTATGTTTAAGATATTTGTATGAAAAACGAGACTATTTCTTGAATTTTCTGAGAATAGCCTGTGAAGATATCATTCTAGATGGCTTTTGTATAACTGGCAAACCGTAAGATATATACAGAAATTTACTACTCAAAAAATGTAGATCTCATTAAAACACAATTTATGTTATATGTTTTTTTTTTTTTTTGTTTTTTTATTTTTCTCAAATGAGAAGACATCTTTCTTCCCGTTTCTCGTTTGTTTACACCTGGAAAGTAAAGGGATTGGAATTTCAATTGTTTCTCATCGACCGGCTTTTAAGGGACAAGACTATCGCTTTAGCCTGTGCAATTGCATTTCTCTTCTACTTGCAAGGAAGCTAGAAATAAGACTAATTCTACTTATGTTTATCTTTATTAGCTTGATATAGACAAAAGAATAGTCTTTTTAATAAAAGGTTTGTTTGCCGAATAGCTAGAGGACATCATGTGACTGGAATACATTAGATTTTTTCCACTCTACTTATAAGGGACCAAGTAATATGGGAAATGTTTGCCAATGTTTATTTTGATTAGCATGATGTAGATAGAAGAATAAACTTTTTAACAATAATTTGTTTCAGAGATGCAGAGAAAGTCATGAGTATGGAACACATCAGATTTTTTTTTCAATCAGTACACTCACTTGAAATACTGTGTCATAATTCGTCTACGGGACTGTAATATATAGGTTGGAGGAGGCTTTTTTAGGGAGGGGAGGGTTTAGCGTAACGTCCTTTAATCTGGTTAGTCATATCGACATTCGCCTTATCAGAATAAGGAAAAGCTCGAAAAAAAAAGTTATCCGGGTAATTCAACCTAAGCGAGATTCGAACTTGCGATAAATTGAACAAAAAGAATGCAACCTGTTTTGCTGTATTCATTTAATTACTTAGGTATACATATATACACAGAAACATTTACTTTTATATCGCATGATATATTTCGTTTCTTTGAGTAAGAGCGAGAACAATACTACTATCTTCCCTGTTAGGATTGCTGCGGTAGTATATCGTGCTCCGTGGTTTAGGGGTAGCAACATGCTAGCCTCCGGTTCTGGAGAATTCGGTTTCAAACCCAGCGGAGGATCGATGTCTTCGGGCGTAAAATTCCTTAGCATGGCTTCACGGCACGTGACAGAACCTCAAGCCTCTGAGCAAAATCATCACAAGCCCAAAATACGCGGAGGGACAAGGAGAACCACTTAAAGCTAAAGAGCATCCATTAAGTAAAATAATTCTTTTAGTTAAAAAAATGGAATTATGGCGTGGGTATAATGTCGCTCATTGCTGCACGTGGACGCGCCGAAAGTCACACACGCCAAACACTCAATCACGCGATTTGCATAGCAAGGTGTCTTTTTGTTTGTTTTTTTTTTTTTTTTTTTATGGTGTTTAACGCGCGCTTCTACTACAAATGGCATTGATGATGCACGGAATGAGGATGGAGGACCGGTGGATGCGATGGCGGGGGAAACCAGAGAAAACTCGCCCCTGCGTCGCTTTGTCCACCATAAATCCTACATGCGGTCGCTTGGTATTGAACCCCAGCCGATCCCGGTGGCCACGCTAGCTAAAGTGACTCGCTTTGGCGCTTCGTGGTGCACAGGATCGTGGGTTCGAGTCCCGCCTTGGGCATGGGTGTTTCTGTGTTTGTAAATGTGTCTATGTTTGTGTATGTATATGTAAAAGGAAAACGTTAAGAATACTAAGGAAATATAGGAAACTGGAAAAAATGGAGAGAAAAAAGGAATACAGCGCCGGAGTTCTGACAAGTCTCCGGAACTGTATACATATATATATATATAAACCGGGCTGTCTAAGTGAGAGGCAATTGTCTAACCGCTCGAACTCGGCGCGGCCGCAGCAAGGCGTTCCTGTTAGTGTTTTTAAAGATACATAATAGCTGTAAAAGTATGCAAGAGCACAAACTTATTGGTAGAAAAAAATTAATCTTTTTCTCTGATGAGGCCGAAAATTGCCAGCATATCAGCGCCTCCGGTGTGCCGGAATTTCGTCCCGTTAGAGTACTTTAACATGCCAGAAAATATAACGACATGGGGCTGTCTCTTTTAAACACGCCTAAAAATCATTCTTCTGGGCCGACATTGAACCTGCGACATTGGGATCAAAAGGTCAGCTCGTAACCAACTGAACCACCCACATCACTTTAGTAGTAGAAATTATGTTCACCGGTCGTCTCCTTAGCGCGGTGGTAGCGCAGCTGCCTACCAAGCGGGAGACCTGGGTTCGATCCCCAGTACCGGCGTGGGGATTTTTCCCCCGCTGGGAGACCTGGACCGGGGTGCACTCAGCCTCGTGAGGTCCCTGGGGGGCCAATTGAGGAGCTACTTGATGGAGAAGTAGCGGCTCCAGGTCGTGAGGACCGCATTAACCGGCCGGGAGGGGCTCGAGGCGCTGACCACGTCTCACCCTCCAATACTGCACCCCATCCATGACGTCTGTAGTGGACCGAGATGGGGGACGCAGCGGCCGGGCGGTAGGCCAAGGCTCCCCGTGAGCTGTCGTGCCATGGAGTTATAATTATGTTCACCTAATTTAACTGTACATGATTTAAAGGAGCTTAAGCGCATATTACCCTGAAAAAAGGACTACCTGGCGCCACTGTTCTTCACAACATTGAATAGCTATTACCAAATGGAAGGCATTTTTATTTTTTATTTATTTATTTAATTGGTTAAATTTGCCAAGGAACCCTTGGGCTCATGAGAGGGACAATAACTTAAAAATCATACGGAAGTGGAAGAAATACTCTATGAATAGTTTTACGTTGAGCAAAAGCAAAAATAAAAATCACACACAAGGAAACACAAATGGAAGCATACAAAATACAAACGTTAGAAAATACAAAATATGAATTATTGGAAAATATGTAGACATAAAGCATGGTTCAATACAGTTGTATAACTGAGAATATAAAAACATATTGCACTTTATTGATATAATGAAAAACAGGCTCAGGAACTAATAGACTAGAGTACAGTAAAACCTTCTTATTTACATGTAGATCACATTATAGGTCATTACTGAAAATATTTAGTAAGTAGGTACAATCTTGTTTTGTGCACAAAAGGGGAAAATTTAATAACTTGCATAATACCCATTGGAAGTTCGTTATAGGCAATGGTCATCAAGTGAATTATACCTTTTAATCCATATTTAGTAGAGCCAGCATGAGTCATCACTATGTTATTCTTGCACCTGGTGTAATAATGGTGTATGCTATTTGACTTTGAGATGTGTAAATTTGTACAGAGTAACCCATTGAGGACCTTATAAGCAAATGAGATAATAGTCAGCTTGAAATTCACAGACAAGGGAATAATTCTGGTATACCGGTATACTTGTTCAGTCGGAGTATAAAAGTCAAGATTATAAATTATTTTAATTGCACGGTTTTTTAAAATTTCGAGTTGCTGTCGGTGAATATCAGATAAACATTTAACATGTTAGTGAATAAATAAACGATCCTAAATAAGGCTAAGCGTTATGAAATAAATAATCTGATGCACATGATTTTCTCTAACTGTTCCACAAACGCTTCTTAAAAAATTATTCTTTTATCTATATAATGCTAATCGGTATAAACATTACTAGAATTGTTCTTATGCTTGCTTATTTGTAGTTGAAGGGATATAAATGAGTTCACTAGGCTAAAGCGATAATCAATTTTTTAAAAGTCCGTCGCTAAGTGAAACAATTGAAATTCAGTTATTTTTACTTGCTAGGAGTAAACAAGAGAGACGAAAAGATAGTTGTCTTTCCGTTTGAGAAAAGTTTAAGTAGCTTAAAACAGTAACCGATAACTCGGAATATCTCCAAAACGACTAACTCTACAAAAATGTATAGGTATGACATAAGTTGAATATTTTAATGATATCTACATTTTTGGTGGTATGTTTTTGTCTATTTCTTACGGTTGTAAAAGTTATACAAAAGTCATCCAGATTGAAGAGGTCTTCAGAGGCTATTCCCAGAAAATTCAAGATATACATTTCATTTCACATGAAAATATCTTACGGCATTTTAATAAAAATCATTAGAGTCATTGTTAAGAAAATCAAAATTTGAAAAAAAAAAAAAAATGTTCCATGTAAAGGGATTTGGTGGGGGAGGGGTTCTTGAAATTCTTCGTGTCCCTTCCTTGGAAGATACTGAACTTAAATATCAAAATTAATATTCAACCGGCTTTTCCTTTTTGAGCTATGCTGTGACACACACACACACACACACACACACACACACACACACACACACACACACACACTGAACGTTTTCTGAAAATTCTATTTTTTTATTTAGAGGACACACAAGAGCATGTTTCTAAAATACTTGTTTTTCCTTCAGGGGCTCAAAGCATTTATTTCCGGTGAAATCTCAGTATCGTATTTTTGGGTAAAATGCATAGGTATTACTTGAACCCGCGGTTATAAGAGTCCGTTTGATTGCAGCTGTACTACAGTCAGTCTGTTGAGTCGTGACACTTTTAGATCTACTATTTACAAACTGTATCTCTAGCACATTTGCAAACGTTTGTCACCAAGAGAAACATTAGTGAATCAAATACTAGTTAGATTCACATTTTATCCAACGAGTGAGTTAAGTGTTTGTCTCTGACTCGAATCCAAAACTCGTGGCCAAAAACTAATCTGATTTTATTGGCTCGGTTTCTCTCAAGAGATTCGTAAATCCCTTAATGGATATTGGGTACCATGATCCAAATGTTCATACAGAAAATAAATAAGTAGAATTCAAAATATACGGTTACAGGAAAACGAGTATTAACTAAGGCAATTATGACGATGGTTACATCTGTGGCCCGCATTCGATAGGTCGTAAGTTCGATCCCTGTGGCCGGCCTACATGACTGATTGAATATTTTCGGGGTTTTCCCAGGTCGCCAGGCGAAAGTTGAATACGTTCAATACATCCCAAAAATTTTACCGCCCACCATTTTTGTTCCGATCATTTCCGGGGTGAAAGACCAGGCAACGGCGTTCGATGTGTTGCGGCTGGATGGTGATTTGCGCATTTTAAAGGTTATCCTAGCGTCGTCGTTGGGAACACTCGGTCGGGACCCACCTTCCGGTTTCAGGACTTCTTCCGGGGGTTCGTTAGCAGGGCCTAGCGCAGCGTCGAAAGCGATTGTAACCAAAAGGACCTCCATCCATGCTTGCGTCTGTCGTCATCCGGTTCCGGATGCCCTTCACGGTCTCTCCCCTCATCCCTTTCTGGGGTTACGTAAGTAGCTACGTCCGGTGCTCTGCCCCAGGAATCTGGGTGTCTCGCCTGAGACTAATCCTAATTCTAACTCTAAGGTCATATTACGACGGTCGCCGCACACGCTGAATCACATAAAATCAAGAGCTTGTAGATAACCACTGCAATATATGACCTTGATTTTGCAGCTGCATTAAACAAACCCAAAAATGTCAATAAAGAGGCAGAAAAAACAACAAAATGTAGATAGTCGATGGAGCATGTGAATGGAACACACCAACAACTCGTTCAGCTGAATACGATTACCTTCGATCCTAAGAGGAGTAATGAAAATCACATTTTGTAAACCCACTGGCTGAAACAGGCGGCGTTGCTCGTGGTTCGACGATGTATCCCTACAACATTTAGCCTTGCGTTTCTTTAGAGGCATTTAGAATGTTTACACAATATACCTAAAGGGTTAATTAAAATTCGCAGGGAATAGTAAGAAAGAAAGAAAGAAAACAAATACTGTGCAAAAATACTGAACAGCTACCAGTTTTTAAAAACTCCAGTGACTTCCCCGTTGTCACATTCGGGACCTTCGAGCATGTATCCAAATAGAGAGAGCATGACGTCACATGCATGAAGACAACATCTCGAGCTGCTGCCAAAGCAGGAATGCACGACCAGTTTTAGCGCGGGATTTTTTCCCTATAGTTATTTTTTTTACTTTCTCTATACGTGCTATGCACATAGTGTATAGAGAAGGTATTGCACTCCACCCAAAATTTCGATACCGAGATTTCACCGGAAATATATATTTTAGGGTCCCCTGTATCCAAAAAAAATATTTTCAGAAAAAGGTCCATGTGTCCGTATGTCAGTGTGTCCATGTGTCCGTGTGTCTGTGAACACGATAACTCAAAAACGAAAAGTCGGTATTTAAGTTTAGTATCTTCCAGGGATGAGACACGAAGATTTTGAGAAAAATCCCCCCACCCCCAACTATCCTTTACATGGAACTTTTTTCGAAAATTTTGATTTTCTAAAAAATGGCTCTAATGATTTTGATTAAAATATCGTATATTAAAGATATATACCTGACAAATAAAATGTATATTTTGAATTTTCTGGGAATAGCCTCTGAAGACTACTTTATTCTGGGTCAATTTTACGGAATTTTGCATAACTGCTAAACCGTAAGAGATGAACAAAAACTTACCACACAACAAATGTAGAGCATCTTAAAACACATAATTTATGTTATATACATTTTTTTCGGGGAGTTGATTGTTTTTTAGATATTCCTTGTTTTTGGTTTCAGTTATAAAAACTTATACTTTTCTCATACAGGACTTTGTGAACTCGTGTCCATACAGACAAAGGAACTTCAATCGCAGAGCAACGAGCTGTCGACTATCAATTTAACCTATGGTACCCCCTTATTTCGCTTCTACGAACAAGGAAGCAAGTAATAAGACTATTTCTCCTAATTTTTGCTCCATTAGATGAAGTAAATAGAATAATTTGTTGCAGTGATATAGAGAAAGTAATGTGAATGGAACACATCAGATTTTTTTACATTGTATTTAACGCACGCTTTGAATACAAAAGACACCGCCGATGAAGACACTGATGTACATGGAATGAAATTGGAGCAGCGGTGGAATGCGATGGCGGGGGATCCCGGAAATATACGTTTTAGGGTCCTCTGTATCCATAAAAATTATTTTCAGAAAAAAGTGCGTGTGTGTGTCCGTGTGTCTGTGTACCTGTGAACACGATAACTCAAAAACGAAAAGTGGGCAAAATACCAAAATTGGTATCTAGGTTAAGTATCTTCCAGGGGTGCACGAAGATCTTGAGAAAAATCCCTTTCAACCCAAATTACCCTTTACATGAAACTTTTTTGGAAAATTTTGATGTTCTCAAAAATGGCTCTAACGATTTTGATAAAAATATCATATATTAAAGATAGTTACCTGACAAATAAATTGTATATCTTGAATTTTCTGGCCATAGTCTTTGAAGACTACTTTATTCTGGATGGATTTTACGGAATTTTGCATGACTGCTAAACCGTAAGAGATGGACAAAACTTACCACACAAAAAATGTAGAGCACGTTAAAGCATATTCCTTGTTTTTGGTTTCAGCTTTAAAGAAAACTTATGCTTTTCTCATACAGAAATTTGTGAACTCCTGTCCGTACTAACAAAGGACTTCAGTTGCATAGCAACCAGCTTTTGACTATCACTTTAACCTATGGTACATTATTTCGCTTCTACTTACAAGGAAGGAGGTAATAAGACTATTTCTGCTATTTTTTTTTTTCTCGATTAGCATGAAGCAAATAGAAGCATAGGCTTTTTAACAATAATTTGTTGCAGAGATGTAGAGAAAGGCATGTGAATGGAACGCATCAGATTTTTTTTTCTAGCACGTATGAACAATGTGCATGGTAGTTAGAGAAGGTATTGTACCACACCCAAAATCCGATACCGAGATTTCATTGGAAATACCTACATATATTAGGGTCCTCTTACTAAAAAAAATTTTAAAAAATATTTTTAGAAAAAAGGTCTGTATGAATGTGTGTGTGCGTGTGAACAGCATAGCTCAACAGCGGTTAAATGCCAAACTTGGCATTTAAGTTCATAATCTTCCAAGGATGCGTCACAAAGATTTTCAATAAAATTCTTCCCACACCCAACTTCTATTTACATGGAATATTGTTAGAAAATTTCTTTTCGTGTAAATGGAGTTTGGAGTGGTGGAATTTTCTTGAAATCTTCGTATTCCAACAATAGAAAATGCTGAACTTAATTATCGAGTTTGGTTTTTAAGTTATGCTGCCAACAGGCACGCCCCACACACACCCACACACACATACACACACATACGCTCGCACGCACGCACACACACACACAGGGATACCACACACGCGTTCACACATTTTTACTTTCTCTACACGTATTATGTACATAGTGTATAGAAAAGGTATTGCACTCCACCCAAAAATTTGATACCGAGGTTTCACCGGAAGTAGACGTTTTAGGATCCCCTGTATCCAAAAAAAAATTCAGAAAAACGTTCGTGTGTGTGTGTGTGTGTGTCCGTGTGTCAGTGTATCCGTATGTCTGTGAACACGGTAACTGAAAAACGAAAAATCGGTAAAATACGACACTTGGTATTTATTTTAGTATCTTCCAGGGATGCAACACGAAGATTTTGAGAAAAATCCCCCATCCCAAGCTTCTCTTTACATGGAATAAATTTCGAAAATTTTGATTTTCTGAAAAATGACTATAACGAGTTTGATTAAATT
Source organism: Hymenopus coronatus (assembly GCA_030762935.1). Lineage (NCBI taxonomy): Eukaryota > Metazoa > Arthropoda > Insecta > Mantodea > Hymenopodidae > Hymenopus > Hymenopus coronatus. The sequence goes on from CM060881.1 coordinate 69,077,071, forward strand.
ACCGTATATTAAAGATATTTGCATAGCAAATAAAATGTATATCTTGAATTTTCTGGGAATAGCCTCTAAACACCTCTTTATTCTGAATGGAGTTTGCTGAATTTTGCGTAGCTGATAAACCGTATAAGTTTGACAAAAACTTACTCCACAAAAAATGTGGATCACACAATTTGTATCTTTTTTTTCGTGGAATTGACCATTTTATGAAATATTGCTTGCTATTTCTTTCAGATTTAAAATACTTGACTTTTCTCACACGGAAAGTAACTCCTGGCCTGCACAAACGGATTTCAATCACATGACAACCAGTTTTTTAAAAGATTTGACTATCGTTTTAGCTTAGTGTATTCCCTTATTTTCCTTCTACTTACAAGGAAGCAAGTAATTAAAACAATTTCTGCTAATTTTTATCATGATTAAGAAGAATATGCTTTTTAACAATAATTTGTTACAGCGATGTAGAAAAGTCATGTGAATGGAACACACCTGGTTTTTCTAAAAATGCTCTTTCTGGATATTAGGATCCCTAAAACATGTGTTTTCAATGAAATATCTACGATGTGCTAAATAGAAAAAGTAATAAGAGTTGAGAATCTAAAAAAAAAATGGTTTTATTGCTTTTTGTTCACTTATGACACGTAATAGTATAAAACCCGAAAAAAAATTAAATGATACCCTAAAAACTAGTAAATAACAGAAAACAAAAGAAGAAACGCTTGATAAACATTAATGTGTTCCATTTCCATGACTTTCTCTACCTGCTCTGCAAACAAACATTCTTACAAAAGATTATTCTTCTATCTACTCTAAAATTATAACAACTTTTCTAAAATATATTAAAATTCAATTCCCTTTGTATGGCCAGAAGAAAAGCAAAAGAGATATGAAAAAATGAGAATCCTGTTTGAGAAAAGTAAACAAGTATTTTAAAATTGAAGCCAATAACCAGAAATATTCAGAAATAGCTCTATAAACAGAAATAAAAAATAAAAATTCTGATGTATTCCATTCACATGACTTTATCTACATCTCTGCAACAAATTATTGTTAAAAAGCCATGATAATCGAGAAAAAAAATAGCAGAAATGCTAATTGCTTGCTTCCTTCTAAGTAGAAGCGAAATAAGGGAGTACCATAGGCAAAAGTGATAGTCAAAAGATGGTTGCTATGTGACTGAAGTTCCTTTGTCTGTCTAGACAGGAGTTGACAAATTCCTGTATGAGAAAAGTCTAAGTTTTTTAGAGGTGAAACCATAAACCAGGAATATTTCAAAAATGATCAACTCCAGAAAAAAGATGTCTATAACAAATGATGATGGTGGTTAGTGTTTAAGGGCGCTCAACTACAAGGTCATCAGCGCCCTTATCAAACAAATCATGGCAAAAGCCAGAGCTAAATCTCAATAAGAAATATTATAAATAAGAACGAAAGATTAACCTAAAAATTAATGTATAAAAGTAATCATAGAAAAAGCCACAGATTGGTGTTTTAAGAAAAAAGGTAAAAAAAAAAAACTAATACAAAAACAAGGATAAAAACAACTAAATCCGAAATTTGAAGGGTATCTTCGAGAAAATTTTAAAAATCTTAGCTACCGCTCGACTATCGTCCGCCAGGACTTCTGCAAGACTGACCGGCAGTTGCAGTGATTCCCGAATATGTGCTAGATTAACACAATCTAGCAACACATGACGGACAGACAAATCTTCTCCACATAGCGGACACAATGGAGCAGATTTGCCGTTAAGAAGGAAACTTTGTGTAAAATTGCAGTGGCCAATACGCAAATGAGCCAAAATTACTTCCTCCCATCGAGATTGACAAGAGGAAGTTACCCAGTTTGTTGGAAGGTCCTTCACTATTCTAAGCTTGTTTCCGCGGAGAGCTGACCACTCTTCGTGCCAGCACGAAAGTATCGACCTCCACACAAGCTTAAAGTCTTCCGATGTTATACAAGATATTTTTGTACTGGGCTCGGTGGTTGCCGTCTTTGCTGCAAAATCTGCCAGTTCATTCCCCGGCAAGCCAATGTGACTAGGAATCCATGCACACTCCATATTAACCCCGGAAGTATATAAAGCGTGGCGGGCATCCTGGATACGCTGCACAATAGGATGATAGTTGTAGAGATCACCAAGGCTCTGAAGTGCACTCAGGGAATCACTCAATAAGGCAGTCACTCAAATTTCGATGGCCAACGTGCAGAATGGCTCGATATATTTCGTATAGCTCCGCACTATAAATAGATGTGCCACTATGAAAACCGAATATATATTGTTCGGTATCATAAACAAAGGCACACCCAACACCAACGGTGCACTTACTTCCGTCAGTACATATACCAGTTCGGTCATTGTAGTTTGACAAAAATTCTAAAAAAAAACATCTACTAGAAAAAGGCATTCTAGACTTTCGGTATACCGTCATCCCGAGGTTTACGTGGGATGTTGTAAGTAACCAAGGTGGGTGCACCCTTTCCCCCTTGGGAAACATTCTAGGCATTACGATATCGTGCTTATGAAGAAACATTCGGAAGCGAACACCTGGGGGCCGTGGTCTAATTGAGATATTTTTATAACATTTGTCCAGCTCGGTGTTAAAAAAATGAGTGAACGTTGGATGCGAAGGCATGCACTTTAGCCCACAGCCATAATTTATTACAGGACATCGCGCCTACACTGCAGAGGGGGTCTGCCGATTCAGCATGAAGACTGGCTACAGGACTGGTTGGAAAAGCTCCAACAGCCACACGAATACTCTGATTAGGGATAGTGTCTAATCTTCTCAGTACAGATGGTCTTGCCAAAGAATAAACTATGCATCCGTAATCTAACTTGGCTCGGATCAGTGCACGATAAAGTCGCAACAAGACTGTCCGATCCGTCCCCCAAGATTTGCCACTTAGTATCCGTAGAATATTCAAAGAACGGTTTCATCGCGCTTTCAGCTGTGATATATGTGGTGACCAACCCAGTTTTCTATCGAATATCAACCCCAGGAATCTCGTCTCATCCGCGAATGGTAGTAAAACTGTACCAAACCGCAGCGAAGGTGGTAATCGCCTCCTGCGGCGCCAGAAGTTCACGCAGAGTGACTTCTCAGTAGAGAAGCGAAAGCCGTTTTTAGAGCTCCAATATGAGAGGTTGTCTAAACACCGCTGCAGACGGCGTTCCAAAAAAGGTATGCGCTGAGAAGTACAATAGATGGCAAAGTTGTCTACAAATAAGCAGGACGATTCTCCTGGAAAAATACATTTACAGATAGAATTAATTGCTATAGCAAAGAGCGTGACGCTTAGTACGATCCCTGTGGCACTCCGTTCTCTTGAACAAAAATATTTGATAAAACCGAGCTGACCCTTTCTCGGAAAAAGCGGTCCCTCATAAACTGCTGAATGAATAACGGAAGGCGTCCACGTGTGTTCCAGTTGTATAGGGAACGTATTATTCCTGCCCACCAACACGTATCATAAGCCTTTTCGAGGTCAAAGAACACACCAACAGTTTGACAGTTCTTCATGAATTCATTCATTATCTGCGTCAAAATCGAGACAAGGTGGTCAGCTACTGAACGACGTCGTCGAAAACCGCACTGGGTGTTCGTCAGTAGGCTGTGAGTTTCCAGCCACCATATCAACCGTCCATTGATCATGCGTTCCATCGCCTTCTAAACGCAACTGCTGAAGGAAATTTTGGATGGTAGCTGGATGGAAGAAAACGGTCCTTTCCAGCTTTCAAAATAGGTACGATGGTGGCCTCTCGCCACTTTTCTGGAAAAGGGGCGTCAACCCAAACACGATTATAGACCTCGAGCAGGAAGGCCTTACCTTCAGGAGAAAGATGTTGCAACATTTGGACGTTTATTCCATCAGGACCTGTGCAGAGTTTCGTGAGGATGATAGTGCATGGTCCAACTCCCTCATGGTGAAGAAACTATTGTAATCTTCAAGATTTTTGGATCGAAAGTTGAAACCTTGAGATTCTACTTGAGCCTTAACAAGAAGAAAAGCAGGTGAATAGTTCTCTGAGCTAGACACTTGAGCGAAAGCACTGCCAAAAGTGTTGCCCACGTCAAACTTGTCAATAACATCTCCTACAGCTGTTTTAAGACCGGCGATTGGCGTATGAGTCGTTTTTCCGTCCACGCGCCTTAACTTATCCCATATGATAGAAGAAGGTGTATGTCGATTGAATGACGCTACAAACTTGCTCCATGATGTCTTTTTGCTATCCTTAATAACCTGCCTAGATTTGCAGGCATCTTTTTATACTCAATCAGGTTATCCAGTGTTGGGCGACGTTTGAAAATCCTGAGAGCACGCCTGCGAGCACGAATGGCATTTCGGCATTCATCCGTCCACCAAGGTACCGGAAATCGATGACAAATTTAGGTCGTCGACCGTGGAATAGACTGCTCAGCAGCATCAAGAATATTTTTCGTGAGGTGCTCCACTAAAACATTCACAGAGTCGCGCTCGTTGTAATAAAAGATAGCCAACCGGGAGTAAAGGTTCCAATTGGCTTGATCTATGCGCCATCTAGGTAAACGTGTAGAACATGTATCTTGTGGCAAGAGACTAATAAGACATAGAAAGTGGTCACTAGAATGCAAATCAGAGATGATATTCCACTGTAAGGAATATGCTAATGGTGGTGAAAAAACTGCTAAATTCAGATGTGAAAAACTGTTGAAAGCATCAAAAAGAAATGTAGGTTCTCCAGTGTTCAGGAGAATTAGGTTATAATTATTCAAGAAATCGGCAATTAACTTACCTCTCGCACAAGCCCGAGGTGAGCCCCAAAGTGGATGGTGGGCATTTACATCACTTACCAAAAGAAAATGTGTTGGCAGTTGAGAAACTAGATCCCCTAAATCAGTGAGCGAGAGGTCGTCACTCGGAGGAAGGTATATATTACATATGGTGAATCCTTTATTAGACAGTTTAATCCTTACAGCCACTTACTGGATGTCTGACTGTAATGGTAGTGATTGCGCGAATATATCATCTCTGATGAGCATCATAGTGCCTCCGTGCGGAGGTACACCCTCTTCCGGTGATAGATAACACCTTACAGGTGTGTACCGTTTGATTTTGAAGCTGTCTTGTGGACGGAGCTTAGCCTCTTGCAAGCATACGACCAGAAGATCGTTCTGGTTAAGCACCATATCAAGCTCAGGTCGGTGTGTTCTTATTCCACGTATGTTCCATTGTAGAATAGCCATGCTGTTTATAATGGGATAAGTTGTACATCGTGATTATTTCTATTTTGAAGGATGCGGAGGTCGGTTCAGTTTTTTTTTTTTTTTTTTTTTTTAGGTGTCGGGCTAACACCTTTTACAGGAGGATGGTTCTGCCTCTTTGTCACTGTCCTTCTGGCAGTGAGGGCAGTATCAGTCTTCTCCATCTCCTCCACTTGGGGGGTCCTATTGATAATTTTAGTTCTAGTACCTCGAACCGATAGGAAATAGAGACCGGCGAAGATGAATGTCGCCAACCTGAGTCCCTCCCAGACGAATCCTCAGAAGAGGACCTACATGGACTCTTGTTTCCCTTTGTTGATTTGGGATTAGATTTTACGCTTTGCTTGAGGAAGTCGGTTCTCTCATAGGTGTTCTTAAACTTTCTTTCTGGTTCTTTATATTTTATTAGATTGCCAGTCTTGTTGGTCGAGGTCGATTGCTTTGGCGGCGATTTAACTTTAGCGCTTTTTACAGTTTAAGATGTAGATGTTGTTACTGGCAGATGTTGAAGTCGAAGGCCTAGGAAGTGACCTGATTGTGATTTCTGCAATAGGGGTCCCGTTTATATCGCAGGTTTGAATTGCGATTTCCCGACTTTGTACCGATTTAGCTACAACTGAGCTATAGGTACCATACTTCGGGACAGAGGGTTGGCGGATTCGCAAGAGTTTCCGGGTTTCCAAGAAGGACTTTAACCCGAATCTCCTCTGCAACACGGGGACAATTACGGGAACTTGACGGATGCTCACCGTTACAGTTAAAACACGTTGGAGCTGACGTGCATTCTCCGTCATGCGAGATTTTACCACAGTTGACACAGGTAGACTCGCCGTTGCAGAATTCACTGGTGTGGTCAAAGCGCTGACACTTATAACATCTGACTGGGTTCGGTATATACGGTCTTACCTCAATGGATTCATACCCTGCCATTATCCTTTGTGGGAGATCTACCCGATCAAGGTATCAAACAGGGTACGGGTAGGCACAAATTCTCCTTTACTTTTCTTTGAACACGATGCACAGATGTTACGTGTTGAGGAGCAAGATTTTCTTGAATTTCCTCACTGGTCAAACCGTCCAATGCGCGGGTGGTTATCACACCGCGTGAGGAATTCAAGGTTTTATGTACGTCGACCTTTACTGGATAGCTGGCTAACATTATGGTCTTAAGTATTTTCGCAGCCTGGGATGCTGTTTGTGCTCCTACTAGGAGCGTGATATTACGAGCTCTTATACAAGATTTTACAGGACCAGTAATGTTATCAAGACCTTTTGAATGACAAAAGGGCTTACACTAGAGATTTATAAATGTAAAAAGAAGCTAGTAACAGTGAAGAATAACACAAATATTAATATAAAAATAATAGTTGCAACCAATCTTCACTTATCTTTTGGAATCCTTGCCTGGACTAGTTTCGCAACGATTTCATTGCATTATCAACATATCCTTTTGCCATGAAAGTAAATTTTAAATTTCATCCCCCGGTGCTCCCCACCCACCACAGAGTCCAACAAGGGGTCATAGGGTTACACAGGGGATATAGCAGGATCGCCGTCCCACTCACCCTGGAGTTTGGTATAATACCTAGTCCTGGCCGATTGACTAGGGGTAGGCTAGTCCCTAGCCTCCCGTTTATGTGAAGCAGAAACCAAAGTGGTGTATTAAGTTGCGTACCCTCCCTAGTCACTGAAAAGAAAGAAGGCCCAGGCTTATTTACGCAACCCTCAACCAACCAGGATATTCCTTTCCACCGACACGGGTCTCCACACGCGGCCAACACGTGGGTGGGCATTTAGATAGACTGACTCCCTCACCACTCGGAGGTTACACACGCGAGGGAGTGTGTATATAACAAAATTGTGTGTTTTAACGTGCTCTACATGTTTTGGGTTATGAGTTTTTGTCCATCTCTTATCGTTTAAATAATAAATAAAATAAAATCTGTATATTAAACCCTGATAACTAATTTCTTAAACCAGGGTAAAATATCCCAAAATGTATATATTTATTACTACTTATACCAATTACAAATGTAATTATACAACTTAAATTTACAGATATAAACTTAACCTAACTTAGCCTAAAAATGTTTATAAATACCAATTAAAGCCATAATTATTATCAATTAAACTGTGTCTTAATATTTAATTCATACAATTTCAATTTAATTAATATTAATATTATTATAATTTCGTATTTTAATATATATTAATAATTTGTATTTAATTTTAATGTATAATTTTACTATTACTATTATTATTAATTAAAATTTATTTTATGTTATTTATATTATACACATATTTTATTTTAAAAACCATTTTATTATTTTAATAATTATTCTATTAAGTAATTTAATTATATTACTCTTACTATTATTATATTATTACTTAAAATTCCATACATATAATTATACATATAATTACTGTTTTATTTATAAAATTTGAAATAAAAATAATATTACTTCATAAACTTTACCAAAAAATATCAAATTATAATTATTTTAACTTTATATTTATATTTATTTAAAGTTTCTAAAACTTAATATTATAATTATTTCCAATTATTTCAAAATCCCACAATTTTAAAATTAAATAGTTATATTATTTTAAAATTTCAAAACCATACATATTCAATGTAAATTTATATTCTATTTAAATTTACATTAAATCCAAAATTCAAAACATAATTTAAACATTTTTACTTTAATTGAAACATTTTAAAATAGTTAAATTTAATTCAAATTTGAGGTTTAATTAAACATTTAAAATTTAAATCTAATAATTTTAAATTACTGGTATCCAGTAATTAAAATAGCTGGTATCCAGTTATTTATTATAAGTTAATGTTCAACTACACTACTCTACCTATAGCCGCCGGTAACCGGCGGCATAGGTATTGGTAACCAATACTATTTATAATTTCTATCTTTTAATTATCAACATTCAATATTCATCATAATTCTATAGAAGTCACTTATTGTATTCTTCTATAACTATAACTTTTTATTTCACAACACTCCTATACAAATTTGTGTATCATTATTTGGTGGTTAATTTTAATATTATACTTTCTACACTATTCTTCTCATATCACACTTAATTACATCTTCTCACTTCGTCCCAGTCCCCCATTTTCTCACTTCTTCCTGGGAACCCCATCTTCTCACTTCATCCCAGTCCCCCATTTGCTCACTTCTTCCTGGGAACCCCATCTTCTCATTTCGTCCCAGTCCCCCATTTTTTCGCTTCTTTCTGGGAACCCCTTCGTCTCACTTCGTCCCAGTCCCCCAATTTCTCACTTCTTCCTGGGAGCCCCATCTTCTCACTTCGTCCCAGTCCCCCATTTTCTCACTTCTTCCTGGGAGCCCCATCTTCTCACTTCATCCCAATCCCCCATTTCCCACTTCTTCTACCTTCCTCCCAGAAACGCTATCTTCATCTAACCTACATCTTCCAGCGCATATGATCTGCTTCATAGCCACTTTCCCCAAATGTCTATTTACCTGCACTCTACTTCTTCTTCTCCTCTCTTATTGTTTAGCAGTTATGCAAAATTCCGTAAAATTATTCCAGAATAGTCTTCAGAAACTATTCCCAGAAAATTCAAGATATACATTTTATTTGGCATATAAATAACGTTAATATATGATGTTTTAATGAAATTCGTTAGAGGCATTTTTGAGAAAATCAAAATGTTCCAAAAAAGTTCCATGTATAGGGTAAAATGGGATGGGGGGATTTTTCTCAAAACCTTCGTACCGCATCCCTTGAAGATATTAAACTTAAATAACAAGTTTGGTATTTTATTGACTTTTCGTTTTTGAGTTATGTGTTCACAAACACACGGACATCGACACACGCACACACACGGACCTTTTTCTGAAAATTTCGGACTCAGGGGACCTCAACAAATATATTTCCGGTGAAATCTCGGTATGGAATTTTTGGGTGGAGTGCAATACCTTCTCTATACACTATGTACATGTACAAGTCAGTAAAAATCCAACGTTAACCTAGTCAACGCGTTATTTCTATAGCAAAGGTCCGATATGATCTTAGATGTTAAAGGGGGCTGTATAAATGAAACAATATAATAATAATAATAATAATAATAATAATAATAATAATAATAATAATAATAATAATAATAAGCATGGATTAAACTTAATGAAACAGTCTTACTAAATTAGTCTATCAACACTACTTTGAAACACAACCCACTATTACGAAGTTTATAACATGAGTTTTTCCTGCCTGGTGTGAGAGGGGTCCCGGGTTCGACTCACGGCTGCGGGGTAGGGATTTTTCTCTAGCTAGATCATTCCCTATCCACTCCAGAATCTGGAAATGTGAATGTGAGCGTGAATATGTGTGGAATCTATTGATAAAATTAAAAGATAATAGAAACCAACGACAACAGTATGCTAGCCAACACGATTGCCAATAGTTACTTTGGATGGTTCAGTTGGTTAGGCTCTGGGTTTTTAAATCCAAGGTCGCAGGTTGAACGATGATTTTAAGTATGGCTAAAAGTGACAGCTCCATGTCCGTCCAGTCGCCCTTCGTGGTGTAATGGTTACCATGCTAACTTCATATACCCAAGGTCGCGGGTTCAAACCCGGCGGAGGACGATGGAATTTTTCGGGCGTAAAATCCTTAGCATGGCTTCCTTCGGCAGGGAAGTAAAGCCGTGGATCCCGTGTCGTAGATTTACGGCACGTAAAAGAACCTCAAGCCTGATAAGAGAGGTCTCTGAGCAAAATTAAGCGATCTTTCATGCCCAATATAGAATGGGACGCTGAGAACCAAAGCAGTTAAAGAGCGTCCATAAATAACACGCCATTTCTATTTTCCATGTCAGTCCATGTTTACTGGCATGTAAAGGAACTCATGCAGGACGAATTTCCGGCACACCGGCGCTAATAAAATCCTGGCAATTAATAGCCTCATTAACAAACAAAATATTTATTTATCCTACAGATACGTGTAATAGACACCGTTGCTATAAAGAAACGACATAAGAAAACTTGTACTTTAAATCAAAGTGATAGTTATCAGCGCAACGAGTGGGTTAAAGTAAACAAAATTCACTCGTTGCTCCGTTAATTAGTAAATAAATAAATAAACGGTTGATAACTATATATGTTCTATAACCTTTTAACATTTTATTCTTTAACTATATTACTTACTTAAAGAAATGCCAATGCCTTGAAAATCTTGATTTATCTAAGTCTTCGAACACCTTTAATGTTAATTTTAACATAAAATATTTGTTCCACAGAGAAGAAGGCCAGCAACTTTTTGAAAGAAAATTAAAATAAGCAAGAATCGTTTCTTCTTTAATGCCCTGAACATTTTTTTGTATCTGCCAATCCTTAAATTGCTGAAACTTCCGTGAAGTCGACAGTAATAAAGCCTCAACTGCTTCTTTTGCTTCATTTAATACATCATTTGGACGTTCTCAACATCCATCATAAACTTAATCAATTTGAAACTTAGAAGCAATAAAAACAAAATTGGTATTCATACATAGCCTACCATATTTTATAACTATAAGAACGTCGCAATTCAATGCCTTATTCCTTATTTAATCTATTACTACCTATTGTAAAATCATTAACTGAATGTTTATCATATATTAATTTATCGTATCTGTAGGATAACATAATGTATTATACAGGTAGACAAACCGCTATTATCCACTCGAACTTAAAACGTTCCCCTTCGTGTCCCGTTTTAAATGATATGCTCACGGATAAACTCTCGTTTATCCACTTGTATAATAAATAACTATTATTTTACCATTGCCGATAGACAGTGTTCCAAAGGTTGGTGGCCCCGATAGGACCATGCAGTTAAAATAGGGGTATAAATGGAGCAATAAAAAATGTGTGTTTTACTGGTTACAATAGATGCTATTAAGTTTATATGATCATAGAGTAGTACATAGGTTTCTCCTTGTAATAATATATCACTTCAATGTGTATTATGTGTAACCAAGAGAACAAATTAAGAGCTTTCATTATAGTACCACCTTTCCATGAAAAGTAGGTGGAAAGAGATACATTCGTCTCTCATGCATACGGGCCCTATGTATTACAGTATTTTTCAGAACATGATAACCTTGTCCTACTGCTCTACTTTAAAGTTGAGATTATGAGGTTTGTGGTTGGAAACCAACCCTCGCAGTTGCCAAGTCTTTCACTTACTGGTCCTTTAAATGTTCTGCAGTAACTCACTGGTTTGTACACGCACTAAAACGAAACATGAAACTGAATTGCGTCAGTCCCCAGGAAACAGACGTCTTTTGTTTGTTAATGGTTATTGCCCAGTGGTAGAGGGGAGCGGTTCGGTTTGAAGTTCATCATGTTTTGGAGAAAGCTATATCTACTCTGATGGGGGGGGGGGGTAAATATAAAACACCTCAGAAGTACTCCATTCATAAAACATTCTGTACCTACTCTGCAACAAACTATTTCCACGAAAGCTTATCCTTCATCTACTAATTGAGATAAACATAAGCCCTTGAAGGTACAACAATGGAAATAAGGCAATACATTAATCTAAAGTGATAGTGAATTTTTTTCAAAGATGGTCGTAACGAGATAATGTTGAAATTCCCTTCATTTTGCAAGACCAGCAGTAAAACATAAGTATAAGAAGAAAGAAAGGAAAACGAATAACTGTTTACCTTTTGAGAAAAATATAACTATTGGAACATTTAAACTGTGACAAGGAATATCTCGGAAACGCCCGCACGCCTGCCTGCCTGCCTACCCACCCACCCATCCACCCACCTACCTACCTACCCACCCATCCATCCACCCACCCACCCACCTACCTACCTACCTACCCACCTACCTACCCACCCATCCATCCACCCACCCACCTACCTACCCACCCATCCACCCTCCCACCCACATACATACATACATACATACATACATACATACATACATACATACATACATACATACATACATACATACATACATACATACATACATACATACATACATACATACATACATACATACATACATACATACATACATACATACATACATACATATATACCTACATACATTTCATCAAAGTATGCGAGCGAAACGGCGTGCGCTCGGTTAGCTTTAAGTTAGTGTTTGTCTGTGCAAGTAAATTTGATTTTCGAGCGAAACGGCGTGCGCTCGGTTAGCTTTAAGTTAGTGTTTGTCTGTGCAAGTAAATTTGATTTTCGAGCGAAACGGCGTGCGCTCGGTTAGCTTTAAGTTAGTGTTTGTCTGTGCAAGTAAATTTGATTTTCGGGTAATTTGTTTTTATTAATTTCTCGGTTAGCTCTAGGTTAGTGTGTGTATGTATGTAAATAACTAGTTTTCATGTAATTGAGTTTATTAATTTCCATTGCATTTATCAAAGTATGCTCGCATGCGCTCGCGTAGCTATAATTAATGTGTGTGTGTGTGTGTGTGTGTGTGTGTGTGTGTGTGTGTGTGTGTGTGCGAGTGTGGATTTGCTATTAGTAACTTCCACTGCTTTCACTAAAGTATGCGAACAAAAGCAGTATTTTCTCTATTACGTTAGGTTTAGGTTAGTGTGTAAATAAATTTATTAATATTTTTTCTAATTAATTTTTAGGCATTTCCAGTGTTTTCGCCAAAGCATACTAGCAACACATGTTTAATAGAGCAGAATACTCGCGGATTTCGTGAAAAAAAAAAATAGGTTGGCAGTATAATTGTGCGTTCGTAAAAATTACAAAATGGAGTGTGTTGTTTACATTTTGCGACGCGTTTTGTATATAAGAAAATATCTTAATCAGGGCGAGTGAGTGGGACACAGCAACTCAAAGTGAGCACATTTATTACAGGACACACGTTCCATGTGAATGTTTATTGCCCAGGTTACTGTTTTCAACATTTTCAATCTGGACGGTAAAGCTATACGATAGTGCCACCATATAAATATACATCTTTAAGAATTGAAAAAATAAAATGAAATGAAATGGCGTGTTATTTATGGACGCTCTTTAACTGCTGTGGTTCTCAGCGACCCATTCTAAATTGGGTGTGAAAGACCGTTTAATTTTGCTCAGAGGCCTCTCTATCAGGCTTGAGGTTCTTTTACGTGCCGTAAATTTACGACACGGGACCGACGGCTTTACTTCCCTTCCGAAGGAAGCCATGCTATGAATTTACACACCCGAAAAATTCCATCGTCCTCCGCCGGGTTTGAACCCGCGACCTTACGGCATGGTAACCATTATACTATGGAGGGCGATTTAAGAATTGAAGCTAACCTTATAATCCACTTCAGAGCATCAAAGAGGTAATATGTTTTCATCTAGAATTAGAATATTCCACCACTCCCACCCTGTAAATACACTTTCTTAAACAGCAAAATTCACGGAAATATTCATGGTGAGGAAAGATTTAACAGCTGTTGCTAGGCGGGAAGTAAGTATTTCCGGTCTAGAAATAATGAAATATGTATGCTCCAACGTAGATAAAGACAGCAAACAAGAAAGAAAGAAAAAAAAAGGGTGAAGCTCGGTCACCAACATTCACAAATTAACAATGGAGTGCCAAGGCTGGAGCTGGAACATAATACAGTTGATGAAGCCGGTGGAAATTAATGAAACCAAAGTATAGGAAAATCAGTTTATTGTCACACACTATCCTAAACCTAGAACACCTAATGCTCGCTTCTCTCGCATGCTTTAGTGGAACCAATCGAAATTATTAAAACCAAAATAGACGAAAACTAGTTTAATACACTGACCTAAACCTAAGAATCCGCATGCTCGCTTCGCTGGCATGCTTTGGTGACACTACTGGTATTTATTAAAACCAAAGTGCATGACTTTTCGTTTTTGAGTTATCGTGTTCACAGACACACGGACACACGGACACACACGCGCGCGCGCGGACCTTTTTGCAAAAATGCTTTTTTTGGATACAGGTGACCCTAAAACATATTTCCGGTGAAATCCCGGTATCGAATTTTTGGGTGGAATACAATACTTCTCTATCCCTATGTACATTGTACATACGGGGCTAGAGAAAGTAAAAAGGTAACAAATGCCTTAAAATCAATTATAAAGCGACTCTAGTGACCGAAAAGCAAACCACCAATGGTAGTTCCACAACCTTTTAAGCGGAGTCGGAATGAGATTTTCATATATTTTTTCAATTTTTATTACTATCTCTATAGGCACTATGTACATAGTGTATAGAGAATGTATTGCACTCCACCAAAAAATTCGATAACGAGATTTCACCGGAAATATATGTTTTAGGGTCCCCTTTACCTAAGAACACCATTTTCGGAAAAAGGTCCGTGTGTGTGTGTATGTGTGTGTGTGTGTGTGTCCGTGTGTCCGTGTGTCTGTGAACACGATAACTCAAAAACGAAAAGTCCGTAAAATACCAAACTTGGTATTTAAGTTTTGTATCTTCCAGGGATGTGACACGAAGCTTTTGAGAAAAATCCCCCCACCCCCAACTACCCTTTACATGGAACTTCTTTCGAAAATTTTGATTTTCTCAAAAATGGCTCCAACGATTTTGATTAAAATTTCGTATATTAAAGATATTTACCTGACAAATAAAAGGCATATCTTGAATTTTCTGCGACTAGCCTCTGAAGAGTAGTTTACTCTGGATGAATTTTACTAAATTTTGAATAACTGCTAAACCATAAGAGATGGACAAAAATTTACTACACAAAAAATGTAGAGCACGCTAAAACACACAATTTATATCATATACATTTTTTGGTGGAGTTCGTCGTTTTTGTGTCATTCCTTATTTTTGGTTTCTGCTATGAAAAACTTATACATTTCTCATACAGGAATTTGTCAACTGCTGTCCATACAAACAAAGGAACTTCAGTGACATAGCAACCAGCTTTTGATTATCACTTTAACCTATGGTACTCCCTTATTTCATCTCTACTTACAAGGAAGCAAATAATATGGCTATTTCTGCTAATGGTTTACTGATTAGCATGAAGTTAATAGAAGTATAAGTTTTTTAAGAATAATTTGTTGCAGGGATATAGAGAAAGTCATGTGAACGGTACACATCAGATTTTGTTTTAATTGCATATGAATATTCCAAATCTCCCGCTCAGTTAGGTATAACTTTCATGGAAGTACGCTAATCGTAAATAGCTTAAAAGATTGTTGAAAATAGTCCTGCAAAGTAGTTTTTGAACATTTTTGTACACTCACTTGGTAAAATATAAATAACGTTTTAAATATTAGTGTTAGAGAAGAGATATTTTGTTTATTTTGAGCGGAAAGTTTTACTTTAACTATTGGCAACATTAACATCCCACTCATATTTCCTTTGTGTGAGAGTTTCAAGTACTGCGAAGTTGTGTTTGGAAAGTTAGCTTTCATTCTTTACTTTCTCTATACCCACTATGTACATAGTGTATAGAGAAGGTATTGCACTCCACCCAAAAATTCGATACCGAGATTTCACCGGAAATATATGTTTTAGGGTCCCCTGTATCCAAAAAGAGTATTTTCAGAAAAAGGTCCGTGTATGTGTCCGTGTGTCAGTGTGTCCGTATGCCTGTGAACACGATAATTCAAAAACGAAAAGTCGGGAAAATACCAAACTTGGTATTTAAGTTTACTATCTTCCAGGGATGCGACACGAAGATTTTGAGAAAAATCCCCCTACTACAAACTACCCTTTACATGGAACTTTTTTCGAAATTTTTGATTTTCTCAAAAATGGCTGTAACGATTTTGATTAAAATTTCTTATATTAAAATTATTTACCTGAAAAATAAAATTTATATCTTGAATTTTCTGGAAATAGCCTCTGAAGACTAGTTTATTCTGGATGAATTTTACGGAATTTTGCATAACTGCTAAACCGTAAGAAATTGACAAAAACTTGTCATACAAAAAATGTATAGCACGTTAAAACACACAATTTATGTTATATACATTTTTTTCATGGAGTTGATCGTTTTTAACATATTTCTTTTTATTTAGTTCCAGCTTTGAAATTCATACAGGAATTTGCCAACTGTTTGTCCATACAAACAAAGGAACTTCAGTCGCATAGCAACCAGCTTCTGCCTATCACTTTAACCTATGACACTCCCTTATTTCGCTTCTACTTACAAGGAAGCAAGTTATAAGACTATTTCTGCTAATTTTTTCTCGATTAGCAAGAAGTAAATAAAATCATAAGCTTTTTAACAATAATTTGGTGCAGACATATAGAGAAAGTCATGTGAATGGAACACATCAGATTTTTTTAAATGTTATGTTTGAAACCAATTTTTTTTTTTTTTCGAATTACTGCGAAGTTGTGTTTGGAAAGTTAGCTTACATTTTTTTAAATGTTATGTTTGAAAGCAATTTCTGAAGAAGTAAAATTGTCAATACAAATTCCCCCTTATCCAGATGCTAATTGACATTAAAGGATGACATTTTTGCTACTCATTTGCACTTAAATAGGCTTTATTTTAACGAAAAAGCCTTATGTACACGGATTACTTATTTCTTTAAAAAATATAAACATTTTTAAATAAAATGTTAAGGGATTACTAAAAAAACACACCTTTCCTTCTATTCAATAGATATATTCTATTTTTCTTAATCAACAGTAATGGTACTGCTGAATATACCTTGAGAAATTTAGCTCACTATCTTAAATAGGTTCTGAGATACTGGGTCAAACTTTAACATTGCCAAGGTTTTTCGACTCCAATTAATGGCTAGTGATAAGCAGTTTTCAAATATTAGTGGTTCTGAATTTTGCAATATGAACGTCAACTATGGACGCCACATGTCTGATAGCTAATGAAACAATAGAAATTGTTGTAAAAGCCTTAAGCAAGCGAATATTTTTGGTATGTTTTAATATAAATCGCGTACTTTGTTGAAATTTAAAGGCCAAAATTAAACAAGATATATTTTAAAACTTTATAATACGATATTACGGTGAGTAAAAGAGGAAAAAAATTAATGCTGCATTCACAATGAAATGCAAGCGCAGACGCAATGTAAGTGCATGAGTTTGGGCTCCTATTATTTAATATAAGCATTCACATAGAAACACGCAAGACGCAACGCAATGCAATGCAACACAAGAGCTTGCAAACTCCAAACTTTATCCTTGCGTTGCGTGCAATGAGGATGAAGTCTGCTTCTTTTCACTATGCATTACCTATGAATTCAACAACAGACGATCGCACTACAAGATTTTACAGGCCTGCTGTATATGCATGCTCTTCTATTCTATCTCTAATCACTCTCAAAAGGTTATGACAGTTTCCTTGCGAATCCTTCTTTGACTTAATGGATGTAACTATCATCTGTGTGTAGATGTATTAGTTCTCACAAATCGAAGACATAGAGAGACAGTTCTTAGTTCATTTAATGTGTAGCTTTATCACTTACTACAGTCTCTATGCTTGTACTATTTTCGGTAATTCTGCACAACGGCTCTATTAATTCTGCCGTCTGCAAAACGGAAACTACCATATTGGTATCTATAGTAGGAAATAAAAGTGATGTGTGCGGATTATGGTGAAAACGCAAGTCATTTAAAATCGGTTAACAAATAGAAGGTGCAGAATTACCCTGATTTACGTATAATTCACGGTCTTTGCTGGATCTGAATTGCAGACTTTGTATGGTATTGAATTAACGGTCATTGCTGGATCTGAATTAAAGACTTTCTATTTATTAACCAATTTTAAATTACTTTCTGTGTTTTCACCACAATCTACACATTTCACTTTTATTTCCTGCTATAGATACCCCGACGTATCTCCTTTTATCAGAGGGTAGAATTAGTGGAGCCGTTGTGCAGAATTACTCTATTTTCAATAATTTTGAATGAGCAATAATTGTGACGTCACTGCCGCGTGAGTCAGTTGTTAGTATGTATTGTATTTATTTTATAAAGGATTGAGTGAACTTTCTTATGTGGTATTGTTAGTTATGTTATTCAGTTTGTAACGTGGAGCTCTTGGAAAATATTCACATGTAAGTTGCGTAGAAACCCGTGACAAATTCTTGCGTTGCGCTCACGATTGCGTTGTGAATGGTGTGTCCTTGCGTCTGCGCTTATTCTACGTTATATCTGCGCTTGCATTTACATGTGAATGTAGCTTAATAGCTAAATAGTTTTTGTGGTAGTTTAAACGGTGGAACCAATAATAAGATATTGGTTCCACCACTTAAACTACGACTAAAGCTACTTAGGTATTAGTTTTTTCACTTTTACTGACCGTAACATTGTATTACTAACTTTTAAAAACATATCTTGTTTATTTTTGGACTTTAAGTTTCAACAAAGTACGCGAGTTACATTAAAATGCCAAAAGTATTTGTTTACTTAAGTTTTTTACAATAATTACCATTGCTTCACTAGCTATCAGACAGGTAGCGTCTAAATCGTTCATAGTTGACGTACGTGTTGCAAAATTCAGAACCACCAATATTTGAAAACTGCATCACTAGCCATTAAAAGGTTATGGAACCATCATTGGTGGTTTGTAATTAGATCACTAGAGTCACTTTTTAATTGATTTTAAGACATGAGTTGTCTTTTTTTTTTTTTTTTTTTTTTTACATCATGACGATGATTTGCAACATTTTTACAAAAAAAAATACCGTGATATGTCATCCCGCCGATTCTAAAAATGATTCTGTGTTTTTAGAGTTCTAAATCATTTATTGTTGTGTAAATAAGTGATTTTCGTTTAATTTGTTTTTAGTAGTTTTCAGTGGTTTCACCAAAGCATACGAGCGAAGCGAACATGTGCTGTAATAGATTTAGGTTAGTGTGTAAAGAAACTGATTTTCCTGTATTTTGGTTTCAATTATTTCCACTGGTTTCACCAAAGCATGTGAGCGAAGCGAGCGTGCGCTATGTTAGGTTTAGGTTTGTGTGTGTGTGTGTGTGTGTGTGTGTGTGCGCGCGTGTGTGTGCGCGCGTGTGTGTGCGTATGCGTGTGCGTGTACGTGTGCGCGTGTGCGTGTGTGTGTAAATATACAGGTTTTCATGTACTTTGGTTTTAATAATTGCCATTGGTGTTACCAAAGCATGCGAGCGGAGCGAGCATGTGCTGTCTTAGATTTAGGTCAGTATATTAAATAAACTACTTAGTTTTCGTCTACTTTGGTTTTAATAATTTCGATTGTTCTAACCAAAGCATTTGAGCGAAGCAAGCATACGTGTGTTAGGTTTAGGTTAGTGTGTATGAATAAACTGACTTTCCTGTAATTTAGTTTTAATAATTTCCACCGGTTTCACCAGCCTTGGCACTCCATTGTTAATGTGTATTGTTGGTTACTTTTGAGCTTCACCCTTTTTTTCCTTTCTTTCTTTCTTTCTTTCTTTCTTTCTTTCTTTCTTTCTCGTTTGCTGACTTTATCTACGTTGGAGCATTCACATTACATTGTTTTTAGACCGTAAATACTTACTTTCCACCTAGCAACACCCCACCATGAAAATTTTCGTAAGTTTTTGCTATTTAAGAAAGTGCACTTACACAGTGGGAGCGGTGGAATATTCCAATTCTGGATGAAAACATATTAGCTCCTTGATGCTCTGAAGTGGATTATGAAGTTAGTTTCAATTCTTAAAGATATATTTATATGATGGTACTCTCGTATAGCTTTACCATATAATAATAATAATAATAATAATAATAAACATATCTACTAATAAAATAGTATAAAATATAGTAATAATAAAAAGAGGTTGGCATTATAGTTGGACGTTCGTAAAAATTACAAAATGGAGTATGGTGTTTACATTTTGCGACAAGTTTTGTATGCAAGAAAATATCTTAATTAGGGCAAGTGAGTGGGACACAGCAACTCAAAGGGAGCACATTTATTACACGACACACGTTCCATGTGAATTTTTACTGCTCAGGTTAGTATTTTCAACATGTTCAATCTGGACGGCTGCAGAACCTTTACCTAGAATATTTTAAAGCGTCTAATCCCACAAGAAAGTTTACTTTTCAAAGATTGTTTATTTTGATGGCCTCTGTTCCCTGTAGTAAGATTTTATCTAATTTCTTACGTTTGCCAGCTATGCAGAGGTCACTGAAATGAAGATAACTTCGGAGAGTATTTGCAGTCACCTGTAGGAGACAATCACGCTTTAGAGAAGGAACCCTGTCTTTAATAACATTTCATAACGGCCTCTCAAGCTCATAAGTAATTACTGTGCAATCCATAACAAATTTTCCACACACACGTCGTCGAATTTTCAACTACAAGTTGCATCAGCAGGATATCAGAAGCCACTTGCTCGTCACATATTGTGAATCTACATTAAATGACTCCGTTGTTACTTAAAAAAAACTTTTTATTTACTTAAATTGTTTTCATGGACTAAATAACAGTCTGATTTCTTCTTTTCTTCTCCTTAACATAGAGTAATTAATAACAGACGTACACAATTGAAGTCCAACCAAAACAGGTTACATGGACAGAAAAAATGAATCCCTCCAGCTATCATAATTTCTAACATTACGTCCGCCCAGAAATTGTAGGAATAATATAATACATATAACGCATAATACTTATCACACGAACATAGGTTTACATAAATATTAATATACTCCACAAGTTTAAGAAGATTACTTTGGATTCGGAACAACTTTGCGACCACTTCAGCTTCTGTAACCGGTGGCTTGTACATACAGTTTTGGAGACAAACAGATCTGTATGTTGTGTACCTTCAAAGAGTACAGTCTTTCAATTGACCTTATCAGAGTTCTAACTTAATACCAAAAAAAAAAAAAAAAAAAAAAAAAAACCGTCCTTACCAGGAAAGAACTGCATAGTCCTTTCCAATGGCAACAGTACTCTTTGGGGAGGGGATTTTGTAGCCTAACAATACCACATCATCTTCCCTGCCCAGTTTGATCTCCTCTACGATTTGTATGTTGGATAAGTTGAGAGTGTCACTACTTCCAGAAACGTTGTTTCTTGCATTAGGTGTTGTTTGTAGCGTAAACGTGTTTGGAATATAAACTCCCTAGTTGATCAATTCCCCGGAACATCATTAAGAAACATGGATGGTGTTAATGACTTAAATCCTCAGAATCCTCTGATACATGCCAATAGCTGTCCATTTATTACAGCTTTCACTTCGCAGATTAAAGTGGGTATTTTTTGTAGTGTTTAATGCCCGCTTTTACTACTTTTGACACCGCAGGCGATGAGTGATTATGTAATCCTTCATTCGTTAACACAGATATTCTTAACATTGGTATTAGGAATTCTTTAATAGAACCCAGCTACCTACCCTACCAATCTTCCCATAAAATCTCAGTAGGAGGATTTAACTTTCATTCTATTTCTTGGAACCTAGAATGTTGTTGAAGTTTCTGAATGTTTAGACTTCCCTGCGCAATGGAAAGTTCAAGAAAATGTATGTTATTTCAGAGAAATAATGAGACGTCCTATAATTCTTCTCAATAAAATAATGAATATTTCTGTACTCAATAACAAGAGTTCCAAATGTATTACCCAGAAGACTGCACAGGTATGTGTTAATATCCATATTTTTAAATGAACCTTCAAGTTTCAGCCAAGTCAATATAAACTACTTCATAGACATTAGCACCTTTCACCCGATCAGTAGGTAGAGGAACAGGATGTGATTCTGTATTCTTAGTCTTATATCGTTTGCTGTGAAAACACTTTGCTATAGCTTCTTAACTATTCTCCTGTTTTGTATTACCCAACAATATGCCACAGCAATATTAAATGTTTAAGTTTATATTTAATGGGATTTACAATATATGTTACACTTATATTGTTATATATTGCATATTATTGTATCGATCATTACCCTGTCAAAATATAAATATATATTCTAGTTACATTTCAGCGTTTGCTGTATAGTACATCGTTGTTATTTACTTATACGTCCCCATGCCTTGCATTGTAAGGAATGCCGTAGGGGACTCGCGTTAATCTTTGGCGTTAAAATCTGAGAATCCAAGCCACTGTCCTTTGATTTCTTCTTCCCTTGCTCGAAAATTGCTGTTACATCATTTTTATTCGTTAAATAGGCTATTCTCTCTTAGGTAGTTAGGTAGGTAGGTCCTTTCCTCCATTCTGAGTTTTTCGGTTGATTGAGATAACATCTTGAAAGTACATTCCCTCGATTATGTATTTCTGGTATATGTACCCAGTCTTTAGGTTGTATTAAATTCTTGATTTATTTTACTCTATAGATAATAGACATAGCCTATTGTTCGTCTCTTCTTTTCCGAGTCAATGCAGTCGAAGAATCACTTTAGTAATATTGTTTCACGGTTTACAATAATTGCAGCTCTGATTTGACTGTAACACAAGTCAGATTCCAACTAGGCAACCTAGTAATTCCAACCTATGAACTGTAATATATACTCTGGCCTTGGCTAGGAGCAGCTGCACTAAGACTCTCAGATTACTTTCATTCCTCAAAAAGATGATTGCTGCATTCGCATGTTGCTAGCATTTACGAACGCTTCATTGTAAGTAGAAGCGAAATAAGGGAGTACCATAGGTTAAAGTGATGGTCCAAAGCTGGTTGCTATGTGACTGAAGTTCCTTTGTATGGACACGAGTTCACAAATCCCTGTATGAGTAAAGTATGTTTTTTATAGCTGAAACCAAAAACAAGGAATATCTAAAAAACAATCAACTCCACGAAAAAAGTGTGTATAACATAAATTATGTGTTTTAAAGTGCTCTACATTTGTTGTGTGGTAAGTTTTTGTCCATCACTTACGGTTTAGCAGTTATGCAAAATTCCGTAAAATTGACCCAGAATAAAGTAGTCTTCAGAGGCTATTCCCAGAAAATTCCAAATATACATTTTATTTGTCAGGTAAATATCTTTAATAACGATATTTTAATAAAAATCGTTAGAGCCACTTTTATAGAATCAAATTTTTTGAAAAAAAAAAAAAGCTATGTAAAGGGTAGTCTGGGGTGGGGGGATTTTTCTCAAAATCTTCGTGTCGCATCCCTGGAAGATACTAAACTTAAATACCAAGTTTGGTATTTTACCGACTTTTCGATTTGGAGTTATTGTGTTCACAGATACACGGACACACTGACACACGGACACACACGGACCTTTTTCGGAAAATACTTTTTGCGGATACAGGGGACCCTAAAACATATATTTCCGGTGAAATCTCGGTATCGAATTTTTGGGTGGAGTGCAATACCTTCTCTATACACTATATACATAGTGCGTATAGAGAAAGTAAAAAAAGTCCGTGTGTGTGTGTGTGTGTGTGTGTGTGTCTTTATATGTGTGTGTGTGTCTTTATATGTGTGTGTCTGTGGACAGCATAGCCCCAAAACGAAAAGACCGTTAAACATCAAACTTGGTATTTAGATTTAGTATCTTCCAAGGATGCGACACGAAGATTTTCAAAAAAATCCCCGCACCTCAAACTACCCTTTACATGGAAAAAATTTCGAAAATTTTGATTTTCTTAAAAATGGCTCTAACCATTTTGATTAAAACCCCGTATATTAAAACTATTTATGTCCGAAATAAAATGTATATCTCGAATTTTTTGGAATAGCCTCTGAAGACCTCTTTATTCTGGATGAATTTTGCCGAATTTTGCTTAACTGCTAAACAGTAAGAGATAGAAAAAACTCACTACACAAAAAATATACACAATTTACGACAAAACATACAATTTATATCCTTTTATTTATTTTTATTGTGGAGGTAACCGTTTCCAAGATATTCCTTCTTATTGGTTTCAATTATAAGGTACTTATACTTTTCTCATATAGGATGTGTCCGTTTTTCTTTTGTTCTACTCCTGGCTAAGCAAAGTGCGATTTGCAATGATAACCACATAACGACAGCTTTTAAAACATTTGACTATAACTTTAGCATAGTGTATTCCTTTAGTTCCCTTCTTTTTATAAGGAACTAAGTAATAAGAACATTCTGCTAATCTTTATCTCGATTATCATGATGTAGAAAGAAGTATAATCTTTTGTAAGAAGTTTTCTGTGGAGCAGCCAGAGAAAGTCACGTGAGTGTAACACATCATATTTTTTAATATATGCAGTAGTATGTAGCAGCAAATAAAAAGTGCATATTACGAAGAGCATTTTCACTGGGAGGGGAGATGAAATTCATGTCAGCCTATAAATAAAAATGTTTATGCGCTAAGCGGTAGAATATCTGCAATTAAACAGGTTTTGAATTCTAATAATTTATTAATTACTTACAAAGAAGCTGGTAAGCATATCAGTCGGAAGCTGGAAGAGGCTCGATCGCATCAAGGTCAGAATCATCAACTTCCATTGAAAAATCCGATGGATCAGAGTCTTCGGCTAAATGTATTACCATTCTTTACACCAATCATTCTTTCCAAGTCCAATATTATCTTCTCGTACTTTATAACGTGAGAAATACACTTCCACCAGTTATCAGCTGTTACTTCTCCGAATGCATCGTAAACAAGTTACTTAATATCACCAAGCTTGTAAGCGATATTGTGCCTCTTAACGTAACCCTTTACGTCCCTTCAGACCAGCTCGGATGGGTTGGAAAAACAACGATAAGGCGGTAATCTAAGAATGCCAAAACCCT
This sequence comes from Hymenopus coronatus, assembly GCA_030762935.1. Classification (NCBI taxonomy): domain Eukaryota; kingdom Metazoa; phylum Arthropoda; class Insecta; order Mantodea; family Hymenopodidae; genus Hymenopus; species Hymenopus coronatus. Next base: position 69,101,934 of record CM060881.1, read on the forward strand.
CCACCCTTTCGGCCATATCGTCTATTAAATATTTCTGGAGTTTGTGAGCATCACCATCTCGTTGGTGAAATAAATATTCTTGGTTGGAGCAAAATAATTAGTCCGATGTGTACTTTAACTTCCGGAGAAGGCCTCGTCATCTTGCGTGGGGTTCCCAACGTTTCGCTCATCTTATCGTGAGCTTCTTCAGTGCTCTTATGCGGTCCTTGTTTTTGTTTGTTTGTTTGTTTGTTTTTTTGCTCTCGTTTACAACAGGGTCGGCTTACAAGCCCGGGGCCTCTCATGAAAACAGCATTTAATTTTTTTTTTTTTTTTTTTTTTTTGCTTTATTTCTCGATATAATCTGCAGAGTGGCTAATGCCCTTGTCATATCGGTGTTCTAATTTAATTATACCATCTCTGTAGTGCGATTTATCAAGGTCCTCAAAATAGCTGTTTACCGCATCAATGATTATTGCTGTGAAATCTTTGTCCTCCAAGAAGTTTTGGGGGGTTTGGGAACAGGTGGTAGTCACAGAGTGGTGTTAGATCTGGCGAATAGAGTGGATGATCAAGCAATTCCAAACTTAATTCGCACATTTTTCCCATTGCAATGACTGAACGATGGGCCGGAGCATTGTCGTGATGATTTTTTTGCAAAATTAGGTCTTTTTCTTTTCACCTCATCACTCAAACGCTGCAATAAGCTTGCGTAGTAGTCACTAGTGATAATTTCAACCTTTTCCGAGTAATCAATAAAATTAATTCCCCGTGCATCCGAGATAACACTCGCCATAAACTTGTTAGCTGACAAAATTGATTTTGTCTTTTTGGAGTTGATTCACCTGGCGCAATCCACTGCTTTCACTGTGATTTACTTTCTGGAGTGTAGTGATGTATCCAAGTTTCATCCATGGTAATAAGCCGTCTCAAAAATTCACAGATTTTTACGGTAGAGCTCCACATTCTTAACAGAACATTCTTTGCAACTTTTGATCTTGCACAGACCTTGTGAAAGCCCAAAACATTGCTTAAAATATTATCGGCGCGTTCTTTTGATATGTTTACAGCCTCTGCTATCTCAAACAACTTTAATCTGCGGTCTTCCAATACTAAAGGATGAATTTTTTCAACGCTCTCTGGAGTTGTCACTTCTACAGGGCGTCCAGATCGAGGCTCATCACTAGTGCTCGTCCGACCCATTTGAAACTATGTAACCCACCTTTTAATCATTGAATATGAAGGGACAGAGTCTTTCAATGTACTGTCCATTTCCTCCTTGATTTCTTTAGGCGTTAAGCCTTTCAGTACAAGTATTTAATCACTGACCGTTTTTCCAAATCCTCAATTTTCGTGAAAATTCTAAAGTTGTCTTGTTTAAAATGCTGTACCTGTAATTATAAATACAAGCTACTCTAGAGTTAAACTATACGATGCTACCTTCTAACTGGCCTAGTGGCACCATATCTGTGTAAGGCCCGGGACTTATCAGCCGACCCTCGAATAGTGGTGGGGTGGTGGAGGTTGCCCCGCCCACTCGTTTCTGGTTGGCTAATTGCCCGCCAATTGGCGTGGGTGCTGGCGCCGCTCTCTCCTGGTGCCGTTGGAGTTTTTTCTTTTATTTTCTATTTCCTTAGGTCCTTTTTTTCTTTTCCTAGCTTGTTGTTTGGATCTTCCTTTGGTAAAGGCTGCTGTGGTGAGCCGTCAGGCATGACTGCACCAATTGTCTCTCTTTGGCTGGAGGCCAGCCAATGGCTCTATTTGTGAGCAGGATCTTCTAGATGTTGTGGAGTTACTTTCCGCTGTCTCTGTTGATGTTATTTTCTTGAGTATTCTATGATGAAAATTGCTGCAGGTGGCCTGTGTTGTCAAAATTTGATGTGGTGGCCGATTGTGATTACGTGTTCGGCTAATGCGGATTCTTCTGAATGGTTGAGACTGCGTATGTGTTCTCTTTTGCGCGTTATTATGGACCGTCCTGTTAGGCCAATGCATGGTAGTGCCTACACATACGCACTTCTGTTCGCGATGCAGAAGAGAAAGCAACACCGCAGACCCGCTACATCTTCAGCTGCCTCCGCTCCTTCGGCATCCGCCGCCTGCTACTTCACCAGCAGCGAGCGTAACGTCTTCGTCGCGGATGCAATCGCATTCAGCACCACCACAGTACTCTACGCCGCCGCCCCGGTTCAGTGTCATGGTTCGGGAGTCCCCAGGGGCCTTTCTGTCTTCAGTGAGGATCACCCGCATCAACAGTGACCGGTAACCGACGCCACTTATACGATTGGAATTAACAGATCAGGCAGGCCTGGAAGCTGCCTTAGTGACAGGGTTGCCCCTTTTAGTCGTTGAGGTTAGCCGAATGAAACACCACCGGCCACTATTGTGGCTCCGCTACCACCACAGCAGAGTGCACTGGGCACGACCTATGCAGACGCCGCCGGTTCTGTGTTTCCTGAGGAGGCACAGGACATTATACTGGGCAAGCCCAGTGCCCCCTCTACCCTAAGAGCAGGCATATATCACCGCAACCAGCCCGGACTGCACTACATCCATAAGCAACGCAGACATCATCAGCATCGCCGTCAATCAACCTGCTACGGGAAATCCATGGCCTATATGAGGAGGTTTTGATGCTTAGGGTCAAGCTGACGGCCTTAGAGGACCGGCTTCATCACTCCAAGACCATCAACTTCCTCGGAATCTCCACCAGGCAATGTCTGCAGCAGTAAAAAGCCAGATAGAAATACACAACAATGTCATCCGCTCATCCTCGAGGAGAAGGTGAGAGTCCTCCTGGGGAATACGTTTTTCATTTCATTTAGGCGTCTAGACAGTAGGTGTTAAGACATTCAGTATACAGACCCTGAGATGTCCCGCTTCATAGTGGCTTATTAAGAGCACTAACTCCATCCTTCATTCCTCACCCTGAATCCGCCGCGGTGACAATCTGGGCCTTGGTCAAGTCTGTCTCCCGGCCCTCATTCCTACTCCCCTGGTCGCAGTTTGCAGTCAGGCAATTATCTCCTTGAATCCGCGAGTGCATTCATGCGGTACCGCCTTATCTTGTTTCCTTCCAATTCCGGTGCAGGGGTTTTTTATTTGGTAAGCCCACACATGGAGACCCCGAAACTCCGGGCTTACCTGGGTTAGTCCTTAAGGTGGATTTTCTCCTCCACTCGAGAAAAAAAAAAAGGATCTCACAAGAGCCCAGAAGAAGCTCATGACAAGATGAGCAAAACGTCGGCACCCCATGCATGATCACGCGACCTTTTCCGGAACCTAAGAATACACATCAAGACACAGGTCGTGGAAGGCTACCAAAGCAAGTAATTAGTCCACTTTTTTCCAATATTTACTTGGAATTCTTTCTGCTTTTATACTGTGACAAGGCACATTATCCATAATGACTACGCGTCGCCCTCCGTGGTATAATGGTTACCATGCTGAATGCATATAACCAAGGTCGCGAGTTCAAACCCGGCGGAGGACGATGGATTTTTCGGGTGTAAAAATCCTGAGCATGGCTTCCTTCGGAAGGGAAGTAGAGCCGTTTGTCCCGTGCCGTAGCTTTACGGCACGTAAAAGCACCTCAAGCCTGATAGAGAGGCCTCTGAGCAAAATTCAGCGGTCTTTCACCCTCAATTTAGAATGGTACGCTGAGAACCACAGCAGTTAAAGAGCGTCCATCAATAACACGCTATTTACATTTATAACGACGACGCTTTTTGGCTGCAATTTGGGCATTATGGTTTGAAACCACGTTTGAAAGATGTCTCCAGCCATCTCTTCGTGATAATCCCCTGATTTCCATGATTAAAAAATTACATCATTCCCTGCTAAAAATTCATCTTCGTTTCCAATAGCACAATTAATTTTTCCCTTTCCCTAATGGGTTCTTCAGAACAGTTTTAAATCTGGAAAAATTCATTTTTTTTTTTCGAAATTGGTTTTTCAACCCATGCTTCAGATGTTGTGTGCCTTTCATTCACCCGTTTCATCTAAATAATACATTATTATTTAAATGAAATATTTTTGTTTGTTTGCTTTTTATTTTTTCATAAGTACGGTTTTGTCAATCCATGCTTTAGATGTTGTGTGTCTTTCATTCGTCCATGTTTCATCTAAATAATAAATATTTCGTCCCAGTTGCCTATAATTCTTTAGTTTACGCAGGTAGCGCCAACGTCACAAAATAATATCACCTCTATCAACAATTGCCGTTTTACGATTTCGACTGATAATCAGCTTATACAATAATGTCTGTTTCAGATTAGAAAGCTCAGAAGCATTGTTAACAGCAAACAGAATCTTTTCCATCGTGGATGCTCATTGTTAAAAACGAAAGAATGTACTTTACGGCGTATTGCTGATCCAACAAAGACGTCACATTCTTCTTCTTTCGTACTCGAGAACTTTTATTTTATTTATTTATTTATTTATTTTTTTTTTTGTGCCGGAAGTATAAAGTTTCCCGGTTTTTGCCCTCTCCGTTCGAGCAGTATGTACATTAGTCACAGAAACACTTATAAACTCTGATGTTAATCTCACCACGTCTTCTATCGCGAGAGAGGGGTATTTATCACGAAATTTAGTGAACACGTTTAGCACAATTGTCTTCTCTCCACCTTTCCGCGTTTATGATTCTCCATTGTGGCACAGGATTGCTTCTGAATCATCACACTATCGTGAGAAATATTTTCACATCACACAATCAGGTAGCAAGGAATAAACTGACTACTTAAGCGGAAGCCGGAAATGAACTACAGCGCCTGTGCTTGGCGTCATAAGCCCTCTGCTCAAACATTTCAGTTAATTATAGGTTTATATGAGCAAATACATTATATGTATAATTTAAAATAAAGCGTATTTTTTAATTCCTTTGCACAAGAATAGCCACAAAAGATTTTTTTATGCAAAGGAAGAGACGACATTTTAAACCGGAAAAGTTGCAGTTCGTCCATCAGCCAATTGCACTTCCTTGTCACGTGGGTTTGTTTACATCTCCTTTGAAGCTAAACTGAACCTTATAATACCTTCCCACTTGCCTACAGCAAGAACTAATGAGCTCGCCTGCAGTATAACTCGTCAAGGTAATTAAAAATATGACCATATTTCCGTCCGCGCAGCTCACGTCTTCAACTGCTTTCCCGCTTTAGCCGGCCGCTGTTCGGAGATGATGGTTGAATGTAAAATGAGAACAAGTTCTTACTTTCTCAAGTAAGTGCTAGCATTGTAAACAATCTCCCTAGTCTGTCCCCTAAGGGACTTTTCAGATGAGAGCTTATATGATGGATGTTTCGGCATTACTGTTAATAGTTTTCAGTTTATATACTCTTACAATAAACAGTACACTATGATCTTTGCAATCGCTTACCGCCACTAGCAATACCCTCTCTCCTACTACTGACAAAAGTCTCATGATGCTTATGTGTATATGGAGATGGGGGAGAAGGGGGAATGATGTAATCGGCAAAAGTTGAGCCCACAACGCTTTGGGCAGCTTGTTCATTACCCTGATAGGGTATAGGTGGAATGAATATGTTCCACCTGTTATTGTAATAGCACATGGTCGGACGTGCCCTGTTAAAACAACTTGTGGGGATCCGTTCTTCTTATAACGAATATGCTTGTACGTTATTTGTTTTTGAGTGCTTGGAGTTAAATATTGAAAGTGTGTCTGTGAAGTGTCACTAGGATTAACGCAATGTTGTAATTTTTACGCTGTTTAGTAAAAATAAAAAAGGGATTTGACCGAATAATTAAGCCTCTAACTATACAGTTTTCACTGGATGAATTTCTCCTGATGTAAACGCAGCACAAAATGTACCCCTCCTCTTTCTCGCCCTCATTGGGTAACCATTGTGAACTATAATATAAATAAGGAATATAAAAATAGCTATACGAGAATAAATATTAAAAACACACCTAATCTGGTTATGAAAGAGGTCGTGATCCATCCAGATAAGAGTTCTGCTCTTCCCCTCTCCCTCTTGTTTGCGCCTCTTAATGGTGGTGTCTACCCATACCTGGGAAACTGTTTGGCATTCATTTACCCATATTTCATCGAGAAAGTACACCTCCTCCCCTTCCTGACTGTTCGCAGGCACTACACAATATATCCTGAGATTAACAATATATTCCTGTCGTTTCTTTTCTGGAATTCGGAACCAATGTCAAATAACAGCTTATAAAAAGACGTTTACTTGAACATAGGAAGGTCGAAGTCGCCGTTTACAAAAATAATTAGTTTCTTTATTGTATGTGATACATTAATATGGAAGAAATTGTGATATTTTTTAAGCAATGTACTCCCAAGAAATTCGTACACTGAACTTCTAGTACTGGCTTTTTACGTTTCCTTGATTTTCCAGTTGTGGTTTACTTGAGTGTTTTTAAGCTTTCGCTGTGCGCGGAATTTATACTTAATGTACAAATGCACCTGCAAACTTCGCTATCATGTTAACAATATCCTTGATGGACAACGTGGGATATTTCTCACATAGTTTGTAAAAACAATTCAAAATTACAACTCTTTCATCACTGTACTGTGTTTTACAAACTCAGTTTGCTCGGCCATGATGGTTACTAAAGCTCCAACAAAGGTAGAAGAAATAATTAGAAATTGAATGAAATAATTATTGGCTAGTATATAGGAAATTAATATTAATAGAGCAATAAAGCACAGTTTGAAGCTCCTGTATCAGGTTCAATAATTTTAGCCTTGGTTTTGTATTCCCGCTTCTAAAGTTCATTAGTAGAACACAGCTTGTGCATGCTGTATGCTCATTTTCTAATTGAACGCAATCTGAGTGTTTACTTTAGATTCATTTTGATGCAGCATTTAATTCATCATTACTCTCTCCGCATTTATTGGAGCTATTGGTGGATCTAATGAAATTAATTTATTCTAATATACTCGGACACAGAAGATACAATTAGTAAAATTACCTTTAATTAATTGTATTATAATGCTTTAAATTTCCTTTAATAATACGTTGAACATACCCTTATCACATAATGCAGATGGGATCCATTTGTTTGTTTGTGCTCAGCGAACTACTTTATAGCTTGTGCACCTTGTAATACGCGGTATCAATCAATGAACGTACACTTGATTCACTTTTGTGCACGTGTCCCTGTTTACAGGCGTACCTAATCGTTTGAAACTGGTTTAGTGGCTGGAAAATTACAAGGCAAAACCACTTCGTGCAACCAGTGCAACATCGGTCGTAGTAAATCGGCACATCGCGTATTCATAGCTAAGTCTTTCATACGTCAGCTGTTCTACTAGCAAACATAAACGCTTTATTAATGCAGTGATTGCTAGGAATGTAATAAAAACAAAATATATAACTATGTACCTGAATAGAATAGCAGTAAATATAAGTGGTCATTCAATGCGACTGTTGTTTCTGTTGGTAGAATGTTATGAACTTTTACACTTGTGTTTACTTAACACTTAAAGTCACGTATTTTTTACTCATCTTCTTCTTTTTTTTTTCACGACAGTTCTTTAGTCCCATTGGTTTAATTACAAACCTAAATATGTATTTTTAGAATTGATAGATTGAAGTTTCTGTGTTAAAAAGCTCCAGTGGACATATATGGACATACTGGAGAATTTCTAGTAGGCATGGCCATTATGATACAAACATATGTGTTCACTATTGAAATAACATTGAAGCACCAAAACTTCTTTTTCGCTCTTACTAGAAAATTGTTATTTGGCTTTATTTGAATTAAACGTCGTTGATACTCAACTTTATTTGCTTTTCAGCTTAACGAATGTGATTCTGAAGGAAGAGATCTCTAGAGTTTACATGCTTATATTGCTGTTTTAATGTCGAATCGCTCTAGTAATACATTCGAGCTGTTCATTAGACTGAACTTCGCCACTGTGTTTTTAAAATGTTGCATTATTTGAGTCTTTTTCAGCTCTAAATTTTCATTTAGTCATAGTTTTTTTCGAAGATTAAGTATTCCTTATTAATTCATTTTGACGTTTTTCTATAATTAAATTCTCTTTAATATATTCTGTATTTGGGTTCTGGAGGAATCATATTTACCTTTCGCTTGAGAGTATGTATATGTTAACAATATTACATTTTATGTAGAATCAGGGCAATCACAATTCAAACATGAATGCATATTTTACATTCATCACATGACAAATCGCATCCACATTGTAATTGATCTGTCTACCATACTTCATAAGATTTCATTGCAACTTCATGACTGTGTTTTGCACATATACTTTTCAAACACAATGTTTTAATACATAGCTTCAGGGATTCCCTGTATCGCTAACTACAGGCCAACAATTTTACTGTATAATTTGCCTCTGTTCAAATAAATCAACCTTTCATATTAATGTATCCCGTATATATCTCGTGGGTAAATACAAAAAGCTATCGTCATTTCGGATCCTTTCCATTCATATAAACGTACTTTATTATATCTGTGCATATGCTCTATGTGCGTATTGGTATTAAGATGTTAATGTAAACGATAACAATATGGCCAGCTCTCTGCAAAATCTTTATACTCTTTCAAAATACAATTACTATGAGTTTGTACTCTCCACAATAGTACATTTTCCTGATTAAAACATATGAAGAATTATATACAGAACACTCATCGCGAAGACAGCCTTTCCTGACTTTTGTTGTTATTGATCGAAAAGGCTCTATGGGATAAAATTCAAAGTCAAGGGAATTTTGGTAATCATGTCAGAAATGTCTGTCCGAAAAAGAGAAAGGTGAACTGCGTTGATGTACAGATAAAGGATATAAGCTTTATTTTCGTTCTAATATGCACATTTTATACTTTTCATGTGCATATTTAAATAGTATCTTGGCAGTTATTGTTGCACCCCTGAATAATATCACCGTACGCCAATACTTCGCATCATACAAATCCAGATACTCAGGACTTTTTTGGTACAGCCTTAACTATTTGAAAGGCTTTCTTGATATCTAAAATAACTGTAATCAATCATATGTTCTTGAAATCTCATAAGCATTTTCAAATTAACTGGGCATGAGTTAGGGCTCGTCAAAAATAATAACCGGGAAGACAGTCAATCCTCGATTTATCTTGTACCACAGGAGTGCTCTGCAGACCAGAATTAGTAGTGTCGTGCGGTGATATTTTTCAAGGGAGACCAGTTTTAATAAACTGTTACATTCTATTTAAGATAAATGCATAACAAAAATACAATTATTACTAACGAAACTAAAGCTTATCCCCTTCAACTGTACAGAGCGGAATCATCCTCTCTCCTTTTCGGTAAATAATTCTATGAATAAAATGAAAATGTCTTTGGCTTTGAATGTTGTACCATAGAACATAGAACATTCTCGATCGATAACCAAGATACAAGAGTCGATAGGTTAAATTATGTTCAAATGAGCCCCGGTGTTCAGAGCTTAAATTTACACAAAATATGTCTTCTCAGAATTAGGGCAAATCGTGGATTAAAATAATAGTAAATAAATGAAAAAAAGAAACAAACTGTCCCTTATAAAGATTCGAACTAGAGACTTCTCGAATGTGAGGCAGGCAATCTATCACCACACAACATTGGCGGGTCATTAATATTTATTGACCGAACAGTTGACCCAGTCGACCAGTTACAGCAGCTGCATTTTTTAGAAAGTAAGGACATTTTTTTTATTGCACACGCACATCATATGACCGATCCACATGGATTCTATCCTCCTCTTTCATTCATTCACAGAGCTCATATGTTGCCAGCACTGAATCTACGCTGAAGCAGGGCATGGGCAGGAGCAACAGGAAGCAATGTGTTTGTGGACTTTGCACAAATGCTTGAGGTTTTGAGAAGATGGCATGACTTACAATATTCATAAAGAATAATTTTTTCAATTTCCCTTAGAAACAACGCAAGGGCATGCAGTAGGTAAGAGTGACAGTGGTGTTGGCGTTCCTTTCATTTAGAAAGGATTTTGTGTATAACCTGATTTCTAACCTCTACATACCCGTTTGCCTTCAGATTTAATGAAATCTGCAAGGCGCTAATAAAAAAAAAACCTAGTGAGGGCATCTGTGTAATGCTCATAATGATTGTTTGCTGATACAGACTAAGTAAAGGGTAAATGCTGCCAGCACTTCTATACGCTCACACGTGTGCTGTTTTAAAATAGGACATGAAAATGTGGTTAACTGTTCTATAACTAGAAATCAGATCAGGTGCGTAAAATTATCTTAAAATAGGAGTAATATCATGTGTTAAAACTTGATAATCATAGTTCATCAGCATTAAAGGTAAAGTATAACCTGGAACTAACCCACACATTTTTGTAGAAAAAAATGTCAAAAATAGAATTCATTCTGATATGGTATTAATGTTGCACATAATGTTTCCAATACAATCTCTTCAGGTAAGCATTAATGTCAGACAGTTTTGACTTCACTGTTTTTTTGGTTAGATAAAGCTGATTTCTAACCTTAAGTTTGATAACAAAATAAAGGAAGAGAAATAATGTTACACTGCTCACTTGTGGGGTTCATAAACAGTTATGCAACTTATCTTATTTTTTTTTTTCTTCTTAGGTACCGAGTCTTCTGAATACTTTCACATAAAATAAAAATGTTTGATCTCAAAATAAATTGGAATCTGTTGCCGCTTAAAGGCCAGTATTTCCTATGGAATGCAGGTAAGAATTTTTATCCTAAAGAATTTCAGTTTATTGGTGATACAGATAAGGCAAGTCTAATTAGTAATACAATAAATAGTGGTAAATATTGCAGAACTGTTATTGAAAAGATTTAATATTAAGGTTTTAAATGTACCCCATTACTGAGTTCTTTCTTGGTTTTGATGCCTGTTTAATGACAACTTCAGGTTGACTAGTAAATATGTAGTGCTTGCTGAAGGGTTTCAGGATTTATGCTCAAGGTGCAACCTTTGCAATATTTTAGTCTGACTGCAGTGGTTTTCAATTTTGAGAGAATAAACATCCCCCTCACATAGCAAAATTGAAAGTAAATATGCTAAAAGTTTACTTTGACTTCAGAACAGGTGTATTAATTTTTTCAGGGCTAGAATGTACTTAGTTTAATTTGAGCCATGTTACTATTTAAATTACGTTTTGCAAGAGATTGGTTTTCAAGTAACTGATGTTGACATTTTTTACCAATTTATCAAGACTAGAAAATTAAATATAACTGTTGAGGTAGATGCTCATTTTCCAATTTTATAGTGTGTTTACTTTACTCATTGCATAGATGATTGGGGTTGGACAGAATGCTTGGCTACACATTGTCATTCCATATGTGCAGTTGGGCTGCAAATACTATAATCTTCTCCTTCTAAGAAACATTCCAATTGGGTTATGCTTTAGTACTCACCAAAAAGTGGGATAAGTAAATCAGTTTACTGTGCAATGCTGTGACATTGTTTTTTCAAATAATACTCAAGAATTTTATAATGTGATATGCTCGTATGTAATTTTAATGACTTCAATTGGTTAACAGGAGTTAAAGGAATCAAGGCTTTTGGATTGTCATAAGCTGCTGCTGTTTAATTGTTTTTTTTTTTTTTTCTTAATGTAGTTCTCCCGTATTTGGCAGAGTATGTTTAAGTGTAAATATGGGCCATTGGCAAGGCTATATGCAATTTTTTTTTTAGAGCAGCTGCGGCTTTGAATGCACCAAATTATTTTAGGTAAGTTGGTGATATAATTTTCATTCTAATCCAGAAGTAGGGCCTTAAGCCGCAAGGTGTAGCCCAATGTGGAGGGCACTAAGCTGCAAAGCATAACTGAGGAAGATTAGATTTCCAGAGTTTTGCAAGATTAGGCTAGGTTTAACGTATATTGACTGGATTGAAATAATAGGTATCAATGTATTTAGTTAAAGTGGCCATAATGAGTTGCAGCAAATAATAGAGCATTTACATGATATTAGATTTAGTGTATGTTGTGTGCGAATAAGGAGTGAAATTGTAGTTTCTGAAAACTATTTCTAAGGAGTTTTAAAAAGCAATGCAAATTAGGGGTTTTTGCAAGAGTGATCTGAAATGTGCTCTGTAGTCAAAGAAAACATTTTCCAAAACTATCAGCTGAAAAATAGATTTAATTTTAATACACGATTATGTGAATGACATTTGCCTATTTAACATTTCTAATATGTTCTGACTAAAGCTGTCTGCTTATTATCATTGTAGTTGTAACAATAATGGTAGCAATTTAAATGAAATGTATAGATATTGTAACAATGAGAAACATCAGTTTCTGCAACACTCACTTTATTTCCACTTAGGTGCTCCATGAAATTCAACACATTACACTTGTGACACTGTCATACACTTCCTACACAAAATAATTTAATCACAAATGATTAAATCACACTGTCCACTGTCAATGCTTATTCATTCACTGTGTTCACCTCACTGCTTTAACATTTGTCACTCAATAGATGGACTTTCTAGACAGATCCTGGGTCGGCATTTGTCACCCCCAATATATACCACCATAACCAGGCTATAAGGCTCTAGTCACCAAAATCATGGGAAATCACATTCCAGGAAGAGAGTGTTCTCAAAATCACAAATTCAAACCTTCAGGATTATATTAATTGAACTGTAGATAAGTAAGACAAAGATCTTTGTTTGCTCTACTATTGTGTTCATTCCTGCTATTGTTAAGTGAGCCATGCAGGTCAATCTTCCTTCCGGATGCGTTGATTATGTTATCCTCTTCATATGCAGACGAACCTGCCATGGTTATTGAAACCTGGGGCTTAGTCACTTGTATGGGAACACAACCATACCTGATCTCTGTGCTGGAAATCTTTTCTGTTGTCTTGCCAGTCGTACAGTTGGTTTGAAAATGTCCTGCTGAGATCCCTGCATGTACATATTTCTTCCAGGACTTCTACTGCCTTACTCTGAGGGAGAATCAACTGCTGTCTTCTTGACAGTGGCTCCTTAACCCTGGACAGCACTTCTTCCTTGGCTTTCGGCGAGTCTCATTGGGTCCAGTAGAACTTTTACAAGCTACTCCTGGGAGTGATGTACCTCCACCTCGGTTTAGTCCCTGCCTTCACTTCTCTCAGGAGCGGTCACAAGTTGGTGTCTGCTAGCTGCTCCCACCTTAGGCCTGCACTATTCCATCCATTTGTGGACACAGCCAATTTGAAAACTGATGTGGCATGCTGTTTTTCTTCCACCTTATTGCAGTGTTCGCACTCCTCCAGGTAAGGTCTTCTCAATATGGCATCCACATTAGAGTGGCTCTTCCCTCTCAGGTGCTCAGATATAAAGCTACTCCAGCAATCTCTAGACCCAATTGGCAGTATGTCCTTCAAGGTTCTGAAAACTCAACAGCCAGATGAGGGGAGAGTGATCAGTCCTCAGGTTGAACATCTGACTGTACAGGTACTATGTTGGAACACCTTCACTACTGCCAAGAACTCCTGCCGAGTAAAGTAGTAGTTCTCCATTTTGGAGAGTACCTTGCTTTAGTGCACTATCACCCACTCCTTCCCTTCCTGGATCTGGAATAGTACGTCTCTGATACTGCTGTTGCTGACATCAGTGTCATGATGATGAAACTGCTGCCCAGTTGCAAATCCTAAAAAGGCACACTGCAGAGTGCTGTCTTCAGCATCCCTGGAATGCACTCTGAATCTTTTCTGTCCACAGGTAAGACCAGTGTTGTTCCATCAGGTGAGGAAGGGGCTTCACAAATCAGAGAACTCTCTAACAAACCTGCGGAAGTAGCTGCAAAGATCCCAGAAAACTGCGCAAACTCCCATTTAGCCTTCAACCAAATCTTGCACAGCCTGAGCCTTCTCTAAGTAATTTACTTCCTTATATAAGAATTAGCACTTCTCATTCAACTTTAGGTTGGCCTTGAAGGTGTTTCCGCAATGATAATGTCTAGATATGACAGACATCAAAGTCAGCCCGTTTATCAGCGACTCCATTAGGTACTGCAAGGTAACTGGTGGGTTCCTGAGACCAAGGAGCATAACTGTAAACTGCCAAAACCCTTAGCCAGTCAAGAATGCAGCCTTGTGGTCTAAAGCCACCTGCCAGTATATCTATTTCAAGTCCAAGATCAAGCACTGCAAATGTGTCCAGTGTGTCATCTATTGAGTGTAAGCGGAAATAATCCTTCTGGTGACAGCATTCAGTCTCCTATAGTCAACAGAACAGAGAAGTATATTTTGCCATTCTTCTTCACTAAAATTACAGAAGAGCACCAAGGGCTGTTGGACTCAGATCTCCTGTCTTCCAGGATATCCCATACCTTTGCTAGCTTTACTAAAAATCTTGATGGTTGTCAGATGGGGCATCTCTGGTGTTGATTTGATGGAGCACTTGGTCAACCATAATAACATCCTGTTGGCTGAAAACAGACTGGTATTTTCTAAGTAGTTGCCAGATCCTCTCCTATTGTGGGACCTCAGATCTTGCATCAGTACTGGATATTCTAATCTGTTGCACAGCAATATACTGTAATTAACTTACATTTTCCCATCTTCATTCTAGCCCATCGTATGTTGTGATTGGCATCCAATGGGTTCACAAGTCTTGACAGGCTCCTCTTGACTTCATGTCCCTAAGTCTTCCATTAAGCATTTGTTCTATTGTGGCATGCACTTCCTTGACACTGCTGTTGACTCTTCCTTCCAATAAATTGAGCTGCTCCCTGGAGTCCTCCAGGGTGTCATGGTATTGATCATGGTCTTTCACCTTTCCAACAGGCCAGCCAGTTGTTTATCTATTTTGGTTGATAGCTCCATCATCTTGGACATCTCCATGTTAATTTCTTCCTTTACTTCCATTGCATCTTCTCCATTCCCATTTCCACCTTCACCTGCATAATCACAGAGTTCACCATCTTTATTTTACTTTCCATCATATTCATTTTTGAAATCACTGTTGTTATTTTGCTCCCATTAACATTTTTCATTTTGCTCCTCATTTCTTCCATTCCAGCTATCATTTTGCTTTCATCAACTCAATTCAGATTCCATTTTTGCCAATGATCTCTGAAGTATTTCCTTTGGATTGTTATCCCACTCTTTTCATCAATGTAACAAATGAGAAATACCAGTTTCTACTAAACTCACTTTATTGCCATTAAGTCTCTCAAAGTAATACAACACATATTGTAACACTAACATCACACACTTGCTACACAAAATAACTGAGCCACAACTCACGATTAACCTTACTATGCACTGTCAACTGCATACTTATTCATCATGTTCACTTCACTGCTTTAACTTTGTTACTCACTAGATGGATTTCTTAGACCCTGGGCTGGCACTTGTCAGCCACCTTATATACCCCTAAAGCCAGGCTCTGAATGTTCCAGTCGTTGCAATCACGGAAATATTCCAGAAATGGATTGTTCTCGAAATTGCAATTACAAAGCAAAACCTTTTGTTTTATTTGAACTGCAGGAAAATGCCACAAAGGCATTTGTTTGTCCAGTATTGCATTTATTCATAGTATTCTTAAGGGAGCCAAGCAGGCCAGGCAGAAGCCCCTTGGCTGGCAGAGGGCAACCTGCACTTACAATATATTTAGTTTGCCAGACTTGACACTTTGCCAATCCAACAGCTGACATCAAACAGGTTGCATGATCAAGGAAGACTCAGTATCATGTATGTATTGTAGCTTAGAAATGGGTTTTATTTTTCAGGTACAGCTCCAATTGTTCCATTCCTTCCCATTTATGCAAGACAACTGGGCTTCTCCAGCTTAATTGTTGGAACAATCTACACAGTCCTACCGATAACTGGAATGATAGCAAAGCCACTTTTTGGAGCTGTGGCAGACCGTTTCCAGTTACAGAAATTTCTCTTTTTAGCCTTCCAAATAGTAACAGCAGTCACTTTCTTCTGTATCCATTTTTTACCAGAAATTCCTACAGAAAGTCCTGCTACTTTGGAGTGCAGTGCCCTTACATACTTCAAAACCTGCAATAATTTCACAGATAAATGTGCTGCTGCCCGAGTAGTGACAGAAAGGGGAAACAATGATACAGTGCATTGCCAGGTAATTTAAAATTTTAGTTTTAAGACTGCTGTGTCTATTTATCCTCTTTCTTTCTTTTTTGTGTTTCGTTTGAAGATCAATGTTCTTGTTCTTTAACTAAATTGGTCATATGGATGGTGAATGAATGAGATGGTTAAAATCATACTCAAATGTGCTTGGAGTCCCTCAAGTTTAGAATTACAAGAGATACCGAAAAGTTTTGGGCATTTTTTACACTCTTGCCTTTTAACTGCATGGTCCTATTGACAGCATTTCCCTTGGTGTTAACTTGTGTACTGTTTTTTTTGTTATCGGGGTACTATTTTTCTTTAATTTTGTTAATCAGATCCACATTCACACTCTCATACTTCCAGACTCTGGAGAGGAGAGGGAATAATCTAGGCTAGAGAAAAATTCCCAACCCTTAGCGGTGAAACTTCCCCCTTTTGGTTTAAAATACTTCTGCTGTTGATTCAGCCTTAGAACCGGATTAGATGAAAACAAAATATTTTTATTCCTCTGCATTAACTCGTGTTTGTATCAACGGCGTGAAAGAAGCCCAAACTAAAGCCATGTGTACTCAAATTTCCTGTTTATAGTGCAGTATAACTGTTTACTGTTCCAATGATAATTATGTAATAATAATAATAATAATGAAATAAGAAACCAAAATAAAAACTGAGTTGAAATTAAATGCAGGATAATTAAAATAAACTTTAACAGGTAGCTGTTTCACTATCAGCTAGAGGTATAAAATATGCATCTCCCTCAAAGGATATCTTCTCTGAATAATTATACTCACTTCCTCTTCACAAACCGTAATCCAATAATTTATAAGAGGTGACTTACTCAAAAGAAAGTAATGTAGGATCATGATTGAAAAAATGTAAGACTTTGTCTACCATTGGCAGTCCGTTATTAAATAAAAAATTATATAGTTTCTTGTGAATAGAACTTTTGATAAAGTCATCTTTTTCTAATTCTGGCTTACAACTGTTTTTTTCTTTCTTAGTGTTTGCAATGTTCTTTACATATCCAATGATCATTTCAGAAATACAAGTATAATCTGCAGATAGTGTAACAATGTTATTTACGACAGTTTGACTCTCCTGCATTAGTTTGTTAAAACATTCAGCACAATTTGTTTTTTTGCCATTTATCTTTAGAATGCTTCCCTATTTCACCTTTATAGTCACACACTAACAGTACTTTTTTGTTGTTTAACCTTTTTAATCTGGTTAGTGATATCAGATGTTAAATGGATAAGGTGATACTCGAATGAGCATGGGGTCAATGGAGCTTAAAGCTTCTCAAGATAAGAGTGGGAAAAAAAAAACATTTATCTGAGACACTCCAATAGAGATTCAAACTCAGGACTTCTTGAATTTAGGACAAAAGTGTTTATACACCACATAATTAACAGCACTTATAGAAGCAACCATATTTTTCATCCTATTAACTGCTGCTATTATGGAT
This sequence comes from Hymenopus coronatus, assembly GCA_030762935.1. Taxonomy (NCBI): domain Eukaryota; kingdom Metazoa; phylum Arthropoda; class Insecta; order Mantodea; family Hymenopodidae; genus Hymenopus; species Hymenopus coronatus. Next base: position 69,119,410 of record CM060881.1, read on the forward strand.
GCACAAGAGGGATGAGGGACTACAAAGAATTAAGTGCAGCCTTTTGTAGTTTTACTATTCAGTTTGCTTACATCATATTAATCAAAAGTTTTGCACTGTGTTCACTTAATATACATGTTAAAAATCTACAGATATTCCAGAATATTTAAAGCACTAACGAGTGTGTAAAAACAAGTACAAACTGGCTGTAAATTGTTTTGCGTGTCTGCATCCTTATTGCTCGTTGTCGTCTGCCGCTATCATAGAAAGGCACAAATGGAGCTATACATATTTTTAAAACTACTTTTAAAGGCTTTACTTACCAACTTTATGACATGAGATGAAAACATACATAATAATAATAATAATAATAATAATAATAATAATACCACCATAATACACCTTGTGATAAGTACAGGACAAAATAATAAATAAAAATAAATAATAATAAATCACTTGTAATTACTGAACTACACCATATCACTGCCAACTCAATACTACACTTCCAGATCAGAGCAAAACTGCATCAGAAGTGTAACCTTGTTTACAGCAGCAGTGCTGAATCATGTGTCCACATGCTCAGTAGAAAATCACAGCACAGCTGGTTTGGAAGTTTTTTACTTACTCTGTAGAAGGGAAATAAGGGAATACACTAGGCTAAGTGAAGGTGGTAATATGGCTCAGCATGTTTTCTACTGCATAGCGTGTATTTACGATTTGTATGTGTTAACTCAGCTCGCCAAGCGAAAGTACAATTGAAAGAAAGATTACGGAGAAAGAGTTATAGTGTCAATTTTTTTTTTCGAGTCAACCAATTTTCCCCATAGATACGTGAATACAATTTTGCCCTATTTTTAGAGAAGTAACACATAGGGAGAATGATTTTGCCTTTTTTCAATAAGTCTTGCAACAGTCCATTCGGCCAATCTTTCGATGAGCAGAATTGATAATGTGTTTCAGGACAGAATTATTAGTAGAGCTTTGTGGCCCCCTCAATCCCCCGACCCAACCTCTTGCAATTTCTATCTCTGAGGTAAATTAAACATAAAGTGTCCAAGACAAACCCACTCACTCTGGAAGAATTAAAATAAAATATCTGCCAGGAATTTGCCAACATTTCTCAAGGTGAACTATGACGAGTTATGGATAGTTTCCTAAAGAGGTGCCAAAAATGTATAGACAACAACTATGGCCAGTTTCAGCATCTTTCATAAAGTTGGTAAGTAAAGCCTTTAAAAGAAGTTTTAAAAATGTTGTATAGTTTCATCCCCACCTTTCTATAATAGCAGCAGATGACAATAAGTGCCGAGGACATTGACAGGCAAAATGCCATGAAGCTGTTTCATACTTTTTTGAATTCACTCGTTTCTTACAAGGAAGCAAGTAATAAAACTATTTCTGCTAATGTTTACCTCAGTTACCATGAAGCAGATGAATAAGCTTTTTAACAATAATTTGTTAGATGTAGAGAAAGTCATGTGAATGGGACACAACAGACTTCTTTTTACATCTGTTAAAATTTGTGCTGCTTTTTTATTACTGAGATAATTAGCTAAACCTTATGACTAGAGCTTGAAGTCTTTAACCACTTTCATGCTTTCTGATTGGTTACATATTAAGGTAATTTTTTAGGTATTTTGTGTCACAATTCATAACTTAATGAAAGTCTTTATACTGCATAAGAACTGCATCTCTTTAATTTACTGATTTGGCAGTAGAAGAAAAAAGACGGTATACAACTTGACCTATAATATTATTGTAGAAGTTTGCAAAAAGTGGAGCAGATTTCATTACCTAAGATATATAATCACATGTGTCAAACTTTATTATAAGGTTACATATTCGTTCTATAGAACTGTTTATTTGTGATTAATATAAAACTGGACAGTAGGAAATTATATTTTCTCATACTACAGCTGCATAAACCCATTTTTACTTTCTCTAGCATGTATGTACACGAAATGTACATAGTAACTAGAAAAGGTATTGCATTCCATCCACAAATTTGATGTTTAGATTTTGCTGGAAATATATCTTTTGAGATCCTTTGAGTCCAAAAAAAGCATTTTTAGAAAAAGATTTGTTTGTATGTGGGAGGGGAGCGTAGCTATAAAAACGAGTTAAACTGGGCCGCCTAGATGGGAGGCAAGCAGTCTAACCACTCAGCCACGGTGCTGCCTAGAGAAAAACTTACTGCACAAAAAATGTAGAGCTCCTTAAAATATACAATTTGTCAATCACTGTTGTTGTTTTTTGTTTTTTTTTAAATAGAGCTAAACATTTCTTTTATATTTACTGCTATTTTATTAAATTTTAAAATATTCAAAATATGACTACATTTGTGGCTTCTCAAAGAGGAAGACCTCATCCGTTTAATATCTCTTTTGTTTTACTCCTAGCCAGAAATTGCATATTGACAGCTTTTAAAACATTTGACTGTTGTTTAGCCTAGTGTATACTTTTATTTCCCTTCCTTATTAACCAAAACTAAACAATAAGATTATTTCTGATTATGTTTATCTTGATCAGCATGATGTACATAAAAGAGTAATCTTTTGTTAGAATACTTTATTTGCAGAAGAGATAGTCATGCAAAGGAAAACATCATACTTTTTATGTAATTGTGCATCATCAAAGTGGGTTGGTTTCTTATAGATGCCAAATAAAATCTGTGTTTATTCAATTGTAATTTTTGTTATTAAAAAGTAATTTTTTTTTTATTAAATTTTAAGTAAGAGAGCCAGCCAGCGAGTGATTCCTGAATTATTTATTCCTATTAAAAGCAGCTTAGCTTCTTTATATTTAGTTCAAAAATTACATATTGAAGTTTTATATTAGGTGCATAATAAGTAAACATTTGAAGTTAAAGCATAAAACGTTCTGATATGTTCATATAAACTTACATAAGTATGCTTCAATTTTAATTTTTTACATAGAAAAAAACTTGACCTTTCAGTTTAGCATCCTAAACGTCCACTTCATTCTTATATTAAATATTGAAAATTTGTAAAAGGTTTATCTTGGGAGTAAAATACCACTAGTAAAGTTAATTTAATTTCTATAATGCAGAAACAACTTCTTTCTAGTATCTGGGATAGAGAGGACATTCCACTCTTCATCTGATCTTAACTATCACAAATATTTTGCGCACTCGACTACAGGAGAAATTGTGTTAATACCAATAGTCTTATCATTCTAAAATTTTTTTCTGCCAATGTAAGACATAGAAAGGTTCATAATTTTTTTTAAGTGCTCAGTAATGTGTCTTTGGTTTAAATGATAGCATTTATACCTCTTTCTCCTAATCTATAAATAAAACAGCTCATGAGTTAATTCTACACATGGGTTAAATGTTTCATAGTAACAAATGTGACTAAAAACTCATGCATTGCAAAGTTATAGGAAGACTGCAGGCCACTATGTTTTTTTACAGTATATGTAACATTGTAATACTCCAAATGCATTCTTGTTTCAAATGTGAGCAAAAAATGCTCATAATAAATACTTTTTAAGCTTTGTGCTTGATTTTATTTCAAACATAACTTAATTTTTATGGCTTATCTTAAGTCAAACATGAGCGGAATATTTTTTCCAAGTACAGCATTTTTTTGTCTACTATGTATTTAAAACTAAGTTTTTAGTATGATTTCTAGAATGTTCTCTTAATGTAACTTAAGGTTTATAATTCTCTATTTATTTACTTTCTATGAAGCCATAATGAAGCATGTAGTGCAGTCACATTATCCATCTTGCATCACTTAATGCAATGTTGGGAGCAGGTTTTTTTCATCAATAAATTACACTATAACTATGTATAGTGTCTTGTTCCTTAATTACTATTACTAGCTTTGTACATAAACACTAATTCACTTGTTAATTAAGCCTAGTATAAAGCTATTTGCAATACCTAATGTCTGTTACAAAGTTCTTGGAAAGGGTCCTGAACAAATTTAGGTGTTGCTATGCCATAAATACAAATGCAAGCATCTAAATGTTCCTATTGAATGCCGCCCTGGATAGATATTGCTGTAGAGCTCACCAGTGAGATTCAATATTATTGGTGTGCACATTTGCCAGCAGGTCTTTAAAGTGCACAGAATGATTTATTATTATTATTATTATTATTATTATTATTATTATTATTATTACTATTATTATTACTACACATCCTCATCCACATCTATTGTCTATGATCCCCCTAATGGAATTTGTGTCCTATTTTATATTCATCAATTTCATTGACATGCCTTGGACTACCAATTTTCCTTCTTGCAGTGTATTTGGTATTATTGAAGACCATGTACAATTCACATCAGTAACTGAACCAGTTAGACACTGTTTACAAGCTCACAAATTGATTTCCAACTGAACGCTCCATGACCTCATACGACTGGTTGTAAGCAAAGCAATGGATGAGGAAATGAATTTGCCTGGGTGATAGTTTTGTCCCCTCAAATCTCGCACAGACTGTATGACTTTTTAATTTCCAGTTCTAAAAAGAGTAATAAATATAGTTAATTACTAGATAATTATTCATAACTAAAGTCATAAGAGTAGGGCTCTATTTCAACATCCTCCTACTTGCAGCAAAACTTGAGAGGTGTGGTCCCATCTCTTAATGGTATGCAGGATGGCATTACCTGAAGAATATAACATTCTTGTTCTTAGTAGACCCTCAAGAATTAGTTGAAGACAGGCCTGTGTATCATTGAGATAAAGTGACATATCTGTCTTATTCATCAGATGAGCCATTTCTAAAACTGCTATAATCTGTAAAAATATTGCCAAGAACATACAACCTTTGCTTCTTGCACTACAGTAAATTTGCTCAACTGTATCTGCAATTTTGTAAAGCAATAAAAGCGAGAAAGTATAGTGTGCACTTTTCAAAAATGACTAGCTATTAATCACTTCCTTATTATTTGTTGTGCAGATGTCTGTGATTATTTACAAAGGTTGGCTACGATTGTTACAAATGATATGCATGTTGGTTACCATGCAAGAAGCAATAGATCTTGTAGTCATTGGTTGTTTCTGTCAGCTTGTGCATTCACTTTGGTGAATCTTTGAAATCGCCCTCCATGGTGTAATGGTTACCATGCTAATTTCATATACCCAAGGTTGCAGGTTCAAACCCGGTGGAGGACAATGGATTTTTTCGGGTGTAAAAATCCTTAGCATTGCTTTCTTCAGAAGGGAAGTAAAGCCCTTGGTCCCTTGTCGTAGATTTACGGTACGTAAAAGAACCTCAAGCCTGATAGAGAGGCCTCTGAGCAAAATTAAGTGGTCTTTCTTTCATGCCCAATTTAGAATGGGATGCTGAGAACCACAATAGTTAGAGCGTCCATATAACACGCCATTTACATTTTTTTTTTTTTCCCCGAATCTTTGAACTTAAAAAAAATTGCTTACCTTCTCATGTTGCATGTTCAAAAGTACTCTAGAAAGTCCTTGGACAAAATTCTACCATTTCACAAAGTTGTGATCTCATGTGATGCCATTTACAGGCGGCGAGCTGATCCCTCTTTACCATGTGCACATAGTAGAGAAATCACATATTAGAAGTTCCATCAATCTAAGAAAACACCATGGATGCCCCAAAATACACTGAAACAGTATAATGAAAATTAAATACGTTTAGTAGGTATTCTATACAAGAATTTATGACAAGATTTCACCAGAAATTGTTTTGAGGACTCTTGAAAAAAAAAACAAAGAAAAAAAGCATTTTTTGAACAATTTCTGTGTGTATATGTGTGCATGTCAGACAGCATAATTCAAAATCAAAAAGTCCATTAAAGACCAAACTTAGTATTGAGGTTCAGCATCTTCCAAAGATACAATACAAGATTTTAAAGAAAATCTCTTACCCCAAGCTTCCCTTTATATGAAAAATGTTTAAAAATTATATGATTTTCCCAAAATTCGTTTTAACAATTTAGATTAAAATACCATGTGTTTAAAACATTTTCATGACAAACAAACTGTATATGAGGCGTATCATTGCAAACCGTATTATGTCCATCACTACACAAAATCAAGTTTTACATGAATTGACATATTTTCTAGCATGCTCTTTCATGTTGTAAACTCTTGCTCACGTGAATTTTTGTCCACATTTATTTTTCTGAGGATGGTTACCCTGAAAGCTCTTATGTTGGTTAAACTTATTCTTGATCAGCATTAAATGTAAGAAGCATTCTGTTAGTTTTTGTTATGTATTCTGTTTGTTTATGCTGTTTTTTTGCAAGTGAAGTTGTGAGGGCAAAGTCCAGAGGAAGCCGAAAGAAACAGAAACAATAAAAGTAGGCAAGTCAATTGCAATCTGAGAATAGGTATCTACTGAATAACATAAGATTAGTAATATTTTTGTCTTTATGTTATTGTAGTGTGTCACCATCACTAGTGTAATACAGAACAAATCTGAACCACATCTTTTACCCAGAAATAAATCTTAAGCAGTTGTGCAGGTTAGCAAACAGCATCATACTTGAGGTGAAACTAGAGGCTTGTCCAGAAGTTATACACCTGTAATAGCATATAGCTTCAGTTATTCATTATATTATTGTTTTTACTGTACTAACCCAAAGCTTTCATCCAATAGCGATAGTGCTGAGTGAATAGTTACTAATTACTACTTTAGGCATTGTGATAAAGACTTGGACTAGACTAAAATTAAAACTCCATGACAGCACTAAGAAGGTTGTTTCCATTGTTGCAGTATACCTTACATTTTTTCCTCTCAGGGCCAAAAAAAGTGTCTGGAATAAAAAACAAAGCAGAACAAGATAGTGAACATTCCCTGGTATTTTCTGTGTCCACTTGAAAAACATGTAGACGTAGTGGAGAGCAGAAAGTAGCCCCCACATCAATAGTAATAAAGTACCAGGCTGTTGTCATTACCACTGCCACCAATTTTTTTAAATATCTTTCAAATATTAGAAGGTTGTTTCTTGAGTTAAATAGATCTCTTGTTTATAGTTGCTGCAAGCAGCTTTAAACATTTTTACAAGAAACACACATTTTCAATATATTAAAATATGTTATTAATCATAAAGATAAACATGAATGTAACTTATTTTATCCATTCAAAGTGTACCAGTTTTGTATAAAACCTACTAATTATATAAAGTTTTATAGTTTGAAGTTGTTGCTTTCTTATATAAAATTCTGTAGATGACAGTAACAATCCGTAGTAAACTCGATATTAATTCTCTAATTTCGAAGGCTTGAATTTTGATAAAAATATTTTGTTTGAAATACAATTCCATTTGGAACATGTAAAGACAAGATTTATAACTTTAGTTTTGAAATGCCTCCTATAGTTTAAGTGCAATTCATTTTTAGTTTTTCCTATAATATTTTCCTTTTTGGACATAATATGGTTTGCAACAATACTCCTCATATGTTGAATTTTCTAGGAATAGCTTCTGAAGTTCTCTTCACCCTAGATGACTTTTACATAACTGTAAACCTAAAGAGATGGTTAATATTTTACTTCACAAAAAACCCAGATCTTATTAAAGCACACAAACTATGTCTAATACAAATTTAACAATTTCCAACAGGTTCTTATTGTTGGTCAGAATTTTCAGAAACTTGCACTTTTCTCAAATGGAAGTTATTTTTTTTTCTCTCTTTCTCTTGCCCATGCAAAGTAATCACATAGTGGCCAGCTCTTACAAAAGATTTGATTATCATTTATATATTCTCTTGTACCGACAAGGAAATATGCAATTAGACAATTTCTGTAAGTGTATCTAAATTAGCAGGAAGAAGACAAAAAGGTTTGTAATCATAGTTTAGTTAAGGATGAATAGAGAAAGCAATGTAATGTAATAAATCAGAATTTGCTTTTATTTTCTCACAGTTCCATTGCCAAGGAAATGAAGATATTATCAGGGAAGTCAGTCAGACTTGGCACATTCCTGGCTACAGTGATGCATCTCCAAATGAAACTATCAATTTCAAAGCAGAAGTGCCTATGAGTCATACTTTGCAGGTATAGTTGCTAAAGAACAGTGGTGGTTATTTAGACAGTGGAGTTTTGTTCTCTGTGCTGTTAGTAATGTATGTATGTATGTATTTTTTTGTTTTATGTTTTCTGTAGTTTGTATTTAAATTATTCATATTGAGAAAATATATCAAAATGCCTAGAACATAATGCATAAATGTCAACTGACCATTTATGTGCCAGTGGGCTAATCATTTTGGTTATTGGTAAATATAAAAGGCTGGTTTTCACCACTTATTTGCTTGTTTTGTTTTTGTTTTTTTATGGTGATTTAAATGCATTTAATAAAACATCCTAATGATGTTTACTGTTTTGAGCTGTTCATACAGTCAAGTTAATATTACTAATAAACTGTATAATGCTTTTAAGTGAACTTCTGAAGTTATTTTGAAATTGTATAACATCTACAGAAAGTTGTGATGCAAAGGTTTATGTTTAGGGGAACTACAAATGTTGCAATTTTTTAAGAATATTACAATTTTTTGCAGTTTTGTATTAGATTTTTGAATTTATGGTCCATAATATAATTTGAAACTTGCTGTAAAAATTTAGTGATCAAATAAGCATCAGTTAGCAGTTTCTGACAGGATGGACATTTTAATGAATTTTTTGGCTGCATGATGCAGGTACTGAGATTGCAATCACATTATTCTCATGCACTTGCTTGTGCTTTTTGTTTGCATATGAGAAAGCCAAGCCTACAGTAAATGTGTAACAAAGAGAGGAAGAATTTACAAGTAATAGTTTCATGCAAACAATAATTAGGACATCATTATACAGCATTTCTAATTCCAATTTGGAGGGGGAGGGAGAATTTGTATGGTAAACACCTCCAAAGCAGAAATGTACAATTGGATCCAAGCATCAAGCTATAGTTGCAGCAGAGTTACAGATACTTAAGACTAAATAAATAAAATGCATAAATAAAACGTGCTGCAGTGTTGCTAGCAGATATGGGGAAAGAGCAATACAGAAACATTATGAAAGCAAATATTATAGAGAAGTTGAAGCCAAACCTATGATTACACCGTTCTGCATTTTAAAACTTTTTTTTTTTTTTTTTTTTTTTTTTTTAAATCTCATAGGTGTGATTCTAAACAGATTTTTTGTGCTGAATTTGAAAATGGTATCTATTTTCTACCATCACATCAGGTTTTCAAAATATTCATCAATAACTAGAAATAAAATTATAGCGTTGTGAAACATAATAAAAATGACTTTCAACGAGAATTTTGTATGAAAAGTTGACCAGAATTTGTTATTTTTCACTAATTAATCATTAATTAGTAATAATTATAAGCACATTATATTGCATGTAAACTTTCTCCTCTTTGAGCTTCTCACATGTTGTTCAGAGCAGTTCCTTTTTAACATCCAGCAATAGTCAGCCATCATATTAACACTCCTCTTCTTTTGATATCTCATTTGCATATTTTTATATCATAGTGAAATCCTTCACTCTGTTCCTCACAAAAATCTAAATTATAAGGTAAATAATTTAGATGGGAATGATGAAAATGTACTTTGACACTCATGTTGCAACCAATCTGTTTGAAATTTTATAGCATCACTTTCACTAAGTTAACATAGTTTGGGTATTTTTCATTTCCAAGGGAATTAAAAACAACATTCCTGAAAGTATTCCAGACATCCTTCACTTCTCGACTCAACAGTATTCTTGAACTGCTTGTCCATCATCTCTTTTTTAATTTGTGGGGCAATTATCATTATAGGATAATGAAGGAAATATAGCACAAAGGTATTTAAAGCACTCACTGTCTTTATCTAGAATTTTCACAAATTGTTTCCTTAAACCTAATGTTACATGAGAGATGGCAACAACACTTTTGAGGGATCTATAAGAAGTTTACTGTTTAAATTTTTTTCGCCCAGTATTAAATTAGTCCTATGTGGGATTGTTCTGACCTAGCTCTTCTATCTCATTCACATAAGAAACAAGGGTATTTTATAAAACCATCCTGCTGACCAAGTAATAAGCCAATAATCTTGAAATCTCATAGACTAGCCATAGGTGGTTTTTGTACTGCAGTTTTAGTAACAAAAACTTGACATTTTCATGTGTCTCTCTGAAAACAAAAGAGTGGGCTACAGGAATGGAAGGACGAATATTTCCATTATGAAGCAAAACACCTTTAAGACTTATTTGAGAAGAATCTCCATTCTTTGGGATTATAGTTTATGTTACAACATTTTAAGACAGCAGGGGTGTCTTAGCAATACACTAAATGTTCTTCCTCAGCAAAAAAGGGTCAAGTTCCTTCTCATGATGCTTGTACCATGAAAAATATATGTTCACAGCAAATACTTTCTTTCTTGTAACCTAGAGCCTAACAGTTCTGATTCTTTAGGCAAATGTAAAGCCCTGACCAAATCATTAACCTCCCTTTGATTAAAACATCTATCACGGTCAGAATTATCTGGTTCTTAAGTATGATCCACTGGAAATTCAGTTTCAGTGCTATTTGATGCAGATGCAAATGTATCTGATTCAGGGTGTAAGGGAACTGGAATATCAGGACCATGAGGTAATACAAATCATTAAGCTCATTTGATTAAAACATCTATCATGATCAGAATTATCTGGTTCATAAGTATGATCCACTGGAAATTCATTGCAAATGGCAATTTATCCGATTCAGGGTGTAAGGGAACTGGAGCATCCGGACCATGAGGCACAGGGAATGTTAGGATATAGCAGAATCTTTCTTGTTTTTAGCATTATATCCTGTTTCCTTACTGTGCAAAAATAACAATTGTCTCCATGATTTGTAGGTTCCCTCCAAATTATAGGGATACCAAAGGGAGTGACTTCTGTTTTCCATTTTTCCAACTCCTTAACTCTTCAACACAACTACGACACACTTTGTGAGGGCACCATGATTTATCCTGGTCTCCTAACTTAATAACAAAATATTGGAAGGAATTTTCTTTACAAAAGCTGTTATGTACTGTCTTTGTTTTACTAACGTATATGATATGCATATATAGCAAAACTGATTTGGATCATTTACACCACCACTTTTGACATTTCTTAGAAATAAAACTATTATGTTGTACTCACGCAGAAAAATGGCAACTCACACACTTCATGTTCACATGACAATAAACATTGCAAGACGGATCTCCAATTTTAAAACAACCTTTAAAATATGACAGGCTTATTATCTCAGAAAGGAAATCCTTAGCCTGATAAACTGGATTGCACTTTGATATATACTGGGACCATCTGTGAGTTCTCTAATGCATTGTTTGTCCTAATTGGCAATCTCTAAAAGTAAATATTTCTTTCAATTAATTTTTATCACCTGAGAGGCTTAAACATTTAAACTAGCTAGATATAGACAAGTAGAATGCAGATAGATAAGCATCTCGAAGAATAACAAATATCTTAACCCCTGTTTATTTTAAGGGAAAGACATAAAACAAAGGCCCTTCCTCCCAAAAAAAGAATTTTTGCCCAAAATATAAACGTAAGAATAGTTATATTATTTCAGATTTTAAGTTGAAATTATAAGCTGTTGAGCCTTTCTAACATTCAATAAGTACACTGTAATAATACCACAATACGTAAATTACGAAAAATATTCAAAACACAACCTTTTGAATTGTAAAAATTCTGATGTGGTACGTGAAAACAGTTTTCATTTTTGCAATCAGTGTAAAATTGTGATTCAGGAACGCTCATTTATTTAAAAAAAAATAAATCGATGTAGAACGGTTTTATGGATAGATAAATATTGCAAAGATTAGTACTACATTTTTTATTTTGTATTAGCTGCATGAGTACACTACAAAATGTGGCATGATTTCAACTTGAATTGTAATATAGTATTTCTATTTTTAAAGGTTCTCCATATTATTTATATCTAAATTGTAACTTTCAAAATTCCAATCATTTGGGATTCTGTTATCTACTTGCAATATTTCCTCTAATTATTAAACTTTTTGCTCTTATTCAGAGTGGACAGTTGTAACAGTGTAGTTAAATTATGTTCTCTGTTAATATTAATAGATAATAATATTAAATTTCTCTACTATGTATAGTAAGAAGGGGAAGTATTATTCTATTCCATCCATGAAATTTCAGCAGAAATATATGTTTTAAGGTCCATTGAATCCAAAAAAGAATTTAGAAACAGATGTGTGTGTGTGTGTGTGTGTGTGTGTACATGTGCAACAAAAAACAAAAAGTCTGTTAAATACCAAACTTGATATTTAAGTTCATGTTACTAGGATGCATAACAGAGATTTAAAAAAAAATCTCAATTTATTCTTTAAATGGAACTTTTTTCAAAAGTTTTAATTTTCTATAAAATTGCTATAATGATTTTTATTAAAAAGATACTTTTATCATAAATGAAATGTATATCTTGAATCTTCTGGGAATAGCTTCAAAAATCCTTTTCATTCTGGATGACTTTTGCATTAACTAAGACATCTTACTGTGCAAAAAGTGTAGATTTCATTAAAGCACACCACGATTTGTCAGATACATTATTTTATGAAGCTAACCATATCCAAGATATTCCTTATTTTTTGTTTAAATTTTCAAATACTTACACTTTTCTCAAATGAAAGTTGTCACTTTTTTTTTCTCCTGGCCACGTAAAGAGAACTGAATCTCAGTACCATCACATTGCAACCAGCTCCAAAGATTTGACTGTATTCCCATATTCCTCTTGTACATATAACAAAATAAGTTATACGACCATTTCTGTTGGTGTTAATTTTAATTAGTATGAAGTAGATACAAGAAGAGACTGTAAGAACAGTCAGCATGCTATTAAAATAGGTAATGCATTTTTTATAATTTTTTGCAAATTATTATATTTCACCCCATAAGAACTCATTAAGCACAAAAATAGAAACACAGCTGTTCTTATTTAATCTTGTTACACAAGAAATGATGCCAGAAAAATCATGCTGGTTAGGCTCAACTTAGCTCTTACCTATATAGAGGAAATAATAATATGAATCCAAGTTCCAATTATGCCTCTATGGAACTAATGCTAAATATAACAACTAAAGCAATATTAATTAATATCCCAACAAGAATATTTGAAGAGCAAAACTATTAAGAAAAGAAAAGTATGAAATAGTATTCAGATGTATGACAGGAGAGTGCAAATAAGAGAAAAAATAAAGTAAGGAGACATAAGAAATGGGCATGGAATGGGAGACATTACAAGAACACCAAATTTCAAAGACAATGCATAAGAATATCATGGAGTGGAATTACTATTTTAAGGGCTACTAAAATAATAAAAAAATATTTGGAAATCATACTTAAGACCAAAAGGAAAAATAGCAGAACAATATCATAAACAAAGAGGTGAGGGGATTAAGCAGAGGTGATTATTTAACAAGAATAAGTCCAAAAATAACATCAGCTTAAGCAGGTAGACAATATAATATTGCAAATGTCACGTGGTGTCATCTGTTTTAAGGAATGTTGCAGAGGGTCACAGAGCACCTTGAGAGTGAGAGGAGAAAACGGGCAAATACCTTTTGTACCCAGTGGCAGAGCCTCTGTTGGCCTCTTATTCTTTGTGATATGAAGATAGAACTCTACATTCAGTGTCACAATGATGAAAGTTCCCCAAAGCGTTATACTTTTAATTTGAGAATTTTCCTAAATTAAAGTCTGGAATTTAGGATTTTTGCTGGGAAGGCTATAATGTTTAAAAAGAGCTTTATACTGGAAATTTACGGAAACTTTGAATATAAAACATTATGCATATTAGAGACAACATATTGATAAACACAAGATAAACTTCATACATGGAAACACTACAGTTGAGTTAAATCTATTTATCTGGAAGTGACAGCTTAATACAGCTATGCATCTTTCACATAATAAATTGTGGAAAATGCATCGCTTTAGATCCTGAAGCAAATATGAGGTCTTACAGTAGTGATAAACTATAGTGCAATTTTGAAATATTGAAATAATTTTCTCACGAACTATTTCAGATATTGAATGTGTTATATGGGCATGCTGATAAGATTCTATAATATTAAAAGCAGTACATAAATAGATAAGACATTTAATTATTTTTAGTATACAAGATACAATAGTCAAAATGTGTGTCATCCAAAGATAATCAGAAGCTTTTCCAGTAGCTAATAAATACAGGGCAATATTAAAACTGAAAATGAAACTTGATCTTGTGTTTCTATGCTCACTGCCCCATTTAAGAATGTGGTGTAGGTATCTGATGTAAAAATATAGAAAGCAGAATACTCTGTCAGAATAAATGAGCAAATGTCATTGCTTCTGGTTTATTTTGTTTTGTTTTGTCATAGCTCATGATGATATTTAAAAGCTAACAGGTAATAAAGTTGTATTAGGCTAGGATAAAATATGTTTTAAAAAAATCAGGTAGCTAATATGACCTGGACAGAATTCATCAATGCACTAAAAGCATTTAACTATTTAAACCTTAAAATTATTTTGCTACATATGCCGCTCTGCCACTAATAATGCATGTTCATATCCCTTTCACAGACACCACTATTGAAGTGATTTGTTTAAAAAACTCAATATAGAATGACCATCCATTCAAAGCCAAATGTTGAGAGTCTAAATCCCAGCAACTGCTGTCAAATGTGCTTGTGGTAAAGCATGAGGAGGGACCAAGTAAAATAATCGGAGCGATGGCATACTTGGATACTGGCAGGATTACATTTTACTGAAGAAAGAAAGAGAAAGAAAAGCACTGCAGTTTTATCGGAAAAGTTAATATTTATACACAGAATTGCCATAAGTAGTTTTAATGCACCTAATACTAAATGAAACTATGCAAATCCATGAATATACGTATATTCTGAAAGAACACAAAAAATGCTTTAAAATGAACATATTCTCATTCGAAATGATCGCCATGTGCAATTGTTTGCTTTAAAGAGATCCACTTATTTTGTGTAGTAAGTTTTTGTCTATCGCTTATGGTTTACCAGTATCACCCAGAATGATGACTGCAAAGAATTTTTCCAGAAGATTCAAGATTTACATACACAGTAGTGAAGACATGAAATATGTCCAGTGGAATTTTCTTGACAGTTGAGGTGATTGATGTTTTTAGCATCTCAATATTGTGGTGCCCCTTTTGACATGTTATTGCCTCGAGCCTCTGCCACAGAGAATAATCTAATGGATTGAGGTCCAGATTTCTGCTAGGTCAGTTAGCAGCAGCAGTGATAAACCATTGGTTGCCAGCCACTGCTAAGTGGTTTTGCTTTCCCCATATGTTAGTAACAAAGCCTGGGATCAAACCTGGCATATCCCCTTTAATTTTACTCTCTCTGCACTTACTTTGTACATAGTGTATAGAGAAGGTATTGTATTGCACCCAAAAATTTGATACCTAGATTTCACTGGAAATATGTTTTGAGACCCTCTGAATCCAAAAAAAAAGGCATTTTAGAAGAATACTCTGTGCGCACATGTGTGTGTGCATGCATGCGTGAGAGAGAACATAAAAAAACAATGTTAAGCAGTGGCTGTTTTCACTGGTGGCAGCTTTCTTTGAAGAGGGTATAAAAAAGTTGATTCCCTGCTATGAAAAATGCCTAAATAATGGTGGCAAATATGTATGTCAAAAATTGCTTAAAGAATGCTCTTCCATCTTCAAATAAATGTTGCAAAAACATATATTTTATCCCTTTTTTTTTTCCAAACCAGTAATTACTTTCTGGACACACCTCATATATCTAATGTCAGTTGGTTGCAGCAACAACACAGAAGGTCAAAAATCTGTGGTTCAAATTCCAGTATGGCACTGAATTTTTCAGTCTGATTCCACCTTGCAAACTGTTTCCTATGACTTTATAGATGTGACTTGTACTCAGTTTGTTAATTTTACTTTTTCTTTATTCTGTTTTATTCTATAGTCATATAGTCATTATTCTATAGACTCTTTCCGTGTGCTGAAACTTTATATTTTCTTTTATTTACTTTTGATTTTCTCCCCTGCCCCTCTAAATTATATGCCTCTCCTAACTTATCAGATCATATCAGCAGCTTTGCTTTCAGAAGCAAGTCCAGTTCATATTCATTCATTATAGACATTGCATGTTGACCACTGAACCGAAAAACATTAACTGTTGACTTTTATTGTGCTATTAATTTTGTGATCTCTTTCTCTTCCTCCCTTCCCCATGTTTTGTTTTGAATTATGGTTGTTGGTATTAATTATATGGCAGGGCATTAATAGCCACTACTATTATGGGCCCTTTAATGCCACTAATATGGCTACTGCAACATGCTGAAGCATTTATCTGTTTTCAGGATGGGCCATGTTTAAATTTCAGAGTTAAACATGCTATTACTGAAGATGGTATTCATGTGCCTTATTGCCAGAATTTTACAATAGCTTCATGTCAAGTGGAATGCAATAGTCCATCTATTAATGAGGTGAGTCTCAAGCATATTCTTTCAGATTAAGCATTATATTTCAGACAATTCGTTGAATAATAGTTGTATTAAAAAGTTGTTCTTTTAAAATTAAAACTGATGTTTTATTTGTAGGTTTTGCAGAGGTCTACTGTGGGAGATTCACATATCTCAGAATTTATACAGTTTTGGATGTTTTTCTTGCTTATGATACTTAGCTGGGTAGCAATGGCTGTTGTTGTCAGCATTGGTGACACCATCTGCTTTGAAATGTTAGGTAGGAAATCTAATAGCTTAATGTATAATATTTATTTCTCAAAATAACTTTTTTGAAAGTCTCGCTAGTTTTCAGCTTTAGATGCTTAAATACATTACTGTGCTATTTTGTCTAACAAAATTTAAATAATCTGAAGTGTTACACACGTATGACTTTCTCTCCTATTAACTTTCACAATCCCTTATACGTTACAGTACTCATAAACTGCATTTTTCTATTCACTTTATTACAATAAATGTTTTACCAGTAATATCTCCAAATTAAGCATTATTGACTTGGTTGCATATATAAAATGGAAAGCAAAATACAACTTCTTGCAAATCATAACAAGGATTGCTGATGTAACAGTGGATATTTCAAAACAGCAAATGTTGCAAAAAAGTTTATGACTTAAATTTTATACTACTGCAGTTAGCAGAATTACTGTCTGTGTTTCAAAGGGGTTTTGAATGCACTCATTGGAACCTGAAAATGTTACAGTTTGAGCAACAAGCAAACATCAAATTCTGCCAAAAATGAGACATATCTTCTAGCCAAATGTTTCAGATAATGAAGAGGTTTAAAGAGATTACTGCTGTGATAGCCTTATGTCACACTATTAAATTTAAGTGGCACCTTTTGCAGGGAAAGACCAATTGGCTGTAAATGATTTGAATTATATGCAAAATGGCAGAAGTTGCAAGCTTGGTGCATGTCAACCATTTCCTGATGTAGGGATTTTGCAGCAAAGGGATCAGCCATTGTAAATGCTAAAAAATTCTCTGATCACTTGAACATATCAAATGTTATCCAGCTCAGTGTATCACATATCCAGACCAATGAGACACTATACCAACATTGATTATTTTGAGTTACAATGGGGTCTTTTAAACTGTTGTGTGGCAACTGATAAGACATCTGAATTCTGCTTATTCTCTGTACTCCAGGAACCATTTAGGAATACAAACTAATATTTCAATGGATTTCATATTTTTTGCTCAGAAACTTTTAGCTATCTCCTATAGTTTACCACTTATACAAAATTCATTAAAAATGAAGAGGACTCTTAGACCATAAGAAAATTTAGGATATAAACTTTTATTAACTATGCAAATAATAAAACTTTTGTGAAAAGAACATTTTTCCATGTAAAAATTACTTGGGATTGAATTTTCTCATGCCTGGCATGTTTAGTGTCTAATTCAAACATAGAATTTAGCATTTATGTGATTTTATTTGAGTTATGTTGTTTCTCTTTTTGGATTCATTGCAACTCAGAACAAATATTTCTAATGAAAACTCATATCAAATTGTTGGGTGGAAATCAGTACTTCCCCAACCTATTTTAGTGTTAGAGAAAGTAAAAGGTATTCAGTAATTTTCAAAGTTTTGAGGAAAGCGTTATTGAATAATGTGTGGATTCCTGAAATACCAATTTAAGGTGTACTTTCATAAAAATAAGTTAATTTAACAAGTATGTATTTTTACATAGGAGTTATTAAGTAAAGTATAAAATAATTAAAGTAGAATCATGTAAATTGATTTAAGGAACCTTTTTAAACTTTCATAATTATGCTGTTATGAAATTGGACAAAAATGATTATTCATGTAAGAAAATTAAGATATTAATCTTTAGAGCAACTTTCTCTTCACATACTATGTACATAGTGTACAGAGAAGGTATTGTTGAAATTTGATAGTGAGATTTCACTAAAGTATTTTTAGAAATGTGTCCGTGTGTGTGTGTGGGCAGCATAGCTCACAAACGAAAAGATTGTTAAATACCAAACTTGTTATTTAAGTTCAGTATCTTCCAAGGATGCGACACTAAAGTTTTCAAGAAAATCCCCCCATGCCCAACTACCCTTTGTATGGAAAAAATTTCGAACATTTTTATTTTCTTAATAGTGACTATAACAATTTTTATTAAAATCTGTTGTAATTAAGATATTTACATAAAAATAAAATGTATATCTTCAATTTTCTGGAAATAGCCTCTTGAAGACATGTTTATTCTGGTGAATTTTGCGGAATTTTGCATAAGTGGTAAACCGTAAGAAAAGAGGCAAAAACTTCATTAACAAAATATTTAGATCTCATTAAAACACACAATTTATGTTATATACATTTTTTCGTGGAGTTTACCATTTTTGAGATATTCATTGTTATTAGTTTCAGCTTTAAAATACTTGTACTTTTCTCATATGGGAATTTGTCAACTCCTGTCCATACAAACAAAGGTACTTCAATCACATAGCAACCAGCTTTTAAAATATTTGGCCATCAATTTAACCTATGGTATTCCCTTACTTCCCTTCTATTTGCAAGGAAGCAAGTAATAAGACCGTTTCTGCTAATTTTTTCTTGATTAGCATTAAGTAAATAGATGAATGAGCTCTTTAACAATAATAATTTAATGTAGGGAAAGTCATGTGAATGGAACACATCAGATTTTTCTGTATCACTTTTTGAGTTTTGAGGATTGATGTTACTTCACCAGAAAGGACAAAATTTAGTTCTTGGCTACTTTTTAAGCAACATTTTAACAATTTTGTAAATATACCTAACCATTTTACTTTCTCTAGACGTTTTATGCACACAATGTATAGAGAAGATTTTGCATTACACCCAAAAATTCAATAGCAAGATTTCACCAGAAATACATGTTTTAGAGTTCCCTGAATCAAAAAAAAAGCCTTTTTACAAGGAGGTCAGTGTATGTGCGGGTGCTTTGCATAGCTCAAAAATGAAAATTCTGTTCTACTACACAAAAAAATGTAGATCTCGTTAAAACACACAATTTATGTCATATATTTTATGTAGAGTTAAACATTTTCAAGATCATCTTTGTTATTTGTTTCTATGTTAAATTACTTAACTGTTCTCGTACATGAAGTTATTATTTGTTTCACCGCTCTTTTGTTTTTACTCTTGACCTATGCAAACAATCAAATTTCATAGCGACTGCTTTTAAAAGATTACTTTAGTATAATGTATTCCCTTATTCTTCTTACTTATAAGGCATTATTAGTAAGGCCTTTTATTTCTAATGTATATTTTATTAGCTAGAAGTAGATAAAAAATAGGCTTTTGCAAAAATAGTTTGTTACAGAATAGGCAGTAGGCAAAGTTGTATGAATGTAACACATCAGAATTTTAGTTTTTTTGTATATATTCAATACTTAAAATTTCTTACAGAATTTACATTTTGCGAGAATATGTTAACAAACTGTTGAAATTGTTAATGTATTGGTAAGAATGAGATAAGAGTAGCACAGTGTAATATAGTTGGAAACCTAAGACTAGAGATTAGAATTTATGGAGCGGACTGATATTTGCATTTCGATTGCATGCCACATAAATTAAGTCAAAGCTTGTTTACCCTATGGTGCCCATGTGCATGTTAAGTATACAGTTTTCCAATGGCATAATAACATTTGTATGCACTATTCTTCTGTGTCTACCATGCAAAGTGATGTTCTCTTAAGAAATGATAATCATTCCAAATACTGCTTAAAAATATATTTAGATTCTGCAAAAGTAAAATAATTTAGTAAATTTAGGAAGAATATGCAGGTATATCTGCAAATGACAATATTTCTGAGACAGAGAATGATTGCAGTAACTGGAAGATTTACATTTTTAATGTTAAGTAGGATTTTAACCTATAAAACAAGTTTGAAGGAGAAAATGGAAAGGACGAGTATAAATAAAGAATGAGTATAGGAGCAACCAGGAGGCATATTCAAAAAGAAATATACAACTGGTAATATAGCAAGTAGTGTGAACTATTATGCATATGTTTGTGAAAAATAAAACTGAAACATTTGTTAATCAGAAAAGATTGCAGGGCTCATGAAATGGAACAATTTTACTTTAAATCTCATTTGTAATTATATCCATGTGCTGTTTATAAGCAGTAACATTATGGTTATCATAATAACCTGACTAAAATTAATTTACAAATATTTAAATTCTTAAGCCTTGATTAATGCTCCTTTCTTATTTCATTTCCAAGCACTAAAAAATGTAATTTCTGCCAGGGAACAAACCATCTCTATATGGTCAGCAACGCTTGTGGGGAGCTGTTGGATGGGGAATATTTGCCATCATTTCTGGGGTAATGGTGGATGAGTTCAGTAAAGGTCGCCTGGAAAAGGATTATACTTCTGTATTTTACCTCATGCTGGTATTACTTGCCCTTGACTTTATTGTCTCATCAAGGTTAAAGGTTAGTACATATTATATTAAATTCGACAACTCTTTTAGGAATATTGCATAAAACCTTTTAGTACTGGGATTATGTACACATAATGTATGCTGCAATTGCAATATTAGCACATAAACTAAAAGAAGATTCCAATTTCTTTCTATCAAAAACTCTTTATAATCAACAAACATTAGCCACATTTTGGATTTATCAGAGTTATAGGGGAACCGCTTTTTAATGCACCCACTTAAGGAATTCCTTTTTGTAATGAACATTTTCAAAAGCTCAAGCTCAATAAGCACAATGCTACATAAACCTACTAATAATGAAGCTTTTGGTAATGAAAAGTCCTCTTTTAATGAACGTAAGTAGTTAAGGCAGCATATCTCGGCCTTAGCGCAGATATATCAATTCAGTTGTGTGTGCTGCTAAGAGTGGATCTGATGATTGGTTCAGAACAGCGGGGAAATCAGCAGATAATTGACATTGTTTAAAATCAAAAGCATGACATCACTTCATGTTCAGTTTTGACCAAGCTTGTATTTTCATTGCATAAGCACACATACGATTCTTCAAGAAAGATCGACCATTATTAAAGATGTGGAAGTTAATCCATAAATTTTAATATCAGACATAGTAAAAAAAAAAAAAAGAAAAAGAAATTGTTAATACATCAGTGTTTGGCATTTTGAAGCAAAAGGATTGTGTTTTGAATGCGGAAATGCATTTTTTTATGATAAGAAGCTTAAGAATAAGAATGTGTGACCATATGACAAATTAGAAAATATATCGATACATAGTTGGAGGGGAAAAATAAATGAGAACATTGTATTTTACAGGAAAAAGTGTTCAAAATCACCACTAAGATAAGCTTGGAGAATTTCAGAGTATCAAATGGATGATTTTATCTTATCTTTTCAAAACCAGTGCAGTGAAAGTGCCAGTATACATGGAAAAACTGTTGAATTTTGGAAAAATGAAACATTGTCTAATCTTCATGAGAGCTATGACCCTGAAGATATTTTTAATGCAGATAAAGCAGGTGTATTTTTTTGAATTTGCTTACAAATAAATGACACCGTTTTTGGTGGCTGAAAATATGCTATGGGGGCAAAGCAAACCAGGAACGATTTATTGCTCTGATATGCACCAACGGTGATGGCAATGATCCCTCTTTAATTATTGAGAAATCACATTTTTCTTCTAAGGACAACTACTATTTAAGGAACAAATATGAAATCCTGTGCCAAAAATTGTTAAAGGGGGGTTCTACTGTATGTATAGCTCGTGTATCCAGCATTGTAAACAGAAACCAAGATTGCTAGTTTCTGTCAGTAATTGCATTGTGTGTATTACTTTGCAGTTTTGTGTCATCAGAAGTTCTGATGTGGTACAAATTATGGGAAGTTTAGAATACAGAGCATAAATAAGTGGTTGCAAATAAATTATGAATGTAGAAAAGCTGAAGCAGTTGGAAAATAAAAAATATTGTTTATGAGAAAACAAATGCCACAGAAACAAAATACCAGAATGGGAATAGAATATGAGGGTGGATATGACATGCATAATCAGTGGAAAGAGAATGGGAATAATTAATACTATCTCACTATAATAATTCAAATTTATGGATTTCTAAATATAATCTTCATTAAATGAGATAGAATGAGAAAACAAAAGGCTTGAACATTGAGGTTGTAATTCATAGTGAACTGAGGGTGAAAATAGGAAAACTTTAAAATATTGTTAATATGGAAAATGGAATTATTCATTCATATTTATTTAAAATTGATCAGTTACGTTTTTTTTTTTTTTAATTTAAGTTGGCAGTTTGCCAACTTGGATATTCATCATGGTAAATATTTTTAAAAAGCAATGTCATTACTATCTTTGATAGTTAAACTCATTGTCATTATTGACAGCAGAAGTGAAACAGATTTGAAATCCTTGTGACTGATGGGAGTTATCCCAGTTTTATTTTTCTTAGACTGTAATTAGAGGAAACTCTAACAACTGTTGTGGGTCACAGCCAAAGTATCTTCTACAATGATGCAGTTACAATAAACAATCAGTAGTTTATGAATATGAATGACAAACATTAGTTTGTCTAACCTTCCCATTAACAGTTTAAGGTACCAGAAAGGTTTCCATTGATTGTGCATACTCATCCTTTTAACTCCTTTTGTGTTTGTTTCCTGTTACCTGGACAGTTTTGCTTGGAGCTTAAGAGCATAAAACTTAATGTTTGTGTAGTTGCAACTCTTTACATGTAGTAGTTACATGCAGCTGCACAATGTTCTGTCAAAATATGCATAATAAATTAATGCTGTTATAAAGCTGACAAGTTTCTTCCCCCTCCCCTTCTTTATTCTTCATTTGATGGTGCTTTAAATTTCTGTATAGTTTTTGGAAATATTACATAATTTAATACTGTTCTGATTTTATCTGCAGCACAGTCAGACCAAACTCTCTGCTAGCATCGTTCGTGATGTGGGAAAGCTTTTGGCTGAGCCAAAACTTATCATTTTCATGTTATGGTGCATTGCTGTAGGAATTTCCACTGGTCTGCAGTGGAATTTTCTCTTCTGGTAAGGAAATATAAACTTAGCAGATAAACAGTTTCCAAGCACTTACATTTGAAAAATATGCTATAGTTTTAACTCTTTATTTTTATCATTAAAATTCTTAGTTAAAGAACTGCTACATATTATATTTCTCTCATAGTTTTTGAGATGCCAAAAAGTGAAGAGAGAACTCCAAAACGTATATATAAGGCAGGATCAAAAAGTTTCCAGATGACTTCAAAACAATTTTGTTATTGAGCTGTTGTAATTCTTAACCAGACTGTATGTGCAGTGCTTTCTTCTGATAAATTTGTGCAGTAGCATAACCTTCTTTGACCTTGTAGTGCTGAGTTCCAAACTCTAAAGCAAACATGTGTTTTGTGCCTGTGGCAATTTATCTGTGTAACAGAAATGTGCTACAAAGAAGTTCTTCAAACTTTGTAAAACTGCAACTGAAACATATCAGCTGTCAAAAACAGTATATGAGCCCAATAGCCAAATCTCAAACATTCCAGAGCTTTTTTAAATTTAATGTGGTGTGACATCCATTATGGATGCAGATATTTCAGGTTGGTCCTTTTCTAGCAAAACTAAGGAAAATGTTCATTTGGTGATGAAAATGCAGTTAATGATGTGTTACAATGAGAGAAATATCTGATGCACTAGGATTCTCCTCTGAAAGTGTTCAAAGCATTTTGAAAGGTGATTTGAGCAGAAGTATTGCAGAGAAATTTGTGGAAAGCAGTGTGATTGGCTGCACATATCTTAAAGAATGGCTTTAAAATATTCTATGATTTATGTAGAAGATTATTACAGTGACAAAATTTGGATTTATGGGTGTAATCAAAAAATGAAACAATCCTCTTAACAGAGCAACCCATCTTCACACCCCAATAATTTCAGATAAGTTGAATCCATTGTGAAGTTAAAGAAGGAATGGCGTCAAACAGTAATTCAAGTTATTACCAAAAGTCAATGTGCTTGCACATAGTCATTTCTGTCTGACAGCTTTTGATAAAAGTAGGATGAATATCACTCATGCTGTCTAATCTCCAGGTTTGGCTTCATTGGACTTTTTGTTTTTTTTTGCAACCTAAACTGAAGCTCCAAGGACACCATTTTAGGATATTGATGTTATCCCATCAGTACTTTCAAAACATTCTGAACATGTTAAAAGAAGATGACTTCTAGAAGGGTTTCTAGTAGTGACAACAGTGCTGGATCAAGTGAATCACTTCTCAAGGAGACTACTTCAAAGGTAATGATGCAGAATAGTCAGGTCATAGCATTGTGTTTAAGGCTTTATTGAAACTTTTTGATCAATGCTTCATACATGCATTTGAGCCTGTTCTGCAAGTAACTACTTATATAAATCCACAAATAAAAATCTGTAGTTTTGCTACATTTTTTAGCATTCTAAAGCACTTGCCCTTAGAAATTGCAGAATTTTAAATATTCTGTATTGGAATATCAAATGTATCAGTTTTTTAGCTGCCTTAGAACTATGGACCAAGTTCAATTCCAAGAAAAGACAAGCTTTTCTAAAAATTAAAAGATGATTTTTAATACAGCTCTTTCCGCATACTCAAGTTCCATATGTGCAAGCAATATTCCTATTCATCATTCATTATGTAGGTGTTTGAGATAAATACATGCAAGAAGAAAAAAAAAAAGAGCATTGCTTTGGTATTAAATTTAGATATTCATGAAGCATTAAAATAGCAGTAGTTATGCACAGTACATTAATTTTTTTTATTTTTTATAGGTTTAAATTTTCTTTTGTTAACTAGAATCCATGTGTGACTGAAATTCAAGACACTATCTCTGTACACAGTGTGCTCTGTGTTGTTAATACTCCAATTAAAAATCTCCACACTTCACTATGCATGAACTTCACTTGTTCAGAGTTTGTAAGATATTTTGCAGAATGATGATAAAATAAAGACCCATTTATTTAAGATAAACAATCTTTGAACTATTACTACTACAATGTAACCCCTTTTTTCTTTTCCAGTTTCAACAAAAATTAATAATGGGGGGGGGGGGGGGTTGAGGGAGAGAAATAAATGAATAAGCTAGTTACTTGATATACACACATTACATTTGTAAATAACTATTGTCTGTGCATGCTTAAATAAGTAAAATTACATTAAACAATTATTTAAACAAAAAAGTAGAAAAACATCAAATACAGTTTTTACACAGAAGACATACGTAAAAAAAAATACACTTTATACTGAAGCATAATGTAGATCAAGAATATGTACAATATGCAATACTACCTACTAAATAAAAATTAAGACCAGTAATTTCTCCTGATGACTAACAGTAACTAGGTCCTTGAATTTTGCAGGCTCAGAGGCTGATGTTTCCAAATTTCAAGTGTATAATACTTATAATATGTGCAATCAGTGGAAGTAAATAAAAAATTGCCATATAGACAGAAATTAGAATTACAAATTTTGTACCGTGTGTGTGTGTGTGTGTGTGGGAGTGTGTGCGCGCGTGCGGGTGTCGGGGTGGGACCATTCAAACCATGTAGGTTGAAATATTATGTTAATAACACACAAATGCAAGGAAAACTAAGAGAGTACAAAAAATATAAATAAATAAATAAATAAAAAAATATAAAATAAAGGGGAAAGAATCCCTTTGATTTATTAGAAGTTGAATTTTGCAGACTCGGAGGCTGATATTTTCAAATTTCAAATGTGTATTACGTATAATATGTGCAATCAGTGGAAATAAATAAAAAATTGCCATATAGACAGATTAGTTTATTAAATAGAATAGTTGGTTGAATATGAATAGTAATATTATTTTTGTCTTATTGAAATATTCAAACTAATAATAAATGAATATCTCAGAAATACTGGTGCCACAAAAGAGTTATGTAAAATAAATTGTGTGTTATAAAGGACTTTACATTTAATATGTTCTAAGATTTTACATACCTATCTCTTATTGTTTATCAGTTATACAAAAATCTACAGCATTCTTTTTGAATGAAGAGGAGTTAAATGATGTTCCTAAAAAATTCAAGATATACATTTTATCTGCCACATAAAAATCTTAAATGTACATTTTAATCAAAATTCTTTAAGTCATTTTTGAGAAAATACAAAATATTAATAATATTTCATGTGAAGGAAAAAAATATTTTGGAGTGAGGGTATTCTTGATAATGAAATCTTTGGAAGTCTGAAATCGCAAGTTTGGTATAAGTACATTGGACTTCCAATTTTAAGTTGTGCTGTTGACAGATATCCATGCCCACATACACACAATTATGCACTTATGCGCACAACACATAAAGAGCTTTTTCTAAAAATGCTTTTTTTTTGGGTTCAGGGCCTCGTATATTTCCAGTGAAATCTTGACCTCAAAGTTTTAGTAGAATATATCTCCTCTAATTACTATAAATACTGTTTTTCTATTTCTTTTTAAACAAATGGAGGGCAATAAAAGCCTTATGCACTGTGATCAGTTGCGATTTATTGTGTTCCCTTCATTTAATCTACCAAGATAATAGCATCCATCGCTAAGTCTGCAAGTCCCTAGTAGCACAGGCATAGCCAAATAAAATATTAAGGGGAAGGTTATATATAAGAATCTATTTTTTAAACAATTTTTTAAGATCAAATGAGAAATATGAATTAATCCTGAGTTGAAATATTTTTAAAAAATTGATCCTATATTCATTGATCCTATAATTGGAATTAAAATTATCATGTTTATCTGAATATAAGACCACCTCGAATGCAAGATGATCCCCATTTTTCAAAACTTAATTTTGGAATAATTTAGCTTATGATCTACATATATAAAAAGAAGACATGTTTAAAAGACATAAAAAAGAAGAATTTTTAAATGAAATTTAAAGATTTGCCAAATATTTTAAACAAACCAATGGACACTTAAGCTGATTAAATCCCTTTACTTTTACATTATATTTTGGAAGTGCTTGATAGTGTTGTTGAGATCGAATTAAAAGTAATCATTGAGCTGATTAATAACTCTAAACAACATTCACATTTAAATTAACATGTTTGGGAGGATAGTTTCTTCCATGTCAACCAGATATCAACTGATTGTTGGGGGTGAAGCAAATCTATCCATCAATAATTGCTCTGGTGGAACTCTGAACTTGTACAATGAGTCACCCTGGGTGATATCAAAGTTGATAATTCTATTTTTTTTTTCCAAATGAAAATTTGGTTCCAAGTTGCCAATTCCTGCTTTCTGGTTACATGTTTCAATAGTTTCATCTCTGGGTTTATATCATGGCTTTCAGACAGCATCTTGTCAAATAAAAAAAATAGAATGCAACAGTTACAACAAAGTTTGCATTTGGAAAACCAAGAGGAACCTGGAAACAAGAAAACCAAGGAACACTCAGATGCATAAAACACAAACATCTACAAAAATCAGCAGTTGCTACCCATTTTTGGACAAAAAACTATGACATAAACCCAGAGCCGAAATTATTGAAACATATAACTGGAAAGCAGTAATTGACAACTTGGGAACAAATTTTCATTTGGAAAAACAAAAATAGAATTATCAACTTATCCCCCAGGGCGATTTATTGCACAAGTTCATGGAACCACCACCAGAGCAAGTGATGGATAGATCAGCTTCACTACCAATGATCAGTTGATGTCTGGTTCACAATGGAGGAAATTAACCTCCCAAACACGTTATGGGAAATTTAGATGTGAGAGTTGTTTAGTGTCATTAATCGCCTGAAAGTTTCCTTTTAATTTGATTAAATTCCTTTTATTGTCCATTTCTTTGTTCTGAATTTGCACGGAAATTCACATTTGGCGATTGGCGGAAATGTACAGTAGGGTTCAATGGTACAATGTAGTGGCAGCAGCATAATGTAATGACAAAGATAGATATGATTTTGTATTTAGACAACATTTAATGTTTTTACCTAACTTAAATGAGTACAGAAATTCACATTGTGAACGCGAGAGGTGGAAAAGGAAGAACAGAAAATGGAAATGTAATGTATGTGTGCGATGACAATGGCGGTAGTGGTAGCGTAGCTATAACAACGATTATGGATGCTATTTTCTATTAAGACAACATACTTAGAATACCTCTAATTTTATTTTACTTTTGGAGAGTAATCTTTTTTCTAATGAGAATGTTCACAGGCCTGTTAACAGCTAATTTTTGGCACAAAATGGAAATGCATAAAATCTGCCATACTCGCAAAGTTTGAAACTTACTTTTTCCCTATATGGTATTCGGAAAACATATATTGTGAATGCAAGATGACTCCCCAGTTCTGAACATTAATATTTTGGAGAAAGCATTGTCTTATATTCGAATAAATACAGTACATTTTGCTTTTACTTCCAACTCACAAACACCTCCATCCTGGGTGTGCCTCTGTTTAATAGACACTTCTTTAAATCCTTTACTTGATTTTCTGATTCAAGTATTTAACTCTTAAGAGCTGTGGGAGATACACAGGCGCACATCATATGAGATACTACTGCAAGTAAATAGTAATGAATAGTAAATAGATTAAATTATGGGAAAACATTCAGTCCAGGAACATAAAAGTAATCACAATAACAGTGGTAAAGAAGATATGTGCTTATATTTCTCTTTTTTATGATGTACAAATAAGGATGTATAAACTGTTTTGATGAATACAATAGCAAAATTGTGTTTTTAGGCATCTTGAAGATATGGCAAGTGCTGATGGCTGCAATGTACAGTACATTAAGACCATTGAAGGTTTGGTGATGGGAGTACAGTGCTTCTGTGGTGAACTGCCTTTCTTTTTCCTTTCAGGTAATAATTGATATTCTTTAACTCTTTTCACTCTGAGGATATAATGTCCATTTGCAAACTGAACAATTTTTAACTGTTCTTTTCTATTTTATTTAAATTCTCAATATTGTTAACTTTTTTTAAAAACAATTTTCATTAAATATAAAATTGTGTTAACATGATAACATAATAATGTTTTGCAATTTTGAAATTTTAAGTTTGCAGGTAGGAAATCTGTCCATTGATCAAAGTGAACACACCTGATGACTCATGCAATGCTTTGGTTTGTGCATTCAGCAGACTGAAACCTAGGGCACTTTAAGAGCACTGTATGTTAACTTTGACCATTGGACCTGGCTTTCCAGCCTAGATTACTGTTTCATAGTTGTGTAAGTTTATTTATGAACATTTGGCACCCCCCCCCTTCCCCAAGTTGAAAGAAACTTGTAACAGTGAAGTGTATAATAATTTATCAATTTGAAATTTATTTTGCAAAATTATCTTTTTGGAGGTTGCAAAAACACACAAAGTATGTGAACATTTCAACATGTTAGCACATAAGTATTGTTTACATTGCCATTAAGTTTGAAGCAACCTGGCACATAAAATGTAACTAAACAGATTTCATATTACCACTCTTTCTAGAATAATAATTTGAGTATGTATTATGGCCGTTGAAAAGTAAAGAGAATATGTTTATTATACAAGAAAGGCTGTTGTATGAAAGTTTTACTGTGTAGTAAATGAAAAACCTGATTTATTGTACAGTGAGACGACATATTCTGTAACCATATTTTTATTGCTTGATGGTTACGAAGACTAAAATCATAATCAACTGAATATTTTTATAAGGGCAGTATTCACTAAGTAACCTCTACTTCCTAAGTAAACTACTACAAAAGTCAACATATTGACCTCCTTACAATAGTAAACTACTTCCTGGGTATTTTACTACTTTCAAATATTCTCAAAATAAATTGCAATAGAAATTAATGCTGGAGAACACTGTACTATGTAGGTAGACACCTCAATATAGGTTAGAATTTATTCTTGTGACTTGGTTGAATTAATTTGCCTGTTAATTGAATTATAGTACAAAGCATATTTTTTGGAAGATATAGATCTTGGATTATTTAGATTTACATTTACATTGATTATCTTGTGTTTCATACTAGAACATTTCAGAATGTTGCAGAAAATCTTATAAGCTTCACTGCACGACTGCTGCTTGTGTTCTTTTTCACGTAGTTAGAGATCTTCTGAGGTTAAGAGCAAGATACATAAATATGCCCAAAAATAACTGTGAATGTACAGAAAATAAAAGTAAATTCTTCAGTTTCAAAAGTTTCTCACACATTGTAGAAAGAATTCACTGTATCATAATTTATGCCTGTCCATAAAAATGGAGAACTTTGCGAAATTGGAAAGGATATAAACACACAAATGATCTGTGATGCAAATATGGAAATTAGGAATATTGCTTCCAAAGAATTTTAAGCTGCTCTTAGTGTTTCCATTCACCTGAAGCATTAAACTTGCCTGTCACAATTTTTCAAGCATTTCTCTTTAACTCCAGTATTTTCACATGTTGTATTTTGCTCTCTATATTATATAAATATATTTCCATTATCTCTATCAACAAGCATTTCGCTATCACTAAAGTTTACCTCCCTTTTCTCATTGCACATAACGCTATCCACAATCACCCCAAGTAACTCACATAAACAAATGAGTGGGAGTATTGAGCTCTTATTTCTGTAGTGGTAACTGAAGAGTAAATGGTGGCACACACTGCCCTTAGACTTGGAGGATTCAGATAAAACATCACACATCACAACTGGCAAACTTGAGCTTATGTCAGTCATTGGCATAACATCTTTTTATCTGTCAATTGTTACTTTTGTTATAAAATTGATGGAAATAATGTATAATCTTACTAAATTAACTATGCAGGAGAAAAAAATTATTTTATTTGAATAAAGAAAATGCAGCATGATACATAACATATATAGGCTCTGTACTGTTGCTTTGATTTTAAAATCAATTGAGATTATGTGCTGTAATAAAACTTAATGAACTATGCAGAAAGTAACTAAAACTGTATTTGAATGAAAAAGAAGAAACATTATGCCGTATAAGAAAAAGGGTTTACAGGCTTTGTTCTCTGAGATGTACTTATATGGTACTGAAGCAGGAACTGTTAATAACCATACCCAGACAAAGTTAAGTTCAATTTCTAACTTGATGAGCCACATATAAAGTAGTTCTTTTCTGCCTCGGAGAGTGTCGTGCTGTAGTAGACTATTACCCGAACCTGGCTAGCCTGGATCTGGAATAGAATGCCTCCAATATCACCATTGTTGGTCAGTTCCAGAATAAAATCACCACCCAATTGTGGAAACTGTAAAACAGGTGCACTATAGAGTGCTGACTTAAATGCCTCTTTTGACCACGTTTAAAGCCAGGGCTCTTCCTTCAGACAAGTGAGAGGTTTTCCAGTCTAACTAATTGGCAGAAATAGCTGCATCGACCCAGGAAACTTCATAGCTATCGTTTATCTATCAGGCCAATCTCACTGCACAAGCTCTCTGGGGATCTATGGTCACACCAGTTCGTGAAACTGTGCACCTCAGGTAGTCACCTTCTTGCAGAAGAGTTGGTGCTTCTTCGCATCCAGCCTCAGTAGCTACCTGCAGTCTCAATAAAATCTTTGCCAGCTTCTCGAGATGGTTTTTGAAGATGTTGCTAACTATGACAATGTCATCCAAATATAGCAGGTAGGCATCGTAAGTCACCCCTCTCATCACTGATTCTATGAGGCGCTGGAAGATGACTGGGCCTGTCAATGTGGTCTTCTCCTTGTCTCTGGGATCTAGGGCCACTGTATCCTAATTCAAATTTGACAACCACTGAACACCAGCCCTCTTCAGCAAGTTTTTCAGCTGGGGCCCCAGATCCTGCAATCTTCTGATATAATGCACACCAATGCATGCCTCCAAATTTCCTCAACTCTGTTCCAGCCTGATGTTGGTAAGGAAGAGGAATTAAAGTGGTTAAATTGTTTGATTACCCTGGAGTAAGATAAATAGTAATGATGAATAGAGTGAACAAAAGAGAATGATATTAGTTAAATATTCCTTAAACACTATAGAAGCATCTTTAGATGGATATTCCTTAAACATACAGAAGCATATGGAGATAAATAAAATACCAGGGACTCAAATGAAATATTTGGAGAAAGTTTATTTGAGAATAGTTGATATTAATTTCTTTATGATTTGGGGTAGGAAGAGTGGACAAATGTGAATATGATTCATAGGAACTTTTCTAAGCAAATCTTGAGCTTATCTAGAGCTCCACCTTCACAAAGAGAATTAAGAATTGCTGGCAAAAAACATTTTGTAAAGAGTGTTGAAATATTGGCTTCTAATTACAAATTTGAAGAATAAAATATCTAATATCAGTGTTCTGAAATCCAATTAAAGGTATAAACAAGGAGAAACTTGGTTCAATAGGATTGAGGGAACTTTATAAAACATTGCTTTTAGTACTTGCTCATAATAAGCACAGGAAAAATTGTATCACACCCTAAAATTCAATTATTAGATTTCACCAATGTTGTTGAGGTTCCTTTAATACAAAAGAGATATTTTTAGAAAAAAGTCCATTTATAAATGTCAAAAACTGAAAACACCAAACTTGATTTTTAAGTCTATCTTGTTCCAGGAATATGACACAATCTTCAAGAAAATCTCTTTCCCCAAACTACCCTTTACATGGAAAAATTATTGATATCGTTTATTTTCTCAAAAATGGATCTAACAAGTTGGTTCAAATACCATATATTTAAGATACTTGTATGAAAAGTGAATGTATATCTTGAATTTTCTGCAAATAGCCTTAGCAGTCCTCTTCATTTTGAATGACTTTTGTATAACTTGTAAACCATAAGAGATGAACTACACAGAAATGTAAATCTTATTAAATCACATAATGTATGTCAATATAATTTTTTAAGACAATCATTTCAAACATAATGTTTATTATTGTTATGAATTGCTAAATCTTCATACTTTTGTTCCACTGTGAAGTTGTTTCCCCCCCTCCCCCCATTTCAGTCATCTAAAGGAAACAAATTTTCAAAGCCATCATGTAGTAACCTGCTCAAAAATATTTTATATTGCTTAAGATTACTGTATTCCTCTTGTACTTACAACAAAATGTATAACACCACCATTTCTAGAAACATTTATCTGTATTAATATGAAGTAAATAGAAGAATGAGACATTTACAAGAATAAAGATTTTAGAAAAGTGGGCAGAAAAGATCATGTGAATATGACAAATTTTTTACTTTCTCTAGCACATATGTACAATGTACATAGTGCATAGAGAAGGTATTGTATTCCACCAAAAATTTTGATACCAAGATTTTATCGGAAATATGTGTTTTGAGATCTACTGAATTTGGATAAAGCATTTTTAGAAAAAAGCTCAAAAACAAAAAGTTGGTCAAATACCAAACTTGGTACTTAAGTTCGGTATCTTTCACCCCAACTACCCTTTACATGAAACATTTTTCAAAAATTTTGATTTTCTCAAAAACGGCTCTAATGATTTTGATTAAAATACCTTATATTAAAGATATTCACATAATAAATAAAATGTGTATTTTGAATTCTTTGGGAATAGTCTCTAAAGAGCTCTCTAATTTTGCAGAATTTTGCATAATGGCTAAATTGTAAGAGATGGACAAAATCTTATTTCACAAAAAATATAGACCTTGTTAAAACACACAATACATGTGATATACATTTTTCTTATAGAGTTGACCATTTTCAAGATATTAATTGTTATTGGTTTCAATTTTAAATAATTAACTTTTTCCAAACAGGAGCATGCAAAGAGAACCAAACCTCAATTGTTTTACATAGTGACAAGCTTTGAAAATATTTAACTATCGCTTAGCCTAATGTATTTCTTTATTTCCTTTCTTCTTACGAGGAAACAAGTAATAAGACCAATTCTGCTAATATTTATATATATATTAGCATGGTAATAAAAGAATAATCTTCTGTAAGAAAAGTTTGTTTGTTGTGGAACAGCTAGTGAAAGTTATTTGAATGGAATACATCAGATTTTTTACTTACATTTTGTGCAATATTATGTGTAAACATTTAAGCTTTATATTCATATAAAAAAAAGTATTGGTTCCCTAGGTTTGAAAAATACTAGTTAATGGAAAATAGCAAAACAAATTAGCATGTTTTCACAATGGTATCTCAGTTTTAGGCATTGCTGGGCCATAATCTTCAAAAGCTTGGGATTCTTGATCTTAAATTCACTTCACTTACATATGCAATAAAGGTTGGCTTTTACTGCTAATGTATGAACATTTCATTTTTTGAACCTGTTAGTTGTTTCTAATCAATTGATACATCCTAAAATCATTATATTTTTACAGGTAGAATCCTGAAAAAAATTGGCCATGTGCATGCAATGTCACTTGTCCTGTTTGCCTTTGGATGCCGTTTTCTTATCTACTCATTTCTCAAAGACCCTTGGTGGTGTTTACCAGTGGAACTCCTTCAAGGCTTCACTTTTGGTTTGTTTTATGCAACAATGGCATCATATGCCAGTATTGTAGCACCACCAGGAACAGAAGCCACGGTACAGGGCACAGTAGGAGCTGTGTTCGAAGGCATTGGTGAGTCTTTACATTCAGGGGCAACCAGCAGTTACTTGTGTGTAAAATTCAGTATGTTAAGTTTTTGTTGGGCCCTAGCCAATATCTATACACAAATGCTGGTAACTTACAATTATGTCAAAACAACTATTTAAAACATTTATTTTTATTGTACTTTGTAAATAGGTTTCTCTGGAAACTGAGGAAAGCTCTCAAGAAACAGGTCATGCAAGCTATAAAGTACATATTTCACAAATGTTTGCATGGGACATACCATTATTTCTCTATATTCTATAATGATACTGATTTTTTAGTATCAATACTCAAAATTAGCTTTATAAAAATGGTAAAGAATAGCTTGTTGCCTGAATTATGTTTATATTAGTAGTTAACTGTATATAAATATATGTAACCAATTATAATAAATACCTTAAATTATTTTATTTAATGTGTTTGATGTTGAAGGTACATAACTATATATAGCTATGTAAATTCTTAGGCTTCCACAACTGTTGTCTAATATACTGGTGGCTGCTTCTGGTATTGGCCATGTTGTCTTGTAGCTTATGTTTTTGTCGCAAAATATTGATCATATTGATTTTGATGATGTCAAAATAATAGCTGTTATGGCTCGGTTTTCCAACAGAATCATTGGAGAAAGTATAGAGATTTTAAGAAGCATGTTAAATTGAGACTGCGATAAACCACTGAAGAAGACCCTCATTAAAGTGTGGTCCGGGAGTGATGGAAATACAAGTAACACCAACTGCAGAGCCAACCAGGATTGGCCAACGATGTACCAATAAGAAAGCAGGAGGCGGTCACAACTCTCCTATAAATCCAGCCACACATCATGAGCAACTGACAGAGCCTAGAGAAGAAGCTCAACATAAGTTGCGTGAAATGTCAACAAAAACATCAGCCACAAGACTGCCAATACCGAAAGCAGCCACCAGTATATATATATATAGCTAGACTTGTAACTTTGCTCATCACTTTCAGATGTTGCAGCATCAGTTTTTGACAGTGACAGGCAACTTGTACATCAATTTTATAATAGAGGTTCTGTAAACTTCATTAGGAGTATGAATGTAACATGCCTCTTTAAATTTGTTATATTGTATGACTTACCACCATGCAAAAATGTTTTTCTGCCTATTTTATGCATTTTTCTGTGTATATTAGTACTGTCTGCTGTAAAATAATTCCACTCTTCACTCAGTTTTATTCAATATCAGTGTTGTACAATGGTAAAATAAAATATTTATGAAAATTAATAGTTCAATGTGCTTATAAGCTATGCTCATTATGCAAATATAGAAGGAAAGAACAAATATTTTCACAAGCTATATTTCCTTATTTTTTAAATTATCATATCTTCTTTTTATATAAATGACAAACAGTCAGCTCTGCTTTTTATTATTCATATCTTGTACTGTCTTCTCCCTCATAAATCTATATGTAGGTATGTTTTCCTTAAAATGGTATTCACAGTTAATAAGTACATAAATAGAGAAGTAAATAATGATATACATGTATGAATGATCAAGAAAGGTCTTAAACAACCATAACATGACCAAGAAAGGAGAAACTGGACATGCTAAAACCTTCCAGTACTTTGAATAATTGTTGCCAATTTCATTTTTGAATGCCAATACTGAGTAAAGCTTTATTTTTGTCATGCTTCCT
Source organism: Hymenopus coronatus (assembly GCA_030762935.1). Lineage (NCBI taxonomy): Eukaryota > Metazoa > Arthropoda > Insecta > Mantodea > Hymenopodidae > Hymenopus > Hymenopus coronatus. The sequence goes on from CM060881.1 coordinate 69,156,014, forward strand.
TAGGATGCATTAGACAGAAATATGCAAATAGCTTGTATGTTGTTCTGTGGAGCTTCGATGATTGATAAAGATACAGTTGCATATGGCTGCTTTTGAAGTGTAATTTTGGTGCTAGTGCAGCACATTTGATTAACTTTCCTGCAGCTAATTAGTGTTGCTTATAAAAGCCTTCATTTTAATGTATTTCTTCAAAGAAATTCTGATTTACTTTGCAGGTGTATCACTGGGCAGTTTGCTGGGTGGTGTGCTGTTTGATAGATTTGGTGGTGCAGCTACTTTCCAATCATATGGTATTGCCTCACTTATCCTATTCATCATTCACTTCCTAGTGCAATACTGGCTGGACAAGAAGCGTCAATATAGCCCACAAGCTAAAGGTGACTTGAATTCAGTACATTGAAAGATTTGATTCTGTTAAGTACAACTGTAATTTAAAAGAGCATGTGATTAGGATATACCAAAGAAGTTATAGGAGAGAAGGAACTGTAGTTTGAAAGCAAGGTGCCCAAACCCAATTTGTAAAGTTACAGCTTGTTTCAAAACAAAAATAAAACACTTCAGTAGAAAAGATCATGGAAGTTGAAAGATAAGTCCCAAATAAAGAAATGATAATGCCTATTTGGAGATACATGCATTGTTGGCCTCAAAAGAATAGTAGAATTGTAAAGAATTTAGTGTAAGTGATCATGTATCTTGGATTTCAGTAATAGAAAGAGGCTCCATGCAGGTTAACTGCAAGCATTTATGTCTTCAAATTTCAGCCAATAGGTGCCTATTTTTCTACCTTTTTGTGCCATTCCATATATTAAAAACTTGATGCCACTCAAATTCCTTATAGATGATGTAGACAGTGTAATTTAGCAAAATGCTTCCTCATTAATACACACACTACATTAAAAAGCAGCAAAATCATTCCTCAAAAACAGTAGTAATGTTCTTTTTTTCTGGCATACAGTAAAAATTAAAGTATCATAATTTATACATACAATTTTTGTTGTTGATTTTTTATTTTTTCTGGTTCAAAAGACTAAGTGGGAAAAGAGAAAATTTATGTTAAATAAATGTCTTTTTCTTTTTTTTTCTTTTTTTCTCTCTTTCTCCCCCTGTCTGTTTTTGTTTTTCTTTCTTTTCGTGCTGCCTGCTTTATGGTATACCCTCTTAAGAATAGGGTGTTTAAATAAATACTCTAGTATTCACTATCTAATAATGGAAAACATTGTTTTTTACACTTCTTTTCAAATCTGCTCTACTTCCCTATTTTAGTACAATACAGATCAGCACAAAACAGTTAAGCCAACAATTTGAGTAGACACTTAGATTAATATTAACTTTTGCTATACAATTGTGGTCTTAAAGTCACAAAGAAGAAAAATTGGGAGGGTATGTGTTTTTAACAAGCTATATCTCTTATTAAATAACTCAGAAGTTTGAGACAAGTGAAGTTTTAATCAATGTGATGTTGAAACATCACATTAAGCTATATCTCGCTTATTACGTTTTGTGAAAAGTATACCAAATATACATTTATAAGTATACTTCTTGTAACAGATGTTATTATTCACAAAATTTCAACAGTTACCTCTTGGGTTAAACTAATTTTTCATTATCATTTATCTCTGCCTCATTTTTGGACCCCAAAGTTAACTGCAAACAGAAGTAGACTTTGAACTTTGATTTCTCATCCTTAATAATGAGCGTAAAGTCCTTATTGTTATGAATTATTAAAGTTTCATAATGTATTCAGTGTGTTTACCATAAAAATGCTCTCTATTTTTCACAAAATCAACTTTTTATGCATTTACTTAAATGTAATATTAAAACAGCATGCAGATTTTACAAATGCCATAGATAAAGTGCTTTTATTTTCTGACTTTGGAAACTTCAAGGAAGTTGGGTGGCAAAAAAGAAGCATGATACGAGCAAAGCTGTATGTTCTGCTAGTCAATTACAAGATTAGTAGAGTGATTATTTAAATTACTCTAATTTTTAAAAATAACTGAATAAGTTTTATCAGCCTTAGTTAAGCAAGCATTTATCTTGAGGTTGATTATATGTTTGACACCAATGTTGTGTTAATTACAGAATGATAGTGATGTCTTTCTCGTTTATTAATGCATTTACACTCCCTAATCCTGCTTATAGCATATTGGAAAAACTATTTCCTCTTTGATAATTTCTAGTTATTTTACTGTTTGTTCATTCACATATTGGAGTAAAATTAAATTTGAAATTGGGTGTTATGCGTTATCTTTTTATAACCAATATAAAAGATCAAGCTGTTACAGACTTGTTGAAAGGTTGTCTGACAAGAAATCTTTCATTAACACCTTCAATTATATGCACGTGATATGACATCCTGTGAATGGTTGTTAAATAACCTATCTTACTAACAGATAACATTGGATAGCTCCATTAATAATTTAAGCCTCAATATCTGGATTTCTGACTATGCAGTCTAAAGCACAATGAGTGGCTAACCTATCAAACCAAAGATTGTGGGATCAAATCTGGTCAAATGTGTATTCTGCATTCAAGAGAAACTGTGGAAAAGGACGGGGAGGACCCAACTAAAGCAACTGGTGTGATGGCATGGTTGTATGCTGGCGTGTTTCGATTGAATGCAGATGCATGCATTTTACCTTTTTTATTTTTATGAAAAAAAAATCACTCATACCATTATAAGGCAGATAAATCTGCAGCTATCATGTGTCCAAGTGGCCTCATTGTGTTAGGTAAGGTATACGAGAGTTGACCATCCTGGTAATTTTAATTTTATTTTAATATCTCACCTCCATCATTGGGTATCCTTGAATGGGTTAAAGTAAAAAATACAAAGCAATAATGAATCAACTTTTTTTCTCATTTAATGCTATAGAATGTCTATTTTAATGACAACTATATACTGTTATAATTTCATTATGTGAATTTTGTTTTGTTGATGATCCATACAGTTTAATTGGTATATTCTCCTAATTTTGTAGAAGAGAATTATGACATTCATAATGCTGTGCAATACATAAAGCCAGCAAATGTGGCAGATTGGAAACAGAAATACTTACACAATAATTATGTGGAGAACATGGCCTATTAATTACTTTAATATCTATACTTAGGGTCCATTTAACAACTAAAGTCATAATTGTGGCTTTGCTTTTGGAACATCACTTAGGTACTGTTTGTATCTTTGGGAATGCACAAAATATTACAGTAACACTCATACCACTGCCTCATATAGACTCTAGGGAGGATGGAATAATCCTATATAAAGAAAAATTACCATTGTCCATCCAGAAATCAAACATGGGACATTTGAATTTGAAAGCTAACATGATGACCACCACACCCAGAGGCTTCCCGTAATTGTTTCTTTCACACTAGCTGTATGTAGGATAGGGGTTTGAAAGGTGGAGTTAGACTGAAAAATTCAGTGCCTTTGCCAGGATCTGAATCACTGGTCTCCATCCAGTTGCTCTAACCACTAGCTACCATGGCAACATGTCGACTTGACATTAAATTCTTTCCAACTCCTGTCCTACACAGCTATTTGTGACATTGTAAGTCACCATTGGTGTATGTCATCTCAAAATAATTTGAGATCTCCTTGTGTGGTTTACCAGGGAAAAACAAATCAGTTGGGGAATTTAATACCATATTGGCATGATGTCATAGTAACTCAGCGGTTAGAGCACCTGGACCAAGACTAGGAGATCCATAGTTCAGATTCTGGCTGTGATATTGAATGTTTCAGCCTGACTCAGCTTTCCATCCATCACATATTTAGCTTTTAATTCAAACAAGATTAAAAAATTGAATTAAACCTTAAAACTTCAATGCCATGACTGGAGTTGGACATTGCTTGCAGTAGTTTATAAATATACAATAATGTATGAAATAACATGGTGTGTATGTTTGTATCCTGGTGTTGACTCATAGTTTTTTGATTTATCTTTTCATCTTTAGAGTAGTATGGTTAATATGAATAAGAATAATTTCTGCAAAGTAAATACATTAGCTAACCATAGCTGGATATATTGGTATAGTAAATTGCCTTTCTTGTGTAATTCAGTATGCCTTGGAACTTAGCCAGTGTACATAATCAGACTAGAGAAAATTATTGCATATGGTTAATGGTGAAGACAAGATAAGTCTGAAACATCGCTTCACAATGCCAAAGGTCTGCAATACAAACCTAACCATAGTATTGAATTTTTCAGATTTGATTCACCTTTCCATCATTAGCCTCGGAGCATAGTGGGTTAGGACTTGAAATCCTCCCTTGCTAAAGAAAAGGTAAAAAGTAAGAGGAAAATAAAATTGACTGCCTCCATGGTCGAGTGGTCAGCGAGCTGACTTCATACCTGGAGGTCCCGGGCTCTATTCCCAGCTGGGGCAGGAAATTTTTCTTTAGTCAGAATTATTCCCTATCCCCACAGAGTCTGGAAGTATGTATGTGTGTGTTTGAGGAAAATAAAATGATTTAAACCAAATGTAAGAGAACCTACAGAGAATGAGTTGTTTCAAGTGCAAAGCCTCCCGATATGACCTTAGATGTTAAAGGGGGCTTAAAAAAAATATAATAGTAATAATAATAATAATAATAATTTTAATTCCAATAGTGCGCCTTAATCAATGAATATAAAATGGATTTTTAAAAATATTTCAACTCTGGATTAATTCATATTTATCAATGATTTTATACAAATTGTTTATAAAATGGATACCTATACATTACCCCCCTCCCTCTTAATGCTTTTTCTGGCTAAGCTACTGATAGTCTAGACATGGTATGAATAATAAGTTTCTAAAAAAAAGATTTTTGCATAAACTAAGCAGGAAATGTTTATGGCAGGTTATTGATTTTGAGACTAAAAGCAGAGAAGAGGCAGATAACAAATTTAAAACTGATTTTTACAACAGCTTTATTTACTTGGTTGAAAATTAGGGCATATTTCAAGTACTATTTATTGTCTTTATCAACTCTACAGCACCTGGCAGGAAACTTTCAGCCACTTCCTGTCTCTGTTATGAGACATTTGATGTTTTAAATCTGTTGAGATCAATCAACACTAGAACAACAAAATTTGTGGTGTTTTATATATAAATGTTTTATGCAAATCAAAAGTTCTCTACTGCATTTGAAATGGTTTTAATGACCTTGTTCTTGTGATTATATGTCCAAAAAAGTGATTTTGGGGGAAGGGGGGGGTGGTTGTGACAGGGACTTATGTTCCTGTTCTGAGAGTATTCTCATGTCCTTGTTTCCAAATCTTTTCTGGTTTTATACATGTGTCAAACTGATTGCTCAGACTGATATATATGTAATATTGTATATGTAATATATAGTGTAATATATCTAGTGTGGGATACATTTAGAGCTATCTTGCGCATGCAGAGACCCCAGGGTCCCAGCATGATGGTGCAGGAAGGGGTACATTTTGGGGAGATCGGAGAGCTATAAATAAGTACACCAAACAATACTTTTACTACCACTCGGTGAAATTAACAAGAATACATGGTTAAGGAGTTATGGTGTGAATCCAATGGATTACCCTAATTCCACAAAACTCACCTTGCACTCTGCTGTGCTGGAAGTTTATATTTTTAAATAGCATGTTGCCCCTTTACTCAGTGCCAGTCAAGAGTGCTTCGTCTGTGATTCAGATGAAAAGAACCTGTCATGATTTGCTTCTTGGGATTTTTATAGCCAAAACCATGCTTATGCTAGTGCTGCTTTATGAGGCCTCAACTATGTCATCATTTATGACCTCTTACCACCAATATCAATTGCTCAAATGATACATCATTACCTCTTGCTAAATGAAATAACTAATTTACCCAAAATGATCATTGGGTGCCTTACAATACCCCTGCTGATCTAAACATTGCAAACCATCCAAAAAAAATGTAGATGCTGGTGCTTAAAAAAGTGTTTACCCCTGTTGCAGGAAGGGCAGAACAGGAAAAATCACAGTGAAGGGGAAGAGAGATGGGTGGGGGGTGTTGGGCTTCTTAGAGGTGTGATTTGGTTGAACCTTACAGTGCAATGTGCCTCAATACAGCCATGGCCAATTTGATGTGATTTCTTTCCTAATGGGTCCTATGGCATATTCATGAAATGCAGGACACCTTGACAGTTGTAGTTTGACAATGTTCTTTCTCATTGTTTTTTAATTTATGGGCCTTTTAACATTTTTTCTTCTTGTTTTTCTGTCATTTGATTTCAACTTAATTGTTGCACTTTTTCGTTGTACTTTTTTTTCCAGGCTAATTTGTTTCTTTCTCTATTATTTTTTCTTCATTGTTACCGTTGCATGCCTCTGGGGGAGGTACAGACACCATACCTTCAGTCTCATGATGTCTCCTGAAGGCAGACTTTTGAGTCCCATGGAGGGGATGAGATGGGTTATAGGGATATTTGAGAGGGGTGTAATGTATCTTCAGGGAAAAGACAATCCCTAGAATTACAATAGGATTGCTGCGCTTTATCATTCCAAAATTTTTTTAAAATAATTGAGGTAGCTAAAATAAACTGCTTTTACTAATGTGGCAGTGACTTGTGGAATTTAGGCTGTATAATGTTAGGCTGCTGAACCTTTCATATTACAATTATTTTATTTTATTATCATTAATTTTCTTTTTTTTTTTATTATAGTGTGGTTTCTCCTTTCATTTTGAACTTCATAGTTTTTCAAAAGACAGGGGTATATTATAGCTGGCAGAAGGTGTTCCTGAAAAGATCATCTCCTTGTCACCTTTGGATGTGTTGACTCGTTTCCTGGCTGCTTTGCCCTGTAAATGGATCAGAACATATTTTACCATTCTGAAACAGTGATATATCAGCTATGAGGGAAGAAGTTTTCTCTGGTGTCTGCCTTCCTTGCTTAAGAATGCCTGAGGCATTCTTTTTATTTTACTTTTTTACATACACACACCCACGCACACACACCGTATTTATCCGAATACAAGACAACCCCAATTTTTCAGAACTTAATTTTGGAATTTAGGAAATCATCTACATAATACATGTTTAAAAGACATAACTAAATAAAAAGGACAATTTTTAAATTAAATTTAAAGGTTTTCCATATATTGTGAACAAATTAATGGATGTGATAGTTGAAAATGAGTCGGAATAGTAACACTCACCTCACTTATATGTAATTATGTTCAAAACATATGTTTCAAGGGCAAGTGCCCTCTTCTTCAGTTGAAGTCCGACTGATGGCTGGTATTTGTGCTCTGTGGTCTATTATGGTAGAGCACAAATACCAGCCATCAGTCAGACTTCAACTGAAGAAGAGGGCAATTGCCCTTGAAACATATGTTTTGAACATAATTACATATAAGTGAGGTGAGAGTTGAAAATGAGTCGGAATAGTAACAATCACATTGATTAAAACTTCACTTGTCTCAAACTTCTGAGTTATTTAATTAATTAATTAAACTAATGGATGCTCAATTTCCTTATTTATTTTTTGTACTTAATTTGAATCTTTGCAGAAATTCACACTTTGAACAGTTTCCAGAGAGGAGTGTATGGAAAATGTTCAGTATGGTACAATGTGATGGCAGCAGTAGCGTTATGTTAGAATGGATATGATTTTGTATTTAGACAACATACTTAATATAACACATTGTAAATGTGTTTACCTAATTTGAATTTGCGCAGAAATTCACATTGTGAGCAGTAAGACGGAGAAGGGGAAACAAAATGTATGGGTATATGTGATGATAGAACCTGACTGTGGTGATGGCGGTAGCATAACTGTAATGACATGATGTATATGATTTTGTACTTAGACAACATAATGTAAATTATCATAAATGCTTTTACCTAATTTGAATTTATGCAGAAATTCACATTGTGAGTGGGACAGAGAAGGGAGAGCGAAATGTACCGTATAAAATTTGACGGTGGTGGTGGTGGCAGCATAGCTGTAATGATTATTTATGAATGCTATTTTCTGTCAAGACAACATACTTAATATAACATATCGTAAAACGTTTTACCTAGTTCAAATTTGTGCATAAATTCATATAATGGTATATGTGCAGCCCGAGGAGGGGAAATGCACTGCTAACCTCTCTCTTTCTACTTGGCCGTTGACTTCCAATACAACATCACGTGCAACCACCCCGATGTGAAAGGAAATTCTGTAATTTTATTTTAGCCTTGGAGAGTAATCTTTATTCCAACGAGAATGCTCATAGGCTCCTCCTTAAACAGCTAATTTTTGGCACAAAATGAAATGCTTAAAATCTGTTGCACACATTGCGACCTTGGTGGTAATCTATACCATTTCCCCCAGGCTTTGCCACTGCAATACCCGCAAAGTTTGAAACTTACTTTTTCCCCAGGTAGTATTTAGAAAACATATATCGCAAATACAAGACAATCCCTCAGTTCTGAACATCAATATTTTGGAAAAATGCCCTCTTGTATTCAGATTAAAATGGTATATAATTTTTGTTTGTTTTTGGTTTTTTTTTGTATTTTGTCATTCAGGGTTTGATTAGGATAAGCTGCTAAACAATTTTTTAAATTGAATTTTGGCAGTGTAGTTAAGTATTTGGTCACATTAAATGTTCTAATAAGATGTCTGGGTATAATTTAAACAAAGAATTATGTTTACTTAGCCTTACAAAGTTTGCTGAATGCATATCTGCATGTCTGGCTCATTGCCTATCCAGTGCTTCCTTCCTTAGGTTAATCTTCTTTGGCTTTGGTTAGCATCTGTTTTTCAGAATGAATGTGTTGTCATGCCTTGTCTCATCTGAGACTCACTAAGCTTCTTTCGGAGTGTTGATAAAATAGTGCCAAAACTTATTGTTTGCTAGTCTGTGATCCATGGTCTTTAGGAACCTAGCTCTTCATCACATTTCTTTGGATTTGATCAGAAAACAGTTTTGCTAGTTTTTATTTTTCCTGTTAAATCAATGCCTGATCTCTTCACTATTTTTCTCTTAATCCTAAGTATTGCTAATCTGCCTAAGGTTGTTCTCTTTTCTATTTTATTCCACCGTTAATTATTTTTAACATTTCCTTTCTGAACGTTTTGTTTTTATGCATAAAAATGTTCATTTAACTTCAATTAATTTTATGAATCTTGTTTACATTGATTGATGTTTTAATTCGTATAACATTTTTATTTAGTTTCCTCTTTCTTTTGCTTTGTTTATTTATTTAGTCTATTTATTAGATATCTCATTAGTAAAATTATTCTTATAATAATAATAATAATAACAATAATAATAATAATAATTATTTTTGGTTCAATTGAACCAGCAACATCATAATCTATTCTCATTATTGTTTATTTATTGTATGTTATTTATCTCAGGGGGCATGTCAACTTTTATTTAATTGATGTTCTTGGTTTTATGCGTAAACTAAGAGAAATTTTTTGGATTAATTTAAATCAAAATTAACATCAGAAATTTATACCAGGTGGCCCAACAGCAGAGTATTTCATGTATGAAATACAATTCATGCATTATAAAAATAAGAACTGCTTTTTACACAATTGCAGAACTAGTTATTGGCAGAAATTGATAGGTGAAGTAGGCTTTATAATTACTTGTCAATCTAAAATAAAGGCTCTGTAATTGAAGTGGAAAGCATGTTAACTTTCTCAGTGTATTGACACTGTTCTTGTATATCATCACAGATTCTAGTACAAACCTTGGAACAATAAGCATGATTGCTTCATTGTTTATGCTGATATGCAAGAGGAGAAGAACGAAGGTCGTTCTTGCTTACAAGCCACCGACCAGCACTGTTTTTCAGTTTTTATAACACATGAAGGGTTATCTGCACGCACGAAATATAGCATTATAGTGCACCTGGTTCTTTTATTTTAATTCTCTGAGACTTTTACTTTAGGTAAAACCATTCACCTCCATGTGGCTTCTTAAAGTTTTCCTATCTTTTCTCCTGTTTCACTAAAACTGCTACCTCTGTAATTCTACTCAAAAAGTGATAACAAAGCACTTTACACTGAATGCTACTTCTACACTGACATCTTGTGTGCAGTAAAACAATCCTTCCCCCTTCATTTTTCGATTTTCATCCCTTTAATCATTTTAAGACATACTGTGGTTTTAAAATTATTCATAACTTTCCATTACTAAGTATTTATCTCCTTTATGACCTGCTTTTACCTAAGTTATTTATTCAACTCTTTATTTCTCTGTAAATTCTTAGCACTTCCTCAACTTTGACATTTATAAACTCCCTTACTTCTTAGATGTTAACTGTAATTTCCATTGTGACTTAAATGCTATTATTACTGCCTTAAATACTATTTCTCATCATTATAGTTGCATAAAGTATCAGCAAGGCGATTGTTAGAATGAACACCATTGGAGATGATTAACAGGACATCTCAGAACACAAGACATGTTACCTCTTAAGCACTAATACAACTTATCCCACAAATTCTCCATCAAGGAGAAAAAATAAACTCTTCACCACTTCTCTTAGTTACCCTTAAAATCCTTCTCTTATTTCCTTTAAAATAGAATGTTGAGTCCCTGGATTACTACCATTTTAATTCATTTAGAACTTTTCTATAATTGTTCATTTCTAATTACATTGTTCATCACAATGTGGGTGAATTGGAAGTTCTACAACTTGCACGATATCTTCATCACCACTTTGTCTGTATGTGCTTGTGCTACTTAATTATGCCAACTTTTACTTTTGCAACCCCTAGGATGATTACCTTAATTTCACATTTTCTGCTATTGGAATGATTACCTTAAATTTTATACTCATTTGACTTTATTTGCTCTTCCTGTTTATAAATCTACTGTTATATTTACTTTTAAACTTATAATAGTGTGTGGGTATCCCACTTGGTGTTTTATTTTTACATTTCTAAATGAAATTGAATTAACATATTTACCTTTATAAGTATATTCAGTTCTTTTTACTGCACATGGCTGGATTTTAAACTCCACTGACTGTATGTGACATTGTAAGGTCAGGATTCATGGACTGCTCGATACCAAGCTTAGTTCACAAAATTCTCTGCTCTTGTGTCTGTGACCTAGGCGTGTAAATATTATGTTGCATTTTTGCACTGCCTTCACTGCATTTTGCACTTTCTGCTGTTAAATGAGAACTCCTTATGTGGATATTTTTGTCTGATTGAGAAACATCCTTTCTGCTAACATACGTTTCACAACTGTTTACTCATCTCTTTGCACATGTGAATTTGCACATAATAAATAAAAATGCAGGATGGATAGCCTTGTTATACTGTAATTTGAGATTGGAGGATAAAATTTGATTCCATTTGCCAAAAAAGTTTTTCAGAAAATTCAAACAAAAATATGTGTGTCTAAAGCTTTGAGATGTTCCAAAGAATATACTAGTGTTACTTTGGTAACCCCAATGGATACTTACCTATTGTCCACTATCATCTCTACAAGTATCCCATTAACTTCTTGCAGCATATCTGACTTTACCTATAAGATTCTCTAAGCACTACAATGCTATCGAAAATTCCACTACCACAATAATTCTTACTTTCATTTCTTTCCATTACGTGTGCAGAAAATAGCAACCTGAATTTAAAAATTCTGCATTTCATTCACATGAGTTTCTCCAGCTGTTCCACAAATAAACTTATCTTACAAAATATTATTCTTTTATCTGCATCATACTAAACTTTAACATAAATTGTCTTGTCACTTGCTTTTTTTTAAGAAGGGAATACATCAAGCTAAAGCAATAGTCAAATCTACACATCTTCAAAACAGTCAATCTTATGTACTTATCTGGCTAGAAGCCCGAGAACATTTAGAGTTAATTGAAATTTGATTCTCTTTTGCATTCCCAGGAATAAAACTAAAGAGATGAAACAAAAGTTGAATTCCTATTTGAGAAAAATTTAAGCAGTTTCTCAATCAGACAAAAATATCCACATAAGGAGTTCTCATTTAAGAGCAGAAAGTGCAAAATGCAGTGAAGGAAGTGCAAAAATGCAACATAATATTTACATGCCTAGGTCACAGAAACAAGAGCAGAGAATTTTGTGAACTAAGCTTGGCATCGAGCAGTACATGAATCCTGACCTAATAAGGAATTTCCTGGAAATGATTAACTCTAAAAAAAATGTACTGACATAAATTGTGTTTTAATGAGATTTATATCTTTTTGTGTAGTAAGTTTTTTTCTATCCCGTACAGCTTACAAGTTATACAAAAGTCATCAAGAATGAAGAGATCTCCAGAGGCTATCCCCAGAAAATTCAAGATATACATTTTGTCATGAAAATATCTTAAGCATATGGTATTTTAATAAAAATCGTTAATAATCAAATTTTTTTTTAAATCGTTGCATATAAAGGTTAGTTGTGGATAAAGGTTAGTTGTGGGTAGGAGGATTTTCCTGAAAATCTTTGTGTCGTATCCTTGGCAGATATTGAGCCTGAATACTAACTTTGGTATTTACCACGCACATGCGCGCACGCATGCACACATGCACACAATTTTCTAAATATGCTTTTTTTTGGGATTTAGGAGATCCCAAAATCACATTTTTGAAGAAGGATGCTTCTCTCCTAATTTTCTTATACAGACAAGCAATACAAACTCTGTTAATTTATATTAATTTACTCTAAAACACAATGGCAATAGCATATACTACTTCTTGCATTTGCATTTCCGAAGTGGCTGATATGTCTCCCTGTGCCTGATGCTCTATCATGGTTTGGCTTAAAAAATAACTTTTTTTTCTTCTTTGTTTTCTTTTTCTTTTTGTTGCATATGACTACAACAAAAAAACTGAACAACTGAACTTATTCCACCGAGTGAACTGTCTTGATAGCCAATGCCACACTTTTTTCTTTACTTTCCCTGCCTGTGTTACTTAAAAGTTATAGCTAATAGCTTCATTAGTTTTCTCATATACATTGCTCAATGCTAATTCTAAACTTACATGTTGATAAGCCAAAAGAGAATAATAAGCTACGTTGCTCTTAACCCAACTTAATCTATTTGTTGCTCCTATCAAGCTCATAAGGGCATGTGATGGTTTATGCAGGAGGTGTAGCAGGAAAATATTCTGGCAAGAGGTGGGAATATTTAATCCTCGCCTGCATCCTACACTACTGTAAAACACTTCTTGGTATCTGCCAAATCTAGGGGTTTTGCACCCTCCTTAGGTTCACAACCTAAGCATCATCTAATGTATCATCAGATCTAATGTACCCAATGTAGGGTTAGAGTTACCTCTGCTGCTGTGCATTATAAAGGGGTGGTAGGTTCAGGGTAGAGCTGTCGCACACATGCGAGGTTGGGGGCATGTGACCAGGGTTGAAGGTGCAGGAGGGAGTGGGTACATTTGGGGAAGAGATTGGGGAGCTATAAAAATGTGCAGCAACAGATGTGAGGAGAGACAACAGTTCTTTCACTACCGCTCAGAGGAATTAACGAAAATATATGGTTAAGGAGCTATGGTAAGAACCCAATAGATCACCTTAATTCCATAAAACTCACTTGGCTCTATGGGAAATGGTTTTAAATATAACACTTTGCCCCTTTAATCAGTGTCGATCAAAAGTATGTATAGCTTTGTTTACTTTTCAGATGAATAGGGCTTGTCAGGACTCACTTCTCAGTGTCTTTACAGCTAAAAAACCATGCTTATGCCAGCATTGCTTTATGAGACCATGGCTGTGTCATCTTTTACATCTTTTTCCTGGCAAAAAAAAAGTTTTATTGGTAGTTTGGTTTATCCTGTCTATATTTGTTATCTCTGAAACAGTCTTTTACTGTGTGTTTCTTTTTATTATTTTTTTACTTTCTACACGGTGCATCGCTAGAGAAGGTGTTACATTCCAAAAATTTGATACCAAGATTTCACTGGAAATACATGTTATAGGAATTGGAAATACCATGAATCCAAAGAAAGCATTTTTAGAAAAAGGTGTAGGTGGATGGGTGCGTGCACAGCATATCTCAAAACGAAAAGTCTGTTAAATACCAAACATTATATTTAAGTTCAGCATTTTCTAAGGATGTGACATGAAGATTTTTAAGAAACCCAACCCCAAACTACCTTTTACATGGAAATATTTTTGAATATTTTGATTTTCTCAAAAATGATTAATGATTTTTATTAGAATACTATATGTTTATGTTACAAAATGTATATCTTGAATTTCATGTGTTCATTCTGAATGACTTTTGCATAACTGGTAAACCATAAGGCTTGCTGCTCAAAAAATGTGGATCTTGTCAGGGCATACATTTTAAATAAAATAATTTTTGTGGTAGGGCTAGCCATTTCCCAGATGTTGTTTGTTATATGTTTAAATTTTCCAATATGTATACTTTTCTCAAATAGGGAGTCATTCATATTTTCTTATATCTTGGTAAAGCAAAGAGAAGAGAATTTCAGTACCATTTCATAGTGACCCGTTTTTAGAAGAGTTCACGATCACTCTAGCTTATTGTATTGCATTACTCCCTTTGTATGAGGAAATAATATTGTAATAAAACCATTTCTGCTAACGTTTATCTTGATAAGCATGAAGTAGATAGAAGAATATGCTTTTGTAAGAATAGTTTGTTACAGCATAGTAAAAGAAAAATATGTGAATGTAGCATATCACATTTTATAGTTGCTGGATAAAGTATTCCAAAACTTTGATACCAAGATTTCACCAGAAATACATGCTTTGAGAAGCCCTAAATACAAAAAATGCATTTTTACATAAAGGGGGGGAGGCTGTGTATGAGAGAGATATATTAACTACCAAATTTGGTATTTTTGGTGTCTTCTAAGGATGTAACACAAAGATTTTCAGGAAAAATCACCCTACTCCAAACTAACCTTTACATGGAAGACTATCAGAAATTTTCAGTTCTCTCAAAAATGGTGTTAATGATTTTGGTTAAAATGCAATATATTAAAGATATTTACATGGCAAATAAAATGCTTATCTTAAATTTTCTGAGAATAGCCTCTGATGAAGCCCTCTTCATTCTGAATGACTTTTGCATAACAGTTTGATTAAAATTTAGTTGAGTCGATTTTGTAACACTACATCACTTACTTTTTTATTTCGGAAAACATGTTTCAGAAGCCATGTGCTTCCATTGTCAATTCCTTTGGTCGACTGCCGGCATTGCTTGCTGTGGTGGTTGTCTCTGTCCCTGGTGGTGGTTTGATGAACCTCTGAATGAGTAGATCGCCTGGTGGGATTTCAAAATTGAAAACCCGATTCTTGTTTTTCCAAATATATATGTTTTCCCAAACTTTTAATTCTGTCTTCCTTGTGATGTTTTTGAGGATTTTTGGGCTTCTATTTATAGTGTGTTTCTCTTTCCAAAAATGCCAAGCTACTGCAGATTTTTCTTCTTGTTTGAGTTTAATATTTCTGTGGTGTTCTTTTGCCCTGGTTTTTATATTTCTTTTTGTTTGGCCGATGTAGATTTTTTCACAGTCATTACTGCTGAACTGATATATTCCTGGTTTGTTTTCTTGTGGGATATCATCATTTAATTTAGAATTTAAAATGTTTTTTATAGAGTAGTTGTTTTTAGGGGCTAGAATGATGTTATGTCGTTTGAAGATCCTCTGGAATTTGTAGAAAGTTGTAGGGTGGTATGTAAACTTCTTGTAGATCTTGTTTTCTTTCTGGTTTTGAGTGAGTGTGCTGACTTCTTTAATTCTCTTTCTATTTTTGGCTTTATTAACTTTTTTGTACACCAGTTCTGCCCGAAATCCATTCTCTGTAGCTATGTCCAATATTTTGGTAAGTTCACATTGGTATTCTGTTTTTCCCATTGGTACATTTACCAATCTGTGTGTAAGGCTGTTGAGTAAAGCATGCTGATGGGGAATGGGATTGTAACTCTTTTGTTTTATATAGCTGTTGGTGTGGGTAGGTTTTCTGTAGATGCCAAATGTAAGGTGATTATTAGTTTTGATGATTTTTAGGTCGAGGAATGGTAGTTGTCCATCGCATTCCTTCTCCATTGTGAACTTTATAGACTTTTCTTGCATATTTAGGAGTATTAGTGCATCTTCTAGGTGTCTTTCTGGGACTATTGCAAAGATGTCGTCTACATAGCGGTACCATATTTTGAACATCCAGGGGAATGCCTTTTTAATCCTAGTTTCCATAGTGCTCATGAAGAGATCTGCTAATATTGGTGACAGCGGGCTGCCCATAGCTAAACCAGATGTTTGTTTGTAATATTTCCCGTTAAATGTGAAAAAATTTTGATTTATGCACAGAATACTACCAATGTATAGTTAAATTAAATGCCAGTATTCAAGAATGTAAACTAACAGACAAAAAAGAAAAATGCAAAATTAAAGTTGATAATCCAGTTCTGCCCAGAATTTATGGCCTTCCAAAAATACACAAGCCGGGAAATGCAATGAGACCAATTATAAACAATATAAGTGCACCTACATATAATCTAGCAAAATGGTTAACAAACAGATTCTTTTCCTTCCCTAAATTTGAAACAGCAAGTATAAAAAACTCTCTAGATTGGATCGATAAAATTAAAGACATAAAATTGGAAAAAACCGATATGTTAGTTTCCTTTGATGTTACTGCTCTGTTTCCAAGCATACCTACAGAAAGCATACAATCCCACATCAAAAACTGGTTACTTACAATAGGAAAAACAACAGAAGAAGTGCGAGAATACATCATATTAACGAATCTGTGCATAAATCAAAATTTTTTCACATTTAACGGGAAATATTACAAACAAACATCTGGTTTAGCTATGGGCAGCCCGCTGTCACCAATATTAGCAGATCTCTTCATGAGCACTATGGAAACTAGGATTAAAAAGGCATTCCCCTGGATGTTCAAAATATGGTACCGCTATGTAGACGACATCTTTGCAATAGTCCAAGAAAGACACCTAGAAGATGCACTAATACTCCTAAATATGCAAGAAAAGTCTATAAAGTTCACAATGGAGAAGGAATGCGATGGACAACTACCATTCCTCAACCTAAAAATCATCAAAACTAATAATCACCTTACATTTGGCATCTACAGAAAACCTACCCACACCAACAGCTATATAAAACAAAAGAGTTACAATCCCATTCCCCATCAGCATGCTTTACTCAACAGCCTTACACACAGATTGGTAAATGTACCAATGGGAAAAACAGAATACCAATGTGAACTTACCAAAATATTGGACATAGCTACAGAGAATGGATTTCGGGCAGAACTGGTGTACAAAAAAGTTAATAAAGCCAAAAATAGAAAGAGAATTAAAGAAGTCAGCACACTCACTCAAAACCAGAAAGAAAACAAGATCTACAAGAAGTTTACATACCACCCTACAACTTTCTACAAATTCCAGAGGATCTTCAAACAACATAACATCATTCTAGCCCCTAAAAACAACTACTCTATAAAAAACATTTTAAATTCTAAATTAAAAGATGATATCCCACAAGAAAACAAACCAGGAATATATCAGTTCAGCTGTAATGACTGTGAAAAAATCTACATCGGCCAAACAAAAAGAAATATAAAAACTAGGGCAAAAGAACACCACAGAAATATTAAACTCAAACAAGAAGAAAAATCTGCAGTAGCTTGGCATTTTTGGAAAGAGAAACACACTATAAATAGAAGCCCAAAAATCCTCAAAAACATCACAAGGAAGACAGAATTAAAAGTTTGGGAAAACATATATATTTGGAAAAACAAGAACCGGGTTTTCAATTTTGAAATCCCGCCAGGCGATCTACTCATTCAGAAGTTCATCAAACCACCACCAGGGACAGAGACAACCACCACAGCAAGCAATGCCGGCAGTCGACCAAAGGAATTGACAATGGAAGCACATGGCTTCTGAAACATGTTTTCCGAAATAAAAAAGTAAGTGATGTAGTGTTACAAAATCGACTCAACTAAATTTTAATTGTTAAAACGCATCACTGTCTCAAAGTCCACCATATATCAGGATAGTTTAATTGATTATGACTTTTGCATAACCGTACTCTAAATTACCCTTTACGTTGAAGACTTTTAGGAATTTTAAATTCTCACAAAAATGGTGTTAATGTTTTGGTTAAAATGCCATATATTAAAGATATTTACATGGCAAATAAAATGTTTATCTTAAAAGTTTGTGAGAATAGCCACTGATGAAGCCCTCTTCATTCTGAATGACTTTTGCATAACTGGTTAGTCATAAGAGTTATGATCTATTCACTCTAAGCTTGATCCTTGCCAAAGTGGATCCATGTGGTCAGTGCACAGCGGTACAGCACAGTAGTGGTGCACACAAGAGTGTAACCCCATGCTAACAATCTAAATTACAGAATGAATTTATTCTTAAATGGTATAATATACTAAACAAATTTCTAATAAATAAAAAAATATCTAAGGGTTAAATCAACACCAATTTGTACCGTTAAACAGAGCTACAAGTCCCAACTCAATTCTTAGAGTTACCTAATTTCCACAATACTGTTTACACAGTAACGGTTGCTGGTTGTTGCTGTTTAGAGTCATGGAGGATGGTCACCATGAATTTACTCTTGCATCTACATCTCATTGAGTTACATAAAGCATAAGGCTGATAAACCATTAACTAGTGGTGAAAAAGCCATAGTTTTGAATGTTTATTGAGAAATATCCAACATTTCCCACAAAAATATCCAACATTTCCCACAAAAGAAGTGGTGAAATTAACCTTGTGAGTTCACCGATGTTTCAGCTACAAATATAAACAGTGCTCACAAAGAAAAATCTGAAACAAAAACTGGTTGCACCCGGAAAAATAAGAAAGCATGTGAAATACACGATGCAAAAATGTGACAATTTTGTGAAGAATGCAATTTGTATAATAGTGCGCAATTTCAAACAGTTGATAAGTGCTACATGTAACAAAAGAAGAAGCATTGTTTTGGGAGATAGACACCTTTACTGATAACCTGGTTATCATCCTTGGATTGAAAAGCAGCAGCACAAACATCTCAGATGGCATTTCTCAAGGGAATAGAGTTACTTCCTGAGAGCGAATAAATGTAAGTTATTGCATACATATAATTTTGTTTGCTCATGTTTTTTTGAGTTAATTATTAAATGTGCACCCATATATTTTGTTATGACTAGCAATATTATCATCATATGTAACAGAAAATTTTAGTCGCATTTAAGTTGTCGGAATAAGGTCTCTGTTCTTTTTACATCACAACATGCCACGTATGCACACGTCGTGAAAGTATGACACTTTAGGGTATGAATGTGTAAGGCTACATAATGCATTGGTTGCTTGGGTTTTGCTTTGGCAGGGATCAACTTAAGCTGAAAGGATAATAGACAAATTCTACTACATAAAAATTGTGTTAAAATACACAGTTTATGTTCAATAAACCTTTCTTTGTGGTATTATGGCATTATTTCAGAGATATTCCTAGTTATTGGTTTAAACTATCCAGTATTTATACTTTTGTCATATGGGAAGTTTTTTTGCCAAGCAATGTCAATATATAGCGTCCAGTTTTTAAAAGATATATTTCTTTATTTCCATTGTACCAAAAAAGGAATTAAGTAATACTATTATTTCTGTTAATATTTATCTTAATTAGTATGAGTAGATAGAATAAGCTTTTGTAAAAATAATTGTTTATGGAATAGGTAGAGTATGTCATATGAATGGAACACATCACATTTTTATTTTTATTTTTGCAAGTATAGCATTTTGTGTAAGATAAATGCAAATTTATTTTTTAGCTTGGATTGTTATTGAATTATTACTGAATGTCAAATGTTTGATTCTCATAGATCAAGAAACAAAAGAAGAAAATGTGATTATTTCTTTTCCATGTAAACCATTTTTGCCTTCTAACTCCTCTTCTATAAGTTTTCGTTAAAGTAGTTTTTTGGAGTACTGGTGATAGAGTAAAGATAAAAATAAAACTATGAGTAGCTTTTTCTTAATAATTAACAGCTGTAGAACTAAACATTTATCTTGAATTGTTGACAACATTGTTAATATATCACTATTTCAAAAGGAAATCAGACTCTACTCCTAACAATGAATTTCAATTGTGTCAAGTCAGATCTTTAGTTATCCCTTGATTTATGACTAAATTGAAAGCACTTAAACACTCTATATATAGTTTATTAGTCTATTTCATCCCTTAATAGTTAAGGCCTCTTATTTGTTGGCAGGGTAGCTCAAAAAGACTCCTTAGAAGAGCTAATCTTAAGATTGCATTTCACTATTGTCCTATACATTGCAGAGTTTTCATTAACACTATTTTTACATTAAACTTTTGAAATTGTCCACTACTCTGTCTCTGCCCCTTCTACATCATGCATATTTTTCTTTGAAATTTAAAGAGTTGTTTCCGAACTGCTCTGTTTCTTGCACACCTTGACCACAGAAGTTACTCTTTCTGCTTAAAGAAGTCTGCCCATCTGGTCCTCCACCTTCCCAAGCATCTTCTTCCTATACTGGTGACCCACATGGTTGTTCTATTAGTCCATCTGTTGTTACACATCCTTGCAATGTGGCCTCCCCATTTCCATTTGAGATGCTCTGCCATAATTGCATCCCCAATGGGAAACTAGGTGAGAGATGCAATATATATGTATTTATAAACCTCCACCCCCCTCGCTTCTTCATTTTGTAACTCTATCTTTCTCTTCACCTCTTTCTTTGTCCTTTCTTTTTTCTCTAACTCTATCCCTTGCTCACTTTTCTCCCATTCTTTTTTTCCTTCTCTGTGCTACTGTCTCATTCTCATTCATTTCCTTCACCCTCTCTTCTCTGGGCAATTAATATGTTAGTTTGAACACCAGTAATAAAACTACTACTACTGTATTAAAATATAAAAGGCTTAATGTTTAAACATGTATTACAAGCAGAAAAAATAGTGATCATATAAGGAATGGTGCAATAATAGGAAAAGATAAGTCACAAGAACATTATAGGGGTTTATGCTTTAGTAATCTTTAGAAGGATGTTGGTATTATAAATAGAGACTCTTAGGCTAAATGTTTTATTCATTTCATGTGTCTCAAATATGCACTGTTCATTGAATTTCAAAGAAACAAAACCATTGATTGGATTTATCTCATTAATTTATTATGAATTATGTTTCCTTGCCATACTGCAACGCTTCCCTGATAGCAGTAAATAAGGTATTTCTGCAGAAAAATCCCTTGTAACATGTAATTTTATTTGTTGCAGTCAAAAATCAAGAAGTTCAGGATGAAAGTAAGTTTGTAGATCCCATCTCATGTATGCTTTCCCTAGAAGTATTTGTTTGTTTGATAATAATGGCATGTGTAGTGTGCAGATCACTGTAGTTTGATATAGATTTGCACTAACTTAATGTAGCCCTTTGTTTTAGCAACCCTTTGTTAGAACTTATGGCATATGTTTCAGATACAATTGTTTCCATTTTCCTGTGTTTTGTCAGTAGTATTTTCTGGTTGGGCATGTAGTATGATGAGTGTGTCTTCTTATGGAATAGTAAAATGTAACAAATACTTGATTACATATTTTTGATGTGATAAATGTGAGGTTTACACAAATATATAACAAATGTAAAACTAGCCATTGTCCAAAAGAAGAAAGAACACTTAAGAGCAAAGTCAAAGTAATAATTCAGCAAATAAGTACAAGAAGAAAATGAACCATAAAACAGTTCTAAGAACACAATATTCTAGAGAAGACAATTAAAATGTCAATACATACCAATCACCCATTCCATTTAATACCAAAAGAAAATGGTTATAAACAGTTGGGAGGTCATTTATAGAAAAGCAAATCAAAGTAACAAATGATCATTGGCTAACAGAAATATGAAATAATCTGAAAGCCAGCCATGCACAAAAACTTATCTATGCAGTCTTAAAAGTATATAAATTATTTTAGGAGTACAAGAAAGAAAAACAATATAAAAACGTTCCAACTGCTCTAAGGATTTACAAATGGTCTACCAAGCCAGCCGCAATGCATGGCATCTTATTATTAACACAATAGACTCCTCCACATATAACTTGAAATGCTGCCAAAATAATTTCAGGTTTTCCCCAACCAGAAAGTTAGAACAAAAACAATACTTAAGAACTTATGACTTTGTAGACAAAATTAGTGATCTGAAGTAGGAAAAAACGATCTACTTTTGCTTGTGATGTTATAACACTGTTCTCCATCATATCCAAGTATAAACTGGAATATATACTAAAAAAATGGTTGCACTCCAAAGTGACAGATAAATTAAGGGGGCAAATTTATTATAAACACCCTGCTTTCAGATTAATAAATATACCCTAAGAATGTAATGAAAGCACAACAAGATTCTAGATATTGTAACAAAAAAAATTAAAAAAAAAATAGTGGATAGATAGACTTAAAAACAAAATAATTTTTTTTATCCACCAAATAACAGAGAAGAAACCTACCAATCATGGCCCTTTTTGAAATTTGGAAAAAGTTGTTAAAAACATGATATAACCACAGTCCAGTTAGCAATAGCTGTTTGAAAATATATTAGGTACCAATCCAGAGAGCACAATTTCAGTTTTAAAAAAAACTTTAGGCCTTCAAGAAATTGAATGTGTTGATTATGACTTATGATTAAATGTGCATACAGAAGATAATCACAAAAATATAAACCACAGCACCAGTTAGTAATCACTGGTTAAGATTATATTTAGTACCAACTCAAAGAGCACAATTCCAGACAAAAAAAAACTCAAAAAGCACAATTCCAGTTGAAAAAAGCTTCAGGTCTTCAAGAAACTGAATGTGATGATTACAAGAAAATATGCATAGAGAAGAGAGGAACATTGCAAGATAGAACTCATGAAAAAGTAACTTATAAACCGATGAATAAAATTACATTCTCCAAGCTGTAAAAAACTGTTTACAGATAAAAATAAAATTGGTTTGTAGTCTAAAAATTACAGAAGAAAGTACAACAGTAGGTTTTTTTTTTTTTTTTTTTCTTTCTTACTTTCTATAGCTTAATATCCTTTAAACCTGATTGGACAATGAATGAAATTGGTGAAATGATGTTCAAATGATATCAGGGTCCATGAAGCTTTAAGTACTCAATGTTCATCTTCTCAGGATAAGGGAAAACCATGACAAAAAATACTTATTCTAACTATACTAACCCTAAGTGAGATTTGAACTCACGACCTGTTGAAATGTGAGGCAGACATGCTACTACCACACTGCCCTGGCGAGCTAACAGGAGGTTTATGTATGTTGTGCCTGAAGACAGTATCAAAACATGTCCATATGTTTTTGGAAAAGAAAAGGAAGGCTAGAAAAATGCAATTTTTATTTAAAAGTATAATATGCTAAATAATCTTCACTGTATTTTTACAAAAAGAAGAAATTAACAATGAATGTTTAAGGATAACAATTACAGCTGATGATATGGACAAAAGAATAAATAAGTGTTAACTATTATGCTATCAGATTATTTATAATAACACTTCTTCCTTCCCACAAATTAATTTGAATAGTGATTATTTTGTCTGTGCATCCAGAACATTTTACAAGATTTTATAATCATAAACTTCAATGCCAAATTCTCTAAAATCCTTGGTTGAAATTATGTAATTCTTAAATTTTCAAGGCTGGTGTTGAATGTAAAAATTAACTTTGAGGGCAATTTGATTGAACAGCTTGAAGTAGTTCTACAAGATAATTTGCCAGTGAAGAAAATGCATGTATTGGCTACCCAGTGAGGTACCTTTTTTACTTTCTGTACTTGTGCTACACATAATGTATAGAGAAGGCATTGTAATGCACCCAAAAATTTGATACCGAGATTTCACCGGAAATACATGTTTTGGGACCCCTTAAACCAAAGAAAAAAACATTTTTAGAAAAATGTCTGTCTGTCTGTCTGTCTGTGTGTGTGTTTGTGGGCAGCATAGCTCAAAAGCGAAAAGACTGTTAAGCACCAAACTTGATATTTAACGTTTCTATCTTCCAAGGATGTGACACGAAGATTTTCAAGAAAATCCCCCCACCCACAACTACTCTTTACATGGAAAAAATTTTGAACATTTTAATTTTATCAAAAATGGCTGTAATGATTTTAATTAAAATCCCTTATATTTAAGATATTTACTTGCCGAATAAAATGTATATCTTGAATTTTCTGGGAATAGCATCTAAAGACTCCTTTATTCTGGATGATTTTTATTGAATTTTGCATAACTGGTAAACCGTAAGAAATAGACAAAAACTTACTCCACAAAAAAAATGTAGATCACGATAAAACACACAGTTTATGTCATATGCCTTATTTTCCTGGAGTTGATCATTTTAGAGATATTCCTTGTTATTGGTTTCTGGTCTAAAACACTTTTACTTTTCTCATACAGGAATTTGTCAACTCCTGTGCATACAAACAAAGGAACTTCAGTAACGAGCTTTGAATAATAATTTAGCCTATGCTTCTCCCTTATTTCCCTTCTACTTGTATGGTCGCAAGTAATAAGACTATTTCTACTAATTTTTTCTCAATTAGCATGAAGTAAAAAGAAGCATAAGCTTTTTGACAATAATTTGTTGCAGAGATGTAGAGAAAGTCATGTGAATGGAACACATCAGATTTTTGAATTAGCCAACTTTTGTTCCCTTCTCTTAACTCGCCCACCATAAACATCTTAAGAAGAAAGACATGCAAAGGGCAGGATGAGTTTTAATGACAGGATCACCAACTATAGTTATGTGTGGGGAAACTCTATTGATCACTTACAAAGGCTTTGTGGTCAGGTTTCAAAGCATTCCTTTCACTTTGTTGCCAGCCGAGTAGCTAATGCGTTCAGACACTATCTTCATCCAGTATCCTCAATGTACTTATCTCTTCAGGGTTTTCCCTTGAAGATCTTTCTATATAAGGCTTTCATAGCCTGCATCTTGAGGATCAAAATTATTTTTCGACGTTTTCATCATTGTCTAAAAGGTCTCAAAGATCCAAACATTTTGCCAAGCCCTGTGCTTGAGATCTTCACAGTTAATGAATTTCTGTGAGGGAGATGTGCACCAGGAGTTTTGGGACCACTAAATAAAATTTTTAAAAGTGAACTTCGAAAATTACTTTCGGGTGATACAAATTTGCAGAAAAATAACTAAAAGAGGCAAAATAAATACTAGTATAATTGGTATTACTAATATTATTATGCTTGAACCCCTAATTGAAAAGTATTGCAGTTGTAAAATATACTAAAATAGTTGTGAATTTAGCAATTTAAAGGTAAAAAATCCTGTCATTTATAAATTTCAAAACACTGCTTGACCCATGCAAAAAAAAAAAAAAAAAAAAAAAACCCACACACATGTGAAGAGTGGAAAAACCAAGTACTGTTTTTCACATTCATTTTTTCTTTCTTGATCACGTATGTACAATGCACATAGCATAGTAGGTAGAGAAGGCAATGTATTCCACCCAAAAATTTGATACAAATATCATTGGAAGTACATGTTTTAAGATCCATCAATAAAAAAAAAATTAGAAAAAAGATCTATGTATGTGTCTATGGACAACATAACTCAAAAATGGAAAGTCTAGTATTAAATACCACACTTGGTATTTAAGTTCATTATCTTCCAATGATGCAACACAAAAGATTTTTATAAAAATCCCCCCTTCCCTAACTACCCTTTACATGGAAAATTATTTTCTTAAAAACGGCTTTTAATAGTTTTTGTTAAAATTATGTATGCTTCTGGATCACTTTTTTTTTAACTAGTAAATTGCAAGATATAGACAAAAACTTACCACACAAAAAATATACCTCTTGCCTCTCACCAAGGCAGCTCAGGTTTGTATCCAGGTGACTACATGTGGGATTTGTGGTGGCCAAAGCAGTGCAGGGGCCTGTTTTCTCCAGCTTCCCATGCCACCGCATTCCACTAGTGCTCCATCTTCATTCCATGTATTTTTGGTGTCATCGCCTGCGGTGCCTATGTAGTAAAAGTGGGCATTAAATACTATAAAAATATAGAAAAACACACACTTTGTTATATACTTTTTTTTGTAGTTAACCATTTCAAAGACATTACTTGTTATTGGTTTCATTTTTAAATAATTAACCATTCTCAAATGGGAAGTCCTCTTTCATTTCATGGCCCTTTTGTTTTACTTCGAGCAAAGTAAAGAGAACCAAATTTCAATTGTTTCACACAACCAACTTTTAAAACATCTGATATTGCTTTAGCCTATATATTCCTTTATTTCCTTTTTATTTACAAGGAAACAAGTAAGGCAATTTCTACTAATGTTTATTTTGATTAGTATGATAAAGATAAAAGAATAATCTTTATTAAGAACAGGTAGAGACAGTCACGTGAATGGAGCATATCTTAAATGATAGTCATCTCTCTGCTTTTTTGCTTAACAAATATGTTTAGAGGACAATTACGATTGCTGTGACAATACCTTAACTTGTACACACTGGGGTAAAAAATGTTTCATTGCTTAGCTCCGCTTGTGGAGAAAAATCATTGTTCAATCTCTTCTTCTTAGTTATGAAGTGATCAGTTTTGTGAGAGACAAACCACATAAAAAATCAAACATAATCATGTAGTGACAGATTAACACAATTTTCGGAATAATAATTGCTGTTCTCGCTACTGCTCCTGCAACTCACTCCCCACCTGTCAGGTTAGCATTTATATTTTATTGACCATGTATCGACTTGCATGTATTGGTGGGTTCTGTTGGTGGTGTTATTGTTTCTGCTACTCAAGATCTAAATTTTGTGTATCTAGGTAACTTCTTTGCAGCTGTCTTTATGCTCATAAATTTCTATTGCTTCCTATCATAAAGGGACATGATAACTGATGAATGGTGATAGAATTTGGGTATCTTCATCATAACCAACATCATTCCTAAATAATGAGGAATGTCCTGGCACAGAGCATCTTTTGTTTGCCTGTGTTCCTTTAATGTTGGCAACAGAAGAAAATAAAGGCCAAATATCAGAACAGGTGTCTTCAAGTACCTCCAAGAGCATCACAAAAGTTTGACAAATAAACATTTTCATAAAAGCCTCATTTCAGGACATAAGGAGATCTTTAGGAGCGAAGACTTACCAATCAGATTGTATGTTTCCCAAAAATCCACTACAATCCACATTTGGTACCACTCTACTTCATAGCAAGCATTATAGACTCACCTACATACAAAATTATAAAAAAACACCTCTCTACTCTATTACTTTTGTGCTTGCATATGTGCATATTTCATATATAATTCAGCTCAGATAAACATGTTTATGAGGATATTTTAAATTAGAACCATACGTTATAAAAAATATTGTTTACTTAGTATCAGCATGTTAGTAGTAACAATAGTGCCTAAGTAAATGTAGAGTATTTTGAAACCTGCTAAATAAGTTTAGTTGCTGAATTTGTTGTAAAGCTATAGACAGATGCAATTGCTACCTTATTTTAGTGCAAAAATAGAATATATGCATGTTGTTGAACTGTAAATATCAGATCTTTATAGTAGAAAGAACTTATGTTAATATGTCAATTTCATTTTACGTTACATACCAATCAGACAATGCATTAAAATATTGCTGTCAAAACCAGGTATCAAACATTTAAAATTTTTTTTTTTTTTTTTTTTTTTTTTTTTTTTTTTTTTTTGCTTATCATTCTTTAACCTAGTTGGTCATATTGGACAATGAATGAAATTGGTGAAATGATGCTCAAATGTTCTCGGGATTCACGGAGCTTAAAGTTACTCGACATTCGTCTTCTCAGGATAAGGGAAAATCCCGAAAAAACCCTTATCCTGGTAACTCACCCTTAGCGAGATTCGAACTCGTGACCTTTTGAATGTGAGGCAGACATGCTAAGACCACACTACCCAGGCGGGCTTTAAAAGATTGCTTTCAAACTTAAGGACTTCTATAGTGGTGATGAATTATAACTACTTTAGTCAAAGAACTACTGATCTAGGAAGTAATCCTGAGCCAGTGCAAGTTTGGGGTTGTCAGGAAGTAGAATAAGTAGTTCTATATAATATGTAGATTATATCAAACAAAAAATTAATGAAATAGACCTATAGAGCTTAAAGTTAGTGACATTCATCTTCTCAGAATAGGGGAAAGCCCCAGGAAAATCTTATCCAGATAATTCATCCTAATCAAGATTTAAAATCAGGACCTCTTGAATGTGAGACAGATAAGATATTCCCACACTGCAGAAGCAGGCACAATTTAGGTTAAGCAATGAATCACACATTCATTTTACAAAAGTTATTAAAATTGATCACCAAGGTCAGCATAATCATAGAATCGTTGTAGAAAATTCTGGCACTACCAAGTATATCATGCATCTCATGAACCTTATGAGATGCTGTAAGAATTCTTAAAAGAAGTTTTTCTTGATTGGGAACAGTATCATGTGCCCTGGATTTTAATTTGCCCCCACAAGAAGAAATCAAAAGGCATCAGAACAGGGGTGGGTATCCAATTGAACCTTTGCTTCCAATCCAGTGTCCTGGATATATGTCTTGTATTTAAATAGAACAATTTGAGATGATCCATTAGCTTTATCCACATCTAACATATTATAAGATAAGATAGTTCTGGAAGAACTTCTTACAGAAGGTGGTGGCAGAAGGTAAGGTCTGACCATGTGATCATTGATATCAACCCATTCATTCACTGAGAGGTTATGTTTCTGTTGGCATTCAAATATAACTAGGAAATTATGATAAAGATACTTCATACATAAACAACATATTGCTTAGAAAATTCAGCTCATTCCAACAACAATCAGTTTGCAAAATTGAAAATCTTGCACACTCAAACTCTGAACTTACTTTGAATGTAGGGATGCAGATGATTGTCATTTGAGGAAGTTTCCATGATATGAGTGATTTTACGTGTTGTGGTAGATGGCTATTTTTACATGTACAAATTCTTTACTTTCATGGCTACTGTTCAAATTCACCTTGGCTAGCCTTCATGATGCACTGGACAAGAACCTGTCTTCCAGATGGCAATGAATGTTTGAAGCATTTGAGGTGGTTGGACCTTGTTGGTATATTAAGCTTTATATAGACATTTAGCTTAGTGTTTTTTACCAGCAGCTCTGCCATACATGAAACATTTCTTGCAATTTTGAAAACATGTAGTGCTCTATTGCACAAACATGATAAACTCAGCAGGTGCCTACAAATATATGATACACAATTACTGTATATTAACAGTATTTTTACTTTCTCTACCCGTACTATGTACATAGTGTATAGAGGAAGTATTGTATTCCACCCAAAAATTTGATACCAAGATTTCGCCAGAAATACATGTTTTAGGATCCCCTGAATCAAAAAAAAAAAAAAAAAAAAAAAAAAAAAAAAAAAAAAAAAAAGCATTTTTAGAGAGAGGTCCATGTGTGTCTGTGAACAACAGCTCAAAAAAGAAAAGACTGTTAAATACCAAATTTGGTATTTATGTATAGTAGCTTCTAAGGATGTGACACAAAGATTTTCAAGAAAATCCTCACACTACAAACTACGCTTACATGGAAAAAATTTTCGAAAATTTTTATTTTCTTAAAAATGGCTCTAACGATTTTGATTAAAATCATGTATATTAAAGCTATTTACACCCTGAATAAAGTGTATATCTTTAATTTTCTGGGAATAGCTT
Source organism: Hymenopus coronatus (assembly GCA_030762935.1). Taxonomy (NCBI): domain Eukaryota; kingdom Metazoa; phylum Arthropoda; class Insecta; order Mantodea; family Hymenopodidae; genus Hymenopus; species Hymenopus coronatus. The sequence continues at coordinate 69,185,677 of CM060881.1, forward strand.
CTGAAGACCTCTTTATTCTGGATGAATTTTGCCAAATTTTGAATAACTGCTAAACCTTAAGGATGAACAAAAACTTACCATACAGAAATTGTAGAGGACTCACAATATATTTTATATATGTTTTTTTTTTTTTTTTGTGGAGTTGATCATTTTTAAGATACTCCCTGTTATTAGTTTCCGCTTTGAAAAACACTTCTCATACAGGAATTTGTCAACTCCTGTCTGTATAAACAAAGGAACTTTAGTCACATAGCAACCATCTTTTGACTATTACTTTAACCTATGGTGCTCTCTTATTTCACTTCTACTTACAAGGAAGCAAGTAATAAGAATATTTCTGCTAATTTTTTCTCAATTGGCACAAAGTAAATGGAAGCATTTGCTTTTTAACAATAATTTGTTGCAGAGATGTAGAGAAAGTCATGTGAATGAATCACATCAGATTTTTTTATTTAGACTTTCTGGTTTAAAGAGAAGCTTGCCATAATGATACAGAATACCATTATATTAATTTAACAGAATATATAAAAACAATGTGTAATAAACTACTTATCTTCCCAGAAGTTATTACTTTCTGTACCTCCAATAATATACATATTCGGTAGAAAAGGTTTTGTATTCCACCAAATAATTCAATATCAAGATTTCACTAGAAATATAATCCAAAAAGCATTTCCCTGAATCCAAAAAGCATTTCTAGAAAAAGATATTTTGTATCTTTCAAGGATGCAACACAAAGATGTTCAAGGAAATCCCCACCCAAGCTACCCTTACATGGAAACTTGTGTGGTAATTTTGATTTCTCAAAAATAATCTAATGATTTTTATTAAAATACAAGATTAAAATCAAGATATTTTTATCACAAATAAACTGTATATCTTAAATTTTCTATGAATAGCCTCTGAAGCCATCTTCATTCTGGATGACTTTTGCATAACTGGTAAACTGTGAGCAATAAGATAAAAACTTACTACACAATAGATATAGATCTTGTAAAAACACACAATATATGTCAAATGCAATATGTTGGTGGAGTTCACATTTCTAGGATAAGGATACACAAAATCAATTTTGCAATACTTAAACTTTTCTCAAATGAGAAGTAATTTCCTGGTCAATCAAAGAGCCCAAGCAGTATTTTGGAAACATTACATAGCAAATGTTGGTTTGGTGCTGACTTACTTATCTCAAGGTTGTGGGTTCAAACCCAGCCCAGACCAATGGTTTTTAAGTGTGCTTTAAAGCAACAGCCCCATGTCAGTAGATTTACTGACTTATAAAGGAACTGTTGTATGAAATTCTGGCACACTGGCGGTCTGATATGATTCTGGCAAATGATAGCATCGTTAACAAACAAAATTTTTATTTATCACATAGTAAATGACTTTTAAAAGATTTGGCTCACTTTAGCTTTTTGTATTTCCTCTTGTACAACAAAATATCTAGTAAAACTATTTCTGCTAGTGTTTGTCTTGATAAGCATGGAGTAGATAGAAGAATAAGCTTTTATTAGAATAGTTTATTGAAGCATAAGAAGAGAAAGTTACATGCATGCAGTATATCAGATTTTTTAAAATGTTGTCTTTAGAATTTTAATGTAATACAATTGATAATATAATAAATAAGTGGTTGCCAATACAAATGGGTATACAAACTATGAGTACATATAAATGGCTCCCTAAAATTGCTACAGAATATTACATTACACTAGTAGTGATTTGTATGACTGTGTCTGCATCAGTCAAATGCAGATCAGAGGCATAGCCAGGAGGGAGTTCTGAGGTTGGAACACCGCTTGCTAAATAATGTATAAATTAATAGTAAGATTAAATAAATTCCAATTTCTGGGTCTTAATCTATGAATATAAAATCAATCTTTAAAATATTTCACCTCTGGAATAATTTGTATCTAGTATTTGATTTTATACAAATTGTGTAACAAAATGGATCCCTATACATAACCCTCCCCTCCCCCCTTAATATGTTTTTTTGCTATTCTGCTACCCAGGTATAATTGCAAAATAAGCTATGCAGTTCTTGACTATCCCAAGATTTCAGTGGCTCAGAATTGCTTCCTAGATGATAAGTTCTTTTCCTAAAGTACTTATATTTTGACCCCACTATAAGATCCTTAAGTTTGTGGGCAATATTTTGAATCTTTCTGTATATGTAATACAAGTTTTTACTTGACACAGATCTATTTGGCCTGACAACTATAATTTCCCTCTTGCTTGAACTCTTCTTGGTTGAAAATAAAAGAATAAATCATTATGTAAAAGCAGTCTTTACAGTCCTTTTGCTTTTTGTTCAAATTAATGACTTTTTAAAATCACTAAGTAGTCAGGTGTTAATATAATGGATGTCCAATAAACTACATAATTTTTAAATTGAGCACCTCTTTCGGTTTGCTAATTTGCTGGATCTATGGGGCTGTCATCTATCTATATTGTGATTACCGATTGCCATTGTCAGTTGTCATTTGTGCATATTGTTATCAGCTAAAATGGAGAAATACACAAAGGATCAACACATTTCGTGTACAGTGAATGCTATGCAGAGACTGACTGAAGATTTTGCGTAATTTTTAGTAGGCAAAGTGTGTCTAACGTATCAACAGAGGAGAAGACTGGTAAGGAAATTTGAAGATACAGGATCGACAGTGAACATAAAATCATCTGGACATCCTCGTTCTCATCGATCGGTGGGGAATGTTGCGCTCGTCAGGGAGAGCATTACTACGAGTCCAATGATGTCGACTCATCTCTCTTCTCAACAGTTAGCCATCCCAAGAAGCAGTTTGCAGTAAATTTAACAAAAGATCTGCATTTTGAAGATCTAACACTAGCTGAATGGTGGACCATTTGAAGTGTTGAACATTTGCTGATTGTGTGCTCACAAAGCAAGAATTTGATAGTGATTTTCATAAGAAAATAATCTTCAGTAACAAAGCATACTTCCAGCTTAATGTTTATGCGAATAAACAAAATTGCTGGATTAGGGGCACAGAGAATCTGCATGGTCTGTGAGGACTGTCTGTACCCTGAACGAATTATTGTTTGTTGCAGATTATGGGCTGGTGGATTAATTAGGCCATACTTCTTGGAAGACGAGATTGAAAAAGCATTGATAATGACTGGTTATCATTATTGCCACATGATAACAGATTTTATGGCTGCAATTTACAAGAATTGAATGTGGAAAACTTAGGATTCTAACAGGATGGGGCAACCTGCCTTGATGCTGTTGAGCTAACAAGATTGCTGAGAGAAAGATTCCCTGTTCATCTCATCTCTCGCAACGACAATCAGAACTGGTCACCGAGATCATGTATTTGATACCTTGTGACTTTTTTTTTTTTTTTTTTTGTGGGAGTATGTCAAATCTTGTATTTAATGTGAACAATCCATGAACCATCCCCCAAGTGAAGGTAGAACTTAGATGTATCATTAATAAATTCAAGTGGAAATTGGCTTTTGAACTGTCAAAAATTTTGTCCACAGAGTGGATACGTTGGGGCAAAGCCATGAAGATGATTTGCCTGATATTTTTTTTCATGTTTAATCACAGTCTTTGTGCTTATCTTGGCATAATATTAGCAATTTTCAATTAATTATGTGTTTTATTATTGAATTAAAATATGTGGGACACCCTGTATAATGTAGCTATGTTATCCTAAAAGATGACACTTTGTTGCAGGGGATTTGCATGTAAAGTTAGGTGTCTTTAGAATGTATTGACTTCACTGGTACTAAATGTAATTGGTGCTGCAGCAGTGAATGAAGAGCTGTTTCAACTGTTCAGTATTGCAGTTAGTGTTAGAGTTGAGTATTTGTGGTAGTAGAATTGCTTGCTTCAACATTTCACTTGTTCAAAACCAGCAACTTTATTTAAGTTGCAAGGTTATGAAATATTGAAATGATTGAACCAGGATGACAATTAGGGCCTGTTTGAGTGTTTGGCTCTGTGCTTTGAACCTTGCAACAGATTGTTAAACTCTTAGTGCCTGTGATGCCACCAGCTACTTTGTTCATTCCATGCATCAGACACAAAGCTCAAACTTTGGTGCTCAGAAATGGCCTTAAATTGTTTCAATTACTGAGAATTTAATAAGTTAACTTGCAATTTGAACCAACTCCCATTTCAAATGAATGGATTATTTTTTTATTATGTTAAGGTAGTTGTGATCATGACCATTCAGAATAGTATAACAGAGAAGGGCATAAACCTTTGAGCAAAATTAATTGAACTTCGAAGTTTATCGGAACAGAAACTCTGGGCAAATAAGAATACACAAAGTAAAATTTCTCCATGCATAGCAAATGTTTAGTAAATAGAAGAGCTTTTAAATTAGGTGTTTTATTTCATACTTTTAACTATTTGTAATATAATCTGTGCTAATGCACATGTTATATTCCTATAATAAGTTAAACAGAATATTAATGGCCAAAATAATTAAAATTGAAAAATTATATTTGAAAAATTGAGCATAGATTTAATCCAAAACACAATGAAATTGTTGAATACTCCAACATATTTTAGTGTTATAAAAATGGTTTCCCAAATAATGAAATATTGTTTAATCAATCTCTTAGCTATATGCAAACTAAACTTATCAAAACTGGGATGTTTCAATTGTGAAGCCAGTTTGTGTTTTTCAGGAATACAATCTAAAAGCATTTCACACATTGAATTTGCTATTTCATGTGGAAATGAATGCAGATAGACACAAGTGACAGAAGTTGTGAATGTTGACCAGTATTATTTACGAATACATTGGTGGATTCAAAGAGTTGACTCAAATCTTGTGAAAGTGTCGAAGTGAAACGGAAAGGATCTGCTTTAATATTTTACTTTCAAGAACAGTGAAAAGTTTATATATGTTTATATATAATACTAAATGAAAGTAGATTATCTAGTTAGATTCCTAAAATTGTTTTTATTCTTCAGTTACAGATTTTGGTAGAATAGCACGCTATGCTGCACCAAATGAAGCAATTCAAATGCTGGATGAAGAACTGTCACCCTCCTGAGATGATGTAGTTGTAGCAAATGGCTAGGAACCACTTCATGATGCAGCACACTGGTTTAAAATAAGATTCATTAGTTTAGATTGTCAACATATTTTTTTATTATGAAATATATATAATTATTTTCATACCTGCATACGTTAGGTATGGCAGTATTACATTCCTAAATGTGCACTTAACAAAAACAAATACTTAATGCTCAAAGAATACATGGTAGTAAAATTGAATTTTTTAAGTAAAAGACCTGAGTAGAAGAGGGTTTCTGTAGGATTTTTTTTTAATAGGTTGAATATAATTACCAGTATTTTAAATGTAGTTTAAAGGCTGATTCACAATAGCTCAAGAATAGTAATAAAAACAAAAATTAAAATAGGAAGCAATCCACTATAGAAGATTTTGCTTCACAATAGTCTGGTTATGAGATTGGGAATGCATATTGATAACCATATTTATCTCAAGGTGGAAAGTTTCATTTGTTTTTAATTAACCATAATAGTTTTTCACCTGCTTTCATTTCAACCAGCATAATGTAGGCTAGCCAGCATCAAAATTGAAAAAAATTGTAACCAGGGTGAGCTCTGGGGAATGTTTCATGTCACAACCCCCTACCACAGTCTCTACAGCGAAGAGTCTAATATGCAAAATGATCTAATATGCCATGCCTAGAAATTAAAACAAGAAAGTTAAAACTTGGCCAAGTTTCTTTCCCATTCACAAAGCCAAGGAGAGCTTCCCATAAGTAATGAAGACTCCCATTGAAATACTTGTATTTCAACTTAATCATATTTGTTCTGGATACTGTTCATGGTTGTTGTGAACCAGCCTTAATAATTTGTTTTTTATTGAATTCTATCCGAGCCAGTGTTTCAAATAAAGAATATTTCCAGGTTTATTTCATAACCAACTTGGAGATAGAAGTTTTTAATATGTTAATGTGTACAAGATGATCTAAAACAGTCCGAACCAGCTGCACAGTGTTTTGCCTGTCTGTGCCCTTGGCGCTCGTTGCCTTCTGTCACTATCATAGATGAAACCATGGAAAATTTTTAAAACTACCTTTAAAGACTATCCTGACCAATGTTATTAAAGGAGATGCTGAAACTGGCCACCACTATTGTCCATACATTTTAGGAAACTACCCACTGTAGTTCACATTGAGAAATGCCGGCAATTTTCTGGCAAATATTTTGTTTTAATTCTTCCAGGGTGTGTGGGTTTGTTATTTACACTTTATGCTTTAAGTTACCCCACAGAAAAAAATCACAGAGGGATAGGTCGATGAACTGAGGGGGCCACAAATTTCTACTAATAATTCTGTCCTGAAACACTTTCAATTGTTCTCATTGAAAGATTGGCTGAAAGAGCTGTTGCAGAGTCTTGTTGAAAAAAGGCAAAATCAATTTCAGCTATTTATTCTCTAAAAAATGGGGGGGAAAATTGTATTCACATATGTATGGGCATCAACTGTTGTTTCGAAAAAAAAATTGGGCCTATAACTCTTTCTCCGCTAATGGCACATCATACACCAATTTTTTCGTCATGAAGGGGCATTTCATGAACAATATTACATTTTTCAGAGCTCCAATACCTATTTTGTGTACACACATCCATGAAAGTGAAATCAAGCCTTGTCCATGAAAAATATTAAATGTGAGTCAATTTTGCCATTGTATACATTATTGAGAGTCCACTCACAAAATGTGAATCATAAATAAATACACGCTGTGCAGTAGAAAACAAATGCTGAGCCATAATACACTTTATGGCTAAGCACAGAACAAAATAATAAAGCACACTGGTAATAACTCAACCCCATCATCAGCTCAATACTGCACTTTCAGAGCAAAGAAAAATAGTTGACACCATGACCTTGTGTATAGCAGCTGTGTGTTATCATGTCTTTACACTGTGCAGCAGTTCAGATGTATTTGTGACACACTGTATAAAGTATGTTAAATTATGATCCTTTAAGTAGCGGCAGTGCACAATTTTACAAATGAATACAGGGTTGGTGTGTGTGTATGTGCGCATGTGTGTGTGCATGGGAAATTTCCTCTGACTTAATTGTAGCTTGATGTAGCTATGTGACAATTGCCTAAATTTTATTGAAAGAGTTAATTTTGTTAATTTTGTCAGTTGAAATTGATGCAAGAATTATGATGTAATTCATAAATTTTCTTTTAATTGCACTTTAATAAAAAGTGTTTATTTATTAATATTATGTGTTGTATGTGTAGAGTTCTGCATATCTCAATTTTAATAGACTTTGATATGAAAATTTCAAACATGACAGATTGAGCAAAAGTCAAGTATAATCAGAGGTGAAGCTAGTCATAATTGATTGGGAATCTGAGGATTACCTTAGGCTTTCTTGTAGATTAGCTCCATACAGCATTCTTTTCTGTCAGCAAATATAATGTTTACATGACCTATAGAAATGTTTTACACTACCCCTTTCCATCCTGTTTATTTATATTTTTTGTAAAATTTTAAGCTGACAAACATGCTGTCTTGTGTAGTTTTTTGTATACTTTACACTAAAAATAATGAAAAAATTCTTACCTTAGCCATTTTTTCAAAACAACACTAGCACAATCATGCAGATTAGGGTTTACTGATGCACATCAGCTCAAGTATATGTTCAAAATGCTGCAGACAGTTTTAAATAAAATAACACGTGTTATTTTATTTTGTAGAAATTCTATAAAAAGAGTTCAGATACAATCAAATTAAGGTATTTTTACAAGAACAAAATGAATATGCAAACATGAAAGTGCATATTAAAATAAGGTTTTTATACAAAATATGCACAAATCATACTTAAAAGCACATCAGCAAAAATCTCTTAACGTATTGTATGGTATCTTTTAAAGCAATCTTTGTCTTTAGAGAGAGACAGATATTGATCACATTTAATACACTTAGTTGTTTACTGTTGGTGCAGCCCTCCAAATGGCAAGTTCTAGGAGAAGTAATGTTACTGACTTCTGTCCAGTGATCGAAGCCATCATAGTGTTTATCTGCAACTGGTTTGGAAGATTGTGTATATATTTTCCTTTTCTCAGTTACAACAGAAAGGAGCTAAACTTGGAAGATGAACACGAATAAAACAAAATATATGATTGCATCTAGAGATGAAAATAATGGACTAACATACTAAAATATCTGTACAAGACAGTGATTTCAATAGGGTTTGGACTGCAAATACTTGGGTTCAATAACAACAAAAAATAGCACACTAAGGAAAGAAGTTAAAGAAAGATTACAATGGGAAATGGATGTTATTGGACCTGCTTCCCCTTTTGAAATCCAAAGATCTTTCCAGAAAGGGAATAAAGAAAATATGTAAAACAGTAGTTAAACCTGTAGTGACTTATGCAGCAGAAACTTAGTGTATGTTAAAGTCTGATTAGCTTAGAATTGTAGTGTGGGAAAGGAAGGTATTATGAAAAATATATGGATACAGGAATATGTAGAATTAGAATTAATAAAGAACTAAATGAACCTTATGATGACCCCTAAATTGTGAGCTTTATTAAAAATGCAAGGCTTAGATGGGCAGGTCATGTAGAAAGAAAGCTTTGCAATTTTCTCTATATGTTTGCCAACTGTTAACTGTAGCAAGATCCAACAACTGTAGGATTACCTTAAGGGTCCATTTTCTGGTTTTGAACCATGTTCGATAGTAATCCATCAATTGGTTGCAAATATCAGCACCATCCATATGCTGATTATAATTTCTTATGACAACTGGAATATTAATCTAAATATATGTTCTCTCTGTTTGCTTCACCACTTCACCTTTTTTTTTTTTTTTATTGTTTCATTTATATAGCCCCCTTTAATATCTAATGTCATATTGGGGGCTTTGCATTTGAAACAACTCGTCTGTAGGTGGTTTTTTTTTTTTTTTTTTTTTTTTTTTTTTTTTTTCCCTCCGTTTGGTTTAAATAATTTTATTTTCCTCAAACACACACACATTCACTCGCACATACACACTTCCAGACTCTGTGGAGGATAGGGAATAATTCTGGCTAAAGAGAAATTCCCCGCCCCAGCGGGAATCAAACCCGGGACCTCCGGGTGAGAAGTCGGCTCGTTGACTACTTGACCATGGAGGCAGTCACACTTCACTTTTGTTTGTGGCTCTGCAGTGGAACAGGTGAAGGCCATTATAACCTTTTGGATATCTTTCCATTCAGTTATGACAACCTTTTCATATGACCTAACATAACAGTGACTCTCACTCTTTCCATTTTCTCCTTTTTGAAATTGACATTCTAATCAGCATTACAGTTCCTGATCCTTCAATTCCCTACTCTTAAAATTTTGCTAGAGGTACAGTGGTGAAGTGTCTATCAAAATAAACAAGGCTACCTTTAGGCAGTGATTGAACCAGTTGCATGATAACTGAAGGTCCTAAATCTAGATCTTTTGTTTTCAAGTGGGTATTACTGCCTTGATAAATCTCAAAATCTAGTATGTACTATTCCTAATGATGAGGTTATAACAAATTTTTTTAACATTCCTTTTCTTGGCTTGTCTTCACATTATGTTTTAGCTTACAATAGCCAACGAAGGTATCATCTGCTCATCAATAGAGTAGTATCCAAAATTTCTTGATATTCTTTCACATTTCTTATAGCACTGGTCAGAGGATGGAACTTTCCACAGCAAATTAGATTTGGAATCTTCAGGAATGCACACTGTGTGTACAAAATGTAAATTTTTTCTAAATTTAAAAATGCAGATATTCATAACGAAGAGATCAGACATAGGCAGGACTTACATAGCCCAACAATAATTTGCAGCCATTCCAAAAAAGGGGTTTCCTCTAAAGGAATAGGTATGTTTAATTCATTTCCCTCTGCTATAAAATAATCGCAAATGAACAAAAACAAGTTTAGATCAGAATTTAAAAAGATACCTTATTTCTCACATTCTATACAGAGGAGGAGTTCAGTCAATCAAAAAATACTGGTAATGATGTAACATTGTAAACATAATAAACATAAATATTCTAAGAATGCATGCATACAAGTAGGTTTTTGGAAACAGACATTTAATTGTAAATTATGCAAAATTCATTGAGTTATTATTTGTAAATGTATTAATAAGTATAGATAAATGTAACTCTTGACATGATCTACATGCTAGAGTTTGGGCATGGAGTCTAAACTCATAATAGGATCTACAGATTGCAATGTCGTGTATGTATGCATGTGTGTAGTGCTAAAAACCTGTTGCATGACATCATCTGAAATGTCAGGGTGGGCAATTCCCTGTTGCCAGTACATTTTTATTTTCTCTATACAAACTATGTACATAGTGTATAGAGAAGGTATTGCATTGTACCCAAAAATTTGATACCGAGATTTCACCAGAAATACATGTTTTGAGACTCCCTGAATCCAAAAAACAGCATTTTTAGAAAAATGTCCGTGTGTGTGTGTGTGTGTGTGGGCAGCATAGCTCAAAAATGAAAAGACCGTTAAAGCCCAAACTTGGTTTTTAAGTTTGGTATCTTCCAAGGATGCGACACGAAGATTTTCAAGAAAATCCCCCCACCCCAAACTACCCTTTACATGGGAAAAATTGTTGATTTTCTTAAAACTGGCTCCTACGATTTTAATTAAAATATTGTATATAAAAGATATTTACTTGACAAATAAAATTTATATCTTGAATTTTCTGGGAATAGCCCCTGAAGATTACTTTATTCTGGATGAATTTTACGGAATTGTGCATAACTGCTAAACCGTAAGAGATGGGGAAAATCTTACTACACAGAAAATATAGATCACGATAAAATATGCAATTTATGTCATATACCTACATTTTTTTCGTGGAGTTGATCATTTTTAAGATATTCCTGGTTTTCGTTTTAGCTTTGAAAAACTTATACTTTTCTCATACAGGAATTTCTTAATTTCTGTCCATATAAACAAAGGAGCTTCAGTTGCAAAGCAACCAGCTTTTGCCTATCATTTTAACCTATGGAACTCCCTCATTTCGCTTCTACTTACAAGGAAGCAAGTAATAAAACTATTTCTGCTAATTAGCATGAAGTAAATAGAAGTATATGCTTTTTAACTACAATTTGTTGCAGAGATGTAGAGAAAGTGATGTGAATGGAACACATCAGATTTTTTCAGTTCAACTGCATCAGTTCCTATTGATTTGCTAGTTTTTGCCACACTATATGTATTGGTATCTTTTTTTGCTATTTCATAAATTTTGTCTCTAAAGTAGCCCCCTAGGTTCTGCTGATATATGCAATGTAGGGGGATTCTGAAAGAAAATATGAAAAATGAGTGCAAGGGAATTTGGAAACTAAATGAAACAGTTAATCGTCTTGCTATCATTTAAAAGTGATAATATATATGAAAATAGCATTTGTTTGACATTTGGGTGCTGTTTCTCAACAAATGCCTTTTCTCTGAATAAGAGTCCTCAGGTAGCTCCATCTATATCGGCTTCACTCTGCTTGAAGAATTATCTAACACCTCTTGATTTGCACAGTGATTAAGGCCTTCATCCTTATCACTTTCCTCCATAGTCACAACAGTAAGTGACACATTTTTGCAAGAAGGCCCATTATCATCTTTGCTGGATAATTTGCCAACATCCAAATCCTCCACCATATTTTCAGGATTTCATTGCTTAACCCTTAGAGATGCATAATACAATGCTATTTTAACTGTGAATTATAATTCTAATGTGAGATTCAATAAGAATTCTGCACAAAAACATCAGCTGCATTTTGAGGTCAGAATGGGCAAAACAGCTAAGTCCCGATGGCCGATAAAGAGAACAAAAACATCACTAAGTAAGAAATATTTATTGGTATAATTACATAGACTCACTGGCTAATTTTCAACATAGTCACCACCATTGTTGAGGCATTTATCGTAACGGTGCACGATTAATTGTATGCCCAAGTCATAGGATTCTGCGCCAATGTCTGCAGCCATGAAGTCCCTTCATTCTGCACCTCAGCATAACTGTGAAAAGTTTTCCTGCCAGAAAGCGCTTCATGAGACGAAAGAGACGAAAGTCACTTGGAGCAAGGTCAGGGCTGTATGGTGGATGTTCGAACACCTTCCATCCAAACTCATTCAACACATTTCATGTGGTGTTGACTATATGGGGTTTTGCATTGTCATGCACAAGCGTAATGCCTCTTGTCAACATTCCACGTCTCTTGTTCTGGATTGCCTGTCTGAGTTTATGCAACATCTGGCAATATCAATCAGCATTTACGGTCTCTCCTCGTAAAAATTTGCACAAAAGGACACTACATCGATCCCAGAAGACAGTGCACATGATTTTTTTGACAGAGATTGTCTGCTTGAATTTGGTCTTCACAGGTGAACCAATGTATTGATTGCTGCGTATCGCTGTAGGAATGTCAATGCTGCGGCCAGACGTTTTGTATTGTGTTCATCTGTCAGTTGTCTAGGCACCCATCTTGCACACACTTTGTGAAAATCAAGCCACCGGGAGACAATTTTGTGCACAAGCGAGCAAGACTTCTGGGGAAACTGACAAGAGAGTTCAAAATTGTGAAGCGCCAGTTCTGCACAATTGCTTGCTACACACTTTCCAACACTTCTGGCATCACCAGGGATGGTCGGCCATTATGGTCTTTGTCGTGAATATTGGTTCTTCCTTCCATGAATTGCGTGCACCATCATCTTACCATACTGTCACACATAATGTCCTGTCCATACATGACACAGTTGACAATGGATCTCTGCTGAAGATTGCTTTGGAGCATGCAAAAGTCGGATGACTGCACAAACCTCACATGTGGCGGGAGACAATATCAGAGCAGTCATTTTCTCCTAGCACAGAGTGGTAACCACTGCCGTCACAAAACTAAAACTTTACTACAATGTTACCATATACTTCCTCTCTTCTCTTGCACAGGCTCATTCCTATCCAACAGGTGGTGCCATTTCTGGATGCAATCGGTACTTACTTTCTGGATGCACCTCGTATAACCTAACTAGTGCGAATGTGTCACTTGATTTTACTTTAGTTTTGTGCATCGTAATTTTCATATTATAATACATTTAGTATATCTTCAAGAGAGTACGTCAAGGATAAACACCCTGCTATAATATTACAGTTTGCAGTAAATTAAAATGTAAATTTATTATTACTTACCTTGTGAGCACATGACAAAATTGTGTAGCAAAGTCTGACCATCTCTCATTGCCTTTGTACAAAAGGGTGGCAACAGAAACAGTTGTAGCTGACTGACTGTAACCCACACAATTGTTGTAGGCCATATTGAGGTAGAAAAACAATTTCCTTAAGCAGCAAAATTAAAATATGCAACCCATATGACCGTGTATCCTTGGGTGGAAAAAACATAAATATGCCACTCTCATACTATTAATTTTCTTCTACACATAATATGTAAACTTAACTATATAATTTAGTTTATTATACTTGCTGTGAGTCATGTAAACTCCTGTACCATTGGGACATGAAGGTTCTTATTTGGCATCCCTTCTGTTCAATATTCAGATGTGGTCTCTTAACCTTTAGAGAACACTTTTCTTTCAAAGAAATGCATGATAATGGAGTTTCAATAAGATGATGGTGTTTGAAATCATTAATCTCACTTATTGCAGAGCATAGAGAAAGACTCGGAGTGTAAACAAAATGAAAATACTTTGAGCAGAAAGTAAAAATTTATGTGCCTGTAATCACAGTCCCACGCTGCATTGGAAACCAGAGTTTAGACTCCAAAAATGTCTACGAGCATTACATAACATGTCTTGGAGGGGAGCAGTTGTTTTGTAATGCATTGTAAGCATGTGTGAGTTTGGTGTTATCCAGACTCCTACATTTTTATGTTGGTTAAGTTGCTGCAGGAGTGTACAAGCAACATATTGTCAATTTACACTTTTTTGCTATTTACACCCAACTTATAGCATAAAATATTTAGTTTGGTAACCTGAGACTCCCCTTCAGCTTCAGTGCTGGTATGTAATTTATATTTGCTTGAATAGTATAAAATAAAATGATTTTATGAATATTAATTCTTCCAAATGTGCTGTGTGTAGACTAAAGTTGGGCTTCAGTTTCTAGCTTTTACATTTCAGCTTGATTTATGTTTCCTTTTTTCTACTTTTAATCCTTTTTCACTCGACTGACGGTTACAACAGAGTCTTTAAACTTTATTAAACGTTTAATAATGATAAATTTATTGAAATCCTGAGAGAAATTAAAAAATCTAGCAGCAATTCATCATTCACCTTTGCAGGATAAAGAAACTTCTGTTAATTTTATAATTAACCATATATGTTGTTCCAACCAGGCATAAATATGTATATGCAGGATGGCATAGATATGCACTCATATAAATGAGTTATATACATACCTGGTTGTGTATGAATCCTTGCAGTTAAAACAATTATTAATAAAACCTCCGAGGTACATATTTAGATCTAAATGGAAGACCACTAGCACGTTTTTAAATTTACATCCGCTTGTGAAATTTAAAGCTTTTCTGAATTGATCTTGGATAAAAATAATAAGGTATCTCTTTGAAATAAAATGTTGATAGTATTAATGTGATTCTGCAGCAGTGGTGGCTAAAGCAGATGTCATCATGATAATATGTAATCCTAGATACAACAATAATCTTCAGTAATGGCAGCATATCATTCTTCAGACTTCTGCATGTTGAAGCTATGCTTCAGGTATTATCTCTGCCATTCAAGGTTTGGTCACTGGTTTTACAGAGATGTTGACAAATACCTGAAACTGCATATGAAATAATTACGCAAATTCTTATATAGTATGATAAACAGAGATCAAGTGATTTAATGTAAACGTTTACAGAGTGCCAGGATAATTAGTCAAATTGTGGGCAACTGCTTTTGCCTCTGGCTTTTTTGGCTACAATTTTAATTAGTAAACATGTTAGTTCATATTCTTTTCCTTTATACTGTATCTAGTCCCTTTAACAAAAATATATAGTATTTGTTCACCTTAAGCTATTCAATGTCAGTGGTCTGGGAAAAAAAAAGAAAATTGTTCATTTAGCTTAATCCTAAGGAAAATAGTAACATACTGAATATAGTATAACATTTTTATAAAACTCTTGATATATTACATAGTTAATACTTATTGAATGAAGTATCCATTGAGTGAATAGACATTGAGTGAGCAGTGAGAGAAGTTTATAATTCAACTTTTTCCTAGCATGCATTCATGTGAATTTCCTTAACAGATTCAAATTGTATTGGCTCTAACTCCTTGTTTTGAAAGGAATGTGAATGCAAGCACAATCATGTGCTGTGATAGGCAGTTTCAGGCTTATGGGCTATGATGTTATTGGATAAACTCTTTCAGATATTCAATGCAACTAAACATCTATCTTCAGTGGCACTTTCAGAACAAAGCTGACTGGCTGTTCCAGTGGTGAGTGATAAAGTCTTCTTCTAAGGGTATGTGTGGGTGGTAGTGAAAATAGACACTACCAGTTAAATTGACTGAGAATTTTAATGGAGGCTAATAACTTATTGTATGTAATGAGTTGCTGATTGTTTTTAAATGAATCTAAACAGGAGAAATTATAACTGTATCATTAAATGTTAACATCCAGAGTATTAAAATTTATGCTGTGGGCAAAATTTGTTTCTGTAGCAAAAATAACAATGCTAAATAATGAATACCTTGTATATAATCACTGCTAAGTGGGTGATAAGCCATGATGTACTTAAGCACTTTGTCATTAACACATATACGAGGGTCACTACAAAAGTTTTGAGATACACAAAAACTAAACTGGATAAATCACTTTGACTGCTGGAGCTTTGTATGCACTTTCTCAATTTTCTCAAACCACTTTGAAAGACTCCTGCCACTCATTTTCATGTAAGTGTTAACTTTTGAATGCTGCAACAGCCTCTTACGGGCTCTTCTTCCATGCATACGATTTTCCACTGTGGGGAATAAAAAGAAGTCATGGAGCCAAATCTGGTCTGTAGGGGGAATGGGTCATCAATTTCACTTCTGTGGACTCCAGAAACTGGATTGTTGCATTGGCTGTGTGCACAGAGACATGGTCATGGTGGAGCAGGATTCCTTGTAGTCCTGTTTTTGGCAGCAATTCACGAAGCTTCTCAAAAACTTGTGGTAAGCAAACTGTTGTGTACCAGTGTGCAGTAACTGCCCTTTGTTCCACAAGAGGAATAGTAGTCACATGATGAGATTTAGAGAAGAAAGCAGTCACCATTTTCTTCCCAATGTTGCGTGGCCACTTCACTTTCATTGGAAAATCGTCATCCAGAAAGATCCACAGAAGCTTAGTCTCAGGGTCAAACTGGTAAATCTAAGTTTCATTACCAGTCACAATGTTAGAAACGTGCCAAAAATTACATCCATTGAATCTGGCCGGCTTTTCTTCACACCATTCAAATGGGTGCGCTTTTGCACATCAGTTAAATTATGGGCACCCAACGGGATGACACTTTCCTTATAGATAGTCATGCAATATTTTTGAAATTGCTGGTGATCCAATTTGCATATTTGCATCAATTTCCTTAAATGTCACACGATTGTTTCCGTTGCAGCTGCGTTTTCTTCAGTCACTACCAATGATGGACGACCGCTCCTAACCTTGTCCTTTATTGAAGTTTGGCCTCTTTAAGCTCTTGAAACCACTGAAAAATTGTGGCACGGGACAGAGCAAGATACCCAAAAGCCTATTGTAGCGCTCAAGACTTTGCACAAAAATGCTCTCTTTCCACCTCCATGCTGGCAAACAACTGATGCCATACTAGAGGTTGTTAACCTTGCATTGTAGATTGCAAGGGGGCAGGGAGGATGCAAACTTATAACATATTTACACTCGCAAAGAATGTGGCTATCCATTGGAACAATCCATTTAAATTTATCAACCTTAGTTTACGTGTATCTCAAAACTTTTGTTGTGATCCTCGTAAAACTATAAGCAGCTAAGCTAGAACATGTAATAGAAGTAAATAAATTTACAAAATGCACACTATTTTATTAACCTAAGTCATGCCTACATCATAACCATCTGCCAAAATTCCTACATTCAATGTAATCAAATCTTATACTTTTATTTGCATCTGCAACAACTTTCATTCTTTGCCTTGCTAAATTTTAACTATTCTTCTTTCTAATTCCAAGAAACGGTCAATGTTAATTTTGAGGCACCTTTAGATTTCTGGACATGCTAATTCTCATCAGCAGAACCTTTAGCTAGCCAGAACAACTAATTACCCTTGCTACTTTGACTTTCTACCTAATTGCTTCACTCTTATCTTTTGCTTTGCCTATAACTGTACTGAACAGAACTATAACCTGTGCTTTGTACATTATTTGTTGATTTTAACATACAAAATTGTTTATTTTCATTACTTCATTATTTGCCATTATTTTGTTATAAAATAATTATCAATTTAATAACAGAATAATTCTAACATGAATGGGTTCCTTCTTGGGAGCTCAAAGGCAAATTAATTGTTGCTATGCCTGTTTGCCTTGGTTTATATGCATATATTACGCATTGTAGGCAGGGCATGATTATACATTCTGATGGTGTGGCAGGATAGTGGGTTGTCTTGTGTCAAAGCTCAGAGGCTTTGTTTTACTGCATACAGGTACAGCAGTTGCCTCTGTGCTCCTGAAGTGGAACCTACAAGTAGACACTGAAGATGCATGCTGCACTGCAGCCAAAATGTCTGGAAGAATTTATCTAGTTAGACTTGCAATGCATAAGCCCAGAAACCTTACAACACTGATCTGCCATGAACCTTGGATTAAATGCTGATCAGAATTGCAGCATTATCAGCATGCATTGAAAAATAATATTGTTCACAGATTTGCTGGTGTGCCATGCATTCTGAGTAATAAAGTAGGCACTGCAGGAGTGAATTATACTATGTTCCACCCCACCCCTCCTTCTAAGTGTCTGATTTGTACATTATAGACAAGGATGCTCACAATTAATAAAAATCCATTAAGCAATATGTTATATTACAATTTTTGAAGCGAGATCAGGTTGTGATTAATATTGTCAATGTTTATGTTAGTAGACTGGAATATTCTTCACATCCATGTGCATTTCGTTTCAAATATAAAAACAAATGAAACAAATTTCTCATCTTTTGACAATTAACAGCAGATTTATGCTGGTGAACTCCCGTTATCTTCATCAAGGGGATTTGCATTCTCACTGGTTGCACTGCAGCAATTGGAGAATTGTTTGCAGCTAAATTCTCATCTTTTTTTTAAAATATTCAAAGAAGTTTTATTATATCGATTTTTGTTTTCTATTCAACACCTGCTTATGAAATTCTGTTATTTTGCAAAGCAGCCTTAAATGTTATCTTTAATCCCCTTTCTCACGTGTAAACATTTTTCATAAGGTTATATATAATATATAATTTATATATAATTTGGAAATGTAAAAAAATATGTTTAATTGCTTATAATTATAATTATTTAATTAGGTTTGTTGTATCAATATTTCATGTAGCCTAATTTAAATCTGAACATGAATATTTAAGTGGCTTATAGGTACCAAATGTTCACTAAAACTGTTCAAAATTGTTTTAAACTGTTTAAGTAACTAATACTGAGACTATGTTAAATGATCTCAACAAGATGGCATGCATAGTCTATAGGGATATGATACAGTAAAATCTTTTTAAGTGAAATGTAATGCCTTAACTAAGTGTTGTTTTATCTAGGGATGTTCAAAATCACGAGTTACATTTATAGAGGTGTGCAAATGACATGAATTTTTACCATAGTGCTCTTAGAGAAATGAGTTAATTCTAAATGACTGAAGGAGCTTCAAACTAGATTATGGTAAAAGAATGGCATTGTTTAGCATAGCTATAAAACACAGTCATTGAGAAGCCTTTTTATTCATCTAATAAAAAACTGCATGACTGCTGTAATACATATGTTTCCAGAAAATCTTGTGGCGGCATAAACATTTTGTGAGAGAAAAAATTCTGAGTACATTTTAGGATTTTGTGAGAGACATACAAATATTGATTAAAGTCCTGATAAAGCTTTTAAAATTAATTTCAGTTTGGTTGTTTCATAGGATTATTTGTACTGAAATTTTACATGCTATTTAATAAGGTTTGCCACTTGCATTTAATATAGGACTTATTGTATGTTTTGTCTTGCTCTCTTAAAAATTGCTGAATACCTTTGTCTTTTAATTTAATTTAAAATGCGAATGAATTAATGCATACTTATGTTAAAATATCACTTCTCATGAAATGTCTCCTCTTCTCAAGGTAACTAAATTAGTTGACCTTTCATCTATTTGGGCTAGTTTCCATCTGCAACACTTTATTTTGCACTCCCTATTTAAATTTTTGTGAATAAAAATAATAAATTAAATAAACTATGTGGTATCAAAACCTGTTGTAAAGTAGTTGTCAGCTAGAAATTTTGCTATTTCAATATGTCACTATTGTAGCACATTTGAATTGAATGAGATAACAGCAGAAGTAAGAAAATACCTAACTTCATAAGTAGGGCAAGTTCCCAAAATTAAATTCAAGAACTTTTGCAAGAATTGATATATGTTTTCCAAACTTTGTACTAGCCACATTCTTAAAAGTTAATGAAGATAGATTCTCAGGTTTGCTTAGAGTGCATAGAAAATAAAGTTATTTATTGTTTTTGATCATTTTTATGAGTCATGAATGATTTGTTGATATATTCTCATACATGATTGATAGTACCAGATCTACATGAAATGGTTTTAAAATGTGACAAGAAACAGCCCATTTGCAGGTTATTTACAGAAGTTTGAATAAGGTTAAAAGAATAGCAAATTAAAATTAATATTGTAATATATAATAAAGTGATACTGTGCAGAGTTGTTTAAAATGGTTGCTGGCAAAATGTCATTTATCAAATAACCAATCTGAAAACCAAATAATAATGTTATGCCTTTTTTTAGCAAACAAATATTCAATTATTTTAAAAATATGCTTATTTATAGATAAGCATGTACATTTGTACAGATACCAAAAATGTAAATATAATGCAACTAAAGCAAAGAATGTGTGGTTGTAACATAAAATTCTAAAGGCTATTGTATATAATGTGTGATGTTTTTCCTCTTTGAAACTAAAAATATGCATTTTATGGGGAAGATTGTGAACATATTTATCCATGGTTGCTGTAATCCCAATATTGTGTTCTCCATAACAAAATAAATGAATATTGCAACTTATTTAGATGTTAGTTTCTTATTTTGTCAAATTACTTCCTTGAAATTACTTTACATAAATGTGTGCAAGTTAAAGAGTAACAGTAGTTTTAATGTCTACCACTCATGTATAATACACAAAGAAAGTATTGCATTCTTCCTAACATTTATATTGAGATGTGACCAAAATGCAAAGTTTGAGATGCCCATAGTCCTAAAAAAAATAGTTTTGGGGAAAAAAAATATGATGTGCTCCATTCACATGACTTTGTCTACCTGTTCTGCAAATAAAATATTTTTAGAAAAGATAATTCACTTATCCACACCATGCTAATACAGTAATAAATATTACTGAAAATTGTCTTATTACTTGCTACCTTGCAAGCAGCAGCAAAATAAGGGAATACACTAAGCTAGAGCAGTAGTCAAAATCAAGCAAGAAAAAAAGGTTAAACATATCATAAGTATACTCATGATTTTAATCTGGGGGATATTTAGAGATTAAAAAGTCCATTGTTAAGCTCATAAAAATTAATTTCATTGTTAGTATCATTATTGTACTTAATGGACTATTTAATTTTCACAATAAAAAATAGTTAAAAAAAAATAGGCATTGCATTGCAAAATAATAGGCATGTTAGGTGGTTAAAAACTACTTGGAACATATATTTTAAAACATTAACATTAATTTTCATGACAAAATATCTCTTGAAAGTGTACAAATAGTATCTAATAAAAAGAAGTATTTTAGACAGTGGAGGGCCTAATGTAAATTAAGATAAGTTTTTTACATTTTTTGCTCCTAAAAAGTGGAAAAAAGGGACTCAATTCATTTAAAAAGTGTACAAATAGTACTTTGAAATTATAACAATACCTCACAACAATATACAAGTTTGTATGTTAGAAGTTCACTCCTTAGTATGGAAAACAAAATGAATGAAAATAGGAATAACATGATACTTATGTTGTAACTCAGCATAGTAGTGGGAAAGCTTCATCTTGATCATGATCATCAATTATAGGACTCTGTGGCAAGGCATCTAGAGCTTCTGGGCATATTCGCTACAGAACTTCTTAAGCACCTTATAGGTCTTGAAACTTTCTTTAGGAACTGGAAGTGTACTGTAATTGAGGTATGTCTTGTTTCTGGAAAATTTCCAAACCAGCTTTGTACAAAGTTTTGTCAATAACATCATAACTTTCCCATGTTCCAATATATATAGTTCTCAAAGTCATTGTTCTTGGATGCTTTTGAAAGAACTTCAGTTCAGTCATAGGGTGAGTCCAAAATGGATACTTTTTCTTGATAGGGAATACCATGATGTCCATTTATAAATAAAATCTTGTTGGACCTCAACAACAGTAATGGGGAATGGCTTTTTTCCTTGAACTTCTTATGACACTCCATTTAGATGGGATTTCAACACACTCTTTTGGTTCATGAGCCCCATATTATCACATTCTAGGTGGCTGTGACCTCTGATAGGAAATGTAACTTGGATTTGTTCAAACCTCTTTTTGCCATGAATCAAAATTCTGTTTTGGGTAGCAGGAAACAGAATAATTTTTATTCTACCTCCACAAGAATCACAGAATAACTGCAGTATTGTTACTCTTTCAAGTAGAACATTTTCAATGAAATGATGTAGGAATGAAATTACTTCATTGGGACTCTCTTTGAAATAGTCTATCATAAGTATGGAATACAGACTCCTGGGTGGACAATATGTTTATATTGAATGGAAAGAAAGCTGTCTCTTGTAGTGAGTATCATTTGTTGAAATGTTGGGTACTTGGAGGATTTTTGGAAATCGAAAGTTATTGCTTCCATGTGTTCTGAATTCATAGCAGAAATTTTACATTGGTATTTCCTATTATAGAATGTTTCTGTTTTTTTTTTATTTATTGTATCAATTACCTCCATGGATTGAATTTCTTTTTCTATCTTGTTTCTTTCATCTAACTGATATGTAATCAAGTTGGATAAAGAGGTTTTAAGAGAGGCAAGTTTAGCAGTATATGCAACACATTCACCAAAGGTATCACATCTAGATAACCAAACATTACTGTTAAATGTGTCACTTAACTTTCATAGCTTACTGGATGTAATGGATATTTAATGGTGTACATTTCATGTAATTTACATATTGGTAGGTCCCGGGGCCGCGCCGTGGCCGAGTGGTTAGACCACTTGGCTCTCACTTAGACGGCCAGGGTTCGATCCCAAGCGACCGCATGTGAGATTTGTGGTGGACAAAGCGGCGCTGGGACAGATTTTCTCCGGGTACTCCGGTTTCCCCCCCATCGCATTCCACCGCTGCTCTATCATCATTCATGTATCATCAGTGTCACCGCCTGCGGTGCCATCTTCACTTCCATTATGAATCTTCATAAAATTCTTTAAAGCAATAGAACTATTTATACTGCACTAATTTTGATTTATACCAATGAACCTTATATAAAATACAGATTAACAAACCTAAGAGTGTAATACAACAGTACTTTTATACAAAGTACACAGGTTGCTGAACTTAACCGTTAAACTATTTTAAACAAGGGAATTTAATAATATCTATATACATTTCTAACACAGATCCAGAACTTTGATTATTCTTCCATAAAATCCAGGACTGATCATTATTCCATTTGACTTAAATTTTTAATCACTCGTAGTTTAGACTGTGGTCACTTTTTCACAACAAACTGCCATTCAGAATATAGTACTCAACTTCTAAACCAAATGATACCACTAACCAATTTTTTTAAAAATTGGATTTTGATAGTTTTTTCCCTGGACCCATCATATGGTATTTAATCAAATTCATTAAACCCATTTTTGAGAAATTCAAAAATTTTAAAAAATCTTCCATGGCAAGGCTAGTTCAGTTTGGGGGGCTTTTCCTGAAAATCTTTGTATCACATCCTTGGAAAATACTAACCTTAAACATCAAGTGTGGTATTAAACAGACTTTTTTTTTTAGCTATGCATCCCCCTTCCCCTGCCCCACGTACACACACTTGTGCATGCATCC
The DNA here is from genome assembly GCA_030762935.1 of Hymenopus coronatus. Classification (NCBI taxonomy): domain Eukaryota; kingdom Metazoa; phylum Arthropoda; class Insecta; order Mantodea; family Hymenopodidae; genus Hymenopus; species Hymenopus coronatus. The sequence continues at coordinate 69,208,972 of CM060881.1, forward strand.
ATGTGGGTACAAATTTTTTTCTAAAAATTCTTTTCTTTCTAGATGCAGAAAACCTCAAAACATTATTTCAGGTGAAATGTCAGTATTGAATTTCTGGGTAAAATAAAAATGTTATTATTTTTAAATTTCATGAAAGTTTTTTTGCTTTTATAGTGTTTAATGCTCACTTTTACCACTTGCAGCACTTCAGGCAATGATACTGATGATAAATGGTATGAAGTTGGAGTGCTGGTGGAATGCAATGGCAGGGAAACCAGAGAAAACTCCCCCTGCATGCTTTGTCCACCACAAAGCTCACATGTAATCTCTTGGGATTGACCCTGGGTCGTGTAGGTGAGAGGCGAGTGGTCCAACTACTCAGCCATGGCACAGCCTTTCTTGAAAGTGGGTCATAACAATTTTGATTAAAATGTTTATTTGGCATACTGAAATGACAAAGATATAAGGATTGAAAGTTCTGAAAATTCATTCTGATTGAAACTAGGACAACTGGATGTCTATAAAAAGGCAAAACAACAAACTGTTACAGAAAAAACAACAACTCATATATTCAACTTTTTTTCCCCATTGTTAACTTCTATGGTCATATGGGTCCTTTGCTTTAGAAACAACTGTAGGTGCTTTTCTTGCTGAATTGTAAGGTTTTTAATGTTGGATTTTTTTATTATTATGTGGGGATTAAGGAATGCTTCTAGTTAAAGAAAAACTCCCCACCTCAGCAGGTAATAGAAGAACTCGGGACCTCTGGGTGAATAGCCAGAATGATGAACACTCAACTGCTGAGGTAGTCTATTCAAGTTTTGTCAAATAACACTTTTGCCTCTTTAGTGATCATCTAGAAATACCTTGCTGAAATTGATATAGACCTCTCATGAAATGTATGCATGGTTGCTTTTATCATTTTCTTTGCATGAACAAGTTACTTAAAAAATTATGTAAATAGCTGAATATTTTCCATGAGATGCATGTTACTAATACTCTATAACTTATTTTGGAAACAATTATCAAGAATAACTTTATCAGAATGAAAGAAACATAATATTGTAGAGTTGTGTAATTTGTAAGGAATATGTAAATTTGTAAATAATAGTCTTGTAAGTATTGTAAATCATATATCTATTAAAAAAAATATAATGCTAGGGATTTAAACCATTGCTTTATAGACTAAAATGTTATTTTCTGTGACTCATTAAACTTTTAACAATTAATACATACTATATTTAACTGAAAATAGCCTCTGATTTCCAGCTGGTGATTTGAGGAGCTGCATTTAAAATATTTTATGCAATAAAATATGATACCTGCATAACTCTATGGGTTAAAAAGAAGTAGAAATTGTACATTACAGCTTTTTCTTACATTTTTATAAGTAATATAATAAATAAATGCATATTTATAGGACTGATGGTATCAATAAAAATATAAAATAAATTTGTGTACCTGGCATCTCTAAAATGAGTGATGTGATGGTAGTGCTTAAGTATGTTACAGGATAAGGATAACTTTTGAAACATTGTGTGTTAAAAGCAGCAGCTTACAATGTGAAACAATAGAAATGATCTAGATAACATCTTATCGCAAGTTATCTTTATGTAGGTGGCTTAGTTCCTCTATCTTTTGAAGAAGAGATTGAAAGAGCAAATGAAATCCCAAGGTGACTGTCTGTTAAGCAATTTGTTTTGTGGGTTATGTAATGCAGCTAGGAAATCATACATATGTTTTGTAATTCATGTGTTTAAAAAATCACATTGCCTATAAGACTTGTTTAGCAAGTAAAGTAAATCATTTTAATGAATAGGCAATACCAGAGTCTAAAGTAATTTGAATAGCTACTTATTCTGCACTTTCTTAAAGATATACTTAAATTTGATTTGCTAAAACTTTTCCACATACCAGAAATTAACCATCGTGAGAAAAGAAAAAAAGTCAAGTCAATTCATTTGGCACTGGCAAGCTGATAAATGGAGAGGCAGAAGCAATTATACAATTGTAAGCCTTAATTAGAGGTTATTTGTACTGAACGAACACTACAAACCCTCACGTATTCAGACAGCCACCAATAGTATTATGTGATAATGATGCACAGCATAATGGGCTGCCTTCTGTTGGGTTCAATTTAAAAGCAGAATTGGACTGTAGAGCCTTTGTGCTTCCTTTGTTAAAGTGATGCCTTATCTTAGTCTGTAAACACAGTTGCTTCACAGGCTAAACCAGTGGTGGTAGTGTTTTCTGTGTTTCAAGGAAGATAGAAGATGTAACATCATATGCACTTGTGCATTTGTGTCATAATCATTCATTAATGAAACCAAATATTAAAATCTGCTTTGCAACACAGAAGCCAAGTTATGGAGAAACTTGGTATCAACAAGAATTTGCTGCCAATGAAAGCTCAGTATTTCTTATCAAATGCAGGTAAACCTGTTAGATTTGCTTTTTCTAGATTTTATTTTTTTTTAATAAATTGTATGAACATTAACTAATAGTTTTGTAATACAAAAAGCTTAATTTTATTTATGATCTAACTGCAGTGCATGAAATTAGCCTAAGATTTGTTTAACAAACTTTACAGCTTAAATTAAGAATAAAGTTACCTTAGTAAAATATACTTTGGACATTTTGGAAATTTACCTGTTAATGTAACTGATAATGTAGTAAGGTGAAATATTATGCAGACCATTTTGTTAATAGGTAGCTGCTTATTTAATTCTAGTCTTGCCTCATTTGTACATAGGTAGTTAGTATACCAAATTTTACACAATAAACTTACTTTTAGATTAGTCCTCTCTTATTTATCAACTATGTACAATCTCAGATAATTTATTACTTGGTGAAGCAACTTGAGTGTAAATTTGACTCATTTACAATTTATGTGTATATATATATCTCTACTGCCCCCTCCCAGATACACACACTAATTATCTTTAATGAATGATTTACACATTTTATCATCTAAGCACTCCCAGATGGATTAATGTTTGTTTAGCTATTAGATTTTAAGTTCCTTTTAATGATATAAATAAGCTATATTTTATAGATGCTAAAGCAGAAACTGAAAATTTATTTTGGCTATACCATAATTCAGTTTTTTAATATACGTCTCCTAGTTTCTTCTGAGCCTAAATTTGTTGACATAATTTATGAAAATCACCTTATATAAGTCATTTTATACAGAATTTGACTGTAAATGATCGTAACTGACCACATTTAAAATAATTTAGATTTATATTAACTTGCAAGCTATTGGTGGCTCATTGTTTATTTATCTTCTTCCAGAAAAGAATGTGATTTTAGGGAAGTAAAACTGTATGGCACACGTTGCGTGGTCTCAGGATACAGAATGTTATCTATTTCTAAATGCTGCCTGTAGGAAATGCATTTAAGCACCTCTTAATTATAAACACTTCCATTGGTATTGTACATGAGTTGCAACTCTATATATCGCTTACACTTTGAAGTGTAAGTAGTGTATAGTGTTATAACTGATTATAGAGGATATATAGGTTAGTTTGGAGGTCATTCCACTAAATTCCTCTAAACATTAATTCTAAATGTTTAATTTATTTCTGTTGGTAGCTATTTAAAATAACACATGCAACAGAAGTAGTTATTTGTATGTATTAAAATCACATTTTTTTAAAAATTGTTGTCTTGGTGATGTGGATCTAACGTTTTGCCTATTTTCTGTTTCAGGTTTGGCAGGAATTCTTTCATTTCTTCCAATCTATGCCCGACAGCTTGGATTCTCGAGTGTTGTTGTAGGAATCATTTATACTGTACTACCAATAGCAGGAACAATTGCAAAACCATTATTTGGTTTAATTGCTGATCATTTTCAGCTTCAGAAAACTTTATTCATTGCTCTTCAAGCAGCTACTGCTGTCACTTTATTTATAATTCAATTTATTCCAGAGATACCTTCAGAAATGTATGTAACACTAAATTGCAGTTCGTCCATACATTTATCCATATGTGAAAATGACTGCACTTTTAGCAACTCATTTATTGAAAGCAGTAACAATGCTACCATCTTTTGTCAGGTAAGAATTTTTTTTCTTGATTTTCCACGTTTCTGTTTTATAGTGGTTAAAATCTGTACACTTTCACATCTTTTGAATTTATAGATAGTCTTCTGGGTAGTACTGATTTCAATATTTTCAAAATAGAAAAGAATTTGAGGTAAAATGGGTGGAGTTATTTAATACAAACTAATTTAGAAAATAATGGATTGGGGGAAATTTGGAGAAAGAGGGAAAACAATGCAAATAAGTTTTGGAAAGGAGCTAGGCACAAATTTGAAGATATAGAAATACCAAAATTGTTTCGCAATATCTGGGGAAAAGGATCATTAGAAACATACACACATAAAAAACACATGAGAAAGAGGAATGTATGTGGATAAATTCAATAAAGAACAAAGGGAGAGAATTGCTTGGGTATGAGCAGATGTGTGGAGACTAAAGGGTATGAGAAAAGGACTCCAACAGAATCAATGCCTAATATGTGGTGAAAAGGAAAATATGGAACTTATAGTTTTTTACTTAAAGGAACAGAGCTTTGGAGGAAACAGTGTATAAATGGTAAATGGCTGAAAATGGACAGAAAGATAGCCTTAGTCAAACTTTTTAGTAAGACAGCAAAAAGGTATGCGAGTATTTGGCTAAAGTGAAAAAGAAATGGATTTGGTCCACAAAAAGATAAGCAGATGAAACATAAGTTTATAGGTTGTTTTAAGAAATGTTGAGCGTGACTGTTGCACACTTATTATTATTATTATTATTATTATTATTATTATTATTATTATTATTATTATTATTATTATTCATTATCATCATCTTTATGATTAGGAAAACTTGGATAGGAATAAGGCAAGATAATAGCCTGGGCTAATGTATAGCCATATTCCTTGTATTGGTACTTGTACAAATAAATAAATTAATTAATTAGTTTTCAAAATTTAATCAAATGCTTTAAATCTTTAACACAATTACTCTATCCTTTGCCAGGTTGCATCACTGACATTCACCTGCTACCTAAATACCACATTGTTTCTTTAATAGAATTTTCATTTCATCATTCTCTTGTTCATGCATAACAAATTTCCATGAATTGTGCACAGTGAAAGAAAATGCTGCCACTCTCTTATAGCCTGCCGTTCCTAATTATAAACTCCTGATTTAAAATTTACTTATACAAGTCCCCCAAAGTAATGCAAGAATAACTTTATATGAAGTTTTAAAGCTGCCAGTGTCATATGTTTAGAAAAGCAGTACTTAAAAATTAATGCGTTATCAAAATTTAGACAATTTTATTGGATGAATGCAGCAATGCTCAAATATAAGGATGAAACAGAACCTAATATTGAATCAAATTTTAGCCAATAAATAGAACAAAGTAGTTTTAGGCTACCATAGCTTGCACGAATTATATTTAAATAATATTCCAGAGTTCATAAATGGTTGGTGTTAGAAGAGTTGCAGAAAAGGGTATGGAAAACATTTTCTTTTCTCAATTTGTTTTGAAATTGAAGCACTTTTAGTATGATAGATAACAGCACAAAATATGTTATAAATTATAAGCAAACTGAGCAAAACTTTTAAGATAACTATATTTAAATCAAAAGAGGGAATATTTACTACTCAAGTGATTAGACAAAGACCAAAATGATATTAAAACTTTTTGTTCTGTTGCTTCCTTAATAATCCCCAACCGTTGAGCTTGTAGTTTTCTTCAATCATATGTTAGATTTGAGTATATTGATGTGCTATTTAGAAGCAAAGTGTGTACACGCGAAGAGGCACAGTGTAACAATATAGATTGTTTCTTTTAACAATATTAACTTGGCTCTAAGGTTAAAAAATGTGTATATAGGAGCATTCACATTTGGACATTGCATATATAATGCTCTCATTATTACAAGAGCCACTATTTATATTTTGAGCCTTGGGAACACTGATTGCTGTAGGTGCGATCTGATGTTTCCACTGGAAAGTTTGGCATTGTTGACCTTAACATACTGTAGATATTTTGTCAATAGACTGTTATTTATGTTGTTTATAGTGACTTTAAAATTGTGCCTCAGTGAAAAGATGGAATTAACTCGTGAAAATGTTCATCCAATGATTTATTATGATTTTTTACCTGGATTATCAAGAAAAGAGTGCATTGATCAACTTACTACTACATTTGGAGATGAAGCTCCATCCTTTGACACTGTGAAATGCTGGTATAACTAGTTTAATCATGGCCACCATTCACTAACTGATGAACTTCGTGAAGGTCGTCCAGAATCAGTTGTTGTACCAAAAAACATTGATGCTGTTCAAAAACTGTAAGATTGTCATGCTACATACTGTGAGACAGAGGCAACCCTAGGCTTTGGTTCCATCAGCATATAAAAATATTGCAAGATCATTTAGCCATGAAAAAGGTTTGCTCTCGTTGGATCCCACATAACTTGGCACAATCTCAAAAGGATGCTCTTGTCGATTGGTGCACACAAATGTTCAAAAAATACAATGGTGGGGCTTCAAAAGTCATATATAAGATTGTAACATGTGATGAATAATGGATCTCATAGGAGTCGGAATGTAAATAGCAGTTGACTGTATGGATGTTACAAGATGAACCAAATCCAACAAAGTTGTTCCCTTTCAAAGCACTTAAGTGGTTGCCTGTTTTTTTCAGAAAAACGTCATGTGGTAACATGTGTTTAGAGGAACATACAATGGTCAATTCTGAATAGTACACAACCATTTGTTTGCTGGAAGTCTTCAGTGAAATAAAAGAAAACAAACAAGTGCCATCAGATCTTCTTCATCAAGACAATGCGAGTGCTTACACATCTCGTCTAACAATTGACTACTTGAACACTCAAAAAATCAAATTGATGACTCATTCATCATACAGTCCTAATTTGACACCCAATGACTTCTTTTTGATCCCAAACATCAAGAATAAAATGCGTGGATAATGATTTTGGTCGGCAGAAGAAGCATTCAGAAAGCATGTCTGAGTGTCTCAAGCAGATTGGAAAAAACACTATGGCAAATGGTTCTAGTCCATACAAAAGTGTATTGTTCATTAAAAAGGATATTTCAAGAGAAAATAGAGCAATTTTCAATGACAACTTATTGTTTTGCTATTGTAGGCTCAAAATATAAACAGTGGCCCTAATATGTGTTATCTATAATTAAAAGAGCGATTGATGCAGGAGTGTATTGTTTGGAAAGAACCTAAGAGCACATATACAAGGTTTATAATTAGTATTTAAAGTTGAATATACACTTATTTGCTTCACCAGACCTTTTAATGAAAGAAATAAAATTGTGAATATTTGCTTTATCCTTCACTGCTTTCAGCTTTAATTTTTGTATTAATACTAGCACTTGCCTCTCTACAATGTGTTTGGTTACACTTACTATAAGCTGTATATCCATATTGATTAAAGTGCTTTTTTTGTAACTATCTTTCAATTGAAATAAGGGTCTTTCTAACAAATGCACAGAATTTCACTTATAGGAACCATATCTAAAATTTACACTCATGGCACACATAGAACTGAAAGAAAATTTACTATAGAAACCCTATTAAATGAGCATGCTGGAAACATGCTTCATAGCATTAATTCTTAATGATAACAACAATAATAATAATAATAATAAACTAATTACATTTCTATATACATTATATTTTACAATAATGAACAAAATACTAAATAGAATTGATGCTAAGTATTATCTTGGTCTTGATGGCAGTTGTCAAGCTTCCTCTTAGGTCAAGTGCATTCCTCAGATGAACAAGACCCATGAAACAAATAAGTTCTCAAGGGCAGTATCTTTAAAAGCTAATTAGGGCTTAATACTGTGAAATCAACTGAAGGTGATTTTTCATGCCTTAATTTACAAATAAGCCGATGGGTGGGTTATTCAAGTTCAAACTAAATAAGTGGCATAGTTTAGTAATTTTAATATATAAGCTAATAAAAATGAACTCGTCAATAGAATAAAACATGTAATTTAGGGGTAGATTTTTAACCTTCTGAAATGTGCTTTACATGTCATGTTTGCATATCTTTTTTGCAATATTGGGCCCTGTCCAACATTTATTCTTTAATATTGAGATATATATTTACATTGTGCAGAGTAAATATTGATTGAACACCTTCACTATTATTCACCTAAATAGTTGCTCTTGGATTGAAAAGGTTCAAAATTAAGAGATGAGCCATTTTGTTATGAATTTAATATTGTATTTCTGTGAATATCTCAAAGGAAATATGAGGCAAAGCATATTTTTATTATGAATGGCAATATCAAGTTGCTTATCAAAATTTATAATGGACCTTTCTTGCAAGTTTAAGCAAATAACATGAAGATCAGATAACTCTGTCAAAACTTATTTAATAATATCAGTGAAACTACAAAAGATGATTGCTGCGTGGATTGGATTTGTTGCAGTATACTTTGATCAGAGTCTTTGGAGACAGTGGAAGGGGTAAATAAAGGCATCATATGGCTGCACCGACAGCTATAACAAAGTGCTACCCCTCTTAAAAGACTGGGCCTGAACAACCTGTTTCCTACTTTTGCCCATTTCACTGTCTCAAAAGTTTCTGACCAAGGAATTGAAGAATGTTACTACATTCAAAACAGAACAGATGATAAATTATTTAAGCTTTTGTAATTACCACGTGTCTCACTGACATTCAAAGCTCAAGCCTGTTACGTTTTTATGTCATATTTGTTGCTTACTTCTGTTCACTACAGCTAGATTGTATGAAACAACATGGACCAGAAATTCTACAACAAATATGGTCAAATTGGAAACTATCTCATCATACTATTAAAGAAAATGGCACAATGGCAGAATTACCATTCACAGCAGAAGTATCGTTCTATAACAACAAGCAGGAAGATAAATGCATTTATTTTCCTGTGCATCGTTTATGGTTGGAGGATGTAGAATCTGCATCTGTGTGTGAAGATGAAATAATAACAAAATGTCTAATGACTTGTAGTGACAACTTCCATAAGCTACTATCTTGTGACACCCATATGTTGAGAAAGTATCAGTTCTGGCTTTTCTTTTTGCTGATGGTTGCGGCAAATACAAGCAAAGCTGTTGTAACTTCAGTAGGTGATGCAATATGTTTTCAATTACTGGGTAAGTGCATTGTATAGTTACAGTTATAGCATGGCATAAATCAACGTAAGTGCATAATATTGCTTGAAAATAATGTTTTATATGTATTCAGGTCATTTATTTTCAATCTTATGCATGTTTGGTTATCTCTCGGAAGAATGTTTCTAGATCTGGATATTAAAGTTAGTGCTATTATGTAGCTAAAATAGTGCAAGGCTTCTGTTTACAATTTGGTTCAATTTATTTTATTTGTAATAGGATAAATGTTTAGGGATTTGTCAAAACAGCAGACAATTTTACAATAGTAAAGTGTTAAATTGTATGCTTTGAATGTGTGATGTTATACATGTAACATAGTATAATACAAGTGACATTGAGGTTAAAAGTAACAATCATATGTAATATGTACAAGAGCAGTATTCAGCCTTTTCTGGCATCCTTGATATCTAAAACATAAATAACAGCAGCACAGTATCTTCATTGAGTTAAAATTGTTAAATTGTATAGAAAATTATATAACTTTTAGATTAGCAAACAGTAACTCATTGAATTCATCAACTTAATGGAACTGATTTCCATTTAAATTTCCCAAATAGAGTAAAGAATTTTAAAAAATTTAGGTCTGAGGATAATTAAAATTAAGTGAACTTAAAGCCAGCTAATGAAACTGTAGATTTTACACAAAATATGGAAGAAAGAAAACCAAAGCTAGAAGGAAAGTTTGACAACGGTTTCTTTTACTTTATTTTAGAGCTCTTTCTTATTCTTTATATGTGTTCATTAGTGCTCCAAAATCACCAGTGTAATAAGACTCCTTTCTTGAAAGTAAATGATAGGTTTATTTGTGCATCAGGCTTTGTTTTTAAAAGAGAGCTACGTATTTGTTGTAGTACATAAGCACAGCACAAAGTTGTAAAACATAGTTTCTTTGGATTGGGTTCCCTGTCCAGCATTATTGCAGCTTAGCTGTAACATTATTTCATACCAATCTCCACCCTGAAAGTCAAAAAATAATAAACTCCTTTTTGTGTTTGCTTGTGTTTGTGCGCATGCATATATGGGAGGAGAGAGAGATTCTGATGCAGCAAATAAACTACAGCATCATACACATCTGTGTGATGATATAATTGAAATTAAAATTTTAAAACTTTAGAAGGATTATGTATAAACAAAACAGAGAAGAACAATTTTAGTAGGTTAATAATCAGAACTTTTTCAGGTAATAGACCAGCAGATTTTGGAAAGCAGCGTGTTTGGGGAGCCATTGGATGGGGTATTTTTGCTATATTTTCTGGATTTCTGGTGGATAAATTCAGCAGTCATCCAGTGGAAAAAGATTATACAGTAATGTTTTATCTTACACTCATACTGTTTTTGGCAGGGACTGCTATTTCTTATTCTTTGAAGGTTGGTATGCAATTTAATGAGCTATGTATATTATTAAATTACAGTTTCATGCAGTACATTGATGATATGGTATTGGTAATGCACTCCTTGAAGCTGACAAAAGTTATAGATAGAGTCTTCAGGTTTATTCAGCCTTTGTCACCAGTCATTTGTATGAGCATGACATCAACATGAGGGAGAGAATTATCAGGCATTGCCTCTTGCAGAGGATTAGCAAATGATGAGTTGAAGGGATGAATGTCAATAATTTTGAGGTCACTTAGTGAAATGGGACTTTTATGATAGCTTTCCAATATTTATGTTTGGAACGTTGCTTGCATCTCGTAAACTCGCAATTGTAGCATTTATGCTAATATGTAACTGAAACAATTGGACAGTTATGGTAACATAGAGGGCTCTAATGGCACAACTTCCCCATTACAATAAACGTTTATTCAGTAGTGAATGATAACAAACCTATAATAGAATAAATTAAGAATTCACACTAAAACCAACCTGTTAAAGAAAATCGGCAATGAATGCAGTCCAAGGTTCAATTCAGCACCTCATCTTTGAGACAAGGGGCTCGCTGAACTAATAATGACATCATGCATTTAAACTCACTAGTGCTAAAGGATAAATATATCTGAAGATGCAGTATAATGTATACAGTATGTTTGTTACAAAACTTGGCCGCTAGGAACATGGCTCATATAATCTTCACTGCATTTTCCTGTGCTTGCATCCCACATCCATTCTGGTATCACACATGCATCAGTTTTACTTCTATTCTAGTCCAGTTCCCATGTGAATGAAATTAGGAATGTTTAGAAATGCTTAGTTGTGCTTGAAGTGCTTTCAAAATGCAGTATACAGTACCACAAAGAGTGTTTATGTAAAATACATATGTGCTTACATCAACTTCAAGGCAATTTGAAACTAAATTATCTGGCATGTGTGTTCCAAGTAGAGAGGCCATTTGTTTACTTGTAAATAAATTCAGGGAGAAAAGATCAATCTGTGATAGGAAAAGAAAGGTAAACAGGCTTGTGCTTATGGAGCAAAAATTAGACAAAATTGGAGAAAGGTTAGAATGGCCACCTTGAAAATCTCTTAGGTGCCATGCACAAGAAACTGACATTTTGAAAGCTTCAGAATGGAAAGCAACAAAATTTTGTTGTCCAGGAATTGCTACCATGTGATCGCCAGAGTTAGGTACATTTCTGTAGCTGGATTTTGAAGAAAGTTAATGATGGAACAATCCATCCTGATTATACTGTTCAGTGATGAAGCATGGTTTCATTTACATGGTCATGTGTCATCACAATATAACCGATATTATGCTTCAGACAAACCCAATTTTGTTCATGAAACTCCCTTGCATGATAAAATAATTGGGGTATGGTGCACTATAAATGGATACAGTACAATAGGGCTTATTTTTTATGAGTGTACCATAAATGCAGAATGATACAAAAATAATATACTGGCACCATGCTTTATACAGCTGTCGGGCATTGAATGTCGGTCTGGATATTTCCAGCAGGATTCTGCCACCACGCATACAGTTGATAAATAATTACAGTTTATTGCAGAAATGCTTGAGGATAGAACCATTAGTAAGGGCTTATGGCCTACTCGGTCCCTTGATCTTACAGCATGTGATTTTTATTTATGGAGCAACTTGAAAAATAGAGTTTACAAAACTAATCCCCACACATTAGAACAATTAAAACAAAATATCAGGACATAAATTAATGCTATTTCAGAAGCTATGCTAATGCGTGTGAATTAAAATCAGAAGATGCCATGGATGTATTGATTCAGATGGACAGCATTTCCAACATCTCATGTAATAAGGTATGTTTTGTGTTTATTCTGTTAGTTGTTAATGTGATTTGAGATTTTATTTGACACCCATGTATGTGTGACGGCAGATGGGCCATTTGTTTGCCAGCCAAAGTGTACAGTACATGACCAGATGGCCAAAGGTACAAAGAAAAGATTTTATATGAGAAGGTGTTGCAATAATCACTAAAGAGCTTCCTTCTAAAGACATCTAGGTCTTATTTTCTAAACTTACAGGAAACAAGCTTATGTTGCTGTCAATGTGGCCAAAATTGATCAAAGTGGCATCTATAAGGTACTATCATATTCAGTACTGAATGCAAAGTATGTACAAAATGTCAAATTTTTAAAAACCATTTAAGCTATGCAGGTATCACAGAATTTCAGACTTAACAGTATTTGTCATGAAGTTTCTTTCATTCCCTTTCAGAGATACAGAATCATTATCATAGTACTACCACAGAGAGAGAAATTTTTAGATTTCAAACACCCTATAAATTTAAATATTACATGTATCTAAAAACAACTATTTATATATACTCAATATGAAACAATCTTAAGAAAGGACCTCTGAAGACTTCTATTCTGGATGAATTTTGCATAACTGTTAAACTGTAAGAGGTAGATAAAAACTCATCTAAAAAAAAAATGTAGATCTCATTAAAACACCCAGTTTACATCATATTAATTTTTTTTCGTGGAGTAGGCCATTTTTGAGATATTCCTTATTATTGGTTCAGTTTTAAAATAGATGCTTAAAATGTGTATTTCTTACTAAAGGATCATTAGAACAGAAACAACGTGATAGAAAATTGGAAAGGGATTCTCAGTTATGCTTTAATGCTTTAATTTTTCCATCTTGGCTTATCCAAAAACAGTCAAGCCACATAAAACCTATGGACATGAGGCCATATTTTAGTCTCTAGGTTGAGCTGAGTATTTCAGAAAAGAGAGTAAGACATATGAAAAGGTTGGTGATATCATCTGACAAAGCAGTACAAAGTACATACCAGACTGCCTCCGCAGTCAAATGGTGAGTAAGCTGACTGGAGGTCCCAGATTCATTCCTGGCTAGGGCGGGGAATTTTTCTTTAACCAGACTTTTTTCCCTATCCCCCCATAGAGTCAGAAAGTATGAATGTGAGAGTAAATATGTGTGTGTTTAATGTAATAAAACTGATTGTCTAATGTCAGTAACCCAATATACTCTGAAGGCAGGTTTTATTGTTTTGATGATGCAGATTTTAAGTTTTGTGATTCCCTGGTGTTGCAGGAATGGTAATCAGAATTCTAATTTAAATATGATAGGTTTGCATGGATGAAAAGAACAGTCTCTAAAATGTATATGAAGGTAATGGAAGTAGGTACATAAAATTCTTTGAACTCTAGTTTTTAGATTAATTTATAGGGACCTGTTTCATGATTTTGATTATATCCTTTTGTAATATGAATGAATACCTCCATTGACTTAGCTTGTAGATCCCCAGTAAACTATGCCATAAGTTTGAATGCCTCCAAAATAAAAGCATTTAATACTTGATAGATGAATGTCTAAGAACTTGCATTGCATAGTCTAATTTGCTGAGTTTTGTAATTGTGAAATTTATATGATAGTTCCAAGATTGGTCAGCATCAACTCACATTCCTAAAAGCTTTTGTAATGACAGCTTGCAGGATTATTGAATTGCCAATGCTAACATTTGCTTTATTGTGCTGATTTATTTGAGGGCATGTATGTAGTTTCCTTTCCCAATTATCATTTCATGTAACATCAGTGTCCACTGCCTAAGGTGCCACATGCAGTAAGAAGAGCATAAGTTCATTCCTCCTCATAAATTTGTGTTCAACAAAATAGAAGAATACTCCAAGAGTCAAAAAAATTTTAGAAATTTGTCCATATTGGTTTTTGAAGTTCAGCTTTAGTCTAGTCAGAGTACTTCTTTCTTACAAGTTCTATTTTGGAATTTGTCCATTGCTGATTATGTTTTAGCTTCATCATCAAAATATAAATGCCATAAGGAAAATGGATCATTTGGCTGCACAACATTTAGCTTTGTAGCTGGAAGTTTCATTATTATGTTATGAGGAGGAGTTCTAACAGCACAGGTTACAGTCACTTTGCCAATTTGTACTGATTTTAGCCATAAAAGTAATTGCTTCTTGGCATATTCATAATCTCAATCCTATTCACCTTATGAACTGGAATTAGCTGCATATTCTAGGTCACTTTCAACTTCTGATGCACTTTGTTTTGAAGAGGTGCCATGCTTTTTCAAAAAAGTATCAGTATCTGCTTCATATCTGTCACTATCACTATCTAACTTTTCTAATCACCTATCTACAATTTCATTAAACATAGGTCTGAAGCTTTCACCCATTGCAGGATATTTGAGGTAGGAGGATTACCTTGTCTGTCCATATTGCCAACAAAAGCCCTGAAAAGAATTGACAGTTGGAATAAATTAGGCAGAAAATAATTTTGCAAATAATGTGGTATGCTCTGAATGACCACAGTAGAATTTTGTTATGTTTCTACTTATACAACAGAAGGAATAAACAGCAGCATACTTTGTCAGATTACAAATAAAATGAAGCAATGAAACAATGCATTAATAAAAGGAGCAAAGAATGCAGTTCAAAATAATTGAAAAACAAGAGTCTACTTAAAGATGTATACAAAGTTAAGGTTAACCCTCTTTAATCACATGATTTTAAAAATAGAGCTAATTTTAATAAAGGATCATAAAATTGTGATAAATTTTGTTTTCTTTTGATTACATTTTAAAACAAACAAGTTTTAAAAAAATTATCTTATATATTTTTTTTTCTGATTAAAACCAAATTCTTTTGTCACTATAACAGTCTTTAAAGTGTCATCATAATTATTCATCAATACCAGCTATTTAATTTCAAATGGGACTGCCACATCTGATATAAATCACCATAACAGCAGTGCATTGACACTGCACCGTAGAATGTTGAGGAGAGCTAGACTAGTTTAATTCTATCAACCACTTGACTAAGAAATCACCGAGTCAAGAGTTACTTCCCCCCCCCCCTCTCTCTCTCTCTCTCTCTCTCTCTCTCTCTCTCTCTCTCTCTCTCTCTCTCTCTCTCTCTCTCTCTCTCTCCTCTCCCCTTCCCCTCTCTCCCCCTCCCACTCTCTCCCCCTCTCCCTCTCTCTCACATACACACACAGACACACACATATGTTTGATCTGTACACAATTATCTTGGTAAAATATCCAGTTATGACAGTAATAAATAAAAGACTTCAAGAGGATTAAAGTGTTATTATTTTCAGAAGATATAAATGATTTTGCTTCAAGTGAAATAATTTTGTCTGTAGTGTAAAATTATGTTTACTGTTTCAGTGTAGCCAGCTAACAGTTAATCAAAATATTATACAACATGTTGGAAAGCTCTTTTCAGAAATTCCTGTTGTGGTCTTCATGCTGTGGTGTATATTTGTTGGAATGGCAACAGGACTTCTGTGGCAATTTCTGTTTTGGTAAAATAGAAAATATTTTCATTTATTACATTTATATAACTGTAGCAAAATGTATTATCGTTGTACATTAGTTTTATTACAATTATCTGTTAAGTGTACAAGTTGCTATCAAATTGTCTACAGAAATGTAACATGAGACAAATTATTCCTTTAGAAATATTTAAAGTCATTTTATAATGTATGACTTTGTGTTGCTCCATACTGTCAAAGATATTTACGTTTTGCTTTCATATTATTATACAAAAATGTTATGTCAGCGTTTTCATAATATGATTTTTTATTCCATAAGTTGCCTATTCGTGAAGTATGCTGCAATGTTTCTAGATCATATACAAATATCATTGTCTGATTTATGTAATTTTAGAAAGAAAACATAATTTTATAAGAGAAAGTATACTGTATTGAGTATTATATTATATAGAAGGGTGATTTGGAAAATGTTTGGTTTGACACAGAGACGATTCTTGTAGTATCAAATAGCAAGGCTAATGCTTAAGAATGATCCTTTAGAGGGTACACATGTGATTTCACACATGCACTTTCGAGTGTTTGCTTGCTACAATGCTGAAAGTATACATCAATATTGTTTCCAAAAGGTATAACATTAATATTGTGCATTAAAATAAAAATGCAATAGGATTCCCCTGAGAAGATTCTGTACTAGTATTTTCTGGGCTGTAAGAGATTAAGTGCAGCCATTATTCTGTTATTCTCAAAATATCTGGGATGTCCAGTTACTACTATGCTTGAAAACACATTGCAGAAATCCACAAATACTGTGTTAAATGACAGACAAATCAAGGTACATGACCTTGTTGATATTGCCAAGATTTGATTAGATTTTATCTAAAACATTTTACAAATGAGAAAGCTCACAGTGTGATGGGTGCCATATTTGTTGACCACAGATCAGAAAGCATCTGAATGAATATCTCATTGCAATGCAGTGCAGCTTAATTTTTATGCAACACAGCATTATTATTACAAAGCATGGATTAACCATCAGACCATCACATGTCAGAGATGAAGCAACAATCCAAATAAGATATCCCAACTTCATCAGGTGTCCTACTGAAGTTTGAGAGCAAAGTGTAAAAGCATTGTAGTTTTAGGTTTTGTCATTTCCATTCTCCTGATATTCAGAATTTGCCATGATCCACTTTCCAAGATATTATTCTTTAATTCCCCAAATACTTTAATTTAAAAAACAAATAAACAAACAACTTGACTAATATACATTTTTTTCAAATTTCTATCAGAAGCATGTTTCTATCACTGTTTCTAGCTTCTTTCTTAAAAGCAACTGACTATCTTTTCAGAAAAGCTTAACATAAATATTTCTTTTATGATCATAAAAGAAAATTACCTCTAAATAACTGGTTTGAAAGCAACAAAATTCCAAAGAAAGCTAACTACATTAATTTTTGCACAAAGCTAGGGTTGCGATAAATATTTGCCATCAAACAAAGGTACAAGCTTAAATTATTATGAGTTGTACTTTTAATTATTGGTATAATGTCAATATAACACACCTCAGTATTTAAGAGACTACTTGAAAAGTTGAGGATTTCATGTACATTCACATTTTTTAATATAATGTTTAAGCATTTTATTTTTGACATTTTATTTAACAGTTTTATGCACTTAAGCATCATGGATATTAGATTTTTTTGCACAAGCAATCCTTTAAAAAGATTTTTGAGCTTGCTCCATTTGGTACTTTTGCTGGTTGCCATGAGATCAGAACAACTTATTTACTCCTCTCAGTTTTCAGAGCCAACCAGTATACAGTCAACAAATATCAATCATCACCTGGAAGTGCTTGAACAATAAATTCAAAAGTTTGGCAACACTAATTTATAAATGCAAACCAAAGTGATTGTAGTAACTTTCCAATTAAATAATAGTAAAAATTGCATTTTAATATTGCAGTTGAGGTGGATATTTAAATACATTGAAAAATATAAATGACAGGCATCCACCAAAGTTCAGGAAGCATGTTAAGAAGTTTTTAATTGAACAGTGTTTCTACAACATACAAGAGTTTTTACAAGTTGTTTAGCCATAATTTTTGAATGATGTAGATAGGATTATTGTGTTATATATAATTGTTAATTTAATTATATTAATGTGTATAGGATTAGATAAATTTCAGATAATTGCAACTTGTACTTGGCAAAGCCTTGAAATTTTAATTCATTTCCAATTCATGCATGCACAGACACAAACATAGGCACACACACACACACACACTGGAAATCATGAAAATGGCACAGTATCGTAAAATTTATATGTTCTATAAATCTAGGATTTTTATCAATGCGTATGAGACACTTGTACAAATTGTACAAAAGTCATCAGAATGAAGATATCTTCAAAGGGTATTCCCAGAAAATTCAATATATACATTTGGTTTATTATAAAAATATATTAAGCATGTAATATTTTAATGCAAATCGTTAGAGCCATTTTTGAGAAAATAAAAATATTTGAAAAATATTCCATATAAAGGGTGGTTGGAGGTGGGGTATTTTCCTGAAAATCTTCATGTCGCATCCTTGCAAGTTTGGTATTTAACAGACATTTTGTTTTTGAGTTATGCTGTCCAAAGGAGCATGCGTGCACACACACACACGTCTTTTTCTAAAAATGCTTTTTTTTTTATTCAGAGGGCCCTAAAATGTGCATTTCCGGTGAAATCTAGATATCAAATTTTTGGGAGGAATACAATACCTTCTCTATTCACTACATACATTGTACATACAGGCTTGAGAAAGTAAGAAAGACAATACTTTCACCACAAGCCTGGAAAAGAAAGGAAATTTCTTGAAGAAATGACAAGGTATAGCAAACCCTTCATGGCAAAATTCCAGTATGTATGTATGTATTTTTTTTTTTTTTCTTTTTTTTTAAACAGTACCAGAGTCTCGTCAGTACTCCGGTGCTGTATCCCCTATTTACATTCCCCCCTTATATGATTACTGGCTTTACTGTTCCTTTTACACAAACATATACACATTGCACAAACATATAACACCCATGCCCCGAACCCACAATCCCCTGCCCACGAAGCACCAAAGCAAAACGCTTTAGTGAGCGTGGCCATGGGGACCGGCTACAGACACAACCAAGTACTCTAATCCAGCTGCAACATATAGCAGTCAAAAGCCAAAATTTTACAAGAGCAATGCAGATTATTAATGAATATGGTATTTTGCAAAGTTACAGGCTTTAGTAGTAAATAAGTTATTGCTTCTTATTCAAATACTTCTTTAAGTTAATGTTAAGAATAATTCTATATGAAATGTAATTGCAGGCACTTAGAAGACTTAATATCAGCTGGTGAAACTGATATGCAACAGTGGATAAAGACTCTTGAAGGGCTTATAGGAGGTGTAAGGTGCTTTGGAGGAGAGCTGCCATTTTTCTTTCTAGCTGGTAAAAACTTATTTTCAGTTAAATTGTCAATTCTCATTTGTGTGTTTTAATATTTCTTTTGTTTGGCACATGGGATTTCATTGATAAAAGTTTATATTCATCGCATATTTTTTTAAGCAATTATGAATTAAGCAGAACTATGATGTTAAGTATATATCTATGTTTAATCAGACATACGCCCTCAAATTTTGTCAGACTCTGAAAAAAGAATAAATGGTCTTTTAACATATAGTTGAACTTTTTCCCCTTAACTGCAACTCCCACTCTTTCTTTAGTAAGCAAAAAGTTTTTAAAATTCTGTTTAAAAGGGCAAAAGAGCATCATGCAAACTGCTGTTCCACTCAATAAATATTTTATAATTTCCATATCCATTTATATTACAACTATTATAATTGTTAAGAGACATTTCTCTGAATTTAAGAAAAATCAAGATAAACATAGTTAACACCATAAAAAATAAAAGCATTTAACACATTTATCATAATACCTCACTTGAGTGAGGAAAATGCTCTTATAATGGCATGAATTATACAATAAATTACCCCAAGGTATTGAAAAAATCTGTTGCATTGGCAAACTTAAATGAAAAGTGTAGGAAGTGTTAATATGAATTTTTTTTAAATTTATTTATTTATTTATTTATTTATTGTCACTTCAACAACTAGGTCATATGAGAGATATTTTATTTATTAAATTAATACCCCGATATAATGTAAAAATATTAATGTTCAATTCAATGTGTATGAGAGAGAGAAAGAAAGTGTGTGTGTGTGTGAGTGTGTGCGTGCATGCGTGCGTGCGCAATTTCTTGTAAAATTTACATCAATAGTTGATAAATAGTTCTCATAAATATCTAGTAAGCATAAAACAATTTCTTTCCTGGTTAATTGACCAACATGTAGCCCAAGCTGTTGAGGCACAGTCTTGTGAAAAGGAGGTCTGCAGTTCAAAACCCACCAGAACTATCCTCCCTGATGAAGGAATTTCCTTAGTCATAACTGGCAAATGATAAAGGCCTGGAATGTTTCCTTCCCAAATTTCCTTTCCCAATTATCATTTCATTTCATATATCCTTAGTGTGCACTGCCTGTGGTGCTGTATATAGTAAGAACAGGCATTAAACACTACTAAATACTATAATTGCTGGTTAATTTTTACTTTCTCTATGTAGCACATAGTACATAGATAGAAAAGGTATTGTATCCAAAAAAGTATTTTTAGAAAAAGAGTGTTTGTTGGTGTGTGTGCATATGGATGTATGCATGCATGCATGTGTGTGTGTGTGTGGGGGTGGGGGTGTGTGTGTGTGTGTTAACTCAAAAATGAAAAGTAGTAAAATACCAAATTTAGTATTTAAGTTTAGTATCTTACAAGGATGCGACATGAAGATGTTGAGAAAAAAACTCCCTCACCAAACTACACTTTATATGGAACAATTTTCAAACATTTTGACTTTTTCAAAAATAGCTCAAATAATTGTAATTAAAATACTGTGTACTAAAGATATTTACAGGCTAAATAAAGTCTATAGTTTGAATTTTTGGGGAATAGCCTCTGAAGACTTCTTCATTCTGGGCGACTTTTGCATAACTGGTAAACTGTAAGAGATAGACAAAAACTTATTACAGAAAAAATATAGATCTCATTAAAACATGCAATATATGTCATATATATTTTTTTTTCTTGGAGTTAACCATTTTCGAGTTGTTGGCTTTAATTTTAAACTACTTTAACTTTTGTCAAACAGGAAGCCCTCTTTCATTTCATATCTCTTTTGTTTTCTGTGCCATGCAAAGAGAATTGAATTACAACTGTTTCACATAACAACCAGCTTTTAAACATTTGATATCACTTTAGCCTTGCATATCATATTATTTCCCTTCTTACAAGGAAGCAAGAAATCAGAAAATATCTGTTAAATTTCTATTAGCAAGATGTAGATAAAAAAATAATCCTTTGCTCGGTTTACAGAACAGGTAGAGAGAGTTGTGTAAATGGAACACATCTGATTTTTATGTTTGGTGAACAAGACTTCTTCACATGTTTTGTAGTTAATGGCATTTGACGTTAAACAATTAATACATTTTTTGTTATTGTGAAGTATTTTGCTTTAGAGAGTATAATCTTAAACATGTGTGACAAGTTATAAATTGAGTTTGCTTTATGACACATATTTGACTTCCTTTAGTTTTGAATGCTGAACATTTTTGAAAACATTTAATCATCAGCTATTTGGCCCTAATGCAACCACTTGAGAATTTGACTATAATCCACCAGCAGTACTTTAAAATCCATAGTTTTATGATACAGAATTTCACTCATACTGCTAGTTCTGTTGGTGTTTTTGTATGCTTTAACAACTGTGTCTTATGTTGAATTTTGGCAAGTTGCACAAACACTCCTACCAAACATGGCTGAGACTGGGATCATGGCAAGGGATCATATTTTGTTAACAAAGAAGGCATAAGAATGTGTCTCTGACTATAGAGAAAGAAACATGGATTCATATGTTAGTGCAATTTGTTGCAGAGATATTGAGCAAGTCATGTGAATGGAACACATCAGATTTTTTTGTTAGAAACATGTTAATCAGTAAACTCAAGAATATGCTGTTTAAATTTTATAATTATCTGCCAACATAAACAGTCTGTGTGAAATATTGGAAACGTAACAAATAAAATCTAAAAAAGTCTTAAATAATTTAATGTCAAAAACATTAATTTAAAAATTTACCAGGAATCAGATTTTTCAATAAATGCTATATTTCTAGACAGTTCAAAATAAGAGCCTTTTCTAACAGAATAATCAGGAGTAAAAAGATTATAAGGAAAAAATAGTGTAGCAGTTCCTGAAAATATGCTACAGTTTTGTAGTACAAAAGTATCATTTGCTTATATATGAAAATGAAACACTGTTAGCAAGTTTTAGAATGGAGAAAGTTTTTAATTACTGTCATATAAAATTTATCACTTGCAAACAGAACATTTTTGCTTTAAGGTAACAGAGTCTAAGGAATTAACAATGATAAAGCAGTGTACTTCACATTAAGCCATATCATTTGTTTTTTTCAATTGTTACAGGTCACATTCTTAAGAAAATTGGCCACGAAAATGCTATGTCTCTTGTGCTTTTTGCATTTGGGGTACGTTTTGTGTTGTATTCAATAATTACAAATCCTTGGTGGTGCCTACCATTGGAACTACTACAGGGACTTACATTTGGAATATTCTACACTACAATGGCATCTCATGCCAGTATCGTTGCTCCTGCTGGAACAGAAGCAACAGTACAGGGATTGGTTGGAGCATTGTTTGAAGGAGTTGGTAGGTGTAATAGACAATTCACAAACTAAAGACATAAATTACATATTTGTAATTTTCATTATTTTAAATGAAAGACAATTCACAAATTAAAGACATAAATTGCATATTTTTAATTTTTATTATTTTAAATTAAAGTTGGACTATCAACAGATTAAACCCCAGAAAACTTTTCAAGTATCTGCTAGTCGAACTAGACATTATTGCTAAAATTTAGTTCAAATTTAACTAAATGCAAAAATTAGTTGTGGTTACAGAATTCACTACACTTTTTTGTGTTTAAACAGTCCTTCAGCCTTTTCATACCAAGCGAAGGAGTACAGCTGGAAAAGATTGGTCAGATTTGGAAACTCTGTTCATGCCTTGTTGTGTATCATAAAAAGTTTGGCTTTCCTTTACAATAGCCTTACGAGATTTTTAGAATAACAATAGTTAACACTCATCAGCCCCAATTTTGAAGCTCAGAGGCAGTAATATAAATTTGACTTGCAAAAAAATAGCCTTTGTGTATGTCAATTAAATGCTTTTTGTACTCCATATTAAAATTTCAGTTCAAGTCAGAAGGTTGATTAGCTGAAATAAAACATTGAAAATCAATTTTTACACTGCATTCATTTATTTTGATAACAGAAAATTTACCTATAATGTACAATTAGTCATATTCTATTATACAATTAGTATATTCTGATAAGAGTGTCATATTTGCAACTTTTTCTTGCATTGGTCAAAAAACCTGTAACCATTCTTAATAAGGACATATTGATATACCATACTATAATTCAGCATGATTTTAATTTTACATTTTATTAAGTTCAAATATTTACTCCTTTCAATGCTCCAGTTTTTGTTCAAACTTGAAATGCCCTCTGTATAGTCATTTGAGTCAGCAACACTCAATACATGTGACATTAGCAAAATGTTATAACTGGAAATGTTAGACATTTCTTTTCAGATGATTCAATTTTTTTTTATTAAAAAAGTCTTCATAAAAGAAAATTGGTCACACTTTTCAGTACCAAGGTACTATTTTGGTTCTCCAGTTTACTTATTCTGCTGAAATCCTCGCCAAATATGTACTGAATGAATTACACATTATAATTGCAACTATAAAGAAAACTAAGATTGTGCTTTATACTGCAATTTCTCTGGTTGTAATTGGTTTTTATTACAGAGAAAGTTATTAAAAATATTATAAGAAGAAAGTTTTTTTCTGCTTAGAAGAAGACTGCACTGCATTTTTATGATGGGTTGTAGGGACATCTTTTAAACTGGATTTGCCACCATATACACCAGAAAACTTGCAAGTGTAACATCACACTTTGAAACTGCTATTTTTCTCAGATAGCCATTAAATACTCTTCATTTTCCCACTTTTTTAAATAAATACAAACTCACCATATCTTTGGGAATTTTCTTCTATAAGTAAAAAGCAAAAGTACAAGATAACATCTTCCCTCTTGGTAGCTTTTGGGCAATATTGCTTGATCACATGACACTGTGACATGACCATGCACAAAAGCAGTACAGCACTATAGCATGGCCATGTAACCAGTAGAGGGGTAGAGCATGTTAACAGCAGGGGACACCTCAGCAATTGCAAGTCGGTACAGATCTATTGCAGCTTAACAACCCCCCCTCGGGGGAAGGGATGAGAGGTTGAGAAACCACAGGCCAGCACATAGGAAACTAAGGAGCTAGGTGCAGAGATGCACAGAAGTCCATAACAATCACTAGATGGCAGCCCTGGCACGCTATAGAGGCTATATAGCACCTGGAGGCTGAACAGGTGCCTTTACAATGGCACCTAGCCTCAGCCAGCACAACCAGAAGGAAGAGAGTTTCACTTGGAGCAGTGCCATCTGCCTGCCAAGCCTCAGGCCACACCTGCGCCAAGCTGAAAGATGAAGAAGAAATGAAATGAAGGGAAAGAAACCGAGGTAGATATACAGCACCCCAGCATTCGCCTAAAAACCCAGGGTCAGAGTGTACGGTCAACAGGATTGAACCCAGGCCTCCCGAATACGAATACCAGACAACACGTCTGAGCCACCTGCCTTGGTCCCATGTAACCAGTAGTGATCAATATCAAATGTACTGAATGAACATGTGTGCATTTCAAAATGTAATCTTTAAGCATAGCATGAAGTATGAGATTTTTGACATCCTGTATGGAGGTAATATGGTACACCATTCTTCTTCCTCAAATATGTGAAATCCCATACTATATGGGATGTCTGGAAAGTCTATTTCCAACACTTTTATTAAGTCCAATGGATACAATTTAAAAACACTAAAGTATAAACATCAGATAACTGCTGAGGCATTTGTCAGTAATATAATACCTTTTGTCATAACACCTTTAATTGCTTTCAGTAACACTTAATATTAGTTATGTCCCCATATGCAGATTCAACATTATTTTACAAAGTTTTTTTTTTTTTTTAAATATCTAGGTGTTTCACTGGGCAGTTTCATTGGAGGAATAACATATGATAAATATGGAGGAGCAGCAACGTTTCGAGGATTTGGTATTGCAGCCTTCATAGTTTTCCTTCTGCATGCGGTTGTTCATAAATGTATGCCATCAGACTTTCTGAAGCAGCAGCAAAGCATTAGTAAGTACCTGAATTATGTGCTACTTCTATTGAAAATACTATAGTAATTTTATGTGCAATAACAATAAAGCAGCTTCTGTACAGAAAAATGATAAAGTTCTCTTTTTGTAGGTAAAGGACAGTATGCTTCACCAAGAAATGCCCTTTCAGCATTAGAAAGCTGATAGCCATTAAATTTCAATTCTCTTATTGTGATATAAAATTTAAAGGTATCAATAAATAATTGTATTTTAAGATTTAAGTTATATTTGTCAGTTTGATTCATTATGATACATGAGTACTAACATTTCTGACACTGTTTTTATTTTGTTATTTTTACCCCTCTTGAAGGTTTTGATGATAACCATAGCCTGAATTTTCATGCACTACCATATCTCCAAATATGCACAATGAAGAGCAAAACATGCACTATCAGAAGCCAACTCTGTACTGTAATGTATTTTATTTTACAGCAATGTATAACAGCAAGTTTGTTCAAATTGTATTCATTTAAACTCATGAGTATATAAATAAGGGCATTCTTGAATACAGAAAATTATCTTTCTACTTCAAAAACGTGAAAGGTACAAACTTAAGAGAAAAAATCTGATTAAAGTGAGATTGAATTCTGTCTCTCACTACTTGGTCCGGCACATGGGCAAAACATGGTACATGTTTCATGTTTGATTAAATATAATTGCTTTCCCAGCCTTGATCATGTATAGAGTAGCATTACTCAGGAACAATAGAACCTTTTTTTTAAATTTGTTGGCCACAGAACTCATAAAATATTAATTAAAATATCTAAATATTGCTATATTTAAAAACAAGGTGTATACAAATTTACAAAAAATTATTAAATTAATATTCATGCATCCCTTCATCAAAGAATATGGCAATGTAGAATGGTTCACTTTTTTACAAAACTTGTCTGCATCCAAAATGAGCTTGTTTTGGTCTGTGCTCAGTTGTTTTCCTAATTACCAAATCTGAAGTTTTGGGCTCTAATGTTTAGATGGTTGGGGTGGTGTGGAATACAGATAAATTCAATGTAACAGAAAAAGAAAGGGGATGATAGGATTCCCAAGGACATTATAGACATTGTCAGGTGGATTCCAGAAATATTAATAGTTACTTAGTATTACTGTATCTCCTAAGTGGAGGAAAGGCGATTGTTGCGATGTTTCCATGATTGGATTTGAATTCCTAGTTTTTGAGTTTGCCACAATGCATCAGGATGACAAAAGATTGACTTCTTGCCTACAGATTGTACTGTAGGACAAAATCACAGCTTGTGGATGCTGAATGGCAGTAAAGTTTGCCGAGGAACCTTTTTCTTTCAAGATATGGTGTTCTTTTACTTGCAAATAAACATTACTCAGGACCACCAGCTTTACTTCCCTTCTGAAGGAAGCCATTCTAAGGATTTTTGCATCCAAAAAAAAATCCATCACCCTCTGCCATATTTGAACTTGCAATCTTGGGTAGAAATATTTATAGCTTACCCTTTATCTTTTCCCTGCATACAAATTACCTGGAAATCCCAGACTTTAGGGTGACACATCCATAAAATGCTGTTATACATGGTAACATAATATCAGGATTTATATGCAGTGAAAAATATCTAAGTATGTTAAGAAAACAAAATCCAAAACATGCATTATACATGAAAGGACATATTTATTTGATTAATTACAAAGTTTGAGAAGTTTAACCAAAGTAGATTAAAACATGCATTTGCATAGAAATGCAGGCTCATATCAAGCACAGCAATGTTCTGGTATAAACCTTTTTAATTCCAATTGTTTCAACAGCATGGTGATTGCTTTATTGCTTTTAGTTGACACGTACGTAAGCATTTGAACCTGCTAAGTAACTTTAGAGCTGAATAAAAGATCTGATGTATAACATTCAAACAACTTTCTCTACTCTATATACTTTATTTTCTAGTTGCTAGTTTATTTTTGTATGTACTAACTAGTATCCATATTAAATGTTGTCCAAAAATGGTTTTCTAATATTATGACATAGGTATTTCCAGAAAAATGGAGTTTCAAAAGCTAAAACAAAGAATGATTATTTTATTATTCTTTTGTCTACCAACTCCTATTCACTTCCCACCTTTAGATACTAGTGTGCCACCTGATTTGCTAAAAGTGTGCATCCAGAATGTCCATAAAATTGAATTGCACTGCAAAACCAGAAGATATACATTTACACTCAGTAGTAGTTAGTTATCACTGTCACTGACTTTCCATTATCACTATTGCCTCTCTCCCCTCTTCTGTTAATTTCTGGTGGATTATTAGTGAGCAGCATGATTTATAATCCTTTTTTGTAAGCTTTCATTTCTAAACTTGGTAGCTTTCTCCAGGGCCAGATTGTTTGACACTTCCATAATATGGATTTTGCAGGCTATGAAAATAACTCAACTGATTGCAAATTGAGTCAGTTTAGCTACTTAATGTATTGCATCTGAACCAGAATTACTCAAGTCATGTAGATAACAGAAAATTGCTACATAGGAAAATTCATTCATTAAAAAAAAGAGAAAAAAACGAAAAGACTAACACTGCTACAGCTGTAAAATAACCTCCCCAAAAGGATCTTTGAAGTACCGCTAGAGAATAGCAACACATCCATAACTCCTTCCACCAGCAGACATCAGTTGTAGGAGAATGAAAGCAAACTACCAATTATATTAAAGTTAACATGCTCATTGCAGATTGGTCCCAGAAGTCAAGTGATGCACATTTCTTTGCACTGTTAGGAATTCTTCTTCCCTTATATAACTTATGAAGATAGTATAAATTTGAATTCTTATGTCAAAAAGTTTTTAAAAATATGGAAAGAAATCTCTATATTAATTGTATGTATTCATTTTGTGTCAACCTGTAGTCATAGTTAGTGTATAGAAATCATGTCATAAATACAGTAGTGTACAACTTTCCAAGGAACAACAGTATGTTACTTAGCTTCTTCTTCAAAGATTTAGTGAACCTTTGCTGGATATAAGTTTCACTTATTACATATTAATAGTTACAACAACAAGAAATCATCGGAGTAATGAAGCCTAGTAAAATAAGAGATTCTTGTAGACTAAGGCTGTTCCAGTGTGTGTGAGCCAGAGTATACATACATACTCATCCATAACATTTGGGGTAGAGCTCAGTTGGTATTACTGCACTTTTACTTTTATTATCCCTTCCAGTTCTAGCAGGAGCTATTACTATACTTTTAACTGATCGAAATTTAAATGCATCCTTCTTCAATTACCTGCATCTTACCATT